>CM037156.1:5535705-6940705 GCA_020921065.1 Vaccinium darrowii
GGACTCCCGTTGGCCCAACATGGCCAGGATTGGCAGAGTAGTTTTCGACTTTCCAGATGGCTGGGCTCTGGACTCGACTCAACTGCAGTGGACTGAAGTGTTTTCCCACCATTGCCGATCAACTGCAGTGGACTGAAGTGTTTTCCCACCATTGCCGATCAAATTGGCGTTCTATGGAACAACTTTGAAAACTGGTTCTGGGTTTAAAACATGTTCTATGGGTTCTCTAAGGAACTTTTTTGAACTTGGTTCTAGGCTTAAAATGGGTTCTGAGTTCTAGGCTCTGTTTGTTGTGACGTAAAATGTTTTTCAATTGTTTCGACGTAAAATGTTTTTTGGTAAAATATTCTATTCATTTTCTGTTGTTTGGTTGGACAGAAGTTGTGTAAAATGTTTTACACCATGTGACTGAAAATGATTCCTCTCAAAGTATCCGTAAGTCATTTTTGGTGTGGTCAACGCCGGCCTTTTCATTTACTTTCTTCACCTTTTCACTTGTTTTCTTCACCGTTAAGACTCCAGAAGAACTACGGACATGAGAGAGAACGTGGGGATCAGTGATAGAGAGGTGGAAAACGTGGAAATCTACAGCCTATAGGAGGTTTCGGGGCAATCGATCTCCTCTTTTGTTTGTAATTTTGTTAATCCTTTCCGTTTTTATCCTTTCGTCGATCGTATATATGTAGATATAGATATACTCCATATTTGAAGTGTATATGGGGATGATCAATGGCTATCCTCCCTTATCTTTTCGTATCCTACTTCGTCTGCTCTATTCCGTTCTAGCAAATTTATGTGAACCAAATACAGGAAAATACTTTACATAGAATTTATTTTTCCAGAATTATTTTACAAGGGAAATATTTTTTACCGTAAAATATTTTACGTTGAAACAAACTAATTTATGTTTTTTTTTTCTTTTTTCCCTTCAAATGTGGTCTTCAAAAGTTGGATCGAAAGTGTGAAATTCGAGTTACAATCATGCTAAGGGTGCAACCAAACTACTGTTTCTGTTTTTTTTTCAAACGTGGTCTTCAAAAGTTGGATTGAAAATGACAGATAAAAAAAAAAAAGTTGGATTGAAAATGTGAAATTTGAGTTACAATCATGCTAAGGTGCAACCAAACTAAGCTGCTCGAGGCTCGCTCATTATAGATTTGACTCGGCTCTTAAAAAGAACGAGTTGAGCTTAAGCTCGTTTTGTAAACGAGCTGATTTCAAGTCGTAACTCAATTTGTTATAAAAGCTTGATTCGTTTGTAGATGCTTGACTCGGGCCAAATTCATAATGTGAAGTGAAAATAACAGTTTTACCATGATCCTTGAATATACTCTAGCGATCATGGTTAAAAATCGAACCAGCAATCATGTCAATGGTTTCTGACATTTTTTTTACGATTCAAGATGTTAATTCAATAATTATTACCACCATGTTTACGGATCATTAAATTTTTTTACCATAAAGCTGGGATTTGTTTTGATATTTTTAGTCTTATGACAAAAAAATATTGCAAACAATCTTTTGTAATATGGTTAATTCATGCTAAATATTATATGATACTATAGCCGCTGTGCAGGCCTATATAGATAAGGAGTATGTACGATGTCCTTGTTCATACTCTTTATCTATGTAGGCCCGCGCAGCGGTTCTCTCATAGGAGGTAGAAAAATCTGAAAAAACAAAAAGTTATATTGACATAAGGAAGACTAATAAAAATCATGATAAAAATAGAATCATGTGATTTTTATTTTACTATAATGTTATGGGTGTGAGTTTTACCTGAATTATTGGAAGGTATTGTAGCCATACATTATTCCACGACTAAAGTTCTTAAGTCTATAAATATTATCATGTTTATTGTTCCTACTTTGATTTTTTACCATAATGACCGGAATATCTCGTGGACATGTTTTTACCATGAGTATTCATAATTTTACCATGAGTATTGCTATTGACTTATTTTACCATAATGTGCAAGTGATCAATCCCAATTATCTTCTCTATCGAAAATTCTGGAATAGGTCACTTTGAATCCCCCCACTCATTTCCCCTGATTTTCCGGTAGAAATCATCTCCAATTAGAACAAAATGATCCCACTCAATTGTGAATCTCCACTATTTAAAAAAATTCCATGATTTTAGGCAACAAAATCAATCATCCACCATTTCGAAAATTCCATTTGAAATAGTCAAACCAATCCCCCTTTATTAGGAAACAATATCTATATAAATCTTAATAAAAAACCCTCTTATTTAGAAAACTATATTTACATCTATTAATATGTATCACTAAAAAGGGTAAACAAAGTATTTCACAAATAACAGGGATGAGAACATACCAGAGATGAAAACTTACGTGGTGTCAAAAAAAAAACAAAAATTATATATATATATACACACACACACACACACAATAAGCATCTCATAAGGGACCCTGATGGAAGGCTTCCATCCGCACCTCTCCCTTCAGCCGTTGGATGAGATCCAACGGCTCAGATTTTAAATTTAAATCCACGGATCCCAGACCCGGGTCAAAACCCATTTCGCGGGTCAAACATTGAATAAGGGTTAAAACATTTCCCCAATCCCAGAGATAGAGAGATCGAAGAAACTGCTCTCTCACTACTCTCTCGCATGCATTCGATTTCTGCATGTGAGAGAGTAGTGAGAGAGCAGTTTCTTCGATCTCTCTATCTCTGGGATTGGGGAAATGTCTAACCCCTATTCAATGTTTGACTCGCGAAATGGGTTTTGACCCGGGTCTGGGATCCGCAGATTTAAATTTAAAATCTGAGCCGTTGGATCTCATCCAATGGCTGAAGGGAGAGGTGCGGATGGAAGCCTTCCATCAGGGTCCCTTATGAGATGCTTATTGTATGTATATGTATATATATATATATATATAAAGACACAATAAGGATCCAATCCACACCCTTATATCTACACCTTACGTCCAAACCTTTATTTCCCGATCAAATTTTCATGATCCGAACTGTCCAATGTGTTTAGAAGGTATTTTTAAGGGTTCACGCGAGAAATCAACAAAAATAATGACTGGAAAGGGCTTGATCCAAGCAGTTTTTCATAAAAACTATATATAACGATTTTTATGAAAAACTGCGCGGATCAAGCCCTTCTCGGTCATTCTTTTTTTTTTTTTTTTTGCTGATTTCTCACGTGAACCCTTAAAAACACCTTTTAAACACATTGGACGGTTCGAATCCCAGCCATTTGGTCGGGAAGGGGTTGGTGTGGACGTAAAGTTTGGTCAGAGAGTCCTGACTGGGTAATATATATATATACACACACACACACAAAGCGGATCAAGTCAGGACTCCCTGACTTTGTTAAAATAAGGACCTCCTTCTCCCGACCAAATGATCGGGATCCGAACCGTTGGATGTGTTTAAAAT
This sequence comes from Vaccinium darrowii, assembly GCA_020921065.1. Lineage (NCBI taxonomy): Eukaryota > Viridiplantae > Streptophyta > Magnoliopsida > Ericales > Ericaceae > Vaccinium > Vaccinium darrowii. The sequence continues at coordinate 5,539,119 of CM037156.1, forward strand.
GTGTTTTCAAGGGCCTACGCGAAGATTCGGCAAAAAAAAAAGACCCGGAAGTGCTTCACTCGAGCAGTTTTTCATGAAATATATATCCTACGGTTTGTACAAAAAACTGCTCGGATGAAGCCCTTCCCGGTCATTTTTTTTGCCGAATCCTCGCGTAGGCTCTTGAAAACACATTTTAAACACATCCAACGGTTCAGATCCTAGCCATTTGGCCTGGAAATGGCTGAGAGAGGGGAGGTCCGGATTTTTTTTTTAAGTCAGGGAGTCCTGACTTGATCCGCTATGTATGTATATATATATATATATATATATATATATATATATATATATATATATATATATATATATATATATCTCAAATTTAAGGGCATGAAATTACATATATAGATAACCTTATGAAACTACGTTATCCAATATGATGCTAATGATGAAAGAAATCAGATGACACTACTTACTTACTTAGATGCTAATAGAAAATCTTAACCAAAGACATATTAGGATAAATAATTAAACTTGTATATGATAGTTAAAATTATGGCAAGCAATAATTGGCCATTCATTGAAACATAGCATTTGAACAAAGTGGGACTTACGGAACTTGGACTATTATGTAAGTGATCATGTTTACAAAAAATCATAAGTTTATTTTCTCTTTTATATGCTTCTGAGTTTTGAAAAAAAATGCTAACTACCGGGGGACAATCTAGATCATTCTTAGTGCCGGCTTGTTAAATTTGAGCTTAATCAAGTTCAACAAAGAAATGGCCATTGCCCCCAACAAATGGTGTTTTTTGTGACTCAAATGATCCCCCAGCGGAAGCAGATGCTTTTATGCTTACCTTTTGCTTGGGTTTGCCAGATCTTGATCTTCTCCATCAACTGAGACATTTCTCGGTCTCTTTTCGTTAGCTATTCTTGTAGTGAAGCTACCTTTTCCTCCAAAAGTTGTTAACTTTGTTGAGAGTTTGAACTTTTCCCTTCATCATTTACGTCCACCATCATCACTGAGACGACTTTAGTAACGCTTCTGGGTTCACTCCTCGTGGAAGATGATGATTCACCAGTTGTAGAGGATGATAAGTACTGTAAGACAAAAGCATCGCTTTCCACTCCTCTACTCAATACTATTCCTTTTGGTTTAGCCATGGACCTTGTTACTGGCCCTGGCATACATATTGAGGTAGTAGCTTTCTCTGCCTATTGTACCAATTTGGCAAATTGTTCCTCTATGGTGATTGAAATAATATCCTTATGATATTCACTCTCAACTTCCGCATACATGTTGAGGTAACAACTTTCTCTCCCTGTTGTACTAATTTGGAAAATTGTTCCTCTATGGTGATTGAAATAATATCCCTATGATATTCACTCTTAACTACCAAGTTTAGACTCTATCTCTTCAGGAGACTCTGTTGATTCCACGGAAGACTAATGGTGTCATTATAGTCACCAAGAGCCTTTCGATGGCTCCGATAACATTGCCTGCTACAGACTCTTGTTCTCCCTTTTTGAGAGCCTTCTTTTTTCTTTGCCTCTGTTTCTTTGAATTTGAGGGTCTATTGGGAGTTTTTGGCCAAACCCCCATAGGCATATAAGGGAAAATTTGCGTCTCTTAGATTTTTATGATTGATCCAGCATTCCTCATGATCGATGAGTTTCGTTGAGCCAACGAGTTTTTTTTTTGTCTTCTGTTGGGCCAGTGAGTTAAGTTGAGCCAACGAGTTTTCAATCTTCCGTTGGGCCAACGAGTTTCGTCGAGCTAATGAGTATTCTGTCTTTCGTTGGGCCAACGAGTTAGCATGATTTCGGGTTTGGCCCATTGCCTTTCTGCCACTGTCCCTGATCATGGAACAGTTCTCGAAGGATGCTTTCTTTTGAGCAGTTCTTGCAACCACAACTGCTTGTGTGACCAGAAGACCTTGTGTACATTGAGTTGTACGGGCTTTAGCCAGGATAGCGGAGGTCGACGTTGTTTCTTTAGCATCCTTACCTTTTTTCAAGGAAACCCCACGAGCACCTCATGGCTCTCACTACCACATATTGCTCGGCAGCCTTTAATATGTCTTTTGCTACTCTTTTTAGGCCTTTGGCCTTTTGGAGCAACTAAGTATTATTCTTTGTACGAGTCTGTGGCAAGACAACCAAGTGCCTTTCTCTGGAGCCTTCCAGTAGGTACGCACTTCGATTTTCATGAACGAAGTGTTCATTCCACGATTGCTCTGGGTAATGGTGGAGAGCCTAACCTCAAGAAACTTTTGGGTGACGGATGCTAGGGAGACCAACACATTTTTCCAGGATCTTCGAACACCCTCCATAGAATTCATCGGCGTCTTCACAGCGAGCCCATTGTTCGCCTTCATACTTGCAGCTTCCATAATAAACTGTTGAAGAAAAAGACACTTTTAGACAACAAGTTTTGCTTTTAACTTTTCTCTTCAAAAGATGAGAGGAGAAATATGTCCCACTGGGCTTGTCAGAAATATGTAGACACAAATTTTGAATCGTAAAAGATTTTGAACTATGATCGAAATTCGTATCCCATGTATCCATTGTTCAAGTGAACAATATTGATTGTTTGTAGACTCCTATTTCTAACTTGGGATTTCAAATCGTTAATTACATATGAAAGTAATACCTCTGATTAATGAAGAATAAGATAAAAGATTAAATATACAAGAAAATAGTAGAACGGATTTATTTGATTGATTTTAGGGTTTAGAGCCCTTTGTTTACATCAACAGTAAAGTAAAGTAAAGAATACATTATATTTTAGGCTATGTTTGGTAACACTTCTGTTTTCTGTGTTCTGTTTTTGTTTTCTAATTTTTGTTTTTCGTAAAAAGGAAATGAAAACAAAAAATATGTTTGTGTGAAATTATTTTCAAAAAAAAAAAAGAAGTAAAAACATAATTATGAGTCGGTTGGAGGTGTGCCGGCGGGAGGCTAGAGGTGGTGGCGGTGGGTGGTGGCGGTGATGGTGGGTGGTGCGTGGTGGCTGGAGGTGGTGGTGGGTGGTGGCTGGAGGTGGTGCTTGTGGTGGTGGGTGGTGGAGGTGATGGTGGGTGGTGGTGGTGCGTGGTGGCGGTGATGGTGGGTGGTGGTGGTGGCGGTGGTGGCTGGAGTGGTGGGTGGTGGTGGTGGTGCGTGGTGGTTGGAGGTGATGGTGGGGTGGTGGGTGGTGGGTGGTGGTGGTGGTAGTGCGTGGTGGCTGGAGGTGGTGGGTGGTGGCGGTAATGGTGGGTGGTGGTTGGGGTGGTGGGTGGTGGCTGGGAGTTGGAAAACAAAAACAAAAAGTGAAAGTTGAGATTTTCAACTTCCCCAAATTTCATAAATAGTGGAAGTAAGAAGTAGAATTTGAAAGTGAAAGTGACACACAAACAACATTCCTTTCTTTAAATTGTGAAAACTCTGAAAACAGAAACAAAAAACAGAAGTGCCACCAAACAAGGCCTTAGGGGATTGGAACCCTTTACCTATCACTCGTTGAGTTTACACTAACTGATCTTTGAAGTTTGTTGAGTGAGCAAGTTACTTGGTGATTGCAGATGCTTGCTTGAGCAACCTATCTTCTTCTTACTTTCTTTCTCTCTCTGTATATTTTCTACATTGGGAGACCTTTCCTTTGATGATGGACCTCCTATTTATAGGGTGCTCCATCCACCAGATACTTGGCCCTCAATCATCATTTGAAATTGGAATAACTGTTACTTGGAGATCAAGATGCTATATCATCTTCCCTCCCTCCTCTATTCAATTTTCAAACCGATGGCATCAACCCTTGGGAATATTCTTCTATTCCCTGAGAAGTATTTCTTGGGGTCCACATATTATTGATTTGAGACTACGTTTACCCTTATTTGACTTGTTGGCCTTACGGGATATGGGCCAACATGATTCAATTGATTTGTAGCCTTTACTCTAGCCGTTGGCCCAACATGTTTAATATTTCGCGGGCTCAACATATACTTGTTGATTCACGGGCTTGTTGAATCACCATAACTTAATATTTCACGGGCTCAACATATATTCATTGGTTCGCTGGCTTGTTGGGTTAACATAACTTAATATTTCGCAGGCTCAACATATGTTTGTTCATTTGCGGGCTTGTTGGGCCAACATAACTTTTGCCATAGGCTCTTTTATGTGCCATTTAGCCTATAAGCCTAACCATGATTAATTTGACTGTGTGCATCAAATTTTAGTTCAAATTTATGTGCCAACATCATTTGGTTTAGGACATAGAGTTTCTTATTTGGGCACAACTTGATGCGTGACCAAACTTGACGCGTTCGATTCACTTCATGACCAAACTTGGCACGTTCAAATTAAGTGAAATGCAGGGCCGACCCTGACATTTATGGAGCTTAAGACAGAGTTTGAAAATGGAGCTCTTAAAAAATGCTAGCGAAACTAAATATATAGTTGATAAATCACCGTTTCAAAACTACTTGAATGTATTTAACACAGAAAAAATCTCAAAAAATACAATATTTTTTAGGAATCAAAAGTATCGCCCAACATGATCACTTAAACATTACTGCATGCATTCAAATTGACAAAAATTCAACAAAACAAATAAGAACACCCTAATTTGGGAAAATGAAATTAGAGCTCAACACAAATCGCAAATTATAGACTCACAGTGGAGAGTAAATGATATCAATAACGACTTAATAGATTGAGGGATTTCTAGTCATTCCACGTACTGAATCGACTAAGTAGTTCAGTAAAGAATGAGCGATCGAGACACTGAACTAACAAAGAGGGAGAGAGGCGGGCAGATAAGAACTAGGGTTTTTGATCTTCTTCGATGAGAAACCAGAGTGAGAGGCAGAGAGGCAATCGAGGGTTCCGATTGGCTGATATAGTATAGTGGAGGTGAAGGCTAGGGGTCTAGCAATGAAGGGCTTATGATCTTGTGGAGTTTGCCAGAGGAGATTTTTTTGATCATTCGAGAGGACTGAGAGGAAAGTTTGTATTTGCAAGCCTCAGGGGGGCTTCCGTGAATTGTGTGATCTGTAATTCTCTCGTTCGTTTTTTTTTCTTTTTTTTTTTTGTGATGCAATAAGAATCTCAGATTGGGCCTATGGGCCCTTGGCCATTAAGTATAAATTGGATGTTTGGGTTTTAAAATGCGTGTCTATGCAACAAAAAAAATTAAAATAAAATTGGGCTTATATAGTAGGTGCTTAAAATTATTAAGGGTGCCTGTTTTTGCATCATTTTGGGGGCCTAGGACGCGGGCTTATTGGACCTTAGCCCAGGGCCGGCCCTCTTAAAATGTGCTTGTAATGGTGTTAAGCCACATACGGGAGCCTCGCTGAGCCGAGAATCCATGGAGGTGTTGAAGCGATCTGATAGATAGGGTCACCAGCCATGGATGAAGTCGATCCAAACTTACGGGAAGTTGGGAATGTTTTCATTTAGAAATATGTAATTGATAAAGAAGCTTCCGTCGATCTATAGGCAGAGTCACAAGCTGACGTCACACGCATGATGCATGACCATGACCAAGGCTATCATGTTGATATTGCCCATGAACTGGGAGATCTAAGCACAATCAATGGAGATTTGTGTTGCTGGGGTTCTTACATAAAAAATGATACATATACTCCCTGAGAGCCACTCCCAGCTACACCCTCTCTCACGTGGGGTGTGGGACCCAGATCTGGGTTCCACACCCCACGTGAGAGAGGGTGTAGCTGGGAGTGGCTCCCAGGGAGTGTCGATCTGGGTCCCACACCCCACGTGAGAGAGGGTGTAGCTGGGAGTGACTCCCAGGGAGTGTATGTATCGCCGTTCTTCTTGCATTGATCGATACAAATTGCATACTAAAGAGACTTGCTAAGCACAGAGATCTTTGGGCACAAATCTCTCTCTAAGATCCATTTTGAGGTCACATACAAACAATTCAAATTGTTCATTAATTTTAAAATATGTTTTTGAGTGGCTTTATTAAAAATCAGATAACTCTAAGTGCTTGATCCAACATTTAATTTTTGATAACTCCCAATTTTTTTTATAATTCTAAACACTTAATAAAAAATTAAAATATTGGATCAAACACTTATAATTATCCAATTAAGCTGATTTTTTACCTACACCACTCGAAAATATACTTTGGTCAATTTGAATGTACTCAGATCCATTTGACACAGTGATTCATTGGTCACCAATTTTAATCAACAATAATAACTTTGGCCGAGAAAAGAAAGACATTTCTATAATTAATAGCAATATTTCTCTAACTTTTAAATGCTCGAACTTTATAGTGGTTATATCTTATCCGGGTGGGAGGGAGGTAATCAACATTGATCCCAGCTATTGTTATATATATCTTAGGACATAATATATCAAATTGTAATTTATGGGCTTTATTCGGAATCAACAACAATGATTCAAAACAGTAAGAAAGAGAAGCTTGAGATTGTTATTTTGTTTTAGAACATCTCCTTTTTGTGTAGTTGTTTCGGTGAAATTTTAGCACAATAAAATTGTAACTTTATCCAAATATACAACTTGCCTGCCTGACAAGTGTACTTTTGTACTGAGATATTCCAAAGGTGTAGTATCTTCTCTTCATAATATTGTACTTATACTCGATTTTCTCAGAACACAATATTCGTAATAGTAGAAGCAACTGAGAGATCACTGTAACTCTACCCCATCCCTACTTTCCGAACTTTTTGAGTTTTCAAGGTTGAAAATTGAAATACGTTGTGTAAGCTTCATCCATTAAGCTGAACAATGGAGCAAGAACAAAGTTCCTTTTCGCACCTTTCAGCACGAAGCTCATCGGATGATACTTGCTAACTCCATTTCCCAATACAAAGCTAGCAGTCTGTCCAAATGCAGCGTCCGACGATCCTGATTTGCAGCTGAGCTTGATACCTGATTGATAACTCACAAAACAACCCACCTGGCTTGCGGATTCTAATGAAACTGTCCCAGGTTTCCCATCCATTCCAGCAACCAAATAGAAAACTGAATTTATTCCGCTCCCAGAATTTAAAATTTGAAGGCCTTCAGTGTTCGCTCCGTGAGCCACAACCATACCCGGAAAATCAAATGGTTCTAGCATGACTGATTTCCCAATAAAATCTTTTGGGTCAACGACAGAGGAAGACGAGTCATTCATAACGACTCTAAAAGTGGCATGGATAGAAGCATTCGTGCCAGGTTTTGGGAAGTTCTCCATTGTGATTGAATTGTTTGAGTTTGTGAGGACCAATGAGGAATTGCCAGAATTTTGGGAAAGGGTAATCAGATGTGAATTGTAAGAAGCGGGAATTGGAGTTATTAGATCAGAAAGAGATGCCGTTGAGCCTCTTTTGATGTCCCAGTCTCCACTGGTTAGACCAACTAGTAGGGTGGGGCCATAAAGAATTGCCTGAGTAGAAGCATGCTCTTGGCGGTCATCTGAAGTTCCAACAGAAGAATACTACAGTTATTTCCGATACAAAAGCTACCAGAATATGTTAATTACGTACACACTGGTATAAATATTACACATACATTCCTTTCCGAGGAACCAAAAAGAAAAAAACATTATATATAAATGTACCTAATGTTAATATGAGAGCACCGCATTACCTTTGATGGCCTCGGTTCTAAGGCTTATTGGCAGTTCAAGAGTTATTTTGTCACCAGGGGTCCAATTTCTAGTGACAGATAAGAAGTTACCTGGATCACAAGTGGGAAAATATGAAATCTAAGTTGTGCTTCAAAGTTGCAAGAAATTAAATTAGAAATTGTACTTTGTTAATGCAAAAGGGATATCTTGTCTCTCCATGGCATAATGCCCGTATAAAAATACATAACCTGGCCAAATAATATACATGATATTGGGAAATTCTAAGAGAGACGGAGAGAGCTGAATGTTCGCACCTGGAGATGGCAGTGACAAAACCTGACCATTTAGCATTGTTTTCGCACCATTCGGATATGTCCAGATTGGTATTCGCAAATGTAGTGTAGAGGCCTGACCCGACCCTTGCTGCATAAACTAGGATCAGATGAGCAACTGAGTTGGGCAAGCACTTGAAGGTAGAACTAACTAAAAAGTAACTAATACGGGATCATTTTGATGCTCGATTTCGTTCCCAAAACTATACACTTTGGAGCGTATGATCACATAGGTTGTAAAATTATACCACTTTGGAGTGTCCAATCAAATAGGCTGTAAATACTGGCTTACTAATCTCCATTTTTCATCTCATGTTTCCTCTAGACACATATAGTGTGTAAACAAGAGTTTTACGAGTCCCAAAATATGTCTATTTCAAAAAGTCAAAGACCTATTATAGGGAATTCACTTTTTGCCCTCTCTCCTTTTGAACTAGAAGTGTCAATTACAAATGTTGTAGTTTTCTATGTTCAATAATATAATAAACTTAGAGGTTGGATTGGGCAAAGGGAGTAGAACCTACGGTATGCTTTTCACCTTGTTCTGCCTGGAATTATTAGTCAACTTATTCATTATGAATTTCATTTATTTACCCTGACGATGATCCAAAAATACGTGGAAAAAAAAAAAGGTAACAAGAACAACCAGCCAAAAGGATACCTGGTTGCCTTTAGACCACCACCAGTTTATCCATAAATTGGCACTATTATTATTGGGATTTACCATAGAATCAATCCTCTCAAAGTCAAGAAAAAAAGTACTCAAATTTCAAAAGACTAATCCTCATAATTGATTAGATGTACTCTAAAAGTGAGAACTAAGGGGATAATATGAGAAATCAGATCTAACTTACTAAGTATACTAATGCATATCCACTTTAAAAGTTGGAAATCTCAAAAAGGGACCAACATTAAAGACAAATGGAGTACCATAGATGCATTTAAAAATAATCTATGTTTGTGAAAATTGACTCATCATTTGAGAACATTCTGAAATCCACACATGCTCTTCCTTTTGCTTTTTTATTCTAGTAGGTCTGCATCTAAAAAATTTCAAAACTGTGCGACTTCTTATACAAATTTATTTGTATATAGTTGTAAATTAATTACCTCCTTCGATAAAATCGTCAATGTCACTTGCAGGCGAGGATCCCACGAGACAACAGGCTCTACTTTTTTATTTATTGAAATCTGTCCGGATGTCCAGTTTATGGAGCTCGATATGTACTGGTTAACGTAAAGCCCTGGAACGTTACCCTCTTCTTCAAAGTATATTGAATCTCCCAACTTTGAGAATGACTCAATTCCTACAGAAAATAGGGAGATTATATGACTACATTGATATAACATCAGGAACAACAACAATCATTCATGAGTAAATGTTGGCAGCAGGTAACAAAACAGGTAACAAAGGTAGAACAGCTGGCTAGCTGAAAGAATCAACACAACAACTAAACAAGAAAGAAATCAATTGTTGCACAAGTGAAACGTGAAGGATAGGTTATCACCTTCTCAATGATAAATCAAAGGGCTACCCAATGCACGAAGCTCTCGTTACTATAGGTCTGTAAAAGGGTTGGATGTGTACTACGCAGCCTTACCACAACAAGCAGAAAGGCTATTTCTGTGACTCGAACCCGTGACTACTAGATCACGTTAGGGAAACTTTACCATTGCACACGGGGAAACCTTCCTTGTCCATATAGAATGACAAGGCTAAGAAAATAAGTTATCCATTGCAAGATTACCCCACACAAAAAAAAAAAAAAATCAGATGTTACCCATTGCAAAAACATTTTCATGCTGAAGAGAGAGACCTACTGGATTCTCTCAATCAAATCCCAAAAAGTAGAAGGAATTTTAAAAACATAACATCTTAGGATTTTTTAACACTGAAAAGACCGAAGACTTTAGAAATGATTAATCTATATGGTTTCATGGGGGCGCTTAAGAAGTTCTCTTAACCTTGATATTTTCTACGAAACAGCCATAGAGGGTTATGTCGTTAAGAAAAATAGTAATAGGAGACATGGAGGTTGCAAGCCCTAACCTGTCCCATAGCAGCACCAAAAAGAAGTGAATGGCGTTCCCCATCCATGGACACCTATGTTCTTGGATGTTCCAGGGCCTAGTGGGAGCATGTAGATCATTACTCCTGGTTCTCTTCCTCTTTGAATACTCAGAACACCATTTGTCAGTGCCCTTTCATAATAATCCGCATAAGCCATTTCTTTGGTCCATCTAAACAAGTTGCGAGCGACCTATACTATGCACATCAAAGCGTACTTGAATATCATCACATTGAAATCAATTCAATAACAATGAAAACTTTACTGTCAATGGATTATGGAGATTCCCTTCAACATTGAAATCAATTCAATAACAACGAAAACTTTAGTGTCAATGGATCATGGTTATTACCTTCAATGGACATTGTTTAAACTCATAATTCCCCAAATCAACAGAGATCTAAAAAGCTTCAACCACCATTCGCGTAAATCATATAGCTTACCATTTCGCCATTTGGTCCATGAATCTAATTGTTAAATAGCTTGATATACATTATTAGGCCCATTTCCAAATAACTGGGCTCATTTCCTAATAGCTTAATATTTTGGGGCAACTGATACTTAGCATGGTATCAGAGCTTAAGATTTTGAGTTCTTGTCCCTTTGTTTGCATTTATCCCCTGTTTGCATTTGGGTTCAAATAGTCCAGCACTACTAATCTCATAACTCTTAATCCCATTTGCTTTAGTTTCCAAAACAAATGAGGCCTAATACCATAATGGGAGTCATCTAAATTGAAATCTTGCGTTTGAAAAAAAAAATTGAAATCTTGTTCCCATCTTTTTCCCTTGGCAATTGAAATTAGTGATCACCATACCTTGAGCATGTTATATGTTGTACATGATTCTTCATTGTCAACTTGTAGAGTGTCTGCGAGACGCTTTGGGTCTGACCTGCACACAGGTCGAGAAAGGAGAACAATACAATTCAAGATCAAAACAATCAATAAAGAAAGCAAGCATGCGGAAATACACAGTTTTGAACTAGGTAAGAGCTATAAACTGAAAATAGCAGAATGAGATATGTGCCCATGAGTCCCGCCAAGTGCTGGACTAGCGTAGAGGGTTCTTTACCCATCTGGTAGTTAAGTGGTGCTGTTGTGACGCCTGTCCCTCTGGAAATAGCAGAATGAGATATTGCCCCCTCCCACCTTTTAATTTGTAGTTAAAATAAATAAATGCCAATGGTATTAATAAGTGCTCATACCAGAATTCCTTGACTGATGTGCCTCCTGTTGCATAGCTGTAAGAAGAGTTAATAGTATCCATGAAGAAAGTTGCCATATCCTGGCAAAACAGCATTTTCAATTTCAAAATACTATGGATTTTCAGCATGACTTAAGAGATTAAACAGCAGCAAAACTATTATTTAATGTAGTCCCCAATGGAATTTAGTTGGATGCCCCATTTTTAGGTCCACTTCAAAAACAGGTCATTTTAGTACAGATCATTTTAGTACTATATCTGAAATTGTCGAGTAGTAAAAAACAGGGGAAAAAGAATAAAAAATGATAGAGATACAACAAAAGTCTACAGTAGCGCATAAATTGGTTATACTATTTATCCGAAATGACACTAATAAGTCCCAGGCTCAACGACACAACAATATATGCATTATTTTCATGGTCGAATCCGTATCCCGTATTCTATGGCTCCACTATGTGCAACAAATCTTGCTGAAAAGAATCGTTAAGAATTTGGAGCAAGAAAATTATTCTTCAGAAAACTTTAGTGAGATGAAGTAAATACAAAGACAATGGGTTTTTTGTTATGTTGATAAAAAGTAGCTTGCAAGAAAACTTTCTCGCTACAAATAAAATGCAAGAAAACTTAAACATCCTCATACTTTTTTTTCGATTCCCAGCGAACGGGGGCCAATTAATTTTAATATTTCCATTTTCAACTCTGTAATAGCAAAATTGGGATATTATCAGGATAATGAAATAAATGGTTTAGTTATTTTCAAAAGAAATGGATATGTAATAAGGTATAAACAAACAGAAAATGACTGTGTTCAAACTCTTGCCATTTGCATTATTGAAACCATTAGCGGGAAACTAAGACAAGGAAAATGATACCAAACAGGCCCCCAATTCCTTGAAGTCAACAGTGATCGATGCAGAAATTCTAGTTCTATGACATGCCCCTTGTAGATGAGATTATATTTGGGTTACTCCCACTTCTTTTAGGCTCTTGGATTTCAAGGAATCCCAATATAATTTAGCCACTGACAGCCTAATTATAAGGTTTCTGATCCTTTTTCCTTGCACATGGTTAACCTTCCCACTATTGTTTCTTGTTTTGTTTTTCTAAATTATAATTATAATTTAATAAAGGCATTGAAATCACTTGCCTCAAGGAGATCAAGATGAAGTTCTAACTAGAAGATCATACTAAACCTTTCAAATGTGAGTTATTATTTTTAGCAACGTTGTGAAGATTGATGTCAAATACAACTGCTTTACCTTAGAAAGTGGGTCACCAGTAATTTCGTATTGCATTTGAGTTCCAACAACAATTGGAATATGAGTATTGGCATGAAATCCAGAGAGAGAATCAGCCTACATACAACAGAAAAGCTTTACAATGGTATGTTAAATGAATGGTATGCGAATACTCATAAACTTTAAACACATTGGCTTCAAAACAATAAACCGTTCTCAGCTACTGTTTGTCAGTATAAAAATTCCGCAACAGAAATGTTGAATATGACTTCAGACTTTCACTTTGGCAAAGACATCTATCAGTCTTATCAAGAAGTTTAACTATCATAAACTATTTGCAAGTGTAGAAAACTCAATTAAAAGAACGACAAAAGCGACAATCATGAATAATAATACAACATGGTAGGATTTCATTGAAGTTTGACCTTACGTGACCCCAAAGCAAGGTAGTGGTAGTATAAAATTCTCCATGGTGTTTAATATGCTGATTGATATGATGGACATGGCAAGTCAAAAGAAGTTAGCCCTAGGTAATTATAAGTGCCCTTATTCTTTTACTTTGTCCCAAGATGACAATGATTGGGGCTCTTAGCATGAGTTCACTATCTGGGACTTGAGCTATATTCATGGATATAGAGGTGATAACAAGAAAATGAGTGATATGATGGCATGAGGGAATTAGCATAAAAATTTGTTGAGTTGAGGAACTCAACTCAACTTTAAAGTCCAACTTGTTCAAGGAGTACAAAAACTGAATAGTTAAAGGAAAGATAGTCAAACTGTAGCAACTTTGTGACAAAGTTTATATTCTGGTATGAAGCTTCAACTTAAATAATCTTGATATCTAAGGTCTGACACAACAACACGTGATACACTATGATAAGCGTTTACAATGAAGCGAACATTCCATGCGGTTGATTTTAAGCAATATGCTAATATTATGCCATTGAACTGCAAGATACTTAGTGCATACTCCGACGGCCCGGTACACCCACCCGTTCCCTAGTCATATCTCATCCCCACATTGACACATGTTTGTGCCATCTTCGAGAACACTTTCCATTTGGAAAACATATTCTAGAATGGGAGTTTCATCCCAATGGACCCAAACCCACCCTATTACAACCCATCGCAAGTGCGAACAACAAAGTTTCGTTTCGAATAACATCGTTTCCCAAATGAAAATAATCTATGGTTGAATAGTCAGTATTATTGGGAGGGAAACAACCAAAAAGTAAACAAAAGTAAATAATCAAAACAAAATAGTAATTACCTTTAACGCAAGAAATCCTAGAAAGCAAGGTTTGTCGAAAAGACGAGCTAACAATAAGTGCTTTGAATCTCCCTGCACATAGTTACAGATCAACAACTATGACAATATACAAGTTATGAATTTTCAGAAATTAGAAGCCAGAAAACTACATATCGATTAGCAGCAAAGTACTACTGCACCCCATGAATAAAAAAGAAAAAGAAAAGAAAGAACAAATGAAACAAAATTCTTCAGTGAACTTAAACTACAACCTTAAAGTATGTTTTCCAGTTCACCTAAGGGCGAAGTCCTATTTTCCAACATTATGCAGAGATAACAAAATGCCTTTTGTGCAGGATACATGCTCAATCAAACTAAGCTGTCATATTCTTAGGAGAGTTGAGATTGAATGAAGGCTCCTTTTACATATTTACCCTATGCTAGAAAAGAAGCCAAGACATATATGGACATGGTAACGTGAAATTTAAGAGAATAACATTCCAATCACTCAGGCTAATGTTCTATAAGAGAGAGACCCAACAGATGATCCCCCTATTGCCAAGGCAAAAAACAAAGGAAAAGTGGTAAGGAGATTCCCAAATGAGTTTTACGCACCGTTACTGTGTACAACTTATAAAGAACATCATTCATGCCACCAGTTTCTTCATTTAGTGATTGCCAATGCCTTTCTATGGTGTACATTAATATCACATTCTGCACTCTGTTATAAAAGTAGTCAACCATCCTTGTCAACATCTTTAAAGCTTGAGCATTATTGGCGAATATGTACTGATCCAGAAGGCCTGCCATTATCTGTTAAACCAGAAAGGGTTATGATCAATTGCATACTGTGTTACAAAACAAGATGACAACAACTAGAATGCTAAGACAATTTTACCTTGTGAATGACGTAATATGGTGCCCAAACAGTCTCTAAAGCTTCAAAACGATCAAAATGCTCAGAAGGGAAGGCAGAAAGATATCCTGTTCCCATTTTATCTTGACAGGCAGATAGAGCAGAAACAACCGCAAACATTTTCTCATTGAGACTATCATTGTGAGTGCTAGCCCACATCTGTGCTGAAGCACTCAAGTAATGCCCTTCAATAAATAACAACATGTCATTACTAAAAATCACCAAAGCTACAATTCGAATGACCGAACAGAGATCACAGATTCAAGTCAAAACAATTGCATTATGGAACTGAGACGAAGTATAAGAAATGGAGATTTGATCATGATCAACAAGAACCACCAGACAATTCCAGAAAAATCCAATTTTAAAGAATTCTATTCCAAATATGGGGTTACTCAAGGTTCAAAAGAAGCACAATGTGATATAATCAATCCAAAGCAGTTGATTGAATTACTAATGTTGAGAATGTAAATAATAAAGTTGTCCCTCTCTCTAACAACATGAGTTGGTGGTTAATAATCTAATATGGTGTTAGAATAGGTAATAGATCATGTGTTCGAACCTCACTGCCCTACCTCATGATTAATATTTACTTGTATTTTTTTATTTTTTTTTGTCATTCGTCATTCCTAATCTATTACATGGGGCAGGGGAGAATGGGACTTGATCCCGGAATGCAGTGTGGGGCCTCCAAGAGCTCTACCGCATGATAGCACCAAAGCTACCCAAACTACTCTCCCCCTGGCTCTCATTTGCTCCTCTTCACCAATTGCTGCCATCTTTTTGTCAATTACTGCCATAGCTTGATAGCACCAATGGAACCCACACTGGACAAAAGAACAAAATATTTTCTTCAAGGGAGTTCCCTTTGTTTATTGGGACTTATACTTTCCAACTATTATTGCCTTTAATTATGTACAGCTAGAGGTTGGAGCACACGCGATGCATGAGGAAGTCCAACTTTGATAATAAAAAAAAAAGAACCGAATTGTGAACTCTGCACACACGATCTGAAAAATTATCAAACTTCAACTTGCACAGGCATTTCGTGCCCCAACTTCTAGTGAGAATAAGAGTGATTGAATAGAGGAAAATTAGATCTCTTGGAAGAGTCATCTGTTTTTACTTTCGTTTTTTTTTATTTTTATAATAACATCTGTAAGTTGTTTGGTCTTAGAACCCGCTTGAATCAGGTGTGGTTTAATTAGTGCTCAATTTGTTTCACTGGGGCTGATTTTATCTTTACTTAATTTGTTTGCGTTGATGAGTTTTCCTTGAAATCAGGCCATGTCATCGTTTGATTGGCCCTCCAACGGAGCCAATAGTCCACATTAGCAACATCCGTTAGCAATTTGACGGGTTAAGACGGTAGGGGTACTCTAATTGAATAACGAAAGAATAGTTCATATGTAAATTTAAAGTTCATTAAATTTTGGGTGTCTACTGGATATTAAGGGCAAATTTTGAGGGTATCTTGAAATTTTTCCTTAAAGAAATATAAAGAAATATAAAACAATCTTTTCATTTGCACAACATATAGAAGTGCTATCCAAAATGTAAACACATACTCTCTCTGTTCCAAATTGCTTATCTGTTCTACTATTTTGGGATGTTCCAAAATCCAATTTGGTAGTCCATCTTGAAAAGTCAAAACAAATGTTATTCAATCTTTCAAAATAACCCATTTACCAACAATGATCATTTAATTCAAAAGTTGAAATATAAGAGCGTTGTTGGAAATTATGAATCTGTGTAATGTGAATGCATATATTGAATGCAGTTATTGCATGTTTACTCAAAAATTAGAATTCCCAAAAGTGACCAGCAATTTGAATCAAAAGGGTACTAACAAATTAGGGAGAGGAAACCGACCTACGAAATGACCGCGGATTTCGATCCATTGGTTCTCCCAGTTCTTCCAGCTAGGTGGCAAAAATGGATTACCAGGGGTCTCCAAACCAGCAGTCTTCCTAAAACTCCACACCAAGGTATCAACATCCAACATCAACAAGTACTCCAAGTTAGTCTGCTGAGCCTCCCCATGTTTTGATTCAGGGTCCAACCTCACATTATGAAGTGAAATCTCCTTGAGAAAACCCCCTGACATGTTACTATACCCAACTGAGATCTTCATTTTCTTATACATCATTGACCAACTACGTTCATCTTCCTCAAATAAAATCTTCCTTGGACGCAAATCCGACCACGCGGAGTCATCCGTGGGAGTTAAATGGTAGTGGGACGTCTCGCTATTGACAGACAAGAGCTGGTGCCGATCCGTCTCGTTACATTTAGTAGGACGGTTAGTACATTCCTTGATCCCCAAAACATAACCAAATAGCAAAGATGACAGAGTGACGATCAAAACCAGTTTTGACATATTGGAAACCATGAGTTGCTTCATGTTTTCACCGAATTTCAGGAAAAGAAGAACACCACCTTAACAGTAATCGACTTCTATCAACTCGAAGGCGAATGGCCTCGCAAGTCACAATGGTTTATAACGATCCGTGAAGAAGTCGATAATTTAAGATAAAAGATGGGAATATTGTAGGTAAGGAGAATGAATTCATTCTCCTTACATATTTTAAATACTATTTTACCCTACCCTACATATATATACCTGGTAGGTGCAGGTATGGACAGAGAGAAATGGACGGTGAAGAATCACGGATGGCGTCGTTATCGCCCAAATGTTTCGGACATAATTTTAAAACACAATTTTTGGACACAATTGCGTTCGAAATTATTAGATGCACATGGACCTGCATACATCCAATAACTCTAGACGCATTTGTGCCCCGATTTGCTTGTCGCACTCGCACCATATCTACAAGCCAGACAAAAAAGGCGAGCGGCTCGGGCTTTTCTTGTCGTGCGGGAAAGTCGGAGGTGGGAAAGGTCACTCTCCTTTGATTCTCTCTGGTTGGGGTTGGGGTTGGGGAAACTGTGTTCACACTTTTTTTCAAGGGAAATTATTGAACATGAGATGGTTTAAACTCCTTTCTTGGGTTTGAAATTTCCTGTACCGAGAATTTTGGTGTACCCCTGTAGTCTGTACCGAGACATTTTGTATCTTTAGATTGTATGAGTTTTGTTTCTTGTTTCAAAATTTTATAAGATCCAATGGCTAGAAATGCACTGGTACAGAGGTATAGAGAATTTCAGTACAAAGGATTTGATTCCCTTTTCCTGTAGGTGTTTTGGCCTAAATATTCATTTAGTATTTTTTACTTTTATTCAAAAGAAATTCGCGTTTGGTAATTTTAAGTTGATTTTTTGTGAATTATTGGTTCCTCTCAGGGAGGTGAATCTAAAAAGTAAACTATCATTTAAAGACAAAAATAATTTAAATTATACCTCGGCCGAGCAAGACATGTGCTTGAACTATCATGTGCTATGCGTTGGCTATTAATGTTTTTATTTATGCTATTGGTTTCATTATTTCTTTAAAGAGTGATTTTTTTTTTTCACATGTTTCATTCTCACAGAGGCTAAATATTTCAAACCTTAGAGCCACTAGAGGTTTGTCCGGCCGTTAACTTAGGGCTCTGAGGTACGCGCAAGCTGATTGGTTAGTCTCTAATTAAGAATTTCTTTAAAATTTGATATTAATTTTTTACTTTATAAATTCATCTCATCGAGAAAAACCAATAATCCACATGAAATTGACACATAACTAACAAATGCGAAAAAAAATATGAACATGGACCAAGCAAGAATATGGCTCAATTATTGCACCAAATAGGCCTAAGTTCATTGGTGATGGAAGTGGGAAATTTGGTTGTAAGTGGCAAAGTTCTAAATTTGCTACATCATCAATCCAATATACTTTTTTGTTTTTATACAATCTCCATAAAATTTACACACTATACTATTTTCCCTTTTTGCATATACATAATTTGATTTTTATTTAATATTGCCAACATATGATTTTTTTATTAATTAAGTCCACTATAAAAAAACAATCACTTAAATTTGTAAATAAATACCTAGGGTTCAACCAATTGGGTTGTGAATGGAGTTTGAAAAGGGGATTGAGCTAGAATGGGGTTGAAAAGGTATAGGGTTGCTAGCAGTTTCATTGAACTATGAAATCGGTCTAAACTGATCCGAGCCGTACGTTTTTTATTTGAACAGTAGTTCTCGTAATTTGATTATTTCAGTCAATTACACATATATTAGTTCCATGATGTATTATGAATACACCAGTTTCCATGTATATGAAATTCCTTATTTAGCCTTTTATTTTATGTATGAATTACGTATTTCTTCATACATAGATACGGATATGTTCTAGTCAAGGATCTTGGATTGAAAAAAAGTGGGTGTTTTTAAGGGTTTTTAAAACATGTTTTTACATAACTCAAACTGTCCAATGTGTTTAAAACATTTTTAATGGTCCCAGCAAGAAATCATCAAAAAAAAAAAAAAAAGTCTGGGAAGGGCTTGAACCGAGCAGTTTTTCACAAAAACTGTACATATACAATTTTATTAAAAAACTGTTTGGATCAAGCCTTTCCCAGTATTTTTTTTTTTTTTTTTATGATTTCTCGCGAGGACCCTTAAAAACACGTTTTAAACTTCAGATCATGAAAATTTGATCCAGAACTATGAGTCCCGGACTTAGGGATCCCGAACTAGATCCTATATATATATATATATATATATATATATATATATATATATATATATATATATATATATATATATATAGTACTATTTTCGGATCATGATTGGTTTGCTAATATGCTTATTACCTAGTTAGTTATTTTCCTAATATGTTAATTATTTAGCTAAGTGTAGAAAATTTATTTTCCCTCCCTTTTGAAATTGATTCTCTCCTACTTCAGAATTTTATAAACTTCTCATAATTTTTCCATTACCATAATCTCTCGGGGAATGCTACGGTACACACCTCCTTTTTTAGAGTATACGGTATGCACGAGCATAACAATAAGAGGTATAACTAGTTACGCTAGAACTGCAATAGCCCTAATTTTTGTAAAAATAAAAATTTATTTATTAACTTGATTTCCCTTTCATTTTAATTATTTTCCTTGTTAATTATTATTTTTGGTCAATAATTATATTTGTATATATGTGTACTAGTATATTTATACATTTTTGTACACTAGAATCCTACCAAATCTAGTCTAACCCTAACCCTAATTATTGCTCTAGATTTTCTAGGATTCTTTCCATTAAACCTAGAATTCTCTCTATTAATAGAAAGATTGAAAGGAAGTTGCTTGGCAATTTCCTTTGGAGCTTCCAATTACTTAGTCACCAAGAATAAGTTTACCGTACATGTATATGTATACACAAAAATCCCTTAAAGTGAAACCCTAAGATTTCCTTAGGATTCTCCATTTAAAACCTAGGATTTTTAGTACTTAAACCTAAGGATTTGCTAGGACTTGCCTAAAGATTTTATAGGATTTTATTCTCTCAGAGAATAAACCTAGAGATTTCCTTAGATTTTCCAAGGCTATTAGGCATGTGTCTAATTGTAGTACACTTGCTTGTATAACTAGCACCAAAAATCCTTTCTAGTGGAATTTTCTCCTACAAATACTAACCCTAATTATTGAAGGGAATATATTCCCTCATAAATAAGGAATAAGAATATATTCCTTATTAATTACCTAGATTTTCCCTAGATTTTCTTAGGTAATTAGGCTTATGCCTATTATGTGTATAACTAGTACCCAAAAGTCCCCAAAACAAAAGTGGCCATGCAAAATCCTACACAAACTAGTGCACTAGAAATTTCCTAGAAAGTTCCTACTAGAGTTAGCTCTTAATTTCTTAGATTTTATCTAGGATTTACTAGGTACTTTAGCTAGATTTACCAAGGATTTTATTCTCCAAAATCCTACAAAATCTTGGATTTTATTCCTTGCATTAAAATTAGGAAATTTTCTAAAAATTGGTGGGGAGTGAGGCCGGCCATGGTAAGGGGAGGGGAAGCCCAAGCATTTGCCTATATATAGAGGCCTTGCTTGATCACTTCTTTTCTCACACCAAGATCCTCTCCTCACTTGTAGTATTCTAGTAGCATTTTAGAGAGAGAAACTCTCAAGTTTCTTTGAGTTTCCAAGTTGAAACTCAAAGTGTTCTTCCATCTTCAAGTTTAAACCACCACTCAAAGCCACCCTCCAATCCATAAAGTAGAAACTTAGTTAGTAAAAGTTGTTTTCGCTTACGGTAGTTCAAGCCCGAAAAAATCAACCTAGCTTATCGGCTTCCGATTAACACTCGAAAATTAAGGTAGTTTTTCTAACCTCTCCCAAGTATAAATTTTGCGTTGTAATAATGTTCGTAGTAGTAATAATTTTTTCTTAAAGTTACTTACCGTAGTCGGTTTAATTTTTCCTTAAAGTTACTTACTGGTTCTTAGCTTACGGTAAAATTTAGCAGTATTTAAAGAAGCAGTATCTAAATATCACGTAGTCGTCATAATGCCCGAATAAAAATTGATTTTTCGAAAATATGTCGTTATAAAGCCCAACTAATTTTTGAAAAAAATGTAAAGGTTTAATTTTTCATAAAACGAGATTTTGCGAGCTACCTTTGACTGTGTGGATAACCCCCCTTTGAAGTTTGTCAACAAGATTAGCTTCACACTGTCAAAGAAAGGAATGGTGATTCTAACTAGACTCCTCCGGCTATCCAATCTGGAACTCCCTGGTTATATCACTTTTCGAAGGTCAATCACGCAAAACGAAATTTTCTTAAAAGTGACTACTACGGAATTGAATAGTACTATTTTCTACTAACCCTAGACTAGTTTTGAAAAGAATTGTGCGTGGAAAAGTTGTTATTTTATGTGACGTTTTTCAAGAAAAGATGCATATTCATGAAATGAGTTTTTACGAGACATGTCACATATTCATGAGACACAATACGATATTGATACGACACGATTTACGAGATAATGATTGAATAGTTGTTGGTGAGAAAAGAGATGAGAATGAAAATGGATTGATTGAATAGATGGAAATGAAAACGATAGTGCACTTTTAGCGCCGCCCCTCATGATGTTGCGTCCGTGATGTGGTTAGGGCTAAGGAATACGGTAGTGCCGCTGTAGTGCCGCCCTTCATGATATTGCGTCGTGATGTGGTTAGGGCTAAAGCATGTACAACAACATAGTGGATAAAACTTTGTATCATGATGTTTCGTCTATGATACAAGGTGGTCAGGTTGTATTATGATGTTACGTCCATGATATAATACGATCGAAGCTATGTTCATGTGTGTCACGGGGTGAACGGACTTTGTATCATGATGTTGCATCCGTGATACAAGGCAGTCAGGACCTCGAGTGGAAAGGTTGGTAACCGTTAGAAAGGGGAAGAAGAACAGGCCAATAACTTTTGAGTGAACTAGCCAATGACCCAATGGTCAGAATAGTGCCCAAACTTTGATAAATTTGAAGCAGAATGCTGACACTATTGGATAATACGAGACACTGTTTATGTTACGCTACACTCTGATCTGTATTGACACTGACACGTGCATCGTTATATAGAAACTATTTTTGGATAAAAGATTTCGTCATGTTTTTATTGCATATAATATTGTTCTAGAATTGCTAGTTGGGTTTTGGGTTAGAGTTATCTGCAGGGTGTTTTTGCTCACGGTGTTGCACTTGTGTAACACTAGCATAATACCACGATGATGCTCTGTGACTCTGACGTATTATACCAAACTATCAATATGAACAGGAGTAGTGGTACAGCTTAGAGCAATTCGGAGTCGGAGGAGCTGTCGAAATGGGGAATGACATGGCCGAGAGCTAAGAGAAGCCGTAGATCCTACCGTATTAGAATAAATGTATTTTGGAGAATAATGATATTCAGATGTATTTAGACTTATTCCTATTAATTGTAATAATATTAACATTTCCAAAATTTGGGGCGTTACAAAGAACCACTAAGAGGCATAACCAGTTAAGCCCCCATAGGCATTGACCTATGTTGGCCTATAAAGGGTGTGTACCATACCCTTAACCCCTAAACGGCGTAACCTTGAACTAGTAAGAGGCATAACCGAACCAGGAAGTGGCATTACCTTGAGCTCCTAAGAGGCATAACCTTTATGCCATATAGGGGGTGTGTACCGTAGCATTTCCCTAATCTCTCCCTATATCTCAATATCTTGTAAAAATAAAAGACTATATATATATATATAATACCTCCATTCTTCCCTTATTTTTTTCTTTTTCCATACCTCTCTCTCTCTCTCTCTCTCATTTCTTAGACACAGAAATTCTCTCCTCTTCTCTCTCTCACAATCTCGGTACTTGATCGTTCGTAGCCCATTGTTTTTGCTTGAGTCGACGGAAGTAAGTGATAGGCGCGCAATATTCCGTATATAAGCGCCTAAGTAGGGGGACTTAACGCATTAGACGTGCGGTTTAATGATCATTTTCTGTTTTGATGCGTGCACGGTATTGTGTTTGGTGTTTGCATGAATTTACCAGGAAAAAAGTGCATTTTGGCATGCCTGTTGCATGGCTTAAAGTGGAGCTGGACGTGGGAGTCGAAGTTTGAGGCTTGGAGGCTGGAAGAGGTCGGCTGAGGGGCTCGGTATCGATACCCCCCTAAGCCGTATCGATACTAATTGGTTATGAAGTGCACAATTCGTTCCAGAAGGTTTAGTATCGATACCCTTCATATCGGTATCGATACCTACGTCTTACGCGGAAGAAGGAGATAAGGGTTAGGTATCGATACCCTTATTAGGGGTATCGATACCGAGAGCTTACGGAGGCATCAGATTTGATACTGCGTCGTTTTATTGGTCATAGAACTAATTCTTTAACGATTTTATTCGGTTTTTATTAGGATTAGGAGTTCTAGTATAAATACCTAAGTTAAAACCCATTCTAGGGTTCCACAATTTTTACATTGGTTTTTAGTTTACAAGTTTTCGGCTACAGATCTGAAGTTCTTCGTTCGTTGTTACGCTTCCAAGTTTAATTTCCAGAATTCCAGTTTCAAGATTGTTTTGCTGATCGAATATCAGGATTAATTCTGCCTTTACAATTACGGTATTAATATTCATTGGTTTTATATTTAGTTCATTAAAAGCATGATTAGTTTTAGTTTCAAATCATCTTCTGCAATTTATTTCAATATGTGTGAGTAGTCGTATAGGGTGCGGCCGCGGGACGAAGGTGTCCCGTGGCTAGGCTGATTTACATTCCACCTCGGTGCCGAATTACTTTAATTAATGCGCAGTTTTTGGATACGGAATTTTTCTAGCAAACAAAACCCGGGCATCGCCCGTTCCACATGCGCGCAGGAATCGGTGACAAGTGTTGTGCACTTGTTAGAAACTATTTTCATATTTTTAAACCTATTAATTAAATCATTGTGGCCCGAGTGAATGTGAATTAGACTAGTCGCGGGCACCATAGTGCCCACGGCTATGCTCTCCTTTTTAAATCAGAGTCCAGTAATTAAATTAGTTTAATTTAGTTAATTAATTCAACCAATTGAGCAAGGGGTGGCTACCTGAGAGCCAGTTTCAAACATAGAACCGACATAGTTTGAGTCAAACACTGTAGACCGTCTCTGTGGTTCGACTCCGGTACTTCCGAAATTATTGTGCTGCACCGGTCGATAGTCCTATGCTTGGGACGAAATTTTAGCTAATTATTAATCACCCGAACGGTCAAGCAGTAAGTTAGGGCACTTGAAACTTAACCTTTACTTTAGTCATGTTGCTTACGATTTTTGTGTAGCCGTTACTATTATGAGGAATGCGTAGTGGTGGATTTAATCAGGTTTATTGTAGAGAATTGATTTGGGAATGTAAAACAGAAGTTAAATGTTTTAACAAGGGAAAAACGTTTTGGGCCAATTTAAGTCGGATTCAAGAAACACTCAAAACATTAAAATTGTAGATCTCAAAAATTTAAGTGACTTTCACGTGGAAATCGTCTCAATCCAAGGTCGAGATTATTTACTATGATTTTTTGAAGTTGATTGTACTGTTCGATTTTGTTCTGATTGAAATTCGTAATATGACCCCTTTAAAAGTCAAAATTGGAGTTATCAAAAACATGAAAGTTGTTCCATATTTGATTTTATACTCTCCTGTCAAATTTTGTGATTTTTGTAATTTGTTTTCTATTTTTAGTAGACTGAAGTTAGATTAATTTATGTTGAATATATTGATTCCTTGTTATTATTTGTTTGTTCAGTTTAATTGTTGGACTTATGTGCGAACCATGGGCCACGTGATGCCTGAAACCTTATCTTTAATGCATCGAATATTACGGTAGATATACGAAATGGTGGGTTGGGATGCGCCTAAAAACATCAAAATTTCTGCTGGGAATGGCATTGCTATAAGATTTGGACTGATCCCTGGGTTAATGGAAGCTGTTTGTGTAACTTGTACTCAAGATTATTCAGCATAATTCCATCAAGTATGAAGGCCTTGCTAACGTCCTAATTAGGAAAGAGGAACAATTTGCCTGGGAATTTCAATACAGAAGTAGGAGGTTCATTTGGGAAGTTGAGGAATTGAATGGCATGGCTGCTATGCTTGATGCTCTTCACACCAATACTACTAATGTCCCTGTCACTTGATTTGGAATGATTGTAACTCTAGGGCTTCCTCTGTATCGTCAATGTATAAAATATCACTTCACCATGTGGCAAATTACTGATGTGTTAGATTGAAAAACTTTTCACTGGATCTGGCATAATGTTGCCACCTATAGAATTCAATGCTTTGGCTGGATGGTTCAACTTGGAAAGCTTAAAACTGGGGATTTTCTTTTAAGATTTGGTATCATTCATCATCATGATCAGGCCTTGTATAGATTCTGTGGCGAGGTAATTGAATCTCTATACCATTCTCTTTTATTGTGCTACCTTATATATGTGGAATGTGTGGTGTTCAATCCTAGATTGGTGGGGCATGCAATGTGTAAAGACCAGTATCAAAAAAATCACTTTTTGGAGAAGTTTCGATTTGGCGGATAAAAAGTCCCGGTAATTGTTCCTTGGATTTTTCTAATCACAATGGTATAATCGGAAGTTATTTTTTTGTAAAGCAAAGTCATCTTTCACCCATTTTCTTCGGAGAAAAATGTGCCGTTTTTCGGTTTTGTACTAAAAGTGGCGGGATGAGATTTTGATGTGATTAAAATTTCAAAATTTTGAAAATGCCATTGTTTCCAAATGGGGGGTACTTTCTTATTATCGTCTTTACTTAAGTTTGGTTTCTGAAAATAAGTATTGTGCTGGAACATGCCTTGCTGGCACAGTGTGTAAAGACCCATAATTTTACATAATTTTTTTGGAATAATATTGGGTTAATGTGAGGAATTGAATTTTGACTTACGCGGTCAATGAGAGAGCATTGGATTGCGTTAGGGTCTTTTTAAAACACATTTGGAAGTTTAGGGGTGCAAGTGTAAAGGGGTGTGAGTATATAAGACATGTTAGTCTATCATTTGGGCAAGAAAATCACTCCCCTCTCTCCTCTACCACCCGACCCCTCTCTCTCTCTCTCTCCTCTCCCTCTCAAAATTTCTTCATCGTCTCTCTAAAAATCCACCTCCCACAATCACCCTCTTCAAGAACCAAGTTCAAAACTTTCTTCTACGCGTCAATTGGAGTCGGGTTCACCGTGGTTCTTCGTGGAGGGCAAGGTTTTCGATTTAGGAGCTTCACCACCTAGGGTTTTGCTTGTTCTACTCATTTGAGGCTTCAATCTTGAGGTAGGAAGACAAATTCTACTCCCTCTAGTTGTAACTATGTGATGTATAGCATATGTCTTGTTCTTGTTGCTCAAATCCATCTAATTCATCATTTGCTCTCATAAATGGATTTGTTTGAGTTTGATTTTGTGATCTATGAATTGAGCAATTGTTTGATATAATTGATGGTTGATTTGCACTCCTTTGATATCAATTAGTTGCCCTATACATCCAATTTTTGACCTATACCATCATACAATGACTTGGGATGAAATTTAGAACCATTTGGGACTTTTTTTCAAAATCTATCAACATGTACAATCTGCCCGACCCACCCGAGTGGGATTGGGGGCTTCCCGGGTGGAAAATCCAGCAGCTCGCCCAATTTTCATTTTGTTCCGGTTTGTTCCCCGATGCCCGTTTGGCCTCCGATTGTCCGTTTCTTCGTGTTTTTGACACGTATAACCATTTCAAACACTGAATTCACCTTGATATCACAAATTTGATCCTTGGACACGTGATTTAACAAATTTTTTAGTTTTATGGATTAAACACGCGTCGGTTGACGCTTTTTGGCGAAAACGGTGAAGTTTTGGAATAAATGGGACTTTTGGGAACTTTTGAGAGACAAATGGTTTTGGATTGATATTATTGGACAAAATGAACTCTAGGGATCACCCGTTTGGTGTCCCTAGCCATGGGTGCACGGAGCCCACGAAATCCGGCAGGGGTGCATGGAGCCCATGAAATCCGGCAGAGGTGCACGGAGCCCATGAAATCCGGCAGCGGGATACTTCCCTAATAAAGTTGATGAATATTTTCTTATGAAATGTCGGTTTTGATGTAATTGGGTTAACTTGGCATATTTGGCGAAAATTGGCTTTCGGTATGCGAAAATGAGGATTTTGGTAACTACTTGGACTTTGGTTGGATACTTAAAATTGTTTTGGAACACTTAGACGTATTTTGGACACTTGGATACATTTTGGTTACTTCTTGATCGAGTAATAGCCTTCCTTTCATCCTAACCTTATACATTGGTCGTGTCCACTACTATACTCATTCATTATGCATGTATCATGTTTATACACCTAGCGTTAGTAGAATAGTTTTCCTACTGGGATAGTGAGCTCAACCTATCAATTTTCAGGTATACGGCATGGAGCATGAAGTTGGATGCTTGTCGAGTGGCATTTTCATGGAGCTTAAACATGCATTAAGTTATTTTCCCATCTTTGTGTTATATTTTTTGGAAAGATGGTTTTGTAACTTCTATAGCTTATCTTTTTTACTATTTGGCAATGTAATAACTTTTAAACATTGTACTTATGCATTCGGATTATGGTCGCTAAGTAGAACCCGTTTATTCGTATTGGTGAGAATGTATTTGTTGACTTTGACTATTCAAAGAGAAATTGTAAGACTTTTGACTTGTTCCACGTGGATATTTTGTATATTTGGTTTATTAAATTTGAGGGCGTGACACAATGGGTGGCTCCAAACTCTATCTTTAAATTATTCACTTGGTGCATAAGCTTCAAAACATAAATCAAAGATTTCCTTGATTTGCGTCTCCATCCCTTCTGCAATCCTTTGGTCTATTTGGAAAATAGGAATGAATTTTTTTTTCAAAACAAGGAACTGCTATGGGAAAGAGTGGTAGACCTCATCAAGCTCAGAGGGCACTTTTGGTTAGAGCGAAGTGGGAGCCATCACAATACTCAGTAAATGATTTCATCTTTAGACCTCATCAAGCCAAGTATTTTAACAGCTACTTAAACTTCTATTGACTCTCTTTGCTGTCAAATTTTTGCTGCTATGATACTCTTTTCTATTTTCGGAGTTGCAATTTGCCATGAAGAGGCATATTATTATTACTATTGTTGCTTCTTTGAGGAATTGATTCTGCCATGGGGAGTTGTGAAACTGATTGCTACCATGGAGAGTCTTTACAATTTTTCAATATTTTGATGTTGTCCTTTTTTCCGCTACTCGGATTGCTTGCCTGTACTCTGGGTTCAAAAAGGGTTGAATGAGTCCTTCATCTGCTTTCTAGGAACAATTAAGGCTTGATTGTGTTGGATGCTGTCTAGACTACATGTTATTTGCTTGAATGTGTTAGCTTCTACTCTATGATAAGCTTCTACTCCTATGATAATAGAGCTTCTGTTTGCTATCCTAGTTATTGGGCTTTTTTGTTGGCTCATTGTTTGAGCATTCCTGGTATGTATTTTGGTTCCTTTTGGTTGATACCTTGTCAACATTTTATCTTTCTCTTTTGAGTCCTTGGTGGCAAATGATTGTCGTTTTGCTAGGTGCCAACATAGTTGAGATGCTTTCATCTTTGCCTTGGATCCATTTAATCTTTGTAATCTATTTCCAAAGATTAATAAACATCATTTTTGCCTTCGAAAAAAAATTCTCTTTGTTGTGTATTTTAAATGTCGTTGAATGTTGCATGAACATACTTTAGTAACGAAGTAGCTTTGGGTGCCCTATTGAGTGTTTTTCACTCACGGTGCTACTTTGTGGTCCTGGCGTTTTACACTAGGTACTGAAGACAATGAGGGATAAAAAGAGCAATCCACAGATTATGAAGCAGTGGAGCAGACTATAAGGATGCACTGGCGGAGCCTTGGCTCTATCAGTAGTTACTAATTTGAGATGCACTGATTGTTTTTAATCGAATTATTTTTAAGTTGAAGTATTCTTTCAGACAATGTTATATTTTGAGAGTATTTATTTAGGATTGTAATAAGTTACATAATTTTTCCTCTTTACTGTTATTAAACTTTATATTGATTAAATAAAGTTGACCTTTTAAAGAAAATAATTTTTTTATTATCTTTAACATTGCAATTTTCAGGGCGTTACATGTCTCGCTTCTTTAATGTTTCACTTCTCATTGAGTAAACAATTTGAAAGTATTGAATGTGAATGTTAATGTTGATTTTACTTGGTGTCTTGTCGTCAATTGGGAACTTTGGGTGCTGCATTTATGACTGAGAAGCTTTCTTCTTACACATATGTGCAAATTTTAACTGCTAAGAATGTTATGTATCCAGCTTTTTATATGCAAATTTTAGCTGCAAACTATTGCTCTCTGTTATGCATCCATTGGGAACTCTGATGTTTATAGATCTTGTATTTTGTTCTTGTTCTTGTTTAAGTTTAAAAAAAAAAAAAAACTTGGAATTGCTCTTTGCTATGTATCCAGTTCGACTAATGGAATTGATTATTAACTTGCTTGTTATCACTCTCTCGATACTTTGGTGCTAAATACAGTCATTATTAGTTACCATTGCCAATGCTTATATTTAAAACAGAGAGAGGAGCAAGTGCAATTGGTTGGAAATGGAAAGAAGCTACTCAGCCAAAATCTGCAAAGATGACATTGATTTTGGAATCCCCTGCTTTTGTGGAGAAAGAGCTCCAATGTGGGTACGTTGGTTGATTGCCCTCTCCACAGTTGACGATTGAATAGGCTAGGCATATTGGACAATGTCTTCTTTTTTGTTTCTCTTTTCTTCTTAATTGCTTTTTCTGCAGCACATTGCTTCCTTCTAGTTGGCGGTCTCCCTTCCCTTTTTGAGGAAGAGCTTCCGGGTCAAGTATGTTCGTGCTTTGATTCAAAGGTAGAACTCCATCTGCAAGTGAAAAAGAATCTTTAACAATATCATGCGCCATACTACTTTCACAAACAACCAAAACTTCAATCGACTCTTATTTTAGCTTGCGTACCCGTGTCATCACCATATCATATTTTTCTTGAGAATCTTCCACCAAATCTGCAACCTCATTAAAAATTTTGCACATGTTGTCATGCCGACGAGCCTCAATTGTCATTGCCAAGTTAACTGAGATGGATTATGCTCGTAAGACAGATCGTGCCACTGGACAGCCCGTGAAAGAGACGGGTTGTGCAAGCGAGACGGTCCGTGCTATGGGATAGTCCATGCATGTTGACAACTCAATTATCCTCTTGACAATTGCGATTCGAATAATAATTCTAGCCTATACATAGCCTAGTTACATGGTCGAGGTGGATTCGAAACCCTAGATCTTCTCTCCACAATTTTCTTTAATTTAATTACTGTTTCGCCTAGTTTAATCGTTCGTAAAATCAACACCAATCAATCAATTTCTTTTTCGAATTAAATTAGAAATTAATTGAAGCTAACATAACTCAGCCAAATTGTCTCCGTGGATCGACACTCGGACTTAACCACTATACTTCTGAGTAGCAGTTAATTCTAAGTTTTTATAAATATAATTTTGACTCGGCACGACATGGTCATGTTACTTTTAAACTCGTACTTTGTGATGAACTTTTGCCAAGCATCCTCAAATTCTTGTATTGACAGTGAATCATAAACCGCATGGCGCAAACACCCTACTAAGAGAGATTAGGAAGTGTACTATCCAATGTATCTTCCTTCTAACACAGGATTTGGGTTGGGTATACAATGGGCCTAGCTCACCACCACAAAGGCCCCAATCGATATGAAACAAATCATTTCCAAAATCATTCATGTTTTCAAGCAAGAGATAACATTAACAAAATCTGAAATGATACATGTACAACAATTAGTCTCCGACATGGCTCCGTGTGTGGAGGCTTCACATACCATGTGAGTGTGTTGGAGCCATGTTAGAGACTAATTGTTGTACCTCTACCATTTTTGTTCGTTTTTATAATTGGAACACTATTTAAATATTTTCCCGTTTAAGAATTTTATTAGATATTTTCTAAATTGGTTTATAGACGGATTGAGTTAATTTTATTGGGCTGTATTCTAGGGTATATTGGAGCGGCCGGACCAGGTTTGTGACAGGCTTTTGCTAATAGCTAAATGGTAATTTTCAAGCCCAACCCAGATCCAACCTATGATCGGACACAAAACTGGGCCTTAAAATGATACTTACACTTCCAGGCCCACTCAAACCAGTAAAAACCCGTCATAAACTTGTTATGCAGCACTGAAGTCAAGTTTCCTTATGGGATGGGATCCTCTTCGGTCCCTTTTAAGGGACTGCACGGTCCTATCTGAGTAGTTTTCGGGTCCTTCTTGGGCAGTTTAGAAGATCGACACCTCGTCAAGAATATTAAGCACGCCAAAATTCATATTAATTGAATATCATTTAATATGTTCTCGAAGTACATTTATCATGAGAAAAATGGGTGCAGAAAATATTACAACAGTGGATAAAAACCAATTTTCTAAAGATAAATATTTGTCAAGAACCCATTAAATGATGGGTGCTGATTTTGAGGCTCTCTTTTTTTATGCAGGCACTCCAATATTTAATGAAGTTACGAAACTACCCTTTTTAAGATACAAAAATTACTAGAGGCACTCCACCCCTAAATTATCTCCTTGTTTACTAAGGCACTCCAAACAGAAAAATGAACCAAAACCAAACATAAATATTAGGTTCTAAACATTAACATTAATATTACGTTCTAAACATTAAACATCCACAGCACAAACATTTGGTTACAAACATTAAACACGCATCTATGTCAGATTGCCTCACGCCACTTAGCAAAAAAAAAAATATTTGTTAGAATTCTCCAAAATAAACAGTATACAATTGAAAATGTTGAGGCACAAAATCTTCAAATGGCAATGACACGAGATCTTTATATTTGCATACTCATTATATACTATTTTTCCCTAAAAATCTTCAAAACCGCCGCAAATCTTCATTTTAAAATTCATAATGAGACAAACAAAGCACATCACCAAAGTTAGAGAACTCTTGAGAGGAAAAATAACAGAACTCTCAAGAGACTTTGTATGGACAAAATGATGGTTCTACAATCATAGGCCGAAGACCGGTTGTGCTGGTTGTCCTAGTGCAGAAGATGGAGATAATAACTTAAAGACTCTACCAAGGAAACATTACATATGGAAGTAGGCAATTCAGTGACGAGCAGTAAAATGAGTTAAGCAACTATCTATTTTTTTCTGATTAAAAAAAAAATCTATTTGTTTTTTTGGAGTGCCTGAAGTAAAGGAGAAGAATAAAGGTTTTTTTGGACTGTTTGAAGTAAATCATGGAACTTGCAAAAGAGTAATTTTGGAAAACTATTGTAGCTTGGAGCCCCTGCATCAAAATTGGGAGTGCGAATATCAATTTCCTAAATGATATTCGATCAACATGAATCTATTTTTTGAGAACCAAATAAACGATGTTCAATCAACATGAATTTTAGCGTACCCATTGTTCTTGACAATGTCTAGAATAGCACCGGTCCCAATGCAAACGGACCCAGAAATGACCCAAAAAGGCCTGAAAATCTTTATACTCCAGTCCGATATATACTCTCTTTTTTCAACAGCCCGAACAAACATATTGTTCAGTTTGCCCCGCCTGATAGGCCCATAAAATATAAATCTCAAGTCCTTAAAAGAAATGCAATATCTTGTGAGGACTAATCGCTTGACATCCTCTCATCATCGTATATGCAAATGAGACCTATATATATATAATATACTTTCAGCCATTTCTCGTAATTTTTTATCCAACCAAAAATTTAAATTGGCAATGAGTGGAGAGCTCTCTTTTATTGTTACGCGGTCTCTTATTCCATATAAAGCAATGTGAGACTACTCACAGGCAGCCTCCCTCACGTGCAGCTACATTTTGGGTCTATCACATAAAAAATGAATTTAGGGTCTTTCTTCATGCAACTTTTTCGGGGGTTCGTAATCTTGGAGTGTAACCTACTTCAGTGTTAATTGAGATTGAATGGCCCATCCTAATACCATGTGGAAGCTTTTTATTCAATCCAAAACTAATAGGCAACGATGGAGTTGAAGAGGTTTCTCATGTTATTTAATGATCTCTCATTTCATAGCCAGCATTGTGACACTATTCTCTAACATTGTTCATCTTCTAGACTTCAATGTGTCTCATTCACGCAAAAACTCAAGTTAAACGGAGATCGATAAAGACTTGGTAAATCATACTGTTTTAAGAACATGATAGATAGCCGGTAAGGGTCTAACTATATGTAACCCTAACGATAAATATAATCCGTTGAAATGAAAGTTGGTGAACTAGTACTGTCACATGAGCAGATCTGGATTCTATTTAGAAACTCTATGTTATTTTTATTTCCAAGAAATCATCATAAGAACTATCTTGACTTGTGGCTTTTTCAAAACACTACTTTACAGGAATTTTCCAGCCTACTCCTTTTTGACTTAACGGGAATATAGTCATCCCAAGGTTACCTTTTTGACTGAATTCTAATATTGTTGAGCAACCCTTAATTTCCTGATCATTTCCATGCATAAATTTGTTTATTTTTCATATTTCACTAGATTACGGTCTGTATATTTCTTCTTCTCCATATTT
The DNA here is from genome assembly GCA_020921065.1 of Vaccinium darrowii. NCBI lineage: Eukaryota > Viridiplantae > Streptophyta > Magnoliopsida > Ericales > Ericaceae > Vaccinium > Vaccinium darrowii. Next base: position 5,572,800 of record CM037156.1, read on the forward strand.
TCCTTTAGCAGTCGTTGATAATTAAACACACACTAACTTATAAAGACTAAAGGGTCGTCGCAAAGAAAGAAAAAAATTCCCCATATCCTTCCAAAATTTGTCTAATGAATGGAAAATCTTGTCCTATAGTAACAAATTAATTAGGATTCTGTTTGGATCGTATGTATGGGCGCAGAGAAATTTGTAAAGAAAAAAAAAGAAGCAATTAATAATAAGGAATATAAGCCAAAGAAATTAATTTCGTCTTCTTTCCTCTATAATCTTCTCATCTTTCTTTTCCTCTGTTGTCTCTATAAATTCTCGATCCAAATACAATCAACTTTGGTAAGAAAAATTCATTGCGTGGTTGGCAAATTAGGAGTTATTTTACAAAACTGATTTAAACTCGAAACTAAGTTATTGCATTTGACAAGACATGTCACTTGTCTCATAACACATCAACTCAATCTTACTTAATAAGCTATTTTTACCGACAATAAGTCAATTTGTGGAACACTCAATTCTGTCACATGTTGAAGACAAAGGGAATAGCCTCATGGTACGATTTTTTTTTTTTGTATCCAAAATGTTATGAATTTGAAATGACTTATAAAAATATATACCATCCGCATCTAAATAAGAATGCACATAGTTTACAAAATCGACAATCTTGGACAATTTAACGTAGGAAACTGCTAAAAAATCTGACCGTCCATTTTATGAACTAAAATTCAATACTTGATATATCTATCGATGTCCAATTAAGCTAATTTTTTGCGTGGATAGAATATTTAACTTAATTTGCGAACCCTACAAAATAAACGGTTCAGATTATAACACTAAACACGCGGTAAAGCCCACAAAGGGCGGAGGCGGAAACCCCATCTGTCCTTGCTCATCCGGACAGAATTACTTTCACTCTTGTTGTCGTGTTTCTCACTCCCTTATTTTAGTTTACTCGTCCGAAGTACACCTTTTTGACTGAGCTCGGTCATTGTTGAAAAATGCTTTCCTGCGTTTCATGCACCTTATTTTAGTTCTAATGTAAAACGAAAACGAAGTGGTCCTTAGAAGGATCTCTATGACCAAAGAAAGCCCTTATTTAATCTGGAAGAGAGTAGAAGTCCTCGATTGAAGGCCAAGTTTTCTAGCATCTATTCAACCTCAACCTTTTCTCTTTGGGAAAGGCATCTACTTACCATTTCTCACTTTGTATCATTGTGGTGGCCATTAGAATCTATTATGAATGTTGGTGGATCATAACTCTGGAGCGAGATTCGGTCAAACCAACAAACACGATGTGGAAAGATAATCGAAAACATAAAATAAGAACGTGAAGGCACATATATTTTACGTGGTTCTCTAACAGAATGTTAGGTCAAACTCCAAACCCTCAGCGAAGCGCGACTAAAGTCGAATTAGATTTCACAAGCCCAACACAGAACATATTAGAACTAATTTGTTAAATGGTAGCATTATGGTGGCCACTAGGAGCCGTTTTCAAAGTTAACTAAATGGTATCTTTTGTATTTTGCACTATGTTTGTCTAAAGACAAATCATTCTTCTAAAATTTTGGTATGTTTTGGTATAATTTACTTTCGCAATCGTTGTTCAGCTTTTTGTCAAAAAATTTGGGATTAATTATTCGTCGAGACAAGACGACTCAAAACATATAAAAATGTGGATCGAAATTGAAAAAAGTTAAGATAGGACGACAATAAAAACAAAAATATGTTTCAAACATTTTTCGTCTTCTATGATATTTTTTTATTTTTTTTCATACGTTTTTTACTTATTAAATTCCTCTTGTAAAAATGGTCAATGATTACTTCACTACAAATAACGTAAATTTGAAAATTAATTTTAAAAAGACAAAAAAAAATACCAAAAATCGGAAGACACCTTCATTTAGTTAGCAGAAATGGCTGGAATTCTGCCATTTCGGTGAAGGCAAAAAATTTAGGGAGAATGGTAAATAGTCGTACTAATCTTGTACTTGAATATTCAATTCGAGAAGAAGTTTATTTAGACAATTTCTTTTTAATTAATAAAGAAGGAAGTAATTATTAAATGTAATAAGCATCAACATTTTATTTTATTTTTTTGGTTATTATCTCCCCTTCTTTCTTTTACATTTTTTGTCCATCTTCTAATTCATGATCCAGCCAAATTCAACACGCAACATTTGTCGGCACATTGAAAAATTAAATTCCATCACATGTTGAAGACAAGGGAGACAGGCTCATGTTGAAGGGTTCCTATCTTTGTGATTGGCAATTTGGCATGATGCCATGAGATGTGTGATGGATATACTCTTAAGTGATGGACGTAGGAGAGAGGTGCTTTGTCCCAAAAAAATTTACGTCGGAGAGAGAGGTGCTTTGAAAAAAATTATTTGTCTTTATTCAAAAAAAATTATATTTGTTCCTTTTGTATTGATTATTTTTTAAATCGTCTTGATGAGAGGAATCTAAAGAGTAAAAAGTTATTAACAACACTAATTTTTTTTGAGTAAAAACAAAAATAATCCAATAATCCCCAAAATTTGGATTATTTTTGTCTTTAATGAACTTTTTACAATATTTTTGAATTTTTAGATACCTGTCGTTATGACGGATCAATAATCCACAAAAAAATTGACTCAAAACTAACAAATGCAAAAAAAAAAATGAATAAAGACAAAAAAAATAAACCAAATGGTTTATTTTTGCCAAAGCACCCGTTAATACAAGAACCAAACTACATGTATTCATAAAAAAAAGAATAAAATAGGGAAATGATTTTCACGCACCCCATTTTACAATCCACACTCCCTTTTTTGTCTTTATCTTCAAGGTGTGTAAGAACCCGGGCCCCAAGGACAGAGTCAGAAATTTTATTACGCAGGGGCTAAATTTTTTTCCAAAGTACTTTATAAGGGCGAGCCTATATAATTCATAGAAAACTTTTTCTTCTATATAATACGAGAGGATTTTTTTTTTTTTTCCCTTGCAGGGGCAACTGCCCACTGACTCCCCTCTCACTAGCTGCATTCCTGCCGGGCCCCTCTGCCCCTGCCCATTCTGATTTTGGGAAACTCTAAAATGATTTGTTGCTTGCTGTTTGGATTCACTTGGAGGTCGCGACATAGCCTTCCACTGGCCCAAAGAATAATCCAAATTACATTAATTACTTCCATTCAGCATTGCACGTTCCAATCACTTTCAATTTTTATCACTTTTTTTTTTTTTTTTGATGTTTTCTTAAATGGGTTGTACTAACCAAAAAGAAATTTAAAAAATCACAATTTTTGTTTTCTCTCATGCACGGAGTCAATATTTTACCAATCGTGTAAAACAAATAAAAAGATGGACAATGATAGGAATATTTCTAAATTTTAGATGAAAATCAACATAAAACACTATAAGTTATAATAAACGATATTCATCATATGCACGTATCACAATCAGCAGATGTCACTTGACATTCCACTTTCCTTTTATTCTGTTTGATGTTAGATTTCTACCCTTGTACTATATGTATTGATCTAACAGCTTTATACAAACATAGTTTTTGCATAAACAAAGTTTGAAGTTTGGTTTTCTAAATTTAGACCTCATGTTTCGTAATGTTTCACTTGCCTATTAAATTTGGCTCTGTACTACTTTTTGGGCCTCCTTAATTGAAAAAAAATCTAGAAGACAAAATACTTTATACTAGGTAGCCAAAAAAATAATAATAATAAAAAATCTCTAGTGGTGGCAGGCCTATATAATTTGAGGATAATTTTTTTTTTATTTTAGTATTATATAATTGATATTTTTTAAACTGTTGTGGCGGCGGCAGCCGCTATGTGTCCCTCCTTGCTCCATCCTTCATTAGGTGTTGATCTCTAAAAATGAAAGCAAAACATAGAAAAAATGTCGTGTGTCATAGGATTTTAACACAACTTTTTTCGTTTTACTAATCATGAAACTGTAAATATATTTCAAATTTTTCCAAAAACAGAAAACTCATAATATCTACACTGATTTCAACCAAATTCGGAATCTTTAAATGCATATAACGGGATATTCAAGGGGTAAACTGTAGGGGTTTCTTTGGCAAGGAGAGAGAAAAGGGGACTAAAACGCATTAAAAGGGTCCCATACATAATATTTTAGGGTAAAAAGTGAAAGGCATTTGAAGTTTTGAACCATTGGTCTGGATCGTCATTATTGAAAAGTTGGGGTAGGGCTCCTCGCTTTTGCTGTGTTGAACAAATTCAGGGGAAATTCCAATTTGGTAAGGACCCAAAATGGGACTCAACCAACTGGAAATGACCCACAAATGGACACTTTGCTTGTTCACTTTCTCGTGTAATCTAAATGAGACAAAACAATTGTGGAAAAGGAATGGGGTTTATGGCCAGGAAAAGGGAAGACAAATCTAAGGTGGTCATGGCCAATTTCCTAGCATCCAAGACTGGGGTTCAATTTTGGATTTTTTTTTTAATACTCCGGGTATCAGGGATTGCATACGAACACCTCAACTAATATTGTTTCACTAGCAAAATAAATGGCGATCGGAGCTATTCTATTTAGACCCGAGGAGATAATCATCCACGCAAAATATACCTCAGGGACATCGTCCCTTCGATAGCTACACAAGCAGTTTATATTTTCGTATAGAAAAAGTGGACATAAATATGATTTGAAATTCAAATCCCGATTTTGTCGTGCAAATGTTCAATGCGCTGTGGTTTTACTTGAATGTTTTGGTCCCCTTCAAATAAAAAGGAAATGGTTACAATACACACCCCTTATTTAGGTGTACCATATGCACCTAGTGTATGGTCCAGACTGTGCCACCTCATCGGCAATCGTAACATTTTTTAGTTTTTCATAACTTTTCAGCAATATGATTCGTAACATTTTGCTGTGTTTCGTAACTTTTATAAAAAAAAAAATCGTAACTTTTACAAAAAAATTCATTACTTTTGCAAAAAAGTCGTAAGTTTTAGGTACACACCCAAATAAGGGGTGTGTATTGTAGCCTTTTCCAAAAAAAAAAAAACAATAGTGATACATACACTCCCTCCCCAGCCACTCCCAGCACACCCCATGTGAGAGAGGGTATGGCTGGGAGGGAGTGTATGTATCATTTTTGAAAAAAAAAAATATAAGAGTTGTATATTAGTAATGTTCAATGATTAAGTTTTTGAATTGATCTGAATTCAATCAATGTTCATAATCTTCCGTCTTTTTCCAAGGAAGCGAGCCTTATGCACGAACGGGCGGATTACTACACATATACATACAATAAATTAACTTTTTCCGTCAACAATTCATTCGTAGACTTGACGAAATTGAACGGTTCCGATCATCATCATAATGCGGGGGTGGAGCCCACAAAATGCCCACGACTGGCACATCCAATTGGAAGCTGGAAAGCAACAGTGAAAAGGAATTGGATGTGTTTTGTGTGGGATTCAGGACCACCCATCAATCAGATTAGCTCCTCTTCTTCCCACCTATCCCATTAATTCCAGAGGCAGACCTAGCTAATTACTGGTACATATGGGACAAATTAAGGGACTGTTTGGCTTCTATATATCTGAGGGACCTTTATAAAGGCGCGTACGATAGAACATCTGACAGGTCGCTGGGGTTCGACCGACAAACAGAATGAATTGCTTATCCCTTGTGCTTCTTGATGTTTCCAGTTTTGGTTTTTACCTAAACACCTGCTGGGAGGAGCCCCTAACTTTTCTTTTGGTGGAAATAGAGATATCATAAATAAATTAAGGGAAATGATTTTACACCTTGTATTATTCCTAAACGAATAAGTTTGTGCCTGATCAAAAAAAATATATGAATAAGTTTGTGGTAGGTGGCTTGGATTCTTCTGGTAGTCTCGACGAGAGAAATGTATAGTAGAAATCAAAGATTTTAGCAAATGAATTCCTCATTTTTAGCAAGGAACAATCACACGCTTAGCAAGGGAATGACAAGTGACCAAATGTAAAAAAAGCATGTCAAGACTATAACACCATGGTTTTCAGAAACGTTATTAAAACGTTTTTCAAATAATCTCTCTAATAAAACCTACAGTAGATAGTGCAATAGTAATAGTAGTAGTAATAATAATAAAGAATAAAAAAATGGGAAACAGGGATACCCGCAGAGATTTGGGAATACAATTTTTCTTAAATAAATAGGTTTTTCATTCCACGAAATGTTGTCCAAACTTATTTCAAACAAGTAACTAAAACTCATCCATGATTGGAAACTTCATTCGATTCAACTTGAGATGACATAGTGTCACCTTCCCGAATAGGAAAATTGCGTGTTCAAAAACAAAAATAAAAAATACATTGTATAAATTGGTAGATCGATTCATTTCAAGAACTCAGCTTCCATACATATCATTTCATCATCTTAGCAAGCTGCAGGAAATTTAAGGAGATTCAAATACCAAATGTAGTGGGCCGAATAAGCAATATAGGCCTTGTGGGTCCGGCGGCGTCGAGGCGGGCAATATAGCCCAACCTAAGAGCCGACCCACGAGGGCTGTTATACGCTTACAACAGCACATGATAAGGGTCACCTGGCACCTAACGGGAAGCTTCTAGAAGCTTCTAGAGGGTTACGTGGCAGCATGCTAGAAGTCGTGTCACTTGACCGTAGTGGTCATGTATGACGTCACGAGACTTGGAGAGCAAGTACATGCAGACCTATTAATAAGCCCTCAAAAGTGTAAATAATGGGGCTTATCTCGCTTGTTTTGATCACAAACACTTGCATATTTTGGCTTTACATGAGTGATTTTGCTCGAGGTGTGTTTTCGATGAGTTTCAAAAAATCGAAGTTAAAAGGCGTGTCCAAAGGTCCAAATAATCCCTAAAAGTAACCGGAGGCACCCAAGTACATTCAAGGCCGAGATGAACCTTCCCCAAGTCCAAGTTGAGGTGTTCAAAACATTGAAGGAAGGCCCGAAGTAACCAAAGGCCAAGAGAAGGCCGAAAAGAAAAGGGAGTAAATGGAGTACCCGGACGCTCCCAATAATCTCCGGATGTATTCGAGTACATTTAAGGCCAATGGGAATCCTCCCGAAGTCATATTGGAAGTGATCAAGGCAATGGAGGATTACCCGAGACACTCGAAGGCTGCAAAAAGACTCAAAATAAAGCCCATGTCGTCAGAGCTTACTGGTATAGATACCCAGAAATGGGGTATTGATACCAGGTGCACAGGGGAAAATCAGAACGACCTAGTTGTTACCAGGTTACAGGTGTATCGATACCAGCCTCCTTCGGGCAACTTTTGACAGACTTTTCAGCTACTTGTGTAACTTTTGGGGGGTCTTATATATACTAACTTTTGAAAGATTTTACGGCATTCCCACTTTTACGCTTTCTCTCTCTACCTCCCTTTCATTCCCTTTAAGTTTTGCTTCAACTTCTCTCTAAGATCCAAGTTTATCTACTTAAATTCAAGGTATTTTGCTTTCATTAATGTTTTTGTGCTACTCATTAGCAATATAAATCTCAAGTTTATTTCCATTTTCGTCATATTTAAGTATGTGTGAGTAGTAAATTAAGGCTTGGTCATGGGATGATTAACATCCCTCGATTTTGGGGGGTTTGGTTCTTCTCTCATGAAATTATCAATGTTTATGAATGGGCAAAAGGTTCATCTTTATGTAACAAAACCTAGGGTTGTTAACCTCCTTGATTTTGTGTAGGCGAGGACTTGATCTATTGCCACATATAATGCTTGGAGCTATGTCACTCTAAGTATTTGACAAAATGTCTCAAAGAACTCTCCCCATTTTTGAACACATCTTTAGAAGTAAAAAAAAATTATTGCCAAATCTTCTGATTGAGAACCGGGGCCGTGTCTCTCAACTGAGTTATCAATGAGAAGCGTAAACTAACCTAAGTCTTGGATGTTGATTAATCCCTAGACCTTGCCGCCTTTAACTTATAGTTTAAAGACAAACAAATCAACACTAAAAAGTTGGTCATCTTAACACTGAAAATCCCTACCGTAAAGTAAACCTCTCACTAGCTCCGACCCTTCCCTGTGGATTCAACCTCAGACTTCTGAGTTATTATGCTACAACCGACCAAGCCCTACGCTTGGGGCGACACTAACTTCAACAACGCTAGGTGCAAGTATTTTTGGAGTCGTTTCCGGGGAAGGCAACAAATGGTGAGTTAAAAGGAGTTTGCTTTACCCCAATGTAAGTATTCCGTTTCTATAGTTTAGTTTTTGCATCTTTTGTTTTAATTTTTGTTATTATATCTTGTGATGAGCATGATAGACCAAAAGTTCGCCCCTCTGTGTGACGATCCATTTGAAAAATGCTCTACTACTAAAGAAATGGACGCAGAGGTGGATTACTTATACTCTTTGTTAGAAAAACAAGATGCATATGGGCCTATTTTTGAGCAATTACCGATCGTAAAACTAATCGATTTTCTAGGTGTTGATGATTTTGATTTGGTTTATCATCCATTGATAGTAGATTTTGTCAATACCTTGGAAGTTGATTTTGTTAGGGATATGCACTTGGTGGAACTTAAATTTCTAAAACTAATTCGGCAATTGAGGTACTCAAAGTAACTTATTTTGTGGCATGGTCGAATTCAGCTTTTGACAAAGAGTTTAAAGTGGTTCGATATTCATAGTATGATTGCTCTTCCCATTTTGTCATTTTTAGTTTTCCATATTGTATGTTTAGCTCTTCATAGTTTTCCTTACGTCTCCCTTTTGTTTTAATTTTTAATCTTCATAAAGTCTAGGAGACTTAAATTCCATGGAGCTTGTGATAGCTTTAGTGTATGTCATGCTTGAACTGCTTGTGATGGTCCGGTATAGCCACCTAATCCTAGCCTTAAAACATTGGTATTTGGGTTTACAACAATCTTATTGCATTGTCTTGGATAGTCATAAAAGAAGACTGGCTCTGATTTCAAAAAAAATAAATAGAAATTCAACCTTTTGAGTTGTGACTTACCCAGGATTGTTGTATAACCTTCTGTACCAATGTTTTAAGTGAGGATTAGGGAGAAAAGTATTACCTGCTAATCACGTGAAGATTTTTTCGTTGGAGACTCGGCTATCACAGAGCTAGTCAGTACTAATCATTTTCCCTCAGTAGGTAATTGGCAATTCAGTCTTTTGTAGGGTGACCTTGCTACCGCACCAGCCTTCGTAATTTGGGTCGGGCTTGGCGGCAATTGCGGCATTCAGGAGCCCTAAGCATGGGTGTGACGAAAAGTCGTGGTTGTAAGGCCTACAAAGTCCTTGAGGACGTCCCTGTGCGACTAGCTGTGGCCTCACATGAGGCCGAAGGAGGAAGCCTTGGAAGGATTGCCAATGACGAACGGAGCAGATGATGCAACATCCTCAAACTTGGTCGAGGTATTGGGCGGTTGACATTCCACCCCGTCGGTACATTTTTGTTCCTCCCTCTCCTTACTTTTTTTCTCATGCATTAAGGACACTGCACATTTCAAGTTTGGTCGAGGTATTATACTAATCATTTACGTTTTTTATTTTTGCATAAATTTTTTTGTGTAATCTTCCCATTTAGTTAGTCATTTTATGGGTGGATACCTAAAATATGCTCAATTTTGTTCATAAAGGTGAGAGTTGGTACCCGGTGAATTCGGTTGTGTGTTTACATCCATGCTTATTGATATACATGAACTCTAGTGAACACGTTGAGCCTTTGTTGGTCAAGTGTCGTGCATTATTTAGAGTGAAATTTCATTTTGAAGCATCCCATGCTTTTTGTCTCTCATTTCTCGCATTCGCATAAATAATACTCTTTTGTTCATGTTTTAGTAGTTTAAATATCTCAAATGCATCATTATGGAGTTGTTGGCGTACGTAGAAAATGATACAAGGCATTTTTGCATGATTATTCCACATACGTGTCTCCCTCGGCCTTAATTTTCGTAAGCCATAGTCCAAGTCTCCATTTTTGCTCAACCTAGGAAATCGGATGCTCAGAGGGTTGGGGGAAGTAATCTTAATGCTTAAAGGGTTGTCAGAGTCGTTCTTGAAGTTAAGGTGGTTTGTGTGCATGATTGGGGTGGTGCAAAGTATTTGATAATTGAATGGGGTGCAATTGGCTTGAATTCACAAATTTTCCAGGTGGTATCAATAGGGGAATTGGCCCTATCAATAGAAGTCAAGGCAGTCTGACCATTTGAGGAACAACCCCAGATCCTATTGATAGGGAGGGAAGTCATGTCGATAGGACGAGCCCATTTCAAAATGAAATAAAATAAAATCTCACTCCAGAATTAAGCCGATCTATTACACTCCCTCCTTCCCCATTTCACACCCGAAAAACCCCAGCCCCATTTTCTCTCTCTCTCTCTCTCTCTCTCTCTCTCTCTCTCTCTCTCTCTCTCTCTCCACCGTAATCCACCACCACTACCCCCATAACCAAACCCCACTCTCTCACCTCTCCTGTAAATCTTGACTGAAAAATCACCCAAATCCACCTCCCCATTTTCACGAGCGCATCTTTGGGGATGATTGAGAGTAGGTGGTGACATGTGGCATGAGTTGGTGACAGTCGATATGGTTAGTCTAGTAATTATATTTTGTGTTTTTCAATTTCTGCTTAGTAGGTTTTGTGGTATTGTGCTATGGCCGGCATGTGGCCTTGAACTTGTTTTTGTGGGGTCGGTGGTGGCCAAAGGTAGTTGACCGAGCAAGTATATGACCACCACTCTTTTGTGTCCCTTCTCTTTTTTCACCATGGTCATTATAATCTTATTAAGCCCTTAGTTGATCCGTTGAACGCTACTTTAACTCCACTTAATGCATTTTGGATATTTATGTTTATATAAGCACGCTTCTGTTCTAGCTATCGTAGTTGTGAATAATTAGTTGCCTTCTTGCTGTAGCGCTCATTTGATAGCTTGCATAGCCTTTTGTCTCTAGCTATTGCATTTACTCATTAGCACTTGTCATGGGATGTGGATGTACCTCATTGTGTGAAAAATTCAAATTTGAGTGTGTCCTTGTGAATTTTTGGGATTGAAGCTCGATATGGTGCATGTACTTGACTATTTTAGCATAGTTTGTTCACTTTAGTTCATGGCATGCATTTGCATGGGTTGCACGTGATTGGATCTACCGGGGTGCTTTGATTCTTGCCTGCTTTTTGTCAATTGAGCATAGGTTTCGTATCTTTTAATTCGGAAAGTTTGCATATATAGCATAGCATCATATAGTTAATTATATCTTAGTTTACTCGGGACGAGTAAAGTCCAAGTTGGGGAATGTGATAAGCCGTCAAAAGAGTAAATAATGGGGCTTATCTCGCTCGTTTTGATCACACACACTTGCATATTTGGGCCTTATAGAGTGAATTTGCGCGAGGTGTGTTTTTTATGAGTTTAAGAAAACCAGAGTTAAAAGGCGTGTCCAAATCTCCAAATAATCCCTAAAAGTAACCGGAGGCACCCAAGTACATTCAAGGCCGAGATGAACCTTCCCCAAGTCCAAGTTGAGGTGTTCAAAACATTGAAGGAAGGCCCGAAGTAACCAAAGGCCAAGAGAAGGCCGAAAAGAAAAGGGAGTAAATGGAGTACCCGGACGCTCCCAATAATCTCCGGATGTATTCGAGTACATTTAAGGCCAATGGGAATCCTCCCGAAGTCATATTGGAAGTGATCATGGCAACGGAGGATTACCCGAGACACTCGAAGGCCGAAAAAAGACTTAAAATAAAGCCCATGTCGTCAGAGCTTACTAGTATAAATACCCAAAAATGGGGTATTAATACCAGGTGCACAAGGGAAAAATCAGAATGACCTAGTTGTTACCAGGTTACAGGTGTATCGATACCAGCCTCTTTCGGGCAACTTTTGACATACTTTTTAGCTACTTGTGTAACTTTTTGGGGATCCTATATATACCCCTTTTGGACAGATTTTAGGGCATTCCCACTTTTACGCTTTCTCTCTCTACCTCCCTTTCATTCCCTTTAGGTTTTACTCTAACTTCTCTCTAAGATCCAAGCTTATCTACTTAAATTCAAGGTATTTTGCTTTCATTAATGTTGTTGTGCTGCTCATTAGCTATATAAATCTCAAGTTTATTTCCATTTTCGTCATGTTTCATGTTTCATTCATTTTTCATGTTTAGTTTAAGTATGTGTGAGAAGTAAATTAAGGCTTGGTCATGGAATGATTAACATCCCATGATTTAGGTGGGTTTGGTTCTTCTCTCATGAAATGATCAATGTTTGTTTATGAATGGGCAAGGTTCATCTTTATGTAACAAAACCTAGGGTTGTTAACCTCCTTGGTTATGTGTAGGTAAGGATTTGATCTCTTGCCACATATAATGCTTGGAGCTATGTTACTGTGTTTGACAAAATGCCTTAAAGAACTGTCCCCACTTTTTAACACATCTTTAGAAGTAAAACGATTTTATTGTCAAATCTTCCAATTGAGAACCTAGGTCGTGTCTCTCAACCAAGTTATCAATGAAAAGAGTAAACTAACCTAAGTCTTGGATGTTGATTAATCCCTAGACCTTGCCGCCTTTAACTTATAGTTTAAAACTTCAGTTTCAATCTTATTAGAGGTAGAGAGAGAATCCCACAAACAAATCAATACTATAAAGTTGGCCATCTTAATGCTGAAATCCCTTACTGTAAAGTAAACTTCTCACTAGCTCTGACCCTTCCCTATGGATTCGACCTTGGACTTCCGAGTTATTATACTACAACCGACCTAGCCCTATGCTTGGGGCGATGCTAATTTCAACAACGCTAGGTCGTAAGCACTTATAAATACCAAGGGATAAACCCTAGATGTACACACACAATCTGAAATCTAATACTCTTTGTACTCACCTTCTCTGTTTAGTAACTTGATCATCGGAAGGGCCTAAGGCAAGTGGCCTGAGTGACACTAACCAGTGGTTTCTGGTTGTAGGTTCAAGTGGAAGAAGAAGCCCCACCGCTGTGAAGAGGAAGACACCGCCGTGAATCATCCCCCAACACCAAAATACCCACAGTTTTCTCAAGAAATTAACAAAACCCAGCACAATAAAATTACTACTACTTAAATAACCAAAAATAAATAAAAGTTAGTATGTTGGACTGGCTCTGTTGAGAGAGAGAGAGAGAGAGTGATGGGTTATCTCTTCCTCTCTATTGTGTGCGGCACTGGGAATGGGAAAGTGGGAACTGGGAACTGGGAATGAGAAAAGATAACCCCCAAAACATATAACTAACAGTAGGTCATAGGTGTACATATATATGCATCAGGATTTAGGGACAGCGTGGAGCAGGGATCGAATGGGGAACGGATTCGGGGTGGGGCTATGTCTATCCTCGCCTCCTACTCGATCCCCAAAATTTTTTGAAAAAAATCTCCATATCCTACCCAATATCCAAACAGATCTCCAAATCGCCAATCCATTCGGGGTGAAGATTGGATTGGATTGATCGAACGAAATGGTCATCCCCACTCAGAACAAATTGGTCCAAATTCGTCACAGTTTACAAAATTTTATATCCAACCTTGATTTTGAGTGATGCTCGTTGCAAATAAAAGCTAACACCTTAATCTTTCATCCTACAAAAATTCACCGTTGGATTATGTCTCAAAAGTTCTACGAATCAATTTTTGTTTTTATTTTTGCTCAGTCTAGGGATCAAATTAAAGTCGATGGCAGAACCCAAGTTCTCTCAAGCATTTCTCAACCAGTTCAAAGGGTGGTTGCACATGCGGTTGGAGGAATTAGATTGTTTTGTGTTCAATAGTCAGAGGTGTCCTAGCCAGCTTACACACACCTTGAGTAATTTCCCCCCAATCTGGTCAAAGACAAATTATTCGCGCCACGACTAGAGATTCACAAGAAAATTACTTTTTGCTGCAATCCCAAGAATCAAAACTTAATCAATTATGTGTGTGCAGGATTTCAAGATTTTAAATGAGTCTAAGGCTCCATTTGTTTGGTCGTAACATTATGCTATTTTCCTGTGTTTGGTTACACAAATTAGAAGTAAAACAGTTTTTCCTGTAAAATCTTTTTTGGAAATGGACATAGAATGACTTGCCATCAATTCTTTTGTAAGTCATTTAACGTAAGAGCAAATCCAATGCAAGAGCTATAATTGGTTCTATACTCAAAATTTTGACACCAAACTCAAAAATCTGAATCTAGTGCAGTGCTATTTATGGTTCTAAAATGGCACAAAGCTATACTTAAGGATGGTCCTTGCCACCTCACTACTCCAACTGATTTTCCAACTGAAATATGCCGGAAATTTACTTGACTTCACCAAAACCGTCGCAGGATTCTAGAAATCTAGCCGGAATATGAAAAACTAGCCGGAATCTAGAAAATGCAAAGTCGTCGGGAAATGCAAAGTCGTCATGGATTTGGAACCCTATCTCACCTGCCATCTACTGGGGTTGACGGAGATCAACTGGGTTTGTTCGGAGATGGGATGAGAGATGACATCATCGGACGTGCGTGAGCATGTGCACGTGTGTGAGCATGCTTATCTTGGAGAGCAAGATATATGGAAGGCTATAAATACAAGGGTTAGACCCTAGAGGTAAACACACTCACATATACACCCATATTACTCTCTATATGCTCTCTCTCTCTAGAGACTGACTTGACCGTCGGAGTGCCCGCCGGCAAGAGGCCGGTGGGGCTCTAATGGGTCGCTACTTGTGCAGGACTTCGGAGGAGGAATCCGGACTCACCCGAGGAGGATCCATCGCTGATTACACCCCCCACAATTGGTGTGGCTGCTGGGATCGGGTCTTTGGTGTTTTCATGGTGGTTCTCGGGTGGTTGGTGGATTTTCAGATCTGTTCCTGGTGGTCTGGTGGCGGTTTTGCAGAGCATGGATGCAGGGACGGTTTGGGTTGAGATCAAAATCGTTCAAGGAAAGAATCCAACTAGCAAGGGTTGTAGATCTCATGAAGACGAATCCATTGATGGTGACACGGCCAAGTTTGGTGGCCGGAACAGTGCAGACGGAAGATTTGAAGATCGGCGGAAGGCGGCGCAAGCTGGACGGAGGTTCAGTTGATGATCGATCTCATTAGGGACGATCGAATACAAGTTTCGAGGACGATGTTTTATTGCTCTCGTTGAGACGAACTCAACGGTAGGTAGATCGATGGATTTGGTTACCGGAGGAGCTCACACGGTCGATTTGAAGCTAGATCAGTGGAACCGAGTGGATTTTGTGGTTGGGCTCGGCTCAAACTAGATCGAAAACAAGATTCAAGCATAGGGTTTTGTTCGTCTTGTCAAGACGATCATAGAGATGTGAAGAAATTCGCCGGGCGACGCCGGATGACGTCGGAAAAACAATTTGAACCACGGCGGCGGGAGGCGGAACATAGGCGGAGCTTGTTTTGCAAATCGATCTCACTAAGAGAGATCGGGGAGAAGATTTGAACATGGGGTTGTGTCCCCCTCATCAAGACGATCACAGTGGTGCTTGGAAGATCGCCGTAAGATGTCGGAGGCGGTGTCACGCGCCGGAGTTAGATGGCGCGTGTAGATCGCGTCAGATCTACTCGCGGTTGCCGTTATGCACGCGCCAGGCGAGGGAGGAAGAAGGTCAGACAGCTCAGCTGATGGTCCATAAGGTTCACACGTGCGTTCATAGGGATCACGCGCACGGTCAAACGGTTCAGATCTCGGTCAAAGGTCCCATGCCGCATGTCAGAAGGGCCAAACGGCGGTCAAACGGATCAGATCTTGGTCATAGGGACCATTCCGCGTGTCAAAAGGACCGAGCGACGGTCCAAGTGGGTCCAGCGGCTGAGAAAAGGGTCAAATGAGATTTTAAATGGTCCAAAAAGCCATTTAAATTATTTTTTAAGGTTCAAAAATAATTTTTGACCGGCTGGGACCACGTTTAAAGGGTTTTGAGACTTGTACCTGACTAATTTCCGTGTTCCGAATTCAACCGCGGGCTCCGTTTCAGATGATTCAACATGGAATTTATTGGATTTAAAGGGCTATTTGAGGTTCAAAAATATTTTTGGACCGGTGGAGACCATTTTTGAGGGTTCGAGACATGTTCTCGACTAATTCCTGCGTTCGGGATCCAACCGTGGCCTCTGTTTGAGGTGATTCGACACCGAAGTTACCGGTACATTTTATTTCTCCGTTTTTTAAAAATTATTTGAAGTATCGGAGCATGATTTTTAAGTTTCTTGGGCTAGTTTTAGCAATTATCTTGGTGTTGAGATGTCGAGTATGCATGCAAATACCATGGCCATGTTGATGGCGTAGTGAGGGGCTTGTGTTGAGCTTCGGCATTGTTTGATGTGCATGATTATTTTATGGTGACTCCCTCGGTTCTTTACCAAAAAATTAAAAGATGCTTAGTGTTAACCGTTTTAAAAACTAAGTGTTAATTGTTTTGGTGGTTTTTTAAAGAAAAACCAAGAAGGGGACGGTTTGAAAGATAAGTATGAGTCCCGTAATCATTTTTATGGTGAATCTCGTGGCCTTATGCGGCGATGGCTGTGTTCATTGTTTTGATAGTTTTAAAGTAAAACTAAGTATTCACCATGTATCGGCCGAATGTTTTGTTTGCATGCCGAGTGTTCTGTTTAAAAGCCGAGTATTAATTAATTTGATGGTTTTGAAACCAAGTATTTACGGCTTGTGTGAATTTTTAGTCGTGTAGTTTGTGCTTGAACGTAGACGACTTGTTTGGCCGAGCCGATGTTTGTGACCGTGCCCGTTTGTTGCAAAAAATTGCTTGTCTGCTTTGTTTCACTTGCAGGTTCTATGAGAGAACATGACTGTAAAGAGGAGAGATCCTTTGATCAGACCTCGTTGCAACAAAGAGGACACTAGTGGCCAAGCAAGAATCCTGAGGACCTTCACGTCCCGTTTTATTTCAGGATGGCCAGGAATCCTGAGGACGCAGGATGGCCAAGAATCCTGAGGACGCAGGATGGCCAAGAATCTTGAGGACGCAGGATGGCCAAGAATCCTGAGGACCCTCGCGTCCCGTTTTATTTCAGGATGGCCAAGAATCCTGAGGACCCTCGCGTCCCGTTTTATTTCAGGATGGCCAAGAATTCTGAGGACCTTCGCGTCCCGTTTCATTTCAGGATGGCCAAGAATCCTGAGGACCCTCGCGTCCCGTTTCATTTCAGGATGGCCAAGAATCCTGAGGACCCTCGCGTCCCGTTTTATTTCAGGATGGCCAAGAATCCTGAGGACCTTCGCGTCCCGTTTTATTTCAGGATTGAGGACCGCTCCGGTTTTATTTGAGGACGGTCCAGTTTGATATCGGAATATTGAGGATCTTAAAGGTCCGGTTTGAAATTCTGAAGGACCTCACATGCTAGTTTTTTGAAAAGGATTTGTTCCTACAGTTAGAAGATCAACTCCTCGCGTCCATAAGGGACGGACGAGAAGTTGAGGGGCTATTGTAGTGGGAACAATCTGTATAAGGGCCGCCCAGTGTGATGAGAGATGACATCATCGGACGTGCGTGAGCATGTGCACGTGTGTGAGCATGCTTATCTTGGAGAGCAAGATATATGGAAGGCTATAAATACAAGGGTTAGACCCTAGAGGTAAACACACTCACATATACACCCATATTACTCTCTATATGCTCTCTCTCTCTAGAGACTGACTTGACCGTCGGAGTGCCCGCCGGCAAGAGGCCGGTGGGGCTCTAACGGGTCGCTACTTGTGCAGGACTTCGGAGGAGGAATCCGGACTCACCCGAGGAGGATCCATCGCTGATTACACCCCCCACAGTGGGTTTGATCGGAAGGATTGGAAGGGTTGGGTTTTGTTGGAGATGACCTAGGGGTGGGTTTTTTTTTTTTTTTTTTGCACAGAGAGAGAGAGAGAGAGAGAGAGAGAGAGGTTTACCCAATTTACAGTGCAAAAGGATGAAGAACAGATTTGATTGTTTACCCAATTTTTTTTTCGAAGGGAGAGAGAAAGAGAATGAAGAACAGAGAACAAATGGTGAACTGATGTTCTCTGATTGTTAACCCAATTTACAGTGAAGACTACAAAGTTGATTATTACTCAATCTCATGAATCAGTGCATTATGGCCCCTACAACGACCAATAACTAAATTTATAATAAACTTTAAACATTTTTAAGGAAATAACTAAATTTATAGTAAATTGATTAGATGACAATGGGGGTTGAAAATGACGTAGATAGTTAAATTGAGGTTGAAAAAGTAGTAAAAGGTGAGGTGGAGGGAAAATTAGTTAAATTTAGAACTGTTTGGTTCTAAAATAGAACTAACCGTTAGAGGCAGGATTCTATTTTGACACCAAAAATCACGTTTTGGTGCCAAAATATGACAATGGCTATAGCTATTTTGCATCTAGCATTGGATTTGCTCCAAGTCACCTAAAGTTAACTCCTTCAAGTCTCCACCTCAGAATCCAGTAATCCCCCAATCTCTCTCGCTTCACGTGACTTTTCAGCTCTCCTCTCTCTTAATAATAATAATAAATGCCCAGGGAAAACCATACATGCATCTCCTCATACAGCTTCAATTGGGGGCCAAATTTGACGAAAAAATTAATGGTGTTCTATTGTACAAGTGAACATTGTATCTGTTCCGAACAATTGTTTTCAACCATCAACCAAATATTAAAAAACAAAAACGAATTTTTTTTATTTTTGCCAACATCTTTTTAGATGAAAAATATTTTACTTCGAAACAAACAAACGAAGCTGTAACGACCCGAATTTTCGAAAATAAAAATTCGTTAAATAATTTAATTATTTATTTTTAATTTCGGATTATTGGAATATTTTTCTATTAAAATATTATTTAATCCTTTTAATTCGAATAAATAGAATTCTAGCCATGCATATATACGCGTACGAGACCGAGTAACACATCTGTTACACCACCGTAGCACCCGGAGACCGATATTAATTCCCGAAATCAACCCAACCACCATCTTTATGGCTCCCAACTAAACCGTACCTTGGATAGTACCCACCATCCCCACCTTGGAACTTGGTATGTTGACCAAGTTAGAGAGAGTTAGAGAGAGAGAGAGAGAGAGAGAGAGAGCCACAGGGAGAGAGAGGGAGAGAGATGCCGAGAGAGAGAGAGAGAGAGAGTAGTGTGTGTGCATGCATGTGTACCTTGCACATGCAAGGTTTTAATGTTTGTTCATTTGCACAAGCAAGTGGAGGGGTAGAGGAAGCTTCCTAAATCTAAGGTTTTGTACCCAAACTAGTTAGAACAAGCCTTGTTATTTTTTGAGAAACCTATACATACCCACTCAATACATGCATTTGTGTACAATCTACACAACCTAGACCTATTCATGCTAGTCCTTGCACTCCAAGTCTCCATGTAACATGCTTCCATGTTTTGAGGAAGAATATTCCCCCTACTTATAGCATATTAGGTCTACCCCCATAGCCATAACTCCAAGCACATGCATATTTGTGTACATAAGCTCCTAAAAACACCCCGTAACAAAGGTGACCATGCAAAAACCTACACAACGAGAGGCATATTTTCCCCACCCCTTGTTTCCCACGTAGATACCTTGTATATCTCCATATTTGTTCATCTTTCAAGTGTAGAATAACCTAGAATCTAGCCTATACCCTAGCCTAAACCTAGAACACAAGTGGTGTACTTCCCATGTGCAAGTTAATGCACCATTTACACTCCCACATGGGAAAGTTTTGGCCAACATAGAGTGTGTGTGTGTGCGCCGTGTGTTTTAGAAGGGAGAGAGGAGCTCTCTTTCGCTATAAATAGCACCCCTTTTTGTTCCCTTGGGACCACTTTGCACTTTCTTCATTTGTTTGTCTCCATATTTTTCAACAAACTACCAACTTCTACCACCTTTTAGCCAACTTATTAGGGTACTAATTAGCTACTTACTAAGTTAATTAATAAGTAAGTGAGGGAGATTCAGGAGGTTCTACACCAAAGGATTGCTTTTCGGCTTCCGGTTTACACCCGGAAATCAAGGTAGTTTACTAAACTAATCTTCTAATTAGTTATTTCTAGTTCTATTATGTTATTCTAATTAATTTTCTAAGCATGATTTTAGAGTTTGAATAGGTTAGTTTATGCATGAATTAAGTTACTAAGCACATAACTTAGTGTTTAAGAAAGAGGATTTCATGTAGAAAGATTAACAAGAATGTTAATGTGGTTCTAATTAAAGTGGTTCTTCATGAAATTAGAAGTGGGATTAGTAAGATTAAAGTGATTAGAAGTTAATTAGAAGTTGATTAGAAGATGATTAGAAGAGATTAGAAGATGATTAGAAGATTTGTATTTTTCTAGATAAGGTTCTAGCATTATTATGTTAATATTTCATAGAAAAACTTGTTGATTAAATCAATGGCTATTGTTTTAGATGATATCTCCTAAATAATAGATTGTTATTTTTAGTGAGGGAATTGTTCTTACTAGAAAGAAATATCTAGTGTTTTATGGAAATTTTTGTAAGAAAGTATGGAGTTTTTACTAAATATTTATGAAGAGAGAATTTTTATAAATGTTTCCTAGAAATGTTTTTACTAAATTATTGTGAGTATATTTTTATGGGTATGATGTAAAGAGAAGAAGCAAATAGAGTTGATTAAATTTTCTAGAAAGAAAATTGTGATTTTACTATATATAAAAAAAAATTATTTGAGTTTATTAGAAAGAAAGTTTTCTAGAAATATAAAAAGTATATTTTTGAGAGATTAAATATTTTTTTATTGAGAGATAAATTTATGGAAAGAAATTTCTGGAAAAAGAAATTTGGAGTATTTACTTTGGAAAAGGAGTTAGTCGACTAATTTATTTCTTTAAAAAGAAATAAAATAGTTTTACAAGAGAAAAGGGAGAAACGAGATTTTTGATGAAGAATAAAGTTTGAGAGAAATTAGGAAAATATTATTTTGGGGAAGAGTTGGTGCATTCAAGTGCATGATTTCATGTGAAATGATTTTTGAGGAAATATTAATTGCATGATTTTATGTGAGAAAATTTTTATTGGAGAAATATCATTTTTGAGAAAGTTGGTGTATTACTACGTATGATTTTATGTGGAAATGTTTAATTGGGAAATATGAGTTTTTGAAAGAAAATTATGGAATCTTACATGGACATGATTTGAGCATGAGACAATGAGCACGTACACAAAACGTTACGACACGGGGTTTCATTAAGTGAATAATTGTTGACGAGAAAATAGAGATGAGAATGAAAATGAGTTTTGAAATGAGAAATGAAATTTTTCGAGAAATGAAATGAAATGAGATAAGATGAGATTTGGATGCCACCTCAAGTTCGCGGAGAGAACTTGGAGGAACGGTTTTGATGCGGTAGTGCAGCGAGAGCGCCACTTCCGGTTCGCGGAGAGAACTTGGATGTTTGGGCTAAGCGTGCACAACACACGGTGAACGGACTTTGCAAACAGGCTGTTAAGTTCGGTGATGCAAAGCGGCCGGGACTGTGTGGTGTGAGTCGCGGGGTGGACGGGCCGTGCAAACAGGCTGTTAAGTTCGGTGATGCACGATAACCGGAAAGGTTGGTACCGTCAGCTGAGAGGAGGCTTAAACGGACCAATAACTTTCGAGTGGTGGGAGATATATGAAATTTGAAGAAGAATGCTAAGAAGGGCACGGATATGAGAAAACCGATTCTTGGGAACATTATTGATAATGAGTTATGTTCGAATTATTAATTGAGACATTGTTTTCGAGAAACTAACACGTGACACTATATCGAGACACAGAAAGGAAGTACTGTTTTCTGCGCATATTACTCTGATCCGCACCGACTTGCATGTTATACTGCATGATTTTACTGTTAACAAGTATCGTATTCTGTTTTTGAACTTATTGTTCTAGAATTGCTACTTAGAAGTTTAGCATAGTGAACTACTAGGCTTTGCTCACGGTGTTGCACTCGTGTAACCCTGGCATAATACTATGATGTTGCCTGTGCGACTCGGACGTATTATGTCAGATTATCTAGATGGACAGGACCGATACCGTGGAGACCAGTCCTATGGAACAGGAAGTGCTGCCGGAGTGGGGAATGACCCGGCGCAAGGATAGACGAAGACCTAGAACCACCCCGGTTGTTATTTATATAGTAATTGGAGACATTATTATCTGTATTAAAGTTTGAGATTAAACTTTATTAAGGTTTGTAATAATAATTAACGTGCCCAAATTTTGGGAGCATTACAGAAGCCCATTCAATATCCATAATCTTCCATTTTCCTAACAAATTGGGGTTGTCCCATTTCATGACTTATTAGTTTAATTGGCTTAAGTCAGTTTTTTTTTTTTTTTTATGCGTAAGAGAATAATTTGCCTAGCTCATAACATTCAATACATCAGTTTTGAGAATAAGTTAGGAATTAGAATAACCCGCGGTGTTGGGTCCGAGCTGACCTCTTCTTCAACTCGGACCATTAAGTCGAGCTTAGCACATAACACAGCTCAGGCACGAGAAGGCCGAGCTGTTCAACAAAGAATCATGAGTATCCTTGAACCTTATCCAAGAAGATCCTGTATTCAAATAGAAAACCCTAAGGGGTTTAAGAGATTTATCCAGATTCAAAGAGAGAAATCTCATCTTTGACAAGAGTCCTAAAGCTTTATGGCTCTAAGGGTTAAACATTATCCAGCGGGAGTCACGACTCCATGTCCTACTGGGACTCTACCATTCCGAATGCCTATAAAAGCGACTAACGAAGCCTAAGAGAGGTACGTAACAAAATCCATTCGGTATTTCCACTCAATTATCCTATCAACAATCAACTTAGGCATTGGAGGCTCTTCGACCTGCACCATACCGGTGTCCCAGGTTTTGGTTTGTTTTGCAGGTCATTGTTCGAGGAGTGATAGAAATTACTTCGTCACGCGGTCTTATGCCCGAATGGACGGGTCAATCCATAAAAACAATAGACTCTGAGCAACTATATCTCCACTTACTGATGTCTTACTGATCGACTCCAATTTTTTTCCATCAATAACATCATTCCTAGACTCGAGGAGATTGAACGGCTCCGATCACAATCATAACAAAGGGGGTGAGTCCACAAAATGCCCACAACTGGCCAATTGGATTCTTGGAAGCTGGAAAGCAACAGTGTAGAGGAATTGGATTGTTCTGCGTGGATTCGGGACCACCAATCAGATGAGCTTCTCCCTTCCCACCTATCCCACTCCTGGTGTTTGAGCCAAGGTATGGGACAAATTAAGGGATTATTTGGCTTCTAGTATTTCTGAGGGACCACAATTTACTCGGCACGCGAGAAAACGACTGCTCGTTGGGGTTCGTCCGACAAACAGACTCTTATCCCTTGTGCTTCTTGAGGGTTTCGAGTTTTGGGTTTACTTGAGCACTTGCTGCCAAACACAGCGTGAGGAGCGTCGTTTTGGGACAAGTCAAGTGCTCTGTTGTATGCGATCATGTGAGGCTTATTTTGGTGTCTACACAAATGATCCGAACTGCTCAATAATTTAAAAATAATCATTCGAGTGGTCTTGGAGAAAATTAGGCCAATCGCATATTTTTACGTAATTTTTTTGGCTAAAATTTGTACGTAATTGATCTAATTAGTTCAAAATTTAGGACCCTATAATCCAAAAGAATATTGAAGAAAATTTATACGATTGTGCGCTCAATAATCCCTTGATCTGAACTATAGGTGCCGTAGAGCTCGTTGAGAAGAGTATTCGGTAAAAAAATTATTTTGTTTAGACATCGATAGTATAAAACAATTCATATTTAAAGGTAATAGACTTTAAAGGTAAAAATTATCATAAAGATAATAGACTTTAATTTTGTTAACCATATATGTAATACAAAGTAGACTAAATTGACATTACAATTATTGTGTTAGGGCATCCACAGTGGGCTCCCTAAAAATGGCTCCTAAGTTGACTCCTAAGGTGTACACATAAGCCTAATTGGGGTCCATTTGACACTCTTAGAGTTTGCTAAATATAGAGAGCATACGTGCATCCAATGGACTAGCAAGAAAATTTTCTATTTTGTGAAGAAAGTAATAAAAAAAAGTGTAAAAAAAGTGTGGGTCCCATAAAAAAAAGGATTAAAAGGGCTTGAGTCTCACTTGGAGCTAGCTACAAGGCTAGTTAGATTTAGCTAATGGGTTACGAGCCATGCTTAGGAGCCACCATTGGGAGCTTGTATTAGGAGCTCATTGAAGACCATAATTGATCAAATGGCTTGCTAAATTTTAGGAGCGTCACCTAGGACCCATTTTAAGAGTCCACTATGTATACCCTTAGCTGCCTTATGACCATAGACAAGGTACAAATACGACAATATTTGATTATACTTACCACCATAACATTGGGCTATTACTTCTTGACCAAAATTTACCATATTTGTTGCTAGTACTTACCATTCTAAAGGAAAACAATGACTATATGTTGAGTCGATTTTAATGATCATACCTACCCATCAATTTTATCATACTAACTAGAATTGTCAATTATACTGTTTTAATTGTCAATACGACATTATTTCCAAATGTGATAGTTAATGGGGATAGCGGTTGGTAGTTATCAGTACAGATGATTAAATTGGATTAATTGATAAAGCATTTAACCGATTGCTCAAAACCATATGAATTGACAAATAGATAAAATTAAAAGAAGTGGTACTTAAAATTGATGGGAGATGACATCGATCAATGAAGAGATACAATTGACTTGAATAAACTGACTGATTTGAGTAAGCATTTACTCCCTCTGTCCCAAATTACTTGCACTTTTTGGGTTTCCGTGCATTTTACACACAAAGTCTAATGTATTAGTGTTCATTTTTTTCAAAAAATTTTTACACCAATTAAAGGTCTCGTTAAGTAGAAAAAATTAGTGTAATTTTTAAAAAAATAATTATCATAAACACATCATTTTTTTGCATGTAAAATGCACGCTTCCCCAAAAGGAGCAAACAGTATGGGACGGGGGAGTAATTAATTGATTGGGTCATTTTGAATCAAGACGGAAAAAAAAAAAAAAAAAAGGCAAGTGTGACAATTATTGAGATGTAATCTGTGGGCAAGTGTCAGTGTAACTACTGATCCACTAATGATAATAGCTATTTTTATACAAGAAATTATCGTATTTGTTACTTTTTTGAAGTATCTGAAATCAAATCTTGATAAAGAATTATAATAAAAGTGTATGTTTTAACTTACTATTTTTTATTTGGAATAAATTTTTGGCAATTTCATTTTTTAGTAATTTTCTTGTCAAGGCAAAAAAAAAAAATCAAATATTTGTCACAAAATTTGCAAAAAGATAAGTTTGTGGTTCATCAAGACGATAAGTTTATTGTCAATTATACTATTTTATATGTCAATACGACATTATTTCTAAATGTGATAGTTAATGCGGATAGCGGTTGGTAGTTATCAGTACAGATGCATTTGACTGATGCTCATAGCCATATGAACCGATGCTCAAAGCTGCATGAATGGAATGGACCAATAGGACAAACTTTATAGAAATGGTATTTAAAAGGGTTAATTTCACTAACCTCCCCTGAGGTTTGCATAAATGTCACTGCCCCCCTCTGGTTTCTGAAATTCCACTGCCCTCCCTTGCTTTACAAAATAAATGTCAGATTTCCCCCTTGCCGTTAAAAACGCCTAACGGCGTTAACTTTGATGGTGCATTGACGTTAATGCCCTTAAACTTTACTTTATTCTTTCTTTTTTGAGTGCATATTACATAAAAATTTTGAAAGGAGTGAAAAATAACTTAATTATTTACTTTTTTCTTGGAACTTTTTTTTCTTTAACTCAAAACTAGTTTTTTTTTTTTTAGTTCCCATAAGATATACTTCAACATTTTGATAATAAAAATAAAATTATCAATAATCACCTAAGCCCACTGCCTGCATTTTTTTTTTTTACTTTTTTTCGGTTCCTTTTTTCTTTTTCAGATATAAAGCTAACTAGACTCTTTTTTCTTCTCTTCTTTTTTACATGATTTACTTAACCATGCTCTCTCTCTTTTTTCTTTTTCTTTTTTATTAGAGTTAATAATGGTCTAAAATATTTGTGCACACTCCTAAAAGAGTGTGTACACCCTTGAGAAATATTTGTTTCTCCTAAAAGGATGTGCATATTTGTTTCTTTTCTTTTTTTTTCTTTTTACACCAATTCAAGGATCCCGTTGAGAAAAATAATAGTGTAATTTTTTCCCCCAAAAAAAGACTCATAAATACATTACTTTGATAGGTTTTTTTTTGTGCAAAATGTTTGTTTCTCCTAAAAGGGTGTACATATTTATTTTAGACCATTATTAACTCTAATAAAAAAAGAAAAAGAAAAAAGAGAGAGAGCATGGTTAAGTAAATCATGTAAAAAAGAAGAGAAGAAAAAAGTGTCTAGTTAGCTTTATATCTAAAAAAAGAAAAAGGAACCGAAAAAAAGTAAAAAAAAAAAAAATGCAGGCAGTGGGCTTATGTGATTATTGATAATTTTATTTTTATTATCAAAATGTTGAAGTATATCTTATGGAAACTAAAAAACAAAACAAAAAAAAAAACTAGTTTTAAGTTAAAGAAAAAAAAGTTCCAAGAAAAAAGTAAATAATTAAGTTATTTTTTCACTCCTTTCAAAATTTTTATGTAATATGCACTCAAAAAAGAAAGAATAAAGTAAAGTTTAAGGGCATTAACGTCAATGCGCTATCAAAGTTAATGCCGTTAGGCGTTTTTAACGGCAAGGGGGGAATCTGACATTTATTTTGTAAAGCAAAGGAGGGCAGTGGAATTTGAGAAACCAGAGGGGGGGCAGTGACATTTATGCAAACCTCAGGGGAGGTTAGTGAAATTAACCCTATTTAAAATTGTTACGACTTAAGTAGACTGATGGAATTGAGCAAGTATTCAATTAATTATTGGATCATTTGAATCAACCCGACAAAAAAGCAAGTATGACAATTATTGAGATGTAATTTGTAGGCTAGTGTAGGAGTAACCATTAAACTACTGATCCACTAATGACATATAATACCTATTTTTACAGAAGAAATTATCATATTTCTTATACTTTCATATCTAAAATCAAATCTTGATAAAAAAAAAAAAAATTGTGATAAAAAGTGTATTTTTTAACTTTTTACTATTTTTTCTATGGAATAATTTTTTTCCAAATTGATTATTTAGTAATATTCTTGTCAAGGAAAAAAATCAAATACTCCTATTTGTCACCAAATTTACAAAAAGATAAGTTTATGATTCATCAGGCCGAGTAAAGAAAGTCAATATTTTAAGTAAAATGGAAAAATTTATAGACTAAATTTTTTCCCTAATAGAACTCGAAAACTTATTTTAAAATAAATGAACGCTTTGGATCATTTGTGTGGAACCCCCGATTAGAACCCACTCACCGGCTTATTTTGGCCTAAAAAGTTAAGCATGTTTTTTGCTTTTAACGGGGGTTTTGAATTAGGGGGAGAAAGACATCCTAGGAAACACTGAATAATTTGTCCAGATAGAAATTTACTTGCTGTGTAACCTCGTAACCCATTTAGCAATGAATGGTCCAAATTTTTCCCCTTAAATCAAATAGTGAGAATTATATGTTGCTACAACATGGGAGCATGATGCTCCCAAACCCACTTGCGAGCATCACACAGCCGAACCCGCAAATGTGGGGAAGACTCTGCCAGGAAGTTTCACCTTTTTCATCCACTTTGCCGTAAAAGTAAGTCGCAGTGCAGTCCCCAAGAGTAAAAGCTAGGGTCTCTTTATACAAAGGTGGACTGCACATTTTGAGAAATACTCCTACTATAATCACAGCTTGTGGGAGATGAATACAAGATTCAGTGGAATGTGTAGATATGTATATATATGCCTATGTATAAAAGTGCATTTGTACATTGAATATAGTGTACTGAAAGACGTTAAACTAATTAAATTGACATAAAAAGTAGCTAGAATTATTTATTTCCCCAATGTAATGTTTGGATTTCGGATTTTCTTGACCAAAGGAAAGGAAAATGTTACAATATGTCCACCATTGTACAATGGTGGGGTGGGGCACACCTAGCTATTATGACCTAAGTTTGGGTCTCTTCTCAAGTTCGAAAACATAATCTGAACTATTCACTATTTAGAGCTAGACGGAAATAATAATGTGCAAAAAATAAAGTTGATGAGCATGCTTGCGAATGTTGTGAAAAAAATTCCAAGTTTGGCATAGGTTGTCATCATTTTCTTGATGAAATTATGTGTGCTTCAGAAAATTGTGAATATAGATTTTAGGTTATAACTTTGAATTAAGTTGTATAAAGTGCAATGATGTTGATGAAGCAGTTCCCGGCACAGCTCGATGTATGACCTGCAAAATAGTGAACAACTAAGGACACCGGTGTGGTGTTAGCCAACCGGCCTCGATGCCTAAGTCAATCCGTGGATTGTATGGAGTAGTAGATTATAACTTGTTGATTCAGTTATTTGAATCACTTACCTCTATTTGGGTTACATCGGTGCTTTTATAGGCATTGGAAGTGATTGAGTCCTTGTAGGAGTAGGAGTCTTTAATTTCAAACTAACTGTGTTTATCCTTATCAATTCCTTAGTACGCTAGGTCTCTCATCTTGATAAGGATTTGGCTGGTTGAGGCTTATCGTTGAGATAGACTTCTTAGAGCCCTGTCCCCGTAGGACTCTGCATGATGAGTTGGTCGCTTGAACCGAGCTACTTGACAGGTGCTGACCTAAATGAGGTCATCCTGAGCTCACCGACGTCATTCGTAAATGACCTTAGACCGGCCCAACCTCTAGGTTAGGTCAGATCATCACTCAGGGTGCATGACCTGCCTTGTCATATCCTAACCGACCTTACCTAGGGAGCTAGGTTTGGTCCGAGCTGCCCTAGAGGTCAATTCTCACTTATCAGATGCAGTGTGCGTTTATGAAAAAATCAATCAGTAGATTTTGAGGGTTAAGCTTTTTAAAAAGTTGTTGTGTATTGTCTCTCAAAAATTTCAAAAATTCTTATCAAAAGATTTTTGGATGTTTTAAAGATTCCTAGAAAGTAAAAAATGGCCTAAAAATCTTATTCTAGAAAACTGGGATTTCAAGCGATTTCCAGACCAAATTTTCAATTCTAAGCAGTGTAAGCTGATTTTTAATTACTTGCAGTAATTAGTACAAACTTTTAGTGCAGCTTAATTATAAATTTTTCAGTTATAATAAACAAGTTTATCTACAACAAAATCTGAAGTCATAATCTAAAATCTGTAAACACAACTATCGTAAACGCGTGCTAAGAGGTTATTCAGTTCTCCATTTGTGGAACTAATTAATAGTTTAATACAATCTCGAGGTGGTTTTATATATAATCGTGAACTTTGGGATCATTTTCCTTTTCACCCCAATGGTTATGAAAACTATTTCTTCACTTTGTACCACCCATTCTTTATCCACTAATCAAACATCGTACACGTTATTTCACATATATAATATACAGTCTCATGTATTATCTCAAGGAATTCATATATTCTTTATAGGCTCTACCCCGATCTTTTATTGCACCCATATCCAATCTTTTTGGTATGGTCAGAGAAAAAAATAATAATAATCCAACTTGTAATCGGCGATGGCTCAACGGGCGAACGCACCTTTCGAGGTGGAGGTTCCCGGGGCTCCTTTGCTTTTGCTATTTGGACCACAAATGGTATATAGAATCTACCTCGTCCAAATATTTCACAAGTTAAGAGCATCTCCACTCTTGGACCAAATATTTCACCAAATTTAAATTTGAGTAAAAGTCACCCAAAAACTCACTCCACTCCTTCACCAAATTCAACACCAAATTTGCTCAAATTTTTCACCAAATTTGATCAACACCAAATCTTTCACCAAATAGGCAACGGCTCTATTTGTTCCATTGAAGACTTGTTTCTTGTTTCCGAAGAAGAGGAAGAAAATATGAAAAGGAATTGACAAAATGAAAAAAAAAAAAAAAAAATTGTTTTTGACAAAATGGTGGGAAAGTTTTGGAGCCAAAATGACAAAAAAAAAAAAACAGTTTTTGACACAATTTTAACTAGAATTTGGTTTAAATGTGGTTTTTCCATTGGCAGGGGTGATATCAAATCAAGTTTATGACCAAATTTTTACTCAAATTTGAGTAAAAATTTGGTGTAAGAGTGGAGATGCTCTAATGCAACAAGTTTCTAGTACTATTATATTGGCAATTTGGCACCCCTATAAACACCCAATCCCAATTTTAAATTTTCAAATACAGCACTAATTTTTTATTTTTTTTGGGCTGAAGTTTAGATTTTAATCTAATAAATTTACCGGTCCTAAACCCATAATTGCGTTGAATTTTAGTGCAAACTTTTGTAACTGTAAAATATGTTGAGTTCTCATTGATAGGTCGCTGTGTTGTATCTATTGAAGTTTTTACTTTTTCTTTGACTATTAACTTTTGACAAATCTTGAAATCTTATCCTCCAAATCATTTTTAATTTTCGTACTCAAACTTTGCAAATTCAACACAAAAGATACCCAGAAGTTACCCAGAAAACTGCAAGTGAATTTGAGTCATTAATTACAGTTTTCTAGATAATTTTTGGGTAGAGTTTCTGGGTATGTAGGCACTGTTGCTAAAATTTTGATTTCATAGGTACTATATGGACTTAGCCAAGGGGTTGGCCTAGTTGTTAAGATCTAAGGTCTCAGTTTTAGAACCTCTCACGTGCTATCAATTCCTGTGGGTCAATTCATATGAAACATTTGCTCCGAATTTAATTAGGAACCCTACTAATAGTGGATTTGTTTTCCAAAATTAGTCAAAGTGCGAGTGTACTCACCAAGACACTTGAGTTATCAAATGTACTGTATGGACTCTAGGACTGCAAACGAACCGAGGTGCTCGCGAGCAGCTCGTGGCTCGGCTCGTTAAGGCTCAGCTCGATAAGTAAACGAGCCGAGCTTGAGCTCAATTTCCAGGCTCGTTTAGTTAACGAGCTCACTAAAACTCGGCTTGGCTAGGCTCGCAAAAGTTTAGCTCAATTGTATAGATTCGGCTTGTTAATTTAAGAAAGCTTGTTAAATAAATTACCCTGACAAGGCTCGTTAAGGGCTCGATTCGTTTATGACCGAGCCGAGCTCGTGCTCAATTTTTCTGCTTGTTTACTTAATGAGCTGAGTTCGAACATTACAAAATTTGACTCGACTCGGCTCGTTTGCATCCCTAAATTGGACTCTACTTTTAAGTGACCCTCACTTTTTCCCATAGTCCTCAACCCAAACAGAGTGTTAAGTATGAAGGTTAGGTAAAGTAGCTCCAACTTAGCCCGCAATTTTAGACAGTTTTGTCTCCTAATTATTAAAGCCACGACTTTATAAAAGTGTATACACAAGTAGAAATTAATTAAATACAACGAATGAGGATTATCTGTGATCTCAAAACAAGGAGACAAGTGGGCCCATTTTTTGTTTAATTAGCCCTGCCAAACACCATGGCACATGGATGCACTAACAGTTCCTTTTTCAAGTATTTTCTAGTCATAAATAAATTATCCAGAAAATAATATTTCAATGCGGGTTGGCAATAAATAAATTTTCCGGAAAATATTTTCATATCACAATCAAATATTTGAAAATCAATTATTTGGTGGAAAAAGTTTTTCGCAGAATATTACTCCCTCCGTCCCATAAAGTTTGGTCCCTACGAAACTTCGTGCAATTTTCAAGCTAAAAAGTAACGTGCTTACGAAAATAATTTTTTAGTCAATACAGATCTTATTTGATAAATCTCATCGAGAACTTTTATACGGTGCAAAAAAAAAATATTTTGGTAAATACATTATTTTTTGGTTTGAAAAGTGCACGTAATTTCGTAGAAACCAAACTTTATGGGACAGAAAGAGTATTTTCTGCCAGAAATAAATTGAGTAAAGTAGAAGTTAAATGCAAAAAGTAGGTAATCTCAAAACCAGGAGACAGGTGGGCCCATATCTTTGTAATTAACAGAGAGAGACCATGGCACATGGACGCACTAACAGTTTTTTTTTTTAAGAATTCTCTAGCCATAAATATATTTCAATGAGGAGTTGGCATTTAATGGTGTAGCCACACGTGAAGAGATACATTCTTACTTCTGATTGTTTCTAGTACAGTAGTAGAATATTATTCACACGTTGGTGATTTTCAGATTTCATTTCTTTTGCGTCAATTCAAGATAAGTTTTCACTACGGTATTTTCGATATTTTTTTTTTGTATTTTCGATATTTTTTTTTTGTATTTTTAGACAACATTTTATCGAATCAGCTGACGCATGTGAAGAACAATATTTATTGATTTGATAACTTGTATCTGTCTGACTGACGATATTTTCAGTATTTTGTCCGTAAATTTTAATTATTCAAGAAAAGTCATTTCCTCTATTTAAATGGGTAAAAATGTGTTTTTAGTGAAGGCGAGTGGAATTTTTGGCATTAGTTTGAATAAAAAAATTTATACATAGTGTGAACTCGCCGTTTGAAAATCTGCTTACTGTTTTACAAAGTGACCTTCTATTTATACCCACAGATTAATTCTCTTACGCGATACATTTGTTGTTGAACATTCTTATGTAATTGTCAATAGTGACACAATTGACTTTAAGGAAATAAATTTCGAAATCTCAAGCATTGACCACTAGGTCAATCCTCCGGGTTGTGCCGTTGTTTATATATATATATATATATATGTATAAACAGAAATTAATTCTCTTAGCACTTGAACTAAAAAAGTCAAAAAAAAAAAAAAAAAGAGAAGTGTAGTTAAACTTAAGTTTGTAATCTCACTTAAAGTGTCGGTAATGACATAACTCCCATAATATTTTGAGCATTTTTTCCAATTTTACAAAAAGAAATTTTTTTATTTTTTTATTTTGGTGGTTCACTTGTCTTGTCTACTGCATATAACTTTTTTTTTTATAATTAACCTATATTTAAATAATACAAGAGAGAGAGAAGGAATAAAAAACAGTTGAACCAGTCCAACAAACATTCGTTGTTAATTGGAGGTCACGAATAAATAAATTAAAGTAATATCTTTGTAAAAGTTGAGAGACTTATATATAAGTATATAAAGATCGTCATATTCTTTTATTCCAAGTAAAGATTAGTCAACTTGGGCGGTAATAAAATTCGTTGCTTTTTAGGCCCAAACCACCTTTGTAATTAACTCCAAGAAAAGCAAGAAATAATTACTCCTATTTTCTACTTTCCATTAAAGCAATAGATAAAATTAACATGTCAATGAACTTAAATTAAAGAAAATGATTTTCACACACCCTTTTTATTCCCAAACACTTTTTTTTTTTGTCTTTATGCACTTGAAGTACCAAATTGCCCTTCATATGAAAAAATTGACTCGTGAAATAAGGGTAATTTGGTAATCTCAAGGTGGAAAAAAAAAAAAAAAAGTGTGTGGAGATAAGAGGTTGTGAAAATCATTTCCCTAAATTAACCATCGTTACAATTCAACCTCAACAATTCAAGTAACTGTATTGCTCATAATGCGATGCTATGATTTGGATGTGTCTTTTTCACTTTACCAACCTTTTTCTCTATTTTTCTTTTCAAATAAAAAGATGACAATAAAGAATTTTAGAACACAAATCCTTTTTCTTTTTTTTGAACTAGGAAAGCAAATCTTCACAAAAGTTAAAAAACATTGAGTATATTGTTACTCCATCCGCCCCGATTTGTTTGTTTATTGTTTACGTTCGTTTCAGTTTCCAATAAAAAATGGATTTTTTTTTCTTTTAAAAAAGGCAATAGCATATCCTTGAGTCAATTGACAAATTAAGTGAACTATCCCTGTTGTGCCCCTGACATGAATTGTATCGAATCAAAAAAATGTAATCTGAACAGATCATTTATTTTAATTTACATAAATTAAGTGATTAATATTTAAAAGAAAGTACCCTCTGATCGAATATCATAATCACATAATCGAAGCATATTTATCTTATCATTTATTATAAAATTACGGAAATGTTAGTAAATTTTTTCAAGACAAATTCTCATTTAATAATATTTGATATTCAATCAACATAATAATTTTTTATGGCCGGTGTTGAGCCGATTGGAAAATCACACCGGGCCAGGCCCACATCTGGTCCCCAACTCCATAATATAACCACAGCATAATTACACAAATAATACCACCCATTAATATTGTCTAACTAACTCCATTTATCACGTTATCCCATTATTCCTCTCTGTACACAACTAAAATTACACCAACCATATTAAAAAAACAAAAAAAAAAGGAAAAATATCTTACACGTGTGTCAGAACTCCGTTAACGAATCATCCTGTCGACACTCTTCTAACGACGGCGTCGGCGACGGAACCACCGGTGCCGCCTGTCTAGTAAAATATTCCCTAACGTCAAATCCACCACCCGTTACCTTTCCCGTTAAGTCTTCATCTTCCCGTGACGGAATAAACGGCGGCCGTAACACGTCCGTTAATAAATCCCAGCTGACCCCACTAAAAAACTCATGCCGTTTAATCTCACAGGCGCCTTCGTTGTACCCCAGTCTCTTAACGGGGTCCTTCTCCAACAGCTTTTCGATCAAGTCCGTCAACGCCGTCCGTTTCCCGATGAACACGGGTCGTTTGACAACGACGTTACAAAACGTCTCCTTCCTGTTCTTCCCCTTGAAAGGCGTCGTACCGTAAAGCATCTCGTACGTTAATACCCCTAGGGCCCACCAGTCGACGGCGAACTCGTGACCGTCGCCTTTGACCACCTCCGGCGATACGTACTCCTCCGTCCCGACAAACGAATTCGACCTCTCGCCGTTGGAAAAACTTAGCCTCCGTCTACTCACGGGAGAAACCCTAGCGCTTTTCGCCTTCTTCAGCCCCTTCTTGTCCTTCTTCTCATCCCCCGCCGTTACCGTTAAAAACCTCGTCAGATTCCGTCGATGTCTCAGGCGAGTACTATCGCGCGGACCGACGTCGATGGGGTCCACCGCTGAGGGCTTAAATGTCTTTCTGTTGAGGCTACGGGAGAGGTCGAAGTCCGTGAGGGTGACGTGACCGGACGACTGAATCAAAACGTTTTCAGGCTTGAGGTCTCTGTACACGATGCCTATCCTATGGAGGTGTTCTAACGCGCAGACGATCTCAGACAGGTAAAACCGGATGACGGCCGGCGAGAAAACGTGGTCGTTTTGGCGATACCGGAGATTATTGAGGTCGCCGCCGGGGCAGTAAGGGACGGCCCAGGCGAGGAAATCGGGTGAATTGAAGGATCCGAGGAGGGTAGGGAGAAAAGGGTGTGGATTCGGGTCGGTTAAACGGGTTAGGACGGAGAGCTCCCATTGGGCGCGGCGGACGGCGTCGGGTTTGGAGTGGAGGGAGGATTTGTGGACGACTTTGAGGGCGAAGGGGGAGACGGCGGAGGGGTCGCCTGAGATGTCGTGGACGAGGAAGACTGTGCCCATGGCCCCTTTTCCGAGGACTTTTATGGCTCTCAGGTTGTCCATCTCCAGCTCCTCCATGCTTTTAGAGAGAGAGATTTTAGAGAGAGAGAGAATGGAGAAGGGGGAGGAGTGGTGTTGAGGTTTTGGCTTTTGGCTTTTATACATTTTTTTTAAAGGTAATTTTGTATTTTTGTTGTCTTCTTGTGGAAATTTTGTGTTATTTTTTGTCATAGTGGAGTGAAAGGGGAGACATGTGCTGGACATACTATTCATATTCATTTGTGATAGAAGTTCTATTAATAGACTCGTCCCCGGGAAGATAAGAACAATGATAGGTACACACTCTCTCAACCACCACACTCTCTCTCACATATGTGGTGGGGTCCACTAGGACTCATTGGGTGAGACACACCACACATGTGAAAGAGGGTGTGGTTGGGAGTGGCTGAGAGGGTGTGTACTTATTATTTTTGTATAATGCACTACGTAATGGCATTTAGTTTTTAAATTAAAAAAATAAAGTATTTTATTTCAAAAGTACTTATATTTCGTCAACTCAATATCGAAAATATCATAGTGGAAATTCACCACAGTATCAAGAACTTTATTTAGTTCCTTAATTTGAAGTCAAGATTTTCATAAAATTATGCATGGACTCACTTTATTTTTTTTTTTAAAATGGCTCATCTTTTCGTCGGGAATATATTTATGAGACAAAGGGAACGTTATTCTGAATTAGAATACTATTCTGAATTATTTAAGATAATTTTTTGTGATGAATTTTGTGTGGTGCCTCCACGTAAAACCAATTACGATGCCATTTTTTTAATTCGAGTCATCAATTTATACATGTTGTGATGCCAAAAATTAGGTAGATCTACTATGGAAAAGGATTTGATTAAATCCTAGCTGTATGACGTGAAATGAATCATAGTGCTACGTAATGCCATGTAGTAGTTTTTAAATTAAAAATAAAGTATTTGATTTCGAAAATACTTAAATTTTGCCAAATCTAAAAAAATATTTAAAATATCGTAGTTAAAATTCACCCAACTATCAAGTAGTTTATTTAGTTCTTTAATTCGATGTCAAGATATTTAAAAAAATTATGCATGGACTTACTTAATTTTTTATTCAAAATGGTGCATCTTTTCGTTGTGTAGTATATTTACGGGACAAAGGGAATAGTATTACTATTCGGAATTAATCAAGATATTTTCTGTGACGAATTTTATGTGGTGCCTCGATGTAAAACCATTTATGACGTCGTTTTTTGATTTTTTTTTTTTTGAACAGGCGTTTTTTTATTCAAATCATCAATTTATACGTATTGGTAACATGTATTGTCATGCCAAAAATTAGGTAGATCTAATATGGAAAAGGACTTGATTGTATGACGTGAAATGAACAATGATAGTCTAAATATCTATTTTTCTCGTGACAAATAAGTTCCATTGATAGCAATGTATAATTTATTTAATATTTCTTGAATCATTAAATGAGATTCGAGATCACGATTGATCCTATTTTACATCAAATAGCAGACTATTCGAGGAATTATGCGATCTCCATTATATTTGATTGAGTGGTCAAAACAAAAGAGACAAGTTTTCATTTTTCCAAAATGACTTGACAGTCCTGATTAGGGATAACAATTCAATCCGTCCCGCCCCGCCCCGACCTGACTAGAGAGGGTATTTATTAAATTTTTCGAATATAGGGTCGGGGTAAGGGAAGAATCGAAAAAACTTGATCGGGTCAGGGTAGGTTTAGGATAGACATCAGCATTCTCGATAACTGCCCCAAACTTTTTATGCATAAAATCTATTTCTATCCTTACCGCTAGCCCACATTATCTATTAATTATTTTTCATTTTCCTTATAGATAGTAGATGTTGGTTAATTAGTTATAATTGTATTTTTTTTAACTTTTATTATTTGTGCTTTCTAAGAATCAAAAATATATATTTTTTCATATGTAAAAAAAAAAAAAAATAGGAGTTGAGCGGGGATGGGGCAAGTAAACTCGTTACCTCATGGGGGTGGGGCATGGGATACCCATCCATTACCCGCTCGGATTATGGGCGGGGGTGGGGATAGATTTTCGGGTCTGGTTATGACGAAATCCGCCTCATCTTGACCCGTTGGTATTCCTAGTCGTAATAAAGATCGTATCAAGATCATGTGACTACGCATTAGTAACAATCTACAGAGTTATTCCCCCCGAAAGGATCAGACGCCCATTGCAAAATCCAAACCAATGGTTCTTGTTGATAGCATCTGTGCATACTCCTTGCGTCCTAATTCATTGGTCTCTTTTTGGGAATTCCATTTTTTTTAGGCCGCCGATGCTCTTTTAACCTTATACAGATCATGTACACACGGTTAATCTTAGTAAATATTTTGTTCAATAGAAGTTGTTTCCAAGTATGGATCGAGGGGCAGATTGGCAAGGCTGATCAGAAACGTTCAAAAAACTTTTATTATAACAGAAGGATCCGGCAAAAGCTAATAAAAATTATTTTGATCAGCCCTCCCAAACTTTATGTTTGTTACATTTCATATAAGTATTTGATCGGACGTGAATAGTCGAGGTGCGCGTAAGCTGATCCTGACATTTTTTTATCATCGAACCAAAAGCCAAAAAAAAAAAAATAATAATAATAAGAAGGATCTGCGGCATTTATTTAGACTCACAGGTTGTGAGTATCTCATCTCACAGGCTGTGAGTATTTCATTTTACATGTATATGTACGTTTTTATCGAAAATTGCTCGGATCAAACTCTTCCGGGTAATTTGTTTTATGAATCCTCGCGTTGGACCTTAAAAAGATGTTTTAAACACATCTAACGGTTGGAATAGTCGATATTCGATCCCGAACAAAAAGTCCCTCACCGTAAAAAGTAAGGGAGCCCTTTACTAGATATGCCTCTCTCTCTCTCTCTCTCTCTCTCTCTCTCTATATATATATATATATATATATATATATATATAATACATACATGCATGCATATGCAGATGTACTGACATTTGCATTGCACACTTGTGCAAATTGAAAACTATGAAATGCATCTAATCAGAAAAAAAATAAAATAAAATACGGAGTATCTAAAATTTTTATTCGCAGCCATGTGGGTTAGCTATGAGTTGGTTTAATGAAGAGTACTGCGGTGCGTGCGGATTCTTTTCTAGAAGGAAAAAGATAGGTTTTCCACACGCGTGTGTAACAAATTAAGGCCAGCTCTGATTGAAAGTTTTTAGGATTTGGCTTACCTGCAGTTCTCTTGGGGGACTGCATCCTCATGTTGGACCCAAACATTCGCGGGCATTCTGAGCCCGGAAAAATGGTCGGAATCGTTTTAAAAAACACGTCGGGAGCATCATTTATTCTGAAAATCATGTCGACCGGATACCGGTAAATAGGATTTCTGGTTCCACTTATCATGAGACAAATGGAATAAATGGGTTAGGATTTCGTGCATCACATGAACTGATTTTTTCGCAAGATAAATTGATCCCAAAATCATGTGTGCCCACATCCGATCGATGACAATTGGCGTATATCTAAGGTTCTTGACATGGCCCAAAAAGTGAACGAGTTCGATCAATTGCGTGCTCATAAGCGCCCTGCAGATTGGCCCAACCTGAGGGTGGAGTCCCCACTCTCCCAGGAAAGTCAAGTCTAAGTTTTCAAATGGTGCTCTGTGTAAATTTTAAAAGATATTAAAAAGACAAAATCAAATTTAAAGATATCGGAAAAACTAGTACTCCCTCCGTCCCATAAAGTTTGACACTTTCACTATTCCAGCCCTATGAAAAAATTGATTATTTTTTTAAATTTATAATGTTTTATATAGGCAATATGGATCTAGTTTGATAGATTTTAATTAGTTCTTTTAAACAAAGTTATGAAAATCACATAAAACAATATGAATTAAAAGATATAGGCAATTTAAAAATGGCACGCACTCCCAAAAGTGTTAAACTTTAAGGGACGGAGGGAGTAGTAATTAGCATAAAAAATTGGGCAACTTGTTCAAAAGTCCTAGGCAAAGAATTTGTAACCCCATTAATCCACCAAACAAGTTTATAACCTATTCAGTCCTAACGCTGGCATCTTTTTTTTTTTTTTTTTTACCAAAAAAAGTTTGTACAGCTATGAAAGTGCCAAAAAAGTTTGTACCTTATGAAAGTGCCTAAAATTCTAGGGTACCCTATGAAAGTGCCTAAAACCCTAGGGTACCCTATAAAAGTGCCTAAACCACAAAAACCCTATAATAGGAAAGTACACCCTAAAACCTAAACCATAAGGTACCCTATGAAAGTGCCAAAAAAGTTTGCACCTTATGAAAGTGCCTAAAATCCTAGGGTACCCTATGAAAGTGCCTAAAACACTAAGGTACCCTATGGAAGTGCCTAAACCACTAAAACCCTATAATAGGAAAGTGCACCCTTAAATCTAAACCCTAGGGTACCTTTTGAAAGTGCCTAAATTCTATAAAAAAAAATTGGTTGACCTTAGACCTTGTAAAACTTTAACATGGACTAAATAGCACAATAAGTTTACACTTCTGGACCCTAGAACAATTACCCCTAAAAAATTTGATGACTCCACAGACTAGCGTACTATAAGGAGCCGGACGCAGCCGCAGCTCAAGCATATGTCCAAAAAGCCAGCCAGCCAACCATGACAGGCACACTTGTGTTTAATTAAGATCTGTACGTCTGTGTCCGTGTGTGCGAGGGAAGAGGAAGCAAAAGACAAAAGACAAAAGACAAAAGAATAAAGATTGGTTGTACGTATAACATGGGGTTTTCTATAATCTAAGCTAAGCTGTGGGCATGCAGTGGGGGCCGGCATACGACAATTTCCATAATCTAAGGCTTTGTTGGAATGTACGTGTCCTTTCATTCGATTAGTACATGTATACAAATTATTGTTTTTTCGAGAGGCTGTGTTTGGATTACAGTAATCTCAAAGAGAATGAGAATGTGATGCCGAACTACTTATGATTCCAACGTTTGACAGAGACAGGAATAGGAATAGGAATGTGATTCCTAATGACATATTCAACCAGGAATCACATTCTTAGACTGAGTGAGAATCTGATCCCTCCCTTACTCCATGAGAATCTCAGATTTCTGGCTCATTCATTATGAAAAGGAAATGTTGACTTTAATAAATTTCCAAAATAATTATTTCCAGCGTAAAATTACTGAATTAATCCAATTCCTCCAGGTATCAAATTCCTAGGATTTTTTCCCCCTGTAATCATATTCATATTCCTACCCTAGAAAATCCTGGGAATTCGATTCCCGGTAATCATATTCCTATTCCTACTTAAAATTCCGGTTATCCAAAAACAACCTAATAGTATTAGGGCTTCGGAAAAAATCTGCCGACCCAACAGACCGATTTTACCTGTACCGAAAATCATTGGTTAAAAACATGAGCGGGTTGGGCTGGATTGGACGGGTAAAACACAAAACTTTAAGAGCGGGTCGATTGAAGTCTACATATTTAAAACAATAGCCAGTAGGATACCCATACCAACATTAAAATGCACCCTACTTTAGGCTATAACTATTGAATTATGCACCACCTCTCCTGCGAAATTTATGCTTGTGTATTTCACCATTAAAAAATTGTATTAATTATTACCTTTTACATTAGTCGAAAGTCGGGAATATCTTTAATTTGGTGATTTGATATTCTTAATTTATGTCCCAAGAAAGTTAGGGATATCTGATTTAAAGTGCTGGCAATATAAATTCATTAACTGATGTAAAGTTGTGTCCACATTCCTAAATCGTTTGACCGTATTCGGCCCAAAAAGGCATTAATAAGAGGCGCGACCCATAATTAGCGAAAAAGCCCAAATTTTTGCAAGGTCGAATGGAGACGGGCTTCTGATCAATACTCATCCCTGTTTTGGCTATGAGCAATGATG
The DNA here is from genome assembly GCA_020921065.1 of Vaccinium darrowii. Lineage (NCBI taxonomy): Eukaryota > Viridiplantae > Streptophyta > Magnoliopsida > Ericales > Ericaceae > Vaccinium > Vaccinium darrowii. The sequence continues at coordinate 5,614,191 of CM037156.1, forward strand.
GATTTTGGCCGTTCAATATAATCTAGGCCTTGAAAAGGGGGGATTTTTCCGTTTTTAGGAAATAACTGATTCGCTTATAACTTTTAATAGGAAATTCCGTTTTAGTTGCCATTTATTGTGGCAACCTATATATATACAGAAAATTGGTCTAAAGGACAAATTTGGGGCTTTAAATAGTGTTTAGTCCAGCTTAACTTATTTTAATGCTTCTAATACATTCATAGGAAATTTTTGAGGGCTCAAGGACAATACTAGACAAAAATACCCTTAATGAAACCCACACTCACGCGCACCATGTGGAGGAATTTTCAAACCAAAAGCTACAGCATTGTAATGCTTCTAATACATTCATAGGAAATTTTTGAGGGCTCAAGGACAATACTAGACAAAAATACCCTTAATGAAACCCACACTCACGCGCACCATGTGGAGGAATTTTCAAACCAAAAGCTACAGCATTGAAAGCGACATTACTGTGATTGAAAATTTTTCAAACCGAAAACTTTGAATTTTCAAACCGAAAGCTACAGCATTGAATTTTCAAACCGAAAACTTTTCTTTCATGCCCGATGTGTGGCCCCCTTTGCTATGACTGAAAGCGACATGTGGTCCTGGCTCATTCCTTTTCCCGTCACTCTCTCTCTCTCATGCGTGAGTTTTGGGTGAGTGGGACAAAATTAATTTATCTCTTTTCAATTTTGGGGGTGGGTTCAATTTTTGGGGTTCAATTTTAGGGGGTTTAGGCTCTTTGGGGTGGGGTATAGTGGGTTTAGGCACTTAGGGTGCACTTTTCATTATAGGGTTTTAGCTGTTTAGACACTTTCATAGGGTACCCTAGTATTTTAGGCACTTTCATAGGGTACCCTAGGGTTTAGGTTTAGGGTGCACTTTTCAATTATAGGGTTTTAGTGGTTTAGGCACTTTCATAGGGTACCCTGGGGTTTAGGTTTATTCACTTTCATTAGGTTTTGGGGTTTATGCACTTTCATTGGCGAGTGGGGGCATTTTTGGAAGGTGTAGGTGATTTGTCCTTTTAACATGAAGGACAAAGTTGATGTCCTTATTGAAGTAAAGACCCCTTTACTATGTCCTTCCCAAAAACGGACCCATATATATATATATATATATATATATATATATATATATATATATATATATATATATATATATATATATATTTTCTAGTTTTTTTATTACCTAGTCAAATTTGAATTTACTTGTATTTCGTATTTTTTTTGTTTAAGGCTTGATTTGCAATCATGACCTTAATTATTTTGTCTCCTTATTAGTCTAGGGTTTCTACGACCTTGTAAGTACTCGTAATTTGTGATTGTTTTTTGATTAAAGAAAGCTGAGTTTTACTCAATATCGGTTGTTCAAGGAGAGAGTATCTCCTGTTCAATTATTATTTGTGTTTGTCCTCATTTCACTCATCTTAATTTATACGTTTCATTGCATCATTAACTAACTCAAATTTGCACAACCGATGATTCAAATAATTCGTAGCTCATGTAATTCGATGATCATTTTAAGATAGCGGAAGTTAAAGCAGGCATATGCCATTGAATTTCTTTCTCGATGTACCGCGCTTTTATAAATTTTCTTTTGTCGATAAAAAAAAAAAAAGAAGAAGAACGCATATGCCAAATATGGATCAGCGTTAACCGAATTCTACTTGAAGCACATCATCATAATCATAACGCCAATTATAATTTAACTATATTTCCATGACTTTTTGGTTCTCATTATCGCCACGAGAACCAGTCATTATAACTTTAAGGAGTACTCAATACGAAACTTATTTAATCATATGTGTTACAAGACTCAGAAATTTTCCCCAATATATGTGCGAGTACTATTTGCAAAGGGCAATCTTTCAGAATTACTGAATATATATTTGTGTGAATCATTGGAAAAAATTATGAATTTCAAAATATCGTGTAATGACAAGTAATAGGAGTATCTGACATCAATCGTGGTCTGTTAAGAGCATCTTCAACTCAATACTCTCAAATAGAGGCCAAAATACTAGGAGTATTTTATATTCAAAAAGCAAATTTGGAGGATGTTATTATTCATCTCTACTTCAACCACAAATCTCTAATTCCATCTATATTTCTTTCAAAACTTAACAATATTTCATTTTCCCTCTAAAATTGGAACTTACAAACTTAATTTTTTTTAATATGGGTCTTACTTTGAAGATCTGTTTGAGACGTTTTCGGTAAAATTAATTTTGTAAAATGTGAATGTATTGATTGAAAGTTATATGCATTTAAAGGAACAATCATCCTCTATATCCTCTATATTAAGAGGACCAAAACACATCCTCTCAAATAGAGAACACCTCTTGCATACTGTTGGGTCATGACCCGCACCTCACACACAAAAATAGCAAAAACAAACAAGAATGAGACAAACGATATACATGGTCCGGCCAAATCGAACGGACCTACTCCACGAGGTGAAGGATTTCACTATATTGGGAGATTACAATTCGTGGTGATGCACACACACTCTCAATCTTACAATACAATGATTTCCTCACGGTCACTTCTCTCTCTCTCTCTCTCTCTCTCTCTCTCTCTCACACACACACACACACACACACACACACTACCTCTCTCACTTTGTCACGTCACAAATAAGAGACGATATGAGTATTTATATTCCAAGAGTTTGGGCCTTAGCCCAGCTGGCCTACACAAGGTGGACCCCAACAATTCACTCCCTCCACCCCCGAATGGGTAAATGTTGACCTTGCAACATCACCATGACGTCATCTCCAATCTGCCACCACTAGTAAGCGCCTATGTCATTAACCAATCAAGCTTCACCGTAGTCCCAAATCGGAATACGTCACCCGAAAAAGTGTGTCCTTCGCGGCCAATAAAAAAAAACCTAAGTACCGCACCCCCTCGCCTAGGATGCTCCCATTCCCACACCTCTTCCCGAGGTGTCCGCGCTCCCCAACCGGAGCGCCTACACCCCCTCACCGGGGTGCCACGTGAGGCTCACCACTTCAGCAACCTTGGTGGTCATGTCCCTCCTCCTGTGTCAACAACCCTAGAGAGAACACCACCATGAAACGAATCGGGAGTGAAAGAGACTCTTTTTTGCTTTGTCGGAGCTCCCAATATTTCTGTCTCTTTCCTCTGGGCTTGCCTGTGGACATCCTGCACCAATTGATTTTTCTCTCTGAAGCCTGAATCGCACACATCTCTAGAGCAACCCTACCCACAATGTGTATGTGTCTACAATTGACGCCCCTGTCCAACTGAACAACCTATACTGTCCCATGTCTAAAAGCAGCCTCTCTTGTCATGATAGATCCCACAAGCTTGTATTGCCCACCAATCATCTTACTCTACAGCTAATCCATGTCTCTCTAAGAAACCTGAAGTACTCCGCACTCTTTGAAAAACTGTACCCTTTATCATTAAGCATCCCGAGATATATCAAGTTATTTTTCACACCTAGCAAGTGTCTTAACCCCACCAGCCTCATAGTTTTTCCACTTGGCATTCGAAATTTCACTATCACCTTTCCAACAACCCGACTTTTTTAATTATTCGCCATCCGGACAAGTCATTCATCGCATGCCTCGTAATCCCAAAACTATTGCTTATCCCCACAAACATGATATGAGCACCCTAAATCGATCTAGTACCCAATCCGATTTCGCTGCTTCTGTACTGTCTGACACGGCCAACAGAAGCTCATCGAATTCTTAAATCACAACCGTTGCATTCTTTGACTGGTTTTTATCTTTATTCGCCTTGTACTTTGGACAATTCCGCTTGATATACCCCTCTTATTGGCGATGCTAGCAAGTAAAAGTGTGACCCCTTTATTAAGAACGGCTGCCGCTTCCTTTCCCTTTTTCATTTCCTATAGTTTGGCTCCTCCCTATGATTCTATCTGAAACCAGTGCTCGTGACTCATCATCTTGTTCATCCCCATCTCTTTCCTCCTTGCCTCTTCATTGAATATAGCATCTTTAACCATTGCCATAGACAAACTTATTTTCTGGCACTGAGTTGCTGAGAGAAACCACCAGTGCCTCCCAAGCATCTAGTAGAGAACTGATCAACAAGAGAACTTGCAACTCGTCATCAAACTTCATTTCAATATTAGACAATTGATTTACCAAACTTTGAAACTCACTAGAATGCGCGACACTGAATTCTCCACTCTGGAGCTTTAAAATTACAAGCCTCCTCATCAGTAGCGCTTTATTCCAGGATTCTTTCAATTGATACATCTCTTCTAATTTTGTCCACAAAGTGTAAGTGTCTGTCTAGTAGGCTACATGATGAAAAGCCTCTTGCCAAATAATACTCTGGAGAATTAATCTTACCGCTTTTCTATTTATTTTTTTCCAATCCTCTGTTTTTTGTATCCGTTGGTTTGATTCCTAAATTTTCCAAGGGATCACGCAAATCTTTCCATGAAAGCATGCCCTCCATCCGTGGCTTTCAAACCGCGTTGTTGGTTGCCGTCAATAGGACCATGGTGTTCATACTAATCTTTGACCTCTTCCCAAACCAAGATAAACTCCAAGAACAGCCCTAGGACATCCCCAGAGTTGATTCAAAACTCCAATGAATGTTTTAAAGCGATAAATAAAATGTATCGTCAATTTTCGTGTCAAATCACTGCAAATTGAGCCAGCGATTGGATCCGAAATGTTGAAACAATAAAAAATCGACTACTCACATGTGGAAAATGGGCTTAGAACGGCTCTGAAAATGGGGGAAAAAAAATTTAAACCTCTTGGATTCCTTCCAGAGCCTTCTAAACCGCATAACATTTGACCCTTATGAACTCTTTGACCCAGATCTTGATCCTTTTGACCCTTTTAAACACTCCGGCTAGGTCAGATGCTGACTGGCTCTACATGGCGCTAACCAAGCTCTACCTGCTGAGCTGTCGCTAATGTCACATTGACATGCTGCCACATCAGCGTCTTCAACCTCTTGAGGTGCGTGCGGCGCATGATACCCATGCGCTACGTTCGCTTCTAAGCACCGGTGTTTAAGCAGTGTGTGGCAATCACTACCTCAACTTTCGGCAATGAGCTTAATAGATCTGGCATCGTCTCTTAAAGGTGAACAAAATCATGCGCTCAAAACCTTCTTACGAGCACTTTTGCTCCAAGCCCAAGCAAAAAGCCACCACACGCCAGTGTTCAAATAGTGCTACCCACCGTTGCACTTGTCTTTAAGAGGTGCACCTAACCCACTGATAAAAATCAAGTTTCGACAACTTTGATTTTAGACTAGATCTGAAACTGTGCATGAATGGCTTCCGAGTGACTTTCCGATTGATTTCATGCTCTCCGGGTCAACCCAGGCTCTGATACCCCTTGTTAGGTCGTGACCCACACCTCACACACAAGAACAACAAACATGAACAATAACGAGACAAACGATATATGTGGTTCAGCCAAATCAAATGAGCCTACTCTACGGGGCGGTTAATTTCACTATATCGGGAGATTACAATCCGGCAATCCGCACATACTCTCAATCTCACAATACAGTGATTTCCTCATGGTCACTTGTGTATCTCTCTCTCACACTTTATACCTCTCTCATGTTGTCACACCACAAATAAGAGACAATAAGAGTATTAATATTCCAAGAGTTACACAAAGCAAACCCTAACCAACCCTTGGGTCTTAGCCCAGCTGGCCCACATGGGGTGGACCGCCGACACATACTCTCATACTCTCATATAGAGATTAAGAGTATGTGTTGGAGATGCTTTAACGAGTAGTTGTTTTTTTATAAAATCCTCGATTCCAAAATTTTGGTTCTTTTTTTATGATTATATGTTCAACGATTTAAAAGGACACCATCATTACTCCCCCAAATATATGGGTTTCTAAAACTACATACCCTTTAGTAAATTTGAAATTCAATGTAAATTGTCCTTCTGGATTTGAAATTTGAACAAGGGAGAAGGGCAAAATTTGTGATAAGTGTGAACTGACCTCCAGGGCAGCTCAGATTAAATCCAGTTCCCTAGGTAAGGTCGGTTGGAATATGACAAGGCAGGTCGTGCATCCTGAGTGATGACCTGACCTAACCTAGAGGTCGGACCGGTCTAAGGTCATTTACGAATGACGTCAGTAAGCTCGGGGTGACCACATTTAGGTCGGTACCTATCAAGGAGCTCAGTCCGAGCGACCAGCCCATTATAAGGAGCCCTACGGGGCGGGGGCTCTAAGGAGTCTATCAAAACCTAACAAGATAAGGCTAAATCAGCCGGATGCTTAGCCGATCGGTGCTAAGATGCGATAAAGGTTAAACTCCTACCAAGATAGGGGACCTAGCGTACTAAGGAACTGATAAGGATAAGTACATTTAGCTGGAAGTGTAAGACTCCAAGTCCAACAAGGACTCAACACGCCCAAATACCTATAAAAACGCCAATATAATTCGAAGAGAGGTAAGTGAATCTGGTAACTGAATCTACAAGTTATAATCTACTACCCCATATAATCCACGAACTGACTTAGGCTTCGGAGGCCGGTTGGTTAACACCACACCGGAGTCCTTAGTCGTTCATTGTTTTGTAGGTCATACGTCGGGCTACGTTAGAAACTGCTTCATCAATTTGAAATATAAAAATCTCTGACTATTTAAAGTGGACAAGCAATGTGAGATATCCGAAAGGAAAGATGGATCAAAATTTTGGGACAGAAGGAGTATATTTCCAAAGTTAATTTAAGTAGAAGTCTTGTGCACTAGGTCTGACTTTTATACTTATTAGAATTGTTTTTAGAGACGAAATTATTTCAAAGGTAATTTATTGAGGTTCTGATGTAATGTAGCCTTAATCAATGTATTAGGTGATTAATCTTCATATTAGGTAGTAAGTGCTGGTAAAAGCCCCCATCAAACGATTGCTGATACTACCGACTAAAGGCATAGAAGGGATTATAATGACGCTTGAACTCATTTCTTGCATCTTCTGGCCATGTTCGATACCGTTGGAACTTGTATCACATTGGTTAATTATCACCTCAAAAATTAGTATATGAGTTTGAGCGCCTGCTCCACTCATTACCAATCAGTTTTGAGTTAGATGCTTTAAACATAGTATCAGAGCTAGGTTTTTGGAGACTTTCCCACTTTGTTTGTGCCATAGTTGCACTTTGTTCCATCCATTGTGATCATTAATGTTCCGGAACCTTTTTTGACCTCTCCACGTGTGAATCAGAAGTCGCACGAGTGAGGAAGTGTTGGAATTTGTCCCCCATCGGTTAATTATAACCTCAAAAATTAATATATAAGCCTGGGCGGCCTCTCCAGTCATTACCAATTGGTTTTGAGTTGAATTCTTTAACATATAACCTAAATTTTTTGAGAGCTTTTTGGCATGGTCTTTTTGGTTATTTTCTCTTAATCTTAAAAAATTCGGATAAAAAATTTTACACATCATATTTTTCATCCCGACGAGAAACAAAAAAGTAGTATAAAACAGACCAAAATTGTAGAAAGTTCATAAAAGATGACGAAAGTGACACGAAACGTCAATATTTTTTGGTCATTTTCATCGTCTTATATGTACTTAATTCTTTTAACTCTTGTCTATGTTGTTATACTTTTTGGATTCCTTTAGTCGAGACGAAAAATATTATGTGAAAATTTGACTTGAATGCTGCAACAATTGAGGGAACAACCAAAGGATCATGCCAAAAAGTTCATAAAAAGTTTGCCCAAACTCACCATTAAATCTCTTGTTAAGTAAGGAGACCACAATTGTATTTTACTTTGTTTTCTAAAATATGTTTGAAGATTCTCTCGGATATATGTTATCACTATAATGAGGTCTTATAGTACATATTGATGACTGAAAAGTTGGGGTATCAAACAAGAAGATTTGGTTATGGAGGATACAACATAAACAGGTAGATTAAGTGGACAACCAGGTAGAATCTACCTGGTAGGCATGTTTGTTCTTTGACTAAAATAAGCAATCTTGTCGGCCAAATAGCTCGATCAATAATATGTTAAATGGAAGTTCAAAAAAAAAAAAATAATAATAATAACCAAACCAATGTCCACTCCGGCTATCCCAACTCCGGTGAATGCAGTGGAAGTGACATGACGCCAAATGATTCGTGATGCACACCAGCTAAATGAATTCCTCAGCAGAATAATTTCGAAAAACAGAGGCAAACTATCAAGTGTCCAAGGTGCATTTAAAACCAAATTGAATGAATCTGACATAGAAAAAGTGTAAACAGAGGTAACCCAACTGGTGTTAAAAATAAAATATCGGACTTGTATTTGAATAGTGGTCATGATTAGATTAGTTTATTAGAAAAACAGCGGGGATCAAGTTTTGAGTTATTGTACTAACATAATCTTCAGACATTTATGCTTCGGCCATGGCAACGGGCGCAGATGGTTCAGTTTGATGCGTTCAGAGACGACGGTTGTTCGGACAAAGGCCAGACCAGGTTGTTTGATAGAGTGGCGATGTGCGGCAGGCATGACAGAATGCAAGAACCTATTGGAAATACTTTAAAAATTATGGAATCATTTACCTCAAAATCTGTAAGTGAACAGAAATACCACAAAAATTGGCTACTATTTTGGGTTGAGTCGCGGACTAGGTCGCTCTCTTAAGACGTTACGCGGCTCCGCCCTCACTGTGCAAGCATTACCAGCCACGCTGTCACCAGGATAAAACAGCCCATAATACAGCCTCTGTCTCGATCTTTTCTGCACGGAAAAAGACCGGAAATGCAAACTACAATCGACCTTTTTCTTGCTCTCTGAATTTTGTATTGTAAATGTTTTTCGGTGTGTGAAAAAAACTGGAGCAGAGCTCCTTTTATAGGCCAAGACGAAAAATCTTTTTCGGAAACAAAAATCTATCACTTTGTTGTGATTGAATCAATTACCAAAAGACTATTTGCACTGATTTAGCACATGTTTTAATCAACTCTGTAACGGCTCTTTACACAGGTCAAAACACGTTTTTTTTTAAGTTCTGTAATGGTAAGAAAAATTCTGTAACGGCAGGGAAAATCATTTCCAAAAGAAACTGATTGGTCAAACGAGAAAATATTTTCCTTAATAAATTTTGCAAAACGTGAGGCTAATGTCGTAAGTGCACGAGGTTCCAAATTCGGGGATCTGCACCCCCCTTGTGCTCGAGGTTCGCAACGCGCACCTGGTTAACTGGTTTCCGGATCGGTTTTCCCAAATTGGTTTGGACCTTGGCCCAACCCGTGTGCACGTGACGCCTCTCTTGGGTCTAGCTCATCAATAGTCCATGGAGCCTCCACACATATAAGGAACAAAAATGTTTTCTAGTTAGCCAATGTGGGACAAGTGTTTTTGAAGAACTCTTTTGAAAAATACACAACCCCAACAATCCCTCACTTGTATTTTTTAAAAGTTTATTCATCGAGTAAGAAGGTATAGAGTAGCGCGTAAGTAAAGGTGTCTACTGACTTGAACCGTTAGATAGTGAAAGTGCTTTAGTAAGATACTAGAGTGCTTGTGGTCTTGAACTCTAAGGTTGAATGCACCACACACACAACTCCGCTTTGTGTAATGTTCTTAAGCCAGCACTTTACGGCCATGTGCTTATATCCCGGTTTTATAAATAACCTAGAGAATTTGCCCCAATTCTTCCGAGGAGCGGCCACACTCCAACATTCATATAGGTGAGTCTATCAAGAGTACTCCTGTAGTCTAGGTACTCCACTCCACATGGAGCTATAGAACTCATTAATTATCATAAAATAACACAACCTTTTCATCCCTCAGTCCAATCCCTTTCGAGGTGTATCACACCTTTTTCCGAGCTAGTCTTTTCGTCAAATAATCGGCAAGGTTTTCTTCCATCCGAACATAATCCACTCTAACAGCACCGGTAGTGAGGAGCTCTCTCACTGTACTGTGCTTACGACGTATTTGTCGTCTCTTGCCGTTATAATAACGGTTCTGAACTTTTGCAATAGCCGCGGTACTATCGCAGTGGATTAAGATCGCCGGTATCAGTGTCTCCCATAGAGGGATTTCTGACAGAAGGTTTCTCAACCAACTTGCCTTTTCACTAGCAGCAGCTAGTGCTATCAACTCAGACTCCATCGTAGATTGTGCCAATATTGTTTGTTTTTTAGATTTCCAAGAAACTGCACCACCAGCAATATTGAACACATATCCACTAGTTGCCTTGGAGTCATCCGAGAGGGTATTCCAATCAGCATCACTATATCCCTCCAACACTGCAGGATATTTAGAGTAATGCAACCCAAGTTTCATTGTTCTTTTAAGATACTGCATTACCCTCTCAATAGCGTGCTAATGCTTCATACTAGGTCAGCTAGTAAACTTGCAAAATACATCCACAACATATGCAATATCTGGTCAAGTACAATCAGTAGCATAGCGAAGACTACCAATGATACTTGCATATTCAGATTGTCTAACACTATCACCTGTGTTCTTAAATAATTTTACAACAGGATCAAAAGGGGTGCAAACAGGTTTATAATCAAAATAATTATATTTCTTCAAAATTTTCTCAATATAGTGAGTCTGATCAAGTGAGATGCCATTATCTGACCTAGTAATTTTGATACCCAAAATAACAACAGCTTCGCCTAAATCGTTCATGTCAAAATTCTTGCTAAGCAAAGATTTGGTTTCATTCACAACAGATAAGCTAGAACCAAATATAAGCAAGTCATCAACTTACAAACATATCAAAGTGCATACTGAATTTTCAAACTTGTAGTATATGCATTTGTCACTTTTGTTAACCTTGAAACCATTCGAAATGACATGATTATCAAAATTTTCATGCCACTGCTTAGGGGCATGTTTAAGGCCATATAGAGATTTAACTAACTTATGCACTTTGTGTTCTTGGCCGTGGACAACAAACCCCTCGGGTTGGTCCATATAAATCTCTTCTTCTAAATCACCATTTAAGTAAGCAGTTTTAACATCCATTTGAAGTACCACTAAGTATGGATGGTAGCTATGGTAATCAATACTCGAAAAGAGGTAGTACGTGTCAAAGGAGAATAAGTATCAAGGAAATCAATATTCTCCCTTTGCCTATATCCCTTAGCTACTAGTCTTGTAAGGACCCGCATTGTTATTAGTCTTGGCTTGCATAAATATGATGTGTTGCATTTTATTCTAAAATATATAATGTGATAGTAATTTCTACTTCTTGACGTTCGAAATATTATTCTACTCGTACGGTGAATTTTGAGTATTTTTCTGAGAACGAAACCCGGACAGCGCAACTGAGTGGGGCTCGATTTTACACTTCCATTAGAGAGTGTCTCTTGTCCTCATGCGTGGGCTCAATGCCCAGACAACTCAATCCCACTGATTGAGTGCCTATTCCACTTTGTCTTCTTTTTCTTTTCTCTTTTCCCCTCCATCCACTTTGTCTTCTTTTTTCTTTTCTCTTTTCCTCTCCACTTGTCTTTGCCTTCTCTTTTTCTTCTTTATTGCCAGAGCATTGCTCTCCCTCTCAGAGGATGTACGCCCCTCCCTCTCTGATAATTATTTCCTCCTCCATCTCCCTTAAGTTTCTATACTCCCTCTTGTTCCATTCTAATCTAGAAGATCGACCCTTTCGGGTCACACGCTAGTAACGCCCTTTTCAGCCTAGGGTAATTGACGGGTTCCAGACGTTCCCAACGGTGCGGATCGTTCATCCACGCGCTTAATCTGCAGGAATTAAGCTAGGATTTCGGTAAACTTACTTTAACCTTCTGTATGATGATTTTTGTAAAATCTTGACCCGATCGTTGGTTTAGGGAGTAAGGGTTGTAGGTAACATTATATTAAGTTGATTGTACGGACCGATCGGTTTACGGATCGATAGAATGTGAGAAAAACGTCTCTCGACACCAAAAACGAGTGTCCACGGACTGAACTACAGGAAACACACTGCCGGACACTGTTTGCGCGTTTTCGGGCCACGTAGAGGCAAAATCAGTAAAAGTGTAAAACTACAAAGTTGTAGATCTTCAAATTCCCTACGTTTTGATATGTAATTCGACTCAAACGGAGTTCGGTGTAAAAAGTTATGACTGAAACACTAAGGCTGTCCGAATCGCTGTTTCAACAACTTCCCTCTATTCGGGCAGAAACTTTGGAAACCCGTAGAATACAATTGAACCGTAGGATTACAATGAAACTTGGTATAAAGACAGTTTGACGTCTTAGCTACGTAGTGACACGTAAACGGATCAAATCCAACGGTTAGATCTTCGGGAATTGGAGTTTTAGTAAACTGTGGCAGATTTGACACGTTCTGTTCGTACGCACTTTTACCCAGTTTAGGAGCAGATTCGGCCTTAGCTATAAACGCGGGAGTTGTTCCTAAGACAGAGAACTATTACTCTGTTGAATTTCATAACTTTTGGTGAAGTATTGGTATGTCATTTTGTTATGATTGTAAACTGATGGTAACCGGTAATTTCGGGATTTATATGCCTTGTTGAATTACTGTTGTGGTATTATCTATTAATTTCTGCATTTGATGAAATTGGGTTTGTACCTCATGGTTGAAAGAATAATGGTTAGCAGAACTTAGTGTGATGAAGGCAATGAGATAGAGTATGGAGTGTGGAAAAGACGAGATTAAGGAATGTGGTGACGGGTTGGTCTTGAGCCGTGTTATGTCTTGAGCCGTGCCTTGTCTTGAGCCGTGCTGTGTCTTGAGCCGTGTTATGTCTTGAGCCGTGTCCAAAGTGGCGTACGGGAACATAATGTATGGGAACATAGGTGTATGGGAACACAATGTATGGGAACAATGGTGTATGGAAACATAACGAACGGGAACCAAAGGAGTATAGTTTGTGGAAAAGATGAGATTGGGATTGTGGTGACGAGTTGGTCTTGAGCCGTGTTATGTCTTGAGCCGTGCCTTGTCTTAAGCCGTGCTGTGTCTTGAGTCGTGCCATGTCTTGAGCCGTGTTATGTCTTGAGCCGTGTCCAAAGTGGCGTACGGGAACATAGGTGTATGGGAACACAGTGTATGGGAACAATGGTGTATGGGAACATAACGAACGGGAACCAAGGATAGGGATGTCTTGAGCCGTGCCTTGTCTTGAGCCGTGCTGTGTCTTGAGCCGTGCCATGTCTTGAGCCGTGTTATGTCTTGAGCCGTGTCCAAAGTGGCGTACGGGGACATAACGTACGGGAACATAGGTGTATGGGAACACAGTGAACGGGAACATCGTAGAATCGACCACGTTTATGAACACAGTGTATGGGAACTTGGTGAACGGGAACATCATATGATTGACTACGCTGATGAAACTTGTGTGTAAAATAAGTAGGTTCTGTTGGTTAATTTTATATGTGGTTATTTGATTATGGAAATTATTCATACATTGGGGTAAGGGTAGTTTTACGTTGTTCTACTGAGTGTCACCACTCATGGTACTACGTTACCATGGTATTTGACGCCAGGTACAGGCTACAATATGGAGTATTGAGAAGATAATCCTGTAGCCGTTGAAGAAGTTGCTGAGTTGACCGAGCCGTGGCTAAACCAGTAGTTTAGTTGTTGGCTCTGTGCTTTTAAGTATTTTATTAAGATTTCAAGTTGTAATAAGGACATATTTTATTCTAGTACTTCATGTGTAGAAGTTTGTAATAAATCACTTTCAACTTTATTCGGTATTGTATTACTTAAACAATATTTGTAATAAATGGGCTGTGTTTCTCTAATTTAACTTTTCAAAAAAATAATACAGCTCAAAGATCTTTAAAATCCTTTATTTAACAAACCGAATTTTCGGGGCGTTACAGTTGGTATCAGAGCATAGGTTTAAGATTTCTCGTGTCCGTGGGTATTGGGTAATAGAAGGTTTCGTGGGCTAAACTTGGGTAGATAACGTTATATTATGTTCAAAAAAAAAAAATAAATAAATATATAATAATAATCTTTTTCGATTAGGAGGGATTGGACGTTCATGTAATACTGCATTTATAATAGCATGGTATCTAAGTATTACTTGAGTTGATTACCCTGATTAAATATTTCATTTTACTATGTCACAATAGGAGTAAGGTAGTTTCTGACATTAATTTATCGTCTCGTTAGATGGCTGCTAGAGCTGCTGCCGCTGGCCGTCGCAATGGCAACAACCACGATTATGGGAATGGTAATAATCCTCCACCACCTCCAAACCGTATGCTACTCTTTTCTGAGTTTAGAAAGCAGCACCCACCAGTTTTTCGTGGGGAACCAAACCCCAACATTGCTCATGGGTGGCTAAGACAGACCAAGAAGATGCTGGAGGCAATGGGTGTTCAGCGAGACACAGATAAAATAGCTCTGGCAACATACCAACTTGAGGATGAAGCTGATCATTGGTGGGACTCCATGAAGACGACAGTGCAACCAAACACAATGACATGGGAAGAATTTGAAAGGGTTTTCAATGGGAAATATTTTCCAGCTCCAGTTAAGCAGGAGTTGATTCAAGAGTTTTTCGAAGTTAACTCAAGGGACCATGACTGTTACGCAGTATGTGACACGATTCGAAGAGCTTTCCCGCCATGCCACATCACTTATACCAGATGATGAGGCAAAGGCTAGAAAGTTTGAGTGGGGCTTGGACCCAGATATAAGGGTTTATGTGATCGGTTTTGAGTACCAAACTTTTGCTCAAGTTGTGAACGCAGCCTTGATCCACGAGAGAGCATTGCTAGACTCTCGTAAAATTTTGAATCAGCGAAGGGCACCACAATCGCAGGGAGGACCTGTGCGCAACAACATCAACAACAGGAACTACGCGGCCCAGAAACCTTACTCTTTCAGGCCTCAAAACCAGGCTAGGGGATATCAAGGCCAAAACCAAAACTATGACAGGAGGTGTTACAATTGTGGTCAGGAGGGTCATCTGCAAACATCATGTCCCCAAGCAACTGGAATGGGATACCATAATCAGTCAGGCTATCCGCAGCAAGGTCAGAGTAGTGGTCAACAGCAACAACAGCGTGCACAACCGCCGCCACAGCAGAAATTCACTGGGAACCAATACCAAGGGAAGAATCAGCAACCACCACGTCCACCAGTGCGGAATCCAGGCAATGCTCGAGGTCCGAATCACAACCAGCCAGCAGCTGGTGGTCGCATATTTGCACTTCAGGAGGAGGGAGGGTATGATCCCTCGGTGATCCAAGGTACCGTTATTTTATTTAACTCCTGGGTACGGGCTTTGTTTGACACTGGCGCATCGCATTCATTTATTTCTAC
The DNA here is from genome assembly GCA_020921065.1 of Vaccinium darrowii. Lineage (NCBI taxonomy): Eukaryota > Viridiplantae > Streptophyta > Magnoliopsida > Ericales > Ericaceae > Vaccinium > Vaccinium darrowii. The sequence continues at coordinate 5,629,461 of CM037156.1, forward strand.
TGATTGTTTATCATCGTTGGGGTTAGAAATTGAACGTTTAGAACGACCTTTTGGTGTAGCTTCACCTTTAGGTGGTCTTGTGTCAGTAGTATTAGTTTGCAGATCATGTGATTTGGAGATATCAGGTACGAGGCTAACGTGTGATCTCCGAGTTATCGAGATGATTGACTTTGACGTAATTTTGGGCATGGATTGGCTATCTGCTCATCGTGTGGTGATCAACTGTAGTAAGAAGGAAGTAACCTCTTACTATCCTGAAGGAACTTACTTTAAGTTCAAAGGGGATAAGCAAGACCCTCTGTCGAATCATCGGCGGTCAAGATGGCATAACCACTTATCTGGATGGCTAGCAAGTCTTATGCTTAAAGAAGGTGATTGCCTGGAATTGGGATTACCTCGTGTGGTATGTGAGTACGCCGATGTATTTCCAGATGATTTGCCGGAGCTACCTCCTCATCGTGAACTTGACTTTACAATTGAGTTGCAGCCAGGGACTAGTCCGATTTCTATGGCCCCACATCAAATGGCCCCGGCTGAACTTCGTGAGTTGAAGACTCAGTTGCAGGACTTACAAGACAAGGGATTTATTCGGCCCAGCACTTCGCCGTGGGGAGCACCTGTCTTATTTGTCAAGAAGAAGGATGGGACTATGCGTTTGTGTATTGACTACAGACAGCTCAACAAGGTGACAATCAAGAACCGCTATCCACTCCCGAGAATCGATGATCTTTTTGATCAGCTACGTGGATCTCGGTGTTTTTCAAAGATTGACTTGCGGTCAGGGTACCATCAGCTCCGTATCAGGGATGATGACATACCAAAGACTGCATTTCGAACTCGATATGGACATTTTGAGTTTGTTGTGATGCCTTTTGGTTTGACCAACGCACCTGCTGTTTTCATGTGCCTGATGAACAAGATCTTCCAGCCATACTTGGACCAGTTTGTAGTTGTGTTCATCGACGACATTCTTATCTATTCATCATCCAAGGAGGAACACGAGAAACACCTGCGTATCGCCCTGCAAGTTCTGAGAGATAATCAGCTGTATGGCAAGGCTAGTAAATGTGAATTCTGGTTGAAAGAAGTTAAGTTCCTTGGGCATGTTGTGTCCGAACAGGGAATTGCAGTGGATTCTAGCAAGGTAGATGCAGTCTTGGATTGGAAACAGCCAAGAACGGTGTTTGAGATCCGCAGTTTCCTTGGTCTAGCAGGTTACTATCGGAGGTTCATACAAGACTTTGCGAAATTGGGACAACCAATGACCCGGTTGACGCAAAAGGGAGTTAAGTTTGAATGGGATGAAGCGTGTGAGCTTTCCTTTCAAGAATTAAAGAAGAGGTTGACCACTGCGCCAATTTTGATCATCCCAAAAAGAGATGTGGGATTTACGGTGTACTGTGATGCATCTAAGGAAGGATTGGGGGCTGTGCTGATGCAAAATGAGAAGGTTGTCGCTTATGCCTCTAAACAATTGAAGCCACATGAGAAGAACTACCCGACCCATGACTTGGAGTTGGCTGCAGTTGTCTTTGCATTGAAGTCATGGCGCTATTATCTGTATGGGGAGAACTTCGAGGTTTTCACCGATCATAAGAGCTTGAAGTATCTGTTTACTCAGAAAGATTTGAATATGAGACAGAGAAGATGGGTAGAATACCTTGAGGACTATCATTTTACCTTGTTCTATCATCCGGGGAAAGCCAATGTCGTAGCTGATGCACTCAGTCGGAAACCGAGAGAATTGGTAGCCGCTCTAGCTATAAGAGAATGGGAAATGATGGGTGCTATTAATGAATTTCATCTTCAGCCGACGTCTGCCAGTGAGGGAGCTTCACTTTTTGCATTGGTTGCCACACCGACTCTACACCGGGAGATATTGAAGGTGCAAGGAATTGACCAAGAGGTCGATTTCTTCAAATACCGTCTAGCTACAGGAACAGCACCAGTAGGGTGGGCATTACATGCTGACGGAAGCCTGAGGTTTCTAGGAAGAGTTTTCGTGCCAGATCTTGGTACTCTTCGGGAATCTGTACTGAAGGAGTTCCATAAATCGAGTTTTGCTGTTCATCCGGGGAGCAACAAGATGTACCAGGACCTTAAGAGACAGTACTGGTGGAACGGGATGAAGGCTGACGTCGCCAGATTTGTGGCAACTTGTCTTACATGCCAACAAGTTAAGGCTGAGCACCAACGACCAGGAGGATCACTTCAACCTTTACCGATACCGGGTTGGAAATGGGAGCATGTTACCATGGACTTCGTAACAGGGCTTCCCACGACTATCAAAAGAAATGACGCCATCTGGGTTATTGTAGACCGCTTGACGAAGAGTGCTCACTTCCTTCCAGTTCAAGTATCGGATACGATGGAGTCTTACAGTTACCTATATATCAATGAGATTGTTCGTCTACACGGGGTTCCGGTGTCGATTGTATCAGACCGATATCCTCGTTTTACTTCTCAGTTTTGGCAGAGTTTGCAGACAGCTCTAGGTACAAACCTTTGCTTCAGTACCGCTTTTCATCCACAGACCGATGGACAATCCGAGCGGACGATTCAGACATTGGAGGATATGCTCAGAGCTTGTGTGTTAGATCTTAGGGGGAGCTGGGAACGCCACCTGCCATTAGTGGAGTTTGCTTATAACAACAGCTTTCAATCAAGTATTGGAATGGCACCTTATGAAGCACTATATGGAAGACCTTGTCGATCTCCAACATGTTGGACAGATGTCGGAGAGACCAGCTTGTTAGGACCAGAGCTTGTGCGAGAGACGACAGAAAAGGTGCAACTGATCAAACAGCGACTGATCACTGCACAGAGTCGGCAGAAGAGCTACGCCGACAAGAGGACCAGACAGTTGACTTTCAAGGTCGGTGATCACGTTTTCCTAAAAATTCAACCTCGCAGGGGGGTTATTAGATTCGGGAAGAAAGGGAAGTTATCGCCGCGATATATTGGACCATTTGACGTTTTGGAGCGGGTTGGGGAAGTTGCTTACCGACTAGGCCTACCACCGCAGATATCGCAGGTCCACAATGTTTTTCATGTATCAATGTTGAGGAAGTATATGGCGCATCCTGATCATATTCTTGATTGGAAGGAGGTTACACTAGATGATGGTGCGACTTACGAAGAACAAGCCGTCAGAATTTTGGACAAACGGGATAAGGTTCTTCGGGGAAAGACTATCCGCCTTGTTAGAGTTTTATGGCGCTATCAAAATTTGGAAGAGTCAACATGGGAACGCGAGGACACCATGCGAGCAAATCATCCTCACTTGTTCATTGACCGAGGTACCGCCATAAATTTCGAGGACGAAATTTTTGTTTAAGGGGGGTAGGATGTAAGGACCCGCATTGTTATTAGTCTTGGCTTGCATAAATATGATGTGTTGCATTTTATTCTAAAATATATAATGTGATAGTAATTTCTACTTCTTGACGTTCGAAATATTATTCTACTCGTACGGTGAATTTTGAGTATTTTTCTGAGAACGAAACCCGGACAGCGCAACTGAGTGGGGCTCGATTTTACACTTCCATTAGAGAGTGTCTCTTGTCCTCATGCATGGGCTCAATGCCCAGACAACTCAATCCCACTGATTGAGTGCCTATTCCACTTTGTCTTCTTTTTCTTTTCTCTTTTCCCTTCCATCCACTTTGTCTTCTTTTTTCTTTTCTCTTTTCCTCTCCACTTGTCTTTGCCTTCTCTTTTTCTTCTTTATTGCCAGAGCATTGCTCTCCCTCTCAGAGGATGTACGCCCCTCCCTCTCTGATAATTATTTCCTCCTCCATCTCCCTTAAGTTTCTATACTCCCTCTTGTTCCATTCTAATCTAGAAGATCGACCCTTTCGGGTCACACGCTAGTAACGCCCTTTTCAGCCTAGGGTAATTGACGGGTTCCAGACGTTCCCAACGGTGCGGATCGTTCATCCACGCGCTTAATCTGCAGGAATTAAGCTAGGATTTCGGTAAACTTACTTTAACCTTCTGTATGATGATTTTTGTAAAATCTTGACCCGATCGTTGGTTTAGGGAGTAAGGGTTGTAGGTAACATTATATTAAGTTGATTGTACGGACCGATCGGTTTACGGATCGATAGAATGTGAGAAAAACGTCTCTCGACACCAAAAACGAGTGTCCACGGACTGAACTACAGGAAACACACTGCCGGACACTGTTTGCGCGTTTTCGGGCCACGTAGAGGCAAAATCAGTAAAAGTGTAAAACTACAAAGTTGTAGATCTTCAAATTCCCTACGTTTTGATATGTAATTCGACTCAAACGGAGTTCGGTGTAAAAAGTTATGACTGAAACACTAAGGCTGTCCGAATCGCTGTTTCAACAACTTCCCTCTATTCGGGCAGAAACTTTGGAAACCCGTAGAATACAATTGAACCGTAGGATTACAATGAAACTTGGTATAAAGACAGTTTGACGTCTTAGCTACGTAGTGACACGTAAACGGATCAAATCCAACGGTTAGATCTTCGGGAATTGGAGTTTTAGTAAACTGTGGCAGATTTGACACGTTCTGTTCGTACGCACTTTTACCCAGTTTAGGAGCAGATTCGGCCTTAGCTATAAACGCGGGAGTTGTTCCTAAGACAGAGAACTATTACTCTGTTGAATTTCATAACTTTTGGTGAAGTATTGGTACGTCATTTTGTTATGATTGTAAACTGATGGTAACCGGTAATTTCGGGATTTATATGCCTTGTTGAATTACTGTTGTGGTATTATCTATTAATTTCTGCATTTGATGAAATTGGGTTTGTACCTCATGGTTGAAAGAATAATGGTTAGCAGAACTTAGTGTGATGAAAGCAATGAGATAGAGTATGGAGTGTGGAAAAGACGAGATTAAGGAATGTGGTGACGGGTTGGTCTTGAGCCGTGTTATGTCTTGAGCCGTGCCTTGTCTTGAGCCGTGCTGTGTCTTGAGCCGTGTTATGTCTTGAGCCGTGTCCAAAGTGGCGTACGGGAACATAATGTATGGGAACATAGGTGTATGGGAACACAGTGTATGGGAACAATGGTGTATGGAAACATAATGAACGGGAACCAAAGGGGTATAGTTTGTGGAAAAGATGAGATTGGGATTGTGGTGACGAGTTGGTCTTGAGCCGTGTTATGTCTTGAGCCGTGCCTTGTCTTGAGCCGTGCTGTGTCTTGAGCCGTGCCATGTCTTGAGCCGTGTTATGTCTTGAGCCGTGTCCAAAGTGGCGTACGGGAACATAATGTATGGGAACATAGGTGTATGGGAACACAGTGTATGGGAACAATGGTGTATGGGAACATAACGAATGGGAACCAAGGATAGGGATGTCTTGAGCCGTGCTTTGTCTTGAGCCGTGCTGTGTCTTGAGCCGTGTCATGTCTTGAGCCGTGTTATGTCTTGAGCCGTGTCCAAAGTGGCGTACGGGAACATAACGTACGGGAACATAGGTGTATGGGAACACAGTGTATGGGAACATGGTGAACGGGAACATCGTAGAATCGACCACGTTTATGAACACAGTGTATGGGAACTTGGTGAACGGGAACATCATATGATTGACTACGCTGATGAAACTTGTGTGTAAAATAAGTGGGTTCTGTTGGTTAATTTTATATGTGGTTATTTGATTATGGAAATTATTCATATATTGGGGTAAGGGTAGTTTTACGTTGTTCTACTGAGTGTCATCACTCACGGTACTACGTTACCATGGTATTTGACGCCAGGTACAGGCGACAATATGGAGTATTCAGAAGATAATCCTGTAGCCGTTGAAGAAGTTGCTGAGTTGACCGAGCCGTGGCTAAACCAGTAGTTTAGTTGTTGGCTCTGTGCTTTTAAGTATTTTATTAAGATTTCAAGTTGTAATAAGGACATATTTTATTCTAGTACTTCATGTGTAGAAGTTTGTAATAAATCACTTTCAACTTTATTCGGTATTGTATTATTTAAACAATATTTGTAATAAATGGGCTGTGTTTCTCTAATTTAACTTTTCAAAAAAATAATACAGCTCAAAGATCTTTAAAATCCTTTATTTAACAAACCGAATTTTCGGGGCGTTACAAGTCTAGCTTTGAATTTATCCACTGTACCATCAGGTTTTAACTTCCTTTGAAGAACCCATTTACAACCAATTGTTTTACAACCCGGTGGTAAGTCTACTAGCTTCCATGTTTTATTGGTTTCCAGCGAGCCCATTTCATCGTTAATGACTTCTTGCCAAAAATCTGTATCTGGGGAAGACAAGGCTTCCTGAAGAGTAGTGGGGTTCCTCTCCTAACGAGAATGCAAAGTCAGGACCAAAATCCTTTGAGATGCGAGCCCTCTTGCTCCTTCTCGGTTCAATATCAGTGTCCTTAGAGTTCACGTTTCTAGGCTCTTCTAATCTAGGTGTACTGCTACTAGATTCAGTTTTCTCACTATTTCTGGATTTAAAAGGAAACTTTTCTTCATAAAAATCAGCGTCAATAGATTCTATAATCATTATTGTTGATATCAAAGAATCTATAAGTTTTACTATTTACAGCATAACCAATAAAAACACATTCATAAGCTCTACTAGCTAGTTTTGACCTTTTTAGGTTAGGAATGCGAACATAAGCTAAACAGCCCCAAACTTTGAAATAAGAAACATTGGGCTTCTTGTTTTTCCATAATTCATAAGGTGAAATCAAATATTTAGAATTAGGAATTCTATTCAACACATAACATACAGTAAATAAAATTCCACCCCACCAGTGTGAAGCTGCACCCGAACTAAGCATAATGGTAACTACAAGTTCACACAAAGTTCTATTCTTACGTTCTGCCTTTCCATTCATTTCGGATGAGTAAGGGGCAGTTTTTCATGTATAATGCCAATAGAGTTATAAAAAGCAATCAATTCATTCGAATCGTATTCGGTTCCTCTATCACTACAGAGTCTCTTAATCTTTCTATTAAACTGATTTTCTACTTCATTTAGAAAGATCTTAAACATGTCAAAAGCCTCATTTTTATGCCTCATCAAATAAACAGAGGTGTAATTTGAGTGATCATCGATAAACGTGATAAAATATTGTTGTGCATTTCTAGTGAGAACTCTGTCTAATTCACAAATATCAGTGTGTACCAAATCAAGCAATTCTAATTCCTTAGAAATTGATTTGTGTGGTTTCTTAGTGATTTTGGTCTGACAGCATGATTCAGATTTTTCAAAATCATTTAACGAAATGTTAGAAATAAAACCTATGTTACTCATGTTCTTAATCAATTTCTCGTTTACGTGACAAAATCTAGCAAGCCAAACATTCAAAGAACAAACAATATAAGAGGAAGCAACAATTTTATTTATCTCAACGTTAAGTTTAAACATTCCATCAATAGCATAACCTTTACCAACAAAACCTCCATTCTTGTTGAGAGTATTCTGATCCGCTCCAAGTGTCTGAGTAAAGCCAGCCTTATTAAGGAGGTAGCCAGACACAAGATTCTTCCTGATTTCTGGAGTGTGCAGGACTTCTTTCAGAGTGATAGTCCTTCTAGAAGTGACTTTAATATCATTGTCACCAATACCAAGAACCTTAGTGGCGTGGGAATCACCCAACAGCACTTTCTTATCATCAATTTCAGAGTAGCTCTTAAACAAAGAACGGTCATAACAAACATGGCGAGAAGCACTAATGTCTATCCACCACCCTTCTGAACACTTATCAGATTGATTTCTGATATCATAGCCACGAGGGGGTCATCATTCACCATGTTCGCCTGGGGACCAGTGCGACGTCTGGCGTTCTTGCAATTTCTTGCCATGTGACCAGGCTTGTTACAATTGTAACACACAAATTGGACAGAGTCTGTGTTTCGAGCCTGGCCTCCTAAAGGGGGTTGGTTCCTGTTCTGATAGGGCTTTACATTCTGAATCTTGCGGTTTTGATTTGGTTTCATGATCTTTCCTTTCGGCTTAAGCACAACTGAACTCTGATTCCTTTTGTTAGAAACAACAAGGACCTCATCTTTTTGATCTTGTGTCCGTGCCTCCTCCTTAACTCGAAGATTGACAATCAGGATCTCTATTGAGAACTCCTTTGTTTTGTGGCGGAGATCTTTCTTGAAATCTTTTCATCCTGCAGGAAGTTTGTCGATAAGAACTGCAACCTGAACTGTTCATCAATAGTCATACCTTCAGCATCCTCAGTATCATATTTTTTTTGTAGTGCATCCCAAACATCCTTGACAGTATCAAAAGTGGAGTAGTAATCATATAAGTCATCAGACAATGCATTCAAGCTATAGTTTTTTCACAGAAAATCATCATCGGTCCATTTATTAATTTCTTGACGATTTTGGTCAGTGGATGGATTAACAGCAGAGGGTTTAACAAAAGAATAGTAAGAAGCCAATTTCTGGGTAGTGAGGTAAAAGAAAAGCTTCTCTTTCCACCGTTTATAGTGCAAGATTTCAAATCGAAATGGCTTGTTGATATCGGTGGGAGCAGAAGCAGATTTGCTCTCAAATTTCATTGCGGATAAAAACGTCTTAAAATTGTTGGAAATACTTTAAAAATTATGGAACCGTTTACCTCAAAATCTATAAGTAAATAGAAATACCACAAAAATTGGCTGTTGTTTCGGGTTGAGTCACGGACTAGGTCGCTCTCTTTAAGACGTTTTGCGGCTTTGCCCTCACTGTGCAAGTAGTACCAGCCACGTCGCCTCCAGGATAAAACGGACTAGAATACAGCCTCTATCTCGATCTTTTCCGCACGAAAAAAGACTGAAAATGCAAAACACAATTGACATTTTTTTTGCTCTCTAAATTCTATATTGTAACTGTTTTTCGGTGTGTATGAAAAAACTGGAGCAGAGCTCCTTTTATAGGGCAAGACAAAATCTTTTTCGGAAAGCAAAATCAATCACTTTGCTGTGATTGAATCAATAGATTATTTGCATTGATTTAGCACATGTTTTAATCAACTCTATAACGGCTCTTTACACTGGTCAAAACACGTTTTTTTTTTCAGTTCTGTAATGGTAGGGAAAATCATTTCCAAAAGAAACTGATGGTCAAACGAGAAAATATTTTCCTAGTTAACTGGTTTCCGGATCGGTTTCCCCAAATTGGCTTGGACCTTGGCCCAACCCGTGTGTGCGCAAGGTCTCTCTTGGGTCTAGCTCATCAATAGTCCATGGAGCCTCCACACATATAAGGAACAAAAATGTTTTCTAGTTAGCCAATGTGGGACAAGTGTTTTTGAAGAACTCTTTTGAAAAATACACAACCCCAACAAAACCATGTCAGAGTAGCTTCTGTGACAGCGGCAGAAGGTGCCGGCGTGGTGAGGGCGAACATGGAGGTGAGGAGAGAGAGAACAGAGTTTAGGGTAGAGAGAGGGAGAACATGTGAGCTTGGATGAGACGTGGAATGGGGGAGAGAGAGAATGTGTGTGCAATACTTTAAGATTTAATCTCAACCCTTAGTTTTTGGGGATTGGATAGAGTGTCTTTTTATGTGTCCCCGGAACCGACCCCTATATATATATTTATTTGGGTCCGTTTTTGGGAAGGACATAGTAAAAGAGTCTTTACTTCAATAAGGACATCAACTTTTTCTTTAATGCCAAAAGGACAAATCACCTACACATTCTAAAAATGCCCCCCCACTAGCCAATGAAAGTGTCTAAACCCCCAAACCTAATGAAAGTGCCTAAACCTAAACCCCAGGATACCCTATGAAAATGCCTAAGACCTTAAGGTATCCCAGGAAAGTGCCTAAAACTCTAGGGTACCCTATGAAAGTGCCTAAAACACTAGGGTACCCTATGAAAATGCCTAAACAACTAAAACCCCATAATTGGAATGTGCACCCTAAATGCCTAAACCCTAGGGTACCCTATGAAAGTGCCTAAAACACTAGGGTACCCTATGAAAATGCCTAAACAATTAAAATCCTATAATTGAAAAGTGCTCCATAAGTGCCTAAACCCAAAATGCCTAAACCCACTATACCCTACCCCAAAGAGCCTAAATCCCCTAAAATTGAACCCCAAAAATTGTACCCACCCCCAAAATTGAAGAGAGAGAAATTAATTTTGTCCCACCCATTAAACTTGTCCCATGTGTGTGTGTGTGTGTGTGTGTGTGTGTGTGAGAGAGAGAGAGAGAGAGGGAGGTTTGACAACGACCGGACACCATCATTAAATGGGAAATTGATGTGGCAATATCCAGGTCAAGGAATGGGTCCCAGGGAAAGCCTCCCCAAAGTCACCCCCTCTCTCTCTCTTTTGACCTGTCGCTTTCCCGTCAATCAGCAGGCAACAGCAAAAGGATAGTTACGGGTTGCACCGCTTACTTTTTGTAATTTTTTTTAATCATTAGGGGTATTTTTGTCTGGTGTTGTCCTTGAACCCTCAACAATTTCACATCAATGTATTAGAAACATTAAAATAAGTTAAGTTGGACTAAACACCATTTAAAGCCCCAAAATTGGCCTTTAGACCAATTTTCTGATATTTATATTGTCCCCTTCAAATAAGATATCTCTTACTTTTCTATGGTGAGGATCTATCCTTTTTCGATCAAATTTTGATGATCCAAACCGTTCAATGTGTTTAAAAACATGTTTTAAAAAGGTCCCCAAGGAATCTGAAAAAAAAAAGGACCTGGAAGAGCTTGATCTAAGCAGCTTTTCATAAAACTGTATATATGCAGTTTTATGAAAAACTATTTGAATCAAGACCTTGCCGGTCATTTCTTTTATTGATTCCTTGCCAAAACCTTTAAAAACATGTTTAAACATATAGAACGGTTTGGATCATCAAAATATGGCCGGAACTACGAGATCTCCACTATAGAAAAGTAAAAGATCCCTTAATAGAAGCTTGGTGTATGTATGTACTGTGTGTATGTATGGAACTATATCTAGAATATCAATGCCTACATATTTTTGTCAAGTAATATAAATAAATCCAATCTGTGTTGGTTTGAGGATTGTGGGCTAATTACTCTGATGAATTATTTTGTATTACTTGTGTATCTCAAATAATAAAAGTAAATACCCCAAATATTTTTGGGGATGTTATTATAGAGTATCGTGCACTGAATGCTAAAATAGGGACTCAATAAAGTAGATAACTATTATGGCTGTAAATGAACTGAGCTGTTCGTGAACTGTTCGAGGCTTGACTCGGTAAAAGCTTGTTCGAGTTCGATTCGAGGACTAAATGAGCCGAACCTGAACCTGAAAGTATTCGGCTCGATTAGGCTCGCGAACATGAAGTTTATATGTATGTCATAAGAATATCACATAAAAGCTTGAATATGTTTAAACTTTTACATGTACATCATCAAAATTTTATAACTTGTCATGTATGAACTTAAATTCTAACACGATTTTATAATTTTATTTATGTATGTACTTATTTATGTACAAAATAATTTTATATTGAAGTTCTAGACATATATGAGAGCATAAATATCTACAAATTTTGACACATTAAGGCTCGTGAACAAGCTCGAGGTCGACTCAAACCTCGGCGAGTTTGGCTCGAGCTCGGCTCATCATATTTTCATTTAGTTCGAGCTCGGCTTGAGTTCGTTTGAAAACTAAACGAACGCACCTAAACATCCTAAAGCTCGGTTCGATTCGGCTCATTTACAGCTGTAATATCCCAAATTTTTAAAAATATAAATTTGTGATATTTGTAAATACTAATTTTCGTAATTTGATTTTTACCCAACTTTTGAGATTTTTCCAAACGATTCCGAGCACACAGTGACGTTGCCCACGATTTTCTAAGTCAGTACGAATATTTTGGTATTTTTCTGAAATCGTAGCCTGGACAGTTCGAACACTGCCCGGAGTAAATTGTACTGCATTCTATCACGTCGTGCTTCGCGCACACCCAATTCCCACGCCTGCCTTCCAAAACACCAGAGCAATAAACCCAATTATTCTTCTTTCTTCTTTTACTTTTGCTTTTCTCTTTTCTCTTTTCTCCTCCATAATTCTTTCTTTTCTTTTCTTTTCTTTCCACATATACTTGTCTCCCCCATGTTCTTCCCTTTCTTTTCTTTATAAGACATTACATTTCATGTCTTTCCCTTCCATCAAACCTCCCACAGATTACGCCCTCTCTCCCTCTCCCAAAATTATCACCTCCTTCTCTCTCTCTCTCAAGTATCTACGTACTCTTTCGTCTCAAGATCGACCCTCTCGGGTCACACACTAGTAACGCCCTTTTCAGCCTAGGGTAATTGACGGGTTCCGGACGTTCCCAACGGTGCGGATCGTTCATCCACGCGCTTAATCTGCAGGAATTAAGGTAGGATTTCGGTAAACTTGCTTTAACCTTTTGTATGATGATTTTTGTAAAATCTTGACCCGATCCTTGATTTAGGGAGTAAGGATTGTAGGTAACGTTATATTGTGTTGAATGTACGGACCGATCAGTTTGCGGATCGGTAGAATGTGAGAAAAACGTCTTTCGATACCAAAAACGAGTGTTCACGGACTGAACTACCGGAAACACACTGCTGGACACTGTTCGTGCATTTTCGGGCCACGTAGAGGTAAAATTAGGAAAAGTGTAAAACTACAAAGTTGTAGCTCTTCAAATTCCCTACGTTTTGTTATGTAATTCAACTCAAACGGAGTTTGGTGTAAAAAGTTATGACTGAAATACTAAGGCTGTCCGAAACTGCTGTTTCAACAATTTTCCTCTATTCGGGCAGAAACTTTGGAAACCCGTAGGATACGATTGAGTCGTAGGATTACAATGAAACTTGGTAGGAAGATAGGGGGATGTCTTAGCTACGTATTGACATGTAAACGGACCAAATCCAACGGTTAGATCTTCGGGAATTGGAATTTTAGTAAACTGTGGCAGATTTGACACGTTCTGTTCGTACGCACTTTTACCCAGCTTAGGAGCAGATTCGGCCTTAGCTATAAACGCGGGAGTTGTTCCTAAGACAGAGAACTATTACTCTGTTGAATTTCATAACTTTTGGTGAAGTATTGGTACATCATTTTGTTATGATTGTAAACTGATGGTAACCGGTAATTTCGGGATTTATATGCCTTGTTGAATTGCTGTTGTGGTATTATCTATTAATTTCCGCATTTGATGAAATTGGGTTTGTACCTCATGGTTGAAAGAATAATGGTTAGCAGGACTTAGTGTGATGATGGCACTGAGATAGAGTATGGAATGTGGAAAAGATGAGATTAGGGAATGTGGTGACGGGTTGGTCTTGAGCCGTGTTATGTCTTGAGCCGTGCCGAAGTATGGTGTATGGGAACAATGGTGTATGGGAACATAACGAACGGGAACCAATGATAGGGATGTCTTGAGCCGTGCCTTGTCTTGAGCCGTGCCTTGTCTTGAGCCGTGCTGTGTCTTGAGCCGTGCCATGTCTTGAGCCGTATTATGTCTTGAGCCGTGTCCAAAGTGGCGTACGGGAACATAACGTATGGGAGCATAGGTGTATGGGAACACAGTGTATGGGAACAATGGTGTATGGGAACATGGTGAACGGGAACATCGTAGAATCGATCACATTAATGAACACAGTGTATGGGAACAATGGTGTGTGGGAACATGGTGAACGGGAACATCGTAGAATCGACCACGTTAATGAACACAGTGTATGGGAAGTTGGTGATCGGGAACATCATATGATTGACTACGCTGATAAAACTTGTGTGTAAAATAAGTGGGTTCTGTTGGTTAATGTTATATGTGGTTATTTGATTTTGGAAATTATTCATACATTGGGGTAAGGGTAGTTTTACGTTGTTCTACTGAGTGTCACCACTCACGGTACTACGTTACCATGGTATTTGACGCCAGGTACAGGAAACAATATGGAGTATTCAGAAGATAATCCTGTAGCTGATGAAGAAGTTGCTGAGTTGACCGAGCCGTGGCTAAACCAGTAGTTTAGTTGTTGGCTCTGTGCTTTTAAGTATTTTATTAAGATTTCAAGTTGTAATAAAGACATATTTTATTCTAGTACTTCATGTGTAGAAGTTTGTAATAAATCACTTTCAACTTTATTCGGTATTGAAATATTTAAACAATGTTTGTAATAATTGGGCTGTGTTTCTCTAATTTAACTTTTCGAAAAAATAATACAGCTCAAAGATCTTCAAAATCCTTTAATTAACAAACCGAATTTTTCGGGGCGTTACAGTTGGTATCAGAGCTTAGGTTTAAGATTTCTCGTGTTTGTGGGTATTGGGTAATAGCAGGTTTTGTGGGTTAAACTTGGGTAGATAACGCTATATTAAGTTCTTTTAAGCTACAATTTTGTTACTAAAAAAAAAAAAAATTATTATTTCTTTGATTAGGTGGATTGGGCGTTCATATAATATTGCATCTAGTATTGCTTTGTACATGATTGTGATGTGTGTTACTTGGCGTATCTGATGCGATATATAGTTTATTTATATACGTGGTGTTATTTTCGCTAGGTATTTTTTTTTTTTAACAAGTCGTGTCAAGTGTAAGACATTTTCAACATTAGCCAATTTTCACGTTAGTTAGCTGCTAGAGTTACCACCGTTATCCGCTGCTATAGTTACAACACCGATAAAGGGAATGGTGATAATACGCCACCACTTCCGAACCATATGTTACTCTGTTCCGAGTTCAAGAGACAGTGTCCACTAGTTTGGAAATTTGGGCAAATTACGAGGTTCGAACAATAACCAATAAGCACTTGGTGGTCGTTTATTTGCACTACAAGATGGGGAAGGGTATGATCCCTCGGTGATCCAAGGTACCATTATTTTATTCAACTCTTGGGGTACGGGCTTTGTTTGACACTGGGGCATTGCATTTATTTATTTCTACTGCTTGTGTATCATCATTGGGGTTAGAAACTGAACGTTTAGAACGACCTTTTGGTGTAGCTTCACCTTTAGGTGGTCTTGTGTCAGTAGTATTAGTTTGCAGGTCATGTGATTTGGAGATATCAGGTACGAGGCTAACTTGTGATCTCCGAGTTATCGAGATGATTGACTTGATTGCTGTGGTTTAAAATTTTGGATGTGGTAATTGTAGTAGTACCCCTTAAGCTTCGGAAGGCGAAATTGTTAAATACATCAGAATTTGTTAAAAAAAAAAAATGTTTAGCCTTGGATTTTAGACTTGGTTGGGTGAGGATGTTATTTAATACAAGAGTACGTGTCCTTGGCGTGAGGTAAATTTTATATTTCATTCGGGAATAAGTTTAGGAAAGGAGTTTATGTTCAGTTATTGAGGTTCGACTTGGTAAACTTTGGCATGTTGTACCCGTTGGTCTTGGTACTTGGGTTTTTCTGTAACTACCTGAGAGTCGCAAATCATTTTTATTGGTGATGAGATATCCATAGGCTCGGTATCATAATGAGAGTGTGATCATTGGTATTAGTAGGGACTTTTTTTAAAAAAGGGGGGTAATGTACATGAGAGTTTTATTGGAAGATTTGATAAGGTTACTTGTTTGGACAACTAAATAAAAGAGGTGTTTTCACTGTTGTATTGGCCAGGTCGGCTTGTTGTGTAGTTTACTGGGTGTTGATGGTATGGTTATAAGCAAATGAGTTTATGTATTGTTGGTAGTTTTGGCTCAGGGCATTAGCTATGATCCTGATGTGTTAGGATGTGAGCGTTTGGGTTGTCTTTGATTCATATAGATGGATAATTTAATTTGTGGCTATGTTATGCCTACATGATAGTTAAGTAGAAGCATGAGATTGTCGCGGTGAGATTTCGGGTGTAAATTTGTAATGCTACCATGTGGTTGTGGAAATGCTGGAAGTACAAAGTGTTGAGTAATCGGTGAGATGGGATTTGTTAGGCGTCGTGTAAGGGGCGATATGGGCTATTGCATACTTGGGAAACTAGGCAGAAGGGTGATGATTGGGACTATGATGGAGGATATTATATGAAGTGGGAGTGCCATACAGAGTTAGTCCAACGGTTGTGAAACAAATTGATAAACTTGAGGTTGTGATACAAATTTTGCGTTAATTGAGGATGACAACTAGGGATTTGCTAAATTGATATCGTAGTGGGGACAAAATATAGACAGCGGTTGTGGTGTTTAACAAAAGGTTATGGGTGAGTACACAAGGAATCTAGGATTCTGCCTTTCTAGATGACACGAATGGAATTACTTTTGTTTACCTTTAAAATTGTTTGCTGTTTGTTTGCGCTCCACTTGGGATGATTGGATTTGATGAGAATATATCGAGGAAATTGGGTTTGATGTTGTGGTTGAATATGGGGCCATACAAAAGGGACAAGAGGGCTTGATTAGTGGCTAATGTTGTATTTGGGTTTTAACAGTTGGTTGGAACTGGGGAACCAGAGGAAATTTATTGAATAGTGGGACGAAGGGCAAACGGGTGTATATCTATGAGAACTAAGGAGATAGAAAATGGAAACTGGCACTTAAAGACACTAGAGGAGATAACGAGAGTTGTAGAAGTTGAAAACATCTTAGTTAGCATGGTTTGGGTTGAACTTGGTTGTATTTGTTGTTCCACAGTCTCGAGTTCGGATAATGATTTTATGAGTTGTAGTTTATCCTAAAGTGAAGATATATTTCTTGAGGGACATTGGGTTTAATTCAAGTGTGTATATTTTTGTAAATCGTTGATGGTTGGTGTTAAGGACAGTGGTCCAGATTCATGTTGGAGTTTGATTCTCTGGTGTGAGGCATAACTGAAATTAGAACTGTTTGGGAATTTGATTGTATGGATGTGTAGTATACAAATGTGTGAGGTAGTAAGTGGACTGGGTGTGTGCAATTTAAGATTTTCTAATTGGTTATAGCATGATGTACGACTAGAAGATGTCTTTTTAAGACTCAAGTGGGAATGTAGGATGAAATGAAGTCTTATATGGTGTTGTTTAGAAGTTTAAACTGACAAGATTTGAGGTTTGTAGGAGATTATCGGATTTGAGGTTTGTAGGAGATTATCGGATTTCGTCGCTATTGGTTTTAATTAGGTGATATTAAGAAGTTGATCATGGAGATTGTAAGGCGATAAGTTTTGAGGTTATTAGGACAATAATGTTGCTAGTATTGATATCTTAGTTGGACCATCTCACCACCATTCTGGTTATTTTATTGTTTTTTTTCCTCTCCACAGTCCATGCTTCTTTACATGGATTGACTTGTCCAAAATTCTAACCAAACTTTGTTTTCTCCTATTTTCTTCAGCAACCAGGACAGTAAATCTTTATCACCTACTGCCGTCCATTCTTTGTGTCCTGTAATCGTTCATCATCTGCCTCTAATTCGTTTTGTTCCAGCAAATTCACCTATCATTCGCCTCTTGTTCATTTTCTTCTGTTGTTACATATTTTTCTTCCTTTTTAGTACATATTTTTATCATAGTGCGCAGCGTAAGCGTGGATCGATTATTTTGTTTTAAAAAAAAAAAAGGGAGTTTTGTTTTACAAATTTCGAGGACGAAATTTTTGTAAGGTGGGTGGATTGTAATAACCCGTATTTTCTTAAAATGAGTTTTGGCGATAAATTTTGCAAATGTAATATGCTCTAATTAGATTTTCGTTAAAAATTATTTTGACTACACTATTTTAAATTTCGAGGACGAAATTGTTTTAAGGGGGATAGATTGTAATATCCCAAATTTTTAAAAATATAAATTTGTGATATTTGTAAATACTAATTTTCGTAATTTGATTTTTACCCAACTTTTGAGATTTTTCCAAACGATTCCGAGCACACAATGACGTTGCCCACGATTTTCTAAGTCAGTACGAATATTTTGGTATTTTTCTGAAATCGTAGCCTGGACAGTTCGAACACTGCCCGGAGTAAATTGTACTGCATTCTATCACGTCGTGCTTCGCGCACACCCAATTCCCACGCCTGCCTTCCAAAACACCAGAGCAATAAACCCAATTATTCTTCTTTCTTCTTTTACTTTTGCTTTTCTCTTTTCTCTTTTCTCCTCCATAATTCTTTCTTTTCTTTTCTTTTCTTTTCTTTCCACATATACTTGTCCTCCCCCATGTTCTTCCCTTTCTTTTCTTTATAAGACATTACATTTCATGTCTTTCCCTTCCATCAAACCTTCCACAGATTACGCCCTCTCTCCCTCTCCCAAAATTATCACCTCCTTCTCTCTCTCTCTCAAGTATCTACGTACTCTTTCGTCTCAAGATCGACCCTCTCGGGTCACACGCTAGTAACGCCCTTTTCAGCCTAGGGTAATTGACGGGTTTCGGACGTTCCCAACGGTGCGGATCGTTCATCCACGCGCTTAATCTGCAGGAATTAAGGTAGGATTTCGGTAAACTTGCTTTAACCTTTTGTATGATGATTTTTGTAAAATCTTGACCCGATCCTTGATTTAGGGAGTAAGGATTGTAGGTAACGTTATATTGTGTTGAATGTACGGACCGATCAGTTTGCGGATCGGTAGAATGTGAGAAAAACGTCTTTCGATACCAAAAACGAGTGTTCACGGACTGAACTACCGGAAACACACTGCTGGACACTGTTCATGCATTTTCGGGCCATGTAGAGGTAAAATTAGGAAAAGTGTAAAACTACAAAGTTGTAGCTCTTCAAATTCCCTACGTTTTGTTATGTAATTCAACTCAAACGGAAGTTTGGTGTAAAAAGTTATGACTGAAATACTAAGGCTGTCCGAAACTGCTGTTTCAACAATTTTCCTCTATTCGGGCAGAAACTTTGGAAACCCGTAGGATACGATTGAGTCGTAGGATTACAATGAAACTTGGTAGGAAGATAGGGGGATGTCTTAGCTACGTATTGACATGTAAACGGACCAAATCCAACGGTTAGATCTTCGGGAATTGGAATTTTAGTAAACTGTGGCAGATTTGACACGTTCTGTTCGTACGCACTTTTACCTAGCTTAGGAGCAGATTCGGCCTTAGCTATAAACGCGGGAGTTGTTCCTAAGACAGAGAACTATTACTCTATTGAATTTCATAACTTTTGGTGAAGTATTGGTACGTCATTTTGTTATGATTGTAAACTGATGGTAACCAGTAATTTCGGGATTTATATGCCTTGTTGAATTGCTGTTGTGGTATTATCTATTAATTTCCGCATTTGATGAAATTGGGTTTGTACCTCATGGTTGAAAGAATAATGGTTAGCAGGACTTAGTGTGATGATGGCAATGAGATAGAGTATGGAATGTGGAAAAGATGAGATTAGGGAATGTGGTGACGGGTTGGTCTGGAGCCGTGTTATGTCTTGAGCCGTGCCGAAGTATGGTGTATGGGAACAATGGTGTATGGGAACATAACGAACGGGAACCAATGATAGGGATGTCTTGAGCCGTGCCTTGTCTTGAGCCGTGCCTTGTCTTGAGCCGTGCCATGTCTTGAGCCGTGTTATGTCTTGAGCCGTGTCCAAAGTGGCGTACGGGAACATAACGTATGGGAGCATAGGTGTATGGGAACACAGTGTATGGGAACATGGTGAACGGGAACATCGTAGAATCGATCACGTTAATGAACACAGTGTATGGGAACAATGGTGTGTGGGAACATGGTGAACGGGAACATCGTAGAATCGACCACGTTAATGAACACAGTGTATGGGAATTTGGTGATCGGGAACATCATATGATTGACTACGCTGATAAAACTTGTGTGTAAAATAAGTGGGTTCTGTTGGTTAATGTTATATGTGGTTATTTGATTTTGGAAATTATTCATACATTGGGGTAAGGGTAGTTTTACGTTGTTCTACTGAGTGTCACCACTCACGGTACTACGTTACCATGGTATTTGACGCCAGGTACAGGAAACAATATGGAGTATTCAGAAGATAATCCTGTAGCCGATGAAGAAGTTGCTGAGTTGACCGAGCCGTGGCTAAACCAGTAGTTTAGTTGTTGGCTCTGTGCTTTTAAGTATTTTATTAAGATTTCAAGTTGTAATAAAGACATATTTTATTCTAGTACTTCATGTGTAGAAGTTTGTAATAAATCACTTTCAACTTTATTCGGTATTGAAATATTTAAACAATGTTTGTAATAATTGGGCTGTGTTTCTCTAATTTAACTTTTCGAAAAAATAATACAGCTCAAAGATCTTCAAAATCCTTTATTTAACAAACCGAATTTTCGGGGCGTTACAACAGCCCTAAGAAAAAGTGACTTTTATAGTCATAATTTGGTTGAAATTTTATCAGACTAGTGCGGATGCTGTTATTACATATTCCTTGTTATCTAGTTCACCATGTACCTAGATTCAACAATATCGATACCTGCCTAGAAAGAGAGTAATTTGTCTACCCTCACTTTGTTCACCATCCTAAGGATATACTCAGTCTATGTCTAATTAATACCAATTATCAAAACCGCGCGTCTTTTTGTCCGGATCCATTTGTTAGAAGTCTCTGTAAAATTTTAGTTCAATCTTATAACATGGTAAGGGTTTCATCTAATAGTTCAAATTTTTTTAGTACTAACATGGTAAAACCCGAAATTATACAAAAGAAAAGGCAATGAACTAAAGATATACAAAGAAAAGGAAATTTATTAGATGAAACTTCCTTTGTATCAGGGAGAAAAGGAAATTTATTAGATGAAACTTCTTTTATTAGATGAAACTCCTTACCCTGCCCATGGCTTTTCTTTTGTATATCTTTATTTACCATGGATACTCATATTAGGCTAATAAAAAAGGAAATTTCATAAGAGCATTCAAAAACCCGAAATTATCGATGACCCACAATTTAAGTTCTAATTTTTTTTCTCGGGAAAAGAAATTTATTGATAACCCTTATTGATAGAATACTTCCTCATGATTTCAGTTAGAAGTTTACAGTGGTTGGCTAATAATATCAAACAAGAATCCAATACTCCTCATTTCATAAGGTGGGAGTCTCAAATACTACTTTCGAAGGTTCGTGGACCAAAAGCTCAAGTAATCATCTATTTGACTATTTTGCCTTCTAGCTACTGACTTTTTTTTTTTAATCATCTACCCGTCACCCCACCATGTTAATTTTTCTTTGATATTAATTTTATATTTAGTCCTTTTGGATTAATTTCAGGGTTATGATCAGATCATCGGTGGTGTAAAGGCCCCTATATTTAAATTCTATTCTTTTCGTTGTTTGATTGGTAGGCTGGTAGCATGAATTTTAATTGAAGTTGGGAATACATTTTCTCGAATGTGGATGAGTGCATGTGTATCCTTATGCGCTGGGAGTTCGGTGGATGGTTGGAGTTAGATTTTGTGGATGTGAGAGGGTTTGAGAGTGACGGGATTATATTGGTTGCACGAGGTACAATCAATGGGAGGAGGAAGTTCTGCATTTTTCCGGGATGAACGGGTTCGGGGTTTTTTCCAGAACCAGTACTGTTGAACCAATGGCTTATTGATCATCCTTGAGTTAGATTCGGCTTTTGCACTCTTATTGCACTCTTAGAGGTAAGGGTTTGTGTTTTTGGATCTTGTTCTCTATTTCTCCATGTTTTTCTCTCTTTCTTTGATTTTGAGTGAAATCTCACTCTTGTAAACCATTTTTTGTAACGCCCCAAAAATTGGGTACGTTAATAAATAAATTGCAAAATTATTTAAATAAAATACCAACTTCATTAAAAAAAATCCAAAGAATACTTAACAATTTTTTTGCGAAAATTAAAAGTAAACTAACTTATTACAATTGAAATAAATTGAATTCGAACACTATCTGAAAAACTTAAACATTTATTTAAAATTCAACTGAAATAAATGACTAGAGCCATCTAGCTAAATTCTATTGATAAAGCCATGGGTCCGCCACCTGATTCCCATCTAGCTGCTCTATCGTCTCGTAATCAGCAGAAAGCTCCTCATCTCCTTCTGTACCTGGCGTTGGGGATGACAGGGCCACAAAAAGTAACACCGTGAGTGGTAAAATTACATTCAGTAGGGCACCCTAAGCCACCCCTTTACTAAAGTTACTCATGCAACAATTACACACATAACTGAAATTTTATTTTGTATGAAATACTTAATTTTTCACATCATTCCTCAACACAAAGGATTCATAAAATTTTAATAATCTCATTCCAACTTTGAACATATACTTTTCTGTCACAGGCTTACATCCATAGTATACCTCAGGTGCCCGATCACACAGCAAAGCCACCACGGGGTATACTGCGCACAACCCACGATTAATCACCCATTGATCAATCTCTATCCAGTATCGATTCCCACCCAAAGTATACTTCCGGCGCCCAATCACACAACAAAGCTACCTAAAAGTATAAACTGCGCATGGCTCAAGACCCATACCAGACACATCCCAACCTCAAATTTTGCGACTAAATTCATTCATCCTTAAGCTAAAATATTTCGATCAATACGTGCTTAACAATTGGTTTCATGCATCACGTGGGTCATTAATCACATAAGTCCAGCATAACGAGAAAATAAAATAACCACAAAGTTAAAGACAAATTTAACATAACATGTAAAACGAGAAGCATTCTTAATTTACTATAAATAGCAAACTAACTCCATAAATCACGAGATTTTACAGAAACATTAAACTTTACGCTACAAATCGATTCTGTGTTTTACTCGGGCTCTAAATCCTTCATTAAAGAGGTCGAAATTGGATTTTAAAAATAATTTATAATCTATCTCGCGTTTCACTATAGCAGAAACTTTGAAAACTCATATAAAATTCTATGTAACTCGGATCGAGATGAGTTCTATGTCAAAGCTTCTTAACTTTTCAAGATCTACAACTTTTCAGCTTTGAGTTTTTCCTGAATCGACTCAAAAAAGACCCAAAACTGACGAACAGAATGCAATACCCAAAAATCCGATTTTTCAACGTCAAACTAGTTTTCGGTGTATAAATTTTCTACACTTCTCCACATACACACTAACTATAAAAACAGTAACTAGAGTAATGGTTAGGTTTAGAATTCCCTATCTTTCCTCTGAAAAATTAAGCACGTGCTAACGAAACGGTAAGATTGAAGGATCACGACTCCGGAGAAAAATCTGGAAATTTGAGGGAATGACGGCAGAGAGAGTAAGGAAGAAAGTGAGGCTCTTTTGAGTATAAATGAGTGATAAGTGTTGTGGAGAAAATTAATGGGTTTTAATTATATTTTTTTCACACTAATATTTATATATGTAAATAAAATCTCTCCCAACAAGATAATAATCCCATTGTTAGGATAATTAACCCTATCACTATTTATATCAATATATATAAATATAAATACATTAAAAAAAAGTCCCGTTACATTTTTGGCTTGATCTAGTCCGTTGATCACGTAATGGAGCTTGGGTAGAGTTCATTCTTGGAGTTTGGAGTTGAATCGATTGGGTATGCTACGGTTGCACTCAAGACCCATCTTGGTAAGGATTTTTTACTCTTTTACATATGTGTAGTGTAGAAATCATCGTGATATGGAAGGTGGACCAGGTTAAGTTTGGGATTCATTGTTTTGAGCAAACCCACTAGGTCGTACCAGTACCTTGTTTTCTTAGTACCGGTACTAGCCGGGAAAAAGTGGAGTATTCTTACCGTTTTGATCTCTATGTTGTAATGTTGATTTAATACATGGTGTTAAATGTGTTTCATGGTGTTGTGGAACGAGAATGGTCGATCTATTGAAATTGTGACACTAGGTCCACTAATCGGTGCAGATCTAGGCGCAAGTGACAAGACCTAATAAATTCTTGGCAGGGGATTATGAGGTCCCATAAATACTCGGCAGAGGTGATGAGGCCCAATAAACGCTCAGCATGGGATACAGGATCCCAAATACCCGGTTGACGATTCTTATGACATAATGGTTAAAGATGAACGTTAGAAGAATATTTGATCCCCTGTTTGTATGTGATTCAAATGTCGATACTTAAGGGGGCATTTGGTAACCTTTATGTTTCCTATTTTTTGTTTATGTTTTCACTATTTTTAAAAAACAAAAACCAAGTAGGTGTTTAGTAATTAATTTATGTTTTCAGTTTTTTATAAACGTTTATAGAATTTATGAAAACATAGAAAAGGTATTTTACATTGTTTTTAAAACATGAAAATTTCTTCCCGTCTTCCAATCTAACGGGGTTTGCCGAGAATTCTCCGTCATGAATCATCTCAACAGTAATCTTCAGCCATTTTCTCTGACGTCGGCAAGTAATTTCATCATTCTCTCTCTCTCTCTCTCTCTCTCTCTCTTTCTCTCTCTCTGCATCCATATGTATACACATATGTATGTAAAGAAAATTGCTTTCCAACACCCCCCCCCCCCCCCTCCCCCGACCCCACTTCCCCTTTTTATAGGACTACCTCCCTCCTCTAATTAATTAATTAATTAATTTATATCAATTCATTTCTTTATTTAATTATTTATTTATCTGTTTTTCCTTATATCTTTATTCTCTTTTATTTTCTTAATATTCTCTATATCTTTTTTCTCTTTTATTTTGTTCAATATTGTGTATTTAACTAGTTATTTTTTATTTAATTTCTTGATTCTTTTATCTTATTAATTTAATTCATTTGTTTAATTATTTATTTATCTACTTTTCTTTATATCTTTTTTCTCATTTATTTTTTAATACTCTATATATTTTTTCTCTTTAATTTCTTTAATATTGTTTACTTACCTAAATTCCTTTTTTTTTAAATTTAATTTCTTAATTATTTTATCTTATTTATTTAATTGAAGTTTTTTCTTGTCTTCTTATCTTCAATTATAACCACTAATTCAGATTTTGTTTTTACCTTCTTATCTTCATTTATAACTACTCATTTATCTTCAATTATAGCCGCTCATTCAGATTTTCTTCTTATCTTCTTATGTTCATTTACAACCGCTCATTCAGATTTTCTTCTTACCTTCTTATCTTCAATTGTAACTATTCATACTACTTTATACATTTTTCCACTACTTCACACATTCTTTTCGTAATTCTCTCACTACTTCATACATTCAAAGAACAACATCTCCAGCCATTTACCTTCTTTTCGTAATTCATAGAACAACATTATGGATGGCTACAACTTTTCAAATTCAGATAGTTGGTCATTTGAGAATGATGTTCCCAATAGGGAGAGCATCTCCCACAACAGACGTGATTATACAGCCGAATTTAGCATTGACCAGGTTAGTTATTACCGTTGTTCTTATGCATATTCGTCATTTATTTTGAAAGTAGATGAAATATGTTAAGACTGGATAATGTTTTACTTATACATATTCGTGATTTTATTTTTATTTTTATTTATAGATTTTTGAAAGAAGAGAAGATATGTGTACACACCTCGATTTTGACCCGAGAAACTTATCAAGCATTTCCGATGATGAGATAGACCAATCGTGCGTACCTCGAGGCTATGAACAAGGCTTGAACTCACCAAACCATCCAACACCACCATAAACCCTCCTAGAACAACCCTAAACCAACCAAAATGACCAAAATACCCTTCAAACCATCCAAAAACCTCTTCAAAACAAATCCAAGCATACATAATCTTCTAGTACATTCAAAACCCTCCTTACTAATATATAATACGTCTTAATTCATTTTGAAATAAGGGAGATGTGCACGTTTTACCAAAATAACTTATTTTCCCGACCTTCTGAGGGTAAAACGGTCACACACTTGGATGTACAAATTATCTTGCGTTCAAACGACTTTGATTAGAAAGTAGACTCGATAATCTTTCCAACGCTTCAAACCACGCACAAAGCGAAGTTCGGTAGCACCCGGAGCAGCCCCGCAAAGTTTGACCTGTAGACCCGGGGCAGCCCCGCAAAGTTTGTCCTGCAGACCCTTTGAGTGCTCAAACCCCCTCTTTGAGCGCTCAAAACTTTTCAAGGCATCTTTTAGCTGATTTTCTAGCTAAACTATGGGCTCCCCCTGGTTTCTAAGCTTCGTTTTCACTTCAAAATCCCTCCAACAACATTTCCTTCTCCAATTTGAATTCAAAACCCATTTTCCCTCTCACTCTCTCTCTATATAAACCACCCTCCACCCATTGTTTAGGGACTCTTGGCTGATTATCTCTCTCTCACACCCTCCATCAGACCCAAACTACTCTCTCTCATCCTTCAATCACGTTTTAGCCTCTCTCTCATCCATTTCCATCATCTTTAACCTCCAAAACACCCAAAAACTTTATTTTAAAGGCCTAAATCTCATGGATCTTTGAAGAAACCACCTCTCACCAAGCCTACTACCCTCAAGTCTTTCTCAAATCCACATACACACCTCAATAATTCCTTGTTCTTCACTGATCATCTCATTTCAAGCTCTCAAACACTCAAAAATCCATCAATTATAGCTCATAAATTCACGGGTCTTTAAGCTACCAACTACAACAGCCCATCTCTCACTCTAATAAGTCATTTATAGCTCATAAATTCCATCAATTTCGTCCAAACCCAGCTCTTCCATCAAAACCCACTTCATCCAAGCCAAAATCACCATTCTAAGCCCCAAATACACCTTATCCATCCAAACAATCATCCAATCAGCCCTTCACTTACACTCCTCTGTCCAAAATACCTCATCTCAAGCCCATGACCTGAGCCATTACTCCACCATTCAACAAAGTTCAAGTTCAAGCCTTGATCATAACCGAAAATGTAGAAAAACATGTGAAAAATCACGTTCATGAAGGTTCTATGTACCTTCTATGGGCTTACAAGGTCCAAGAAATGAAGAAAATCAACTGTTGAAAATATTGAGTCAAAAAGGTTTGAGCGCTCAAACACCCCCTTTGAGCACTCAAACTGTTTTGGCTCTTTTATGATTTGTTTTAGTCTTTAATGCTATATCATGTTGATATCATCCTTTGATGGCTCCTTATTGGTTCAAATACTCTCAAATCAGTCTAGTTCACTCTTGATCATTGATCAATGAATCCAAAAGCCATCGAAATGATGTTTATCATCATCAAGCAAAGAATAAGCCTTGTTTAGGGAATGAATGAACACTAATCACTCTTTTTAAAGATGATCAGAAGGTCAAGGTTCATGAAAGTACCAAAGAATGGTTTGAAACCACAGAAGCTCAGATCTCTTGGGTAGGGTTTGAGCGCTTAAACCATGGCTTTGAGCGCTCAAACACTATTCTACTTTGTCATTGTTTCTTGTTTATTTCATCTTTACATCATGTCTTAAGCTCATTAAAGGGCGTGTATTGCTGTGGAGTTCAAATCAATCTGATCCTCACTTCTTCTCTCAATCTAATCATGCTTATGGTTGATTCATGGTCCATCTCTCATTCATGCAAACATTCAAAGTTTATTTCATGATGTTTCTGGAGTATTGGAGTCATTTGCATCATTCTATACTACCTTAAGGTTGTTGATGATCCAAACAAAGGCAGGAAAGTATGAGAACACTCAAACCAAGAGATGGTTTGAGCGCTCGAAGCACCCCTTTGAGCGCTCAAACTGTTTTCTGGTTCATCAAATATTTTCATCCTCCAAGCTTAATTATTGTGTTTTGAGTGTTCTGGAATGTCTTGCAGTGCTATATATTCACTCCTTTTGTACTTAATGCATTGTTTGGTTCATTAGTAACCTTTGAATTTGCATTTGCAAGATCATTCCATTTTGTTAAGCCATCAAAGTTCTGTTCTTAAGCAAATAATAGTGTGCAAACCATGTTTTCAACAAACCAGAATCATCAGAAGCATGTGTGAATGAGTGGGGTTTGAGCGCTCAAACTCCTTTTAGAGGATCAAATTGGTTTTGTTCAATATCAGTTTGTTTGTGTCATTTCTGGTCTTTGATCATTGTTCAACATGTACTAACACTGTTCTCTGTTGTTTGTTGCCTTTAGTAGTTAGTATCTAAATATCACCATCATCATTCATGTAGTTCATGGTGCACATGCATACACTGTAATCCATTGTCATGTATATCATCGTTACTTGACTCCCATCCCATGTTCCCCATTGCTTGCTCAAAATTGAATTGCATACATTCATTATGATCCCACAAAAGCTAAGTAGAGACCGGTCTTCGAACCGTGCGAGGGAGGTGTCGTAAAACCCTTCCCCTCTCGTAACTGAGCTCCCGAACCTAAGATAGTACTAGCATGAAACCCGTGCTATGCACAGGGAAATTCATAATTTTGATATTCGAAATATATCCACAAATAAAATAAAGGATTGATATAGCCGAAAGTCATTGGGTTTCGCTAGATTAGGGTGTTCATCAGCACTTTTACTCTTTCCCCCATAGCTTTTTTGGTTTTCTTTTTTCTCTCTAACAATGTTGCCCCCCTTCTTTATCGTGTTTTATCTATAAGCTAAACACAAATCAATTAAGTAAAACTTATTGTTGAATTATCGTAAAGACACTTTTCTCACAACTCCAAAAATGGCATAAGTAGAGGAAGGATAGTAAATCCTACTAGTGTATCCTATAATGTGTATCAAGGAATCCTACATTAAACCCTCCAAGATGTTTTTCTTCCTCTCGAAGCCTCATCTATACCTAGTGAATCCTAGAAAAATCTTCATGTACATGGCACACACACACACAGAGAAAGAGAGAGAGAGAGAGGTGCATGTGAGGAAGTTTCATCCTCCAACTTGTTCTCCAAGTCTATTACTATACACACACACACACACACGCACACACACATATATATACACACACACACACACACACACACACATATATATATATATATATATATATATATATATATATATTGGTACACAAAAATCCCATAAAATGAGTTAGCCATGCAAACCATGAACCCTGGATTTTCCTTAGGATTTTCTCATTTAAAACCCTAAAGGTTTAGTGTTTAAAACCTAATGATCTTACCATGAAACCTAAGATTTCATAGGTACTTTGAAATCCCCTAAAATAAGGAGCGTTAATGGGAGAGATATGGGGAGAGAGAGAGGGGCCGGGGGTAGGGATTCTTTGGCACCTATAAATAACTCCCTCATTCTTCAGTCAAGCTCACACCTTTCCACCGCCTTTCTAGTCAATTTCCTTGTTCTTAAAGTTCATGTGTTCTTGAAGTTCTTCATTGTCTTTAAGTTCTAGTTGAGTTCAAAAGTAGTTCGATCACCACCCACCACCACCAAAAGTTACCATTCGATCCATATTACTAGAAAAGTTAAGTAATTATTTTGTTTCTAGGGAGAAAATGCCAATCTGTCTTCCTTTCGAAACAAACCAAAGGAGCCGTTATTCTGCCTGACAAACCACCCGCCTGACTTGGCATTTTCCGACTTACACTTGGAAATTGAGGTAGGTACACCGACCTTATTTTCTATGTATATTATTTACGTCGTTATAATGCGCGATTAGTTTTCGGAAAAAATTATATTGGTTGCACTTGTATGACCTTAGCATAATACCATGATGTTGCTTTTGTGACTCTGGCGTATTACGCTAGACTTCCAGGATGAACATGAAGCATATTATAGCTTGGAAAAGTTCAAAGCTAAGCAGGCTGCCGATTTGGGAGACGACCCAGCCGAGGAATAGGAGAAGCCATAGACCCCACCCTAACTGGAATAAATGTAATTCATTTAGGAATGATTTTTTGTAAAAGACCTGATATTATATTTTAATTTAATAAATGTAATAATATAACGTCCCCAAAATTAGGGGCGTTACAGCTTTATGTTGAAACCTTAGGCTTGGGTAGAATGGGTAGATCAATTTCTGAGAGCTTAACCTGAATAGATATTCGTACCTAGTACTTTTGTTACTTTAAAACTATTATATTTGCTAAAAGTATAATTTAAAGGCGTTTATAAGCTATTACCTGACTTAGGGAAGCAAATCGTGAGAAAACTTAGGGTTTGACCGTTGATTTGTAGTTAGACTGACTATTTTTGACACGTGTACTGCTGACGTGGCATTTCTAGTATAAATGTGTGCTTATAAGTAGTGACCAGCGGCAGTCCTTGTCACCATTTCTAAATTTTATCTTACAATCATTCACGATACTGTTTGACTCGACAGCTATGAAACCCCCTTCTAAATCTAAGACTTGAACTATGTAGATGGTTAGAATAAATCCCGACAAATTCTAACTTGTAGATGGTAACCACATTGAAAATCTAGGCAATGACAACTGTAACGAAGGACCATCAACACTGCTAACAAAAATGTCGACATTGCTCAGTTATTGCAAACATTCATTGCCGCAGTCAATGCGAACCGACCCCCACCCAATGCACATGTACCTGAACCTATGACTCGGTTACAAGCAATGAATGAGCTTTGCAAGAGACGACCCCGGTCTTTCAAGGTGAACCTAAGTCAACCTTGGCCAAAGCCTTGCTTAAGGAGATTAAGGTGATCCTTAACACTTTAGAGATCACTTAGGATGGAGACCGTGTGGCTCTCCTCGCTTACCAGTTGCAGGGTAAGGCTCGCCACAGGTGGGAGATGATAGAGACCACGCATAATGTTCCAGCTATGACACTCGCCGAGTTGGAAAGTATTTTCGGATAGGTCTTTTAACAACTCTTGACTGAGTAGTTACTATGCATGACACTATATTTGTGTATATTATAGTTTGATTCTGATTTTCCTTTTTCCAATTATCTGTGCACATATTATGTTGGATTTTTGTTACATTGGAAATGTCTTGACAAGACAAATTATAGGGGCTTTTAGGCATTACAACCTAAATGTAATGGCACTTTTCCTATTATGGACTTGGTTAGTGATGATTATCAGTGATGTGTATAGAAGGGAATATGACATTGTGCCTTACAACCGTTGTGACTAACATTGGTGGTCTGAATTAATCACAGTATTAAAGTTTCTACATGGTTCGAACCTATTGGCTAATTTAAATTGGTGATTACATATGTGTCTAAGTTTTTTAATGTGGAGCCCACTCGAGTCATTTACAACAAAATTGCATATTTAAAAAATTACACTTCGCATTTCAATCGGCTTAGTGGGCCAAGTGGGAGAATGTTAAACTCACATTTTTGTGCCCCACTAAGACTCCACGTTTTATGCTTGTTTGTTACAATTCGGACTACAATATCATATAAGCAAATAAAAGCTAATGTTCGTCATCCTAACCAATTAGAGTTTGTTTGGGAAATACTTTACATAAAAGAGTCCTTGATCGATTAGGAGTCTTTTATAATTATCTCTATGGCACTCTCCTCTCCTCTATAAAAGGATAGAAAACACACCCCTTCTAGATATGGTTTTTCCATCAATTAAAGTTATTGGGTATTCTAGAAAGTTTGAGACAGAAAGAAGAGGGTGAGCTAAGAATTAAAGTTTAATCTAAGGGGTTTGTTCTCTCTAATCTTGATGGCCAACCAAGCTATGTTCAATATATTGTTCTTGAGATGTGTTGAATTCAAGACCGTATTATATCTGTTTTCCGCATAATAGTTTAAATATAGATATACTTTTACACGAATATGATAAATAATTAAGCAATAAATGCAAATAAAAGAGAATTAAACAATTAGTGACTAGTAAAAGTAGCCAAATAAAAAATTTAAACAAAGTGTGAATATTAGCATAAATAACGTGACGACTATATTAAAAAAAAAAACACACAAATTTCAATAAAAACATAACAAAAACTATAAGTTAAAAGAGAATGAGAAATCGGAAGATACGAGCGTGAGAGAGCTTTATCGTAAGAGTTATATCATGAGTTAAGATGAAATAGACATCCAAACTTTAAAGCACCATTGAATGATATAACACCATGCAAAGTAGAAGGAATGCAACAAACCATGATCTTCAACATGGGAGGAAAGTGTGTATGTGCATCCATAGCCAAAGAATCGAGCTCAACTCAAAACAGGGCCAGGATTTTCAAGTGCTAAGGTTTATCTAGTGACTCCTCATCAACAAGATACACCTTTCTAGGACTGCATGTGAGCCACAGATAAGTAATCACAAGCTCTCCCTCAACAAAAGGCAATTATTTAACAAATATTTAATAGAAATTCATAATCATGTTCTCACTTTTACCCCACTACTGTTGGACATGAATATTGAGAGTAACAATACCTTATATCCAATGCCCGGTAACTAAGAAAATGGTGCAACACGGATGCCTTCACAAGGTCTATCCACGTTTTGAAGTGAACACTCAAAGGGAGAATACCTCACCCAATTGTCTAATTATTCAATGAATGCCCGGATAAGCAAGAACCAAGATAATTTTCTTTTTGAGAATAAACGAGGGCTCTGTCAACATAAATCAAGCAAAGGTGATCATGGCTCAGGGAAGTCACAAGATACAACTTAGCATAGGAGCAACCCACTCTGATACCAAGTGAAAAACTAGGGTTCCCTAACAATCCGTAAAAGAACCTTAATAGTATGAACGTGAATCACTAAGTTATACTCCAGCACAAACCACACAAGAAGTCAATCAGAGAACACCAGGATATGCGTGGAAAACCCTAAATGGGTAAAAAATCATAGGAAGGAATCAAATCACTATAGTCATTGTGTAGTTATAGATATATCTATCCAAACAAAGTAAATCCTCACAACGTTTTAAGTATCACCTACTGAGTCACATGTACACCGCACCCAGTGATCTTATTCATCAACGCCTTGAATCACACAAGCCTTCCAAAAACTTCTTCCAGAAATCCACTGGAAGAAACAAGAAGTTGATTGATGATTGAAGTAGAAACCTCTTGAAGCTTTGATTAAAGATCCATGGATTTTATGCTTCAAGATTCACTCTCAATACTTTGGGTTTTTGGTGGGTTCGAAAAAAACAGAGGCTCTGATATCGCTTAGCAGTCGATATACCCTAGAATGAAAAGAACAAACATTTTTATATTGGCTTATTTATCTTTCTAGTCCCAATGTATTATCGAGTAGCCAATTTAGTCCTCAATCTAAACATTTATCCAATTTAATCCCCAATGTCTAGAATATGTGTCGATTTGGTCCCCACCCCTGACAGCGTCTCTCTTTTCCGTCAAAATGGAGTGTGTTTTTGGTATTTGAACCCCCTAACCAGTTGTATTCCTTTCCCATTTTATCTCTCTGCAATTGCATAATTTTTTTTTTTTGCAAGATTCGTCTCTCTCTCTCTCTCTCTCTCACACACACACACACACACACACACACACACACACACATCAGACAACAGTACAGAGAGATTAAGAGTGCGTTTGGCCGCCTACTTCTCCCCTTTTCCTATTCCCATTTTCCATTTCTGGGTGTTGGGGGCTTCTTCCCCAGAACTCTTTCTGGCAAAACTGGTTTTCCGATTTTCACTTTCTAGGCCAGAAGTGAAAAAGAGCTGGGGAGCTACTTTTCCATTTCTCATTCTCATTTTCAATTTCCCCCAATCTCTCTCTTCCATTCCTACCCCTCACCCCTTATTTAGATACCCCTTTTCCACCACACAACACCCTGCTTTAACGTTTATCTTATGGAGGTAGGAAATTGGGTATTTATTAGCAATATGTACCTGATCGTAATTCTTGAACTCAGTTATGTTATGACATGGCCCATGCATAATGAGACATCACAAATCCCACAGAAGAAGACATCACAATAGCTGTGGAAATTAGGCAAAAATGGTAACAAATAATGACACCATTCGTCCATTCCTCAGACACAACGAGAGAGAGGGAGGAGGAGGACAGAAGGAGACGCCTGCAATTTCAACCCGATTCGGGTCGCTGCTCTGTTGTTGCTCAGAAATCGTTCAGGTCTGGACCTCGTCGTCGATTGGGAGGAAGTGGAAGATGGGTTGGTATCAATTTGAGAGAGCAGAGGAGAGGATGGGTGAAGATGGAGTGAGCTCGGGAAATTAGAGGTCGAAAATTGGGGATCTAGAGAGAGAGGGGGTGTGGGGGAGGAGGTGGAGCTCTAGAAAAAGTGCTTTGATTGTGCAATTATCCTGAAAAATTTTATTTGGGGTATATTTGCATTTTCCAGATCCTTGCTAGATAAACATGAGCAAAATATATTTTCCAACAGAGAAAAAATAAACCGAATTTGGACGAGACAGGTTTATACATTTTTAATAGGAGTGTCATAATTAATGAACAAGGGCAAAATGGTAATCAATTAATTCATAACTCATTTTCATTATTTTTCTCCCAAACACTACTACTGTTACAAAATGCATTCTCACATTTCTCCCAAATACTCCTCCCAGATCCAAAACACATTCTGACCATAATCCTAAAGTCAAAAAGCCAAAAAGTTAAAAATGAAAAATTAAAAAATAGGCTCCCAAACACCCCCTGAATTTCAGAAGAGGAAAATGGTTTTCGGATGGAGAATGGCATTTTGCACATCGGTTTTGAAAATTAAAGGAGCCCAACGAAGATCAAACCACCAACAGTAGCAGCAATCCCAGCCCGAGATTCGGTTCCAGATTCAGACTCTTTTCGAACCCTTCCACAACCCGATTACAGTCTCAGCTCGTTCTGCCAAGCCCTGGCCTCCGGTGCCAAACATCGATGACTGTTCTGACACTGTCGGATCAGAGCCTTGAGCTCCAATGCAAAACCAAAAACAGCCACAGATTCGTCTTCTCCTGCTCGTCGACTCCACTATCCTCTCCTTACTCTTTCCACTTTCTCTCTCCTCAAAATAGCCCCGGGTTCATGACTGATGATTGATGAATTTAGATAGTTTTACTTTGTGAAATTGTTGGTTTCATTGAAAATAAAAGAAAAAATTGATTGAAATAATAATGAAAAAATGATGAATATTTGAAATTGAAATCTCAAGTGCATTTCAGACTTTATAGAAAGCTTTTTTTGTGTGTCTGTGGAGTTTAGATTTGGAATATGCTTACAGAGTGTAAAAGGCAGGTGAAGGGAAGTGAAGGCCATTTTCACGGCGGAGTGCTCTCACGGATTTCACTTCCCCTTATCACTTCTTGGTGAAGTGTTTTGGTGAAATACCAAAGATTTTGTGTACCTTGAAGTTGTAGTTAGATGGGACGAGAGAAATGGTGGTGATTTTTTTTTTTTTGGATCTGAGGGGTTTTTTTTTTTTTCTCTTCTTTCTTTTTGGTGCAATTGCAGAGAGATGAAATGTGAAATGAATACAGCTGGCTGGGGTTGAAATACCAAAAAAAAAAAACCCTTCATTTTGAAAGAAAAGAGGGACGCCGTTATGGGTAGGGACCAAATTGACACACATTTTGTAACGTCTCATGTAGACCACTGGCCCAGTACCTTGATTTGATCCACATGCCACACCACATGGCTCAAAATACTTAAGTCCAAGGTAATAGAAGTAGCCCACATGGCTTGTTATATACCCAAGATCACTCATGTAAACAACCAATGTGAGGACTAAATACCATCGACGATCCGAACCACTCAATTTGTTTAAAACGTGTTTTTAAGGGTCCTCGCAAGAAATTAGTAAAAAAAAAAAAACATACCGGAAAAGGCTTGATCGGAGCAGTTTTTCATAAAACTTTACATATGTAGTTTTTATGAAAAATTGCTCGGATCAATCCCTTCCCGGTTTTTTTTTGGCTAATTTCTCGCAACGACCCTTAAAAATATGTTTTAAACAGATTGGACGGTTCGGATCATGAAAATTTGATCGAGAAAGTGGGGTGTGGCCGTTGGGTCCGCATTTTAGGGTATGGATAGGAAGCTCACTGTATATATATACATTAGGCTATGGATCCAATCAAGGATCCCGGATGGGAGGTTTTTTCAGTGTTTTGATGCTTTTAAAAATTGTTTTTGGGAAATCTGAGCCATCCAATGTGTTCAAAAGGTGTTTTCAAAGGTCCACGTAGGAAATCTTTAAAAAAAAATACCGGGAAGGGCTTGATCCAAGTAGTTTTTCGCAAAAACTGTACTCGGATTTTCAAAAAAATATCGGGAAGGTGGAGTTCCGAATCCGGGATTCCCGGATTAGATAGTTACTCTATATATATGTGTGTGTGTGTGGAGCCGGTTCTTGGGACACATAAAAAAAACACATGCTTTTATTCTGGGTTATATATATATGTGTGTGTGTGTGTGGAGCCAGTTCTTGGGACACATAAAAAAAACACACGCTTTTATTCTGGGTTATATTGTGATGATCAAAACTGTTCACTTTGTTTAAATGGATAAAATAGGAAATCATGCAAAAATTTAGCTCAATCGAATATCGATAATTGCTTGATCCAAACAATTTTAAAAAAAAAAATTGACAGAAATTGGTGTTCTCAGAATTGTTTGGATCGAGCAACCGATATTAATTCGAATAAGTTAGTTTTTTACGGGTCTGCTTAGAAACATGTTTTAAACAAGTTGAACGGCTTATATCATTAGCTTGGGGCTTTGAAACAAATTGTGTTTCTTTATGTGTCCTTTAGAACCGGCCCCTATATATATCCTTGTCCTCCAATTGCTTGAATCGAGCTCTTCTCGGTCATTTTTTCTTTTTGCGGATTCCTCGTAAGGACCGTTAAAAATACGTTCTAAACATATTGAACCGTTGGGATTATAAAAATACAGTATATGTGTATATATATATATATTCCAATAAGGGTTCCCTTAAACTCTACGGCACAATATTTTTTGTTCGGGATCAAATTTCGATGATCCGAACCGTTAGATGTGTTTAAATCGTGTTCTTAAGGTCCAACGCAAGGATTCGTTTAAAAAAAAAATCCGAAAGGGCTTGATCCGAGCTGTTTTCGATAAAATGTGCATACGTATATTTTTATCGAAAACTACTCGGATCAAGCCCTTCCGGGTTTTTTTTTTTTTATTTATGAATCCTCGCATTGGACCTTAAAAACACGTTTTCAATTGGACCTTAAAAACACGTTTTAAATACATCTAACGGTTCAGATCATTGAAATTTGATCCCGAACAAAAGATCCCGCACCATAGCCTAGATAAGGGAGCCCTTACTAGAAATGCTTCGTGTATATATATAGACACACATTGTAGCTATATCCATGCTTTGTAGGTTACCTCACACGTCTAGCCTTGATAAGGTTTTTATATATTTCTCAGCAAAAAAAGGATTGTTGATCAATATTTTGTTTGGAAGTATAAATACAAAATCTGTATCCAATGCCTTAGTCATGTATGATAGAGAATCCACTACCACATCCATCTAATTTGGAAAGGTGGGAGTCTCATCAATTACCACTTTCTTAGTTTTCTTAGCCTAAAAGGCCCTCTGTAGTCTATTCCTATCACAATTAGTCTCCTTTTCTTCTTCAATTATTCTGATAAGATAATTATTGATTCTTCATCGAGCCCCTACCGTGTCATTATATCACAAATGGAATTCCAGTCATGTGGCAAAATGTTTCCAAAATTTTTTTTGAAAACACTTGAGTGCCAAAACTATTTTCCCCTGCAATCTTCAGGAATTCGTAGGTAAGTTGAAGTGTATATTTTTTTTCCTGAAAAGTGCTGCAATACACACTTTTATTTTTGGAAAGTGCAACGTGGACCTCCTTAAATCATGCTTTAAGTTAACAGTGTTTTTATACAACATTTCGTAAAATTATATAAAAAGATTCATAACACTTGCTTAAAAATTCGCGGTATTTTGCTTAAAATTTGAAACATTAATTAGAGAAAAATTCATAACATACAAATTTCTTGAGTTAAAAAATTGATTTTATGAATTTATCTCCAAATATTATGAATAATTGCTACAACAAAAGTATGAATTCGACTCCGAGGTTATTAATTTTCATACAGACTGTTAAGAATTCAAGGCAATTCAAATAGAGCAAATCATATACATCCAAAAATAGAGATGTGTCTCGTAAAATTTTCCCCTTTTTTGGTTCCTGGAAACATAAAAGATGAAAGCAGAAAACAAAGTTGAGAATTTTGAAAATGATCGGAAACATAGGCGGTCGAAAGATGGTAATTTCGTCTGTTTAATGGGAAAAAGCCATATCAAATTAACAACAAAAATTGTCATGGTGTGTTGTACTAGGCCATGTTCTTATGTCTCGGGTTAGGATGTGGTGGTCGCAGGCCCGGTCCTTGAGATTTTCGTGGCCCCAGACGATAATGTAAACTAGGGCCCTATGTTTTTCTAAAAAAAAAATTAAAGAACCAACATTTATTTCAAATGATAAATACCGTGTTCCATATTTCGTCTTTTTCGTAATTCGTGTCTTCATGTTAATAAAAAATAGTTTTCGGTCGTAATTGTTTATTCTTATTACGACAATTAGAAAATTAATTAAAATGGGCACATTGATGCGAATATTTTATGAATACGCAAGGAATGTTTTATTTATTTTTTCCCTAAAAAATAAAGTAAGAGAAGGTAACTAAAAATGAAAAACGGACTGTGGTAAGAATAAAGTAAAGGGAAGAGAAGGGCCTGTCGGAATTGAACCCTAATTTCGCTGAGCCAAATGTTTCGCTAATTCTTGTAGCGCAACATTATATATTTATTACTTGTTATGAACATATATACACACACACACACAACACACTTAATTGTGGCCCTAAAATGGGCCATTTTTGGTGCGCCCCAGACTTAGGCCTACCCAGCCTGCCCTCAGGACCGGCCCTGGGTGGTGGCCACTTTTATTATTGCCTAAGACTAGCTAATCAATGTTGCTTAGAAAATTGAGAGAGAGAGAGAGTGTGTTTTGTACACAAATTAAATGAATTCTTTGGAAAAGGATGCTTCTATCTAAAATCCCAGATTTTCCCACTTTTGGTAACACAAAATCTTGGATCACTGTTGTCTTTTTGGATATCTTTTGAGGCTTTGTCCAACACAACTACCCCACCAAAAATATTACAAGCCTAACAAAATGCTTTTGAAAGTTTCATATTATGTGTTCTTGTCTGCCATCATTTGAAGGGAGAAAAATACAGGCTTCCACCTAAGTTTTCAAAGAGAAAGGTAAGATATTAAACTGGTAATTACATATTACTCCACACCAATCACCATTGTCACAGCTTGGAACAAATGTACTTTAAAGGAAAAAAGCTGTGTGCTTTGATGATGACATGGTCGGCCATGATTCAACCAATGTAACAAAACTATGTCTTATGATTTGAATATGTACGTGGATCAATATTTAAAGTGGAATCATACATATTATATGTTGTACCTTTAGTGGTTGTGACCTGCCACAGTGACAAGTACTATTTATGTCACCATTTTGTGCAGGTTGAATTTCGGATACGCGTCTTTGTATGAAAAAATGAATCTGGTAATTAAACTAAAAAAATCGTTAATTTTTCTTTTTGATCAGCTATAAAAATTCCATTCATCACAAGGATAAAAAGAAATTCTGTAAAATAGGAAAATAAAATAATCTTCAAAATGCAACTTCTTCAAGCCATGTGTAGAAAGATAAAATTACCACAGACACGTGGCACGAAACTTAGAGAAACACGTGGAAAAGCGATGAGAATAATTCGAAGTTAAGGATAAGAGTCCAGCTCTGGATTACAGCTTGGAAACCCATTTGATTGCCATTGACTGACGGGGCTAGAGCCGATGGGGGTACCCGATTGGGGTCATGCCCGATGGGCCAACTTGGGCAGCCAGCCGATAGGGGTATTTGCCGATGGGGGTCTTAACACTGGTGGGGGAACATTAGCCCGTTGGGGGAGGAACAACACTGGAACACCTATTTTCATAAACCAAAGCTAAGTAAAGATTTTCTTAAAGATTTTCTTTACTTTAAATTATTTATGAAAATAAAGAAGTACACCCCTTTCAGAAACGATGGCATTGCCGGAATTATAAAATTCTAATCATATCAAAATCTTATCCCCCCACTTTTAGTTCAAAGATGAAAAATGGCACGTTTTTCTCCGAAGAAAATGGGCAAAAGACAAGTTTGTCGTACTCAAAAAGCTCATCCGATTATACCATTGCGCTTAGAAAAGTCCAAGGAACAAATATCGGGACTTTTTATCGGCTAAATCGAGACATCCCAAAAAGTTACTTTTCCATACTTGGCCAGATTTTCGAGTGACAGACAGGGGTGCCTAGATCAAGAGGTGACCCGATGGTGACACGGCCTATACCATTCGAGTCTCGGATGAGAGACGATGATGAAGGAATCGATTATGATTTCCCAAGATTTTGGGACACGACAAAGAGAGACGTCAGCCCTCCGAAGATGATCGGACCCGGACGATGAGCCCGCCCTCGGCCGACTTGGCAGGGTCCGAAAGGGAGGCCATTTAGAGGCTTGGTCGCGGTATTGGCATGACTGGGGAGATCGTGACCAAGCCGCTCATTTGGTGATGCAAGGTAGAGCCTCGACTGTGCCTGATAGTGGTAACGGCGAGACTGAGGCAAACCTTGACTGCGTCGTGCACTCGGGATTACTGGAGATTTTGTGGTTTGGTGGCTAGGAACAAGGGTTAGTTGCGGAAAGGCACCCGCGGAGTAACACTAGCGGGGGCACCCGAGGAGTAGCACCCGCGGGACTCTCCCGCGGCCTGATAGTACGGAAGGAATATTCGCGCACTATTTGTGCGACACGTGTCCAAACTTTATTAGTCCACTCAGCCCAGAGGAGAGGTCGAGTGGGCTATAAATAGGGCACTTTCCCCTCATTTGGGGAAGACAATTAGACAGACCTCGAGAGCGATTCTAGAGAGAGAAACTTCCTTTCTAAAGAGAAGTCGCTCTTGATTCTTGCTCTAATTGGAGTGACTACCAAGGGTCTTCTCTACTGTTTTGCCTTGTTCTTCACCAGTCCCCATATTTCTCCATTAGTCCCTTCAACTAAACATTCATTATTCTCATCCCTAGTCACGAATCTGTTGATTTACGTACCCTACTAATTTCTCCCACTTACACCATGCTATAAGAGGGCATCTTTCATACTTAATCTTTTTTGTGGTCAAAAGGTGGAAGAATAACATTTATATACTATCATGAATCACATCAAATATGAGGGCCTAGCTACAATAACAAAAACCAAACCCATTAGAAATCAACCAAGAAATATTTCCCTAATTGAAAGAAAGATACAACCAGAGAAAGGCTCCCTATAAAGAAGAGGGTAATTAATTATTATTTTATGCAGAAATTGAACTTTTTGACCTCTCAATTGACGATGTACGAGGGTAGCTAAATAAGTTAGTTGATTTGACACACACACATATATTTCGTACTTTACAAATCACAAGTTATATATTTTGTACGATGCCTTTTCAGAATCTTTTCCCATTCAATGTAATTAAGTTGCCTTGCTCTTTTCCCCTTTCGGAAAATTTGTCTCCAAATTTTTTTACCATTTTGTCATTCTTGTTTTTTCATCTTTAGTGATTTTAGATAGTTTTATTTTATTTGTCTTTTGGATGTATATTGCATAGTTATGTTCAAAAAGTGAGAGAAAAAAATTATAAGTTCATATGGTTGTTGTAGTTTATGATATTATGCAGATGTTATTCTTCTACAGTTTGACCATAAAAAAAGATTAAGTATGAAAGATGCATTTTGACAATTATTTTCTTTTATTATTATACAAAATATTTTTGACAAAAGATGAAAAAAATACAACCATATACAACATTTTTATCTCAAAAACTAATACAATATTTCAAGAAAGCCTAAGGCCTTTATAAATCGGGAAGAATCTTTTCACTTTACTTTCTTCTCCTACCTTCCTGAATTTGGGGGCCCTATAGTGAGGTAACTCACTACAGGGTTGTAGTGAGGCCAATCTGGCCATCCATCTTGACACTGACAGCTCGGATTTAATCCAAACTCCAAATGATCAGAGCTGCTCATTGTTTGGATTAAAATCTGAGCGTTCATTGCCGAGATGGACGGCCAGATGACCTCACTACAACCCTGTAGTGAGGCCCTCACTACAGGGACCATTTTCCATTGTCTTTTATCCTTCGACGGATCTGAAATTGCACTGCCAGTCCTTCTGTTATCAATATTCTCACTTTGTTTCGGCTTCTTTCCCTTTTCTCCAATTCATATGTTTGTCCCTTTTTCCCTTTTGATTCTGTTTTACATTAAATATTAAGAATCCAAACATAGCATAAATGAGATAATGCAATGCTTGCAA
Organism: Vaccinium darrowii; assembly: GCA_020921065.1. Taxonomy (NCBI): domain Eukaryota; kingdom Viridiplantae; phylum Streptophyta; class Magnoliopsida; order Ericales; family Ericaceae; genus Vaccinium; species Vaccinium darrowii. The sequence goes on from CM037156.1 coordinate 5,671,445, forward strand.
AATGTTATAGATGTACACAAGATTTCTTGAATGTTTGTGAACAGAAATCTTGCCTTTTTTTTTCTTCTATTTGCAAGGAACATTTTGCATAGCATTTATATATAAGTAGAAAAGTTATCTGATTCCCGTCCCGGCGAATGTACCGTCTTCTCTACTAGGGATAGTACGTATCATTACTGGTGTGTATCTCGCTAACGTTTCAAATTTACCACAACAAATATTTTATATATTTTATACAATTATACATAATTGCAAAAGTTGAAATAGAGAAATAAAATAAATTCTAACACTTAGATATTGATGCAAACCAAAATATTCCATAGATTTTCTAGAGAGAGAAACTCCCAAAATGGGATACAAAGAGTTAAAACTCCTAGATAATATTTCTTAAAATGATAAAAGCTGCCCAAAATGAAAGACCCATACACTATTTATACTACCCTCACTTACATTAAGACACAAAATGACAATTAGACCCTTACACTACTACATCATGACAATTAGAACCTTAAAACTACTGCATCAGGACTCCCCCTCTAAAGAAAACATTGTCCTCAAGTTGGATGACACGACTCAAACGACTAAATAAAGAAAACATGGGACTATAGAAGTATTTATTATGCAGCTCCGAAGTAGGCATGTGGCTGCAATTCCTTGATCCGCGTCATCGTCATGCAATAACCCATTTTCAATATGAGCTTCATTTTTATGAACAGTCACCGCATCCATACTCGTGTGCGAATAGGTCACCCATTTGGTTTGCCCCTTCTGAACCAAAATATCCTCGAAGTAGCACTCAACACATACTCCCAAAGCATCCCTCAAACAATTCCTTGTAGAGTATAAAGAAGGCATCTCCACATCATATTCAAAGCTTGCTTGATTGAAGACCATGCCTAAAGGATCAATAAGTTGCCTCAAGTAGTCTTTACCCTTCTTTGACAACTCTTGAAGTAGATTGGGTACCAAGGCATTACAAACTTGAACATCTAGTGCAAACTCGGGAGGCAACACTTCCGAACCATCTTCAACCAACAATTCATCAAGTTGTGAAGTGTCAAAATCATTCTCATAAGGTTGTGCGTCATCTTTAATTTCGAAGTCACAATCATCAATCTTCTTGTCATAACTCTCGTCCAAGACTTGGTCACTATCTTCCCAAAAAATGCAAGGCTCATACATTAAAAGACTAGACATTTCTTGTTCTTCATGACTACCAATGTCCTCATATCCTTCTTCTTCATTGTTACCATCCATGTCCTCATTTGAACACTCATCATAAACGGGAAGGTCTTCATAGTCACCTCCAAAGATGGAAAAATCTTCAAATCCATCTTCAAACTCCTCTAACTCTTCTCTTGGAAACTCATCAAAGATGGGGTCATCTTCATACTCATCTTCAATCTCAATTGCACAATCGCTTTCAAAACCACCTTCAAGTTCTTCACTCGGATATTCATAAAAAATGGGAACATTCTCATACTCATGATCATCATCACAACATGATTCTCTCACCTCCTTAACAAAGAGGGAATTAAGAACATGCTCACAAACTTTTTCACCAACTTGCAACTTGAGAATTGATTCTCCATACTTGAAGCATTTGAATATTCCATTAGGTGATGGGTTTCTACCCTCCAAAGTGCCAATTAAAGGTCGCTTTTCAGTTGGACCCGCCTTTAAGGGTTTTCTCTTACCAACACTAGTCGAGGAATTGGCATTTCAATGATGATGGAAAGGGAATAATTCCTCCTTGAGCTTCTTCTTCATCTTATTTCAATCTCTAATTCTTTCTTTGCCTCTCCCTTGTCGACTAACTTTGAGTTGTGTCCACCAATCCGAAGCTCTTCCTTTAAGGCAACTAGATACCAATTTCACCTTCTTTTCTTCGGTAACATGACAATACTCGAAAATACTCTCAATGGAATTCAACCAATCAACGAATTCCCGTGGACTTCCACAAAACTTGGGATGTTCATTATTACCCAACTTTGCTCTATGCCAATGCGGAGCTAATAAAGAATTTTCAAATTTCATTCGAGTATTCTTAATATAGTCACTACCTTTGGTTGGAGGTTGCAAGTGTCGCATTTCCTCAATCAAAGTAGTAACTTGCTTACTCAACTCATCGATCTCATGGTATTGGTTGCTAAACACATTTTCTTCACTATTGTTCACCAAAATTGCCCTACCTCTAGCTCCTCTATGAGCCATCACAACACCCACAATCACTCCAATAACCAAAATCAACCCAAATTAAGCAACACCCAATCAATTGGGACCCCAAACTACAATAAAATCAACTCCAAACAAGCTAATCAGTCCAAAAGAAGCTGCACCCAATCAATTAAGTCACATAACCCAGTCAACTCAGCAGTTTTAGACCCGGACTCAGTCAACTCGGCATAAGAACTCAGTAACTCCGTACCTAGAAGCCTTAATCATCTCGAAAACAAATAGATCTGTTGAGGAGAGGCTCGAATCTTGCTGTCCAGTTCCCGAAATTGTTAGAAATCAACTCAGAATGAGTCGCAGGCTCTTAAACGAGCAAATCTAGGAGGTTTCGATTGCAAAGACAGAAGTTGCAACTCAGATATGGTAAGAAACAGGTTCGTAACTGTGACTCTAGCACCGAAATGAACATATAAACTCTTGGATGCCAGATTCGAGCTCGAAATATGGCTGGGTATCGTCGAAATCACCTGTTTGTGGTCCAAAACAAGTAGAACTGGCCTTGTACAGTTGAGTGATGGTCCAAAATGGATGGGTCAGGCTCGAAATGGTCTGAAATAGATGCAAAAATGGGTTTTGACCAACCAAAACATCAAAATCAACTCCGAAATGGTCAATCTATGGGATTTGAGGGTCAAAATTGAGATTTAGGGTCTTGGGTTGAGTAGATCTAGGGATTTCAAGTGAAATAGAGTGGTTTGAGTTTTCCGATGAGGCTCCGGCGACGCTCCGGCGAGGTTCCGGCGCCGTTTTCCGACGAGGTTTAGGTTTCAGGCGAGACTCCGGTGAGATCAACGGTCAGGATCTAAGCTCAGTGCTCTGATACCAAATGATGCAAACCAAAATATTCCATAGATTTTGTAGAGAGAGAAACTCCCAAAATGGGATACAAAGAGTTAAAACTCTTAGATAATATTTCTTAAAATGATAAAAGCTGCCCAAAATGAAAGACCCATACACTATTTATACTACCCCCACTTATATTAAGACACAAAATGACAATTAGACCCTTACACTACTACATCATGACAATTAGAACCTTAAAACTACTGCATCAGATATATCTTAGTTCTTATAAGATAGTAACACGATTAACATATTATAGACTCCAAATTTTGTTAAATTATGTTAAAATTCAACCCTTTTTGTATCAATAAGAAAAAATTAACTAGTACTTTTTGACCAACCGAGATTCCAGTACAAACCCAGTACCAGTTGGTACATATTGGTACAGTTATGTACAACGTTTATTGCTGTGACATAGCAAGAGATTGACAAAATTGATGGACAAAAAATAAGAGTGTATTACGTGCCTGTACAAAAAACAAATATTTATTACCATTAAGGTCAATCACCCTTTTTAATTACCATTAAGGTCAATCACTCTTTTTTTGGATTTAGGTGTAGGGTGCACTTTCCTATTATAGGATTTTAGTGGTTTAGGCACTTTCATAGGGTACCCTAGTATTTTAGGCACTTTCATAGGGTGCCCTAGTCATAAGGTACCCTAAAATTTAGGGTACCCTAAATTTACACTGTACATTTAGAATTTAGACCATACATTTAGAATTTAGACTGTACATTTAGAATTTAGATCGTAAATTTAGAATTTAGAAATAGGACCTTACATTTAGGATTTAGACAGTACATTTAGATTTTAGAATTTAGCACTTTCATAGGGTACCCTAAGATTTTAGGCATTTTCATAGGGTGCCTAAAGGTTTAGGTTTAGGAACTTTCATAAGGTACCCTAGGGTTTAGGTTTAACGTGCACTTTCATGGGTTACATAGGGTACCCTAGGGTTTAGATTTAGGGTGCACTTTCATAGAGTACCCTAAGATTTAGGTACTTTCATACGATTTGGGGAGTTGAGGAGAGAGAAAAATTGTGCATGTGTGTGTGTGTGGGGAGAGAGAGAGAGAGAGAGACCGAAGTTGCCAAGTGAAGTGGGTTGTGCTTTTTCCCGCGTTAGGTGGAGTTGGCCGTGCATGGGGTCTAAAATATGGACCGGCCGGTGCTTTCCCCTTGCAAAGGAAAATAATAGGGACACACCACCAACCACACCAGCCTACATGACGCTGCTTGATTGGTGATTGCAAAGTGTTTTCAAAGTTCTTATTCTCCCATCACCAATCATGTAGTGCCACGTGACTGCAAAGCAGTTTCGAAGTGCTTATTTTCCCATCACCAATCATGCAGTGCCACATATCACCAATCATGCAGTGTCACATAGGCTGGTGTGGTGGAGTAGTGTGTCTCTAGGCATTGTTCTTTTTCAAATGCCTTTTCCCTTCTTTCTAATACGATCTGGTACAACATTTTGTGGAAAAATTCTACTCCCTCCGTCCAGATTTGTTAGTCCGTTTCAGGAATTCTAACTTTTTTTCCATTACCTTTTGAGTTTGTTAATTTCCTATTTTATCCTCAATCCCTCCAGTTAATACTCTCCTCCATTCTAATTTGACTACGAAATTACGTGCAATTTTCAATCTCAAAAATAATGTAGTTACAATTTTTTTTTTTTATCAATGTGGATCTTGTTTGATAGATCTCATTGAGAATTTTAATACGGTGCAAAAAAAATTCAAAAAAAATGCAAAAACATTATTTAAAAAAAATAGTTTTTGAGTTATTATTTTAAGTTTTAGAAAAGGGGCAAAATGGTAAATTTTTCATAATTTATCCTTTAACTTTTGAAAATGGACAAACATTTTAGAACTTGAAAAAGTATATTTGTGGACAAACAAATCCGGAGGGAAGGAGTATTAAGGTAGCCCACATGTTTTCATTATCATTAAGGTAAGTCACTCTTTTTGGGGGTTTCGGCACTTAGTGTAAATCATACGGTATCATAGGATTTTAGAAGTTTAGGCACTTTCATATGGTATTGAGGGTTTAGGCACTTTCATAGGGTACTCTAGGATTTAGGTTTAGGATACACTTTCCTATTATAGGGTTTTACTGATTTAAACACTTTCATTAGGTACATTATGGTTTAGGTTTTAGGCACCTTCATATGGTATCTTAGAGTTTAGGTCTAGGGTGCACTTTTTTATTATAGGCTTTTAGTAGTTTAGACACTTTTATAGGACACCTTAAAATTTGAGATGAGAGAGAGAAAGAGAGAGTGGGACAAGCCCAATCACGTGTACAAAAAAGGAACCACTACCTGGGCGGTGCTTTTCCTTTCCGAAACCGGAGCCCGTGGTCATTCCCCCATCAAATCATACCTTTGACGTAAATCTCTCAAAAAATTACTGGGCGACAATTGGCTTAGTTTGAACGCTCCTGGTTCGGTTGGTGGGCATATTGATCGCCTTTTGCCTCTTGCGGTGAACAAGTTGTACGCATAATGTAGTTGCCAAGGGCCCCACCAAACACTTGAAAAAAGGGTATCCTAATTTCTAAGAAAATCATAGAGTGCGTATTGGTTTTCCACGAAAGTGCAATTTGATTTTAGTTGATATTTGATATGATTGCCATCAATCCTTTACTGTAAATCAAGTTACATATCATGTGATTAATTCCATTCTTTTTATCATGATCATTTCATTGAAAAACTCTCACAAAGTTAATCGGAGCTAACTCCTTTTTATATACATCTATACACTAAAATTCATTCGAGATCAGCTGGTTTTACTGAACAAAATTTTATATAATTAGACATTTTTTTTATTATTGAAAATTTAGGTTGAATTTTTCTTACATGCTTTTATTATGCTCGACTCATGATTAGCTTGATTGCAAAAATTTGTTTATTTGAAGATCAACTCAGACCACGATTTGTTCCGCTTGGCCCATTTACAGGTCTAAAAGGGATTGGATTGCCCAATTTAGGGCTTCTTTGTTTCCTTCTCAGCCTGCCTGGATAAAATTGCAGTTGTTTACCTTTGGGAGCTCATAACAAATATATATATATATATATATATATATATATATATATATATATATATATATATATATATATATATATATATATATATATATATATATATCGATCATCTAAAAATTATGTAGATCAGATATTGAGAATAATGTATATGACAAAAAGATTATATGAATAATGTACATGATAAAAAATTATCTTAAAAAAAACAATTTACACGAATCGGAACTCATTTATCTGGAGATAAATGTGTTGCGATTGTGTGCTGATCAATATCCGATAGATTTGATTTCGGGTTTTTTTTTTTTTTACTATTTTCTTTTCACATGTTCATGTACAGCTTTTTTATTCTGCTGATGCTTTGAGTCTACTTGAATATCTACGCATTCCATGATGATAAGTTTGTACGAATTTCTTTACACCCACTTCACTCTTAAGGCTGGCAAAAAGGAGTACGAATTTTGCTTTCACTTTCCTTCTTTTAAAAATACAAATATTATGTGCTTTCGATTATTAATTTTTGTTCTTCTGATGGTGAGAATAATGATATCCCATCATTGCAAAAATTACTAGCAATCTTACTCTTTGGTATTTTGACTTTTTATGTACATACAGCTATTATTTATTTTATTTTTTTAAACGTTAGAAAGATTTTTTACTATCCAAATCCCTTCTCACCAATTAAATTATCAGCTTCATCTCTCTCAGTAGATGAGTTATACCCACAACCTCACTGCATTTAAGTGCATCACGAAACCATTGAGCCAAGTGCCCCGAATAATACTGCTATTATTGGGCACTCCACTATATTTTAGTTCACGACAAATAAACTGGAATTTTTTTCTTGGGAATTGATATTGGCATTCAACTTTTCTCTATTGGCACTCCTTTTTTTTTGTCTCTATTTATAAATTGCAAGGGTAATTTTACCTAATAAAGATATTAAAAAAAAGAAAAAGAGTGCCAATAGAGAAAGTGGAGTGCTAATATCAATTCCCTTTTCCTTTTGTCTCTCTGATTTTGGAAACAAACCGGAGTTAAATATAACATCTCAGGGTTTATAATTGGTTGCCTGAAGTGGGCTTTATGGACTTAAAATTGGAGAAGCCTCAAATCCTATATTATTGTGAGCTAGCCCAAATGCCCAATTAATTTCCAAGAAAGATCTGGCCCACGAAATATTTTTCTTTTCCCTTTTTGTACTTTTGTTTTTTGGGTGTTAATTTGGGTAAATTTCACATAACTCCCCCGAGGTTTTGATAAATGCAAAAATTGACTTCCCTTGCTTTTGGAAACTATTATCAAAATTTCCACATCCATTAATTTTCCATCCAAATGCCGTTGATTTAAATATGAGTCGATGAAAATGCCCTTTTGTTTTGCCACACAGCCCTAAGGCCCCCAACCATCTTTATCTTCCTTCCCCATTTTGGTCATTTATTAAAATATAAAATATAGGTCTACGCATCCCCACACTCAAATCATATTCATTTAGATATTTTAAAGAGTCTCATTTTGGATGACTTTTTTTATTAAAAAAAAATACTTTATGTTTTTTGGTCTTATTGAATGTTTTTACATCTTTTGTTTAATTTTCTACACTTCTTTGGATTCATTTTGAATAGAGGAAATTGAAAAAAAAAAAATTACACATATGTATATGTACATATATACTTATGTACCATATTTGAACAAAAACACAAGAGATAAACATAAATGGTATAACAATATTTTTTCAGTTTTTGTAGAAAAATAAAAACTATTATATCTATATCAGTGTTTTTTTTTTTTTTTTATCATTGGGGATTTATATCAAACACATGATTCAAATTTTAATATTGGGGATTTATATCAAGTGCGTACGTTATATTCAAAGTTAGAATAAGAAATTTTCTACGGTGACTAAATAATAAAACAATTCCTATTATTTAAACCAAAAGTTGGTACAATGATTACTATGTGTTATTGTCAAATGCTTTGATGTACTATTGTTAATTTCAAAAAGAAGCTACATTCACAAGATTATTTAGAAATAAGTGAAAAAAATCTTTATATCCATATTAAAATACATATATGATTTGCTCTTACGGTCAAACTTCAAGGTATATTTACGAGAAAGTATGATTTCTTTTTATTTACTTTTGGTGGAAAGGAGCTTGCATACTAAAAAATAAGGGCACAAAGTTTTAGGGTATGAAACCCATCTAGAACCATCAACAAGTTGAGACTGTACCAATTCAGGAGAAGAAATGAGAACACTGAATAGACGACCTAATTCATGTAGGACCCGACTACATGTACAGACAAGAATGTCCAGAAAATGTATCGATCGTGTTCGGGGACCTACTTTTGAGTCTCACACGAGTGATCCAAATTTTTTATTGAAACGGTGGGACTTTGATTTGAGCACTTCTAACCGTCTGATTGAGCTGAAATTATGGGGGGGGGGGGGGGGCCTCTCGGAAAAATGTTTTAAGAATAATTAACGGTTTGGATCACTTGTGTGGGACCCAAAAGTGGGTCTCCGAACACGATCGGTACATTTTCTGGACATTCCCGTCTGTAACCATATGTTTACTGATTCATGTACGATGTCATTTTCATTGACTTGATTGGTTTGCACGGATGTCAGCACACTGTTTTGCCTCCTTGTAGCTGCTGTTAATCGAATGGTTCTTGAGCTTCTTGATGATCTTCTTGCATTTGAATAATCACTATCATATTACCAAATTGTTAGTACTAGTAGCATCGTTTTTTTTTCATAGTATTCGGATTAATTTACGCACATGTTTATTAGCCGGGGGCAATTTAGTGTACAGCGTTATTGTTTGAAAGAAGAGCAATAGGAGCCTCTGCATACATTTCTGTTTTTTTTTTTTCTTGGTGCTATTGCGTCCATTTGGATTTCAACTGAAAGCAAACCCGATGAAAGGAGCAAGTCCAGCCCATCATTGAGGGCCCAAACTTCGGCTTCTACTGGGTAGTACGTTGGTTTGATTTGGGCCCTAAATTTTTTAGGATGAAGCAGCTAAGGATGCTCTGTTGGTGGTGGTGTTTGTGTCTGAATATTTGTAAGCAAGCGCTTGATGAGTGCACCCCTTCAGTACCAGCCTTGACGTAAAGTGGGAGGTGTGGCCACTTTAGCCGCAAAAAGTTATTAAAAATTATTGGCCCATTTTCCATAAAACGCGTACAGATATTATATATAAAGTATTAAGTGATTTAGCTTAAGATGGGAGCTAGCTCAAGTGGTTTATTGGCATATGTTGGAGCTATTTGTCCTTGGTTCAACTCCAATTGGAGACCTCCTTTTGGCCAAGTGTTATTTTCCCATATTTTTTTATTGAATTAGTGTAAAAAAAAAAAAAACTCTTGCACCACACAATTTATGCTATAGTGGTTGTCGATGCTACTCAAGTCAAAAGTTCAAATCCTTGCACCTAAATATTTTGATGATTTTTTAATTTATTTTATGTAATTTATTTTAATCTTACTTCTATCTTTTAAAATCAAATTCACAAATAAAATAAGTGTTGACATAAATAAATAAAATAAGTGTTGTTTTTTTACAAAAACCTATGGCCCAATTTTAATTTCAATTTAATCCTCTAAAATCTCAAGGCTGGCCTGCACCCCTTGCCAATAATAAGGAGGATGCCGAAATCTAGAGCGAAGGAAAAGCGTTAGACCGTTTCTTGTGAGTGAAGTAGGAATAGCACCCCTGAGAATAGTCAGGATTATCCAATCAACTTGTGAATGCGGAATGAGCAAGTAGGGGAGGGCAGGAAAGAAAAGCAGCCGAGAAGCAAGAGAAGAAACTAGCCAAGTTAGGCCCAGTTTTCCAAAAGATTTTAGCACCCAGGTGCTAAAATCATGATATTTCAAATCAAAAAATGAAGTGGTTCCAGTGTATCGTTTTTCGATTTTTTTTTTTTTGCACCAAACTAAAGTGCACGAGGAGTACTTTAGTTTGGTGTGAAAAAAATAGAAAAACGATACACAAAACCACTTCATGATCCAGTATCACCATGGGAGAGGTCCCCCACATTTCAGCAACATTTTCCAAGCCTGCCTAAAAGTCAGTCCCGTTTTCTAGGATCAATTTGCTCCCAAGCCTAAATATTATTTTCGAACCTGGATAGGCGCATTGTTGGCTCCCGTACTTATTTGATGCATATTTACGATTTTTCCATTTTCTTGTTTGTTTACATTATAAGTTTGAATATGTCATAACTTTTATTGTACATGTCCATTTTCAATAAAATTTATATTTTTGGAATCTAATCAACAAGATCTATAAAGTGAGATCTATATTCACTCTGAAATTATGTATACATAAGAAAATTACTATTTTAGTGTGAATGCTTTGTGAACTATTAAATAAGTGAAATATGGACTATGGTAAGACTATATGAACTGTCTATATGAGTTGCATAATCCTATGTGAATTTTGTATGATGAGAGGATGTGAGCTATATGTAGTGTGTGATGGGGCTATGTGAACTCTGTGGTTGGATTATGTAAAGTTTGTAGTGAGGCTATGTGAACTGTCTATACGAACTGCATAACTTTTTGTGAACTCTGTATGATAAGGCTATGTGAATTGTCTATGTGAACTGTCAATTTAATTTAGTGTGTGGTGGGTTATGTGAATTATGTGTTTGGGTTACATGAATTGTTGTTGAGGCTATGTGAAATGCATAATCTTATGTGAACTCCGTATGATAAAGCTATGTAAACTATTTACCCAAAAAAAAAGCTATGTAAACTTTGTTTTTTAGAGTGTTGTAGGACTATGTGAACTATGTGGTTAAGCTATGCATTGTGTGTGTTAGGAGGCTAGGTGAACTGCATAATCTTATATGAACTTTGTATAATAAGACTATGTGAACTATGTATATTAGTGTGTGGCGGGGCTATGTAAATTGTGTGATTTGGCTACATGAAGTGTGCGTGGTGAGGCTATGTGAACTTTATATGATAAGATATGTGAACTGTGCATTTTAGTGTATGGTGGGATATGTGAACTGTGCATACTTCACAACAATTCACATAGTTTACATAGTGAATTGTCCACTTCAAATAACTTTTTTTTATCTTTACATAATTTCATATTGAATATGAATCTTGTTTAGTAGGTTCCAAAAATGTAAATTTTTTGAAAATTGAATATTTACAATAAAAGATATGATGTTTTAAAATTTGAAAGTAGTGAGAGAAAGCAATGAATACAAGATTTATTTATAGTGGTGTTGAAATGTCTTAAATATTGTTGAAAACATTCACCATGTGCCATGTATTAATTTGTTACTTAAATCACAAAAAAAAAAAAGGGTGCACCATATGACAATTCTCCATGTGCATTGGATAAATTTCTAATGTTTGCGACGCGCACATTTGGCATTGTTTGATTATTACAAAAAACGGAAATAATTTTGCTGGGAATAATATAAGCCCGAACCAAAATTACTGGGCCGGCTTCTAAAAAAACTCAAAAATCTAAGAGATGATTTAGGCAAGTTTAGCCTAATAAGTTAAGTGACTTTTTTTTTTGTCTTTATTAAATTCTTTTCATCTTTTTTCATTTCGCCTTTCTTTTTTCTTTTTTTACTTATTAGTTTGTCTCAATAAAAGAAATCGGAAACGTATAAAATTATGATCAAAACAAAAATAAGTTACTTTTTGGCATTTTTTTCCTTTTATTCAAAAAATTTTAAGTTTGGCTCATATTTTTTACTTTTATGATTCCTCTATGCACCAATAAGTCAAAAAATTTGACGCGAAACAAATTTAAACAAAGGTGATTTTTTTTAATAAAGACAAAAATAAGTCATTTGACTAGCTATTAGGCCAAACTTGGCCTTAGACTAGGCTAAATTATTGAGCCAGACTATCATTTGTCGTTATTCAATTTTATTTGCATTTGTTATTTTATTTTTTTTTTTTGCAAATTATTCGTTCGTCTTGACTAAAGAAGCCAAAGAAATTTAAAAAGTAAAAAATTCTTAACCATACTAAATTTTTTGTGAATGAAGATAAAAATAAACCAAAAAATTCTGTTTATTTTAGATTTCCCTCATCGAGACGAACTAATAATCTACGGAAAATCAACATTAAAAAAGAAGTTAATTAAAAAACATACTCTCTATCCAAAAAAAAATTGTTTAGTTTGTTTTTGCGAACTTTATAAGAGCAACTCCAACACTACTAGGCAAAATAACTAGGTGAAAGTACAAAAAAAGTACATATTCTACTTTGCCTATTCACTTTTTCACACCACCATTCCAACACTACTCTCTATTCTTGCTCTCTATCCAAACTAAAAAAACAGATTTTCCATATCAAACATTAAACAAACATCAAATTCTAAACTGATTTTCAAAAGCAGCATCACAAGACTATATTGTAACAGTTACATTCCAAAAGCAACAACCAAGTCTTGCCTATATATGGAGATATAACCAAAAGCACAAAGTAGACCTTATATGGAGATGCAACTGAGTGTAGCAAGCAGCAACCGAAGGGAGAAAACAAGAAAAAGGAAGGCATCAATTGCATCAAATAACAAGTTGTAATTAATCAATTACATGAAGATTAGTGCAAATGAATAAACTGATTTGTCAACTACCTAATTACCAGCGATTCACAAACTGATTCTCATGGATTGTTGGTGGGAGGTTGGGAGCAACAACATTTAGGGCTTTGGGTATGGAAAAAAGGACAATGCTACCCATACCCAACCAAATGCACAGATAATGTACAGAGGGTGCATGGGGACCCACTTTTGGGTCCCACACGAGTGATCCGAACCGTTCATTATTCTTAGAACAATTTTCCGAGGGCCCCCAAAAAATTTTAGCTCAATCGGATGGTTAGAAGTGCTCGAACCAAAGTCCCACCGTTTCAATTGTGTGGGACCCAAAAGTGGGTCCCCGTGCACCCTCTGTACATTTTCGGTGCATTTGGTTCTGTACCCTTATCTTTATCGGGAAAAAAAATGGAGGGAACAAATATCGGGGGAAGAGTTTAGTCCTTGGGATTGGGTAAAAATGGAGGGAGTTCCTTTTCCGTACTGGTGTAGAGAGGGGCGTTGGCTGGCTACTTGTAGCTAGTGGAAATTGGAAAATGTAAAATGGATTGTTGAATAAAGAGCATGTTGGAGTGATGAAAATACTCGACTAGCTATTAAAGCCAGCAAGTCTCATTTGCTGAGCCTCTTGGAAATGCTCTAATCATGTCACTTTCATGTGACAATGAGTTGAGTCAGGGTCAAACATGCCTCCTCATCTGAAAATTGAGCTTCGCCAATTTCCGTTGAAAGTTGATTGAATCTAACGTCTATGAAAAATAGATTATGCATCAGAAAAGTATTTGATTTTATAATCAGAGTAATAGATTATTGTTGATATTCATTTGACCACGATGCCCTTGCTATTTTGTACTATTTATTATCCAAAAGCATTGCATTATTTTCTTTGTAGATACCCTTCCGTCCCTAAATAAATGTTCATGTTTCACTATTTGGATCTCTTAAAAAAAAATTCAATTTTTTTAATATAAAATATTTTTTTATAAAACTAATTGAATATTGTTTGTTAGAGTTCGCTTAGTTTTATAGTACAAAGATTTTAAAACAATAAGCTATTATAAATTGCAAAATATAAATAACATTTCCTAAAATATGGTGGACATTTATTTATGGATAGAGAGAGTATTTAAAAAGAATTTACATTTATTTATTATCTATAGACAACATTATAGGGTTCCTGACATTTATTTATGGATAGTGAGAGTATCAAGACCATTGATATTTTTTTGGGGGGCCACATATTGTACGATCCTCACAAGACTATACGGTAGTTTGTGTCTTGGATTTACCACAAGTCTATAATCAGGATCACTAGGTACTCCTATTGGCTATTATATATATAGACTCCACATTCCTCCTCTCACCGCTCCCATCAGTGGAATTACCACGGATATTCAATGGCAAATGGATTCAAATTTGGTGTGCTAGGGCTGATTTAGTTGTGTTAAAAAAAAATGGAGTTAGGATTTTTTATTTCGGAAGGGGAGGGTGGAGATAGGAGACTTACACGAGGGAAGGGTGGAGATTACACGATGTTGCAAAGGCGGACGACGGGCAGTAGTGGTGCCTCAACGTCATCGTCGTACGGAAGCACTCGGTGTTCGGTGGTGGTCGAGGCGACAGCGACAGCTCTCACCGGGCTTGGAGTACTTGGTGGTGGTGGCTGTCGTCGAGGTTGGACCCCGTTCGTGGTGGCGCAACAAAGGGGATCTGGAAATTTTTTATCTCTCTTTTGTTTTTTAAAATGGGAAGGGCCCCAAAACGATTTCGTTTTGGGACCGTTGTGGCCTTGTGTAGTGGCCCTTGTGGCCTTGTGTAGTGGCCCTTGGTTGTGTACCTATCATTATTGAAATGGATTTGGGTTTCCATGTGTAAGTCCATGAAATACCTAGCTTCAGTTGTTAATTTTCAATTTTGCTGATGTAAAAGTAAATGTATTTTCCAGTAAAAACTTTATTCTACCATTCTGTGTTCATGATATTCTTTTTTTATTCATCTTGAAGAGGGAAAAAATCCGGTGAAAGAGAGTTGGAGGAGAGAGGAGAGAGAATCTTAGATCCCACATCGTCTAAATAATGAAAGGCGATTCGATATGTAAGGAAACGCAAGCAGTTACTGTATAACTTGAGGTTGACATTTCCACATGGTTAGGCCAAAAGTTATGCCGGTGAGCTGGCTCGAGTTGTTACAGGTAGTATCAGAACTTGCACCAATCGGAAGTGTGGGGAGGGTCCCGCAAGGATACGTGCTTGGGTGGGCTCGACAAGGGAGGAGCTTGACGTGCTTGTCGTGCTTGGGCAGGTCTCATGTGAGACCGAACTCAAAGAGCTAGACGTGCAAAAATGGGTACTTGTCTCACATCACTTGGTAGGTGGAAGTAATGGACCATGGGGCGTAACGAGTACGTTGCGATCTTAAGTGGTGGTGAATGTGAGATCCCACATCACCTAAATATTGGAAGGCAATTCGATACGTAAGGAAACGCGAGCAGCTACTGTATAATTTGAGGTTAATTTTTTGAGCTTCGTGGTTAGCCTAAGAGATATGTTGGTCAGCTGGTGCGGGTCTTTACAGAGAAGATGGTTGTTATGAGAGAAATAATATTAGGTTTTTTTTTTTTCTTTTTCCCTTTGCTACAGTTCTTGGTTATTTTTAAAAAACTACTATTGCAAAAAAGTAAAAGGTGATGTTAATGTCAAAACTGTTTTTGTTTGTGCCAAAAATGTAGTTTTAAAAACCTTGTACTATGTGCAAGGTACAAGCTTTTTGTGCATTATAATTTTGCCGCAAACAAAAATAATTTTGGCATTATCATTTTCCAAGAGTAAAATACCTGAGCTAATAGCTAAACTCTTGCATCCTTGTTTTTTGTGTAAATGTCTCTTTACTTTTACGTAAAAGATTGATTTGAAGAAACTGTTGCAGATACTCCTTAGACTATATGCCTAGTATTATTTAATTCCATTCAATTGAGGGCAGATGCTTAAACAGTTTTTTATCCTAAAAAATTATGTACTCTCCAACATTTCGTCTCAATTATAGACAATTTTTTATCCTAAAAAATTACGTACCCTCGACATTTCATCTTAATTAAATATCTGCCGTCATACTAACCAAAAAAAAAAGTAGTAGTCATTGGTTTACGATATTTGCTGAATTTACTTGGCGGACTCATTTCAACAATCGATTGAATACCCACTCAGACTCAATCTCACAAGTCCATTTTTTTTTTTTTTGGTCAGCAAAAAATCTTTGACACCACTAAAAATAGGTGGGGAAGATAGATTTGTCAACTTCTAAGATTTCGAGATCCGTCCCGATACGGATGATCTACTTTTGATTGGACGAAGCAAGCACACAGAAACTTATTTGCAGAAAAGAAAAGGCATATGCATATATTCATACATGAATTATATTAGAGTACACGCATGACCTGCGAACCGTGAAAGGTCCATATACCGTAATTATTTACTCTGATTTAAATGAACAAAACACCCTCAGACTCGGACTTGGTGTCATCATTATTCACGCATTTTAGTCATGAAATGTGAAAAAGCCCACATAACACCAAATCTTATAAAATAGGAATCAAATAAAAATCCATTACGACGAACAAATTCAAATGACCATAACACCCTCACACTTTCCCCTAATTTTACATCGTCATACCCCTCTCCCAAACCGCCCAAGAGAACCCTATGCAAGAAAAACACGAAATCAACCCACCCCTCTCTCTCCTCTTCTTCTTCTTCTTCTCTCTCTCTCTCTCTGGATCGTTTGATCTATCTCCCTCTACCGATGCTTTCTTCAAACTTTGAGGATTTTGGCCGGTCTAACCACGGGATTCTCTCGCTCTATCGCCTCCCGACCGGCCGCCTTGTAATCGAAGCTACAATCGTGTCGATCCGAGTACCGATGCTCCGAGCAAAACAGATCTCCACATCTACACCTGAATCCAGTCAACCCGACCTTTCTCCGGCAACCGGAGCACCGATTCACCTCCCTCCTCCTCTCCGCCTCCCCCGTCGCCGCCGTCTCCCGTCTCCGCGCCGGAAAAGTAATTTCCACTCCCGGATCTGGATCCGAACCCGATCGATCGGATCCAGGGGCTGACCGGACTGGATCTGACGTCACCGACGGTCTCGACGAGGCCTTGGTTGGTTCGAGCTTTGGAGGGGTGGGGATGGGCGTGGGGACCTTGAGCTCCGTCTCTTCTTTCTCTCTCTTCTGAGCCATGTTTCTGCTGTGGTGGTGGTGAGGAGAGGGGAAAATTGTGATGTGGTTTTTTTTTATTTTGTTTTGTTTGCTTTGGTGGTGGAAATGAAATAAGAGAAGATGATAGAAATGAGGGGAAAAAAAAGATGGGAATTGTGTTGGGTTTTGGAGAGAGAAAGTGGGGAGAGAGAGAAAAGAGGGGAGGGTGGGGGTAGGATTTGTTTAATGGTTAATTGAGAGGTTGGTAATGGTGATGGAATATGGGCCTCACTAGGGTGGGAGTTTGCATTTGCACCCACTTTTTGTCTAACTTCACACACCCAAATTAGTAAGTAATACTTGTATTTTAATATTAGTCGGCAACAACCTTATTTGGACAAGTAACATAATTTTATTGGCAAAAATGGTATTGACACAAATGAAGGTGCACGTATCCAAATATAAATGTATTCAAAATCGTTTGATATTGTAGGCTTCATGTATGCTATATAGATTTTATTTCAAATGCGTTTGTGTTTTTGCATTTCCGTCTTTTTCTGTATCTATGTATTTAGAACCGTTTGATATTATATAGGCTCCATATATACCATGTAGATTCTATTTCGAACGCATTAGCGTCTGGATCTAGATTTTTGGTATTTCCGTCTTTGGTCTGTGGCAAAATAGTTAATGAAAGGAAATTACTAAAATAAGGAAAATAAATTGTCTGAAATGTAGGATTTAAAATTCTATAGAATCTTTATAACACTTAAAACCCATAATAAAAATGAAATCGCTACGAATTGCATAATTAAAACATGTCAGTAATGGTGAAAATGCTTATTGAATCGTACATGATGGATTTCGTTTCAGTTTCAGTTTTCTTTTTTCTTACAATCGCCAAATAACTCAATTTGCGTTGGGTTTTCATTTGCACCCTTGCGTTTGCACTTTGCACCCACTTTTTGTGTTACTTCACACTGCCAAATGAAGTAATACTTGTATTTTAATGTAGCGCACCTCATCACCTATGGTTGGCAACAACCTTATTTGGACAAGTAACACAAAAATTGTATTGACACAGAAGAAAGTGCAGACAAGGGGTCTCTGCTGCGCACTAAGTGAATGACATTGTCCTATGCATTCTATCTAACCGGCTATTACGAAAATGCACGGCTCGGATCAAATCCAAGCAATGGCTCTCACATGGAGTTGAATTTGATCCGACCTGTGTATTTTCGCAACGGTCGGCCGGATAAGTGCATGACATGGTGCCATGCACCTAATGCATAGCAAGGCCCCCAAATCCGAGATAGATGTATTCATAACCATTTGATATAAAAGGCTCCACGTATACCTTGCAGATTCTATTTACATTAGACTGTTTTAAACACATTTATGTCTACATTTCCGTCTTTGTTTGTGGTGAAATAGTTAATTAAAGAAAATTACTGCATCGAGAAAAAATAATCTCAAGTTTTAGGATTTGAAATTCTATAGAATAACTAACAATTAAAACCTAAAACAAAAATGAAGTTGCTATAAAATTGCGCGAACAAAACCAACTTCATAAATGGCGCAAATGCGTACTGAATCGTGTATTTCATTGCAGTTTGAACAACTTGGATTTGGGTGATAACCCATTTAAATTTTCAGTGTGTTGTCACAAACGCCAAATAACTACTCCCTCCATTCAGATTTGTTAGTTCATTTTCAGAGTTCGTGTCATTTTTCATGTATCTTATAATTTATAATGTTTTATGTAATTTTAAAAATATTATCTTATAGAACTAATCGAGATCTATCAAACATAATTCATATTGGACATAATAACTACTTATTAATTTAAAGATATTACTAATTTTTTATCCGGTTGCAATAGAAAGAGGGACTAGGGATGGCTATCTAGGTTAACCCGCCCCGATCCAACACGTTCCTTGCCCAAATGGATAGGGGATTCAGGGAATTTGTCGGGGATCGGATAAGATATGGGAAATGCTTTTTAAAAACTTCGGGGATCGGGTAGCTAAGTCCCCGCTCCGATTCCCGCCCCTTTCCGTCCTGCCCGTACCTTCGGTTAACACATATACGTGTATTGTAATTTATAAGTTATAAGTAACATAACTAAAATCTGTTTCTGAAACTGAACCATTTAATCATTGAACCCTGTAACCAAGACTGGGCCAACTTTTGACAAACTTCGTCGAAGTTAAGAGCATGATCGATGGATTGAATATCTCATTCAATATTTTCATTGTAAATTTTGATTAGATGTACAAAATCAGCATCACTTTCATCACAACATTAAAAACATATATTTTGGCATTCACACCAGAAGATAGAAACTCCAATGAATTACACAACTGCTAGCCATTTGCACCTCTACTCAGACTATTTACTATAAGGCACATGCACTATTTACAACAATAATGCTATTTTGGGCTGAAAAACTGAATTATAAGTTATAATACACGTGTTTTCAAGACGGAGTTTTGTGAGCATTTTTTTTTTTTTTTTTGAGTTCTGCGAGCTTTCATCTTTGGGTTCCAATTTCAAATTTTATCATTTGTGTCTAAGATGACCTTTTTTTTTGTGAGCTATTTGTGTACAATGAGTCAATTATAATGTTAAAGTTTGAATCCCCAATTCCCATAGCGATCTCCGTCCCTGTATTGCGGCGGGGATGGAGGTTAAAAAAAATTCCCAATGGGGATTGGGGATGGGATGGGATATTGATATGGATTCAGGAATTGGGGATGAATGTAGTGGTATACACCCCCTTCCCTCCCCATGCCCATCCCTAAGAGGTACAAACAAACGGAGGGAGTAAACTGAGCAGCTAACAAAAAAAATATATATATATATAAAAGACCATCGAAGTACGTTATTTCTACCCCAAGCTGTCTTCCACCAGGGCACAATGGGGAACCTCTGTCTAATAGCAATACTTGAAATACTTGAATTTAGATGATTACAATCTGAATAGTAACCTATGAAGCACGGGTACCGGTATTGGTACGCGATATGACAAAAACCTAAAAAAGTAGGGTACGGGTATGGTTAGGTACGTTAGTAAAAATTTTATTTTATTTTTCTTATTTTACTGTGTTCCGTTGCATAAACTAAATAATAAACCCATTTGCCAACGAAAATCAGCATAAATAAAAGTTAAGAGTTCATACGTGCCTAGATCAAAGCAATGCAATGTCGTTTTAGAGTTTTAGTACGTACCTACAACACTTTAAAGGCAAAATATTTAAAAGTGAAGCTACCATCATTTAAAAGTGATACAATCTAAAATACACAGGCTTGCCAAGTGCCAACATAAACATGTCTATACTACTCCCAATCGGTGAGCACTGCCACTGCTAGTCGATGGAGAGAGAGAGAGAGAGAGAGAGAGAGAGAGACGACTAATGAAGACAAGAAGAGCAGAGGATGAGCTATTAACAATCAGAGCTAGAGGTTGAAGAACAGAGCCAGATCAGTTGAAGCAATTAGGGTTTCAGAAAGGGTAAAGTTACGAGAGAGAGAGAGAGAGAAACTTACTGGAGAATCACCCGTCGGAAGTTGCCAATGGAAGCTGAAGCTATCTCACGGTAAGTGGTAACCTAGAACGTATTTTTTTTTTTTAAGGAATAAGGAAATTACACCAGACGTCCACTGTTTTGTATTCTTTCATTGGAACTCCTGAATTTTAAGAAAAATTTCAATTTTACCCAGATGTACCTAGACTCATACCCATCAAGTACCCTGCCGTTCCCAACATACCCAAACGTACCTGGTACGTTTTTGCCGTACCCGGTTCATATTTGTCTAACCCAGCCGTATCGTACCTGGTACTCGTACGACGACATTTTTGGAGTATCCATGCTTCATAGATACCAACAAACAAAAACAGATAAAGAGTATTAATTTGTTTTTGGTGCTTGACCCATGCTCGCAATTTTCTAGCGTAACCGCTGGCTTATAGGTGGTGGTGCCAATGGTGCCAGGTTAGCTGGACGTAGTGAAGATTTGGACAAAGTTAGATGGGTGCAGTGAGAAGGTGTGTAGTGTACGTACATGGCGTAAAGTGAGTGGAAATAGAAATTTCCCCGGACTTGAAAACTGCATCAGATGTCTCGTTGTGTGTCATGACGAAAATACCCTTATGGCCTTTTTGCATGATGCTGGTGTTTGGAGGATCTAGATCAGCACTGACGTGTTACTTTCTATTTTTTATTTTGTGGATGCCTGAAAGGTATGATCCAGTGGTTCTCTTCCCTTCAATCTCTGTATTCGTCATCATTTACTGGAAATTATCAAAAAAAAAATAATAATAATTTACTTGTAAATCATACAAATTCAAAGTAAAAAGGCAAATAACAAAGTTTATCGGAGCATATTACTAGTTAATAGGGGAATTATTGTTGTGTGTTTACTCCTTCTGTCACTTTTTTTTTTAGTCGACTAGTCTATTTTGATTTGTCTCTTAATAAGTTTGTTTTGAAAAGTGAATGGGTTGAAATTTATACCATTATTATTGTGCTCTTTTGAAAAGTTAGAGGATAAAGAGTTGACAGGTAAAACTAGAGAATGATTTTGAAAAGTGGGAGTAAAAGTTGATGTAAAAGGTATAAAGTTGAAGCGAAAGTTTATGTGAAAAAATGTAATAACGATGTCTTTTTAATAAGTAGGATTTAAGAAACAACAAAATTAAAAAGAGACAAAAGGAGTGAGATTTATATTTTCGAGAAGGCTGTGTTAATCCTAGAGGTGACAAATGGATAGGTTTGGTTGAGTTGATATGAGTTATGGGTTGAATATGAATATGAGTTGAATATGGGCCAATATTAGGTGGGTTGAGCATAAACGCGTTGAATATGATTCTAGTCAAACCAGACTCGACCCTTTTTAAATTCGCCCCATTTCATGTCTCCATTTCAATGATAGAAACAGAATGCATTTCCTGAAGAGTCCGGTCAACTCAATTGCCCATTCATGAGAAACAGAAAAACACTTAGAGATAGTTGAAATGGAAAAGATTTCAGAAAAAAAAAAAAACTAAAACCCTTTCGTTTTTTAAACAAGTATGAATATTGCCGAGCTCTTCATCGACACGACCGCTCTCTTGTTCTTTGTTTTGAAGCGAAAATTAAATAATCAAGGACTGCGTATCCGGATTCGGTAATGTGGAACTTGAGTGATCCGATACCCATCTCATTAGTCAAATGGGCATGATTTTACCTAGAGTATAAAAACCCTAGGTGGGATACTAGTTTCTCTCCCTTGCCACGCTTTCTAGCAGTTTAGTGACTTAAATTGATAGAACCCTAGATGCTCTTTTATAGGCAGAGAGAGGACCTGATTCCTTATAAGTCATTATATTTACTTCATATCAAAGTAGAATAGATTTAGGAAATACTTCTCGATTTGACCAACATAAATCTTGGCCCTAAAGATATGGAGGATCCTATCAAACTTTTGATTTGTAATGCCATAAATAAAATGTGGGCCATAATGACTAAAATAAAATTTAGTCTTACATTTTCCCATTTGGCCCGTATGATAAACATAAGGTTTAACAAGGTAAACATAAGGCATGCCATAAGTCCATATCTATCCAATCTTTATTTGGTCACAATCATAGCACTATAATTAAACAACCCACTAATGCGAGTCATGGTGGTTCTACATCAAATTGACATACTCCCTTCCATGTACTACAATACTAGCAAACTGATTAACCTAGTCTTTAAGTGAGAAGTGTATTCATAAGGGCCAACGACTATGTCTTTTGTCAA
The DNA here is from genome assembly GCA_020921065.1 of Vaccinium darrowii. Lineage (NCBI taxonomy): Eukaryota > Viridiplantae > Streptophyta > Magnoliopsida > Ericales > Ericaceae > Vaccinium > Vaccinium darrowii. The sequence goes on from CM037156.1 coordinate 5,694,133, forward strand.
AAACTATTCTTGTAATCATTCATCATTCACATACATATATGTACACTATTCATAACAGGAAATTATTAGAAACACATTAGTGAGATCTCTCAAAGTGTCAAACAACGTACATCATCATAATATAGTCCATACTACTATATGAGGTATGCTAGACTTATTCAATTAGCATACAATCTTTGCACTAACCCTTTCATAAGTGGATCTACAGCATAAGTTGTGTGCTTATGGTGACACTTTTGTTTCTGAAACTTTTCTTAGAAAAGAAAATAGTTGCGGAATCATGAACTCTTAACGACTTGGTAATGGTGCCAACAACCCCAGGTCTTAAAAAAAATTTCTCAACTGCTATTCGTAAAATATGGCCACAAAGCATGCAATAATTCAACCATCATTATGGATGGAACAATGATAGCTACTTTAATATTTCCGAAGTACAAAAAAAAATAAAAATGATAGCTACTTTAAAACTTTTGTTTACTCCTTCATATAATAGGAGTGACTAATCAAAAGTAGACTTTTTACTATTAAAGCTTCAAACAAAATCTAAGTCTGAGTAGCTAATAATGCTCTAGATCATCAGACTCCCTTAATGTGAGTATGAAATCTTTAGTTTAAAAGTTCATGAGAAAAACCTTTAAAGGCAAACAATAAAGATTACTGTAGCAAGCAAAACACCGTCGACACATATGTCAAAAATATAAACTTACTCCCACTGATATTTGGGTATATACACAAGTTAATAGTTCCTTTCTTTATATCCAAACGAACCAACGGTATCAGCAAACATAAGAAACCAATGGCGGGAAGCTTCCTTAAGTACAAAAGTTGATTTCTTAAGTTTGCAGCCAAATATTCTTTTACTTTACTTAAGAAACCTTCATGTTGATTCACATAGACTCCACCATCTAAACTTTCATTCAAAAGGTAATTTTTACGTCCAAATGTAACTCCAAATCATAAGGAGTTATCTACCAATGCCATGATAATTTTATGTGAGTTATTCTTAGATACAAGGGAGAATGGCTCTTTATAATCATGTCTCCTTTCTGAGTGTAACCCTTAGTCACAAGTTTGACTTTATATCATTGTGCATTACCCTCTAAGTCAGGGCAGTCTTGAAGACTCACTTACAACGTAGAGTATCTGTCACGACCCAAATCCAGTGCGGCACGTGACCGGCCAGTGACAAAGTCACCTAAGGCCTCAAATTCCATACCTAGCTTAGAGCAAGCTCATTACAATATATTAAAAGAAGATGCGGAAGCGTTATAATCATACAGTCTCCAGAGTCTGCTAAGTGTTACAAGCTATAAACATATTCCATAATTTACAACGTACATTAGTAAAAAAAAAGGTGATAAAAGACTATCCATATAATACAAGTACTGCCAACAGCAACACAAAAACCACACTGCAGTAGTTTACACGAGCCCTCGAACCCTGCTTACACACATCAACCTGGGGGAGGAAAAATATTTCATAAGCGAATGCTCGTGTGGTACAAAATACCAAGGTTACAGGTTTGACCATGGAAACATTTTTCAAATCATATGATTCATCAATTTCGAGAGAGACAAGAAAGAATACATATTTAACATCAAAATCTATAACAGTTACGTCCCAAATGCTCATAGCAGTCCAAGTAGAAGGACTCATTTTTATTTTTCATAGAGAAGCATCAAAATATTTTTACTATCGTTCGACGGTTATGCCAGCCATAGTAATGGGGAGCGACCCCTGGTCAGAGAGAGCAACCGATGATATCGATATCATTTATGGTTCCTGGCTGCACTGGGGAGCGACCCCTGGTCAGAGAGAGCGATCGATGATATCGATATCATTTATGGTGCCTGGCTGCACAGTCCCCCCCCCCCCCCCCCCCCCCCCCCTATTTCATCTCCTTTTCTAGCTTCTTTTACCGTCCCCTAGAACCCGGGACACCGTCAAACATAACATAAGAAAGCATGTTTCAGCAAATCACCGAAGTCACATTTTCAAGTCATATTCCACAGTCTAAGATCAACCAAATAAAATACACGTGGATAGGCCACTTTTCGATAATCCACGGTTTACCAAAAATAGCACTTTTCATCAAAAGCATGTAATTCACATTTGAAAGCAAGTAGCATTTTGATTTAAATCATTTAAACAAATGCAAGTAACCAGGGTATTGTGTACTCACCCAAAAGTAGCGTCTAGCTTGGCACGTAGCTATCTACTCCACAGTACTCACACCTAAGCATAAAATTATACCGATATCAATAAAGAGCCGCAATTTAATCAACACTTAACTATGAATTACACATATCCCAACTTGCGGTCCATCCGAAGTTTACTGAAAAGGGTCTAAGTTGCATCTCTAGTGACTGTACGGGGATAAATCCATGTAACCCTGGATCACGTGCTTCCTTGAGTCAACCCTAAATCTGCAAGACAGAGAAAGGGTTAGAGCACTTTGCCTCTCGCTGGCAAAGGCCCTCCGATGCCTAAGTTAGTATCACGTACTTTGAATGCTCAAATCAGAATACGTATGAAAATAGGTTTCACAGCGTACCTTTTGTCATGGTTATGGTCTTGTATTTATAGGGGTAGATGTTCTTCACTTTAGGCATCTCATGCCCCTGTTTCCTATTCCGTTTAGGAATCCTTTTCTTAATAGGACTTTCCTATACGGTGCGTACTCCTAATCACATTAGGATTCCCCATATCTGTCCCTCATCTCACGGGATTGCTTCCTTGTCACATAAGGAACTGTTTTAGATTATTCTGGAATGTCTCACCACCTTATCCATGGCGGTGCCGTGCTTCCACGTAGCTCGGCATGACTCGTACATAACTCAACTACTCACGCTGAGCTGAGTCCATGTATTCCAGAATGCTTTTCAAGCTTTACCCGTAGCTCCCCCAGCTCGGCCATAACAGGGGCATCCCCTTATGTCTCATACCGAGCTGGCACATCCTGATTAATTCATTTCTTTCATTCTGGCCTTACTCATGGCAAAACTAGCTCGGCGCAGGGCTCACGAATACCTTATGTGATGCCGAGCTATTCACCCTTTCGTGGTGACTGCTACTAGGCACGTGCTATGCCTAGTAGTAGGGTGATCAGATTTTACCCACTCCAATTGCTCCCCAGTTCTGCCATTACTGTCATTCATCAGCAGTGCGCAGAGCTTTAACGGCTCTTGATGTATCCTCTGCACGCCCCCCTCCACGTGTGTGGCAGCGTTGCTTTCGCATTAAATGCGAAGTGACCCTCTGGTGGCTCGGATAAGTCCAAAGGACGATTCTGCTGACGTTTCACGTACGTCATACCCCACTTTTATGGGGTTTCGGGCGGGATAATAATTATTCTTCCCCCTAAAACTTCCTAATAGCCTAAAAACCTCTATCCCTTCTCTTCACTTCATTTAGTTAGAAGCAGAGAAGAGAGAGAAAGCTTTATCCGCCATCAACGACGCTCAAGCTTTTCTGCAACCACAGCCTTTTCTCCGGTTTACGTCGGAAAGTCTCCCTCCGTTCTTCGTCGGAGATCATTCTATTAGGTCCATCTCTATCACGTAAGTGGCCCTTTCAGACCTCCATTCCTACTTCGTGTTTCGTCTTCTTCGTCATTTCCTTAGTGTGTTCACCTTCTTGTTTATCTGGGTTTCAACTGTGAAACCCTAATTTTACGAAGAAATGGGTAGGTATAGAGCCCTTCTTAGCAACCCCCAAAGAATAATAGAGTTTCGACAAAGATACAACATTCCCGCCGACGTCCAGTTTTGGTTAAATGAATCCAACGACCTGAGAGTGGTAAGCCTGGAAGAAGATAAAATCCTTATTCCTCTGATCTTCATAGTGGAAGGGGGACTCAGACTCCCCCTGCACCCTTTCTTCAGGGAGGTTTGCTCTAGATGCAACCTAAACCCTATGCAGCTTTGCCCCAATTTCGTTAGGGTAGTCATGGGCACAATTGCCCTAGACCAACTGCTCGGCCTACACCTCGACTGGTGGGATTTACATTACCTCTACAATGTCGTCCTTACAGCGGATCACAATTACTATTTTAAGGCTAGGGACCCCGAGCAGAAACTCATCACTGACCTACCCAATTCCTCGAAGGGCGAGGCAGATGACTTTCTCGTGGTCACCAGTAACTAGGAGCCAAAAGATGCCGAGGGGAATGTCATTGGTCTCTCCTGCCCTACGGCCACAAGCAGACCACGTTAGTATTTCGTTCTTTGTACTTAAATCCCTTTACCCCCTGAATATTCGAGAATCGTATCTGACCACCTCTCTTTGTGTTATTGTGCAGCGATCAATCTTAATCACGGTGGTCAGCCTGATACACGGCAGGCTTCACCGAGAGGAAATCGCTCGGGCCCTGTATTTCGACGGTTTCGCCCCTACACCTGTGGGTCTTGGTCGAGCTGCCCACATTCTTCTGGGATACACGCCATCTTACTGGGGTGGGATCCGTCGGGAAGGCGAGCCGCGCACGAGACATACTTGGCCACCTCCGGGTCCCCTAGTAGCTACTCGCCCATCAGTTGAGCAGAGGGCTCCCCAACGACGCAGAGGACACTCCAGGGGAAGAACTAGGCGTCCTCAGACTTCCGAAGACCTCCAGCGGCAAGTTACCTTTGCTCACATCCCGGAGATCCATACAGCCATCCCCATCCTCATCCGTATTGACCTTGAGCCGAGCACATCCGACAGAGCATCAATAGCGGAAGAAGAAAGAGAAGAAGAAGAGGAAGAGGACGAAGCGGGTGGTGTGGACTATCGCGCACTCGTCCGAGACATCGCCGAGCACTCCTCCCAATTAGCAAACTCAGACGACTCACCGGGCTATTCTCCCTCACCGGACCGTTCAGAGATGCCTCTACAGCCGATCAATCTCCTGGACCAGCTGACTTTGGGCGGAGCCTCCCGTGCTCCACCGGCCACTCGATCCACCCAACCTCCTCAATCACCGTCCCCTTCCCTCACCGACCGTCAAAGGGAGAAGAGACCAGCGGGGAGTCCCCAGCAAGTCCAGCCCCCACCTCAGAGGAGAAGAACCGGGGATACCAACCTGCCAGTGACTGATTCTCCACCGCTGGCACAGCCCTGGGCCCCTCCGCTTGCTCGTCCTGATGGTACTCTTGTCACTTCGATTGACAAGATATCTTCTACCGACGTGGCTTTCGGTATTTCCTGAGCTGCCCTTCTTCCCAATGACATGGAGAGGGAGAAGAATAGTTCTTACGACGTGCTGATGAAGTCCATCTTCCAGTCCAGTGTCAAGGTAGATACATCATTCTGACTCCCCCTTTTTGTTGTACCTAGACTTGCCCTTGTGCTTATGTTTTGCTTTCTTTTTCACTTTTTCTTAACAGATCATGCAGAAGGTCTCTGTGGGTCTTGATAGAGCCAAAGAGGCCGAGAAGGAGCTGAAGAAGGAGCAGAAGAGGGCGGAGAGGGCTGAGAAGGAGATCGCTCAGTACTCCCAGTCCCTGAAGGAAGCCCGAGCGGAAGTGGAGGCGCTGAGGGAAGAGAATGCCGGTCTGGTGAAGAGGTCGAAAGAGGTTGAGCTCAGTCTGAGTAACCAGTTGACGGCGGCAGAGGCTAAGGCAGCGGCGGAGTATGACCGAGCCATCCTAGAAGTCACAGAGAACTACAAGGCGCAAATGCCATCTGTGCAGGATACCATATGGAAGGCAGCTTGGCGTCGTTGCCTTAAGAAGCTCGGCATCGATGAGTCCTCCCCTCATTGGGTTGATATGGAGCTGCCGAGCGAGATGGCCGCTGCTCAAGCTCAAGCAGATGACCAGGCCCAGCCCGATCCCGAGAACCAGACCGAGCTTGCCTCCGAGCAAACTCAGACTGAAGATACCCATGCCGACCTTTCTGCTCCTGAAGGTGGTGGAAGTATTCCTGACCCTACCCCCGCCACTGATGCCTCCGGGCTCAGTGAAGAGGCTTGATGCCTGCTTCTGTTTTGTTTGAATCTTTACTCTTGACCCTGTGTGGTCTGTTCGGCCGCCTGTGGCCCTTTGCTCTTGACCCTCCCCTCATTGGTTTGCTTCTTATGCTGAGTGCATGTATTTCAGTTCTGTTAATGTTTCTCCATGTTCTGTTATACGCTTCTGCATGCTAAATGTTTCAAGTGTCTTCTTACTTGAGTCTTTCATAGCCTAAGTGTTTTCATACTTAGGAATTATTGCAGTATTCATTGCAGATACTTGGATTCGTTGCAATGTTCGTTGTAGGTCTAAGTGTATTCATACTTAGGGTTTCTTTGCAATACTCGTTGCAAATCTAAGTTTATTCGTACTTAGGATTTCTTGTTGCAATATTCGTTGCAAAGCTAAGTTTCTTCATACTTTAGGATTTTTTGTTGCAATATTCGTTGCAAAGCTAAGTTTCTTCATACTTAGCAGACTAAGTTTCTTCATACTTAGCACTCTATTACAATACTAAGTTTCTTCATACTTAGGAATAATTGATGCAATGTTCGCTGCAAACATACACATTCTCTGCAGATATACATATCCTCTGCTCCCCAATAGGAATCCAAATTTTGAAGTGGAAATTTCGGTTCATATTAATCAAAATCATGACAAAATTCCATTAATGCTAGAAATATCAAGAAAAATCTGAATGACTAATGTTGGTGATTTTACTCGTAATCCCAACTAGGTACTAGAAACAAATGCGAATTTATTCATATTCACTAAAAGAAATGTGATTGTATCCGTAATCACATAAACAAATTACTGGAAGAATTTTCTAAGGTTCTGGACATTCCATGGCCATGGAACTGGGTCTCCATCCAGGTCGGCCAAACGGTAGGCCCCAATGCCAGCAATTCCCACAATCTTGTATGGTCCCTCCCAGTTCGGTCCAAGCTTCCCGTCTGAAGACACTTTGGTGTTAGCCAAGACCTTCCTTAGGACTAGATCTCCAACTTTGAATTCCCTTGGCTGTACCTTCTTGTTGTAGCTTCGTCGTAGCTGTTCTTGATATGCTGCTAAGGTGATGAGTGCACACTCTCTTTTTTCCTCAGCAAGGTCGAGCTGCTCGGCAAGGGCTTTATCATTGCCTCCAGATTCCACGAGGGTAGTGCGAATGGTGGGTAAACCAATTTCTAAAGGAATTACTGCCTCAGTCCCATAAGCAAGGGAGTACGGCGTCTCTCCCGTAGATCGCCGTGGGGTGGTCCTGTATGCCCAGAGCACGGCTGGAAGTTCATCGGGCTATTTTTCCTTCTTTTTCTCCAACCTTTTTTTGAGACTCTTTAGGATAGTCTTGTTTGAGGCCTCTGCCTGTCCATTGCTCTGTGGGTAAGCTGGGGTGGAATAATAGTTTCTGATGCCGTACTGAGCACAGAAGGCTTTAAACTTCTTGCCGAACTGGGACCCATTATCAGAGATGATGGAGTAGGGTACTCCAAACCTTGTGATTATCTTGTTCCACACAAACCTTTCCACCATTGCTTCTGTGATTTTGGCGAGAGCCTCCCCCTCTATCCATTTGGTGAAGTAGTCAGTGCCAATGAGTAGGAATTTTTGTTTCCCCGTTGCCATAGGGAGAGGACCCACGATGTCCAGTCCCCATTGGGCAAATGGCCAAGGGCTGGTTAACGGCAGCAAATCCTCTGCTGGAGCTCGGATAATTGGGGAATATCTCTGGCACTTTTCGCACTTCTTGACAAAAGCCTTTGCGTCCTCCTGCATGTAGGGCCACTAATATCCCTGGGATATTGCTCGGTGGGCTATGGATCTGCCACCAGCGTGTCCCCCACAAGTTCCAGCATGGATCTCATGGAGGAACTTTTGAACAAGGGCTGGGTGCACGCATAATAAATATGGACCAAGGAAAGACTTTCTGTAAAGCTTACCTTCTGGGGAGAGCCAAAAACGTACTGACTTGGTTTTAATTTTGTGTGCTTCCCTCTTATCTTCTGGCAATGTCCCATCTTGAAGGTGTGCCACTATTGGGTCCATCCAGCTCGGCCCAAACTCTGTTTCCATCACGATCTCAACAGATCGGCCAATGCTTGGTTCGCTCAGGTAATCCACCACCACCGTGCGGCGATATTCCGTCCTAACTGCTGATCCTAAGTAAGCCAGTGAATCTGCATGTGCATTCTGGCCCGAGTTGATCTGCTGGATGTGTACCTCATCAAGTCTGTCAAGTAGATCTTTGGCCGCTTCTGAGTACGCGGCCATCTTCTCGCTTTTCGTAGCATATTCCCCTGAAAGTTGGTTAACCACTAACTGTGAGTCACAAAATATCCTCAACTTTGTTACCTTGAGTTCCAGGGCACTCCTTAATCCAGCGATCAGGGCTTCATATTCTGCCACATTGTTAGTTGCACTAAACCCGAGTCGTAGTGCTTGTTCCAGAACCAATCCTTCTGGAGAAAAAAGTACTATTCCTGCCCCAGACCCTTTGTTGCAGGCTGATCCATCAACGTAAAGCCTCCATTCGTCTGGATCTAACTTGGCCATTTTCGTTGGCTGCTCGGGATTGTTGACTTGCTCCTTCTTGTGGAGAGCTGGTGGTGGTGGAGCCACTGTTGGGGTAAACTCTGCTACAAAATCAGCCAGTATTTGCCCTTTGATTGCCGTTCTAGGCTGATAATCAAGGTCAAATTGGCTCAGCTCTATAGACCATTTCGAGATCTTGCCGGAAAAATCTGCCTTCCTAAGCAAAGCCCTCAATGGATGCTCGGTGAACACAGTGATGGGGTGCTGCAAGAAATAATGGGGCAATTTTCTTGATGCGACAACGAGAGCGTATACCAACTTCTCTAGTGGTAGGTAACGTGTCTCAGCATCTAGCAATGTCTTGCTCACAAAATAAATTGGAGCTTGCTCTGTTCCCTTTATTCGTAAGAGAACCGAGCTGACCGCGTGATCAGATACTGCTGAATATAATATCAACCGCTTCCCAGCTTCCGGAGTAGAGAGTAAAGGAGGTGATGACAAGTAAATTTTCAACTCCTAGAAAGCCTGCTCCTGCTCGGCTCCCCACTCATATCCTTCTCTCTTCTTCAGAAGCTGAAAGAAAGGTCTGCACCAGTCTGAGGATTTACTGATGAAGCGATTTAGAGCTGCTGCCATCCCTGTTAACCTTTGGACCTCCTTCGTGGTCCTTGGGCTTTGAAGGCCTTGCAGAGCCGTGATTTGGTCCGGATTGGCTTCGATCCCCCTTTTAGTCACTAGGTGCCCTAGGAACTTCCCCGAGCTGACTCCAAAAGCACATTTGGAAGCGTTTAACTTTAGCTTGTGTCTTCTCAGAATGTTGAAAGTTATCTTTAGATCGGCAAGGTGATCAGGCTTCAACTTCCTTTTGACTACCATGTCGTCGATGTAGACCTCCATAGTCTTGCCGAGCTGTTCCTTGAACATCATAGTCACCAATCTCTGATAGGTTGCTCCAGCATTCCTTAGCCCAAACGGCATAACCTTGTAGCAGTAGAACCCTCTAGGAGAGATAAATGATGTCTTCTCCTGATCGGGTTTGTACATAGCTATTTGATGGTATCCTCGATATGCGTCAAGGAAACTCATCCTCTCATAGCCTGACTTAGCATCCACAAGTTGATCAATCCTGGGGAGTGGGAAGCTATCCTTGGGACATGCTTTGTTGAGACTGGTGAAGTCCACACAGACCCTCCACTTCCCATTTTTCTTTTTGACTACAACCGTGTTGGCCAACCAATCTGGATAATTCACCTCTCGTATGGCATCTGCTTCTAGTAGCCATTCTACCTCCTCAATTACAGCGTCCGCATGCTGTGGTGCTGACCTTCTTGCCTTCTGCACAACTAGCTTGTGCTGAGGGTCCACGTTCAAGTGGTGGCAGATGACTTCAGGATCTATCCCAAGCATCTCCTGGGGGGTCCAAGCAAACACATCGATGTGGTCCTTAAGAAAAGTGACCAAGTTTCTTTCCTCTAGCTCGGCGAGGGTCTCGCCGATCAGGAAGTACTTTTCTGCATCGTCCTCCTGAATCTAAATTTTCTTCAGTCCTTCCACCATCTTCTTGGTGGGATCGCCTCCGACGTCCTCCAAAGTTGGTTGGTCTGGAACTTCAACCGTTTGTACCAGCTCGGCCCTTGGGGATTTTTTCAAGACCATGGTGAAACATTGATCAGCCACCTTTTGGTTTCCTCTGATGCACTCTATTCCATCTGCTCCGGGGTATTTGATCTTCTGGTGGTATGTTGAAGATACTGCCTTCATCTTGTGCATCCATGTTCTTCCTATAATCACGTTATAGGAGGAAGGGATGTCCACCACAAGGAAATCGGTTTTCAATACTACTGATCCTGCTCGGACGGGCAGGGGGGACAAGACACTTTTGCAGCGAGTTTGTTGGGAGTTCCATCCTTTTGAAAGTATCATAATACATGATTTCTGTGCTAGCCCCCTGATCCACAAGGATCTTTTCCACGTCATACTCCCCTATTCGTAGGGTGATTACTAACGCGTCGTTATGGGGTACTGATACCCCATCCAGGTCATCATCAGTGAACGTGATCGGGGTCTCCGTGGCCCCTTCCGCCCTCGGCCTCTTCATGCCGAGCTTCATGACTTGTTTTGCCTGCCCGTTGACCCTTTGGATGTGCCTTATCTCATTATTCGTGTATGGAGCAACTAATCCATGTATCATATGGATTGTTCCTTTTGGACCTTTCTCGTAGTCCATCTCCTTTACCAGCTCGGCATCATTCTTGCTATCAGCCAAAAATTCTTTGAGATGTCCCTCTGCCACCTTCTCATCTAGGAACTTTTTATACTGCACACAATCCTCAGTCATGTGTCCCCAATCTCTGTGGTAGCTGCAGTGCTGGTTAGTGGCTCTCCTTTTTTCTGGGTTCCCAGTCATCTTTGGGGGCCTTCTGAACCATTGTTCGTTCTTGATCCTGTACAGCATCTTGTAGATTGGGATATTGAATGTTGCCATGATGCTGAAATATGACTTGGGGTCTGGATCGGCTTTTTCTTTCTTTTGCTGGGTGTAGTCTTTCCGTCCTGTTGTGTACTCCTTGAACGCCCTTGACTCTACTGTCCTTTTCTCTGGCAGCTGAGGTTGTCCAGCTACGATCTTTCCTCCAGCTTGCAGGATGTCATCTTCTACCCGTGCATGCTCCTGAATTCTCTCCATCAATTTGGCCACAGTCTTGACTGGGTGCATGGTAAGCGATTCTCGTAGCTTACTATGCACGGGCAGACTTGTTTTGAACGTTGCCAGAGCATATTCCTCGCTACAATTTTCAATTTCGTTGAAAGTTTCCCAGTAGCGTTTTGAGTACTGACGCAGGGTCTCATCGTCTTTCTGTCTCATAGAAGTCAATGCATCAAAGGTCTTAGGAGCTGCTCGGCTTGTTAAAAACCGAGCAGTGAATTCTTCAGCTAATTGAGCCCAACATAGGATTGACCCCTCTGGGAGTTTGTGGTACCAACTCAGAGCCACCTTTCCCAAGCTGGAAGGGAACATCTTGCATAACAAAGCATCATCTTGCTCATGCATGAACATGGCCTGTTGATAGTGTTGGATGTGAGCCACAGGATCCGTGCTGGTCTCGTAAGGGATGAACGCTGAATGTTTCACCCTGATCGGCGTTTTTTCTGCGCGGATCCAGTGGGCCAATGGTGACTTAGAGATCTGGCCTAGGGCCTCTTTAGCTGCTTCTCGTGTAGTTCTAGGACCTTGATCAGCTCGGCCTGCATCCCTCCTTCTTGCGTGCTGCTCAGGAATATGCTCGTTAGAACCAGACCTCTCATATCTGTCCCTAGCGTGCTTCCTTCTTTCTCTTTTCTCGACAGAAATGCTCCTATCTCTCCTTTTTCGTGGAGAGGCTGCTCGGTCGGTGGAGATGTCGTCGTGATGACGACTTTTCCTCTCTTGCTCATGGTGTACGGATCTTGTTTGTGAGCGTAGGTCTTTTTCTTTCTCCTGAAGCTGCTTTTTTAGGTCCTGAATCTCTCGTTCTCGTCGAGTGACTTCGCGGGCCAACTCCTCTGCCTCTTGTTCCTTTCTGTCAAGGCTATCTTCCCTTTCTCGATTCCTTGTGTGCCTGTGACCATTCCTCCTTGGGGGACTCCTTTCCAGTTCACGTCGGGTGAAGGCCGCCCCACCTCTTGGTGGTGTCTTTGAGTGTCCTTCCCTTGGAGAACCATGGCGTATTAGGCGCATATCCCTGAATTTTGGAATCTCAGGGATATTCCCTATGTCGAACCTCTTTGTTGCTGGCTTTTTCTACGGTGCTCTTAGGATCAGGGGAGTTTTGTCCATCCTTGTGTTCTTCCTCATAGTATACACAAGCGTGGTCCCATCATCTTCCACATCCCTTCGTCGTGGAGTGCACAGAAGAGGCTCTGAAAGCACCATTGTTGACCTCCGTTTGGAAGGGATCAAGCTTTGTTGTTAGCGTTTCCCACAGACGGCGCCAATTGTACGGGGATAAATCCACGTAACCCTGGATCACGTGCTTCCTTGAGTCAACCCTAAATCTGCAAGACAGAGAAAGGGTTAGAGCACCTTTGCCTCTCGCTGGCAAAGACCCTCCGATGCCTAAGTTAGTATCATGTACTTTGAATGCTCAAATCACAATACGTATGAAAATAAGTTTCACAGCGTACCTTTTGTCATGGTTATGGTCTTGTATTTATAGGGGTAGATGTTCTTCACTTTAGGCATCTCATGCCCCTGTTTCCTATTCCCTTTAGGAATCCTTTTCTTAATAGGACTTTCCTATATGGTGCGTACTCCTAATCACATTAGGATTCCCCATATCTGTCCCTCATCTCACGGGATTGCTTCCTTGTCACATAAGGAACTGTTTTAGATTATTCTGGAATGTCTCACCGCCTTATCCATGGCGGTGCCGTGCTTCCACGTAGCTCGGCATGACTCGTACATAACTCAGCTACTCACGCTGAGCTGAGTCCATGTATTCCAGAATGCTTTTCAAGCTTTACCCGTAGCTCCCCCAGCTCGGCCATAACAGGGGCATCCCCTTATGTCTCATACCGAGCTGGCACATCCTGATTAATTCATTCCTTTCATTCTGGCCTTACTCATGGCAAAACTAGCTCGGCACAGGGCTCACGAATACCCTATGTGATGCCGAGCTATTCACCCTTTCGTGGTGACTGCTACTAGGCACGTGCTATGCCTAGTAGTAGGGTGATCAGATTTTACCCACTCCAGTGACAACAGTCCACTGCTATGAAAGCTCCATGGTCTCTAGTCAATTTCGTAAAACAAAAGCCAAGACCCACAAACTAAGTTCTCAGGTCTCTAATTCAAGAGCTATATTGTGCACAACACATAGCGGCGAGTCCCAATACCGAAATTTCTGACGGAAAGTGCACTTTTGCTTTTCAGGTGTCCGAGTGGGTTGGGTGATAACTGAAACGAGTGTCCGGAGTGGTACGGGGTAGCCGACAGCCATAGCCGTCGGGATCCTATGCGCTGTGTGTGTTGTCCGTACTTTGTATGTGTGATTTATGAGAGTTCCATTACACTAGTACATCCTAATTATGCATAAAATAGCTACTTTTATCTAAGTTATAGGAGAGAGAGATTTACCCAAAAAGTTCACTGAGATTTCCTGGTGAAAACAAACGGAACGGCAAGCGGTGGTGTCGGGTTTAAGTTTAGAACACACGTTCAGGAGTTGCCTTCCTTTCCTAAGGGAGTGATAGCCTTAAAGCTAATATAATATAACTACATATATATTTCGGTGGAGTAGAAGGATGAAACAGGAGAGAATTTTACGTGTCATTCTCTATGTGCCATGGCGTGACACATGGCGCTTCGCGCCCAATCGTCGTGACTCTTGTCCGGACGTGTTCTAATTCTAGTCTCCGAAAAATCTCAGAAATTTAATATAGACTAATTTAAATGCGGGGCTCGCCACGGCGAGGTTTGTATTTCGGGGAAAAATCTCAATTCTAAGAAAATCATACCGTGTAGCAAATATTACCAAGTCGTCCCATAACGGTTATAAAAAAAATTATCTAGGACTCGCACTCGCGCACATATTCAAATCTACTTAGGACTCAACTAATAATTCGAGCGCGTTCGACCCACGTGACTACATGTCAAAAGTCAGGATTTTACATCTCTCCCCACCTTAGGAAGTTTGGTCCTCCAAACTTGGTATAACATAGGATTGGATTGGGATTAGGTCATACCTTCTTCAAATAACTCTGGATATCGCTGTCGCATATCATCTTCCCTTTCCCACGTTGCCTCATCTCCAGAATGTTTTTCCCACCAAGCTTTCACCAATGGAATAACCTTGTTTCGAAGTTGCTTCTCTTTTCGATCCATGACTCTAATAGGTCGTTCCTCATATTGTAAATTTTTCTCCAATTCAATTGGTGGTTGTGTTAGAACATGAGACGGGTCGGCTACGTACTTCCTTAGCATAGACACATGAAAAACGTCATGAATGTTCCCAAATTCAGATGTCAAAGCAAGAAGATACGCAACTGGCCCAACTTTCTCTATCACTTCAAACGGCCCAACATAACGCGGATTTAGCTTTCCTCTTTTTCCAAACCGTATGATCCCTTTCATTGGTGAAACCTTAAGAAAAACCCAATCGCCCTTGTGAAACTCTAGCTCTCTTCTGTTAGCATCTGTGTAGCTCTTTTGGCGATCTTGAGCAATTTTTAACCTACCCTGAACCAATCGTATTTTCTCTGTAGTTTCATGCACAATATTCGGCCCGGTAATTCTATCTTCTCCCACATCTGTCCAGCATAATGGTGACCTACACTGTTTACCGTACAATGCTTCAAATGGGGACCATGCCAATGCTCGCCTGATAGCCATTATTATAAGCAAACTCTGCCAAAGGTAAATGTTCTTCCCAACTCCCTTGAAAATCCAGTGAGCATGCACGTAACATATCCTCTAAAGTCTGAATAGTTCGCTCAGTCTGACCATCAGTTTGAGGATGAAACACTGTACTGAAGCTTAGTTTGGTTCCCATTGCCTTTTGAAAACTTTCCCAGAATCTTGAAACAAACCTTGGATCTCGATCAGAAACAATTGATATCGGCACTCCGTGCAGTCGTACCACTTCCCGAATATAAATTGCTGCTTAAGCTCAGGGATATTAGGAACACATAATTGATTCCTAAACTTCATCACCTCCCCGTCAATTGAAAAGTCTGCATGAGAGTTCTCTTGTACATGTTCACGTATCCTCATCAACTTGGAATCCTCATTTTGTCTTGACTTCACCTCCTCAATCAACATTGGTTGTGCTATAATCACAGAACAAATGGCCTCCGATCTTTCATTTACTATCTCCAAGTTTAGTTTCTCCATCTCTTTGTGTAACGCCGGCTGCTGAGTAATGAGATAATTCAATTTCCCCACTGTCTTACGGCTCAAGGCATCAGCCACTACATTTGCTTTACCAGGATGATATTGAATCGTCACATCATAGTCCTTCATCAATTCTATCCAGCGACGCTATCTCAAATTTAATTCCTTCTGAGTAAAGATGTACTTCAAACTTTGGTGGTCGGCAAAAATTTCGCAAGTTACCCCATAAAGATACTGTCGCCAAATCGTCAAAGCAAAGATAACGGCAACAAGTTCGAGATCATGTGTCGGATAATTCTTTTCATGAGGTTTCAATTGTCGAGACGCATATGCTACTACTCTCCCACGCTGCATCAACACACACCCCAGTCCCTGGCGTGAAGCATCACTGTAGATAGCAAATCCCTCAGTACCATCTGGAAACATAAGAACAGGTGTCGTGGTTAGTCGCCGTTTCAATTCTTGGAAACTCTGTTCCCGTTTTTCAGTCCAAACAAATGGTTCTTCCTTTTTTGTTATCTCGGTCAGAGGCACTGCAATTTTGGAAAAATCCTGCACAAACTTTCGATAATAGCCAGCCAAACCCATGAAACTTCTAACCTCAGCAACGGTCGTCGGCCTTGGCCAATTCACAATTGCTTCAATCTTTTGGGGGTCCACTGCAATACCCTCACTATTTATAATGTGGCCTAGAAACACTACTTTTCTTAGCCAAAACTCACACTTTTTAAACTTGGCATACAACTTCTGCTCCTTAAGGGTCTGCAGTACTTTTCTTAAATGCTCTGCATGTTCCTCTTCATTCTGGGAGTAAATTAAAATATCGTCAATGAACACAATCACAAAATTGTCCACGTAACGTTTGAAAACTCGATTCACCAGATCCATAAAAGCAGCAGGGGCATTTGTTACTCCAAAAGGCATCACTAGAAATTCATAATGACCATACCGCGTACGAAAAGCAGTCTTCTCAATATCTTCCTTTTCCACCTTCAGTTGATGGTACCTTGACCACAAGTCGATTTTAGAGAATATCTGGCTTCCCTGTAACTGATCGAATAAATCATCAATTCTGGGCAGCGAATATTTGTTTTTGATCGTCACCTTGTTCAACTCCCGATAATCAATGCACAATCGCATAGTCCCGTCTTTCTTCTTCACAAACAACACTGGTGCTCCCCATGGTGAGGTACTCGGTCGTATAAAGCCTTTCTCCAATAATTCTTGCAGTTGCACTTTCAATTCCTTGAGTTCTGCTGGCGCCATCAGATAAGGTGCTTTGGAAATGGGATGAGTGTCAGGTACCAAGTCAATCGAGAATTCTATTTCTCTATCCACTGGCATGCCAGGCAAGTCTTCAGGGAATACCTCTGGAAAATCTTGTACAATCGGAATATTCTCCATCGCCTTACCTTTTATTTCACTAGACACTACGCTGCAATAGTATCCTTGGCAACCTTTCTTCAGAAGTCGTTGAGCACGTCTCGCGGAAATGTAGTATGGGGGTGAAGACACTCTCTCTCCAACAAAACAGAACTCATCTAGCCCCGGTTTTTGGAAAATAACAGACCTATTCGCACAGTCTATACTAACACCGTTACTTGATAAGCCAATCCATCCCCAGGATTGCATCAAAGTGACCTATTGTCATAGGTACTAGATCCGCAGTTAATTCTCTATCTCCAAACTTCACATCACATTCCCTATATATAGAAGTACATATCGTGCGACTATTCATAGGTTGCGACACTACTAATTCGTATTCAAAAGGTTCGGGCCTTTTATGTAATTTCAGAGCAAGGTGATCAGAAATAAAGGAATGCGTTGAACCCGAATCTAAAAGCACAAAAGCCGGAGTAGAGCAGATAAAGATGGTACCTGCCACAACTGACTCTGTATTTCGTGGATCACCAGGTGTCAGCGCAAACGCCCTTGCCGACTTCTGATTTGAACCCACCTTCTGATTTGTATTTGCTTTCGGCCCAGCAACTGGCTTAGCCCAATTGTTCACCGGAATTGCATTAGCCCCTGTCCCTCGTTGTGGACAATTTTTCTGAATATGGCCTGCCTGACCACAATTGTAGCATTTGGTTGCACTATACCAACAAGTTCCTGAATGACCCTTTCCGCAGATTGCACAAACCGGTACAGTTCGACCTTGGTTCCTCTGAGTTGTGATCCCAGTGTTTTGCCTTTTATACATCCCTCGTCCAGCTGTCTTTCCCACATTAGCTTTTCTTTTCTTGAATTCTGAAATTCTCCTGACATCCTCTAGCCCCTGCTCTACCAGAAGAGCTCTATCTAAAACCTCTGCATATGTCGCCAAACGTAGTGGACGCACCACATTCCTGATCTCAGGCAATAACCCATCTTCAAAGTTTCGTTCTTTCCTACTATCAGTATTAATGATATGAGACCCATATTTTGCTAAGTTGGTAAACTCAGCGTCATAGCCAGCAACTGTCATTGCTCCCCTCTGCTTCAAACTCAAAAACTCGGAACACTTGGCATCCTTGATCGCTTGAGGAATATACTTTTCTTGAAAAACTACCACGAATCGCCTCCACTCCATCTCTGGCTCTGCCTTGTCTTTCATATTCCACCAACGATATGCTTCTCCCTTTAACATATAACTTGCCAGCTTCACTTTCTGCGCTTCTGAGCATGAAATCACCTTAAAGATTTTCTTTGTTTCCGCCAACCACTCATAGGCGGCAGCGGGGTTTATTCCCCCTTCAAAGGTAAGAGGCTTTAGTTTCAGGAACTCCTTGAGATTGAGTCCCGTAGCTGTTTGAGGTTCAACATTCTGGGGTTGGTTCTGAATCGCATTTGGTACGGGTGGCGGGAGTTGTTGAGGTGGTGGAATAGGTTGGGGTTGTTGGATTTGAACAGGTGGTGGTGGAGGTGGGGGAGCGGGTTGTTGATTTTGTTGCAAATCTCGCACTAATGTGGTTAGGTCCGCAATAGTCTTTTCTAATCGCTCAAACCTTTCTTGGGACTAAATTTCAGCTTGAGTGTGACGATGTACCATGATTATGTCTAAAATAAGCATAAGCCATACTTTAGATTAGTCGACATATCATAACGTAAGCAGCATTTTTATACATACACAATTTTCATATATTTCTTAAAAACTATTACTGATAAAGGAGGATATACCAAAAGGTTATACCTTTTCAAACACCAACAATTCAACTATTCCACAATAACATAAACCAACTCATTTTATTCATAAGCCAAACATATTCACATTATTGACAAGAGCAGATATGTTATCTTACAACCCTGCTCTTATAAGAACTATTTACATCCTATCACACTGTCAATTTACACTATTTTCAAAAGCAAAACAACACACTAGTAGCGATATATTACAAGCAACCACCCTGATATTTATAAAAGTATTTTGTCCCTCCTTTCTTTTTGTCATTCTTAAGTACATTCAACCTCAGTCCGAGTCAGAGGTTGAAACGTCATATTCCTCGAGATCCTCTTCTGTGTCTGAACTTATGTCTATAACTGGTATTGGCTCTCGGTGCACGACCCGAGGGGGCCTCGCAGTAGAGGTACTAGTTGGTGTAGAGGGGGCTCTAGGCGGGGCCTGGGCTCGTACCATATCACTTAGCACTTGGCCTCGAATCTCCTCATAACCCCCACCGAAGTCTGTCATTGCAGCAGCCCTTTTAAATATTCGCTTATGAGCCTGAAGGTGGTAACGCACTACCGCCTTCTCCACATCAGGGGGATACCTATGCTCCCTCGCAACTCTTGCTATTTCATCATATACTTTAGATCGTGAATCTTTAGCTATCCCTTGAAAATAGTCGGAACAATGCACCCAGACAGCTCTAGGTATTCCTGGACGTGGGGTTAGAACCTTGTAACCACCCCACGGATCCTCTCCATAGTAGGCATCGGTATTAGCCATCCCTACACACACGAAACAATTTACACATAACATATTAGCCTACTACTATTATTATTAACTAATCTACTCGTTTATCCCAAGCCGTAAACCCTATAATAGTGCGTGTGTGTCTCATACTCTGGAGTTTTTTTTTTAAAATAATAATAATAGGTAGAATGATTGCTCTGATACCACCTTTGTCACGACCCAAATCCAGTGCGGCACGTGACCGGCCGGTGACAAAGTCACCAAGGCCTCAAATTCCATACCTAGCTCAAAGCAAGCTCATTACAATATATTAAAAGAAGATGCGGAAGCGTTATAATCGTACATTCTCCAGAGTCTGCTAAGTGTTACAAGCTATAAACATATTCCATAATTTACAACGTACATTAGTAAAAAAAAAAAAGGTGATAAAAGACTATTCATATAATACAAGTACTGCCAACAGCAACACAAAAACCACACTACAGTAGTTTACACGAACCCTCGAACCCTGCTTATACACATCAACCTGGGGGAGGAAAAATATTTCATAAGCGAATGCTCGTGTGGTACGAAATACCAAGGTTACAGGTTTGACCATAGAAACATTTTTCAAATCATATGATTCATCAATTTCGAGAGAGACAAGAAAGAATACATATTTAACATCAGAATCTGTAACAGTTGCTTCCCAAATGCTCATAGCAGTCCAAGTAGAAGGACTCATTTTTATTTTTCATAGAGAAGCATCAAAATATTTTTACTATCGTTCGACGGTTATACCAGCCATAGTAATGGCGAGCAACCCCTGGTCAGAGAGAGCGACCGATGATATCGATATCATTTATGGTGCCTGGCTGCAACCCCCCCCCCCCCCCCCCCCCCCCCCCTCCTCTTATTTCATCTCTTTTTCTAGCTTCTTTTACCGTCCCCTAGAACCCGGGACACCGTCAAACATAACATAAGAAAGCATGTTTCAGCAAATCACCGAAGTCACATTTTCAAGTCATATTCCACAGTCTAAGATCAACCAAATAAAATACACGTGGATAGGCCACTTTTCGATAATCCACGGTTTACCAAAAATAGCACTTTTCATCAAAAGCATGTAATTCACATTTGAAAGCAAGTAGCATTTTGATTTAAATCATTTAAACAAATGCAAGTAACCAGGGTATTGCGTACTCACCCAAAAGTAGCGTCTAGCTTGGCACATAGCTATCTACTCCACAGTACTCACACCTAAGCATAAAATTATACCGATATCAATAAAGAGCCGCAATTTAATCAACACTTAACTATGAATTACACATATCCCAACTTGCGGTCCATCCGAAGTTTACTAAAAAGGGTCTAAGTTGCATCTCTAGTGACAACAGTCCACTGCTATGAAAGCTCCATGGTCTCTAGTCAATTTCGTAAAACAAAAGCCAAGACCCACAAACTAAGTTCTCAGGTCTCTAATTCAAGAACTATATTGTGCACAACTCGAACCATAGCGGCGAGTCCCAATACCGAAATTTCTGACGGAAAGTGCACTTTTTGCTTTTCAGGTGTCCGAGTGGGTTGGGTGATAACTGATACGAGTGTCCGGAGTGGTACGGGGTAGCCGACAGCCGTAGCCGTCGGGATCCTATGCGCTGTGTGTGTTGTCCGTACTTTGTATGTGTGATTTATGAGAGTTCCATTACACTAGTACATCATAATTATGCATAAAATAGCTACTTTTATCTAAGTTATAGGAGAGAGAGGTTTACCCAAAAAGTTCACTGAGATTTCCTGGTGAAAACAAACGGAACGGCAAGTGGTGGTGTCGGGTTTAAGTTTAGAACACACGTGCAGGAGTGGCCTTCCTTTCCTAAGGGAGTGATAGCCTTAAAGCTAATATAATATAACTACATATATATTTTGGTGGAGTAGAAGGATGAAACAAGAGAGAATTTTACGTGTCATTCTCTATGTGCCATGGCGTGACACATGGCGCTTCGCGCCCAATCGTCGTGACTCTTGTCCGGACGTGTTCTAATTCTAGTCTCCAA
Organism: Vaccinium darrowii; assembly: GCA_020921065.1. Lineage (NCBI taxonomy): Eukaryota > Viridiplantae > Streptophyta > Magnoliopsida > Ericales > Ericaceae > Vaccinium > Vaccinium darrowii. Next base: position 5,715,397 of record CM037156.1, read on the forward strand.
AAAATCTCAGAAATTTAACATAGACTAATTTAAATGCGGGGCACGCCACGGCGAGGTCCGTATTTCGGGGAAAAATCTCAATTCTAAGAAAATCATACCGTGTAGCAAATATTACCAAGTCGTCCCATAACGGTTATAAAAAAAATTATCTAGGACTCGCACTCGCGCACATATTCAAATCTACTTAGGACTCAACTAATAATTCGAGCGCGTTCGACCCACGTGACTACATGTCAAAAGTCAGGATTTTACACTATCATTATGGTAATCCAAAGAAATTTCAAACTTCCTTTTGTTTAATTGGTTTCAACTCATCGTTCATGGCATTAATTCAGTTAGTAAAAATTATTACTTTATACGGCTTGTGAAAATGAAATCGGATAAATCAAATAATCATTCAAATAGCAGATCTCATGTTCCTTCGAGATATTCTTAATGCTATCGTCTATGATTTTTCTACAATTTCTTCATTATTAACAACATCATTATGGAGTGATTGACAATAAATTACCACGTTACATGATTTATATCACTCCCATTGGTTTCACCATTCTTGAAGATTATGAATGACCGATTTCTACATTTCTCGTACTATGATTAAATCCCTACCCTTTGTTTTTTTTAGAGCAACCAATAAGGTCACCATCGCTCATTCTAAAATCAAATTATTTTCATGTAAACTAGAAATTCTAGCCTCTGTTGAACAACCTTAAACGTTCAGGTGTTCTAATCCGGTTTCCTTCCCATCCTTAGTTCAAAAGAGGTATTAAAACTGCCTTACAAGAAACCTAATTATATTAATGCAGCTGTCTTTAGAGAATTATCTATCCACTACGTGATGGGTATTTTGGAGTTAGAAACATACTTACTTCCTAGCCATGTCTATGATAGAAAGTACCTTTCAGCTACCACATTCTATTATGTGAAACAGACTTCAATAATATTCATCACCCATATCTTATCCGATGACTTTTACAATATTTTCTATTTGCCCTTCGTACCTCAATAATGTGCACCTTGAGAGTATTCATTAATTACTTTAAGAAGCCCATAATTTCCTGTGAGTTACTTCATAATATACATGATTTGCTTGTATTACTTAATGCAAATCACACATAAGAGATTATTTTTATTATAAAAATTTGGTTTCAAAAAATTCTGTCGCATAATTAATCTCTCACTATATTCCTTGAAACTATGTTCAATCATTTATGTCACCAGATGAAGTAATTTTCATTCATGAGGCTACTTACCAAATTAACATTATGATGCACAATAAGGAAAGTTTTTAGTAAAATGGTCATCAAACCTTACTTTGTGCAATCATAATAAAAGATCATAACACAATAATAGGTATCTCAACAGAAATAAAATTGTTTCCAACTTTGAAAAACATATCAAAATAAGTTTGACAAAGGAAACTAAATTTGTAAAACTACAGGGAACACAAATGATGACCAACTCTTAAATAGTTAACACAAGCCCTTTTAATAAAAACTATAGGGAATCGGAATTGGGGTGTGTTAGAAGGGAGTTCATCTTGTTGTGGAAAAATTATGCTCCTCCTAAAGAGCAGTTTCTGGGTTGGCTAGCAATGTTAGGGAGGGTCAAAACTGCTGAGTTATTGTTCTCTTTGGGTATTTTATCTGAGTATGATGATTGCTTATGCAAATTCTATGGGAGGTTCCTGAATCTGTGAATCATCTATTTCTACATTGTGGAAGAGTTTGGTCTGTGCGGTGCAAGGTTCTCAGCTGGTGGGGCGTTAAGTGGGTGGTCCCTTCCTCTATCAAAAGCTTGTTCATTTGGTGGCAGGGGTGGAAATTTAAGAAGGCAAAAAAGGTGCTATGGGAGTTATCAAGTTTTGCAATTATTTGGAGTGTCTGGAAAGTAAGAAATGATATCATTTTCAGGGGTATCGATAAAAAATGGGAGGAAATGGGGGAAACAATAAGATATAGATTAGCTTCTTGGTTTTATGCCTATCAAGTTGCAAGAAACTTCTCTGCCAATGATATACTTCTCAGATTTCCTGCTCTAATTCAGTCACTCCGTTAGGTGTTTTTGTTTCAGAGCTTTCCATCGGTTTTAGTTGGGTGATATGTCTCTGCAATTTGCAGCTTTGGATGGGGATGGTCTCAGTTGAACTCTCTTCAACTTCTGCTGTAGCCCACTGTTGTAATTTTTTTTTTTCACTTGGCTGTCTTTTGGTTTGCTGATGGTGGTCCAATTGTTGGTTCCCATCTCTTCCCTTGGCTGCCTTGGATTGTATTCCTTGTTCTTTTTCTCTTTGTTCAATATATTCTTCTTTGCTAATAAATAAAAAATAAAAAATAAAAAATAAAATCTGTAACCCAATTCTTTAGAACTTAATAGGCTTGTGTTTTCAATAACTTTAAATCTCTCCGCATCTTATCATAAACATAAACAGTAGCTCATAACAAATCACTTTGGCTGTGTTTGGTTAGATAGTTTAGTTTAGTTTTGATGATGTCATAAGGTGTAATGAGTGGAGAGAGATAGAGAGAGAAATGAGGGAAATGATGATGTCATCAAAACTAAAACTAAAACTAAACTGGGAAATGAACAGGCTCTTTATAGTTTAGGGGACTTCAATTAGATAGGTTTGATTCGAGAAAGATAATGTTAATAATTACTTACCCTTTTCGAATCATTTCCTATGTTTATGACACTTTCTAATAATGTCTCAATTATTTTCAGGAGTGACACATTAGTAGACTCGTTAGCATCACATACTGCCAACTTCATATCCCAATTTGGCTTCCCCTATGTTAATTCTTAAGTATTTCAATTGAGTAGTCAAATATATATAACATTTCAATGACACTCTCAAACATTTCATGCACAATAAAATTAATAATTGTGCTCAATTTAAATATTCACACAAACATAAGGCCAAGTCTATTCCATTTCATTCAAACTTTATGAAAATAAATTAAAATTAATTCACACTTTAAAATTTAAAAGATAAATAAATAAATTTTCAAAAACAACCTTTATAAAGATCTAGTATTCTAAATGAAAATAAGATCTAGTATTCTAAATGAAACTAATCTTGTCTTTTAGGTATGAGAAATCTCAATCATTTAAATTAAACAAAACAGACCAATCATGTTATTGTACATCAAAATAATTAATAATACACACATAATCTATGCTCACAACCATAGTTCTTTGATTTACTAATAATTTGCAAAATTAATTTTGTCCAAACAATAATAGTATGATAGTGATTTGCCTTTGGCTTCATCCAACATCATACCATCAAACACTTATAGTGATTCCCTATCACCGATAGGATTAATCGATAAGGATTCACAATTAAGTAGGACTGTTACCTTTGGTATCCATTCTGCTCTCAACTGTGAATACTTATGAATTATCCTATTCCAATTCACTAATCACTTAGAAGTGGTGCACTTTTGGGCCTACCTAATATCCATGCGAATAGAGAATTGCGATTTGCAAAGTCATTATTTTTAACACTTTAGATGGGAATAAGTTTCATATAATTTGATATTTATGAGTCATTCCGGTTAGGCCACTTTTGTGACTAAGAAACTGTAACGTAATATAAGTACCAAATAAGTAAGTGTTAATTACAATAATTTTAATTGAAATCTACAAAACAGTCCGGTTGGGTCACTTTGGCTATCGTGTCTTAACATAGATTTCAATCAAAATAATGACTTTGCATGAACATTAGGTGGATGAAAATATCACTATGTTAACACCTCTAACATAATAGGTATTAAAAAATTTATAATTTTAATAACATCTATCAACATGTCGGTTGGATTGCTTTGGCGACTACTAGACTGTATCATTATATAGAGTTAAATCAAAATAATGACTCTCCACGGCCATTAAGTGAGTCTCAAATTATTCATAATTAAAGTTCCATAACTTGATTTGATTGGGTCACTTTGGTGACTACCAAATCAATCATAATGTAGATACTAGTCAAAATTTCATAAACGTCAAGTGAATAAAGAAAGTCACAATCCTTCATTATTCCAGTATGTATATTGCATCAATAAGCCACTGGAATAAACCTATTATAATTTAAGCATGAGGGCTCCTGTAGGTAAACATTAATCACTCATCAAAATTAAGCAAAGTTAATTTTCTTTAATGGATTTAGCTAAATCTGGACTGAAGAAAATAACACTCCATGGCTTCACAAATCCATTCTCATAAGTAGACTATATGGCCATCATGCATATGCACATACAAATAGTTATAATACATTGCAGAAACGTATCATGCATGTATTATAATAAAATTCATGTAGCCTATGCATCAGTAATTGCTATTAACGTGATCATAGAAAATATTTACTTCCCCTGAACCACATATCATCAAAATCAACTACACGGCAAAATCAAGAAATCAACTCCCTACAGTCAAAAATTTCGGACCACATAATAACCATTTATCTTATGGATCTTATAACCAATAGATGCATCAGGCATGAAACATGTCATGTCAAGGATCGATATGCATCAGTTTTTATGTTCGAAAACGATGAAGGAAAGGAAAACAAGTCATAATTAGCATTAGAGGAATATCATGAAATTCATAACTTAAAGCTCTGATACCACATTTAAAATATCTTAATGGTGTTACATAATTAACAACCTACATAAGGTGGGGATTTAGAATTATTATGATGATCATGTTTTGGTGCTAGATGAAGTTATGGAGAATATGGACAAGTGGAGTTTGAATTAGTAATAAAAGAAGGGTGGTAAGTGTAATAAAAGGGCTTGATAGTGGAAGGCTTTACAATGGTTTTTCTGATTGCATTTTTAAAGTCCAAAATGTGTACAATGGAAGCTCTATTTATAGAGCACATCACCGACCCACTCCACCAACAAAGGTAGTCTAGAAATGTCCATGGTTTAGCACATTTTCCACATGTGCTTATTACAAGAAAAATCTTACCAAAATCTATATCCTTCTAGAAACATTTAAACTAGTTATTTCCTTGGACCTTTCTAGAACCTTTTAGATATTTTTTGCTTAAATATTATTTACACAAGTCTAGATATTCTTCTACATAATTATAGATTACAAATTACTTTTCTAACACTCCTCCTTAATTTGTAATCTTCATGACTTCATGGAATTGAGAGAATTTTTCTGTTGCCACTAGGGGTGAAATCGGTTCGGTTTCGGTCGGTTCGGTCCGATTTGTAACAAAACCGAATCGGTTCGGTCTATGATGTTTGGGGACCGATCCCGACCGATTTGAAATCGGTTTCGGTTCGGTTCGGGGTGGTGTCGGTCCGGTCGGTTTTTTCGGTTTTTTCGGTTTTTCGGTTTTTCGGTTTTTTAGAAATGGGCCAAGTTGGCCCAATATATAGTTTCATTTGGGCCAACCAAAAAGAAAAAACTTATTATTTGGGCCAATTGAAGAATTTAAAACAGTTATTTGAGTTAAATAGGGAGAGAAGGGGACGGTGTAGATTAAAACAAATAGAGATCGACGGTCTAGATAAAAGAAGGGGTTTACTATTTTGGTTCGGTTCGGTTCGGTCCTCTTTCGGTCTACTTTCGGTTCGATTCGGTCCCTATTTCGGTTCGGTTCGGTTCGGTCTAAATTACAAGTACCCGAAAACCGAACCGAAAATTTAATTTTTTCTGGTCCAAAACCGAAACCGACCGAAACTAGTATAAAACCGACCGAAAACCGAACCGAATGATCGGTTTTTTCGGTCGGTTCGGGGCCGTCGGTTTTTTTTTCACCCCTAGTTGCCACTGCTTTGGTCATTTTGTCGCCTAGCTATTCCTTTGTATTGACAAATTCAAGCTGCATTTCTCCCTTCTGCACCAAGTCTATGATAAAGGGTGTCGGAGCTCAATGTGTTTTGTCTTGCCATGAAAAATTGAATTTTTGCTCATTGCAATGGCTGACATATTATTGTAATAGATAATTGTTGGGCCTTCCTCTTTATGCTCCATGTCAGAAAGAATTCGTCCGAGCCATACAGCCTCACATGTTGCATCTGTAGTTGCAATATATTCAACTTCTGCCGATGAGAGAGCAATTATCGATTGCCTTTTAGTACTCCAAGCGATGATGTTAGATCCCAAGCAAAATACGTAGTCAGACGTGCTCTTTCGATCATCGATTGATCCAGCCCAATCACTATCGGTGTAGCCAATAAGCTTGCTATCATTTTCTTTTGTGTACCTAATGCTGAGTTTCTTCATCCCTTGAAGATAACGGAGAATTCGTTTTGCTACGACATAGTGTAGCTTGCTTGGCTAAGAAAGTGCCCATCAAAAAGCAGAAGGGAGCAAAAAGGAAAACACAATACAAAGCATCTGAAGAAAACAAAAAGGTCACACAAAAAAAGTTAAAGATAGCTGCTAGCTCTAATAAACCAGAAGGAAAATGAAATTTTTGGGCCTTTTATCATTTCTTTGTCAAAGCCCAATCCTTGGCCTCGTTATATCCTGAATAAAATTCTTTCAAATTGAAAAGCACAACTTGATAGCAAGAATCCAAAGGGAACCGTGTAAACTCCCTTCAAGCAAAAAATAAAAGAATTGTGTAACATTGGCGTCCGTCGAAGGAGAAGTCCAAACCGGGATACCTCAATGGAGAATTAGTGAATGTACATTTGTAACCTGTGGCATGCGTTCATGACAAGAAATCTTGTGTTTTGACTAAGCTCATTTGATGGAGTAAGAGAATATTCAAAATCAAAGGCCCAAGTTTGTTACAATTTCAAATTGTGGGGCACATTTGGTAATTTCCCGAATCCTCGAGTTTGTCATTGCTCAATGGTTTTTTTCTACCCTTCGAGTCAACATAGCATTGTCAAAATCCACCTCTTTTCCAAAAGGTCAACCAAGTCAAATATATCACATGTATGCCATCTTTCAAGTCCTTGAGTAGTCAATCTCTGCCCAGTCAGAGGCACCCTTAGGGAGATCACTTTCCAATCCTTCAAGTCAACCTGGTCTTGTCAAAATTTACCCCCTTTGTCAAAAGGTCAATCTCTGCCCAAATCAGGGGCATTTTGTTTTTTTGTAAAGTTGCTCATTCGAAAAAGGGTCTTTCTTGTCTATCAAATCGTCAGGGACTTGTCCAAATTCACACAAGGTCTTTGTCCAGTCCAGCTCTCATGGTCTTGTTAGTCTTAAACTCATGAAAGATAATTTCAATACATGGAAGAGAATAAGTTTGGATACATAGATCAACGGGTTGTCGAAACCATCCATAGAATTAGAACTGAGGTTCGACATCTACTAGGGCACATTTGCCAAAAACTAGGGCATGTGAGCCTAATGCCATCAACTGGGGGAAGCAATTACACCCAAATTCAACACTGGGGCATGACAGCCAACTGCTCAAGCCTCGACAAAAGAAAACCAAAGTTCCAGCATAAACCCCAAACCCTTGGCCAAAAGCTCAAGCCTTAACAAAATCTATCCCAAAACTCAAGCCTCGACAAAAGCCAGCCTAAAAACTCAAACCGTAGCCGAAAGAAAAGATAGTAAAGCAAAAGAGATAGCCCGTTGCGCCACCTACTTTTTAAGGAAAGAATATTGTCCTTGTTGTCATCAAACATGAGTCTCACGTAACCGTCCCTGAGGACAGTTTTTTATCGTCCTTTATGATAGTTTTTAATCAACCGTCCTTTGTGAAATGTTTTCAATCAACCGTCTTTTGGACAACATTCAATTAATTGTCCTTCGGGGCAGTTTTTCAATCAATTATCCTCCGGGATAGTTTTTGAATCAACCGTCCTTCGGGACATGTTTTCAATCAATCGTCCTTCAGGACAGTTTTCAATCAGTCGTCCTTCGGAACAATTTTTAATCAATCATCCTTCGGAACAATTTTATCAATCGATCGTCCTTTGGGATAGTTTTTCAATCGATCATCCTTCGGGATAGTTTTTCGGAAAATTTTATCAATCGATTGTCCTTCGGGAAATTTTTCAATCAATCATCATTTGGGACATGTTTTCAATCAATAGTCCTTAGAGACAATTTTTTAATCATTTGTCCTTTACGGCCGGTTTTGGTGGTTTGACATAAAAAATAATTCGAAAAAATTCGCTGCCACATTACCTGATTCCCGTTATGTATCATTCAATCCTCTCCCATAGGCAATAACATTAATAATGAGTAATCACAGTAAAGGATTCAAAGCAATAACTGTCTAAACTAATAGTTCATTTAAATAGCGAACAATACTAATAAATTTGCCAGAATCTCTTGTAATCAACCGATGGACTTTACAAATCTAAAATACACAATTAAGGTTAGCTATTTAGTTACAGGCATATCATGGTCAATATGCATTTCAGGGACATGGCATGATAGTCAATTCAAATATTTGATCTCTGTCCAAGTTACAGGAGCCAAACTACTATAATTATGCTTCAGATTACCCATTTCAAGTACCAGGAGCTATTTTAGTCCAAAACTTTCAGTGTCAATTGTAAATTTAACACTGTTAATTATGAATTTAGATAGAAATTAACACTGTTCATATCAATTTATACTGTGAATTATTAATAACACTGCTAATTATTCAGATAAAAATTAACATTGTTAATTGTGAATTTATACCTGTGAATAGGTAATTTGACACTGTTAATTATAACTTTAGATAGATATTAACACTCTTAATTGTGAATTTATATTGCGAATAACACTGTTAATTGTAACTTTAGACATAAGTTAACAATATAATTGTTAATCGACGCTATAAATTTTACAGCGTAACTGTAAAGTAACACTGTTAGCTGTGAAATTTATACTACTAATTGTGAAATTTACACTATCTGCTTTAACACTAATAATTAAAATTTTGATTCTACATAGTTTTATATGGAGCATTCAATATTGGTTTCGTGTAGTAGATATCTACTAGTAGATTTGAAATATATAAATTTTATAAAACACAAATAGATATAATAAAAATTATGGGAAATAATTTTCACACCCTCCATTTTACAATCGGCACTCCTTTTTTTGTCTTTATCCACATGAGTTTACAATATTACCCTTGCATGTGTGAAAAAGGTGTATTGAAGAATGGCATTATTATAAAATCATGTGGACAAAGACAAAAAAAGGAGTGTGAATTGTAAAATGGGGGGTATGAAAATCATTTCCTAAAATTATAAACAATTTAAGATTTAACGTAAAAACGCAAAAGGGTGAGAATAAGAGAGAGTACCAAAAAAAAAAGAGAGAGAGAGAGAGAATGGGAAATGATGGAGAGAGAGAGAGTGTGTGCGTGCCAAAGAAAGCGAGAGGCGTGTGGAGACAGGATCGGATGGGGTAGTGATTGTGCGCATTTGTGCGCAAGGAATTGATGGGGCAAAATCAAGTCAAGCAGTACCGGCTCGAAAATTCCCCAATGACCGTGGGTAGGTTTTACCTTGGGCTAAGGAGACTTTTGGGTTGATTTGGAATGGTTTGAGCCTGCAAAATGTCCAACGAAAAACTGAATGGGCTTGGGGCTGAAATGGAATTGTCGGGCCCAGTTCCAATCTAACATCCAATGATTGAAAACCGAAGGAATATAATTTAATTAAAATCATTTACGTAAAAGAGAAAAAAAAAAAATAACATATACGAAAAATGTATGAAATTTGCGGACAGTGCACCTCAACCCTTGTAGGTCCAAACAATATTAATGCCAACCAAAAGTTACTTATGCCACCCCAAAATTACGAATGTCACTCCAATTACTAGCGCAGCCCAAAATATAGCGATGGGAAGGATTCTAGTTCTCGTGAGTGCCACTCAAAAAATTATTAATGGCACCTAACATTTTGCTAACGCTGCCCAAAAATGTACTAAACACAGCCCCACCAAAAATGTTCTGAACACAGCCCCGAAAATTATTAATGTCACCCAAAATCATTAATGCCACATGATTTTTTTTTTTCATTTATAATGGTATATTTGATGCATAATGGCAACTTCATATAGATACATAATTGGGTTAATGAGCGGGTTGTGTTTCATATAGATACAAATAAATGAGTCGGTTTGCATGGGTGAGTATAAATGTTTTGGTGCCTTGCAGAATGCAAGGTTCTGTGTTACTTGGCGCTTGGGCAATGGGTGGCTTGTTTCCTTGGTATGTTTGAGTCCAAATCCCTTTGATTTTATTTATGCCTTTATTGTTCTTTTATGTTCCCATGTGATGGATGGAGCCAGAGGGGGACAAGTGGTGGCGACCGCCACCGTAAGGTTTTTAAAAAATGCAATTATTATATAGAAAATAAATTTTTTTTTTCCTGAATTATATAGAGTCCCGCCACTAGATTTTTTTAATCTTTCTTCTTATTAATACAGTTTGTCTTTTTATTTTGTAAGTGTACATATTTTCGCCACCACGAAGGTAAAATCCTAGCTCCGTCCCTGCGTGTGAGAACTAATATGGGGCATTCAAGGATTTTTTTTAATACTTTTTTATTTTTTATTTTTGGAATATTTTGTAGAGGGGTATTGTTGGAGCATAAGTCATCACAAGCATCTCTAATGACAGTCTTGCAATTCAAGAGGTTATTAGCGAAAAGGTGGAGAATTGGTAGAGAATTATAATTTACCAAAACTACACAATTGCCCCTTCTGAAGAAGTACAAAAACAAGTCACATACATAATTTATTCTGTCTATACGTCTTTATTTTTTATTTATTATAGCGACATATGAAGCAACCTATTTTGTCACAAAATCTTACGAAAATATGCTTAAATCGTCGAATTTTCTATTCAAATGAAGCCCCCATCATGTTTTCATTCATTGGTACATTTCCCAAAATCATTGATGTTTTCAAATTGGAAACCCCTGATGGTAGTTTATACTTATTTCCCAGAACTTCTTTGCAAGAAATTTGTTTCGAAATAATTTGCTCTTTTGATTCTTTTTTTTTTTTTTGAAAAGTTGCTCTTTTGATTCCATGCTCATTAGTATATGATTTTTTCACCATCATAGTTATTGACTTTTTATTTCAAGTCATAATTTTCCTTTGAATTAGAATGTCTAATTTGTTTCACTATCACACTACTACAAAAAGAGCTAAAGATCACGCTTAAAAAATAAAAAAGATCTCAGTTTTTGTAAAAACGTGATAAAAAAATAAGAGCTATATATATTTTTTTTATCACGGTTACGTTTATAAACCGAGATGAAAAACACTTTTAATTTCGGTCATCTAAAAAACGTGATTAAAAATAACAGGAAATTAAGCTTGAATCTCGGTCCTTTAAAAAGTGTGATTGTAAGTAAGAGAATATATCTCGCTTTTAATAAGGACCGAGATGGAAATTTTTTTTTGAAAAAGCAAGATGGAAAGAAGTATTTTGACATATAAATTAAGTGTGATAGTAAGTAGGAGAATATATCTCGTTTTTAACAAGGACTAAGATGGAAAAGTTATTTTGAAAAACCGAGATGGAAAGCAGTTTTTTTTTTGGTAAATCGAAAAAAAAAAAAAGAGAACAGAATGAAGTATATATTTGGCATACAAATTAATGTGCCTTAATTCCCTCCACGACCAAATTGCAACTACGTACCTAGATCTCGCGCCCAAGTTTAAGCCTTCCCTCCACGGCCAAAAAATTTCTCTCTGGTCAGCAGATATCAAACCCGACTCCATGACTCCTCTCTCTCTCTCTCTAAAAGTGTTGAATCAAACGGTTGTGTCCGAGATTTTTGATGATCCAGGTTTGAAGGCCTAATCCAAATTAGGTAGGAACTCATATTGTATACCGGGCCTGCTGCCCTTTCAGTTTGAATTGATGAATTTCTCCTACTTGTAGATCGAGCCAAAATCTTTGGTTGCTAATTTATCTGAGGTACGTACATAATTATTGCAATCTTTGGTTGTGAACCATTTATTGGATGGACCTAATGGGGTTGGAATTGATGTTGGGTTCTATTCCAAAATGAAGCTGGAAAGGACTTTTGATATTATTGAATTGAAGTAGATTAACACTTGGATATTGGCTTAGTGCTGAATCATGTAATCCTTGTTTGCATAAGGTCTTCTTTGAGGCACCATCCAAAGACATCTCCCAAGTCTTGTATGCAATCCCCGTTAGCTCTTCATTAATCCAAGTGGTCTAGGTTAACAGGAATAAGTCTTCAAGGTGGTAAACTAATTAGTTGGGATGCAAATTAAGGTGGTGTTTAATGTGGTCAATCCAAAGCTGAAGAAAGGTTTAGTTAATTTTTTGTTAGGCGACACAATCTGTTAATGCCCCAACATGCCAATAGCACTTGGGCTATAGCATGTCTAGTCTAGTCAATGGCTGATTCATAATTTGTGACTCGCGGGACCCAAACCAAATTTTCAAAATCTAAAATAATAACAATGGGTGCTCTGTTATTGCAAAGTAAATTTATCTCGTACCAATTTGTTTACAGTTGGATCAAAAGCATTAAGACAGATGTATCGATAGATTTGTGCATATTGATCCGAATATAAATGTATTTGAATGACCCGATACACGAACACTATATGTCTGTATTGTTTTGTGGGTGTTTTGTGATATTTTCCTTAACTTGGCATTGTGGATGCTCTATGTACAATGTTTTAGGAGTATGGTTCACAACTTTATTATACTTTTCCATCTCATACAGGATGGGTTCACCTCAGAATTTACCAAGTAATGGCAGCAATGCAGTGCTGCCACTGAATCCAAAAGGTAAGAAAAGGAAACAAAGGCATTCAACTCCGAATTTTGCTAGCAATGACAAGGATACAGAGTTGTCGCTAGATTCTAACTCTTGCAAAAGGAGAAGAGGTTCAACATTCCTTCCAGATGTAATAAAGGATAGGAGTTCAGGTGTACGGAGAGAAGTCCATTACAATAAAAGAGGTCAAACAATAGGGGAAACAAAGCCAAAATACTCAAGCTGGCTTGGAGTACTGGCTCGCACAATGGTCCCGATAGATCGAGAATGGGAAGAGGTGACAAATGAAAATAAAAATAAGCTATGGGAGTGTGTGCAGGTAATTTTCATCTTCCTATGCTATCCTTTTATATTTTCCAAATTACAAGTCAACTATAGAACACTTATTTCCTTGAAATGGCATATATGCCTGTTATAGTTTACATTAATGTCTTTATAAGTTGTGCTCACCATCAAGTCCCTCATTGAAATGGTATATAACACTGCTTATTCGATACGTGATAAGATAGATGTCATTCAAGGTGGATCCATGTAGCAAGAAGAAGGTTTTATCTAATATTGCAACAAGCTGTAGGACATTCAGGAAAGCTCTCACTACGTACATACGTAAACATAAGTCAGATCCTGATATCCTTTCAAGACCACCACCAAATTATAGTTTCCTTGATCAAAATCAGTGGGATGCATTTGTTAAACATAGGCAGACTAAAGATTTTCAGGTATATATGCATAAGCAAAGTTTCATTTCTTTAATTATGAGTCAATGTTGACAAATACCATATAAGTTGACTCATTTTCATGTCATTCATTTGAAGAAACTAAGTGATGAGAACCGAGAAAGACAGAGCAAAAACATATATCCTTGCAGGCTCAGTCGAAAGGGCTACGCTGTGTTGGAACAAGAACAAGTAAGTTCAGGTGGCATCTTTTTTTTTTTTTTTAACTATACTACTGTAACAATTTAGAGACTTATTGAGTACTATATTTATAGTTTTGGGTTGCATCTATTTATGTTGCTGTAATTTTGCTGATGTAAGTCTTGTTACTTGCTCCTTATTTTATAGTTAAATATGAGAAAGAAATCAATTGAGGGTGCTGAGGATGAGGGTGTTGAGGATGAAGTTACTGAAGGTGAGGATATTGAAGATATCGATAGGGCGTTTTATGGAAGTTGGCTCGTCAAAACAAAAACGGGGAGTATGATGATGAAAGCATCAAAGAACAAGCTGCGAGGATTGTAAAGTTCCTTAAATCAATTGATTTTGTGTTAATATACCCTTCAATTCTTCTTATAAGTATAGTAATGCTCGTTGTAGGATGAGGTAACCCGCCGATCACGAGAGGGGAGTTTACCAATTGGAGGAAGTAACGACATTCTGGCGTTGGCACTGGATAAACGTAAACATTCTGGTCGGGTACGGGCTACAAGAGAATTTGTAACACCAATTGCCTACTTCCACATGCCTAGACGTACTAGACGTAGTATTCATTCAAGTTGTGAAGAGAAGTTTAAAACCCTTGTGACAGCAATGTCAAACATGGAAAGCTGAGTCAATGAGTGCGAACAAGTACCCCACACACCACACCACACAATGGACGACAACATGAAAATCATGACATTGGCAACCCACAATTTAGTCCTGTCACAACGGAGGACATCATGAGAACACAGAATGACATGCCACTTGATCCTAAAACAAAAGTCAAACAGGTATATAATTTTTAGCTTATTCAAGTGAACATTTTTATATTGTCTAGCGTGTTATTAGTTGGTCTGACTGGCTGATTTGGTTGTTCTAGAGCCAACCATGTAGATTGGCAGTGGGCTCCCTTGATAACATAGTTGCTCTATGTAAAATGTTTGAGAAATTTGGATCCGAGGAAGTAGTTCACACGGTACCGCTGGGGATGCCAATGTCCATGTGTATATCGACTTTGTGATAAAAAAAAAAAAGATGCAATTCTTCATGTGCCTATCGCAAGAGAGGTGTATATTGTTGGTGAGGCAACAGGATATTATGTTGCTTGGCCCAAAAATTTAGTATTGCTTGGCGATGAGGTATAAATAGCTTATCTTGAATCCATATAAAAACTTATGTCATATATTTTTTTTTTCGGATAGAGTTCACTAATGAACATTTGTTGATTTATGAAATTTCTAATGTAGGGAGCATCGAAAAACCATGGAGTGAGTTCAAACACCATGAAAAGTTATAACATTGGCAGCCCACAATTTAAACCTGTAACAGTGGAGGACAACATGAGAACACGGAATGACATGCCACCTAATCCTAAAGCAAAGGTTAGAAAGGTATATAATTTTTAGCTTATTCAAGTGCCCATTTTTTTTTATTGTTACATGTGTCATTAGTTGGTGTTACTAACTGATTTGGTTGACCTAGAGCCAACCATGTAGACTGGCAGTGGGCTCCCTTGATAACATAGTTGCTCATGGTGAAATGTTTGAGAAAGTTGGACCCGAGGAAGTTATTCATACGGTACCGTATGGGGATGCTTATGTTCATGTGTATATCGATTTTGTGATAAAGAAGGATGCAATTCTTCCTATGCCTATCGCAGGAGAGGTGTATATTGTTGGAGAGGCAACATGATATTATGTTGCTTGGCCCAAAAATTTAGTATTGCTTGGCGATGAGGTATAAATAGCTTATCTTAAATCCATATAAGACTTTTGTCATATTTTTTCGGATAGAGTTCACTAATGAACATTTGTCTATTTGTATTTTTAATGTAGGGAGGGTTGAAATATCATGGAGTGACTGGAAATAAGGTATAATGTTTGAAAAGATTACTTGTAAAGAATTCTGAATTGCGTTTTCTGGTTTACATATGCTAATTCTTATATTTCTTACACAGGGAGCGTCAAAAGACCTTGGAGTGACTGCAAATAAGGTTTTATCTAATTCCAAAAGTTCTATTACATTTTCCTCTTTTGTATTATTCAACTTGTTCACTTAGCTTTGGTATTTTGGGTAATCTCTTATCTAGGGAGCCGCATGCTTGACCGAAATCCTAAACCTAAATTAGTGGTTTGCCCCAAGCGTAGGGCTGAGACCGGTGTAGCACAATACCCGGTAAGACCGGAATCGAATCCACAGAGAAGGTGAAGAGTGCTTGACTAAAAACTCAGGGTTCTAAGTTTAACACAGCTCTTAGGTAGCCACCCTTGTGATTTGGTTGGAAAATTACCTAAACTAAGAGAATTTGATTTTACTTAAATTAATTAAAATGAAGTACGGTCGTAGGGTTCATAACACGGTGACCAGGTCCGAATATTTCATGCTCCATTCGTTGTTTCCAAGAAAACGTTTGATTTTAGAGAGAAAAGGTTACCCCGAAAGATGCGAATCCTCGCGATCGCCATTGCCCATGTACAACAAAGAACGAGTTTTGGTCCCCCGTTCCTCACGTTACATGGGCTCCAACGAAACTCGGATTCGTCCATCGGAAGCTCTTTAATAACCTAAAATTGCTTTTTAATTATTGATTGTAAGAATCGGAGCACGAACTACCCCATCCCTGGAAACGGCGTGTTAATCACCCCGCGACCATACTTATAAATCTACTCACTCATGTTGAACAGAACAGATAACATAATTATGGAACAAAACATGCTATTAAACTTGAATAAGAATTAAAACAAAGATTCGAGTCTCAGAACGCGGACAAACTCCCGCGAACGAAGGTTTAATGAGGACAAAATAGAAAGTACCCGAAGCAATACGTGAATCTGTGAACAAAACTTCCAAACTCCAATGGAACAAGCTCCGGAAAGTAATAACTTCAAAGGAAAAACGGCTGCAGAACAGGAAGAAAATTAATGCTAAGTTCCAACACTAATTAGACCTAAAATCGGAGTATTTAACCCTTCCCGAAGTCAAACTACGTGGCAAAGTCAACTGGCTGTATAAGGCCCTTTTTATCGATACAGAGAAGTCCTGTATCGATACCCATACGTTCTGTTCCCAAATTAGCACACGGGTATCGATACGGGACAATCCCTGTATCGATACCGAGCCTACTAAATTGAAATTCCAGCTGTTTGGTCGTCCTCACTTGGGTCCCACTGGTTCCCAACATGCCCGACCCCCATGTGTCCACTTTATGCGTTCTTTTCCGACCTGTTCCCTACAAAACAACCAAAAAACAAGAAAAACCAAGGACAACACCGCATCAAGTGGAAAATAGAATAAAATGTGCCTCTAACGCGCTAATTCGCCCTACTTAGGCGCTTATATCTATGACATTGCGCGCCTATCACACCCCCCAACTTGAGCGTTGCTAGTCCCTAGGAACGAACGAAATAAAACCAAAGACAAGAAACTAGAAAACACCAACGGGGGTACGGTGTTTATGACACCTGTAGAACAATCAATCATAGCGATAGATATTCGCCTCTTAATATGCCTGTAACTCACATGCATGCATGCCTTGACAGAAACTCAAACACGGTTAGCATAACGCCACATGCGCGAATAAATATCCCTACAACAAATAATCGCGTTGCACTACTCACCAGATCACTCAACATCCCATATAAGCGCTTGGCGAGATGCGTGGAACCGAACAACTGGTTTCCACGTGCCAATCAAAGTTAACGCTTAGCAAGAAATAACGCACAATATGCACAATATGTCCAAATATGATTTCACAAAATAAGCAACATCATTATAAATCATGCATAAGTGAGAGATAAAATACGTGCACACGATCGACTAAGGACTTTTTGGATTATATTGACCTTGGTTAGAACAAAATAGGAACTGCAAAATCAGGTGACGGCCTATAGAAGCTCAAGGTTAACTACCCTACTTGCCGCACCTGTCATGTCTACTACCTGTCAATGCGCCCATCGGCGCCACCCAAACTAAGTCCACAACATAAAGATAAAAACAACATCCATGCAAAGTATATTACAGACCCCAAATGAAAAAGAACAAAAGTTCCACATAAAATAACAAAATACCCCAACATGAAATAACACCTCCTCATCATACTACCTACCTCTAGTCAGCCCCATGCAACACAAGTGCCTCAATCAATCCGACCCATCCTCACTCTCCTCAGCAGCAGCATCATCAGCGAAATCATCACTGACCTCCTGCTCAGGCAACTCCAGCGGAACATATGGAGTCGAAGTCGACCCCTCAAGTCGGCCCACCATCCACTCTTGCCTGTGATTCATCAGCTGCTGCATCCTTGCAGTTTGTCGCACTTCTTAGAGTTTGTAGTTTGTCGCACTTTTGCGGAAGTTGATAATCTTAGAGTAAATGAATAATGCCCAGTCACACACAGTCTCCGACTCCATGAAAGCTGTCAACAAATTCCCAGTATTCTCAGAAGGCTTATTTTCAGTTGCCCTCGGGTCCAGATTGTAACACACTACCTGGTTCAAAAACCGATATGCCGGCTTAAACTTGCCCGGCCGGTGAGGAATACTAGCGTCTTTACGTTTCTCATACAAAATACCTGTACGGGGAAAATTCCACGTAACGCTGGATCACGTGCTTCCCTTAACCAACCCTAGATCTGCAAAACAGAGAAAGGGTTAGAGCACCTTTGCCTTTCGTTGGCAAAGGCCCTCCGATGCCTAAGTTAGTATCACGTACTTGAAAGCTTAAATCACAATGCGTATGAAAATAGGTTTCGTCGCGTACCTTTTGTCATGGTAATTGCCCTGTATTTATAGGTGTAGATGTTCTTCACCTTTAGGCATCTCATGCCCCTGTTTCCTATTCCCTTTAGGAATCCCTTTCTCAATAGGACTTTCCTATATGGGGCGTACTCCTAATCACATTAGGATTTCCCATATTGGTCCCTTATTTCACGGGATTGCTTCCTTATCACATAAGGAATTGTTTTTGGAATATTCTGGAATGTCTCACCGCCTTATCTGAGGCGGTGCCGAGCTTACACGTAGCTCGGTATGACTCGTACATAACCCAGCTACTCACGCCGAGCTGAATCTATGTATCCCAGAATGCTATTTAAGCTTTACTCATAGCTCTGCTAGCTCGGCCATATCAGGGGCATTCCCTTGTGACCTATACCGAGCTGGCACCTCTTGGTATATATTTAATTTATTCAATCACCTTAGCCTTATCCATGGCCAAACCAGCTCGGCAAAGGGCTCACGTGTACCCTATGTGGTGCCAAGCTATCCACCCTCTCGTGGTGAAGTCATCAGGCACGTGTTACGCCTAGTAGTAGGGTAATCGGATTTTACCCACTCCAATACCCGCCACTCTACGTGGGTCAAAATCCTCAGCGGGGCAAGGGTAGTTAGTATCGGTCGGCCTCACATACCGCAAACTCGCAGCAATGACATCGGGTGTGACTGTAATGGGAATCCTAGCCACTCGTGAAGTTATCTGAGTCTCGGAACTGAAGGCAGTCCCGGATGCTGGTACATGAATATTTTTATAGAATTCCCTCACGAGTTCTAAATTATACCCGGGGTTTGGTTCGAACCAAAACGACATACCTTGTTGCACAATGGCTTGTATAGTGACGTCATTTGGGAGAAACCCATCCCGGATAATGTGACGCTCGTTCTTAACGCCCCTCTGTTCAAGGGAAGCCTCCCATCTTTCCCATTCATCTCGGGCAATCTGATCCTTGGTCCTCCTTCCCCCGGTCGCTTGCTCTGGAGGGGCACTAGAGGATGCCGCTCCTTTGCCCTTAGCACTGGTGGAAGTCTTCCTGGGTGCCATGTTTTGAAATTTGGTTTAGAAAATTAGGGTTTCAGATCTGGAAAGATAAGGGTTTTCGGAAGGGATGGAGAGGTATATGTGGTAGAGGTGGAGAAGAGGAAGGTTTTGGTGAAATTTGGTAGGATTTGGGTGAGATTTGGAGGAGTTTTGAAGGTTTGAAGGTGGTGGCTATGGAGGAATTTCGTGGGTTTAGGGTTAGAGAGAGAGAGAAAGGGGTTGGGAAGAAGATGGGTAATGAGGAAGATGACCGGTCAAAACCCTTTAAAATTCGCGTTTAAGGGGCTCGGTATCGATACAGGGAAAGGCCTGTATCGATACCCATACGTTCTGTTAGCGAATGGGTCACCCGGTATCGATACAGAGGTATTCCTGTATCGATACCGAAAGGTTTTTTTTTTTTTTTTAATGGAATTGGCTGAGGTTAAGGTTTAAGGATTCTGGTTTCCAACACATGACACCCAATCAAACTCCCTCACGCACTACTCTCTTAAAACCCATCATTTCACAAAATTTCCTCACAACAGTACGGCACTCATGTTGCACGGAGCTTGACTTCCCCCCCAACTTCAATCCAACCAAAACACCGGTTTCCTAAGACACGGGGACTGACTCGGACTGGTTTAAGATGGGTCAAGGAGACTCGTATGTGGCTTAATCATGCAAAGAATGCCTTGTTTCATCCCCTATGCACATTATTCACTCTCACAAATGCATGAAAAATAACTGGTCTCTTATTTGCAAAACAAAAGCCTAATATTTTATGCGATTGCAGAAAGGAATACAAGGAATATGGGAATGTTCTTCAGGATACGCTATTATCAATGTGGGGATACTATTCACATGCTTGACAGTGCATCATGTTCAATGTATATAGTCAAATATATGCATGCATTCAAGTTAAACAGGCATACTAAATTAGCTAAAACATCATATGCTCGATGATATTTACAAGATGCATAACAACCGTATCCCCAAAACCTACCTAGCAACGCAATGCAAGTATGTACAACGTACACCCTCCCACCAACTAGAAACGTGCTATGTCCCCAGAGCATGGAGACATAAAAGTGAAAGAACAAGGGGAAGAACTGGACCTCCGGGTGGCAGCCAACCACCATGACCTCGGCTGATGTACGAGGAATTTCAGGTACGCGCACCATGCAACCTGCAAAACACGTCAGTCCAGCCCGACACGTGGTATCCGGGCGTACACAGAGAAAACCAAAAAAAACAAATAACAGAAAAGGAAAATACACCACCACTTCCGTCACGTGAAAGACACGGGTACCACTTTTCTCCCTAATTGCTCACGTAAACTTGTGTAGAAAAGGTCATCATAACAATCCCGGTTAAGTCATGACTCAACAGGTTAAATTCCTCAAGGTTTGTCCTTAAAGGAATCAGAGTGCTTGACCGTTCGAGTGATTAAAAATTAACTTAGAATTTCGTCCCAAGCGTAGGACTATCGACCGGTGTAGCACAATAAATCCGGAAGTACCGGAGTCGAACCACAGAGACGGTCTACGGTGTTGACCCAAACAATGCTAGATTCTATGTTTGCAAATGGCTCTCAGGTAGCCACCCCTTGTTCAGATGACTGATTTAATTAACTAAATTAAACTGATTAAATTATTGGACTCTTAATTAGAACAGAAGAGCACAGCCGTGGGCACTACAGCGTCCGCAACTAGCCTAATCCACATTCACTCGGGCCACAATAATTTAATTAATAGGTTTAACAATATGAAAAGAATTCCCAACAAATGCGCACCACTTGTCACCAACCACTGTGCGCATTTGGAATTGGCAATGCCGGGTTTGTTTGTTAGAAGAGATTTCGTATTGAAAAACTGCGCATTAATTTGAATGATTCGGCACCAAGGTAGAACGCAAATTAGCCTAGCCACGGGACACCTTGTCCCGCGGCCGCACTCAGTACGACTACTCACACATATTGAAATCAATTGCAGAAATCACAATAATCTTAGATCCAGACATGCTTGGAATTAAAATACGAGAAACAATAGAAAACAATACCGTAGTTGCAAAGGTAGAAACTCGAATTTAATTAATAACCCGCAAAGTAACAAGGCACTGGAAATCTGGAAATTAAACTTGAATGCGAAGCGACGAACAAAGAACTTCAAATCTTGAGCCGAAAAACTTGCGAAACAAAAGTCTACGTAAAACTTGTGGAACCCTAGAATGGGTTTTAACTTTAGTATTTATACTTACTAAGTAATCCTAATGAAAAACCGACTGAAATCGTTAAGGAATTAGTTCTATGACCAATAAAACGACGTAGTATCAAATCTGATGCCTCCGTAAGCTCTCGGTATCGATACCCCTAATAAGGGTATCGATACTAAACCTTCTGGACCGAAATTGCTCCCTCGCTAGCCGATTAGTATCGATACGGAAAATAGGGGTATCGATACTAATTGGCTTCGGGCAGAAATTGCTCCCTCGCTAGCCGATTAGTATTGATACGGAAAATAGGGGTATCGATACTAATTGGCTTCGGGCATTTCAAAATCAACCTTCCCAAGCCTTGCTCCCCGCGCCAACTCCACTTCAAGCCATGCAAAAAGCGCTCCAAAGTCATCCTTTTCCCTGGCAAATTCATGAAAACACCAAAACACCACCGTGCACGCATTAAACAGAAAAATAACATTAAACCGCAAGTCTAACGCGCTAAACCCCCCTACTTAGGCGCTTATATATGGAATATTGCGCACCTATCACAGAGCCAATCGTCTTTTATGACTATCCGAGACACGGCAATAAGATTGTTCGAAACCCAGATACACAAATTTAAGGCTAGAAATTAGGTGGCTATACCGGACCGTTTTTTTTTTTATATTTGTTAAAATTAAAATCAGACACGACAATACACAAAACACCCTCGCTAACCAGAGCTGGGCACACGATCCTTATTTTAATAGCGGCGTGCGAAGCTATAAAATACCCAAGTCAATGATGGGTACCCGTATCGCTAGGGGCCGGGTCCACACTCAATTAAGAGCATGGTACACTTGAGCTACCCGTCAAAACATAGCCCAACGGCTAAACAACGGGAGTATCCGAGTAAACTGGATCAACTAAGTCCTCCTCCGGTTCACCTACGTCAATTATCTCTAAAAATGGTTTAAGACGCTGACCATTAACTTTGAAAATATGATTATCCTTAGGATCGCAGACATCTATTGAACCGTTCGGGTAAACCTTATGGACTATATACGGCCCATCCCAGCGAGACCTCAACTTCCCTGGAAATAAGTGAATGCGCGAATTATATAGTAAAACTTTCTGCCCAACACTAAAGGTTTTGCGCTGGATATTCCTATCGTGGTACGCCTTAACCCTAGCTTTGTAAATGCTAGTGCTCTCATACGCATCATTCCTAATCTCCTCGAGCTCACACAGCTGGAGCTTCCTATGGGCACCTGCCTCTGGCAAACTTGCATTCACCGTCTGAATGGCCCAATGGGCCTTATGCTCCATCTCTACTGGCAGGTGGCAGGCCTTACCGTAAACAAGCCGATAGGGTGAGGCACCCAACACGGGCTTGTAAGCAGTGCGGTAGGCCCACAACGCATCGATCAGTCGCAGGGACCAATCCTTCCTACTCGGGTTTACCGTTTTCTCTAAGATTCCCTTAATTTCCCGATTGGCCAGCTCAGCCTGGCCATTTGTCTGAGGGTGATAGGGCGTAGACACCTTGTGAGAGATGCCATACTTCCTCATCAATGCCTCAAAGGACCTATTACAAAAGTGGGTGCCCTGATCAAAGATAATGGCACGTGGCATGTCGAATCTCGATAACACATTACTCTTTAAAAACTCAAGCACTACTTTTGAATCACTGGTCCTAGTGGGAATCGCCTCTACCCACTTTGACACATAATCCACCGCTAGGAGGATGTACTCAAAACCATGTGACACTGGAAATGGGCCCATGAAATCAATGCCCCAACAATCAAAGACCTCCAACACACAAATATTGTGGAGGGGCATCATATTTCTCGGGCCGACTTTACCTAATTTCTGACACCTGTCACACGACTTACAGAAAACATAAGCATCCTTAAATAGATTTGGCCAAAAGAAGCCACACTGTAAGACCTTGGCAGTGGTTTTCTTGGCGGAAAAATGACCGCCACATGCCTCCGAATGACAAAACTCTAAAATGCCCCTCTGGTCAACCTCGGGGACACAACGGCGCACTATTTGGTCCGCGCAGTATTTAAACACATATGGATCATCGAAAATATACTGCCGGACCTCTCTCAGAAATCGCTGCTTTTCAGGTGTAGTCCAATGGGGTGGAATCTGCCCAGTCACCAAATAATTGGCGATATCTGCAAACCATGGGCACGTGTTAGCGGCGAACAACTGCTCGTCAGGAAAGGTATCCACAATAGGGAGATGAGAGGTGGGGTCCTCAAACTCCAAACGAGGCAGGGGATCAGCCACTACATTCTCAACCCCTTTCTTATCCTTAATGATGAGGTGGAATTCTTGCAGCAAAAGAATCCACCGGATAAGGCGAGCCTTCGCATCCTGCTTGGTCATCAAATATCTCAAGGCCACATGATCGGTATATACCACAATCTGCGACCCCACCAAGTAGGACCGGAACTTATCTAAGGCAAACACAACCGCTAATAATTCCTTCTCAGTGGTGGTATAGTTCAGTTGTGCCTCATTCAATGTCTTGCTCGCATAATAAATCACATAGGGATCTTTCCCTCGCCTCTGACCTAAAACTGCTCCGACTGCATAGTCGGACGCGTCACACATAAGCTCAAACGGCAAATTCCAATCGGGGGCCTGAACGATTGGCGGAGTTGTGAGACTCCGCTTCAATTTCTGAAACGCCCCCTCACAAGCGTCGGACCACACAAAGAGTGTGTCTTTCGCTAACAATTGACACAAAGGCCGGGATATCGCGCTAAAGTCCTTAATGAATCGCCGGTAAAAACCGGCGTGACCTAGAAAAGACCGGACATCCTTGACAGTTTTTGGAGTGGGAAGATTCGCAATCAAGTCTATCTTCGCCTTGTCCACCTCAATACCCTTGGATGAGACAATATGTCCCAAAACTATTCCTTGGGTCACCATGAAGTGGCACTTCTCTCAATTGAGCACAAGACGCTTCTCCTCGCACCTAGTTAAGACTTTTCCTAAGTTCTCGAGACATCCGTCAAACGAATCCCCAAAAATTAAAAAGTCATCCATAAAAACCTCTACTATCTTTTCTACCATGTCGCTGAAAATTCCCATCATACACCGTGAGAAGGTGCCGGGAGCATTGCACAAGCCAAGGCATGCGACGGTAGGCGAAAGTACCATAAGGGCACGTAAAATGTGGTCTTTTCCTGGTCCTCCATGGCTACTTCAATCTGATTGTAGCCAGAGTATCCATCCAGGAAGTAATAGAACGCTCTGCCCGCAACTCTTTCTAAAATCTGGTCAATGAATGGGAGGGGAAAATGATCCTTCTGGGTGCTCGCGTTGAGCTTCCGGTAGTCAATGCAGACACGCCACCCGGTCTGAACACGGGTTGGCACTAACTCACCCTCCTCATTTCTCACGACAGTCACCCCTGCCTTCTTAAGCACAACCTGCACAGGACTTACCCACTCACTATGGGCAATCGGGTAAATGATACCCGCATCTAACAGCCACTACTACAAAAAGGCATAAAGATCACGGTCTTTTGGTGTGATCTTTTACTTTCAATCTCGGTCAAAAAACCGTGATCTTACCTAGTGTGATTAAAAGTCTCCATCTTTCAATCACGCTTCTAAACTGTGATAAAAACTCATGAAAAACTGTGATTAAAACAAAACAAAAAACTGTGATATTTGACAATATAACATCTCAGTTTTTCCTAAAAACCGTGATTGTTTACAGAGAAAAGATCTCAGTTTTTAGTAAAACCATGATTAAAAAATGGAGAAAACCGTGATGAAAAAAATTTCCTCGCTTAAACTGTGATAAAAACTCATGAAAAACTGTGATTAAAACAAAACAAAAAACTGTGATATTTGACAATATAACATCTCAGTTTTTCCTAAAAACCGTGATTGTTTACAGAGAAAAGATCTCAGTTTTTAGTAAAACCATGATTAAAAAATGGAGAAAACCGTGATGAAAAAAATTTCCTCGCTAATATAGGCATCCAAAAATTGCCTTATCTTGCAAACCTTGCTTCCATCTAGATTTGATCCTTTGACCTCTTGCACAAGACAAGTAACACCTATCCACCCCACCAATTATGCATTTCATTATATTGTTGAACTATTTAATATATATAATAGTTTTTGTAGGTCTTTCACTTGCCCATATTAGTTTCTTGAACATTGACTATGATTTTCTAGGCTTTATGTACTCTTATAGTTTCCAATCTTGTTTGAGAAAATTTAACTTTTGGTTACAGAAATAATTTTTTTTGTTCATATTCTATGAGTTTCTGACAACAAATTTTTTTTTTTTTGGTTTAAAAGGGATGTCCCATCTTCCAAATCAACAAAGTTTCCTTCCATCAAAACATCTAAATCCCTCTTCTCTTTCTCAGCATATTTATGATCCTCCAACTCAATAATTTTCATCAAATTGAAACTTTTCTCCCCATAAAATTTTACTCTCAACCGTTCTCCAATATCCATCACATTTTGAGCTTTCTTTAACAAGACAGAAAACATACTCCCTCCGTCCCTTTTTGTTTGTCATTTTTTGGTAATCGTGTTAGTTTTCGATCGCTTATATCTTTTAATATCGATCTCCAAATATATGCAATATGGATCTTGTTTAATAGTTCACGATTAATTCTATTATACAAAGTTTTTAAAACGGTGAAAAACATTATAGATTGAAAGATATAAGCAATTTAAGGCGTATTAGAAAATGGAATAATTGACAAACAAATTGGGACGGAGGGAGTAAGAAAGATCTCAGTTTTTGTAAAAAACGTGATAAAAAAATTAGAGTTAGATTTTTTATCACGGTTAAGTACATAAACCGAGATGAAATACAGTTTTAATCTCGGTCATCTATAAATCGTGATTAAAAATGAAAATGAAATTATCTCACCTTACTTACAATCACACTTTTTAAATAACTGCGATTAAAACTCTTACTTACAATCACACTTTTTAAATGACTGAGATTAAAGCTTAATTTTCTTACTATTTTCAATCATGTTTTATAGATGACCGAGATTAAAACTGTCTTTCATCTCGGTTTATGTACTTAACCGTGATAAAAAATCTAACTCCTATTTTTTAATCACGGTTTTACAAAAACTGAGATCTTTCTTATTTTTGAGGCGTGATCTTTATACATTTTTGTAGTAGTGCTTAAGCACTTTCGTCCTAACCACCTCCTTCATGTTGGGGTTTAGACGGCGCTGAGGTTGCCTAGAAGGCTTCACATCCTCATCTAGAAAAATGCGGTGTGTACACACCGTAGGACTAATACCCTGTAAGTCTGCTATCGTTCAGCCGATTGCCCCTATATGCTCTCTCAGCAGGGCAAGTAATTTAGCCTCTTGATCCGCCTCCAGGGAGGAGGAGATCACCACTGGAAACGTATCATTACCTTTAAGAAAGGCATATTCCAACGTATCCGGCAGAGGCTTCAACTCAGATTTCGGCGGCTGGACCGATGATGGGAGAGCTTTAGATAATGGGGCGCCCAGCGGTTCGAGAACTGGGTCCCAAACGGCGCCGCATACATCCTCTACTGCTAGCATCTCCATCAAACTCCCAACCTCCAGAGAATCTAAAAATGACGCCTCATTGGCGGTCAGCGCTATCTCTAGAGGATCCGTATACAACATATTTTCGACATGCTCTTGCACCAGCGTGTCGATCAAACTCACCTCATAGACCTCCTCATCATCCTCTATTTGACTATCCACGTTGTAAACATTCACCTCCATCTTCAAGTCCCCAAATGATAGTTGGACTTGTCCAGTTTTGCAATTCATTACAGCACTGGAGGTGGCTAAAAATGGACGGCCGAGAATAATGGGAGTCTTCTCAAGTACTTCCAGGATTGGACACGTGTCCAAGACAATGAAATCCACGGGGAACAGAAACTCCCCAACCTGAATCAACACATCTTCCACTACCCCCTTAGGAATTCTCACACTCCGGTCGGCCAACTGTAGCGTGACCGGTGTGGCCTTAAGATCACCTATGCCTAATCTCAGGTATACCGAATAGGGAAGCAAGTTGACACTTGCCCCCAAATCTAGTAAGGCCTTATCAAAACTCTGACCCGCAATAGCTATAGGGATAGTGGGACAACCTGGGTCTTTCCGCTTAATCGGAATATCAGCTTGGAGAATGGAGCTCACTTGCTCCGTCAGAAGCACGTTGCACTGACTCTTAGTTCTCCGTTTCGACGTGCACAGCTCTTTTAACACCTTAGCAAACTGAGGAATCGCGTCAATGGCTTCCATTAAAGAGATAGGAAACTGAACTTTCTTAAGCAACTCAAGAATTTGGAAGTTCACATTGACGTTAGGCTTTGCCACTAAGCGATGGGGATATGGTGCAACAGGTGGCAAAGGAGTCGTGGGGTCCGCATGAGCAGGCACCACCACCTCAGGTGACTCTAACTCTCTCTCTTCCTCAGTACACTTCCCCACAACAGGGACAACCACTAGTGCAGCGACCGGCTCCGGAGTTGGAACCGATTTTTGCTTCAGAGGAATTGTCTTGTCGATCACTTTCCCACTTCTGAGAGTGGTGATCGCCTTGGCTTCCTCTGCATTCGGGTTCAAATTACTCGTGCCTGAACCCTCTCCCAGATAATTAGTACTGACAGCATTGGCTTGAGGTTGAGAGGGAAATCTTCCCCTCTCCTGTTGGGTTTGCCCAACTGCTGCCGTCAATTGAGTCAATTGAGACCTAATGTCTCCAATGGCTTGCTTAGTCTGCTCGGTAAAACTTAACTAAGACTGCATGAGAGCTTTTAACATATCATCAGTCTGCTTATCCCTCGGTGGATGGTTTATGCCTGGGGTGGTCCAGAATATGAAGGACTAAACCCCTGCTGATTCTGTGAGGGATAACAATATGGGGACATTTGGCCTTGCGGAAGCCAGTATGGCTGCATCTGTTGCTGAGGTGGTGCCTGGGGTGGCACTGGTGCTTTGGGATCTCTCCAACTCAGGGCTGGGTGATGAACCCAGCCCGGATTATAGGTGTTTGAGAACGGATCCCAACGTTGGTTCACCGCATTCACCTCAGCTTGGTTACTCTGGTATGCCTCTTTAACCATCGGAAAAGCGGGGCATACGGTGACTGAATGCCCCGGACACTCACACAGCGCACACACTTCCTCGACCCTCACATCATTCACCTGTTGGACTTGCTTCAGTCGCAAGTCCTCCATTTGCTTGGTCAATTTGTCCAACTGAGACTGGACAGTGTGTTCTCTCACACTAAGGGGAAAGATACCGGACCCACTGGGTCCCTGTGCAGCTATGGCCCTATCCGCGAGGTCGGAAGGTTCCCAACATAGGAAATCCCATGCCTCATCTGGGGCTTTATCTAGGAAATCCCCCTCTCTACAGAGATACTCAATCTGCTGGGTCGTCGCAACATTGAGGCCCAGCTGGAAGAATGTCACCAACTG
The DNA here is from genome assembly GCA_020921065.1 of Vaccinium darrowii. Lineage (NCBI taxonomy): Eukaryota > Viridiplantae > Streptophyta > Magnoliopsida > Ericales > Ericaceae > Vaccinium > Vaccinium darrowii. The sequence continues at coordinate 5,744,489 of CM037156.1, forward strand.
ATGTTTCTCAAACCCGTGGTGGGGTAGAGACAACAGCAGGTCCTTAAACCTCTCCCAAAACCTCAAAAATGACTCGCCCTCTTTTTGTCTAAACGATTGGATTTGGCGAGTCAGGCGTTGGGACTTGCTCTCAGAGAAATATTTCCTATAGAATGACTCCCTAACAGCTGCCCATGTCGTGAGAGACCGCTCCTTTTGCATTCTGAGCCACTTGTCCGCACCATCTTTCAGAGAAGCAGGGAAAAGCTTAAGGCAAGCGTTTTCCCATTGAGTAGTGGTGGCTAGGGTGCGCACCAACCCCTCAAAGTGGCGGACATGCTCATATAGGTCCTCATTTTCCCTCCCATAGAAGAGAGGGAGGGCATTATGGGTTCCTGGTTTAACAGTGAAAGCGTTGCGTGCCTCCACAGTCTCAGTCGGCAAAACTATCGGGCCGAGAGGAGTAGTCCTCTCGGGACGCATATACTCCTGCATACTTTTCTGTTCTGCCATCTTGTTTGACTCTGTTTCCGATACTGACTCTGACTGGTAAAGCGGATTACTGATACTTACTGACTCAAAAGGTAAATCTATATAAAGACCGCTAATGGGAGTAGACTCTAAATTAGAAAAAGAAGAACTAGAAGACTCAGACTGACTCAACCCCACTTCTTTCCGAACTAATCGGTGCGTAGGGTCACGATAATAAAGAGGGTCTTGTATAGGAGAACCCTTCTTCTTTCTACCTATGGTGAATTAAACGATTAAAAGAAAAAGGAAAAGGACAAAATAAACTCAAACTACCCGAATTCTTAACACCACTTGCCTTCCCCGGCAACGGCGCCAAAAATGCTTGACCGAAATCCTAGACCTAAATTAGTGGGTTGCCCCAAGCGTAGGGCTGAGACCGGTGTAGCACAATACCCGGTAAGACCGGAATCAAATCCACAGAGAAGGTGAAGAGTGCTTGACTAAAAACTCGGGGTTCTAAGTTTAACACGGCTCTTAGGTAGCCACCCTTCTGATTTGGTTGGAAAATTACCTAAACTAAGAGAATTTGATTTTACTTAAATTAATTAAAATGAAGTACGGTCGTAGGGTTCATAACACGGTGACCAGGTCCGAATATTTCATGCTCCATTCGTTGTTTCCAAGAAAACGCTTGATTTTAGAGAGAAAAGGTTACCCCGAAAGATGCGAATCCTCGCGATCGCCATTGCCCATGTACAGCAAAGAACGAGTTTTGGTCCCTCGTTCCTCACGTTACATGGGCTCCAACGAAACTCGGATTCGTCCATCGGAAGCTCTTTAATAACCTAAAATTGCTTTTTAATTATTGATTGTAAGAATCGGAGCAAGAACTACCCCATCCCTGGCCACGGCGTGTTAATCACCCCGCGACCATACTTATAAATCTACTCACTCATGTTGAACAGAACAGATAATATAATTATGGAACAAAACATGCTATTAAACTTGAATAAGAATTAAAACAAAGATTCGAGTCTCAGAACGCGGACAAACTCCCGCGAACGAAGGTTTAATGAGGACAAAATAGAAAGTACCCGAAGCAATACGTGAATCTGTGAACAAAACTTCCAAACTCCAATGGAACAAGCTCCGGAAAGTAATAACTTCAAAGGAAAAACGGCTGCAGAACAGGAAGAAAATTAATGCTAAGTTCCAACACTAATTCGACCTAAAATCGGAGTATTTAACCCTTCCCGAAGTCAAACTACGTGGCAAAGTCAACTGGCTGTATAAGGCTCGGTATCGATACAGAGAAGTCCTGTATTGATACCCATACGTTCTGTTCCCAAATTGGCACACGGGTATCGATACGGGACAATCCCTGTATCGATACCGAGCCTGCTAAATTGAAATTCCAGCTGTTTGGTCGTCCTCACTTGGGTCCCACTGGTTCCCAACATGCCCGACCGCCATGTGTCCACTTTATGCGTTCTTTTCCGACCTGTTCCCTACAAAACAACCAAAAAACAAGAAAAACCAAGGACAACATCGCATCAAGTGGAAAATGGAATAAAATGTGCCTCTAACGCGCTAATTCGCCCTACTTAGGCGCTTATATCTATGACATTGCGCGCCTATCACCGGACAAACATATACTCCTAGATGGGATGACAATTAGGTACAATACACTAGTTGGATTATTATATACCTTTCTTTTAGTTAATTATAGCTGAGTACTGTTACTTGTTCTGTTTGCTAAAATTTCTCATTTAATTAGGTGATTTCTGGAAATGTGGATTGTGATAAGTATTTAGAGTCTTTACGACTTTTTAACGATTACATGGGTAGTCTCGAATACTGCGACACGTACACGATTTCAGTAGACGAAGATGTATTTGGGGCTAAGGTTGAAGTTCCATTGGTAAAGGAAGACATGGAGTATATGTCTCAAATGGAAGAAGTGACTATGTCATGCATCACGTTGTACATCAGGTTAGAGGAGCAATAAATTAGATGCATCTTTTAATGGATGAAGTTTATTAATAAGTTAGAGGTAATTATAACAGATTGTCCCTCTTGTGTCAATCATCTCTGTCGTGTTATGAAATCTGCAAATATTGGGACAAGATTTAATTTTGTCAACCCAAGTGCCATTTTCGGGACATCCATAAAGCTCGTTGGACGTTCAAAGTCAAATTTGCTTGCAGGTTTATTGAAGGATGTTGAAAATGACAAGCTTGTTTTTGTTCCGTATAATTTGGGGTAACTATCTCAGCACTTTAATATATTCCTTGTGCTTCAAATTAAAATGCTTACTAAGTAATTTAAGCAAATTTCTGTGTGACTTGTCAAATTTTAGGGTTCATTGGATATTATTAGTCATTGATCTATCATCTTCAACAATTCACTATCTTGATTCACTTCAGCCTGAACAAATCCAACCAAACATTCAAGTCATATTTGCCGCGTAAGTCATCGAATTGAGATTGAATTAGAGCTTTTTTTATTCATTATATGAGGATTTATGATTCTTCGAAAAGTAACCCGAGGAAGAGGAGTCTTACCTGGATAAATGTTAAGGTGTAAGGGTGTGTACTAATTGTTTCTTGTTTCAAAGTTTGTTATTGATGATTTTTCTAATAAATATCAAAATGTTCGTGTAGTGCCTGCGACAACCCACAAACGTTGAATGTGGGTTTTATGTTATGAGATTCATGAAAGACTTGATTGCTGACGAGAGCATCCTGAGCAAAAAAAATGTGCGATAACTTTTGTTACATTTTCTTATTGTTTTCATTGGTTGCCTTAACATTAATATTTTTGTTCAAATTTTGTCTTACGCATAATTCAATGGGAAGACAACTTACACACAAGCCAAAATCGATGAAGCATGAGTTGAGTGGATGAATTGTGTTCTAGAATATGATATTTGAGGTATGCAATTTCCTTCGCCCGTTAGGATGTTGTGCTATCATACTGTGGTTTTTCTATTTGCATACTCACCAAAAAGTAGTGTCTAGCGTAACATGTTGCTATCACTCTGCTCAGTGATAATACTGGCTCATAGATATACATTGATGTTAACTAAGAATCACATTCCAGAATTTAGTTAAGCTAATATTTAACTTAATAGTAATATCATTACCAATTTGCTGGTTCCAATTATAATCTCCAAGGTTCAATTTAGATATCTTTTGAGTTTTCAAGTGAGTTAGATGAAAGAGAGAATCTGAATGAGGGAGAGGTGCATGAGTGGTGTGCGTAATCTGCATAGGTTTTAGGTACTCCAATACCTAATCACTTGCGTGAATAACTACTGTAATACAAACTAAAGAACGAGATCCACCTAAATGTTTACAAGTCACTGAATGCCATAAATTGTTTTGGACTAACCTTTATTCCAATTTTTCTTGAGCTTTCCAGCAGAGACATGCATGAAAGGCCAATGCCCCCCAAGTGGATCCTAGTTCCACCTCATGGGTTTCTTATAACAGTTTTTTTCCCCTAAAACATTAAAAAGGTGGGTTGTTACAATGAAAATGTTGATAATGAGAAGTCACCATTGTGTTGCCCACTATTCCTATTATTAGACACATGCAAATGACGATGAGAATCTTGAAAATGACAACTAAGAATCTTTTTTGTCGGTTTGGAAGTTTTTCAAGCCATTTTTTGCCAAGAGATTCCATTACCATCCTCTAAACTGAGCCATTGGGCATATTATAAATCAACTTGAGTCGAACTTTAGTTGTAATTGTGGTCTTGGGTACCCCAGTTATGGGACCCTTCTCCCTGTATTGTGCCTGTGATAGGGAGTGTTAGTAGAGACTTTGTCACCCATGGACGTGGATGTCACAATTGGCTAACCAATTGTAATCTGGGTGTTGGGAAAGTATTTGATGGTTGCGTCTTGTGTACTTATAACATTGCTATTGCCTTTTGGCCCTACCAATAAAACTTGGGAGCTTCTGCAGCACATTGACAGCCATGATGATGATGTTTGCAAATTGCAATATAGAGTTTTCACTTTCCTGATTATGAGTCGAGTGATTTGATACATCTAGGAAACTTATTGGTTTCTGGATCAGATGATAGCTATTAATTTATCGATCACATTGTTGATTCAAGTAGAGTAATAGTATCAAGATGCAAGAAGCCTTGAGGTCAGTGAAAGATTTCCATGCATTCTTTTGAGATCTTGAGTTTTGTGGTGCCTTTCTCACTGTTGCTTGCTTCCATAGGGTATAGCATTCTGGCACATCTCTTAATTGTGGGGTGTTTTGTTACGAAGAGATTATTTTGGATGCTTTTCGTACCCATTTCCTGTGCCATACCATAAAAGTAACTGCAACCCTCTTAACCCAGATACCCCATTTTTTGAACCCATGATGTCTTGAACCCATGATATCTCTCAACAACTTTTTACAGGATTATCCAAAAAGCTGACGAGGTGCGCAAAAGCTGGGCACTTGATTATCAAAAAAGCTTTTTACAAGGTTTAGAAACCAGTAGATCTGTAGGCCATCCGAATTATTTTAGTGATTGTAGTTTGTGCTTGTTCATAGTGATTAATTTTTGCTACGACTTTTGTTTTTTTCGGTTGATGGTTGATTGTTCTAACTTTTTTTTTGTTTCTTACAGATTGATGCTTTCGTGGAGTATCCTACTTTTTGTTATGGACCTTGAAGATCAAAGACATTGGATTTTGGTTGTGCACACAATAGAGCAATGACTGTGATGGATTTAGAGCCACCAATTTTCCCCCTGATCATTAGCACACATGACAGTTTTATATATGTTACCACGGCTTTGTTTTTTCATATTCGAACAGTGCAATTTCAGCACCTAGTTTGCACTATAGTTTGCTTGGTTTCACCTAGTATAGAGGTGGTAAACTATGTCATTTTTTTATTTTTTATTTTGGGTTTTAGCACGTACATTTGCTTGATTGAATTGGGTTTATGTATAAGATACTCGTAAATTTGGATATTGGTTAAATTGGTTTTATATATGATATTGCTTTGATATGCTTTGTATATATATATATATATATATATATATATATATATATATATATATATATATATATATATATATATATATACCGGTGATCCAGTCAAGGATCCCAGATTGAAGGTTTTTGGGTGTTTTGAAGGTTTTAAAAGATATTTTTGCATGATCCGAGCCGTCCAATGTGTTCAAAAGATATTTTCCAAGGTCTACGCGGGAAATCTGCAAAAAAAAAAAATACCGGGAAGGGCTTGATCCAAGCAGTTTTTTGCAAAAATTGTATATTTACAGTTTTGCGAAAAACTGTTTGAATCAAGCCCTTCCCGGTATTTTTTTTTTGATGATTTCCGCGCGGACCCTTGAAAACACCTTTTGAACACATTGGACGGTTCGGATCATGAAAATTTGATCCGGAGCTATGAGTTCCGGACTTAGGGATCACGGTTTCACCAAAAAGCGAGTTCTTAATCACTTATAAAACCGTGATGTGATATAGTGAAAGATCACGGTTTTATCCTTTTCCATCACGGTTTTTCTCAGTTTTTAATCATGGTTTTACTAAAAACTGAGATGATTTCTTTGTAAACAATCACGGTTTTTAGGTGAAACTGAGATGTTATGTTGTCAAAGATCACAATTTTTTTTTTTTTTAATCACTGTTTTTCATGAGTTTCATCACGGTCAAAAACCGTGATTGAAAGATGCGGACTTTTAATCACACTAGATTAGATCACGGTTTTTCAACCGAGATTAAAAATAAAAGATTACACCAAAAGACCGTAATCTTTGTACCTTTTTGTAGCAGTGCATTACAGGTCCCATCATTCTTGATGAATTTAGCCACGTTCATTGGGTCCTACATGGTGGCATTTGTAATGCTATGGCAGTTAGCAATTGTGACAGTTCCCTTTGTGCTACTTCTATTAATTCCTGGTTTGATTTACGGAAGGGTATTAAAGGGAATAGCCCAAAAAACGAGGGTCGAGTACAACAAGGCCGAGACAGTGGTACAACAAGCAATCTCTTCTATCAGAACTGTTTATGCCTTTGTTGGAGAGGGCAACTATCAGAACTGTTTATGCCTTTGTTGGAGAGGGCAAGACCGAAGCAACTTACACTGCTGCACTACAAGAGACTTTCAAGCTAGGGCTAAGACAAGGATTGACAAAAGGGATAGCAATTGCTAGTAATGGCATAGTATTTGCAATTTGGGCCTTCGTGGCAGCAAATTGGTCGTGTACCATGGCGCTAAAGGCGGCATTGTTTACGGGGAGGGAGTCCCCATCGAATTCGGGGGAGGCGTTATGCGGTAGGTGTTGTGCACTGTGTTATACAGCAAAACTATGTCATTTTGCTCATTTTCTTAGTACATCCAAGGGCTCTGCTTGGAAAGTTAATTTTGGGGTTTAATATTGGGGTTCATTTTTAGATGATTTAGGCTCTTTGGGATAGGGTATAGTGGGTTTAGGTACTTAGATTTAGGCACTTCGGGTTTAGGGTTTAAGCACTTTGGGTTTAGGCACTTTGTAGTGGTTTTTTCCTCCTCCAAACGAGGCCCTTGGAAGCTTTGGAGGTGTGCAAAAAAATCAAGCAAAATGACGTAGTTTTGCCGCACAGCATAACGCAAAACACCTACCGCATAGCACCCACCCCAGATCCGTCACCATCACTATTGGTGGACTGTAAGTCTTTCTATCACCTTACAGTAATTATTAATTACAGTTTCTTACATTATTCAAAATAACGAATTTTGTGTTTGGCTTTGAATTTCCAATAAGACTAATAACAAAGACACAGGATTTAATAACAGATGTATATCTAATGAGATACATATAAATTTTGCGTTTTAATGTTTTCAAAATCAAATTGGAAAAGATTTTAAAAAGATCTGAAATAATCTAGCCTACTTTATTAAGACTTGTAAGGATTAATGTAATGCTCCCAATTTCGGAAGCATTATTTAAATTATATGATATAAAAAAGTTCATTTAAACATAGGGTTTATGTTAATAAGCAGCGGAATAAAATAACATGAAAGCAAGTTTAGTTTGATACAACAAATGATAATATTTGTTAGAGATTTTAAATTACATTTTTCCAACACAAAAGTAAGGCAAATAAAGAAAAAAATAATCGAAACAATTTAACAAAACATTTTATAATTAAAATATCTTATTTGAAAAAAATATGGCACAAATTCGAACCGTAACATCCATCTTCTTCGATACCTGGCATGAAATGTTAGGGGCACAATAGCACCATAAGCGAATCATCAGCCAGTCGATAACCATTATCCACTAACCTACATTACAAGCAATTAATAATTCATATCCAAGAGTGCCTAATAATAAAGGACAAGTAATCTGATTCATTTATCTAGACGTTAACTTAGATGTTTCCCTGAATCTCAACCTTAAGAATATCCTCAATTCCAAATTAGTGTACCCAATTCCTGGTGATCTCTTCAGTTGACGAGGCTTTGGTTCCGCTGACCGCAGCTTTATAACACTTTGACCCTTTCAGTTGACAAGGCACTAGTTCTACTGACCCGATAATTGGCTGGCTAAACTTTGGTTTCGATAACCACGTACATTGCTCACCTTCCAATTTTCTTTCACCTATAAATATATCTATGGAATCTCCTTAGAAGCGTAGACTAACCAAGCGAATCTAGATATCAAATCTAAAATTCAATCACATCACCAATAGTTTCAACAGAGTAATTGAAGAATAAAGCAATAATCACAATTCAAATGTGGACATATCTTACATAAATTACTCAGATTTGTCCTTACGACTTTTGGGTTACTAGAAAGTACCTAAAAACGTTTGTAGTTCAGATGTAGTTCGGATTCGAGTTTGGTGGAGCGTGTAGGAAAATCCAAATTTCTCTCCTAACATAAGGGTGGAGAATGGAGGGAACAAGCCCATGTTTTTTTTTTTTCTTTTTTCTTTTTTCTTTTTTTTTTTTTTTCTTTCGTGGCTGCTAATATGCAGGAAATATGGAGGAAATATAGGGTGGGGATGGATTGATAAATGATGGGAGGTGTGGTAGATGGGAGTGGTTGGTGTAATTAGTTTGTTAAGTGTTAGAATAGGTAATACTGGGTGTCATTAGTGAAATAAAATTATTACGGGTAATTTATCATGACTAAGGAATTATAGCAATCCTAATTTTTATGAAAAATTTCGGATTATTAGACTATTATAGGAGATTAGAAATAATGGGATACTCTAATTCAATTGTTCCAATATTGATCTATTATCAGTTGTCCCATTAACTTATCCCTAATAATGTTTATTATCAAATTGTCCCATTATTTCTATTATCAATTAATAATGGGACCATTGATGTATTATCCCATTATTGATCTATTATCAAAAGTTAGTTGTCCGATTAAGATCTATTATCCATAAGTGTATTCCATTTTAAGTTCTTCCTAAATAAGTGTAGTGTTGAAAAGTTAGTGGATAAAAGTTGATACATTTCTTATTTTTCTCTTAAAGTAGATTCATTTTTGAAAAGTTAATGGGTAATGTTTAATCGTAATGTTTCCATCAAGGCAATAGTGGAAAGTGAATGTTAAAGTTTGATGTGAAAGATGTAATGATAATGCTTTTCTTAATAATAAGTTAGAATTACAAATCTATACATTAAAAAACGAAAGGGAGTAAGAAATAAGGGTCACTTAGCCAAAAATCCAAAACATTTGACATTTTTAAATGGAAGGACAAGGAACTTTTGCAATTAAACATAAAGACAAGGGAATGCACAATTACTAGAATGCCCTCCTACAAAACTAGTTAAATGTCACTAGTTTTTAAAAGTTCAAAAAACCTCCTACTTCCGGCCGACCACCACCCTACCACCAGCGACCACTTCCGGCCGATCACCACCTCACGTCCGGTGACCACTTCCGGCGACCATTTCCGGCGACCAAAAAAATTAGTGAAATGTCACTAATTTTTAAAAGTTGGAAAATAAAAAAATAAAAAAAAAAAACTCCTACGCGGCCGACCACTACCTCACCTTCGGTAACCACTTCCGGCCACCACCACCCCACCTCCGGCAACAACTTCCGGCGACTCAAAAAATTAGTGACATGTCACTATTTTTTAAAGCTTCTAATTTCGTACAAAAAATTAAAAAATAAAAAAAATAAAAAAAAACTCTTACCTCCGCCCAACCACCGCCCCACCTACCCCACCTCCGACGACCACTTCCGGTGACCAAAAACAAAATAGTGAAATGTCACTAATCTTTAAAACCTATAATTTTCATACAGGAAATTAAAAAAAAAAAAAAAACAACTCCTACCTCCGGCCGACCACCACTCCACCTCCGGCCAGTATCACTTCCGGTGACCAAAAAAATTAGTGAGATGTCACTAATTTTTAAAAAATTTAATTTCGAACATAAAATTAAAAAATATCACCACCCCACCTCCGGCCGACCACCACCCCACCTCCGGCCACCACTTCCGGTGACCAAAAAAATTAGTGAGATGTCACTAATTTTTAAAAATTTTAATTTCGAATATAAAATTTAAAAAAATCACCATCCCACCTCCGGCCAACCACCACCCCCACCTTTGGCCCCTTCCGGCGACCAAAAAAAATTAGTGAGATGTTACTAATTTTAAAAAATTCTTATTTCAAACATAAAATTCAAAAAATCTCCACCCCACCTCTGGCCGACCACCACCCCACCTTTGGCCGACCACTTCCGGCGACAAAAAAAATTAGTGAGACGTCACTAATATTTTTAAAAATTCTAATTTCAAACATAAAATTCAAAACAATCACCACCCCACCTCCGACCGACCACCACCCCACCTTTGGCAGACCACTTCCGGCGACCAAAAAATTAGTGAGATGTCACTAATTTTTAAGAATTCTAATTTTGAACATAAAATTCAAAAAAATCACCATCCCACCTCTAACCGACCACCCCCCCACTTTTGGCTGACCACTTCTGGGGATCAAAAAAATTAGTGAAATGTCACTAATTTTTAAAAACTCAAATTTCATAAATAAGATTAAAAAAAATCATCACTCCAACTCTGGCCGACCACCACCCCACCTCGGGCCAACCACTTACGGGACCAAAAAAATTAGTGAAATGTTACTAATTTTTAAAAACTTGAATTTCGAACATAAAACTAAACTTCATAAAAGCTAAAGAAATCAATGAACAAAGTTATTCCGAATCTAGTGACAAGTCACTAAACTTTATACGTCATTTAAAGCACCTAATTTCATCCATAAAATTTAAAAAAAAATCAACACAACCACCTATTTCTCGAAATTATAGTTGTCAAAGCAAAGTCGGATGACTGTAAGCCTCCATTGGCCACTGACGCCCATAGATCTAAGTAGATGTAAGCAATTAACATGTGTACACATACATCAACAACTAGTGAAATGTCACTAATCATCATAAATCTATAATCACACTTCGTTCGAGAATTGTCAAATTATGCTCAATCATCCTGCACATAAACACAAGTGAAAACTACTAAAACATGGTAAAGCCTAATTAACATTTCATAAACTTCAGAAAGTTTTGTACTAGAAGTCTGATAGCACAGTTTTTTTTTTTTTTTCTTTCAACAATGTCGACTTTCTTTGAGTAGAGTATTCGTGTACAGTTGTCGTCAGGGAAGGGAACAAATAGACTATAAAACCTAAAACTAGTTAGTTCTCACTAATGTTCATAAAACTGGTAAAGAGATATTGAAATGAGAGTACAAGCTCATATTCCTCATATTACAACTAATCAAATCATATCAAAGCATAAAACCTAAAACACAACATGCAAAAACTCTTAATTTCACTATTTATAGAACTAGTTACATCTCACTAAAGAACTAGTTACATCTCACTAAATTTCATAAACAAAGGAACTCTTACTTCATTGTGCTATGTAACTAAAAATGCATCAAAATTCAAACTAAAACTCTTAAAACATCAACAAAATTGATTCGTGTGATTCAGATGTGGAGTCGAATCGAACAACCAAAAAGGAAAGGAGATCGATTACCAAAAGTGATTGGTTCGATTCCTGCGGTGGGCGCCAAACTTAGCTCGATCAATTGAACAACGCAAACGCAATTGAGAGCGATTACCAAAACTGATTCGTGCGGAAAATACCTCAATCGTGAGGGCTTGGATTCAGTTGTGAAGTCCAATAGAATAGGCAAACGCAATTGCAATCGATTGATTACCAAAATTGTGCGATCAATTTGGCCTGATTGTTAGGGCTTTCCTTTATCAGTTGATCCACCACAACAAGCCAGTGTTTGAAATTGCCGCCGTCGAGCAGAATCATCTCCTTGGGAGGGCGTTTGGACGATGTAGTCGCCGGAGAGAGGCGGCGTGTCACGACCCAAATCCGTATCGTGACCGGCCAGTGAGTCTGTCTCACCAAAGGCCTCTGTCGATACTTTTTTTTTTTAAAAAGAAATTAAGTTAACAGCAGCGAAAGCAAACTTATATCAATAAAGTCGTTTATTCATTATACCAACATCAACGTGGGTTACCTTTTTCCTTCATTGATTACGCGACCACAAGCTTAATAATATAGGTACTGGGCCCGTCCCTCTAATTCTGATTACCTGAAAAGGAAAGATTTCAGCAACATAAGCCACTGCTTGTGTGAGATTATGAATTAATAGAGTTGCATGATCTACCATGGAATTTAAACCAAACTTTTCATCAATGAAGCTTAAGTCATAGAATCAGTTTTTCTTGGCTTCAACTGTAACCAAAATCATGACATGCTTCGTTTTTCATGGCTTTAACGGTAACCAAAGTCCGTAAACAAGCAATAACATAACATGCCATAAACATATACGATATACCATCCGACGATTTCCGCCAGCTATGAGGGAGTGACCCCCAAATAACATCTTGAATTGATCAATTCAATTGGACACCTGGCTGTGCCTCTTTCCATTCCGCCCTTATAACACCGTTCCGATTGGTATCTTTAACGTCCCCCAGATTCAGGGACATCGTCCGGATGTATCGATAATATATTATTTTCTTTTCCAAAAACTGAGCAAAACATTAGAACTCCATATTTGTAAATAATCATAATTCTGTAGGAACATAAATTTTTGCGAAAAACCTCACGTAACAGGGAAAATTCATAACTCACCTTTGTTGCAGTCGAAATCTATTTACGATCATTTTCTTTGGATATCTTGTACCTAAACATAAAATATTCATCTTTTGTTATTAAAAAAATAGGCTAAAATTTATACCAGCTGAATTCATAAATCGCACCCTTTCATTTTATTTTCCATCTCTCTTTTCTTTTCCTTTCCTCCGATTTGCTAACTATTCTATACCGCCTTATTTATTAACTTAAGCAAATACTATGTGTGTTCAAATTACTAAAACGAGTCTAAAATCTTGAGCTCGGGTTCGGTTCAACTTCAAAATGAGTCGAGCCGAACCACTATATTGCTGCGTGAGAAGCTTGGTTCATCTCCAGTCCTAAATTAATCCCAACAAAATTAAAGGGGTTAATTATGATCAACTTTCTAAAAATAGTTCCCTCTCACAAGGCTATTTATGGGAGTGCTATACTTCATTGATATTGATATGTTAATAGGCTAGAAAAGTGCGTCCACATCCTAAGTCACCTTACATGTATCTATGGTCAGTGAAATCTTTGATTGAAATCTCCATTTTCTCAACTCTCTTCTCTCTTCTCTCTTCTCTCTTCTCTCTCTCTCTCTCTCTCTCTCTCTCTCTCTCTCTCTCTCTCTCTCTCTCTCTCTCTCTCTCTCTCTCTTCTTTAGTTCCTTATTTAAAGCACTACTATGTGTATTCAAATTGTTAAAATATTCAAAACGGGTGTCACAAAACGAGCCTTGAGCTTGAGCTTGGTTCGGCTACAAAGCTTTTCGAGCAACTTTCGGTTCATATTTTACATATACATATATATTTTTAGGGATATACTATGATCAATTTGTACATAGCCTTATTTCTATTGACATAATATATTCAGAGCACAAGATTATTATCATTATCATTTTTTTACAAACCGTTTCGAATCATTTTTCAAATTGTTGTAAGGAGTTATTGAATTCGAGTGCACGTGTGCCAGTGGGAAAAGAAAAGGGGTAATGGATGGACTCACCTCCTGGTGATCCTCCTCCTCTTTTTATTTATCTATTTTTTCCCTCCTTTCCTTGCTTCCTCCTCCTCTCTCTGTGCCGTGTGGTGCGGTGTGTGCAATGTATGGAGGTGCCTATTTATACTACCAACCTTCCTTGCCTAGAAGCATCTTTCATTAATTCATAATTATCCGATGGAATCTTGAAAAATCCAATAAAATCCCCCCAAATCACCCCTAATTATTATTAGGTGGGTTCATCCAATCACAATAAGCCACCTATCTACTTTCCGGAAGATTTTTACTTGGGCCCCAAGCTCCTTTGCCCGCGGCGACTCGTGCTACATTTTTGTCTCCCGATACTGTTAGCAGGGCTAAAATAACATCTTAAAAAAATTGACACATGCCCAAAAAATATGCTATTTTATTTTATCGGCTTTAAGTCACACAAATTTATTTTATAATCCTAACGGTCAGTGGGTCATCAAAAATTAACTCTGTTTTATAATTTTATTTGTTATTAAAAGTCGGGGCGTTACACGGTGGGACTTGGAAGTTGGCCGTGACGAGCAAGCGGATGCCAGGGAGGAAGATGAGGAGAGAGGTGGGAGGAAAAAGGGGGAGAGAGAGAGAGAGAGAGAGAGAGAGAGAGAGAGAGAGAGAGAGAGAGAGAGAGAGAGAGAACAGGAGAAGCGTGATATTGAGAGATCGGAGGGCGGTGTTTCATGGTGAGGCGGTAGAATGGAAGTAAGGATTTGTTTTCTTGTGAGGAGGGTAGTGTTGTCCAAATAACTTGCTCTTGTCCTTATGGCTGAAATCCTGAAAATGATATGTCCTTCTGACCCATCATAAAATCACCGTGTCCCATTTTTAAAAGAGGTAAAAAATGTTGCATTTTTGACTAATTTTCTCAAGAAATAATGGGGCATCCTAATTTTTTTGTTCCTAATTTTTATCAAATGCCCCATTTTCGAACTACTTTTTTTTTTGTGATGTACTTTGTTATCATGACCAATTGATTGGAGCATCTCCAACCTTGACCCATTTTAAGACTCAAATTTAAAATTTTGGCAAATAACTCAAAAACCCATCTCCAATGGATGACCTAAATGTCTCCCCATTTAGGGCTTTACACATTTCTTAGCCAGAGTGTTCCTGAGCGTCGCCAGAGCTTTGTTCAACAGATCTAAGATTTTCCCTCTCTCTAAATTACATAAATGTCATCAGGTATTTAAAAAATTATATATTTGGGTACAAAATGGGCTTTTCCCTTGGAGATGATCATAGCCAAACTGGGTTTTTCTCAAATTTTGACCCAAATTGGGTAAAGAAAAAGGGTTAGGATTAGAGATGCTTTAAAAAAGAAACTTTTTTCTTGAATGCTAGTGACTCTTTCCTTTTTGGGAACTACAAATAAACCAATAAACAACTAGTTATAGCACCAGAGTAGAATGAAGAAATAAATAACTCGAATCGTCTCTACGCTATCATTGATTAATATCTAAAATTTTGTTAATCCTCTTGATCAGGGCACTAGGTTCAGCTTAGAAAGCGGCGTTAGTTGGAGAAAGTGGGTGTGGGAAATCGACGGTGATCGCACTTTTGCAAAGGTTTTATGATCCACTGCAGGGAGAGATTAGCGTCGATGGTCTTGCCATTGATAAGCTTCAATTAAAATGGTTGAGATATCAGATGGGGTTGGTGAGTCAAGAGCCTGCACTTTTTGCTACTAGTATTAAAGAGAACATACTCTTTGGGAAGGGAGATGCCGATATGGATGAGGTTATTGGTGCTGCGAAAGCTTCTAATGCACATACCTTTATTTCTGAGCTGCCACAGGGTTATGACACTCAGGTTTGTGTTTCTCTGCTGCTTCTTTAGCTCTCTCACCTTGGAATGGGCGTGTAATCCCGGAAAATGTTCGGTACAAGAAGAAAAACATCAAATGGTCTAGGAAACAGGAGCGGACGGCTGAGATCCACTCGGTGTACTGTGTTGTATAGTGTACCGAGTGGATCTCAGTCGTCCGCTCGCAATTCCTAAACCATTTCATGTTTTTTCTTCCTGAACCGTATTAGGACTCATGTAACCTCGCCTATTATGAAATATTATAGAGCAGGATAGTAAACATTTCATGTAAGGGAGCAACTCTTCTCCAGTTCTAAAAAGGGTTAATAACCTACTTGCTCCTCCAACTATTCTATTTTTATTTACTCCCCCCTCTAACTACCAATTGACTTTACTTGCCCCTCTAACTATCCATATGTTATCCATCTCATCCAATCAGCCACTTTCCATCCAATTCATGGATGGAAAACATAACCCTAACCCCTTTGAAGGGCATTTATGTCTCTTCACCTATCACATATGTATTATTTGACTGCTCCTTTTGTCTTAGGTCATGAGTTATTAGTTTAATTTGACATTTGAATAGGTTTTTGCGATTTTGGAAGTTTTAATGGGGCAAAATGGCGGTCATTTCTTTAATCTTTGTTATTGGAAATGGGTTTGCTTAATTTGGAACATGGAAAACGGCCAAGTTAGTGAAAATCCTAAGGATTTGTTCAATTTGATTGTTCATTTCAAGTGAGTTCAAAGGTTATGCGTTTAGTTTCACGTTGATTAGGTTTTCTGCGATTCTAATGTTTTTAGAGGAAATGGGTGGTGTTTAGTATGTACACCAAGTATTTGTTCAGTCTAATTCATCTATTGTAAATTAGTGGGGTTTTGTCATTATGGGTCAAATCAATAATGAGTATCAACTTCCCATATGAATTTATCATTTTTATGAGAAATGGGTATTGTTTTGTTTTAGCAAAAAGGCAAAGGATCAATCCCAACCTCCTCTGGTGGCTCTTGTTTGAATTTGTTTGAGGTGAGAAGAAGATATAGAGAATATATACATATATTGATATGTGAAGAGATATAAATGCCCTTGAAAAGGGTTGGGGTTATATTTTCCATCCATGAATTCGATGGAAAGTGGCTGATTGGATGGGATGGATAACATTTGGATAGTTAGAGGGGGAAGTAAAGTCAATTGGTAGTTGGAGGGGGAAGTAAATAAAAATTGAATAGTTGGAGGGGCAAGTAGATTATTAACCTTTCTAAAAAATAGACCGCGGCGTCTAGTTTAAATTACCATTTGTTGGCACCTTTTGTGATCAAACAAATTCATTTAAGTGGGTGAGGGAGGAGTTCAAATGTCAGGGGGACAGAAGCAACGAATAGCAATTGCTCGTGCCATAATCAAGGCACCACGCATCCTCCTACTCGACGAGGCCACAAGCGCATTGGACTTAAAATCAGAGAGAGATGTGCAAAGAGCACTCAACAACGCCACCAAGGGTCGTACCACTATTCTCATTGCTCCTCGTCTGTCCACCGTCCAAAATGCTGACATCATTGCTGTCTTCCAAAATGGCCAGGTGATGATTATTTCACAAAATATCTAATATAGGAGATTGATTTGAAACCTTAACCGATAGTATTATAGGGCCTTTAATAAAATGTTACTTGTCCTGAGCTTTGTAAGAACCAGTATGCCTGAAAAAGGAAATATTACTCATTTTGTCATATCGAATAATTTTTAGCAGGTAATGGAAACCGGCTCACACAATGAACTAATCCACAAAGAAAACAGTATGTACACACCCCTAGTCCAACTCCAACAGACAGAGAATAACAAAGAAGAAATTCTACCAAATGGGGCTTCATCTTCGTTAAATAACCTAAAAACAAACTCAAACAACAACAATAGTGGAAGATTGTCACTTGTGACCTGAACCCCTTCAGAGAACTCACCTGCCCTAAGTCAGAGACTTGACGATTCTTCTATGATCAAAGGAAACCAAGTTTTTTCAGCTCCCTCATTTCAAAGACTGTTGGCTATGAACTTGCCTGAGTGGAAGCAAGCGATAGTGGGGTGTATGAGTGCAATTTTAGTCGGTGCGATTCAGCTTTTGTATGGCTTCGCAATGGGGTCAATGACTTCGGTGTATTTCTTGCCCGATCATAAGGAGATCAAGTATATGACGAGGATTTATTCATTTTGTTTCATTGGATTGGCAATTTTGGTGCTATTGATTAATGTAATTCAGTATTATAATTTTGCTTACAGAGGGGAGAGTTTGACGAAAAGGATTGGAGAGAGGATGTTGTCGAAGATTTTAACATTTGAAATTGGGTGGTTTGATCAGAATGAAAATGCTAGTGGTGTTGTTTGCTCTCGGCTTGCTAAAGATGCTAATATGGTATGCTCTCTCTCTCTCTCTCTCTCTCTCTCTCTGACACACACACTCAAATGTTAAAATACATTTGCATGATTTTTGCACAATAATCATTCCGTCAAGAACTGCATAAACAGATTTAAAAACAAAAATTTGTTGCGTATAACTTATTTTAGCGCATTGAGATTATGAGTCAAAACTTGGGGACTATCAGTTTAAATCTAGTAACTTCTTAGGGCTTCATCAATTTGAAAATCATGTGCAAACTCCAATTGGTGTTTTGTATATACCCTGATACATTTACCACAGTAATCGAAACAAAGACAACGATAATCCAGCACAATAGTGGGTAGCTTTTTGGTAGCCTTCTTGTTGTTAAATCTAGTTCACCTTTGGTGTTTCACAATTTTGCAGGTGAGATCACTAGTTTGCGATAGGGTGGCACTCCTTATCCAAACGTTTTCGGCAGTGATCATAGCATGCATAATGAGCCTAATAATTGCTTGGCAGCTTGCAGTTGTCGTGATAGCAGTTCAACCCCTCGTTGTTGTCTGCTTCTACTCCAAAGGTGTACTTCTTAAAAGCCTATTCAAGAAGGTGATCAAGGCTCAAAATGAAAGCAGCAAGTTGGCTTTTGAAGTAGTCTCCAACCTCTGAACCATTTCCGCCTTCTCTTCCCAGGATCGAGTCCTTCAAATGCTCAAAAAGGCCCAAGAAGGCCCACAACGTGAAAGCATCAAACAATCATGGTTCGCAAGTATTGGGCTTGCTACCTCTCAAAGCCTCATACCACTCATTTGCGCCTTAAACTTCTGGTACGGGGAAAAACTCGTTTTTGAAGGCTGATAGGCGTGTGAAATCCATGCATTTAAGCGCCTAAGTAGGATAGAGTTAGCGCGGTTTTCGTGTATTTAATCCTCATTTTCCATTTAATGTGTGCACGTGGTTGGATTTGGTGTTTGTGCTTAATTCGCAGGAAAAAGAGGTGTTTTTGCGCTAATTGGAGTTGTTGGAGGGGCATGCACGAGGATCAAGAGTGGGAAGGCTGAGGAGGCTAAGAATGAAGTGGATTTCGCGTGAAAGTGTTCATACTCCGTCGGGAGCGCTACACTAATTCTTTGGAGCGCTCAAGATTGGCACAAAAGGGTGCAGAAGATGAACAGAAGGTTCTTGAGCGCTACACCAAAAGAGGTGTAGCGCTACCGGTTCGTTAGTGGTCAACGGTCAACTTCGCGGAGTCAAGGGTCAAACGGCTCTTAATGGGTTTTGTAGCGCTACACCAAAAGTGGTGTAGCGCTACCGCGGGCTTAACTTTGCTCTTAATGGGTTAGGTAGGGCTACACCACTTTTGGTGTAGCCCTACCGAGAGCTTATCTTGCCTTTGAAACGGCGGCGTTTTGAGTCATATGCGGGTCCAATTCCGATTTGCTTTAGGATTTTAATTGTAAATTAGTGGGGATTACTATAAATACCCCGTTATACTCGAAATTAGGGATCCAGACATTCAGAACTTAGGGTTTATTTTCTTTCTTAATTTTTGGCTGCTGTGTTTGAGTTTTTAATTGCAGATTCAAGTTTAATTCAAGTTCTTCAAGTTTTCCAGCTTTGAATTCTTGTTCTTCGAATCCGTTCTCTTTTCCGCAAATCCATGGTATCATGTTTTATTTATTTCAATTGTTCGAAGCATGTTTAGATCTAGGTTTAATATGTTTGTTGAATTTATTAGAGTCATGAGCGAGTAGTTTTATAGGGTGCGGCCGCGGGGCGAAGGCGCTCCGTGGCTAGTTTGATTAATGTTCTACCTCGGGATCGAATTAATTCAGTTTTTGAGCAATTTTGGAAGACGAAAACTCTTCTAACAAACAAAACCCAGGCATCGCCGGAATTCGAATGCGCGCGGAATCTGGTGACAGGTGGTGCGCATTTGTTAGGGATCCTTTTTCTTATTCTAAAATCAATAAAATGAATAATTGTGGCCCGAGTAAACATTGGTTAGGCTAGTTGCGGACGCTAGGTTCCCACGGCTGTACTCTCCTTTTAAATTCATATTTAGTTAATTTAGTTTTGTAATTTAGTTAGTAAATTAATCTCATTGAACAAGGGGTGGCTACCTAAGAGCCAAGATAAACTGTGAACCCGTCATCTTTGAGTCCTGCACACGTTCGTCCGTCTCTGTGGATTCGACTCCGGTACTTCCGGATATTATGCTACGTCGGTCGAGAGTCCTACGCTTGGGACGCGTCTTATTATTAGTCACCTGGTCGGTCAAGCAAAGGCCACATTGGCATCAAAGCCCTATTTGAAATTATCCTGATATTAAATATAGCCCGGGCCAGGTCATTGCCAATGCAGCAACCATGACTAATGACCTTGTAAAGGGGTTAGATGCAGTCGGGTCAGTTTTTGGAGTGTTGGATCGCCACACAAAAATTGACCCTGCAAACCCAGCTGGTTACAAACCAGACAAAATAGCAGGCCATGTGGAACTTTGTGACGTTCAATTTGCAAACCCGTCTAGGCTTGACGTGATGATCTTCAACAGCTTTTCGATCAACATTGCAGCGGGGGAATCAACGGCACTGGTTGGACAAAGTGGGTTAGGAAAATCAACCATCATCGGATTGGTGGAGCGATTCTATGACCCACTTAAAGGTTTAGTTAAAGTTGATGGACACAATATATATAAGAACATACAATCTAAGGACATTAAGGAGCCAGATTGCACTAGTGAGTCAAGAGCCAACTTTATTCGCAAGGTCCATTCGAGAAAACATCATGTATGGAGTGTCCTATAAAATTGACGAATCTGAGGTTGTTGCGGCAGCCAAGGCAGCCAACGCTCACAGTTTTATTGCAGGCTTACAAGACGGTTATGACACGTGGTGCAGGGACAAGGGATTACAACTATCAGGTGAACAAAAGCAACGTATTGCGATAGCCCGTGCTATATTGAAAAATCCAACAGTTCTATTACTAGACGAGGCCACAAGTGCACTTGATAGCCAATCGGAGAAACTAGTTCAAGATGCGCTCGAACATGTCATGGTTGGTAGGGCAAGCATAGTTGTGGCTCACAGATTTAGTACAATACAAAACTATAATAGGATCGCTGTTTTGGATAAAGGGAAGTTGGTAGAGGAAGGCACCCACTCTTCTCTGTTGGGTAAGGGTTCTAATGGAGCATATTACTCTCTAGTGAGCCTTGAGAGAACGTCCGACGTGGCCCACACTCAATTGTAATTTACGTGTAGTATTTTAATTCAAGGGATTAGCTTGGTGGTAATCATACACTACTTGATTCCATACCATTAATCATACACATCGAATGGGTTTATTGGGTCTCCAATTCCCTCTCTTTGTATGGCAATATATCCACCTGGTCTGAATGCCCACTGAGTATGCATGCTACGCATTGCTGATTTGTTGAGTATGCAAATTGCTAGAATACTTGACTTTAAGAAAT
Organism: Vaccinium darrowii; assembly: GCA_020921065.1. Lineage (NCBI taxonomy): Eukaryota > Viridiplantae > Streptophyta > Magnoliopsida > Ericales > Ericaceae > Vaccinium > Vaccinium darrowii. The sequence continues at coordinate 5,765,769 of CM037156.1, forward strand.
AAAAGTTGAACTAAATAGCTGAAGCAGGCAACTCTAAGCAGTTCCATTCTCAACCTTGTTAATGCTTTATATGTGCAAGTTTGCTTCCATGTTTGTTTTGCAGCTATGCGGGATTGGAAGAATATTAATGAACACACTCTCTCTTGAACAACTAATAAGTAAGGAAGTTCCGGGCACATTTATAAGAAATTTTTCAGTATGCAATAGTAAAAGTTAATAGCTAGAGATGGAGATAAAGTTTAAAAAAATTAGGAAAAGGAAATTTGGGATAAGAATATGCATGGAGGAATGCCATGACATCAGAAAACATGGTTAAATTATAAAATCCGATTTTTGTCCAAGGACACCATCATTATTCATTGTACCAACAAAATATTGAGGTTTTGTTGCTCGCTCATGCTTTGATATTGGCATGACTTGTTGGTTAAGCCTTTTGACTTAGAAAGCTGTCAGGAACATCAAAGAAAAAAACGGCGGCTCAGAAAATCAAAAAGAGGAAGAAATCGATTGAAGAGTTAATTGGATTCCCAAGTTCTTAAAAAGGAGGCAAAAAGACAAAGAAAGTTGTCCTTGTGAGATCTGCAGTAGCATCTGCAGCCCTTTCAATATCTACTGAAGGAATCAGAATTAGGACCAGATTGATCTTAAATGAAGATGAGGCTGCATGGGCAGTCTCCAAAATCATTGGTGAAGATTATATGGGAGAAGATGAAGAGGTTATTAGCAAATTGATTACCAATAATCTGTAACTCCATTAGTATGAATATAAGGGGATTGGGAAGAAAGGAAAAAATGGGGAAGACCAAAAAGTTGCTTCGGGACAGAGGAGTGGTCTTTCTATTACGGCAAGAATCATAACTCAAATCAACAAACAAGTCCTTCATCAACTCTGTATGGGGCCACAGTGACTTCGGTTTTTTAGAAGTTTAAGCAAATGACACAGTTGGAGATGCAGTATTGTGAATATCTATGGCCCCTGTGCTGTAACTGATAGAAGCAAGTTGTGGGTTACTCTCAGCTAATTAAGAAACCAATACCCAAAGTCTTGCTATCACTGAATGGAAAAAAGTTGTTGATGGTGTGAAGATAAGAATTGCATTGTGGGTGAAACCAAAATCTAGTGGAAGGCTCAATCGATGCGGAGCATTTTGGATGCTATTTAATTTTCTTTTGCTAGCTATCTTTAGTTGTTTTGAATCCTAAACAATGTTTTTGTATTTTGTTGGTTGGCTCCTTGCTAACTTCCAGGGTTGTCTTTGGGGTTCTTGTGAGCTTTGTCTCCTCCTAGCGTTGTTCTCCCCTTCACTTCCCTTTTAATCCTTGTTCTCTTTCAAAGATTAATAAAAAAAAATTGCCGTTAAAAAAAGAAAAAAAAAACTTTTGACTTTGAAATTTGTGCATTCCTAAGGTGTCATGTACGAAACATTCCACCTTTTAATAGTTCGCATTCTGTAATTTATACATATTAGATAAAAAAAACACTGGTGCTTGTTAGAATAGACGGAAGAATTATGAAGTTTTGATAGTTATTGTCCTAAGGAGAGGGCTCACCTCTCTCTAAATCAGTGCACCTCATCCCTCCTTCGCCTTCTCCCCCCTTCCCCCTAGGGTTTAACACCCTTATGGCAGCAGAGGCCGAGGGGTTTTTTTTTTCTTTCATGGAGAGAGGGGGAGGGGGATTTAGAAATTAGATTGAACTAAACAGAGTCAAAATGCAACACCAAACAGGTGATCAAGTGAGGATTACAGGCCCAAGGAAAAAGCTAATCTAGGATGGACCTAGTAGCTAAACGGTCCCTAAGAAAGAACTCTCAGATTGAAAGAGGCATTGTCTCGGCGACAATGAGATTATCGTTTTGTTCCACTCCAATGCCCGCTAAGTGATCATCACATTCGTTGGCTCCTCGATAGATACGCTTAAGGGTTGTTCCAGTTGTCTAGATAAGAACTTTTGCTTCCATAATGATACTTCCTTGTGGACGGTTCCCATTAGCACCATTGTTTATTAGATTGACCGCCACCATTGAGTCTGATTCCAGGATCCCATTATGCATGCTTTTCTCTAAAAAGATGGTCAAACCTCTGTATATCGCCTAGATTTCAGTTGCCAACTAGTTTTGCATATGGATATTTTTCTTTTCTCTCTCGATTTTAAATCTGGGAGTCTTTTTTCCTCCCCCTCCATCACCTCCCATCCTCCTACTCCTTCTCTAATCCACCAGCCTTTGGCGACCTCCCCTGTCGTTTCTTCCTCCACTACTCCTCCATTATCTCCGTTGCAAAAGTGGTACTTTCATCATTGGTTTCTCGTCGTTTGTGGTCGTTGGAGGTTGTGATTTGCGAATCGTGGTCACCAGAGGTGTGTGTTTATAGTCGAGGTCAACAATGATTTTGAAGGGTTGGAGCTCTGGCCTAGGGATGGTTTGTGATGTGGAGGGGATTTTAAACTCATCGTAAATCGGTACAACTCAGTGTGACTCGGTGATGGGAAAAATGCTCTTTACCTTGTTGTGGTTTGGTCAAGTTGCGGATGACCTCCCTCACGTTTACAAATGAGCAAATGACCTACCTATTTGGTTTTGGACTAAATTGCAACTATTAACTCTGTAACATAAAATGCTTACTGACTTTAGTACCAATGTACTTTTTGGAGGGACAAATTTCATCATCTTCTCCTCTCCTCTCCTCTCTTCTCTTATCTTTCTCTCTCTACTAACTTCTAAAAACCAAGATCAAGCTCTTGCACCTAAATCTCCACAGGATAATTTTCCTACCTTACCGGATAATTTTCCTGCCTTTTGATTGCATCTCTGTCCTAGTCCTTTGTGATTTTACTTTATCAATTTCCTTGATATTGTGCTGAGGTTTGCGGAAAAGAGGCTTTGGGATACTAGAAATAGATCCGGATGAAAATAAAATCGATTGCGTAGTCACCTCTACAATCACCATCAACCCGATTTCAGATTCTACGTCCAACGGTAAAATAGTTGTGGGCAACAGAGTAGTGCCGATGATTAGAGAGACACGGGTTTCTAGAGCCTATGCTTCTTAGCTTGAACTAGTTCCGAGATTGAAGGCAGACAAAAGTTCGACCGTTGTTTGGTTTTGGTGCTGTGAATTGACTGGGCTGCACTCTTCGCTGGGCTCCTCGCTTCTACCATATCTCAATCACCCTCTTACCTCTGTACATCAAAATTGAGGAGGAATTGGACAATGGGTGGGCTAGAAGGGCTGCCAAAAAAGGCATCGACGACACAGCTTTCTTGCTCTGTACAACTGCATGCAATTAGATCGACGACAACATTCTAGTTTCGGTGGTGGCGTTGATGGTTGCTGCCAATTCAATTCTTTGTTGATCTATCTAATTGATAGGCGCGTAATGTCACAGATATAAGCGCCTAAGTAGGGCGAATTAGCGCATTAGAGGCGCAATTTATTCCATTTTCCACTTGATACGGTGTTATCTTTTGTTTGGTATTGTTATGTTTGATTTGTAGGAAACAGGCCGGAAGAGCACGCAAAGTGGACACAGGACATCGGGCATGTTGGGAACCGGTGGGACCCAAGTAAGGACGAGCGAGCAAGCTTAAAACGCATTTTGAAGGTCTCGGTATCGATACACGCATTTGCCTGTATCGATACCTAGGCGTCATTGGGCGAACAGAAGCTATGGGTATCGATACTGGCATTAACCTGTATCAATACCGAGGGGCTTAAAATCAGCCATTTGACTTGCCACGTGTTGACTTCGGGGAAAGACATAAATACTTCGTTTTTGGGACAAATTAGGGTTTCGAACTTTGTTTTCTTTTTCCTATTAGCAGCCGTTTAGTTTACTCTTGGAGATTCTACTTTTTCCGGGAGATCTTTTCATTGGAGTTTTCGAAGTTTTGTTTCAGAGATTCAAATATTGTTCTGGTAACTTTCTTTTAATTTACGTTAATTTCAGTTCACGGGAGTTTGTCCGTGATTTGTTCTCGAATCCTTTGTTTTAATCTATATTCAAGTATAAAAGCATGTGTTATCTCAGAATCTTGTTATTTTTTCAAGTTAACATGAGCGAGTAGTCGCATAGGTATGGTCGCGGGGTGATTAACACACCATGGCCAGGGCCGGGTATTTTCTCGCTCCCATTTTTATATCATAAACGAAAAAGCAATTTTAGGTTATTAAAGAACTTTTGTTGGACGAATCCGGGCTTTGTCGGAGCTCATGTAACGCGGGGAACGGGGGACCAAAACTCGTTCTTCACTGTACATGGGTAATGGCGACCGCGACTATTCGCATCTTTCGGAGTATCCTTTTCTCTCTAAAATCGAATGTTTTCTTTGGAACACTGAATGGAGCAGAAATGTCCGGACCTGGTCACTGGTGTTATGAACCCTACGACCGTACTTTCTTTTAAAAAATTTAAGCGAAACCAAATTTGCTTTAGTTTAGTTAATTCACCCATCTAATTACAAGGGGTGGCTACCTAAGAGCCGTTGTAAATCTCACAACCCGAGTTTTTAGTTAAACACTCTCCACCGTCCCTGTGGATTCGATTCCGGTCTTACCGGGTATTGTGCTACACCGGTCTCAGCCCTACGCTTGGGACAACCCATTAATTTAGGTCTAGGATTTGGTCAAGCAATAATCTTATGGGAAACAAGGCCTAAAATTAAAAGAAAAAATGACACACAAGACAAACTACAAAAAGCTAAAAATACAAAAAACAGAATATTAAAACCAACAAAACATGATTCACATGTAACTTTATCATACTTTGAAGAGCTCCTACAATGCACATACCACTCGATTCTAGCTCTTCGTCAAGAACTTGTTGACAAGATCAACTAAACATGGATGGTAAACCCAATAAAAAAATATCAACTATAAGAAAATCAATTTGTTCAACTCTATCAAGTTATTGTAATGGTGGAAACTCAATAGGAGTGCTAGCGGTAGTTACTTTAAGAGTTTTCTCATGAAAAGACATATCAAGTGTACAACTAGAATTCTCTTGAGAAGCACAATCAAAATCAAGCTCATTATTTCATCCAAACTCTGAGATTTTTTTCAAAGCTAAAGCAACCCTTCAATACCGACTAGTGGTTCTATTTCCTCCTACTCCCAAACATTTAAGTTCTCATCTTTAAGATGTGTATTATAAACCCAATATTGTGATATTTAAGCCAATTGATCAAGTAATCCCAACTTTCGTTAGCTGGTTATCCATAAATGCACCTTTAAATATCGTATCTACATACTGACTTGTTGTAGAATTTAAACTTTTTAGAAAATGTGAACAGGGTGCCTTATTTAAACTAGATGAAGAGTCTCATAATAGCACACGAGTCTCATAACTATTCCTAAACTCTTCATCTAGTTTATAGAAATTTACGATTTCTCATAATAGCACATGAGTCTCATAGATTGCGGAAAACTTTTTGAAAATTTGTTTTTCCATTTCTTGCCGCGTAACTATTGATCTTGGGTTCAAGGAATGAAACCAACTTTTAGCCTCTTCTTTCAAAGATATTGGGAATTTATATTCTAAGTAGGTTCACTTCATTGCTTGAACCTAGTTCCTTAAGTTTTACAACATGCTCTCATGGGTTTTCAACGTCTAAGCCGTGAAAGTGGGGCAACAATTGGAGCATGCCCTGTAACAGTAAAACACTAACGGCATTTCCCATGTGGTTGTTAGGGTAACTATACATGACAGGGTGGATGTTCGAGCAAGATTTAACCAATCCCTCATAGTCTTAGGAGCTACCTCCTCATTAAGTGTTGGCATTCTAGTGCATAAGAGGGTTCGATTTTAACGTGTCTATTTGTTTGGTCGCCATTGTAACCGAACATGCACCGCAAGAAACAATAGACTGGAGGGGCTATGCCGCCAACTCCTTAAAGCAGTTCCAAGTAGTTATGCTACCACCTCATTATAGCAACAACAAAATAAAAGACAATTATACTTTCTCTAGCTTTCGTTACACCTCAGGTGAATAGTAACTTTGGTTAGTGTTTCTGATAGAGAGAGTATACTTAATATTCAAACTTAAAATAATACTTATACTAAGAGAAAAGAAATGGAACACTTACAGTTTAGCGTTTAGGACCGCTAACCTTTGTAGTTTGATGTTTCCTTGGGATTCTCTTTCTACATCCTAAAATGACTAGAAAAGATTTTAACAAAGAAATTTAAATAAGACTCAGTCTAGAGGTTCAAATCACCCATGTTTTATACTACCTCCGTTCCTAAATATGATCCCCACTTTCTCTCTCTTGCTATTTTTCAAATAAAAAAATGAAGTACTTTTGGGTATCATTTTTCAAATTTTTTCGTACCAAATTAAAGTACTTGACGAGTACTGTAGGGGTCCGGATATACCGAGCACCTGACTCACTTTTAGAGACACCTCTTTGATAGTCACTGAGAGACTATCTTCGAGGGACTCTTCGAATGTATGGTTCGATGAATGCAAAAAGACAAGTAAGGCTTCAGTCCATCGCCTCGGATTTGCCGAGACCTATCCTACTCTTGACTCATTTGTGAGTTTTCGGAGTCAACGTCGAAAGACCTCGAGGCGTACCCAAGGGGTGACCTAGATCGACTTTGTGATACGGAATGTTGAGTTAGCAGAGCAGTTAATACTGCATGTGCGTGTAACAAACCGTGATCATGATGAGTTACGTCATCCGAACGGTTACGACACGTGTAGCATTTTTACTGAGGACATGTGATCGAAGAATATTCCTTCGGGCTCGTCATCGTGACGTCATCAAGCCAAGGCTCACCTATAAAAGGTAGACTTGACCACCTAGCAAAGGTACGCACAACTCTTCCTTGAAAACCCTGGCTCTACATTTGATCTTTTTTTAACTAACTTGACCGTCGGAGTACCGTTCTGGACTCTACGGTCCAGTCTGGTGCTAACGGTGCGTTTAGTGTGCAGATCTAAGCACCACTCAAAAGTGGAGGTATCAACTCCGTCGTCATCCATCGCCAGAAAGAACTACTAGAGAAAGAGGGCTCCACAAGTACTTTAATTCGGTGTGAAAAAATTCAAAAAATGATGCGCGGAAGTACTTCATCTTTTGATTTGAAGAATGACACGACTTTTCGTAGTGGACTCTTATTTTGGAACAGAGGGAGTAATATTTATTAACATTTCTCAAAGATAACAGAAGTGAGAGTCAATATACATTGCTCTCACTCAGAAGATTTAACTGTGAAAATCAAGTTAATCAACAAATGGGGTTTGGAAATTGAAAGAAACTCATTTAGACATTTTATCGAACACCTAGAGTGGCTTGCTTCCAAGTATTGTGTATGTCATGTGATTTTTTTTACACTCAATCAAAGAGATAAACAACCCTAAGTTAAGATAATAAAAAATATGAGAGTTCTATATATCCATCACAAACCTACATTAAGTATAAAATCATGAGAAGTAATCAAATATCTAAGCCATGGAGTGAAAAATAGGACTACTCCTCCATGGGAGAAGGAACCAACAAGAAAGATGAAGAAAATACACAAAATATATAAAGAAATGAGATTAACAACTAAAACTTGTATTGAAATATAGAGTACTTACAAGATTTAAAAGGAAATTGCAAGAGAAAACTAAAGATCCAAGCTCAAACCATGGAGGTTTTAATCTAAACCTAACTAGGGTGGTATAGAGAGAAATTAAAGGTAAGAATGGCCTAAAATATGTTAGAAGGGGTATTTATAGGACCCCCATAAAGGTACAAAAAGCTAGCCAAAAATCTGCATATGAAGGCCTTGGGTACTAATACCAAGAATATGTGGAATCGATATCGTCTCTGGATTTTGCTCAGTGCGCTTCGCTCCCCTCGCTCCGCTCCGTTTCGCTCCGGCATCTGGCATTTCATCAGAACTCCTTGATACCTCTCCATATGAGTCACAAGTTCCAACAATAACACTAATTTTTTGTATCGATACCCAGGCTGTCTGGAAAACTGGGAGTGTTGTGTTCCTCTTATGTGTCTCGGGATACCTCGGGCCTTCCTCCAATACTTTGAATACTTCAATTTTGACTTAGGGAGGATTCCTATTAGCCTCTAGCATACTTGAATACCTCTGGGTACTTCCAATAATTATTTAGAGCTTTAGGATAAGTCTTTTGCTCTAATTTTCTAAAGTCCAACAAAAACACATCTTGCGCGCAGTATCAACTAAAAACAAGTATTTAAACTCATGCAAGTATGAAAAATGAGAGATATAAGCACTCAAATATGCAATGTTATCACACCTCTCAGCTTGAACTTTGCTAGTCCCTATCAAACTACTTATAAAACAAGACTAATACTCCCTTTGTCTCAAAATGTTAGTCTAGTATTTTATTTTGGGTAATCCTAAAATGTTAGAATGTTAGTCCCTTTACGTAAATTTATGTATCTAACCTAACTCCAGTATTTATTATCGATGTTGTACACGTAGAAGTGGCTCAAGCCACTTTCAATTCCTCTCCTTCCAGTGGCGATGGCTGATACTAGAAGTGATAGAGGCTCAAGCCACTTTTTGAAAATCTGTAAATGATGGCTTTGAACGCCGGACCTCTTGACCAACATCTAACTCTTTCCGTCATTATATGACACATTGATCCCATTCCACAATCCTATACAGACACTTTGAAATAATAACAAAAATAAAGTATAACTCGATCAACGAGGGTACAAAAAAATGTGTTTTGATTTGAAATTACCAAACACAGAAAAGCCTAAAACCCTAACCCTATCTACAATATCAATATTCTGCTGCGGCTAGAAAGGAAACCTAAAACCCTATCCCTAATCTTTTAAATTAGGTTTAATTTGCACATTAACAAAACACAGAGGGTGCATGCCTTCGTGTAAGTACATCTAGTCCCTTTCTAAGGGCTTCGTTCCAAGGCGACAGGGGCATTTCCCCGGCATTGCCTCCCATGCATGCACACACCCCTCTTCGAAATTCTCAAAAGTTTCCTCTGGATTTTCGCATGCTAGCACTAGCTACTTTCTGCCCAAACTGCCCTCCTGTTTCCCCATAAACTGCGAAACCTACCACCACCCAAACACCACTCCAGGTTTTAACTTTCAACAGGTTAATCTCCTGGCCGCAATCCTTATGTATGTACGTATCAATTAAAGTCACAAAATATGGTTCATTGATTTCATGGGATCGGTAACAAACAATGAAAAAAATTGCGACGACCTTTCAGCATCTGACGTCGGTTTACAACAAAAAGCATTTTGTATTTCCACCCATAATTGATTTGGGAACAAAATAAAAAACTTTTAGTTGATTGTATGTAGCGGAAAACTATATATGAGATAATTTCTTTTTGGAAACATATGGGTATAGAAATTTGGTAAAGAAAACGTACAAAAAAATTTATTTGGGCCCACTCCAGGTCTCACACGGACACAGATGCTGGGTACAAGTAAATAAGTATTAATTTGAAGAACATGAATGGTTCTGAATCCTGTAGAACTTGGAATGGTCCCAAACCAACTGATTTGTACATTTTATATACAAAAGTTTACGTACGCCTATTACTGTCCGTTTCTTTCAAACTATTTTCTGGATTATTCTTTTATCAATATGAGGTGACCGGAGGAAATTACTATATTTATTATTTACTATACCTTGATGCATATAATTAAGCTGCACGTACTGAAAGTTTGTAAATAATGAGCAAATTTTGCGTGCCAGGCGAGAACCACGTGGCCGTGCCCGAGTACCCATCTCAGCCGTCCGAAACACTTTTGGACAATCCAACTTTTAAAGAGAAAAAAAAAGGAGAGAGAAAGAGTAGAGAAGGATGAAATCTGGACTGTCCAGAACACTTTTGGACAGTCAGGATGAGTGCTTGAGAACGGCCACATGGTGCACGCCCGGCATCCAAAATTCTTTCATAAATAATTGAGGATGGAGCCCCTTTGACGCCTTAGCTCTGCCATTGAAGATATTTTGAAAATACAATCACGAAAAGCGCAAAGACATTGAAGGACACAAGGCATAGAGATTTGACATGTTTTTACAAAAGTTTGTTAATTACAACAACATGAGTAGTCAATTTCTACCTATTTCTCAAAAAAAAAAAAAAAAAAAACAACATGAGTAGTCAGTTCACAGGAAGTCCATGCCGGACAAACTTGCTCGTACCAGTTTCTACTATTTATGGAAAGAAAAAAAAGTACATGTTGCATCGGCTATTGTAGATATCCATAGCAAAAATTTACAACCTACGGTTTACATCACCAACCCATCAGCGAAACGATACTCAAATCGAATTGGACTTCACAAATTGAGCCCAACAGTTGCATCTAAAAGAACTTTAGGCCATTGCTGACGAGTAATTATTAAGTCCTCTTAGAGCACGGTCAAGTGACGTTCTAAGGACCCTAACCACCACATAGTGATATATTGTATGAGATGCTTTCATTGGTTATAAAGCTATCAATATCCCTTTCAGAGCTAGTTAATAATGGCAAAGTAAGAGGGAGTCCAAGAAAAACATAGTCCCCAACTTATTCTATTTATGGGAAACCATACAAGCCTAGGAAACATGAAAGACAAGGTGAAAATTAAAAAAGGCAATAAAGAGAGTAAAATAAACATTTAAAGAAGAAAATAGTTAATCCTTAACCAGAAAACACCCTAGCCATAAGCCTTTCTTTGACAACAAACTTCACTTGAAAACAACAAAGAACGCAAAATTTAATACCACTTTTGATGATAATCAGATCCTACTCGAAACAACAACAAAAAGCAAGTTCAAGTAAATTCCCAACCTCTTCTTACTTTCGAGAAAATTTTCAATACAACAACTATTTGTAACGTCCCTCTCACATGAGTGACACCTGCCATACATGAGAATCACTTTATGTGAGAACGTTACAAATAATTGTTGTATCTATTTTTTTTTTTCCTTTCCTCTTCCCTCATCAGTCATTCCACATGGAAAAAACACTAGCATTATTTGGCCCCTGACCCGAATCCCCGGCCCATCCTCCATACCCGCCCGTTGGCATATCATAATCCACCTTAACCAGTGCAAGTTCCTCGTGACCTGACCCGCCAACACTAGTACCTGAATTCGGGCTCAAACCCATTCCAAGACCATTGTTACCGAAATAGCCTCCACCATAACTCCCACTTGAACTCCCATTTGTCTCCATAACAGAAGATGAAGATCCACCCACGCCCATCAACCCATGAAACAAACCCGGATTCGCTTGATAATACCCATTATAGAACTGGGTACTCTGGTTCAACTGCAGCTGGGTCTGAATGTAATTATGCTGAAACCCGGGGTCATTGCCGTACTGAGAAATCTCGTGGTTTTGTAGAGAAAGCAGAGGCTGAGGCTGCTCATATGCCTGCTGCTGGTGAAGCAGCAAGGGGTAGTTTTGGAAATTTGAGGTTAGAGCCATCATTTCTTCACGTTTTCGCGACGATTCAATGGCTTGGGCTTCTTTCAATCTCTTGGCTGCTCCACCTCCGATTGGCAACGTGTTGCTTTCGAGGATCGCCTTCACATCATAACGGTTCATGTCGAAGTTTGTGACAGCATTTAGGCCTCGGAATTTTATCGCGGCTATGTCGTATGCTTCTGCAGCTTCCTCCTCCGTGCCTGCATGATCAAATTCGCATTCATGAGAAAATGTGACTTGCTTGGTGTCGTTTCTAAATAGTTCTCGAAATGAACATGCATGGATAGAAAATTTATATCTTATGTCATATTCAACTTAAAAATTTCGGAAACATATTCCTTACAACAGTTATGCATGTGGAATAATCAGGATTATTTTCCCGTAAGCTGGACAGGAACCTAATTATCAAAAATAAAAAAAATAATAACGGGAAGTAAATGAGAACTCACTGAAAGTTCCCAAGTAGAGGTCCTTGTTTCCTGCCACTCTTCCAATCCTTGCTTGCCATCTTCCATGCTGGTGATGCCTGTTAAAAAACATCTTTCTTTGTGTTAGAGAGAGAGAGAGAGAGAGAGTCAGGGAGAGAGAGAGAGAGAGAGAGAAGTTGGTAACCTTGTAACTCCACGGTACATCGATGCACCCCTAGAAAACCCACTACTCTTCCTGAAATGTATTGCGAGATGATGAAAGTTAGTTACTGTCGTAAAAACATTGCACATGCAGCTATCAAAGTACTATTGATAATAAGATGCTGCTGTAAAGGAATAAAATCTATGGAATGACTTATCACATAATATGATATATTCGGACCTCTTCGCCAAATATCTTCAGCTTTTGTGAAATACGATCACAAATAATATTTGTGGTGTAATTGTATTTTCCATATTTTAGATCGAAATTGAAGAAAAATAAATTCATAAAAAAGGCCATGACATTTATGAAGGCAATTAGGATGAAGTTGAAAAAAATCAAAAGCATCAAAGGCCACATTGTCATACATGGAAATGGAAATGGTAATGTTTAAATTAGGTATTATAGCATCACACTTCAAAGTAAGGTGGCTATGTAAATATCAATAAGTAAATATATCATGGATTTAATTGAGTGAGTGTTTTATATTACCTTCTAATTGAGGCCACAAATTCTTGCCTGGTCATGTGTTTCATCTCTTCGACTTCCTTCTCGTAGTTACTGATCTGTAATATCAATCGCATTATTAATTTCATTGAACAAGATCCAATTATATCGAATCCCTTAGCTTACTTTCATTGACGGAAAAATTTCTCTTAAATAGAGGAAATTTTACTTACACTTTTCTCTTAAAAATTATAAAACCCTAACTAAGATTGATACAGAGACATACAGGGAAGTTGGTGGTGGTAGATGTTCCCCAGTACTTCAGTGCAGCCAGATCATAAGCCCTTGCTGCTTTCTCTTCTTTATCATACCCGCCTGTGCTCAAATTCAAAGAAAACAAATAAATAGCCAAAAAAAAAGGCATACATGGTGAGAATAAATTTTAAAAAATTAGAAGATTTGCAGAAATGATTGGAAAAGGATAACTCAACTTACCTAAATAAACTGGATATGATGGTGGTGGCCAAGAAAAACACCCCATGAAAATGGCAGAAAATGATTAGTAACCTTTCACACATGATTCTTTAACTCAATAAAGTGTTATAAAGTCATATATAAATATACATAAATATACTTTTATTTTCCTATTTATGGAATGACAGAGAGACAATCTTCTTCTACCTTGGCGACCTTTTCTTGATTGTCCTTCCCTTCTACAACTGTTATCCCAGAGATGAGCTTCATACCTACCTGTCCATCTATGCCTGCAGTTCGACGAAAGGAGATTTCAAATTCAAATTATCAGAAATGTTACATATTCAGAAAAAGTACCTTGACACCAAGAACACGAATGTATGGTGCAGATTCAAATTTAGTTTGGCATGGACTACATCCACATGAAAAATATTTTCAAATTCTGAGCAATTTCCGGGTACTTGATTTTTGTATAAACTATTTTTTTTTTTTTATAGAGATCAATATAATCAAATATGTACCCACCTAGTTACACCTCGATATATAGAAGTCCTCTGCCCAAATGTATCCAAAGTCCTTCTAGGGGCAGCTTCAACAATAGCATTAGAACTACTATTAGTACTGTTTTCGACGCCAGTTTCGCTTGTCAACCCCTTGCTCCCACTACCCATAGACAATGTCAATGACTGCAAATTACTTGAACTTTCTTGGAATTCATAGGAAGTAGGAGAATCAGTGTTGTTCCCCAATGTGTTTTGCAATGGCAGTGGAACCAAACTGTTGCTTGAAAATAGGTAGTGATTATCATTTTCATTTCCCTGGATTTCGTTGTAGGAAACCAGATCTGACTGGCTCTGATCAGATTTGCTGCTCACTCCAAGAAAGTCTGCAACCTTTGGAACTTCACCGCCGCCGTGACCATTAAGCAAATTCCATTCTGCAAATATCCAAAAGTATCTTAATTACTTTGGTGACAACCCCATAAATAGAATTTTGATACCGAATGATGTCACAAACATGATGGCCCATATATATCTCATTGTCACATAACTCTGAATGAGTTTTCTCTAAACTACTTTCCATAATATAAAAAGGGGAGAGAATTTATTTGGACAAATCAATCAAAAGTAGGGTGATAATATAGGAATATAATTTTGCTCTCTCCCTTTTATCTCTTTGTATATTTATGATATTAACAAAATTTTCTTCTGTTGTTCAAAAATAATAGTATAATTAGGCGGAGTTTCCACTTCTGTATTTTCTTTCAAGTCATTCTTCTCACATACATTACAAAAATACCATTTAACATAAACAACGGTCACTTTTTTTTAACTAGACTGAAAAAAAGGGTGAAACTCATCCTTATGGTGAACATAATTTCAAAGGAGAATGATGTTTGTTATTGTGCGCTTTCATTTATCTGCAATTAACACTTTCCTTTTCAGATAATTTCAAAAATGTCAGTCCTACAGTTTTCGTAAAGCACTCTTAAAGAGAAAAAAAAAAAATTTAGCTCGGGAATCATTTTCGGTGTAGCCAGTCTGTGTGTGCGTGTTTCAGAGACAGAGAGAGAGAGAGAGAGAGAAGTTATGTACCTTGGTTTTGGAAAGGGTTATCCATGTTATCATTGACTAACCCTAGAGAGAAATGGTGAGACTGAGAGGCATGCAGAGTTGGTGGTATAGAAGAATGAGTGGGAGAAAGAGGAAAGGAAAGCCAGTTGTTTGAATTCATTGAGCTCATAAAATCTTTGCTTGCTTGTGCTAATAAACTTGCTCTTCTAATCAAAATTCCCCTGCAAATATCACAACAAAGAAACAAAAGTTATCTAAACAAAACTTTTTCATAGGATTTTAGGGTTTTGAGAGAGAGAGAGAGAGATGGCCTTAGGGTTTTACCAAGTTAAAATTTCTGCAACTGTGAAGTACTCTCTCTCTCTCTCTCTCAAAGGGGAGGAGAAGGAGAAGAGGCTGAAAAGAGAAAATCAAGAGAGATACAAGGTATTTAAAATCTCTCTCCTCTCTCTCTCTCTCTAAAAGTTGTCTCTAGGGTTCTCTGCCAAACTCCTTTTTCGAAAGAGTCACTTTAAGTGGTCTCTCTCACTTACAGTTGTTACCAAATTCCAACACTATACATAATAATATACATAACAACAAAGGCCACGAGTGTCTTATTATTATACTATTGTTAGGTGTCCTACAATCCTTCTGATAAGACAAACGCACAATTTCAACCAAGTTTTAAACAACGGTTTCACGATACAGAACTTTAACGGTTTGAGTGTAACAATTTTGGTAATATAAAATATTTTGTACTGAATTAACAAGAATCGGGTGTAGCGATCATAAATTTTTACAAATTATCTTTTGACAAAAAATTGTTTTAAATTGCTTAAAAAACCCACAACTGTCGAATATGGGCCATAACAGCTGTGAACCGGTTAAAAAATCATTTACAAACTGTTACAAGACAGAACCATCTAATTACGCATCCAATATTTGCTCTCCTTGGTATACCGGAGGGCAACGGTATCACGAGGCCAAAACCCATTAGGTAACGGCCAGTATTTAAAACCAAAAATCTACTCCCTCCGTCCCATATTTCTTGTCCAGTTGCACTATTCACAGCCCCTCAAAAAATTGTTTATATTTTCAAATGTATAATGTTATATATATTCACTATGGGTCTTGTTTGATAGCTCTCAATGAGTTTTATTAAACAAAGTTTTCAAAATTGTAAAAAACATTATAGATTGAAAGATATAAGCAATTGAAAAATGACACGCAAGCCCGTAAATGGACAACAAATTTGGGACGGAGGGAGTAATTAAAAAATTGAATCCAACCCTAAATCTCTCTCTCTCTCTCTCTCTAGAAGTCATTTTTACAGTTTTCAACAATTTTGCATGTGAATTTATTTTATTTTCCCTTTGTGTGCAGACCTTTGAATTAATTAAATACTTCACAAATAAGGAAGGGGTACAATTACGAAAGACACTGTAAAATTTTACTTTGTTTATAGAATTCGACGACGTCCACTATTTGAAGGACTGACCTGAATTATTTGACCAGGAAATGTTAAATGATATTCAAATACAGTACCAAAAATAGTTGTGATAATTAATTACTATAATGTTCTTTTCTTATATTTCTCTCTCTCTCTCTCTCTCTCTCTCTCTACTTGGGTTAAATGCATTGGAACTCTCTTCCTCGTTGAAAACAGCAATAAATGACACCCCAAAGCCCAGCATTCCCACACTCCGCTTACCATCTATTGGAGACACTCTTACGCAAACTTACCGACCTTCTCTCTCTCTCTCTCTCTCTCTCTAGTACTCCATTTTTTACTGCATTAATAAATCTTTACTACTATATTTTAGTAATGGAATATTAATATAGGAACAGATACTACTCTGAAATTATATATTTAATGGGTAACACTAGCACTTAGGATAAGCCTGGGGTACAGAAAATGTACAGAGCGCTCTCGAGGACTCACTTTTGGGTCCCACATGAGTGATCCGAACCGTTTATTGTTCTTAAAACATTTTTCCGAGGTGCCCCACAAAAAATCAACTCAATCGGACCGTTAGAAGTGCGTGAATCAAAGTCCCACCGTTCCAAAAAAATTTGAAACAAATTGAGGGAGAAAATTTGAGGAAAATTTGCAAGCTTATGGAGGGGATCTAGTGAGGGTCTAAAATGAATAAAAATAAAGAAAATTTACGGGGGGGAAATTGTAAGATTATGGAGGGGATCTAGTGAGGGTCTAAAATGAATAAAAATAAAAGATTATAAATATATACGATTGGAAAATATATACGTGTGTGTATATCAACTCATCTAAACTAGCAAGCAAGCATTTTGTGGATCCCCGAGTCCTGCATGTGTTAAAGACGTGTATGTACGGACATGCAACTATTTTTATTGCATATATCCGACATATTAAATCATAAAAGGAGTAGAAAAAGAGTAAACTCACTTTCTTATTTTAAAAATCAGTACTTCAGTTCAACAAATTATAACTAATTAATGGAATAAGAAAAGACTGAACGATTTTGTTGGGTTTTCCAAAGTAGAAATCTGTTGACCATCTAATTGGAAACCGCACTCGTCAATGTCTAATTTAAATTAAATTAAATTATAAAAGAATTGTTTTTTACAGTTCATGTCCGGCCTCTACAATTTAGAAGATTGTGTTGTACCCACTAGCTACATCTTTGACTATGTGCCTCTTGTCTTCCACTCAGAACCAAGATGCAATAAAGAATTTTGAAAGATCCTAGCCGTCCATTTCATTACTACCCACATTTGGAGCCAGTTGAATGTCGGTTCTGATTTTAGGGTAGAGTTCATCCAAATTGTTACTACTTAAAATTAAACTCAAAACAAAATGTATTTAATCTTCCAAAATAGTCCTTTCAACAATAACAATGATTTCATTCAAAAGTGGAAATAGAAAGACATTGTTGGAAATCAATGTATATTTTTTTGGGATAGTTCGAAAATTTTTAATTAAATTTCCAGTATGTATGTGGAAGAAAATTCCTAAAATTCGAAATCATTAACTATTTCTTGGTTATTGGAAATAAAATGAAAGAGCAACAGACATACAATCCCGTCTTAATTCCTACAAATACATGTGGTTCAACCGTCGGAGAATTAAGAATCTTGCATCTGTTACTTGTCACATCAAGTGATAAACACGACATGTATACTACATAAAGATTATAATCGGATCGAATGAAATAATTGCTAACGCTATTGTTCTATAGCAGTGTGCATGCATGCATGCATATACATCCATGGCAGCAGCTAGCATACCTATAATTATTAAGTCATATACAAGCATAGAGAACATGTCTTATATACGTTAACACAGATTAACACACCCAGTGGTGACTCCGGGAAATTTGATTAGTGGTGTCATTCAAAAAAATTTGTGACCGCAATTAGCGTAATCTACTATTTAAGCAAATGAATCTACACTTCTCAAATCTTACCAAAAGAGTACTTTCAATTACAACAGTCCAAAAAAAATCAAGTACATGAATTTTTACAATTGCCCTCGACGAGTTGTCGTGTTTTGAAATCTTTGTATAATAATCTCATTGTCAATGCTCCTAAATATGTCGGCTTCAATGTAAGTAACCAAGCAATTCGCTATTAACCTCTATTAACAACATATACAGTGCAACTCGCTAAATACGTCAGTTTCCATGTAAGTAACCAAGCACGCCCCGCAAACAAGCAACTCGCTATTAGCCTCTGTAAAGCGATTGTTGAGCTCCTGAAGTTGTAAATCTATCACCCAGTAGAATATTTTCACAACATATACAGTGTATATTTTCACAACTCACATAAGGATAGAAATTAGAGGTATCACCTTTTAAAGCAACATTTATTTTTGCTTTCGGATCAAGGATCACATAATACATTTGGCTTGTGAACGTATGGGTTCAACAGCTTTTGTGTAGTGGTGTCATGTAGTGGTTGGTCTAAAAAAAAAAAAATTATACTTAGTAATTTTTGCAAATTTTTTACTGAGTGGGTTCACTTGACACCATACCCAACACATTGCAGTCGCCCCTGAACACATCATATACATAAGGATACATATTATATATATATATATATATATATATATGTGTGTGTGTGTGTGTGTGTGTAGCATTTATTTAATAAAGCTCGGTTCCACCATGTTTTCATATCAAACAATTACTAGGTGATATTGTTGTAGGGGTCAAGTACCCCGGCTCAGAACATGTGTGGCTTAGTCATTCTATGAATCTCCGTTTTATAAATTAAAAAAAAAATGAAATCATCTAGAAATGTAGTCGATAAATACACACATGCAAATAAATATAAACATGCAAACAGAACAAAAAAGGTATAGCAGAAAATTTCAATGCCCAAAGAGGAAAATTTGAGAAAACAAACTTCAAAAAGTCTACCTGCCATTGTTGAAGAAACATTTCCTGCAGCCAGATTCTGTACACAACTGATCAGTAATTATATACTGTATTAAAAGTTTGAAGTTGACTGGAATTTCTTCCAAAACAAATCAGCATGGGACCCACGTCTCTTTCCCTACTTCTTTCTTCAACCCAAATGCCTCCGAAACCCTAGAATCGAAAAGAAAAAAAAATAACAATAAACAATACAAGACAAAAAGAATATAAACAAATGTATAGAACAGTACGCATAGAGACGTACGTATTAAGAACGAAAAAGTGAATAATTTTTCTGGAAAATTACATTTTAAAGTGGACTGTTCAACTGCTGCCTAAACGATGATGAAGAAACTCTCTCTCTCTCTCTCTCTCTCTCTCTCTCTCTCTCTCTCTCTCTCTCTCTCTCTCTATATATATATATATATATATATATATATATATATATATATATATACGTATATGTTTCTTGGAAAATGTATTTGACGGATAGGAGTGAATGCATGCAGGTGGTGGGGATTCGACACACCGGCATTTAATCAGAACACCACGCCTTTTGGGGTTTTGCGGCCAGGTTCGGAGGAATGTAACCTCCACGTGTCGGTTCACCTATTGGCCCGCCCATCTTCGTTTGTTTGGAGGTCTTTTGACTTCTTATTGTTTGAAGGGACATCGGGTTCTACCCTTTTGAGACCCCCCTCGCTGATTATCCGCTGGATGTATAGTTCATCTTTTGCATGCTTCACCCTTTACCAGTTGGGTGCGATTTTGTTTACCCTCTTACATTACTTTCCCTCTTATTAGTTGAAATGGTGTAGATCTTAGGGCATCCTTATCAGGAGCACCACAATTTTCATCAAATTTAACTTCAAAAACATCTTTTACAAATTTAGCAAATTACTTATCCAAAATTCCCAAAATCAGACTTTCTATTCAAATTTTACTAGAAAGGTTAGTGAATAGTAAGTTAACAAAGTTGAGGCTTTACTGCAGCAAAGCTACAAGTTTAACAAATTTGCAAAAGATTTGTTAAGCCTGATTTTGGAGGATTTTGCTGCATTTCACTCATCAGATTTAGCTTTTAAGTGATTTGATGAGTGAGATATTGATACCCTTACCACTACAATACATAAATAGTAAATATTTTCCACACTATGGCCCACTTAGAGCATCCATTGTACACAGGTTGAATAGTACTTCGTCCATCCCATTTTCTTGGTCCATCTTTTTATTTTGGTCTGTCCCAAATTAATTGACCACTTTCCATTTTACATTGTCCAATTTATTAGTTCTAAAATACCTTCTTTGCAAAAGTGTTCATAGATGCATTCAAAAAGTTTAATCAAAGGATATTTGTTGAAAAAAGTGTTTGAAATTTGAAATAAAGTGTATTGATTATATGTCCCCTTAAATAGTTGGATTCTCATAGAAAGACCAAGAAAATAGGATAGAGGGAGTGTTTACATATAAAATCAACACATCCAGTAATTAATTGACACGTAATTAAGAATGTCAAACGTTGGCGGCTTGTTGTTAATGAGAAGCACTGGATTAATGGTTTATAAATGGACCAATACAATGTTGTGTTAAGTTCCAGTTTGAAGGTGCCATCACAAGCATTAAATCACAAGTAGGGGAAACAAGTAAATTTTCAATCACAGTAGGATTGCACCAAGAGTCAGCCTTAAAATCGTACCTCTTTGCCTTAGTTATAGTTATAGATGAGATGACTAGACAGCTTCAACAGGGATATGCTGTTTGCAGATGATATTGTCTTCGTAGATGAAACTGTTAGAGCTGTTAATAGATACTAAATTAGAAATTTGGAGGGAAGCATTAGAGTCAAAGGGCTTTCAAATAAGTAAGAGTAAAACGAAGTATATGATGTGCAAGTAGTAGTACCAGCAGTGTGCAGGAAGAAAGAGTGATGATCCAAGACTAGAAGATGATGTGATCCATAGGATCCAAGTGGGATGGCTCAAGTAGAGAAGCGCTACTGATATACTATGTGACAAGAGGGTACCCACAAAATTGAAAGAAAAATTCTATAGAACTGTCATAAGACCAGTGATGCTTTATGGAACAAAATGTTGGCTTATTAAGAAACAATAGGTAAGCAAAATAAGTGTAGCGGAAATGAGAATATTGAGGTGTATGTGTGGTAAGACTAGCGAGACAAGATTGAAATGAGAGTACAGTTCGTGAGATGGTAGATGTGGCACAAATAGAGGAGAAGTTGAGGGAAAATAGGCTAAGCTGGTTTGGGCATGTCTATCGTAGACCTGTAGATTTAGTAACGCTACGGGGAGGGGAAGACTTAATTTGACATTAGATGCAGTTATGCGCAAAAATATGAGTATAATGGGTTTTAGTGAACAAGTAAGCCTTGATAGAGCTCACCGACCCCAAGTAATTGGAACATAAGGCTCGGTTTGGTTTGATTTATTGTTATATAGTATAATATAGCAACCATATAAAAAATCAGGGGTTCAATGGTGAGGTATATGAAGTGCATATATAGTTATGGGTATTTTTGGTGCTATATGTATTTGACACAAACTAGCGACGTCATTTTTTTGGCCAACATATTAATTTTAATCATCTTCCCTATTTGATCTCTCCTCCCGCTTAAATCACTACCTTCATCCAAATTAGAATATGTATCAGACTTAATGTTATAGGCCTTTAAATAAGCGTTCGAACCCTAGTTGATTCACTTCAATCGGATTACAGAGCCAAAAAGTACCAAAACTATTTAACTTAAAACTTCATTTCGAGATGTAATCGAACTGTTAAATTTCTCCTCCCAGTTTGAATTGATTTATATTTTCTTGAAGCATTAGGATTGCACTTATTCCTCTATTTCTCACTTCAAATTGTATCGAATTACTATCCAGTCCGTCTTTGAGTTCTTTAACATTCAAATTAATTCCCACGTTATGTAAACGGCTCCACTGATTCGTGATTATGAAATAACAAAGTCAAGTAGTAAAATGTATTTTCCGGACCAAATTTCAACGATCCGCATCGCTCTATGTGTTTAAAGCATGTTTTCCAAGGCCAACGTGACGAATGGCAAAAAAAAAAAAATAATACACAAAAGGGCTTCATCCTAGCAATTTTTTATAATAACTGTACATATATAGTTTACCGAAAAATGCTCGAGTGAAGCCTTTCCGAGTTTTTTTTTTTTTTTTTTTTTGTGATTCCTCGTGGTGACCCTTAAAAACACGTTTTAAACACATTGAGCGGTTCGGATCGTTGAGATTCAACCCCGATCCATGAGGTCCTCACGGAATTTTAATGAGGTAGTCTTCATTAGATCATCCTCCCCCATATATATATAGCAAACAATTTTGAGCAAAACAATTTTGCAATTGCGGAAAAACTATAGCTAGTCCGCGATGCAAATAGTTGAAATTACAAAATCTTTTTCTCTGTTGTTAATTTGAGCAAAACAATCTAACACCATACACAAAAAAAAAAAAAATCCACATAATAAATACAAGAAAGTGAGTGCATAAATTTAAGGAAAGTAGGTGCAAAAAATCATTGGAATACCATTGCAGGTTGTTGCTCTCAAGAACAAAATTAAATCAATATTCCCATCAAAGAATAATATTGGGTAGTGTTAGCGCTTTCATAAAAATATATGCAGACATGCATATATACATAAGGATTGCTGCCAGAAAAATTACGTGTTGAAACTTGTAGCAGTGTTTTGGGTGGTGGTAGGTCTCGTAGTTTATCGGGAAACAGGAGGGCAGTTTGGGGAAAATGTAGCTATTGCTAGCTCACGAAAATTCAGAGAAAAGTTTTGAGAGTTTCTAAGAGGGGTGTGTACATGGGAGGCAATGCCGGAGAAATGCTCGTGTCGCCTCGGATTACCAAAGCCCTTTTAAAGGGTAGCAGTAATTTTATTTTTAAGGACAACCCTTTGTTTTCTTATATGCATACAGATTTCAAGGTTAGTGTTTAGGGTTAGGGTTAGGGTTAGGGTTTAGAATTTCAGGGTTTGTTTTTCTTGGGTCGGTCATGCTGTTGGAGCTGTTCCTTTCAAGCAGCAGCAATATTTGCAATAATATTTCTTTCTTTGCAGGTAATTACAAATTAATGCTAAAAGCATTCTAACTAGCCTCACAAAATTTTGGACCAAATTAATCCTCAAAAACTACTTTTCAACTTTAGTTAGTTACTTTTTCACAATCACAGAGAATGAGGATCTCTATTCTAACTGTACTCTATTAAACTATAACTTTTTTCGACTTCTACTTTTCTATTTTTTAAAATAATTACAAATGTTGAAAACATATTTTTTTATTATACAATTATTATGACAGAAAAAATTGAAAAATTATAATGTGAATTTATTTTTCGAAACAAGTACAATGTATGGTATATGATAAAAATTTATATGACACTCCTACCAGGATATCCGATTGAGATGATTTTTGCAAGGGTCTGTTTATTTAATATTTTGACCGACCATGTAAAAAATCAGCTTAATCGGATATCGATAGGGGTGTTTTCGAAATATCTAGCTTAGAAAACTCTACTACAAGGCTACCCAACTTAGAAAACACTCCTACCGATATTCGAATTCGATTGAGCTGATTTTTATAAGGGTCTATTTATTTAATATTTTGAACATCTATGTAAAAAAGCACCTCAATCAGATGTCATTAGTGGTGTTTTCGAAATACACAACACACAAAAGTGGACTGAAATTAATGTATTTTAAAATAGTAAAATAAGCGTTAAACCTGTGAATGGTGCCTCATCTCTTGTAGTGAGGAACTGTAGCAAAGTTAGAATATTTGCTGAAAAACCCTAGATCGCCTAGGTTTAATGATTTGCTATGTATGAAGTCTCAAATGAAAAACTCACCAATCAATGGTCCATCAATATATAAACCAAGTGCACAAATAAAACGCATGAAAAAAAAGCAATAAAACGAAGAACGTAAAGATATACATGGAAAATCCTTGAATGGATAAAAACCACGAGAAGAAATTAAATCACTATAAACATTGTGCAATTACAGATATATCTATTCAAATGATGTAAATCCTCACAACGTTCTAAGTACCACCTGTTGAGTCACACGTACACCACAGCCAGTGATTTTGATCGTCGACACCTTAAATCCTCAAGCCTTCCGATAACTCTTCGAGAACTCAACTATAGAGATTGATTGTTGTATAAACTTCTAGGAGATTACTTGAACGAATAGTGATCAATTGATCTTGTAATTTCTCCACGATACAAAGAAACGAAATACCACGAAAATTTTCTCTCTAAGAACTTTAGGGGCTGCTCTCATTCACCCTAAATGAAGAGAAACGTTCTTTTATATTTGCTAAAGTTCTGATCGATCGCTTTCAGAACTGTTTTCGAACTGCTCTACCCGATTGAGTTTCCGATTGATTGGACCATTGGTATACACAGTCTGTCTTGAAAACCCGTTCCTCTTTGTGAATCCAATTGATCTCAACTGAAACTGATTGATTTACTCACTCTCAAATTACATGAATATGACTCCTACCACTCTATTCCTATATAGACTCACTAGCTTATAAAAAATAATAAAATTACAACTCGATATAAATATGTGTTTTGTCAAACAGAATTGTCAATACAAAGAGACTTCGAAAATTGGCCCTTAAAATCTCCCCTTTGGCACTTACATGACAAAACAATCTAGAGTGTCAATCTATCCTATATAATCGAGTTATAGAGAGGCTGCAAATAAAACTCAACTTCCAAACACATTAGAACAATAAGCAACCCACTCCCCCTTCTAATATTCTCTCTCTTTTTGACATGGACTGACAAAGAGTGAATAGGTTGAATAATAAAGTAATAAATGCGAGTAGAAGAGTACTACATAATTAAAGACCAATAGAAGCAGCCAAATAAGAAATTTAAGAGGGGCGAATACTAGCATAAATAGCATGAAAATCGAACAATCTCCCTAACTAATAACGCACCAATAAAGAAAACATATGGACATCTAGCCAGCCAGATAGCATAACAATATAATTACCATAAACTATGTTCCAATAATGTCATGTATAAGCTATAAAACCAATAGCAAAGTGCCAACTAGGCCTGAGAATAACTAAAAAACGAATCTCTCACCAAATACAGATTCTTTGTCATTAAGTCTCACAAACCACTACATTTAAACCAAGAGGCACAAAACAAAGATCTTCCCAAGCCCACTAAACAGGCGGCAACCAAAGAACCATGGAGATCTAACCAAGAACCTTAATTTTAGATGACACCCCCTAGGGGCCTCTCAAAGGAATGCGCTCAAGCAGTCCAATCCCTAATGAGAGAGTAACGCTATATTTACAGCTACAAAATCCTTTCTAAAGCCAATACTTGCCCAAACAAAATTCCTTGCACCTAAAGTCACAAATCCATTGGAAACAAATCTTTAGGAAGTCCAAGACCAAGTCAAAACAGAAAAAAGTGGCTAAAACGTGCAGACACAGAGTCGCTGGTCCTGTCCAGAATTGGACTAGAGAAACTGAAACCAATTTGATGAACCACCCCCGCTCGTCCAAACGAGCACTCCTTCGAGCATACTTCTTGTCCTAAACTTGCTGGTCTAGACCAGCACCGGACCAGTGATGCTGCGACCAAATTTAATGCACTGGAGACCTAAAATAGAGCCAATTTTAACAAATCTCCACCTTGACAGGATATCCAAGTACCGAACCAAAACCAAACCGAATAAATTCCCACAAATCTACACCTTGGCTAGATGTTCGACTCCCATGTGAAACCAAAAAAGAACTAATGAATCGCAAGGCCAAACAAATGCTTGACAATCAAACTCCAAGTCGACAAACCAAACCCAACACGGATTGCAAACGAACCAAGTGCCCATACACACGAACCAATCCGCAACAAATCAAACCAATGCTTGAGACATCAAGCCAAAAGTTATGTATCCAAAACAATGTCCGAATCAAATCGAGCAAACCCAACCAATCTTCAAATACGGAAGCAACCAAGCTCTCACCAAACAAACGAATGCTCGAGACATATCGAGCCAAACAAATTCTGTCAACCAAACAAATCTCTCTCCACCCAAAAGCTCGAGTCAAACCAAGAGAGCCAAACGAATATCCAAATAAGAAGGCCAAACAAATCACGGACTAAGCTTCCAACCAAACGAATCACGAGCAAGAGAACAAACCAAAAAACCCTAACTAAGCTCTCCACAAAACCAAACCAGATTGACTGCTAATCAAATAGTCTCTAACAAAATTATGAAGTATGGGAACATAACTTTAGACTACCCAAAAATAGCCAAATTTTGAAGTATCGAGCAAACTTCAAAACACAAACGAATCTGAAATCAAGCGCACAACCAAATTTCAAATTGGCAGACAACAAATTCCCATCAGAAAATTCAAATTCCAAAACATCTTCAAGGGATAGTAGAATTAAGATGCCCAAAACCAAATAAATAACCCCAATGGCAAGCTCAAGACGCAATATCAACCAAAATCTATCGTCCTTGAAAGATGCCACTAAAGCCCAAGACGTTCAAAGGGTTCAAACAAATTACCACATTATCAATAGCCCAAAAACCAAACTCATCCATGTGATCTATTTGTACCAAATTTACAAGCTCCTGTAAATTCCAAAAACAATAACCAAAGAGATAGACCCATAACCAAGATGAGGAAAACTACAAACAAGATTACCTAATCAAATTTACCTTCCAAATTGATGAGATTCTCCACCATGTCCGATATTCACTGAACACAGCGGTTGCATCATCTAACTCCAGATGGATTTTACCTATCTCCAAAGTCTCATAGGCAAGCCATTACCCATAAGAAAATCTTCAAAGTAAAATCCTTAAAATTTCCAAATCGACTCATTCGAATGGCCAACTGATGATGAACCCAAAAATTCCAAACTAAGAATCTTCATCGCCAAGTTTCCAAGTTTCACCACTGAATCAAACTTCTCCCAAAAAATCATCAACCACAACAATCAACCAAAAAACTGATCAGCAAAACAAAATAGGTGCTACAGATGAAACCCAAGCCCAAAAAGCAAAACCCTAGATCATCACTTAGGGGTACAAACCGAAGCTCTGATACTAATTTGTTGTGCGACGGGCCCCCTAAGGACCCAATCGCAACCCAAGATTGTCGATGGTCATGATAATGGAGAAGTAACAAAATAAGCATATGCGATATATATTTCCAATTTACCAAAAAAAAAGAAAAAAGAAAATCACAGGGAGAAACCAAATGACAAATAAAAACAAATAAGAGAGACACCAAGATTTACGTGATTCGGCTTACGGATGTAAACCTACTCCACAGGGCAAGCAAATAAAAGGCGATTCCACTATGTGAGCGAACACTCCGAAGAGTTACAACGGTGACAAACAAAACAAACTCTCACAAAGAGTCACTCAACAACCCTAATTACAAGTTCTCTCACCAAAAACCCAATATAGAAGGAATTTCTCACCAAATACAGATTCTCAATCTCTCATCAAGTCTCACAAAACCACTAGGGTTTTAATTGCGAGACACAAAACAAAGATCTTCCCAAGCCTACTAAAGAGGCGGCAACCAAAGAACCATGAAGATCTAACCAAGAACCCTAATTTCAAATGAGACCTCGTAGGAGCCTCTCAAAGGGATGCACTCAAGCAGTCCAAACCCTAATGACAGAGTAAGGCCATATTTATAGTCACAAAATCGTTTCTAAAGCCAATACTTGCCCAAATAGAATTTCTTGCACCCAAAGTCACAACCCATAAGGAAACAAATCTTTAGGAAATCCAAGACCCAATCAATACAGGACAAAATCGGTTAAAACGCACAGACACGGAGTTGTTGGTCCGGACCAGAATCGAACGAGCTTCGGACGAGAGAAACTGCAACCAATTTGATGAACCAGCCCCAGGTCTGGATGAGCTCCATACGACCACTTCTTGTCCTAAACTCATTGGTCCAGATCGACTAGCACCGGACCAAAGATGCTGCGACCAAATTTAATGCACTGGAGACCTAAAATCTAGCCAATTTTTATCATATACAAACAGCTAGATGTGAAGTGCCATGTATTAAGAGTTTTTCCATTTGAAAGAGGTCCAGTCAAGAATTCCCAGATTCCCTTGAATGGAGAGAGAATAGAATTAAGAAAAATGTTAATGTTAAAGAACTTTGAAAATAGATACAAGTAAGGAATAGGAAGCAAGAAAACCATTTTCTTATACATCAACGCCTAGCTAATTCAGTCAATGGATGTGGTAGTGTTACCAATGTTCGTCAAAACTTCTGGGGATTTGCTTTCTTCAAGCAAATCCAGGGATTTTTCGTTCATGCATGGGTGCAAAATTATTAACAACAGTCAGGTCAGACCATTGGCCCGGCCGCATTTCTTATTCTTTTTTGGCTCCGCTCTTGGCTAAAAGCAACTCTGTATAAAAATGAAAGTAGAAGATATGAAGGAAAATGATTTTTGTACTTCAATTTTTGTAAATGCATCCTACAATTTATTTTTTGTACAGTAATTCAAATTTTACGCGCGTAAGAGATAGTAAGATACAAATTTTAGAATGTATTTATAAGAAAGTGGAGTATCATTTCCTTGCTATGAATCTCCCATATGTAAGAGAAAATCAACATAGATATGAAGAGCCAACTTTTGATTTATACTAATTGTCATCAATTCTTGTTCTCGTCTTTTTCAACAAAAAAATTCTTTTTTTCGAATACATACAACAATGTCTCTATGCATGTGACCTGATCATCAATGGAAGAATAAAATAACTAAATAACGTTCTTATAACATATTTTTTGAACTTCAAGAATGGGTAAAAGTTATTTATTCCAAACAAATGGTGGGAAATTAACTGTCTATATCGACGACGACGCTCTGCAATTATATAAGCGAATTTATATTTGGTAAAAAGTTATTACAATTTATATTTATTTATAAACTAACATACAACATTCTTTATTAATATGTTAACAACAACTTGCATATTCATCGACAATCCCACGAAAATAATGGGATCCTTTGAGTTTTGATAGACTACAAAAAGGGGAAGAAGATATCAACTTGTATAATTCATTAAGAAAGAGAAAACAGAATCTGTAAAGCATGTGCATGGCATTGTCTTGGTTTACTAGATGAAACCAAGTATAAAACTAAATGAATCAAAACATATACAAATAAAATAAAAATAAAAAAAACTCTTATTAGGAAATGGATCCTAGATTGCAGAGAGCAAGTCTTCTGTAATTTGACTTTTTATATAGTAGTAAATTAATTAAATGTGTAGGATTTTTGCTCATGTTAACCCCCAATGTTTGGATCATAGGGAAAGTTGTTAATGCAATCCCCGGTTAAGTAA
Source organism: Vaccinium darrowii (assembly GCA_020921065.1). NCBI lineage: Eukaryota > Viridiplantae > Streptophyta > Magnoliopsida > Ericales > Ericaceae > Vaccinium > Vaccinium darrowii. Next base: position 5,795,105 of record CM037156.1, read on the forward strand.
TCAAGTGACCTTAATCATTCCTATCCAGCTAAGAGCATGTATTCATGTAGCTTCAATTTTAGTAATTTTTTTTTTGTTGGTTTCATATAGCTTTTCTTGCTTTAAAAATAGCATTCTGTTACAATTTTAATTCCTCCCCTACGATGATGCTCTCACGATTCGAAACCCGTGTGAGCTCTGGTACCACCAACTCTTCTAACACCAATTAATCTTAGAGAGAACTTCATTTAAGTCTTTTACAACATATGACTTTGCACCTGCAATTATGTTTTCAGAGCACTAAAAGGGAGTAGTACTGGAGTGTGTGATTTTTGTAAGCTCCAAAAAGCCAATCTTCTTGTGTTGCCAATTTCAATGACAAAACACACATTATTTGTATCCCAATTTATCGAATTGTATTGTTATTTTTAGAATGTCTGTTTAGGAAGTGGAAGGAAATTAATGTTGTTTTGTATAAAGATATCGAGTTTTAAGGTTCTGATTGATTTAGATGGGGATTTTGTTGAGCAAAAAGTCTAGCAACGATACTCGAATTCCAGCGGCTACATATACGTGTCAGTTAGGTCAGAATTATTTGAGGAGCCATTCTCCCTCTCCCAAAAGCGAAAAAGAGCTAGAAATATATCTAGTGTTATTGGAGAGTGTTTCTTAATTGTGCTTGGAGTACACATATTACCTTTGTATTGTGAAGCGTTAATACTTAATATATCTCCAGGAGTTTTATCACAACAACTACGACTACAACTTTGAGAGAAGACCTACGAAGAATTCCTAGGCAGTACAAAGTCTTTCGAGGGATTCTGGGAGGCAAATGGAAGACTTGTGGATTCAAGACATTGGCGGCCAAAACACTAGGTGTGGTGAACGTGGATTCGACAAGTACATCTCAAACTCAATTGTGAGGATTCTAATTGTAGGGTAAGATTACTTGTAACTACACATTAGTGTTTTCGATTCCTTCCTGTGGTTTTTTCCCCATTTAGGGGTTTTACACGTATATTCGTGTGTTCACCCTTTATTGCTTTTCGATTCCTTTTAGTTTGCTCGTTGAAATATTTGAATAACTAAATAGGATTTTTTTCAATTCTGTTCACCCTTACTCAATGAGAGTGAAAATTATCACTCTGATTTGTAGCAAATGTTGGGGATCTACGAAATCAATACATTTTTTTTGGTAATTATGAGGTTAATTTGGTGAACCCACACTTTTTTCATCAATCAGAAAGAGGGTAATTTAGTGAGGGTGAACAGACTGTGTTCCTAAACAGTGACCAATCCCCAAGCAACTATTCTAATCCTTTGATGGCAAGTGTTCATTGTTATTTGGATATTTCTCTATCCAGAGGCGGCCCAACGTCAATGTGAGGCCTTCAATAATTCAACTCTTAAAGGCCTTACCAAAATAAAGTTATTTATTAATCCAATAATTTTTTGTTTGTCATATTTGAATATTGTATTTCTTTTCTCGTGAGATATAAAGTTATCTACAGGAGAAATACTTAGTCTGTAGCATATATATAGTATTCTAGTTTTCCATACGACTTGAAACATAAGAGAGATAATTTTATGGAATCATTAATCTTGACAAAAAAAAAAATTCCTTTTTTTTTCGGAAGGCTTTCACTTAAAATGAGTATCTTAATCAATTGACGAAATAGTTTTTGAAAAATCAAAACGTAAACATGTATGTAAACTTAGACTTGTTTCGGCTAAATAAGCCACTGAGCTTCTTTTTTTTCTTTATTCAAAATTTTCTCGCATTTATTAGTTTCGCATCAAACTTTTGAAGATTAATCAGAAAAGTCGAAAAATATCCAAACTTAAATTTATTCAAATAGAGATAAAAATTAGTCAAAAAGTCAGATTTTTTGGCTTTGTTAAAAATATGGTTTTGAATCATAATTTTTTCTTTTCCCGATTCCTCTCTTGACGAATCAATAATACAAAAAAAAATTGACGCAAAACTAACAAAATGCGAAAAAAAATTGAATAAAGAAAAAAAATTAGAAAAACCACGTGGCTTATTTAGCTAAGGTCTCTCACAATTGGAAGCTTAATGGCCTGGTTTTAGATCGATGGGTTAAACTGCAGCATTGATTACTATGAAAGGTGTTGATAGTTTGTTGCTTTGTTGATCATTGGACTGGGCTGGAATTTGTATAAAAGCAGAGGTGGGCCACATTTTGGGCCCCAATAAGAAATAAGTTGGACTACTTGGGTCGAGGACCCATCCAAAGTCCGGGGCTTCCCTTGGCTTTTGCCCCAAGAAATTTAAAATTTGTTTTTTTCTTATTTTGATTTGTTAAACTATGATGTGTAAATTATTGTAAATCCCCCTCAACTAATACATTTGTTCAATTAACCACCTTAATGTTGAAAAAATGACACGTAAACCCCTCCAACTTTATGAATCTTAAGTACAGTATACCATTTAGAAAATTGTAATTTCCTTTACTACCCTCCCTTAGTATTATTATAAAGCTCACATCTCTTTTTCACCACCCATAAACCAAGTACTCACCACTCATATCAGTACTCTTCTCCCCGCCACCATAGAATAATGATTGTTGTAACCATCACTCTTATCCTAATTGCACCCCCGAAATTTTCAACAGCTACCTCCGTATTATACCACTTAAGTCTTTGTTCACTCCCATCAATATCAAGCCATATACAACCGTAGATTATGATTAAAAAAATAATATTCTTTCCAATTTGATACTTATCGTTCTATTTAATTTAGGTCCACAAAGGAAAAAACTTTTTTACCCTTTGTCAGGGTAAATGTCTAGGCATAAGGTCAATCCTAATGGTAGATACTAGTGACTAATCTCATTATAATTTTTTGGTCTTTTTCAAGAGAGAAAAAATAAGTTGTTTGCCTTTTGCAATACTTTAAAAGGAAAAAATTGAAAAATGTTGTTGGTCCTTCAATTTTTTCCTTTTTCCTTTTCTTGACTTTTGCTAGTTTTGCATTATTTTCTTCTATTTTTCATATTCATCATGACAAAAAGAAACTAATAAGCAATAATTTACAACCCAAAGGTAAAAAAACTAACTAAAGATAAAAATAAATAATGACATACAATTTTTTTGAATTCCTTTTTCTCTTTTCTGAATTTTTTCATGTTAGGTTCATAAATTTACTTTTCTAATTTCTCTCATCGAGATGGATTTGAAAGTATTTCACAAAGACTAAAGAAAATCTAACTAATAACAAAAATTAGTCAAATATTATGACAAAAGTAAGAACTAATTAATTTATTTCAAACTCTGCTTTAGTGTGGATTATTCAAACTAGAAGTGTTTTGTGCTATGTTTCTTAAGATTTATGTCTAAGTATTTAACTCACTTTAGACTAAGGTAGAGTAACCGACATTTTGCCAATAATGATGGTTATGGCTAACATCAATCGCGGTGATTATGTCCAATTGACCAGCTCCACCTCCATTATCTCCTTGCCTCGAACTCTATGTATATCATGTTCCATTTTCCTTTCCCAAATTGATTATCTTATCAAGTTGTAAAGGAGGATGGCAGCTGAAGGTTAATATGGGATGTTTGGAGGGTTTGGCAGTGAAAACTCACAAATAAATGGTACTTCTGCATTTACTATTTTTTGACCTTGTCCTACGCGTGTCACATGAATCATGATGTTTTCCATCTAAATCGTTTCAGGTTTGTTACAGAAACTAACAGTTGTACCAACAATTGCACAAAACTCTCTTACATGGGATATATGAGACCTACCACTCATATAGTCATATGCGGGACCCACATATCTCATGTGAAAGATTTTGTACAATTCTTGGTACAAGAATTTGTGCCTCTATCTTTTCTAAATCGTTTTGCAACGGAAGGTGGTATGTGCCTAATCTCAAAGAAGTCAAAGGGGGTCAAGTGTCTGAGTTCATACGTTGAGGGGGCAACTCAAAAATATGTCAAACGATTAGGGGATGAATGTAATTTATCCTTCTATGAATTTTCCGTTCTTTTTTCCTCACCCCTAGAAATCGACATAGTACATACACGAGCCGCTCCCCTCTCTCTCTCTCGGCGATCTACAGGGCGATTTCAGTCTCTGCGAAAGAGGTAACGATTGGATTTCATTCGACTCCATAATGTTGTGATTTCAGTTTCGTACACTCGGTTATCGCATGTTGGTGGATTGATTGCCCTAGATATTTGTTGAATACAATTCTCACAATTTATTCCCACCTCTTTAGATTTTTTATAGTGATGGAGATTTTGTTTTTATGATTATCCATACATATACACGCAATTGCGTGTAGATGTATCCATCATCTTTTCCTGTGTACCAGCTGATGTAAAAAATACTAGTATCGATCTCGAACTCGAGGTGAATCTGTTGGTATATATTCACACCAGACGGTCAGGCAACGCGATGCAAAAGTTGGGAAGAAGAGAATCTTGAATTTGGATTATTCTGTATGAGATCGGGATGTAAAAGTGGAAAAGAAGGGAGATAAATTTTGGGTGGCAGTTTTTATTTCTTCCTTCTTAGCAGTTTCTTTAGGTACTTAAAGCTTGGTTTGGGGAAAAAATGTGAGCCAACCTCAAAACTGACATTCAACATTATGAAAGGGGCGTCCCCTTTATAGTTGTATTAAACGTACCCATTTTCTTTTTATTCTTGGGCGATTCACGTAACAACTGAAACTTTAGTGGCCACGTCGTGGGTGAGAGGAGATGATGTTCTTGAGGCACAACAAAAGCAGATTGCTTCCGCCTCTCTTTGTGCTGAGAATGATTCATTTTGGTTTTGATTCTTAATCTTCACTGCCCCAACTTTTCACTGTTTTCTTTTAGTGGCTTATACTGAGATATTGATCTTGACTCTTCTTGGTAGTAATGTGCCTCCATGGAATTGGTGTTTCTGTTTAATAATTTGAGTTGTAAGACTCGTAATGTGTTCTTCCTTTATCATAAGTATCTAGAACTTTGAAAGTTTAATTTCATTTGGTAAACTTTGTTGAATCTTGGAAATTAGTATATATTGCGGTATAGAATGTTCATCTAGTTGGCCCAATTTCTACCAAAAGAACTCACAGGAAAAGCTAAAGAAAAACTGTAACAGTATCATTTTGTTAAAGATTCCCTTTTCTGTCCTGATATACTTCTCCTAAAAATTAAAGGAAAATTCTGTACATTTTCATTTGGGAAGGCAGAAGGTGGAGTTTATTTGCAACAGTGCAGTGTGAAAATTTATCCTCATAAGCTAAACCTGAGTATATACCCTAGCATTAACAATAGCTGTGTTTTCCGGTTGAAAGGAACGTGATGGTGAAAGCATACGCACAAGAGCACATTTACAAGCACCCATGGGAGCGAGTAACCTCTGCATCTTGGCGCAAGTTTTCAGACCCTGAGAACAAGCGGACTTTATCTCATATCCTCGAAGTTGACACTTTGAACCACAAGCTTGACACTGAAGCTGGGAAGCTTTACACCACTCGTGCCCTAACCATCCATGCTCCTGGACCGTGGTTCGTTCGCAAAATTGTTGGTCAAGAAATCTGCCATTGTGTGGAATCAACAGTTGTTGATGCGCGATCTCGATCAATGCAACTCACTACCCGCAACATCAGTCTAGAGAAGTTCATAGAAGTGGAGGAAAAGATCAGGTATGATCCTCACCCTGATAATCCACATGGGTGGACAGTTTGTAAGCAGGAGACTAGTATAAGGATCAAGCCATTATCAGCACTTGCATCAATGGCAGAGAAGATAGAGCAACGATGTGTTGAGAAGTTTCAGCAAAATAGTGTTAAGGGTAGAGAGGTAATGGAACGAATGTGCAAATATCTTGAAGCAGAATCGAGTGGGATTTCACTCTAATGCTGACTCAATCTCTTTCAGTTTGGAATTTTGAAGTTCTAGGTTCTAGGACCTTTAAGCTCTTGTAGAGGATTAATGGAAGAATCGAAGTGACTAATTCACTTTGGTCTTATGCTTTTCCCATGCTGGTGTTTCGGGATTTGTAAGCTCTTTTAGGAAAGAAACTTAACTTGAATGTTCAGGCTGTAAAGTTCCAGGATTCTGGTATTGATATCTCTTGTTTTGACATGAGTATTCTAATGTAATAACATGTAGTTTGGATGCTGTGTTCTGGTGCATCTCTATTTTCATCTTGAGCGAAATAAGTGATGACTCTGTGATATGTTATGATACCCTTCTTGTTTGAGTAGAGAGTCGGTAGCCCAGCTGGACCAAATTTATATAGCTTGTTCTAAACTTTCAATGTGCCTTTTGGAACTTACTCAATGCAGTAAGAAAGCACAGTGTTTTGTCCACTTTGCAATGGTTCCTTAATTCTTCAAAAGGGTGGAAAACTATTTTTGGATTCAACAGTAGATTCCCGACTCCGTGAGGAATATAGCATAGGGAAGATGGCATTGATTGTCAAAATTTGTTAAGCATTATTTATGAGATAATGCCTGAAGAATTGATGGCATTGATGTTTGTTATACTATGTCTTCCATTGTTTTGTCACGTAATGAGGTATTGACGCTATACAAATGTTCTTCTATTGTTCAAGGTGCATATTTATACCATGTCTTTGTATTGTTTGAGGTTCGGACCCCATTGTTAAATAGAAGCTCAGTAAAGATCAATCAAAATGTTTTTCTCGGCAAAATCATGAATGTTGATGATCTTGGTTCATGGATATCTTCTATCTAAGAAGTAGATGCCGTCTCAGGAATGCAACTTCTCCTGTTGATGATTTGAAGATCGTTTAGGCAGCATTAGTTTTAGGTTTTGCACGGTGGTGCTAGGTGGCTGATGTTCTTTGAAATCTACATGGGGATGTTTGGTTGTAGTTAGGACAGTAAAATGTTGTGCTGGGCTCTCAGAGTTTACACGGTACTGACTGGTTATCTCCTTGTACCTGCAAATGACTAGTTTCTACTCTAGGTCTGCCAGTTGAAGTGCCAGGCTTTTATTTTTGGCCTCCTGCGTATTGAAATTCTGTTCTGGTAGGTGAGAGGAAGAAATAAAGGGGGAGGAGGGTAGGCGTCGATGATTGGACTTACTCTGGTGTTCTTCGATTTGTCTGAAAATACAGGATGTTATGGCTCCGTTCGTTTGCTTATTTTGGACAACAAGTCTCAAAATTTCTCAAAAACGTAGTTTTGAACACTTCTCAAAATTCATGTTCGCTTCATTATTCTCAAAAATGTTTTTAAAGAAGATTTCAAGAAATGCAAAATTTGAGATGAGTCAGGAAACTCCCATCCTTGTTAAACCCAGGGAAAAGATGCAAGAACTTTGTTTTTGCACTCGACAAGTTTTAGCAAATGCATGTTTCCTTTATATAATGTTTGACTTCCACCATAATAAGACATTGCAAATAGAATTGTACTTGGTGTGGGGACAGTCAAATTGATTTTCTTGCTCCCCAAGTCCCATGCTAATAAGGAAACATCCAGGAAATTAAAAATAACTTTAAGAAGTCCAAAACGTCCAAGTAGGCAAAATAAGTTTTTGTCCAAAAAAAAAAAAAAGTAGGCAAAATAAGTCAAAAAACATTCAGTGCAAATACCCTCCACATCAAGTCGGGCCGTGGCATATATGGGTCGGGCCTCAAAACACGTTCAGTGCTCTCCACGTCGCGTAGGGCAGTGGCCTATATGGATCGGGCCCTAGCCTGACTAGTGTTGAGCCCAATCCTAGATTACTTGAGCTTGAGCCCAACTAATCAGAAGCACAAATTTCTTGATTTTGGCTTACTTTGCAAGGTATCCAAGTTGTTTACTCCTTTGGATTTCGGCTTTGTTATTCTCAGAAATTGATGCACTTCATCAGTTGAACTAGGAAGGGTATTCCCTTCGAAGATTTACCTTTTTGTTGAATATGTAGGCACTGTGGCAGCATATATGCATTCGTTCAACGTCGAGAATTGTGAATCTAACTGCACAGATGACAGAAAGATCTTGAATGGGTGATTTTGTTTATGACTCCATGGTGCCCTGAATGAGAGTTGGGAGTGGGAGGTGGCTTCGTGTCTTGTCGTGTTTGTGTCCGTGCATGAATATCTTATTTAATCTAATCGCAAGAATATTGAGGACACATTTAATATCATAACCCCAGCCAATATTGAAAATTGAACCGCAATATATATGTATCTCACCTTGTCTACGTACCAATTTCTTCTTGAGAGAGAGAACACTATTCGCTCATATGAATTTCTTCTTGGGAGAGAGTCATCTATTGTACTGTTGCATTGATACTATATTTCACGTGAGCATAATCTCAAGTCCCATTCATATGTCTAGAAGGGATAGAAAAATTAATTTTCCCACATATTTTGAATTATTCAATACTAATTAGGAAAATGACGGGACCCATGAAAATAATTTTCTCAGCAGGACTCACTTTCTCGTAAAACAGATCATGCAATATCTATGACATTTATATGTGTCTTTTTGCTCATCTGATTGTACTCCTTGGCTTCTAATGGGGAGATCAGGGGTTCAAGTTTACGGAAAGATGTCGAATTCCCTTTAGTTTAGGTTTATGGAAAGATATCGAACTTCCTTTAGCTGCTAACCCACTAATTCCCCTCTAACCCCCACTGATGTATACAAATGTTGGCCAAAAAAAAAAATTAGCGTGGCAAGAAAGTTCTATCCTCCCATCATTCTCACTTTTCTTATTTTGTATTATCTAGGAGTATTTACTTTTTAAGCTTCCATAGCATCACACACAATACTTTGTGTGGGAAGATATTTGACCTTGTTCCCCTTTGGATGTTTGCTTCAGATCTAGATGGAGCAACGCCTTCCTCAACATAGGCCTACAAGAGAGAACACCGTTAGTGCATACCGGCCACCGTCGGCCATTTGGCACCCCAATGCCTAAATCAGCCTCAATCAGAGGAGAAAAAGAATACAACGCTCGAGAGTGAGTAGTAGCGGCATACCTCTAGGGTTTAGAAGTTAGAACCACCCTTTATATAGAATGGCCTGACTTAAGCCCCAAGTAAGCTTGTGATAGGCACATGCCTTAACCGCTTCTTGAAGTGACGTCATGGATGACGCATCTAGTGCCACATGACCTAATTGAACCTCCGATATGTTTGCGGACTATTCATATCTATTCGGGTCCGACCTCATTCGACCTAGCTTAGCTCCGCCAACAACTACATTCGGCCAATAACGACGTTCGACTCTAGGGTTTGGTCAACATGTACATTCGACCTCCAGCTCCGCCAACGTGTACATTCAGCCCCTATTTATTACACTTCAGTCCGGGTTTGGCCAACATGTACATTCAGCCCGGGTTTATTACGTTCGGCCTGGGTTCATTCAACATGTACGTTTAATCCCTGATTTATTCCATTCTGCCTCAGGTTCGGCCAACATATACGTTCAGCCCCTTGAGTTACTATGTCCAACCCCAGGCTTGGTCAACTTGTACGATTCGGCCCACTGCACTTTGTATTTTTCTCTTTTTTTGGTTGATTTTTTGGTTGCATGATGATTTAGAGGTAGTAATTCATATGTTTTAATTTCCTAAAAATATGGTGGCCTGATATTTAGCTCCCAAAATGAAAAGTCATTGAAGGAAGATAAAAAGAAGTTTTCCGTAAGTTTCTTTTTCCTGACAAATGAACAATCAAATTTTTGTTTTCGTAAAGAATTTCTTTGTCAAATGAACAATCACGGAAAAATAGATTTCCTTTTTAATTTACTTCACTTTGATTCACTGTTCATAGAACTAACTTTTTTGCAAAATATTCCTGACAACTAAATAGAGCAACCCGGGGCTCTGGCCACGTGCCTGCTGAAGAATTAATAAGCCGGCAACTCAGAGGAAGTAGCTTGGTTAATGGAACCCACTAGAGCACTAGGAGGAATTTCAACAATTTTTTCACTCGCTACAAATTTGATATAGACCAAGATAATAGTGGGTTCCTTAAAAAGAGCTCCTGAGTTGAATCTTAAGATGTACACATTAGCCTAATTGGGGTCCATATTTTACTTGGAGAGCTTGCTGCTTTTAGAGAGGATATGTGCACTCACTGAGCTAGCATGAGCATTCTCTATTTCAAACAAAATCATTTATCTTTTGAAAATTTCATATTTGGAAAAGATTTAAAGACTGTGGGTCCCATTCGGAGATAGCTACAATGCTACCTCAATTTAGCTAAATGTGGTACGTAGTAGCTACCCTTAAGAGTTTGTAGCGGTAGCCCATTGAAAGCAAATTGGCTAGGTAAATATGAGGAGCTATTCAATTACGGAGCTCATTGTGGATGGGTTGCGCCCAGATAGATAGGTTTTTTTTTTTTTTTTTTTTTTTTTCCACATGCAAAAGCAGAAGAAGTAGGTCCAAATAGTAACACTAGAATACGCCTCAAAAATTGAACACCCCCCAAAAAAAATTTACTAATAATATATCTTATATCTTCAAGTTTTACTTTAGTTTAATCCTTCTTGAATACCCAACCAAAAAATATTTGAACACCCAACTTAGAAAGAATTGAACACCTAGCCCACAAATACAATACAAACAATCCAATTAAATCTCATAGGCGGCTATGGAGCTTACCATAAATCGTCAATCGAACCTTTTACTTCTACTTTTGATATTACATTTCGTAATTTTATCTCGATTTCATTTGAAAACTTGTCTTATGGAGTACTATAAACCCCATCTCTACAGTAATTCACAATTGAACACCAAATTCATTAGCTCAAAACAAAGTATAAATTTAAATGACAAAATTGAAAAATATAGAGAGAAAAATATTTATTGGTATGGATATCGTACTCTGACTTCACTATATTAACTCTATATATCTCAAAAAAACAAGAGCATATGTCCAAAAAGATCAGTACGGACCTATTCGTCACACAATTTTCTACAATCATTATAAAGATTTTATGCGCCGGTTTAATTTTTGTTGGCCCAAAAATAAAAAAATTGCCGAAAACAAATAATTGTGACATCTTATATGTTTTCGTATTATTTGGTTACATTATTTACACTAATAGAAATAAAGTAAATCTTGAACACCCTGTTAAAATTCTTGGAGCGTTGGTTAGGTTTCAATCGTTGGATAGTACTAGTACAAAGATACATTATCACCCTGATGGTACAAAGAGACATATCTTGAGGGAAACCAACTCACCTTGATAGTATCTGCAACAACACCACCCTCACCTTACGTAATCCAAGGGTAAAACTTTCCTCGCTCTATGCTCCCACCTTCAATCTTTCAGTTTCGCAAATTTTAATAGTATGAGATGTTTTTCGAAATGTGTTTTCATGCGCTACCTTACGCACGCACATAATATTTGATTTATCTCACACAAGAAGTAGTAAGGATATTATTTTTCATTTTTTTTAACGCTCGGGGTGTTTGGACCAATTTACGTGCAAGTCGACTAATTCCTCCCTAATCCAATCAAAGCAGGCCTAGGGGATTCAAAAAGAATAAAAAAAAAAACTTTCTTGCTACCTAATCCTAATAATCAAACTCTGGTCAATAGTGTAGGTAAGGGTGCAAACAAGCCAAGCCGAGCTTTGTAGTGTTCGAGCTTGGCTCATTTTAGTAAACGAGCCAAAAACTCAAGCTCAAGCTCGGCTCCTAATAAACGAGCCAAAAACTCAAGCTCAAGCTCGGCTAATTCATAAACAAGCCGAGCCCTTAACCGAACCAGGGTAATTTACTTAATGAACCTCCTTAAATAAGCCGAGCCTATATAAACAAGCCGAGTTTTTGCAAGCCGAGCCAAGCTTTAGCAAGCTTGCTTATAAACGAGCCTAAACTGCAAGCTCAGCTGGCTTACTAAACGAGCTGTCCCGAGCCACTAGCTGCTCGCGGCAGCTCAATTCATTTGCAACCTTATGTGTAGGTAACAAACCAACCGACCGACCGGAATATGGTACGGGATATAGAGTAATAATGCTATGCACAGAGAGAAGTGGTACTAGTCCCTACTCCCTCGGTACTTCTCATAGGGACCAATGAACATTCAAAAATTACTTTCTTGCTGCCTAATCCTAAGAATCAAACTCTGGTCAATAGTGTAGTTAAGGGTGCAAACAAGGCGAGCCGAGCTTTGTAGTGTTCAAGCTCGGCTCGTTTAGTAAACGAGCCAAAAACTCAAGCTCAAGCTCGACTCATTCATAAACGAGCCGAGCCCTTAACAAAACTAACCATGATAATTTACTTAACGAGCCTCTTTAAATGAGCCGAGCCTATATAAACAAGCCGAGTTTTTGCAAGCGGAGCTAAACCTCAAGCTCGGCTCGCTTACTAAACGAGTTGTCCCGAGCCACTAGCTGCTCGCGAGCAACTCGGTTCATTTACAACCTTAGGTATAGGTATCAAACCAACCGACCGACCGGACTATGCTACAGGCTAAATTAATAATGCTATGCACAGAGAGAAGTGGTACCAGTCCCTACTCCCTCGGTACTTCCCATAGGGACCAATGAGCATTCAAATCCATCTCTACTTAATGGATAAAGGCTAATGAAAACGACCATTCACTCGAGTTTTCAGACTCCAAACTCGGTTTCAGCCTACTACCTTATTTCTGAGTTGGTCGATACACAAACAATTTCCTTACTTTTTGTGCATTTGAATACTTTCCCAGAATTGTAAATCCTCTATCGATACCCAATTAAAAAAAACCATAAAGAACACTGAAATAAAGTAACGAGAAACTTATCAATAACACCAAGACAAAAAGCACCTATTTGTTACACAAACCAAATACCCAAATGAAATTGTTCCGACGAAACTGTGCTCTCAAAAGGATACTGTTCCCCTGTATTCAATCCAGGAATCCAAACATATCAAATGATTTTAAGACTTACTGGCAATCAAACTTCCTTTCATATACTAAGGTAAAAATGAGACACATAAATGGGAGCATGATTCTGATGATGAGAAGTTCCAGATTCCAGAACCCCATTCTCCTTTTGTAATGAGTAACTATGGCATTTTGCGCGGAAGAGTCAAACAAATAGACATTTTAGCAACGCATATAGATGGGACACTATTCAAAAGTATAGCAAATGCAACCCAATTGACATCCAAACCTTGGCACAAGAATGCAACGAATAACTTCCCAATTCCATATTATGAAGAAATTGCACATAACCATTTGAACCAGGATGACACAATAAAAAGCAAAGCACACCAATGTCCAACCAAACCAGCACAAAGACAACTTGAGCCAAATAAACAATCTCGACAAACACAAGCGATAAAATGGTTCTTTAAACAGCAGAGATGTCCTAACCGCCGAAGTTCCCAGGAAAGATAGCAAATATAAGATAAGATCGTATACGATGCTGGGAGGCACTCAGAACTACTTCCATAGACGACCAAGAAGCAACAGATATTCAGGAACCATTAAGCTTCTCACCCCAGAAGGCTCTATATTTTATCAAGCTTGTCTGCCTTGACAACAGGGTTGGCTTTTGCTATAGCATCCCGTGCAGCAGTGCGGTAATCAAAAGGACATTCATGCTTGTCCGAGTAGCGATGGGACCCACAAAAGAGGTTACCGCACCTACATTTAAACCCAGTTAAGCCAACTCGCTTCTTGCAAGTGGTGCACCTACTAGAACCCTCCTTTTCCTTTGCCTTCGCATCAACAGTTTCCCCAGAGCCAGATGCAGGAGTTGGTGGCACAGAAAGCGTCTTTGGTGCCACAGAATCCAATTGCACATCCACAGTACCAGCAATGGCAGGTCCTTTTCCACTTCCACTCGATGATCCATTGACAAAGTTCTCAATTGATGTCGCGGCAAGTTTAGCCTGTTCCTGTTTCAATATCAGGTCCTTGTGGCACTTGGAACACATGTTCATGGTTGCTGCACTTCCAAAGAAGCCACAGTTGTTGATGCACAAGATAGGACCTTCCGGAGCAGGTTGGCATCCAGTCTCGTCATGCTCCATTTTTCAAAGCTCTGCTGAACGAAATCCGCTTGAAAATCTAGAAACTGAAAATAAAATTGCCACATGCACATTTATATTCCAAAGTTCAACCTAAAAAAACATAAGCAGGTATATTGAGCATTGACAATTCCTAAAGTAGTATGGTAAAGTGTAACAAAGCAACGGGGTCCAGAAGCACCATTTTGGACATATTAATTTGAATTGGTTTGGTTTCCAGGCATGCTGGTCCAAGTTTTCTAGTTTTATGAACACCTAAACTAATTCATTAAGGTGACAGCTAAACAAAAACCACCAGGAAATTCACCATATGCTAGACCACAGGTACCTCTATAACATTACCCATCTTAAATAGAGCAGGTGCCACACCAAAAATACACAGATCAGTGACCCAAACATCTGATTATGTAAAAGATCATCCAGCAATCTTTCAATGATGCCTAATTAGAACTATAACCTCAAGTACATTCACTATTTGATATCAATGAGTCTCATAGACTCCTTATATGCCAGTACACAATAAGTGCCAGAGGTCCATGATAAGCTATACTTAAAACTTAAAACTAGGAAGTTTCCATACATATCTTTAAAATGTTCAAAACTCAATTTAAAGCATGGTAACTAGCTACTCACTTGTGCAACACATGATAAACTGATGGAGAGGGATCAGAAATCCTAACAAAAATGATAAATAATGCATGACCTTAATACATTACGTTCAAGTAAAGATTCCTAACGTTGTTTTGAATATCTAGAGTTTCAAAATCAGTCTTTTGGTCTAATGGTAAAGAAATTAGAGTAAGTGAAGTAGCGATCCAATCTAAGGATCAAACAATGGTATCAGAGCTATGGATTCTGGATGTATTGGTTTTATGTCCTCCTTTCACTGTTTCACATGCATTCCCTACTTGCATTTTGTTTCCATATGTCATAACTTACATTTTCACTAGTCTAATATCATAATCAATGTGATGTTTTATTGATTTTCCCACAAAATCATTTTCTTCAAATCATGTCCTCCTTTAGCTTCTTTAAGACGCCTGTAAGGTCCTTTATGCATTCACTACTACTTTTCTCCGTCTTTCCTCTAGCTTATTAAAACACACAATACGTTCCTTCTCCTTTCTACCCTCTCACTCACAAATGTGCATGATACTTCTCTGATTCACTTTACCTGGTACCTCATGACCCCAAATGAGTTCTGCCGTATTGATTAGCCATTTCCATCCATGAACCGAAAATTACATTACCTGATAGTTGTTTGGAAACTCCAAAGAAGCCCCCATAAGCAAAACTAAAAACAATGAGTACACCCTGAGTACTCAACCAATACAGCTCCGACTTACTAAAGTTTACACAATACAACCTGGGTGCATCAGCAGTTCATGACTAGAAATAATTACTAACCCGAATTCCATACGTAATTAGTAAAACACACTATCCATGCCAAGAAAAAAGTTGACTTTAGTTTGAATTGAAGGATTGGGGTATAAGGGTGCTGCCTCATGTACTCTTTTGTAAAGATTAAGAGTGATAATCCAAAAAACGGATTCCTTATCAAAAACAATATACTACAGTTGGAATGCTCCCAAAACTTCAAATGAGCCAAAATAAAACAACCGACCAAAAAACACTTTCGCAGTTTTGCCCAATTCGACACAATTAATAACTTTAACCAAGTCCAAGATCGTCAATATTGGGTTTGCTTCTCAATTGATCAAGCCTGGGGTGTTTCTTATCTCTAATTTCATGTCCACAAACAAAACCACCGAAATACACACCCACAATAAAATAAAATAAAACACAATCAACCACATATCAACTTCAAACAGTCCCAACAGATTGAAATTCCAAGTCAAAATCGACGAATTGAAATCGAAAGCCCCAACTTTTATTCAGGCATACAACTCAAAGTCTCAAACCAAAGCCCTAAAACCCAGATATGTAATTGATCAAAGGCAAGTGTTTCTTATCTTCAATTTTACGTCTACAAACAAAAGCCCCAAATACCCAATAACAATTAAAAAAAGCAATCAAATACTCATCAACTTCAAATAGTACCCGCAAGATAAAGTTCCTAATCAAAATCGACGAATTGAAATCCAAAGTCGCAAATTTTAGTCAGCCATACAATTCAAACCAAAGCCCTAAAACCCTAAAAACAGCTAAACGCGTCGATTCAATTGGAAACCCTGACCTGTTCAAAATCGCGTCGAAGCAAACCCCAATCACACGATCTCCGACCTCACAATCGCATCGGATGATTCCTGTCTTTATCGAAGCCAACAAAATCATAATCAATACAAAAACCAGGTCGATCGACAAAAAACAATAAAAGCATACACTCAAACACAGATACATGTACTTATATATGCATATATAAGATAAGAGGGGGGGAGAAGTACTGGGTAAGATGGCGAGAATCGAAGGCCGGGAGTCGGGATTGCGGGGGGAGAGAGAGAGAGGAAAGGAGAAATACGTTTCTCTGTCTCTCTTCGTTTTTTATATAAGAGAGAGAGAGAGAGAGAGAGACGAGGCTGTTTCTGTGCCAACGAATGGTATTATACTGATGAGGCGTGGACGATTGCTATACGGTGGCGCATGTCAACATCATGAGCATGTTTGATTATCGAATTATTTTTTAAGCCTAGTTAATAAAAGAGAAATGCTAGGTACACACAAACAAGTTACCCACAAATTACTCAAACACACACATAAGTGTGTGGGCTCCACACACACTGCACCTCCAGTGTGTGTGGGGGCCACACACTTATGTGTGTGTTTGGGTAATTTGTGGGTAACTTTTGTGTGTATGTAGTGTTGCTCTTAATAAAATGAAGATTTGGCCCGGCAAACTAGGCCTTAGTGTGATTAGAGAATAACAGTTGCCTTGTTCGTTTTTCTGTTTAGTTTTAGTTTTAATTTTGATAACATCATCATTTCTCTCTCTCTCTCTCTCTCTCTCTCTCTCCACTCATTACACTTGCTCAAAACTAAACTAAACTATCTAACCAAACACAGCCAGTGTGGTCTAGGGCAAGCCTCATGGTGTAACTGATGACTAGTTAATACCACTTCTCCCCTTGGTATTATTTAATCCCCACATGGTGTAACACCCCCGAGTTAATTTAAATATTTTTTACATTTTTATGTGATGCTCACCCACTCATTTATATGCTCATAGTTGTGGACTGTGTTTTAGGGTACTTGTGAGACCCAGTTTATAAAAAAGAAGGGCAAATAGGAAGGTAATTTCCTTATGTGTGGTTAAAATGTAACTTTCTAAAACTATATCGATATATTGTGTAATAGAAAGAGGTGGTGTGTACTCGTATGTGTTAGAAGATTAAGAGTGCAGGTGTACTTAGATATGCATCAGTTCAAAGTAGGGCTGCTCAAAAAAATTGGTGAACTGTGAATCCGGTCCGGACCGAACCGATCCGTACGTTTTGGATTTTAACCGTGGATTAATGGTCCGGATACGGATTCAAAAAATAAAAAACCGTGAGTCGTGGTTCGGACACGGATTTTGATTTTGAAACCGTGGATTAACCAATCTGGATCGTGAGATTTTTATTGTATATAATTTTTAAAAAAAATAAATATATATGTATTTTTGTAGCCTACTTTGTTTAGAATTCTAAAATGATATCTGCATTTTGTGCTTGTGACTGCTATATGTGTTTGTTGACATGTTTAGTAAGTTTGATGTTTATAGTTTACAATGCTCAAACTCAGATTTATAGCCTACTGTGTTTGCAATTTCAAAATGAATTTTGGGTTTTGTTTTTTGTCTATCTATTTTGATTCCATAATGTTCAAGTTTAGATTTGTTCAATTCATTTTTTGAAATGTTTAACAAGCTTTCATTATTTCTTTCTAGTGATTGCTCTTTCTTTGTTCTTATTATGCTTTATATTCTCATATACTAAATATATTACTGAAGTGTTTGTTTTAATGTTGAGTTTGAGTTTTAAAATGAGTTGATAATTTTCTTTTAGAATAAGTTAAAAATCCGTGGATAAATCCGTAACCGATCCGTGACTCACGGACCGGATTGGAACCGAACCGTGAGACTTTTGGATCGGACACGAATTTTATTTTCAAATAACCGTGACTCGCGGATTAGGATTGGATTCATGCCAATCCAGACCATGAGCACCCCTAGTTCAAAGGAGGGGGGGGGGGGGGGAAGAAAGAGAACAAAAACAAAACATTAAGTGGGTTTTCATTCAGCGATGAGAGTGAGAGGGAGAGAGAGGAAAAGGAGAAGAAGAAGGAGGAGGAGGAGGGGAAAATTAGAGGAAAAACCTAATTGATACAATCTTGAATTGAAATGCGAGAATTTAGAATTTGAGAAAGAATTTAGGAATGGAAATGACGAAAGAATTTGTTGGCATTCAAGAATCAACGATTACAATAGCAATTGTAGGAATTAGGTTCCAATTCACAACAAGCTATGCTACTTTTCTGTTACTAATTTGTTATCCCCTTTAGCCCACTAACTACTCCTTTTATGCATTCACTCGCAGCCTAACAGAAGTTTTCGCCAAAATCAAGAAACAAAAGAAAACAGAAACGTAACAAAATGTTTAACAGAGAAAAGAATTCATTATTGACATGGCAGCTGAGCTGGCAGAAATGGGTTGTAACATTCCCTTCCCCTTAAGGACAGCCTTGACCTCAAGGCTTAAAGTTTGGAAATCTGGTCACAAACTGAGTGCAGTGCTCCCACGTAGCATCCTCAACAAATGTGCCCTCCCACTGAACTAACAGCTGGGTAGCAGGCCTGCCCTTATAGTTTATCAAACGCCTGTCTAGAATGGCCTGTGGTTGGGGCACAAGAACACCCTCATCAGAGATAGAAGGTAAAGTAGGACAAGGGGTAATGGTTTGACCTAACTTCCTCTTGAGAAAAGAGACATGGAACATAGGATGGAGTTTAGTAGTAATTGGTAGGGCTAGTTTGTATGCCACCAACCCACGTTTTGTATCACCCGGAAGGGTCCATAAAATTTAGGGGCCAACTTTTGATTAGACCTGAATTGAGCAGTAACCTGCCTATAAGGTTGCAGGCGGAGATAAACCCAATCACCAACTTGAAAAACCCTCTTAGTCCTGTGTCTATCTGCCAGTTGCTTCATATGGTTCTGAGCTTGGACCAAGTGTTCCTCAACCATCTTCAAAGTAGATTCCATGTCCATTCCCCACTGGTCCACAACAGCCACAAGGGTAGAGCCAGAAAATGTATTATATGTGGGTTGGAGGAGCTTGTCCATACACAATCTGGTATGTGGTCAGTTTGGTAGAAGCATGGTATGTAGTGTTATACCACCACTCAGCTAAGGGCAGCCAATGAACCCAAGCCTTAGGTGTGTCACATGTAATGCATCTCAAATAAGATTCAAGGCACCTATTTACAACTTCAGTTTGTCCATCAGACTAGGGATGGTATGTTATACTCAGGCTGAGAGTGGTACCCTGAAGCCTAAAGAGTTCCTTCCAAAAAGTGCTTGTAAAAACCACATCCTTATCAGAGACAATAATGGCTGGCATGCCATGTAACTTGAATATGTGATCCATAAAAAGTTGAGCAACTTCAAGTGCTGTGTAAGGGTGTTTAAGGGTCAGAAAGTGAGCATATTTAGAAAGTCTGTCCACCACCACCATAAAAACAGTTTTTCCATAAGAATTGGGTAGCCCCTCAATAAAATCCATTGAAATATCAGTCTGTGTCTTTTCTGGAATGGGTAGAGGTTGTAAGAGGCCTGGACTAGCAACTGTCACCCCCTTATTCTTTTGGCAAATGTCACACTCAGCTACAAACCTGTTAGCACTCCCTTTTAGACCCTTTCAATAGAAAGATCTCTTGACCCTGTGATAGGTCCTTTTTGAACCAGAGTGACCCCCTACAGGGCTACCATGCATTTCCTGCAGAATTAATCTTTTAACACTGTCAGATGAGCCCACCACTAACCTGCCTTTGTAAGTAAAGAGGTTATGTTGCCACAAGTAATTAGGATGGGACTGGGTGGGGGTCCAAGACCAAGCCACTGATGAGAGTTTATATCACAGAGTCTGCTTCCCATGTCTGTTTCAAAGCTACCAGCCAATCAGTTTGAACTGCAGATATTGCAACAAAGTGAGATGAATCTGCTAGGTCCTGTCTTGAGAGTGCATTTGCTACCTTATTCTCATACCCTGACTTGTGTATGATTTCATAGTCGTACCCTAGTAACTTAGTGAGCCACTTCTGTTGCATGTGAGTAGTAATTTTCTGATCTAGCAAGTAGTGAGCCACTTCTGTTGCATGTGAGTAGTAATTTTCTGATCTAGCAAGTACTTAAGACTCAAATGATCTGTTCTTATTATGAAATGATTGCCCAACAAGTAATCTCCCCATTTCTGTACTGCATAAACCAAGGCCAACAACTCCTTCTCATAGGCTGACAGTCCCAAATGCCTAGGGGCTAAAGCCTTGCTGTTAAAAGCTATGGGGTGCCCTTGATGCATAAGCACAACGCCTATTCCTGCCCCAAAGGCATCACATTCAATGACAAACTCTTTGGTGTAATCTAGTAGTGCCAAAACAGGAAGGGAAGTAATGGCCACTTTGAGCTGTTGGAAAGCATTTTCAACTAACTCATCCCATGCAAAAGCATCTTTCTTGAGCAGTCTTGTCAAAGGGGAACTAATCTTACCATAGTCCCTTATGAACCTTCTGTAATAACCAGAAAGTCCCAAAAATCCTCTAAGTGCTTTAATGGAGGTAGGCCTGGGCCACTTCAACATGCCTTCTAGCCAGGCCCGGCCCTGAGATTGTCGTGGCCCCAGACCATAATATAAATCAGGGCCCTATATTTTTCTTAAAAGAAAAAAATTAAAGAACCAACATTAAATCCAAATGATAGATATTGCGTTCCATGTTTTGTCTTTTTTGTGATTCTTGTCGTAATTGTTTATATTTACTGCAAGAATTAGAAAGCTAATTGAAATTGGCAAATTGATGCAAACATTTGTGAATACGGACAAAGTGTTTTATTTATTCTTCCCCCTGATGACCTACAAAGATTTTTTAAAAAGTCGACAAACAATATGGGTGCATGTAGAAACAAAAAAAAAATTTTGGCACTCCAATTTTATCTATTGACACTCCTTATTTTGTCTTTATTTACAAAGTGTAGTGTAGAGGGGAAAAATCTGGGTATGCTATTTCCACGCCTCTATGAGATCAACAATATACACTTTTCGCCGGAACCCTAGCGCTGCAAGACAATAAACGGTTAGAGCACCTTTGCCTCTCGTTGGCAAAGGCCCTCCGATGCTTAAGTCAGTATCACGTACTAGGAGGAAACCATAAAACACGTAAAGCATGTAAACACGAATTATAGCGTACCTTTCTTCATGGGTATTGCTGCTTATTTATAGATGCGGGGTGCTTGTTGTCCAGAGATCCTATTCACATTAGGAATCCTTTCTTATATGGGACTCGTTCCATATAAAACGTAATCTTTATTCTACAAGGATTCCTCCCACGTTAGGAATCCTTGCCATTATCGGAATCCTCTTTAAGTTAGGAGTCCTTTCTCTTATGGGATTCGTCCCATATGGCAATACAATCAGAATTCCCTTCTTTCCAGGGTTCTGTATCCATATTGGGTTTCTTTCCCAATATGGAAGCTTAATGACAATCCCTTAATTCTCAGGATTTAACCCTTATCACGTAAGAGGCTATTCTAGATCCCTCTAGAATGGCCCGCCACCTTATCACGTAGGCGGTTAGCTTGGCAATATACTTGCCTATGCTCATATACTGTTGCCGACCAGATACATAGCTCGGCAATGGCCTATAGCACCTTCTCATGGTGCTGCCACCGTCTCGTGGTGCTATCATGGTTGTACATTTGGCCTACCCTGCTCGGCCATAACCTGGGGCACCTTCTTGTGGTCCCCCCCGAGCTGAGCCACCCTCACGTGGTGTCCAGGCTAAGCACGTGTTTCGTACGTGCTTGGGTACTTTCCTATATAATTGGATTCTTCCCTCTCCAATTGCTCCCCAGCTTTGATCACCATTGTTGTTCGTGAATGATGGTCAAAGCTTACTGCTACCTTTCCAATAATTGTGTTTTTCCTTGCTGTAATTCTTGCATTTTGGAATTTGTGATATTCATCACAGCTGCTCACTCGACTAGGCCCGCGCCATACGGATTTCCCCTTGGTATCCACGTTACCAAGCTCGTATAGTATATTTGCACTAATATCCACACGTAGGGTTTGGCGCAATTTCTCAAGTTTCCTCTTCTTACGTGGGAGACACGATCCTTGCATTAAATGTTGATTGATGTTTACCTTTTTTTGATCGAGCTGGAACAACTTTTAGGGTGACGTTTCACGTATGTCACTCCTAATTTCTGGGGCTCAAAAGATATTCTCTCCCTAAGTTTTTTGCACTTAGTAGACATCCTAAGTATTTTCGTACTTAGCAGACCACAAGTAATGATCGTCCCAAGTTTCCACGTACTTAGCAATGTTCAAGCAATATTCGTTGCTCATACTCAAGCATGTTCGTACTTATCTTTTTCCCAACATCACTCGTTGTCCAGGGATATTTCAAGCAATATTCACTGCTTAAGCCTAAGTTTTTCTTTACTTAGCAGCGTTCGAGCAATTTTCGTTGCAAGTTTGACAATGTTCAAGCAATACTCGTTACTTGCTGTCCAAGTTTCTTCGTACTTGGGAATGTTCAAGCAATGTTCATTGCTTAGCAATATTCGTTGCTCGCCTCCAAGTTTCTTCGTACTTGGGAATGTTCAAGCAATATTCGTTGCTTGCCTCCAAGTTTCTTCATACTTGGAAAAATTTGAGCAATATTCGTTGCCCATGGCCTAAGCTTATTCGTGCTTAGCCACTTTCAAGCAATATTCGTTACTTGCTGTCCAAGTTTCTTCGTACTTGGGAATGTTCAAGCAATATTCGTTGCTTGCCTAAGCTTTTTCGCACTTAGCCTTTTTTTTTTTTTTAAACAACATGCATTGTTTATTTACACTCTCAGCTCCCCAGTTTGGAGGCAAAGCGTCTTTGGATCCAAACTTAGCTTATCCATGTTTAGACAGTACGGAAACAACTTGTTTCAAGTCAAACAGAGTTTAATTCGTAACTCTTACCGTATTAAAGCAATTCGCAGCTAACAAAATGAGAAAAGATGGATATCGTTAATGATTCCACTATAGCAACTCATAGCGAATAAGAAATTTCTATGGAATTTGTACAAGGACAAAATCCATGTAAGGTCTTGATCACGTGCTTCCTCATTGGAACCCTCCATCTTTCTTCACGTAGGTTTCTTTTCTATATGCAGCGTATTCCTATTTGCATTGGGAATGCTTATATTAATCCCTTTATACACGGGATTGCTCCTTATCACATAAGGAGCCGATTTAGAACCCTCTGGAATGTCTCACCACCCTATACTGTTAAGGCGGTGCCGTGCTTTCACTTAGCTCGACATGACTCGTACAAGGCTCAGCCCATCCGTGCCGAGCTTGCACCGGGCTAAACCATGTATCCCAGAATGCTGTCGTAGTTATATTTGTAGCTCATCTTAGCTCGGCCATGTCTTAAGACATCCCTTCGTAGTAATGTCAAGCTGTTATAACTTCATTTGGTACTTGATTTACTATTTTGACCCTACTCATGGTCATCATTGCTCGGCATAGGGTTAGGGAGCCCCTATACAACAACGCCGAGCTAACTACCCTCACATGGTGGTTATTTCAGAGCATGTGTTCTGTCTTTTCTAGGGGTAATTGGATTTTACCCACTCCAAAATTCTGTTCATAATTCCATCGTAACAATTTGTAGCTAAATAACAAGTAAACTGCAATAAGTAATTCGACTACTTATCTGTGTATTCCATGGCAATGGCACTGGATTCCCATCCTAGTCCGCTTGGGGATCAACTCCGGTTCCAGTCATCCCTTATATGGCTCTTCCTCGTTTGGGCCGAACTTCCCTTTCGTGGAATTTTCTGTGGGGCCGAGCACTTTGCACCTTCGCGTGGTGCATCCGACCAGGGTCATCATTATCCCCAGAATTTTGCTTGGCACTCCTTAATCCAGCGAGCAAGGCTTCATATTCTGCTCTATACATTGTTAGTGGCACTGAACCCTAGCCGTAGTGCTTGCTCCAGTACCAACCCTTCCGGAGAGAACATCACTACCCCTGCTCCAGATCCTTTGTTGCAAGCTGACCCATCAACATAGAGCCTCCATTCCTCTGGATCCAGATCGGCCATCCTCTTTGGCTGCTCGGTGGGACTGAATTGCTCCTTCTCGTGGAGAGCTGATGGGATGTTGTAAAAAATAGTGAGGCAGTTTCCTTGAAGCTATGACGAGAGCGTATACCAGTTTTTCCAGCGGTAGGTAACGTGTCTCAGCATCTAATAGTGTTCTGCTCACAAAATAGATCGGAGCCAGCTCTGTCCCCTTCATTCATAGGAGAACCGAGTTGGCCGCATGATCGGATACGGCTAGATATAATATCAACCGCTCCCCAGCTTCTGGAGTAGAGAGTAGGGGTGGTGATGACAAGTAACTTTTCAACTCTTGGAAAGCCTGTTCCTGCTCGGCTCCCCACTCATATCCTTCTCTCTTCTTCAGAAGTTGAAAGAATGGTCTGCAACGGTCTGAGGACTTCTTGATGAAACGGTTAAGAGCTGCTGCCATCCCTGTTAGCCTTTGGACCTCTTTCGTGGTCTTTGGGGCTTCGAAGATTCTGCAGAGCCGTGATCTGATCTGGATTAGCCTCAATCCCCCTCTTAGTCACCAGGTGCCCTAGAAACTTCCCCGAGCTTACTCCAGAGGCACACTTGGAGGCGTTTAACTTTAGCGAGCAGAGTCTCATACTCGGCTATGTTCGTTTTAAGTATTAAATACGAACTAAACCACTTGCTCCCATAACGTGCAAGATCCTTTCTTGCGATAGAACTCCTTTCCATATAGGTTTATTTCCTACATGCTTATGCAGTGTATCCCTAATTACATTAGAAATTCTTACGTTGATTCCTTTAATCAAGGGATCTCCTCTTATCACATAAGAGACCGACTCAGTACATTCAGGAGTGCTCCACCGCCCTATACTCTTAAGGCGGTCCTGGCCGTCCTTCCACATAGCTCGGGATGAACCGTACGAGGTCCAGTCCACACATGCCGAGTTGTTCCTAGCTGAATCCATGTAGTCCCATAATGCTATCCTAGCTGTATTCGTAGCTCAACCAGCTCGACCATGTCTTAGGACATCCCCTCATGGTTACTTCTGAGCTAGTATACCTTCACTTGGTACCCAGATTATTGCCTTGTCCCTTACTCGTGGTCAACACAACTCGGCATAGGGTTAAGGAACCTTCCCCAGCAAGGCTGAACTCCATACCCTCTCGTGGTAGCAATTTCGAGCCACGTGATTTGTTCCTTCTACGAGTAATTGGATCTCTACTCCTGACCCATTGCTCCGTGCAGACTCTTCCACGTATAACCTTTACTCTTCAAAATCTTGCATAACAGATTCCCCTTTTCGGAGACTAGGACAATCGGCTCCCGCATGCCCCTGAGGTTGTGGTAGTGTCACTACCGAAGAGAAATTATGCTCCCCATTATTTTCCTCTTCATGGGTCTTCTTGGCCGATCAATGTGAAACCGTTGTTTTGCTTTGACGATCTCATCCTTCAGTTGATCAAAGAATTTTATTGGATTAACGACAAACACACTCTTTGAAGCGTTGAGTTTCAACCAGTATCGCCTTCCTTGGACCTTTGCACATGGTCCAAATCTGTTGCCTTCTCGTGGCCGTTCGATGATATCCTTGTTTTACGTCAAGGAAATTAATCCTCATGTTCTTTTTTTTTTTATTTGGCTCAAATCCTTTTCTTCATAGGACTTGTGCTCGGTATGAACCTCCACCGCCCTATATTCTCAAGGCGGTCCTGGCCGTGCTTCCACATAGCTCGGTAAGGTATTTCCAAGGCTAGCTCCACATATACCGAGCTATACCAAGCTGGACATGTAATCAATAATGTAACTCTGGCTATATTCGTGGCCTAAATAGCTCGGCTGTGTCCTGAGACACCCCATCGTAGTTGACGCCGAGCTAGTTCACCTTTACTTAGTGTCCCTTCTAACACTTTGACCCTACTCGTGGTCAAATCTGTTTGGCATGAGTTTACGAAACCCCTTCCTAATAATGCCGAGCCAAACACCTTCTCGTGGTGGCTACTCTAAGCACGTGTTTTGTTGCTTCTTGGTCGAGCAACGTGCAATTTTCTTTCTTTTCAGAGAATCTCGGCCTTTTCTATGGCATGTTGTTGCATCCTTTTGAATAATTCGGTAGGAGATTTTGTTTCCCACCATTAATAGACATGTTGCCATTGCATACTCGTTTCTGCAATTTCGGTGAAGGTTTCACAGTACCTCCTCTCGTCATCACAGTAGGGAGTGGCTGGTCTTTACCTATGATGTTTTTTTATCTTCTTCGTTGATCTTCTTTTCTGGAAGCTAGGGTTGTCCAGCCACAATTTTCCCTCCAGCTTGTAGGATATCATCCTCCACCCGTGCATGCTCCTGGATTCTCTCCATAAGTTTGGCTACACTCTTTACTGGATGCATAATAAGTGATTCTCGTAGCTTACTATGCATCGGCAAGCTCGTCTTGAATGTAGCCAAAGCGTACTCTTCACTGTAATTTTCAATCTCGTTGAAAGTCTCCCAATAGCGTTTAGAGTATTGCCGCAGAGTTTCGTCGTCCCTCTATCTCATAGAGGTCAATGCATCAAAAGTCTTTGGAGCTGCTCGGCTTGTCAGGAACCGAGCAGTGAACTCTTCAGCTAGCTGAGCCCAGCACAAGATAGATCCTTCTGGGAGTTTATGGTACCAACTCAAGGCCACTTTCCCTAGACTGGACGGGAACATCTTACATAGCAAGGCATCGTCCTGCTCATGCATGAACATGGCCTGTTGGTAGTGTTGAATGTGGGCCACGGGGTCCGTGCTGGCTTCATAAGGGATGAACGCTGAATGCTTTACCCTGCTTGGTGTCTTTTCTGCTCGGATCCAGTGGGGCAGTGGTGACTTAGAGATTTGGCCTAGGGCTTCCTTGGCTGCATCCCGTGCAGTTTTAGGTCCTCCTTCTGCTCGGCTAGTCTCCCTTTTCCTCCCGTATTGTTCAGGTGCATGCTCGTTGGAACCAGATCTCTGATATCTGTCCCTAGCATACTTTCTTCTTTCCCTTCTCTCTGTGGAAGAACTCCTCTCTCTCCTTTTTCGTGGGGAAACCACCTTGCCAGTGGAGACATTGTCATAACGATGAACCCTTCTTTCTTTCTCATTCTGTACGGATCTCGTCCGTGAGCGTAGGTCCTTTTCCTTTTCCTGGAGTTGCTTCTTTAGGTCCTGAATCTCTCGCTCTCGTCGAGTGACTTCACGGGCTAGTTCTTCTGCCTCTTGTTCCTTTCTGTCGAGGCTGCCTTCTCTTTCTCAACTTCTCGTTCGTCTATGGCCCTTCCTCCTTAAGGGGCTCCTCCTCCGCTCACGTCGGATGGAGGTTTCCCCTCCTCTCAGTGGAGATTTTGAGCGCCTACATTGATCGTTTAATCTTGGAGAATCATAGTTCACCAAGCATGTATCCCTAAACTTTGGAATCTCAGGGATATGCCCAATATTGAATCTCCTAGTGATTGGCTTCTTCTGAGGAGCTCTAAGGGCTGCTGGAGTCTTGTCCATCCTTGCACTCTTCTTCGTAGAGTGCACTAGGATGGTTCCAGCATCATCTTCCACGTCCTTCCTTCGTGGAGTGCATAAAACAGGCTCTGAGATCACCATTGTTGATCTTTGTTAAGAAGAGAAGAGCTTTTCGTAAGCGTTTCCCACAGACGGCGCCAATTGTAGAGGGGAAAAATCTGGGTATGCTATTTCCACGCCTCTATGAGATCAACAATATACACTTTTCGCCGGAACCCTAGCGCTGCAAGACAATAAACGGTTAGAGCACCTTTGCCTCTCGTTGGGAAAGGCCCTCCGATGCTTAAGTCAGTATCACGTACTAGGAGGAAACCATAAAACACGTAAAGCATGTAAACACGAATTATAGCGTACCTTTCTTCATGGGTATTGCTGCTTATTTATAGATGCGGGGTGCTTGTTGTCCAGAGATCCTATTCACATTAGGAATCCTTTCTTATATGGGACTCGTTCCATATAAAACGTAATCTTTATTCTACAAGGATTCCTCCCACGATAGGAATCCTTGCCATTATCGGAATCCTCTTTAAGTTAGGAGTCCTTTCTCTTATGGGATTCGTCCCATATGGCAATACAATCAGAATTCCCTTCTTTCCAGGGTTCTGTATCCATATTGGGTTTCTTTCCCAATATGGAAGCTTAATAACAATCCCTTAATTCTCAGGATTTAACCCTTATCACGTAAGAGGCTATTCTAGATCCCTCTAGAATGGCCCGCCACCTTATCACGTAGGCGGTTAGCTTGGCAATATACTTGCCTATGCTCATATACTATTGCCGACCAGATACATAGCTCGGCAATGGCCTATAGCACCCTCTCATGGTGCTGCCACCGTCTCGTGGTGCTATCATGGTTGTACATTTGGCCTACCCTGCTCGGCCATAACCTGGGGCACCTTCTTGTGGTCCCCCCCGAGCTGAGCCACCCTCACGTGGTGTCCAGGCTAAGCACGTGTTTCGTACGTGCTTGGGTACTTTCCTATATAATTGGATTCTTCCCTCTCCATGTAGAATAATTTTACCTAATATAGACAAAAAAAAAAAGGGAAAAAAGAAAAAGAAATAGAGAGTTATAAAAGGGAAGAGAAGGTTTATTAGAAAACAAAAAAGCGCCTGTGATTGGAAAAAGAAAAAGCGCCTGTGATTGGGAAGAGAAGGTTTATTAGAAAAAGAAAAAGCTACTGTGGTTGAGAGTTGAACTCTGGTATTTTCTATGAAAGACAAAACCCTCCCCGCTCGGCCAACTGCACCTCTGATAGCTGTAGAGCTTTGTTTTATATTTATTACTTCCAAAGATACATATAGCTAATTGGGGCCCCATTTTTGGGCCAAATTTGGGTGGCCCCAGACCCAGGCCTACTGGGCTTATGCCCAGGGCCGGGCCTGCTTCTAGCTTGACTGGATCAGCTAATACCCCTTTGTCAGAAATAATGTGACCTAAATATTCCAGACTTGTTTGTCCAAACACACATTTGCTTTTTTTGACAAACAAATGATGGGACCTTAGTATTGATAAAGTAGTGGTCAAATGTTTCAAGTGTTCAGACCAAGTAGGGCTATAAATCAGAATGTTTTCAAAAAAAACTAAGATGAATTTCCTCAAGAATGGTCTAAAAATGGTATTCATCAGGCTTTGAAATGTAGATGGGGCATTGGTCAGCCCAAAAGGCATGACCAAAAATTCATAGTGGCCCTCATGAGTTTGAAAAGCAGTTTTTTTAATGTCCCTAGGATGGACTCTGATTTGGTGGTACCCAACCCTCAAATTCAGTTTAGAAAACACCTTTGCTCCACATAACTCATTCAATAGCTCATCTATGATAGGAATGGGATACTTATCCTTGACAATGTACTTGTTCAATTCCCTGTAGTCAACACACGTTCTCCATGTATTATCCTTCTTCCTAACCAATAGAACAGGAGAAGAAAAAAGGCTCATGCTAGGCCTAATGATACCAGATTCCAACACTTCTCTGACTATCTTTTCAATTTCATTCTTTTGTATGTAGGGGTACCTATAAGGTCTTACATGCACAGGTTTAGTCCCTTCCTTAAGAACAATTTGATGGTCAAATTCCCTCTGAGGGGGTAAGGATTTAGGCTCTTTAAAAAAATCATCATAATCATTTAAAATATTTTGAATGTCAAGGGGTACCTCTTGGTCTTCACTTTCTATAGCCATACAACTTAGTTGTGCGATAACCCCATGGTGAGTTTGCTGCATTGTCTTACTCATTTGTTTGGGAGTAACCTGTTCCACCCTTATCTGAGCATCCCCCTGCAGACACACAGGCTGTCCTTGCAATTGGAATTCCATCTTCAAGTTTGTGAAATCCCATAGAATATATAGGACCCAAAGTTGACAACCATAGGATACCTAGAACCATGTCACAACCTCTAATTGGCAACACCCTGACCTCTGTAGTGAATGACAGGCCTTGCATCTCCCATTTGAAAGTTTTGCATACAGCTTTACTGCACAGCTTGGTTCCATCTGCCATTATTACTGACAGATTTGGGGTTACTTCCACTTTGTACCCAGAAATTTTAACTACCCCTTGTTCAATGAAATTGTGGGTACTCCCTGAATCTATTAAGATGGTGATGGTTCTTCCCTTCAAAACTCCCTTAACCGTCATAGTTCTAAAGGAATTACTACCCACCAAGGCATGCATGGAAATCTATTAGGTTCAGTTTCTTCTTCTTCCTCATCATCCCCAATTATCAAGAAAAGTTGTTTCCTTTGGCACCAATGTCGTCTCACAAATTTTTCATCACAATTAAAACACAACCCTTTTTCTTTTCTGGCTTCCATTTCTTTCTGTGTGAGTTTTTTTTATAGGGTATTGACTGATATTGGACTGAGGTGCTGGTGTAGAAGAATTGACTGAATTAACAAAGGGTTTAGGGTCTGTTCTTACCCCTAATGGTGGAGTAGGCCGTGGCATGGCCAACATGGAAGGTGCCCCCCAATTAGTTAGTGCTACCTTGCCTGGGATCTTTGATCTCCTATGGATTGCATCAATGCTTTCCTCCTGCAACCTAGCCAATCCAATCGCTTGAGTGATAGTCACAGGATGAAACATCTGGACCCCAGCCCTAATGTCTTCTCTCAGACCACTCACAAAGCAACTTACAAAAAACTCGTGTAAGGCCGTTTGTTCGATTAGCCAACTCTTCAAACCTCACCTGGTAAACCTTAACTATGGAGATTTGGGTGGGTTTGGTCAACTCGCCGATGGCATATTCAAATATATTGGGCCCAAACCTTGCCACTATTCCTTCCACAAACCCTTTCCAACCTAGGGTTGTGTTGGTCTTCTCAAACCACTGAAACCATTGAATGGTTTTCTCGTCCAAATGCATTGCTGCTAACTTGACCCTTTGTGAGTCCTCGATTTGATTAAATTCAAAAAATCACTCACATTTATACACCCATCCTGACGGATCATTCCCTTGGAATTTGGGGAAATCAATCTTGGAAAATCTGGGTTGAATCGAATGGACAGATTGTGACCCTGGCCCCAAATGAGTGTTGGAGTGTTCAGCATCATCTGCTGCTTGGTGGAAGGTTTTTGTGGCGATCTAATCATCTTTCACACTCATAGCAACGATGAGCTCCTTCAATTCCTTGATCGAATTGTCTGTACTTTCCTTCAGTTGTTTGATGGCCTCCTCATTTCGCCTCTACTCCTGCGGTCTTGTATCCATGATTGATAATCAGAGTGTCCAAGGATCGATTGCTCTGATACCAAATGATACAATCTTGAATTGAAATGCGAGAATTTAGAATTTGAGAAAGAATTTAGGAATGAAAATGACAAAATAATTTGCTGGCATTCAAGAATCAACGATTACAATAGCAGTTGCATGAACATTAGGTTCCAATTCACAACAAGCTATGCTACTTTTCTGTTACAAATTTGTTACCCCCTTTAGCCCACTAACTACTCCTTTTATACATTCACTCACAGCCTAACAGAAGTTCCCCCCAAAATCAATAAACAAAAGAAAACATAAACGTAAAAGAAAGTTTAACAGAGAAAAGAATTCATTATTGATGTGGCAGCTGAGCTGGCAGAAGTGGGTTGTAACACTAATTCAACGTAAGTTCTTGAATCTTGATCTTAATTTGATAATCCTTTAAGTTTTTGTGTAGTTAAATCTGGTATTTTACACATGGGAGGAAAAATTTAGGGTTCTTCCTACAAAAATTCGTGATTGAGATAGCTAAGAGTGTATGATTGAGATTGAACAAATCTGCCATGGTTTTGGTTGAATTTTTGGACATAGTTCCAGACATTGTAATTCTATGAAATTTCTACTGTAAATACCCATAGATGTCTTATATGTTGTGTTAAATTTTGAGAATTTTATTCGACGTATAGAAAATACTAAAAATGTTTTACCGAGCTGCTGCTGTGTATTCGCAGTGCTGACAGCACTATCGCACTATATGGGAACGGCTATATCTTGGCCTAGGAAGCTTGAAATTTCGAACCGCTTGTTGCGTTAGAAAGTAGACTCGTGGATCTTTCAGAAGAGATAGACCACGTATCCTAATTATTTCTAGGGAATCGCAGTTAGCAGTTTGAAGTTGGTTGAGCATCTTATTGGCAGAATCTGATGAGGGTTTTTGGTACGATAGTTAATTGATTAAAAATAGCCGCATAGCTCTGAAAACTCTGAGGTTTTACTATGGTGTTCCTGTATGTGTCTCGGGGGTGTGGTGAATATATTGGGACATTTGGATGAGTAGGTTAATTCTACAAATTCGTAGATCGCAAGGGTGTCGGATTGTCTCAAGCATGTTTAAGAATTTCTTTTGCGTTTGAGCATGAACCATTTGCTATCGTTGGTCTTAATTGATGTTCTGCTATAAAATATGAATGGTGGTTGTGCTAATTAAGGATACATATTATAGAGACTGGAATGGGCACATCCGAGGTGCCGAAACCATAGTTGTGTTTTTTTTTTTTTTGAAGATCGAGGTGAGTATTTGACTCATAAGCGTATTTCATTTGCAAATACAACTTGTTTAATGCGGGTATAGACTTGTATCACAATTGGGCTTCTTATTAGACTTCGTGTCGTGATGGGGCCTCGTGCCTGGTAGACTTCATGTCGTGTGGACTAATAAGTTCTGATATTGGCCTTGCGCTTGGCTTCGTGTCAGTAGACTTCGTGTCGTGTTGGGTTACAAGCTATGAGAATAAGATTTGAGTTGGGAATTATGAATTCAATTTAATTACTTGATGTTATGGTGTAGTGTATGAATGTTTGTTCTTTGTTCAGTACCTTTGACTTACCTACTCTTGGAATCCTAAGAGGATTCCAGTTTTGCAGGTTAGAGATGTTGTCCATTGCTAGGCGTCCGTGTCTTGTATCCTCACTTGGGGCTCTTATACTCGAGCATCACGCTAGTGGCTGATGTGGAGGTTTAGTGTAGTTTGTACTGTATAATGGTTTGTTTAACTGTAATATTGTTAAATCTCAAAAGTCTTCCGCTGTTCTTTCATAAAAATAGTAAATTTTGAAGTTGTTAAGGAAGTGAGTTTGTTATATTAGTTGAGCTAATTGCTAGCATCGTGAGTTGTTGATTGTGGGGTTATAGACGCTTGTTTGGCTCAGATTTGGACTCGTTGGGGTGCAGCTCCAGGTCGGGTTGTTACACAGAGCGATTGACGGGCCGGTACCAAACACAAGAGTGAGTTCCCTCCGGGTCCAGCCCCTTTCCTAAAATTTCCCAGCAAGGTAACTACACCAATTTCTTCCCAAATTACCCCAAGCGTCCCAATCCACGCCGCCTTTACCATGCGTGGATTCAACTGTGCCGCACCGCTACCTTCCTCCACCACTGGCTGGATCCACGTTGGGCAAGAAGTTCTTGAAGGAGTCATCGTCGAGGCAGAACACCGTCAAACCGCCGTCGATGTTGTCGTCGTACGTTTTCTCGGCGTCGGAGCCCAGCAGAGTCTCGAAGTGGCTCACTACTTTCTGTTTTTCAGTTCCTCGTCTATATGTACGTAATTGGTTGATTGTCTTTGAGGTTTTCCTCTTGAATTGATTCTTTCTAATAAATTTCCGTGTTACCAAAAAAGCTAGAAAACAGTGTTTCAGTCCATCGTCTTCATCACCAAAGAACCTATGGTCCAAATTGCCAGGCGTCGGTGCTTTTGCTTTGCTTGATGTCAAGATCTTGCAGTCCAACATGAATGCCAGTCGCACGTGAGCAAATTCGCATTTTTCGCATTTTTTACAAATTCGCATTTTTTACAAATTCGCATTTTTCGCTTGATGTCAAGATCTTGCAGTCCAACATGAAGGTCAGATTCATTTTTTACAAATTCGCATTTCTTTTACAAATTCGCAATTTTTCATCGTCTGAACCAGTGGCCATGAGTGCAAGGTGAACACGTCTCAGGTAGACTACATACGCCAGATCTTGTTACTTCCAGATCTTCACTTCTAAATCTTTACTTCCAGATCTTGTTACTTGGTCCGAGGTTATACAAATTCGCATTTTTTTATACAAAAAAATGGGCAGGTTCTTTGTTCTTTGGACTCATCTCTCCATGAGCGAGAAAACAACGGGTTCTTTGTTTTTTTTTTTACAAATTCGCAGTCGCCGGAAAATTTGTCGGCCGGAAAAGTTCGTCGGTGGCCGACCGGAAAAGTTCTTCCGTCGCCGGCCGGAAGTGGATGGTGGGTGTAGTTGGGGAGTGAGAGGTGGAGTAAAGTGTAAATATGTGTTTCAAGGGTAAAACGGTATTCTTAATAATGAGATTGTACTTAGAGGTAATTAAAAATTGAGTGTATCCTTAGTGGGAATTGAGGATTGATTTTCTAGACCTACTGGTAATTTTCTGTTGTTACACATGGGGTACTAAAATGGATAAATAGTCCACACTTGTCAAGTACAGTGGTTAATCCAAGGTGAACCTTGGTATTAGTTACTCTCTCTATCCGAATTTGTTTGTCACTCATTCTATCGTAACAGGATTAAAAAGTAGTGTCATCTTTAAATTGGTACGTAATAAATTTTATATCCAATGTAGATCTTGTTTGATAGATCTCGATTAGTTTTATAAGACAGTATTTTTAAAATTACATAAAACATTACTCCCTCCGTCCCAATTTAAATGTCCCCTACGGGAGACCGTACAAGTTTGACCTTAAAAAATAAAATATTTTCGGCATTACCTTTTAAAATTTTTTTGTACCATTCAAAAGATCTCAACGAGTACTTTTGAATGGTGTAAAAATTTTTGAAAAAAATATCTAAAAATATGTTTTCTTTTAAAGTCAAAATGACACGATTTTACGTAGGAGACATTTAAAATGGGACAGATGGAATATAAATTACAAGATATAATCTATTATTTGAAAAGTAGTACGAACTTCCAAAATGGACTAATAAATCTAGACGGAGGGAGTAATATCCAACATGGGGTACTAAATAGACAAATAATCTACACTTGTCCAGTACTGTGATTAATCCTAGAAAGATCAAACACAATACTAAAAATTAGGGGTGCTCACGGTCCGGATTGGTCCGGATTGGCATGAATCCAATCCTAATCCGCGAGTCACGGTTTTTTGAAAATAAAATCCGTGTCCGATCCAAAAGTCTTACGGTTCGGTTCCAATCCAATCCGCGAGTCACGGATCGGTTCCGGATTTGTCCACGGATTTTCAATTTATTCTAAAAAAAATTCATCAACTCATTCAAAAACCCAAACTCAAGATTGAAACAAACACTTGAGTAGTATAATTAGTAGATGAGAATATAAATCATCAACGGAGAAAGAGTTGGAAAGAAATAATGAAAGCTTATTAAACATTCCAACAAATTAATTGAACAATCTAAACTTGAACATTATGGAATCAAAATAGATAGCCAAAAAGCAAAACCCAAAATTCATTTCGGAATTCCAAACCCAGTAGGCTATAAATATGAGCTTGAGCGTTGTAAAATGTAAACATCAAACTTGTTAAACATGCCAACAAACACATCTTAAAAGACAGTTAATAGCACAAAACCCGGATATCATTTTTGAATTCCAAACAAAGTATGCTACAAAAGTGGTAAAATTATTTATTTATACATATATATTTATTTTTTAAAAAATTATATATAATAAAAATCTCACGGTCCGGATCGGTTAATCCACGGTTTTAAAATCAAAATCCGTGTCCGGACCGCGAGTCACGGTTTTTAATTTTTTGAATCAGTGTCCAGACCATTAATCCACGGTTAAAATCCAAAACGTACGGATCGGTTCGGTCCGGACCGGATTCACGGTTCACCGGTTTTTTTGAGCAGCCCTACTAAAAATATTAAGTAACGCATGGGCTCTTCTGTGTTCGCAAATCCTAATTACATCATCTTTAGTCCTGCAAACAAACAAGCTCATAGAGTGTGTTTGGAACTCTAGAAAGAAATGGAACCCCAAGTTTTATAATTTGATTATATATTTTTTAAAAGGACAAACCGACTACGTTCATAGAGCGTTGCTATATGCAGCCGGACCCAATACTTCTACGAGTGAATAATGGGCCGGTACAGAAATGAGAGCCGATGCACCGACCGGTCCAACAAATTTTGGAAAAGCACCGCCCAGGTAATAATAGGATAGGTCACTGGCCCACACAAATTTTGTCTATTTTGTTTGGTTGTTTCCTTAATTAGAAGATTTATGGAGTATCTATTTTGTTTCATAGGGTACCCTGGACCTAAATCCTAGAGTTTAGGCACTTCCATAGGGTACCTTAGGGTTGAAAATGCACCCTAAACCCAAACTCTATGGTACTCTCTGAAAATGTCTAAACCGCTAAACCCAAACCCTAGGGTACCCTAGGAAAGTGTCTAAACCACTAAAACCCTATAATAAGAAAGTGCACTCTAATCCTAAACCATAGGGTACTCTATAAAAGTACCTAAACCCAAGGGTACCATATGAAAGTGCCTAAAATTGTAGGATACCTTATAAAAGTGCCTAAACCACAAAAACCTTATAATAGGAAAGTGTACCAGAAACCTAAACTCCAAAAGAGAGTGACTTACCCTAATAGTAATTAAAAATAGTGACTTATCTTAATGGTAATTAGATACCTTTTTTCTAGACCTAAAGTTAAAAATCTGTACTTCTGCCCATCTGTTACGATCGGTGTGGTCGCAAGTGGGCTTTGGTCATGTAGAGGATCGGACCGGATTGAACGGTCCGAATGGGCGACCCAATTGTCCAGCCCACTATAAATATGTTTCGTAAAACCTCTGTTTATTTGGATATCAATAATTGATTGGTCAATTCCGTCAATTTCTATTTAGAATTCTTACCTACAAATTCTAAATGAAATCTGAACAAATTGATCAAGAATGTATCAATATCTTAATAAAGTGATTTGCAATAGAGCACATGGAAATTATTTTGAACAAAATATTAATGGAACCCACACAAGGATAGATAGATTGTCGTCTATTTTTGTTAAAATAACTTTTAAAATAGGATTGAGAATGTGGATAAAATTGACATTTAAGTTTGATAAATGCTCGAGATGCATATGTATTACGAGATTCATTGTAAGGTGTTTGATTGGGTGGGATAAATGATACTAGATAAAGACTGGAGAATCAATTTTTACAAGTGATTTTATGGGCCGCTTGGCTAAAAATCACTAGGGCTGTAGACGAGGAAAGAGGAGTGGGTGAGGAGAGAGAGAGAGAGAGAAAATTAAAGGAGATGAGGATATTTATGTCCAAAATAAAGAGAGTGAGTGTGCTTTGTCCTTTTGTTAAATGAATACTAAAATAATGTCTTTATGTTTGATTGCATAAGTTTTTTGTCCTTCCCTTCAAAAAGGTAAAATATACTCGTAGTTATGACTAATTTTTCCTTTTTTTAAATTAAAAACCATTTTCAAAACTTCCTTTATTTGAATTTTTTTCAATTTTTTTAATAATTTTACTTTTTCAAAAAACTATCTACTTTCAAAACGTTTTTCTTTTGGAAAATATTTTGTTATAAATTTTTTTTAAAAAAATATGTTCTGTTTTACAAAACTTTCCTTTTTAAAAAATGCTTCTTTAAAAAAATGCAATTTTTTCATATTAAATAAAAATGGTTTTAAAAAATAGTTTTTGAAAAATCCATTTTCGAAAACTATTTTTTAAAGAATGTTTTGTTTTCAAAACTTTCTTTTTCAAAATGTTTTTTTAAAATACCATTTTTTAATTTCTCTAAAAAAAATTTCAAAATATGTTTACAAAAGTAGTTTTTTTTTTTTTTTTTTTGAGAGAGAGAGAAGGGAGGTGAATAGGGGTGATTTTCATAGATGAGCGGATGAGTGTGGGTGATTTTTAAAGGGTATTTTGGTATGGATACCACCCCAAAGGGGGTATCGATACCTTTTGCACCCAAACGAACAGACAAATTGGTGTCCATACCTTTGAAAGGGGGTATCGATGCCTCTGGTCCCACACGAGCAAAATCAAATTGGTATCCATACCTCTGTTGGGAGGTATCCATACCAAGACAAATTCTAGCGTTTTAAACTAGCTTTTTAGACTTTCCACTTATGGAAAGTTTAACTTTTTGGAGGTTTTTAGGGTATTTTGAGAGAGAGAATAAGGATGAATATAACTCTCTCCTCTCTCTTTCTTCTCTCTCACTTTTCACTTTTCTACTTGAAGTCTTTTGCTCTCCCCTCTCTCCTCCATGGGAGAGGGTTTTGAAGCTTTCGCTCTCTAGAAAACTCATGTAAGTTTTGTGTTTCGTTTAATTTCTTGTATTTTAATGTTGTAGCTACTACTTAGATCGTTATACAAATCAAGTTTATTTTCATTTTTGTCATGTTTTCCTTAATCACATTTTTTTCATTGTTGTGTACATTAAGCATGTTTGAGTAGTAGATTAGGCTTGGTCATCGGGTGAATATCACTCCATGATTTTGGTGTTTTAATGGCTTCTCACATTTATATACTTATTGTGGGTTTGTGAAAGGATAAATCACTCTATTTTCAGTCTAAACTTAGAGTTGTTAACCTCTTTGATTGGATGTAGACAAATCACTTGGCACACAAAATGCTTTGAGTTATGTCACTTTAGGTGTTCGACAAAATGTCTAAGAGAGTTTCTTTCCATTTACAAACCTCATTCTTGTGGTAAAGATTGGTTTTCATTGGGTAAGTTCAATTTTATGTACTAAAACTAGCGGTTGTTAACCTCCTTGATTATGTGTCGGCAAGGCTTTGTACATTGCCACATATAATGCTTGGAGCTATGTCATTCCAAGTGTTTGTAAAAATGCATTAAAGAACTTATCACATTGTTAAACCCATTTTCTAGTATCAAAATCATCTTCATTGTTAAATCTTCCGAGTAAGAGCAAGAGACTTTATCTCTCACTTGAGTTATAGTTGAGAGCCATTGAATACCCTTAGTCATGGGTGGCATGAACTTCTAGACCTTGCCGCCTTTAATTTATAGTTTATATCTTTATTTTCAATTGCATTAGGGGTAGAGAGAGAATCCCACCAATCAAACCACAAAAATCAGTTTGCCACTTTAAGGCTAAAACCCTCACTCGCAAGTCAACCATCAGGCAAGGTGCATTCGGTCCCTGTGGATTCGACTCGGTCTTACCATTATTATGCTACCGCCGACCTAGCCCTACACTTGGGGCGACACCAAGTACAACGCGCAATCTAAGGTCGCAAGCAAAGCACAGCTAAGTCATCCTCTAAGCTCCTTCGAACTACACCCAAAAATAAATTAGAGGCTTTTGTAATTTTTACTGTATTTTACATTTTAAATTTTGAAACCCTAAGATACCCTATGAAAGTGCCTAAACCTAAACCTAAATCCTAGGGTACCCTATGAAAGTGCCTAAACCACTAAAACCATACAATAGGAAAGTGCACCCTAAACCTAAACTCTAGGGTGCCCTATGAAAGTGCCTAAACCCTAGGGTACCCTATGAAAATGCCTAAAATCCTATAGTTCACTATGAAAATGCCTAAACCGCTAAGAACCCTATAATAGGAAAGTGCATCCTAAGTGCCAAAGCTCCAAAAACGAGTGATTGACCTTAATGGTAATTAAAAAAAGAATGGCTGGACTTAGTGGTAATAAATATTTATTTTTTGTACCGGCCCGTAATAAAACCTTTTAAATTTCACTTTAAGCCTCTAAAATCTCAGGATAGACCCTAGCTTTACTCATGCGCACATTACAGGTCACGGGCACAACACCTGGTTTACCCACTAGCTACCTTCGACAAGTTAACCTAAGAAGGCCATAAGCAACCCCATGGAGCAACCTTAACTCGATTGACCTTTTCTTGGAATTATCTTCGACACTGATTTTCCTTCAAAACCAAAAAAAGCCCCAGAAACAATCAAGCAAATTTAATTGAAATCTATCAAAATAAAACCAAGATTAGTTTTTCCTTCAAAATAAAACGAACCCATAAAGATTCATACCGTGCATGTAGACTGGAGCAGATGCGGTCCTAGAGATTCATTATTTCTCAACCACAAATCCAGTCGGAACCACCTTCAATCCCATTTATACAAACTAGATGTCCTAATCCATTTGAGTGTATTATTCCATGCAGGAGATGCGTCTGTCGGTATAGAAGCCATTCATCATAAGGCTCCTGAGTCTCCTTCGGCCTATCGGCCGGAATTATGAAGTGATGAGTTCAGTCAGACGCCAACCTAAACTGGTGACTCCAACTTGTGGACGAATTCAAGCCCAATAAGCACTCAATCTCAGAAATACATAAATATAGAAATACACGATTATTCTACTTAAAGGGGTTTTTTATTTGAAGAGAAGCCTAGTCCTTTCGAGGGATTTGTGACAAACGTCTACAGTAAAAGAATAGAAGCAAAAAAAGCTGGTAATGATTCAATGGTTTATGGGCATAAGTTACTTTAACCAAAAACCTTCAAGATTCAATTTTTTTGAACGCAAAAGAAGAAATCATCAAAATTTAAAATTTAGAAATTCAAAAGCTTTCAAAATTTATTCTTTTAGCGTAGATAAGGACTCAGTTTATGGTGAGTTGATTTGAAAGCTCCTGAATTTTTGAATTTTAAATTTTGATGATTTCTTCTTTTGTGTTCAAAAAAATTGAATCTTGAAGGTTTTTGGTTACAGTAACTTATATCCATAAACCATTGCATCATTACCAGCTTTTTTTGCTTCTATTCTTTTACTGTAGACGTTTGTCACAAATCCCTTGAAAGGACTAGGCTTCTCTTCAAATAAAAAAACCCCTTTAAGTAGAATAATCGTGTATTTCTATATTTATGTATTTCTAAGACTGAGTGCTTATTGCGCTTGAATTCGTCCGTAGGTTGGAGTCACCAGTTTAGGTTGGCGTCTAACCGAACTTATCACTTCATAATTCCGGCCGACAGGCCGAAGTAGACTCAAGAGCCTTATGATGAACGGCTTCTATACGTACAGACACATCTCCTGCATGGAATAATACACTCAAATGGATTAGGACATCTAGTTTGTATAAATGGGATTGAAGGTGGTTCCGACTGGATTTGTGGTTGAGAAATAATGAATCTCTAGGATCGCATCTGCTCCAGTCTACATGCACGGTATGAATCTTTATGGGTTCGTTTTATTTTGAAGGAAAAACTAATCTTGGTTTTATTTTGATAGATTTCAATTAAATTTGTCTGATTGTTTCTAGGGCTTTTTTTGGTTTTGAAGGAAAATCAGTGTCGAAGATAATTCTAAGAAAAGGTTGATCCAGTTAAGATTGCTCCATGGGGTTGCTTTTGGCCGCTAAGGGTGTAATTGGTTCGGTTCGGTCCGGGATTTTGACTGAACTGAATAAAATCGGTTCGGAGGAACCATAGAACCGAAACCGGTTTTCTAGAGATCGGTTCGGTTCGGTTCGTGTTCGGTTCATCCCAGTTCGGTCCGGTTTAGAGGCCGGTTCGGTCCGGTTTAGAGGCTGGTTCTGTTCGGGGAGAGAGAAAGAGAAATCTGTAAACATTAACCACACCCCAACACAGAAATACCCAGATCTACACACAAACTATCAAAACGATGTGGAAGGACATATACAAATCTGCAACTGCAACAAACACAATAAAAGGCAGTAATCAATCAGGAAAAAAAGTTGTGTTTGTGTACATACATATCTGGACGAATATATATATATATATACACACACACACATGTATAGATATAAATCAAGAGAGAGAGAGAGAGAGAGAGAGAGAGAAACAGATCTGGTGGACGACGATGATGTCTTCTTTGCCGAGGGGTCGACGGTGACGGCATCATTTCAAAGGGAGGGAGGGACTCTGAGAGAGAGAGAGAGAGAGAGAGAGAGAGAGAGAGAGAGAGAGAGAGAGGTTTTTTGGAGTTTGGCTGGAACTTGGGAACTTGGGAATGAGAGAGTAAGGTTTTCTGTGGGCTGTAGTATATACATACACACAAGGGTTAATTCTAGTAATAAGTACTACCTCCGTTCCAAATTGCTGGTCCTTCTTTCCATTTTGGGATGTTTCAAAATATTTGTCCCATTTCTAAAAACATCCATCAAAACAGGGTCACTTTATAGTTTTACCCTTAAAAAGTACTTTTTCCATCTCAATTGGCTTGTCCATTATCTTTTACTTTGTAACGGTTCTTATAATTTCAAAAACTTTGTATAATAAAACTAACTGATATCTATCAAACAAGATCCATATTGCATATGTTTTGAGTTTCATATAACAAATTAGCCCCACAAAATTGGCCACAGTAATATTGACTGGATTTAGGAGCAAAACAGAAAAGACAATACAAAGTTTTCACACCCCTTAAATACTCACTTCCCCAAATGGGGCAAGCAAATTGGAAAGGAGGGACTATTATTATTTCCAATTGTACAAACAACGGCTTGGCCAGCCAAGTTGGTAGGCGAAGTGATTTCCATGCGTGAGGGTTGGGTTTTGAATCCCTGCCCCTTCACTTTTTGAGTAAGAGGAGTAGTATTATATATATTTTATATAGAATATATAAAACTGGTTCGGTTCGGTTCGGGTCGAACCGGGTATAAAATCTCAAAAACCGGGAACCGAACCAATTCTTAAATTTTAGAAGTCCTCAGAACCGAACCGAACCGAACCGAACCGGCTTAGTAAAAAAATCAAAAAAAATAACCGGTTCGGTCCGGTTCTCAGGTTCGGTTCGGTTCTTTAGTTTTTTTTGTTCAGCCCTAATGGTTGCCCCTGGCTTGGCGGTTGGGGGTACAAAGTCTGCAATGGAAGATTCGGACAAACAGAGCACACCTACGACAGCACAGTTGAAAGTCTCAGCTCCTTAGAACTTGATAACCGGACCCAGACCCATGATTCCACAGGCAGGGGATTCAAGATGTCAAATTATGAAGGTTGTTTCACACTTCGAGATATCGTCCGTAAAATGTTGGAGGTCAAGGACGATATGTTGGTGGTCAAAATGTTGGAGGTGAAGGACGATATGTTGGTGGTCAAGAAAAATAATCGAATTCCAAAACAACCAACTGTGGTTGAATGCTTGCACAAATGTATGCACGACAAGTCCGTTCGAGTAAATGAAGATCTAAAATTCGTGATGCATAATGCCTTTATGCATCCGGACTTTCAACAAGCTGTCGAGAGGGTTCTAGCTACAAGGAGGTTAATCAAGGAGTGGAAAAATGAGGAGGATGTTGGAGGAGACATAGGTGGCAGTGTGAAAGTAGTGAACTGTACGTGTGGGCTTTCGGGGTATGAAGGAGGACTTTTGAAAATGTGCAGCCACTGTTCGCAGTGGCTACACCCAAGGTGCTGTGGAATCCCAGAAGAAGACGTCAAGCAGCGGGGAATCAGTGATTAGACGCCACACAGGTCAATGGGGTGTCCCATTCGTCGGGAACATGCCCAGGCCGTTGGGTCTTGAGGATCTCCTCGAGGATCTCGATTAATGTTTGATTCTTTGAAAGATTCCATTTTCAGTGAGTTAGGTCTTCTGTCTTGCACCATAAGGGTGCATTTTGAATTCATCTCCTTTTCCTAAGCCTATTCCTTACAGCCCCTTTGGCTGGAGGGATGAGAAAAGAAAAGAAAGTGGTATAATTTCTCTTAAGGATGAGAAAAGAAAAGAAAGGGTTGGGTTCTCTCACCAGCTCGTTTGGATTGACATAATGGAGGAGAGAATGGTTTCTGACATGCCATGCTCATTTTACTAAAATACCCTGCTGTGGTTCCAGATTTTGAGGGGAGAGAGAGAGGAGAACTTGAGGAAGAAGATGAACAGTGAACGAACTTGAGGAAGACAATGAACAGTGAACTTTAGCAGGGTCAATCGATCAGTTCCAGCATCGATTCTAGCATCAATCGATCAGCTACTACCACCGTACTGCATCAATCGAAGGAAGAACTGGCGGCGTCGAGGTCAATTCGTTGAGCTCTAAAACCCCAGGTATCAACAACCCCAAATATGCTCTTCTCCTTCTTCAGGCATCAACCGTCTCAGCCACAAATTACTGCAAAAATTGATGGGTAAAATGGGCAACCCAGTCGTTTCTCACGGAATCTCGCCAATATTGGTGAGAAACGAAATGGGGCTCTGAGGGGTTCCTGAATCTCACCTTTTCCTTCCCTTTCTCACCTCTTATGCAATCCAAACAGGGGTCAGAAACGCATCTCCCTTGATTTCTTTTCTTTTCTACCGAAAACCCCTAATCCAAAGGGGCTGTTAATGATGCATTAGCTTCTGATTTTTAATTTCGTTAGTTCTTGAAGAATTTGTGCTGTTAGATTTTCCTTTTATTGTTTATGGTAATGCATGTGGGTGGGTAAAGTAGTCTTTGGCTTCCTACATTCAATTTTTTTGTGTCCACATACAATGAAGACAACCAGAGTTTGTGATAAAAAGGACGGCATTTACAACTGATAAGAAACCTGTAAGGAAATAGACGAAATCTCAATTAATCAGGAAAATAGGTTACCCTTGTCTATCCATCTATCCTTAAATTCACCCTCATACAATTAGCAACAAGGTTTGAGCAAATATTTACAACATTCTACAAAAATAAACAAAAACATTCTACAAAAATAAACAGAATTGATGAGTAGCCCTTAAGTATCTTTTGTGGAAGAATCTATTTGTCTCAAAATTCACCTCATAACCAATAAAGAAAAA
Source organism: Vaccinium darrowii (assembly GCA_020921065.1). Lineage (NCBI taxonomy): Eukaryota > Viridiplantae > Streptophyta > Magnoliopsida > Ericales > Ericaceae > Vaccinium > Vaccinium darrowii. The sequence continues at coordinate 5,840,020 of CM037156.1, forward strand.
AATCAAGCACGTCTTTTACTCCAATGCCAAGAGTTGGGTTCATGGTATCTGTCATAAAGTGGTTCAATATGTTCTTGACACTTGTGTTTGCTTGTTTTCGTGGGGTCTGCCACTTTGAAGAATCTTGGTGCCAGTTCCACAAGCCACTAGGGTCGATAACTATGGCCTCTTGCATGTACTCCTTTGTAGTTATTAATCATTACTAGCTCATGGTATACGATCCAGTCCGGCTGTCTCTGAAACACACAACTGCTGGCGTGTATATACACTGGTTGATTTTCAACTAGAGTTCTACACCCTTCTTGAGGATCCTTCCTTCCTCCGAGGAAGGAGAACCCAGTGGTTATAGCCTTGCAAATTTTTGTAAAATTCTTTCCACGCGAAATGACATCCAATTTATACCTGAAATAGGGCATCTGTTACCAACATACTAAACTACTGAGCATCTAAAGTTAAAGATAGGACATCTAGTACACGAATTAACATGGCTTAAAATATGAATATAACTCAGTTGCTGAACTCCAGGTTACACAAATAAGATATGAAATGGAGAGGTGACAGGTGGCTGTACATTTTACACTAGAAATACAAGTATGACTGAGAAGTTGGGGGGTGCCATGGCAACTCCATGAGATAGGCTAGTTCTGCCACTGGAAATGACTAAGAGTATTATGAAAGCTTTTATTCCTTTGGAACTATTTTCAAATAAGGGAAGGACCCTTTCCTTGACAAAAGATTCAGAATGAATCAACAAAAAGAAGAACTATATTCATTTTTTTTTTTTCAATTTCACTGTTTTTGGGGACTCAGTTTATGGGTGGTGATATATCAGGATGGTCGGCAAGGCATATAAATGCCACAACGACGAACAAGACCAATCACATGTAGTCATCACAGTCCCTCCAGTGCTCTTTATAAGCAAAATAATAGTACTAACACACAAATTTACACAATTAATAAAAAAACAAGTACGTAGGTGTGGGAAAATCTAGTTAGAACACTTTGAAAGCTAGTTATAGAAACTAAAGAGCAAGTTATAACTAGAGTGCAAAAATCTCAAATATGCATCAATCTAAAGAGCAAGTTAGAAATTTCCACCTCGTCCTTCTCATCATCACCTTAAGATGGGGATTATTACGACACAACCAATAGAAATATGCCTGACATTACCAGCACAACATGTGACAGCAGCATGTATGGCATCTGCAAGGTGTGGGACTCTAAGAGCTCAGCCCGGCCATGCTGGTCCTCCTATAGAATCCAAAATGAGTTTGTTTGTTTCAGAGAATATCCAAAGATGCATTTTGATACGACACTGCGTTCAGATGTTAGACAATTGTTGAAACACAAGATGAAGCAGATTCACATGTTTGGCACAAATCAAAAAGATGGGGGTCTGAATGTGCTAAGTAGGACTGCCAGAAAGTTGACAACTTTTACACAACTATATTTGGTGCATCTTGTTCAACTGTACAGGGAGGAATAAAAATAGTTACCCATCAGATGTCCTGTAAATATGGTACTCTCTGGTCATGAATGCAACTTGCTCCGAGTTCAGTCCTGCGAAAGTAAACATTCCAATCTGCTTGATAATGTGACTCCAGTCGCCAGGTGTGCCTGCTGAGAAACAAATGAGACACGTCAATACTAGCATATTTCAAGACTCGGGCCTCTTAGCATAGGATCAAATGCAAATTATTTATTCACAGAGTGATGGCCAACTACAAGGAACTGAGGAACCTAAAAAGCAGAAACTTCTAAAGAGTGGTGTGATGTGTCGGTACCCATTGGACAACCTTAGATACATATCAGACAAGCGTCTAAAGTGTTAGCAAATTTTCAAATTCTGATATTCTCCCACAGGTACAAGTGGTAACACTCTACAAAAACTCACCTGATAAGCACTATCAAAGATAGGTAACATCCGTTTTGATCTCATCAACTGTCTGATCTGCTCCCACTGCTCAAGGGTTGGATCAACTCCAGTTGGGCTATGAGCACAAACATGAAGAAGCAGCACAATTGCTCCCAATGGAGCAGAACTAAGGTCTTCTAACAAGCCTGCTTACCAAAAGAAAATAAGAAACAAGATAACGTGTCCAACAAAAAAAAAAAAAAACACACAACCTAACGAAAAACTTCAAATATATACATTTGTGTACTCCCCCAAGCACCCAAAGAGGCAAAATTTAGGCTCAGGTACATCATCCAAAGCATAATATACTCGAGAAAATCCACAACTGAAAACAACTATTAATTGATTAACATGGATGAACTTGAACATGAATGCCATGTACGAAAAGGACTAGAAAGCAATCCTACTTCTGTCACAAACCAATGAATGAGTCACATGTAAACAAGGTAGAAGATGGACGTGCAATTTGCAATCTAATTCTATATAAATTTCCATATAAACATGGAATAGTATTCCCAACCTTGGAAATTGACCCCCCCTATGGGTGGATCATAACAGCGATACATTTTCATAGATAACCCTGCTAGAGGGAACAATTTTGCATGGTTTCCCCATGTTGGCAAGGGAATGTATATTGTGCGCTGCAAAATTGACCAAGTTCAAGTAGGTACAAATAGTAAGCCTCCACATGACAAAATAAACAACTAAATCAAAGAAAAGGAAAAATGAGATGAAGCATTTACCTGGTGATAATTTCTTGCCAAAAATTCACCTCCAAGGCTCCAACTCTCAATGAGCCAGTAGCAGACAAGTACTGAACAGTTGTAACCCTGTTCTCCTGAATAGCAGGGCTATTTTTGACAAACCACAATAAGCCATAGATCAGAGGAGCATCTTTTCTATCTTCTTATACTACCTCTTTTCGGATCTATTGCCTCGACCTTTGCATCCAGTTCTGGATCAGTCCTCTCCTGAATAGCAGGGCTATTTTTGACAAATCACAATAAGCCATAGATCAGAGGATATTATAAGTGACGCAGTAAGCACTAGAGAAGCAAACAAGAATATATTTCTTTCTTTATAAGCACAAAGGAACAAGATAAATCACCAAAAGAAAATACTGAAAGATATATTTGAACCCTTCCAACAGTCAAAATAGTGAACCCAAATTCCGAAGAAGGTCCGAAGTTTGCAAAGGGTTCAGCACTCTCCCATATTTTCTTGATCAATATAAGGGGGAACATAAGGGGTTGCCTATAACTATTATGCCTGTCTCCTTATGACCCAAGGACATTTTCTCTCTCATATCAAAGAGATCCATAAAGAAGAAAGCAACACCCTGAAATCGAGAAGAAAAAAAAACTAAACCCCAACGCAACTAATAAAAATTGACACTAGATTGCTTTCATGTTTGACATAAAGAGAGTTGGCAGAAAATTAAGTTGGCAGAAAATTATCTGAAGCACAATCAGTAGGGGCGAAGAGCATGAACTAGGTGAACTCAAGGCCGGCCCTGAGATTCTCGGGGCCTAAGACGAATTTGTGAGGGGAAAAACATATTCTTATTGGAGAGGAAAAAGAGAGGTCTCAGGACTTGAACTGTGTACCCATTGGATAGCAAAACTAAGCATTGCCGCTGGGCTAGCTAATTCATTTGTTGTATAAATGTATATTAAATATATATTACATATCTGGCTATACCTATTTGGAGCCCTAATTATGAGCAAAAATTTGGGGGCTTAAGGCGCCCGCCTCATGCGCCTTAGCTCAGGGCCAGCCCTCCGTGAACTCAACAATTAACATGAAGTTTCGGTAAAGATACTGGTCTAGAAGTCAACAGTCATCGTGGGAGGGAATGAGGAATAGTAGCACAAATTAGAAGTAATTGCCACAAATTATAACCAACAACTTAATTTGCAATTCAATCCGAAAAGTCATCAATTAGCTTGGATACGTATCAGAGAAAAGAAAAAAAAAAAAAAAGTGAAAATCTGTACATTTGGATGACTGTCAAAAGTGGGAAAAATAAACTAAGTTGTAGGTACATCCAACCCTACAAAACCATAAGGTTCAAGATTGTACCAGGAAGGAGTAGAAGGTGACCACAACATTACCTGCACGGAAGCATCAAATCAGTAGGTAGAAGTTGTTAATTGGCGAGAACGAGACGGTTCGATCTACATTCGCTTTTGTTGCTTTTGAGATGGTAACCCTTCATATCTGTCGGGGAAAAAGCTAGACCCTATTGGCCCTTGTGGACCCGGCCGCTACAAAACCCAAATTTGCCAAACTTGCCCGGGCTGTTTTTCTAGTGAACCAAACGAGCCGAAATTCAACACCTAGACTTTCATCGTGTTGCAAAAACAATCGTTCAGCCTTTTCTGTTGAAAAATAGTGATTAAAATACTCAAGAATAAAAATGGAAAAATTAGTCAAAACTACAAAATATTTTGTCTTATTTGACAAAAGGACACACGTTTTTTCTTCTTTAGAAAAGGACATTTCATTACAATTGATATTCAGGGGAAGGCCTAGCTAGGGGTGCTCACGGTCCGGATCGGTCCGGATTGGCATGAATCCAATCCTAATCCGCGAGTCACGGTTTTTTGAAAATACAATCCGTGTCCGATCCAAAAGTTTCACGGTTCGGTTCCAATTCGAACCGCGAGTCACGGATCGGTTCCGGATTAATCCGCGGATTTTCAACTTATTCGGGAAAAAACAACAAATAAAGGCAATAATGCACTAACAAGTAGCAAATGCACTAAATAGAAAGTTCAAAGTTGGAAATCCCAATAAAAAACAACAAAGGCAATTAGGCAAATTGTTATATAACTGAACAAACAAAGACACAAACTTATATTACTACAAAGGATAGCAGATAGTTACTTCTGATTCACTCAAAAAGACGATAGCAGATAGTTACTTCAAGTTCACTCACAAATAGAGAGTATATATAATAGCACTTATAATACTTTACCCCCTAGATTTTATAGATATAACAATATTCGCACCATAACTCCTACAACAGTACAACCAAACCGTAAGTCTGCTAAATTAACAATATCTATATAACTATAATTATAAAAGTGATAAAATTATATATAATAAAAATCTCACGGTCCGGATCGGTTAATCCACGGTTTCAAAATCAAAATCCGTGTCCGATCCAAAAGTCACGGTTTTTTATTTTTTGAATCCGTGTCCGGACCATTAATCCACTGTTAAAATCCAAAAGGTACGGATCGGTTCGGTCCGGTCCAGATTCACGGTTCACCGATTTTTTTGAGCAACGCTAGGCCTAACTACCCCAAACCACCCCACTACCTCCATAACCACTACCACCACTTTCATACCCCTCCATCACCACCCCTACTACCTCCATAAAACCAAGCACAAAACCTCCCTCACGCCCAACTGCTTAATTTCAAATATGAAGTCAGAACTACAAACCTAGTATTCCCGAGCCAACTGGACACGTTATCTGCGTACGTGTATAGGTATAGATATATACATATATGTACGTACAAATCTGTGAAACATAAGAATAAATACAAAAAAATTACTTACAAATAACCGAAAAAATCTGCTGTGCTGTTCTAAAAGACCGATTATGAGATCTGTGTCTGAGGGGCCTTCGTCGTATTCGGCTAAAAAGAGGAGGGAATATAGCACAAACGACTGAAGATTTTGAATCCGTAAATGGTTTAGGCTCTGTTTCGTTCTTAGAGAAAGGAAGAGAAAAGGAGAGAAAATTTAAAAAATTTCCTTTCCTTTGTTAGGTTCTACAAAAAGACGAAGGAAAATTTTTAAATTCCTATTTAACTTTCCTCCCATTTTCTCTTCAATTTTTCCTCTAATTTCCTTCTTAATTTTTTCCCTTCTTTACTCTTTCTTTCCCTAACTTCCAAACACAGCCTTAGGTTTCTGAAATAACACTACTCTCTCTCCTCGAATTCCCAATTAGCTAGTGAAACTAATGACATCTCACTATATATAACCTCATTCATTGAGGTTTTAAAAACTAGTGAACTTTCACTAGATTTGGACACCAAACAATTTCTAGAGAACTAGTGATACTTCACTAAATAGAGTCTGGTGAGCATTCACTATGTTTTAGAAAGGACACTATTTTTTTAAAAACTAGTGAACATTCACTAGATTTGGGCACCAAAATGCTTTTAAAAGATTAGTGATACTTCACTAGTTTCAAAAGTTGGTAGTCCACTCCTTGGTTGATTTTTTGAAATTTTTGTACAAAATTATAATTTTTAAAAATTTGTGAGTTTCACTAATTTTTTGGTCGTCGGAGGTGGGATGGTAGTGAGCTGGAGGTGGAGTGTACGAAATTAGAATTTTTAAAAATTAGTGAAATGTCACTATTTTTTTGGAATCGCCGGAAGTGGTCGACGGAGGTGGGGTGGTGGTCGGCTAGAGGTAGGAGTTGATTTTTTCAAATTTAATGTACGAAATTAGAATTTTTAAAAATTAGTGAAATCTCACTAATTTTTTGGGCCGCCGGAAGTGGTCGGCCGAATGTGGGGTGGTGGTCGGCGGGAGGTAGGAGTTGATTTTTTTTTTTAATTTTTTGTATGAAATTAGAATTTTTAAAATTTAGTGAAATCTCACTAATTTTTTTTGGTCGCCGGAAGTAGTCTGCTGAAGGTGGGGTGGTGGTCGGCCACGAGGCAGGAGACTGGAGTTGATGTTTTTGAACTTTTTGTACTAAATTAGAACTTTTAAAAATTTGTGATATTTCAATTTTTTTTCTTTATGTTTGATTACAAAAGTTACTTGTCCTTCCCTTTAAAAATGTCAAATTTTTTTGTTTTTATGTTCGATTGCAAAAGTTCTTTGTCCTTCTTTTTAAAAATGTTAAATATTTTAGATTTTTGGCCAAGTGACCCAATAAAAATTTGGTGAAAATTAATTTAAACTTCTACTATAGAATAGCTTTGCGAGAGCGGAACAACTCTGTTATTTTATTTCTTTCCCCGTATGAAATAGTTACTCATGGCCAGCGAAAAGACTAAATGTTGGACTTGTCCCTACGAAATACTATTGATTTTCCAATGTGATGGGGACTAGTTCAACACTATTCACTAGTGTACAAAACTAGGTTAAATCAAACATCGCCAAGGGCTTTGATCGAGTTGCACTGGTCGTAAACTAAAGTGCCATTGTTTGACGGTCTTTTTTTCTTGGGCATGTTCCGTTCAAGCAGATACTAATATCTTGTCAACGATTTTTATCATAGATGAATAATTAATAAAGACGATTAATTAAACGACTCGGATAATTTGAATGGGTGGTGAGTCCTAAATTGCAATACACAGAGGCAATTTCCTGTTTTTGCTAAAAGTGCTAAACAAGTTAAAAGTGTTAGAAAATAGTTGATATATGTTAGGAGATGGCCTGTTCCAAAATTCGTATTTAACCATTTTAGCACATTTAGCACTTTTAACAAAGCCGGCAAACTGCCCCATAAGTTTACATGAAAGAGTTGGGGAGCTTGCCGACCCCAAAATAAGTTTACATGAAAGAGTTGGGGAGTTTGCCGTTCCTTGGGGTCGGCAGGGGGTGCTGACCTCATCTGGACCGTCAATTTTGCACATCAACGGCTCAGATCTCGCCTCCTTAAATGTATTTGAGCCATCCATTGCTTGATGCAATCTGAGTCGTTGATGTGCGAAACGGACGGCTAAGACGAGGTGCCGACCCCAAGGGACGTTAGGTCCACCGCTTACCCCAAAGTTTGACAATATTCTGATTTATTGTATTCTAGTCTGCCTATTGGGGAAAAAAAAAAAAAGGCGTCTTGTTTATCCCAAAAAGAAAGAAATCTTTTCAGAAGAGTAAATAATCCGGACCGTCGAAAATGCTTTTGGACGGTATAGATGCACCATCCGTGCGTTTCAAGAAAAAAAAACAAAAAAATGTTCTAGTTTATCCCAAGTGAATCTTTGTCGAAAAGAACCAAGAGATTTTCAGAAGAGGGATGGTGGCAATGGCATACCAACCACATGCTTCCAATGATTTCCTTAGGAATCTCAAAATACAAGTAAAGTTTTAGCCTTTTCTTATTCGAATTTTTCTCAGCCAGTATACCTGTCACAGCAACTTTTTTGGCTTTTGTCTTTCTTTACTGTTGCTTTTCTCACAATTCTTCCCTCCTTTTCCAATCAAAATTCCCATTAAACTGTTGTTGCTTTCCGACAATTTATTCCCTTTAAAACCCACCTCTGTGTTTTCTCAATTTGGTGCCATTCAAGGACTGATTCTCTCCAAATGAAATACTAGTTCTTCATTCTTGTTCATGTTTATTGCATGATTCCCTACTTTAATGCGCTCTGCTCTTTACTGAACCATTCCTGTGACTTGGCTCCTTCTGGCAGTTGGGATTTCTTAAATGGTCATAAATTCCAATTTAATGATGTGGTGGTAGTCTATTAAGTATTTGTGAAAAGGTCTGGCTTGGGCATTTGTTGGGTTTTTCCCGATAGGTGCTTATTTTGAGAATTTGATGGTGATTATGGAAATTAAAGAAGAGGAAACTAAATCGCAGATGGAAAATTATGAAGTGATAGAGCAGATTGGGAGAGGTGCTTTTGGAGCTGCATTCCTTGTTCTTCACAAGATTGAGAAAAAGAAGTAAGAATTCCTTTTGCTGTGTCTCTTTCTCTGCTTATGTTTCAATAGAAGGGATTTTATACGCGTTCTTGATTATCCAGGAAAATATTTGTTCAAATTTCAATAGTCGAAATTATGCGGAACTGTTGTGTTGTACTTAGCTCAAATGTTGCTAAGATTGCAGTTCATAGAACCTGTGGTCAGAATCGTCAGATTAGAAAGAAGAAAGAAAGAAAATCTTTTTATAAACCTCCTCTAGGAAAACATTTCGAGGTTTATTAGCAGTGGCTTTCATTTGTCTTCTGCTTCCTTCGGAACTGTCACTTGTAACTGGTGCAATGTTTGGACAAAACATGAAAATGGCTGTTTGAAAGATGAGGAAAATGAAAGGCATATACTTGCATAAGGTCATTTTTTGTGGATAACCATACAAGAAAAATGCTGTTTTCTTATTATCAATTTACTAACTTCCTCTAGCCAACCGCCAAGGCCTTTATAGCTGAAGCGGCTTTCTCCCAACCTCTCCATGTTGAGGTTGCGGGTTCAAGCCTCGTATGGGGTGGTTGGGGGTGATTTCTGTTCCCTTTTCTTATAAGTTAATAACAAATGTTTCTACTTTTTTCCACACATTTATTTTTCCATCTCCTTCAATTTGTTTTGCAGGTGTGTGCTGAAGAAGATACGTTTGGCGAAACAAACAGAGAAGTTCAGGCGAACTGCTCATCAAGAGGTTTCCTTAAAGACAATTCAGTGAATTAACCTATAGGGCACAAACTACTTCACTCTTTTTGTGTGAGAAGACTTGAAGAAAAAAAAATACTCCTACTTTAGTAGTTGACTGCAAGAATTGCAACCATCATTCCAATTTCTTACCCTCAAAGAAAGAAAGTGGGGTTGTTTTATGTTTGTGGTCAAACCAACAATATCCCTTCCACGTCTAACTTTCAAAGTTAAGAAAGAAGATTCTACTAACGCTGTAATTATACCACTATGGCACTCATTCATTCTCAAAATAAAAAAATTATTAAAGAAAAAGTTGGGCCCCACTTTTTATGCTTTTTGTCATACATCACACAATTTTAACTTCACCTCCATAGATGCACGTACGATATCTTTTGTTAGAGGTCTAACCTAGCTCGATGACAGTTGCTATCCGCGCTAGTGTTGTGGCTTATTTCGTCTGTCTATTACCTCTCCCAAACCCTGTAGCAAGCAACAGCCTTATGCACTGAGTAGACATATTTCAGTCTCGTTTGTTGCTGTTCGATATAAGAACATGCGAAAGGCCCAAAAGTAGTTTTAGTGCTAGAATCTTGCAAGTATAAGTCAACCTTTGGATTCAAGATAGCAACTCCCAGTGACTTGATATATAAGAAATTCTCCGACAACTAGTTTAACCCTTACTCCAATAAAAGATAACTTATATTTCACTTTGTTGAAAGAAAAAGGACTTACTAAGCAATGATAAGGCCAACTCTTCACTATTTTACGCTGAAAGAGGTTTCCCAACAGAAAAATAAAAAAACCCTTTAGTAATCCTCCATAACAAGAGGACAGTATTTATTATTCCATATGACGGTAAGGGTCAGCAATCCTTGAAATCGATAGTGAACAGACCTTGAATTATTAGCTTGAAAGACAATAGACTGAAATGTAACTCATTCAATTGATTTGCTTGTCTTTGCAGATGGATTTGATAGCCAAGCTAAATAACCCCTACATTGTGGAATGCAAAGATGCATGGGTTGAACAGGTAGTAAATTAGCATCCCTGCTCTTCTACTTTCAAATGTTTACCCTTCAGCAAACAGCAAAGTTTGCTTTCTGCTCATAGTCAGATGCTCATTTAACTTGAGATGAATTGGGTTAAATAAATATGGTTGAGCATCTTCTAACCTAAAGATTATGGCTGATGATGAATTACAGGGATGCTGGGTGTGCATTGTGACAAGTTATTGCGAAGGAGGAGACATGTAAGTCACGATATGGTTAAGTACTTAGATTATTGAAGATATGCGAATTTGGATGTATTTAATCATTTATGGGTGTCCACTTGGGAAGAAATACAGCATTAGATATTATTGGGAACAGCCTCTCTAGACTCTATAGTTGATGCATTCCAGCAGCATATGGTGAAACTAAATCAGGGTATAGGTTTCATTTGGACTCAATATAGCTTAAATTGTTGAAGATATGAGGATTTGTATGTACTTAATCATTTGCCAATGTCTGCTTGGGAAGAAATACAGCTTTAGATATTGTTGGGAACAACCTATCTAGACCATATTTTATGCATTCCAGCAGCATATTGTGAAACTAAATCAGGATATTGGTTTTCTTTGGACTCATTATTAGTCTATATCATTTGTTTTTGACTTATTTGTGATTCTAATCACTCAGGGCTGAGATAATGAGAAAAGCTAGAGGAGCATTTTTCCCGGAGGAGGTATGGAAGACAAAAAGATTTGGAAGAGAAACATCAATCTGTTAATTTGGAATCAATTACCGATGCTAAATAACAGCTGATACTCACTCTTTCTTCTTTTACATCCCTCAGAAGCTCTGCAATTGGCTGACTCAGCTTTTGCTAGCCGTGGACTACCTCCACTCCAACCGCATCCTTCACAGGGATCTCAAAGTGTGTATCTCCATCTATTTCTACTGGAGAAGAGCTTATGTTGTAACTATCATGCTAATGTAATTTTTGTTTTCTCGATTCCAGTGCTCAAACATATTCCTTACAAAAGACAACGAAATCAGACTGGGTAAGAAGGCCAAAATAATGAAAATGATTGCATGCAATATTTTACGCTGTTGTTAACTCAAGATAAACGTACAGGTGACTTTGGACTTGCAAAGCTGCTAAACAATGAAGACCTAGCTTGTTCGGTAACATCCCTTTCTCCTTTTTTCTCTCATCTGTTTGTAGTGTGTACATAAAGGTTGCAGTACTGGCTTCGTCTCAATTCCTTCTTCAAGTTGATCATGAGTTACCCAGATAATATTAACTGTGATTCCTGTGTGTAGCAATACATTGCAGACTATTCTTCTAAAAATTTTGTTCAGTTTGTATCTTATAAACTATGTAATACATAATTGAGGACATATTTCATTATTGATCATGCTAGTAGCCTCAGGCATTGGACACAACATGGTATAGTGTCATTTATGTGGTTTGTTCTGTCGCGTAGTTTCAGCAATGAATCTAATTGATCAAATATGTGTGTGTACGAGATCAATACTAGGACTTACTAGACATGAATGGATGCAGTCATATCAGTTAGACAACAGTAGAAACGTCAAACTGGAAGATAATCTAGATGGAGGAATCATATTCAATCTTTCAAGTCAGTTAATGAGTCATTTGAGGTAACTACGCATACCTTTAGGGCCTGATTTGTTTGACAGGATGGACAGTAAAGAATATAAAATCTCATAGGATTATGTTATCGCATCGAATTAGTATTGATCAGGTTAATAATACCACGGCCCCATGTACTGACCACTTTGAGGGATTACGTAAACGAGGATTGTTTCATCCAAGACGCAATAAATTAATCAAACATCGGATATGCTGTCAACTCGGACCTGTAATCCAATCCAATGCTCATATCTGATTTAAAAATAAATAAAAAATAAAAGAAGAAGGCCCTCTAGTTATGTAAACATCAGTCAACATTCACCTCAAGCATTGGCTTCGAGCAACCTCTGCTAATGCTTGAGAGGAAATTGTTAAGCGAAGTCCCATATCGCCTGGGTACCAAAATAATCTGAAGTATATAAGCGTGAGGGCATCCTCACTTCAATAGCTAGCTTTTGGCGTTGAGTTCTACCCATGACAGTGTAATATAAATGTCAACTTATGTCAACATATAATGGCTCTCTTTAAATCTTTTGTAGGTGGTGGGAACTCCAAACTACATGTGTCCAGAGCTTCTAGCAGATATACCTTATGGCTACAAGTCCGACATATGGTCCCTAGGTAGCTAAACCCTCTTGGTATTACTTTACCTGTTGGATGTAGAACTTCATGGTATGACATGTCTATAAATGACATTTATTTTTATTGAAACTATTTTTAGGTTGTTGCATGTTTGAAATGGCTGCACATCAACCTGCATTTAGAGCTCCTGTAAGTATCAGCTTGAGCAACATGTTTGGTAGCGTTTTTCATGTTATCTTTTCTGTTTCCGTTTACCGGAAAAACATAGAACACTTGTTCACTAGATTGTTTCTGAAAACTGTTTCCAGGACATGATTTTGTTTGAAAATAACCCACTTTTTTTAAAAGTACGAAAAAAAGGTTAAGATTTTATAAGTATTTTTTCAGAAATGAAAAAACTATCCGCTGTGTTTGGTTGAGAGTTTTGAGAAGAATATTTTGAGAAATATTTTTGAGATAGTGTTTGGATGAGTTTTTGGAAAAAGTAATAATTAGAGAAATGTGTAATAATTGGAGAGAGATAGAGAGAAAAATGAAAATAATGATTGGATGGAAGGGTATGAGTAGAGAGAGAAATATGATTAATGATTGGAGAGATGAGAGATGGTGAAAGAATCTTTTTGGAAATTTTTTTGAAAATGTGAAGTGAACAAAGTGAGTTTTCTAACTATCATTGTGCTTTCCCATTAAACATGAATAATAAGAAAATCCCTGACATACAAGGGCGGACCCAGGGGGCGTGTTTGTCCCCTACACTCCTCCAATTTTCTTTTTATACGTAGTACACTTTTTTATTTTTTGGTAAAATTACTGAAAAGTAGTCTCGCAAATGAGGCCAAATTGGTTATCCTGCGTCCGCCACTGCCGACATAGTAAGTTTTCCACTTCTTTTAACTACAAATTGAACTAAGTTTTGATCATTTGACCTACAGGATATGGCTGCTCTAATAAACAAAATAAACCGGTCCATCATTTCTCCACTCCCCACTGTGTATTCCCCAGCACTGTAAGTAAACGACAGTTCAAGTCATGAAAACATTTCGTCACCATTTTATGTACATGTGAGCATATTTTATTCCATGTTCCCACAATTCCAGTAACCGGTTCATTGAAATGACTGAGTTTCCACACTGCAGCAAACGTTTGATCAAAAGCATGCTAAGAAAAAATCCAGAACACAGACCAACAGTGAGATTCCTCAGCTCAACAAACACTTTCTTTACAATCTCCAAACGAATCCTAATTCTGATGCTTGTTTCCTAACACATATAGGCTGCAGAGCTATTGAGGCATCCCCATCTTCACCCCTACCTTGTTCAATGCAGCAACTTATCTCCTGTATTTCTTCCCGTGAGATCTGACACCAATAACAAGGATAAATCGCCAAGAACTGTACTTTTTGAGCAGCATTTAGTCCAGAAAGACGACAAAATTGGGAAGAGAAGACTACTAAAGGAGCAAGACAATGCTCTACCAGTTGGCGATAATGCAAATGAAGCAAGACCAAAAGAAACAAGAAATGTTGTTCCCATTTCCAGGGGAATATCAACAGGTGAAGGTATCATAGCAAAGTGCAATGTTTTCAAGCAAACCAAAAGCTTTAAATTTGGAAATGCTTCAAGGACTATTCTGAAGATTGATGATGGAGATCAACAAAATAAGAAGAAGCTCACTACAGAGAATTCCCAACATGCGCAAGTCAATGAAGGAGCTAATCAAGATGATCCCAAGAAAATAGCAGTAATTATGAATCTTGAGGATGAAAGATCAATCGAAACAGAAATGTTGAATCCAAATTCCGAAATTGCTTCCTCTGGAAATATGTCATCGACAAGCACAGTTACACTACAATGTGCACATGAAGGGGGAGAAAAAACCCATGATCTTAGTCCTTCCAAGTATATAGAAAAAGATGATGCTCAGGGATTAAGTCGGATATGCAGTGGGAATCCATCAATTAACATGATATGGGATGCTCTGAGCCAACAAAGAGCGGAAGCTTTGGAGGCGCTGCTTGAGTTTTGTGCAGAATTGCTTAGGCGCGAAAGGCTGGAGGAACTTGCAGCTGTGCTTAGGCCATTTGGGAATGAAACTGTTTCATCAAGAGAGACAGCAATTTGGCTAACAAAAAGCCTAATGAATATTCAAAAACAGGGCGGGAAAAACTAGCACAATGTTAATTTTTCGGCAGCTTTTTTTCTGCTAACTTAGAGTATGGAAGTGTAAGCTATTTTCATCATAATCATAACCTGTTACCTGTTGGATGCTAGAGAAACACCACCATTTTCGGTGGTTAAGTTTGCTAAGATACTCTCATATTTCAATGTTGTGTTGGGGAATTCGAAAAGGAAAAAACCAAAGAAAAAAAATGGAAAAAGGAAGCAAATCAACCTCTTCGTGCTTTCTTTTTCTTTTAACTGCACAATTCGTCCAAAATATTCAAGATCGTAATTCCCTACAAATTTTTGAGAAAGGAAACTAAATAGTGTTGATCTTCCCAAATTACATAAAACGATTCGCATAGAATACTAAGCAGTAACAGCAATCTTCTTAATTAAGAGGGAAGTGAAGAAGGAATGACAATAATTACTGAAACCCATTATCAAATAACAGCAGCCAGACACAAAATGCTTCCACTACTGCCTAAGCTGAAATCAGACCTACATATCCAGCAAACAAAGCCCAAAACGAAGAAACAATATACGCGCCCGCAACGATAATTGGTTCTTTGATTCCAAATAACTCAAGGTGGTGGTGAAATGGTGCCATCCGGAATAAGCGGCGGCCACTTCCCCGTAGTAGTTTGGTGGTCTTGAAGAAGGATACCTATAGCAAAAGGACGAGCGCATATTAGTGAGATATCAATGGCAGAGCAGGGATTCTGACCTAAATAACCGCACATAAGATATAAGGTTGTGTAGTGGGCCGAAATATGAAGCTAAGAGGGTCCGTGGTTGGGTCAGTCTAGAGGCCCAAGCTCCCTTTGAAGCCCAAAATTGAGCTCAAAGCGGACAGGGTTGGCATCTGAGCCCAATATGATCAAACTAGGACGGTTTGGACCGGCGCGAGTCGGCATCTCAGCCGAGAGGGCGCTGATTCGGGCGAGTCATCCAAGCCGGGGACACTCAAAATGACTAGCAAGCAATCCGAGAAGGGGTTTGTGGCTGGCATCACGGATGATGTCATCCGAGGCGGTTACTTTTCGTGCCAAGCACGTGGCGAGCCATGTACGTGTTACATCTGTCCCTACCCCTACGTCATTGTGATGACGGCCTAGCCGTTATGACACGTGTCAAGCTACGATTTGAGACAATTGCATGCAATGATAACAGATTTGGCCGATGACGTGTTGTGACGTCATCCGAGCCAAATGACTGATTTGCCCCTGTATTTGGAGCACAAGTCACGAGGAGCCCATATAAAGGAAGAGAAGGAACCCTATAAGGTACACACTTCACTCTCTCAAAACACTTTCCACCTCTCTTTGGTATTTCCCTTCTCCAGTTCCTTACTAGACCGTCAGAGTGCCTTCCCTAACCAACTTCCGGCAGGTTGGGTGCTAACAGCAGATGCTACGTGTGCAAGAGTATATGAGAGATCAACATCACCGGTGGAAAAGGAGCAGAACAACGGGTTCATCTAGAAAACCGGACACCACAGGTTGATTATTGGCACCAACCAAGGTGAATTTGTATTAGGATGTCGAAGCAGCTTTAAGGGCATCTATGCATGCGATGTGGTAAATACCTATCTATAGATGAAATCATTACATAACTTTAAGGTTCTTTGAGTTGCCAAATTGTGTTACCATATAATTACGCAGCATAAGCAATTTTGCTCCTTATCTTCTGGTCGTTTTAGACCTATGCTTGTCACAGTGTACCCGGAATAAAAGCATCGGAAATTTTTTTTAAGGAAATGAAGGAAAGGAAACATGTCAAGATTGAAGAATGAGATCTACAAACTATAAGCTGATTAAAAATTCCTTGACAAAAAATAATTCACATAAAAGTGTTCCCAAAAATGAAAAAAGAAAGATGACAAGAATACCAAGGAAATGCACTCGCACAAATGAAAGAAATGCAAGAAACTGATTGGAATTGCACATATGAATTGACCAAGCATCTGAGATTTTTCATCACGAGTAAAATGATAATCAAGGAAAAGAAGGCATGGATACAAAGCACCTGCATTATAACGGATACTGCTTCGAGAACGAAGATCCCAGCTGAAATAAGTAATGGAAGAAACATTCCTGTACAAGAAGCAATTGCAGCTAGAGCTCCACCCAGAGCCAAGGAACCCACGTCACCCATAAATACAGATGCCTTGTATCGATTGTGTGAGAGAAAACCAATACAAGCTCCTGCCATTGATGCTCCGAAAATAGAAAGATCTGATATCCATAAAGTATTTCAGTTCAAATTGCTTTCTTTCTCATAAAAGCTTATTTTCTCCCTTATTGTGATGTGGGAAAGTGTCCCTAAACATCAAAACGTGCTATTTTCAAATTAAGTAGTTTTATCATACGACGCAAATGCAGCACAATTGAACTAGGGAAATAAACCAACACATCCAGAGTTTAGCTTATTGTATAAGCTCACAAATTAACATCCCATACATTCTCTTGACCAAGTCAGATGGATAGACGGAAATGACAGGCACAATGTGATATTGGAAGAGTTGCTGGGGAAAGAATAAACCTCTCTCTCTCTCTCTCTCTCTCTCTCTCTCTCTCTCAAACAAGTTTAGGTCTGTTCGTGGTGATTCCGTGTGGTTGAGGGTGTTTTGTTGATGGTGGGGTGCCCGGTGAGGTCATTGTTTGATGAAGGTGGCCATTTTGGCCACCGCCAGAGGATGTATGTTGGTGGTTGGTGTCTGATGGGCTTCGCTTTGCCACCAACAGAGGTTTATTGTGGTCCTCGGGTTGGCCTTTGACATCGACGCCGGCCTCGGCTTGTGGGGCTGTGGCGGCGGTAGCATGGTGTGGTTCTATCCCTTCTTGTGTACGGCTGTGTGGTTGTGGCCGGCGTCACGCTCTGCAAGGGTTCAATTTGGGAAACATTGGTGGGAGCCATGGCTGGTGGCAGCGGCATGTTTGGGCTTTGCTGAAGGCGGCAATGGAACAGTGGTGGTGGGCAGCAGCGGGTTTTGATGCAGGAGGCAACAGGGGTTGGGCAGCGAAACTCTCGGGGTTTCGGTGGTTGGAAGTTGTGAGGTGGTTGGGTGTTGGATTGAAATATTGAAATGCTTGTTTGAATTATTTATGGTGGTTTTATTTTCTTTTTTCTCTCTTTTCTTTCAAGCCTTGATTTGATGCCCCTCCCTCTCCCCCTTCTCGATGTAACCTTATGGAGTTTCTTCAGTAAACTTTTTTCCGATAAAAAAAAGAAAAAAGAAAAAAAGAATCTCCACTTAAAGCTTGACAATCTGTTCTGTTTGGCATAGTCTTCAAACAGTCTACACCACTGCCTCGCACTCAATTGAATTCAACAAATAGTTAAAAAAAATTGAGTCCGCCACTCAATGCTGACAACTCAATAGAATTTCATAGTAGTTACAAAATTTTGTGGGGGAAATGAAGGATATCCAAACTCACCAGAACATATTGGAAGCACAGCAATCGACATTCCTATAAAAGCCAATGCGGCAATCCCTCCAGCCAGTCCATCAAGACCATCAGTTAAGTTGATTCCGTTTGTCACGGAAACAAAACAGAATGAACTCAAAAATAGATAGCCTTTTCCCAGGCAAACAAGCCCCAGAGGGGCAGGTAGAGGAACCAACATTTTCCTGCATTGCAACGTTATAGATCAACATGAGGAGAACCAGAAGATGTTTCAAAGAGTTGTGCATATGCTATTCATGTAGAATGCAAGTGTCTAAACAGCATATGACCTCTATGAACTTCTAGTCTACACAAATCGGTGGACAATACTTCTCAAGTATAGCTATCAACAATTAGACTTCAGACAGGCTTCGTTTCAAGAAAAGTTGGTGGAAATATTAGATCCTTTCAGAAGCAAAATTCCATCTTTTCATTGCTTTGATGAAACAAGCATGAGTGATACAAAAACCGGTTAACCATTATACAGTGGATGAAAAGGTTTTTAACCTTAAAATACCAAGAAAGAGCTGGGACAAGCCAAAAACTAATTGTTTTAACAAAAATGGAAATGAAACTTCAAGAATACCTAGAAAGCATTAAATATATTTCTTGTTGTTTTGCACCTTTTTAGAAGGCTGGCATAGCACAATTTTAACCATATCAGTAATTCATAGTAATTTAGGGCTCATTGAAAATTGCACAGCCCCAGTGATTAAACTTTCTAGGAATTCAAACCTTTCAGGCCCAAACTAAGATTTTAAACAGGAAATCAATACATGTCAGTGCAGCAGCTAACCATACCTCGGACTTTATTTCTTTTACGCCTATTGTTAAGTTACCAACTGCCCCAAAAGCTAAGCTATGAGGAAAAGGGCCCAACAATGTTATGTAGCTATTCAACTCCCTCCCTCATGTGCAACCTGGACTTGCACATGGAGATGAAATTATTCATCAATGACAGAAATATAACATGAAGGAGAAAAGCCGAATGAAAATGAGGAACAAATTGCAAATGGAGAGACTGATTTTCCCAAGACCTTTCTCAACCTGAAGTCTGATACCATGTTAAGTTATCTATCCCAAAAGCTTAAGCTATTAGGACATGGCCCCAACTACATTATCAAGTTATTCAACACTTGTATCCAATATAACCGCTTTACTTTTAGACATTTTCACTCTCAAGAAAACAACTGATATAACATGGGCACGTTGAACAGCAATCAGGTCTGCGGGTATGATAGAGGTACGTCACAACTGCAAACAAAGTAATACGGTGCAGGTGCAAATCTAAAAAAAAAAAAAATATATATATATATATATATATATATATATATATATATATATATATATATATATATATATATATTTATATTTATAGTTTAGAGTAACGTATTACAGATAAGAATTGCACATAAAGAAAAGCAAATGGTTAAATGACTTTGGTGAATTTTGAATAAACATACAAACAATAAGGTACCAAAAAAAAAAAGGGACATTTACCATCAGGTCACCCTTGGATCCCATAATTACCATCAGTTCAAGCCCAACTCTGAAAAATTCCCATCAGGTCAAAGCGATACCATATGAAAGTGCCTAAACCACTAAAATCTTAGAATAGGAAGGTGCACCCTAAACCTAAACTCTAGGGTACCCTACGTACCGTATGACTAGGGTACCCTATGAAAGTGCCTAAAATCCTAGGGTACTCTATGAAAGTGCCTAAACCACTAAAATCCTATAATAGGAAAGTGCACCCTAAACCTAAACTCCAAAAAAGAGTGACTTACCTTAGTGGTAATTAAAAAAAATGACTTACCTTAGTGGTAATTAGACATCTCTTTTCTAGACCTAGAGGTAATAATCCCCAAAAAAAAAATTAAACGTCAATACGCTAAAGAACATATGGACCAAAATCAGGATTCTACAGAGTTAGGCTTATTTTGGCTTCCCAAAATGGAGACCTTTTTGGATCTGCAAAAGTGAATTTGGACCAAAAAAATGGCATGAAGGGAGTAGGAGGTTGCCAATGTCAAACTAACTTCTAACAAATTCCTCTAAATGCAACTAATAGTATAATTCAAACGTTTGGCCTTCAGAATTTGTGTATGAGAATAGATATGTGAGTTACCCTCAAGCAAGTGTTGAACAAATTAGTAACAAGAAGTTATACATGCTGTAGGGTGATGATATCTCTGTAGTTTCCAACCAAAATGAAAATATCGATCCAACAGCTACCTGTATCGAACAACAAATTAAAATTACTTCAAGATGTTGAAAACCTCCAGTAATTGACAAATATTACTCCCTCCACCCCATTTGTTTGTTGATTTTCAGCAATCGTGTCTTTGATGGGATCAACAAATAGTGTATCTCATGAATCTTCTTTAAATTTTTTCCACCAATCAACAAATCCAATATATTATTCAGGACAACAGTTTAGTTGTTGATCCGCTTAAAGACACAACTACAACAAATGAACAAACAAAAAGTGACAAAGGGAGAAAAAAGGATGCATCAAAGAATGCTTTACCTCCAAAAGAATCTTCATCCAAGCAGATAAACCATAGTTGTGATTCTTGATAATGCTTACATCATCAAGAAGCCCGATTGCAGCAAAGGCTAGAGTTGCTGCTGCAGCGCCAGTAACCTCAATAGAAGAAAAACCGACTACTACTTCTGCAACAATTATACCAATTGGTACAAAAAACAACCCACCCATAGTGGGGGTGCCCGTCTTAGAGGAGTGCCTAACAGGCCCTTCTTGTCTAATGATTGAGCGAATCTTCAAACTCCGAAGTAAGGGGATGCATACAAAGCCTGCACAAGACACTACAACTGCAGATATACAAAATGGCCGCATCAAATAAAAGGGTTCCAAAGGCAGTCTGACAATTCGCCATGCACAACAATCCACAAGTCCAAGAAGAACAATCAAGAAGGCCACAAGTCCAATGTTGATTATCACTCCATGTTTAACCCTGCATTTCAAGTGTTTAATGGGGACCATGTCACTATTTAAACTAGGAAAAAACAGAACTATCTTACTGTATTCAAAACTTAATGAACCGCCACAAAAACAAAAAAAAAAAGAAAAAAAGAAAACAGAACAAACATAACAATACATTTGGAAGCAGTTTTAGTATCCTAAAATCTGCACATTCCAGACACGATGAATACAATCAAGAACATGACTATACAAAGGCCTAACACTCAAAGGATGGGGATAGGAACAGGGTCTACTGTCTGAGCATGGAATACACCATTCAAGGAACTAGAAGAATATCCACGACAACTACTATTCGGATGTAGAAAAAGAAACTCAAAATGTCACCGATCATAATGTCTTCATGAAGAACAACATGAAGGCACCAAGAAGGATTCAGCAAAATGTCACATCACAACAACATACACAACAACAGACTAACAGTAACAATATTATGTCACATTATTTCAATAAGTACGACACAGACAAGTTGGGGAGGCGTGGAATTATATACTCAAAAAAAAAATAGTTGTGTTTATCGTATCACAATCTTACATCCCGACTTAGATAAGAGATAAGATAAGATCATTATGAAGAATCTACACAAGACCCGAGAAATGCATAAAAACTAGCTTTTGGACACCCCATTGAAATGGTGATTTGTTTGTTATGAAGCATGGATATTTCTAAAACAGTATCATACTCGTACCAGTAACGTACCAGGTATCGGTGGTTTGCATGGTTACTTCTACACATGTACCAGGTATACTTACCGAAAATTTATATGCCTTTTGTCGTACCCCCAAAATATACCCAACTTAGATTTGAAGCTGAGTTGATAATAGTTGCTTTGTCTATGCTTAGCATGATTGTACAATAGATTTTGGTCCATAGGTTATTCAGTATAATGGCATTTAGCTCTGGTTTGTACCTTAATTGAAGAATTATTTGATGTCGGATTCTTAATCGCCCAAGTCATTTAGATATTTCCTTTAGTTGAAGCGTAATTTTTCCATGTAATACATTGCTTCAAATTACAGAAATACATTTGTCATACTCGTACCCAAGCCATACCCTTACCCTTGCCCTACGTTTTTATGTTATTCCGTATCGACGTACTCGTATCCGTACATGTGATTCTATGCTGGCACATAATCAATACACGGTGAGATGATAAATAAATCTTGCATCTTAACAAGAACACAGAGAGTAACAAACCAGAGTAACAACTGTGAACTTAACTATCTTCCAAAAAACAAAGTTGGAAGCATATCATCACAATATGAGTTTCATCCTAAAGCCTCTTCGTTCACAATTCATTCACATACCTTTTGCATTGGAGGAAGGCCCGAGGCACCCAGGAAGCCAAAAGATCAACCCAGAATCCAGAGGCACTGGGTGTTGATACCCCAGAATCATGGTATAGATACCCAGTCTTCCCAGCTTGTCCAGAAAAAATCCAGTGAGTATGGGTATCGATACCTGTCTCATGGTATCGATACCCATGGCTTACAGGCAACTTTTTGAGCTACTTTTTGTAACTTTTTAGGAGTCATATAAATACCCCCCTTTTGACAGATTATAGGTCACTCCTGATATCTACTTTGTCTCTCTACCTCCCTTAGTTGTTTTGCTCTCAACCCAAGTGTTTAGGGTTGATTTTAGGTGTTTTCCTCTCATTTCCAAGCTTAACCTCTTCATTAAAGTTGTAAGGGACTCCATTTCCTTTAAGGATCTTGTGTTTAATCTAGTTATTTCACATTTTTAGCATGCCTCTTCATTTTCCCTTTCCTATTTCGACGTTTCCCCATAGTATGTGTGATAAGGCTTGGTCATGGGTGATTAACATCCCATGACTTGGGTGGATCTCACATTTCTCATATGTAGTCTTAAAGTTTGGTTTGATTATAGGTAAAAATAAGTTTTTATGTATCAAAACCAAGGGTTGTTAACCTCTTTGATTATGTGTAGACAATAGCTTGCTCATTGTCACATATAATGCTTGGGGCTATGTCAACCCAAGTGTTTGTAACCCCAAAAGATTTTATCCCATAGTTAAACTCCATTTTCTAGAATCAAAATGAATTTCATTGTTTCATCTTCCGGTTGAGACATCTTGCCTTGTAACTCAACCGAGTAATCATTGCGAAAAGTGGATTAACCTAGTTTATGGATATTGAAAATCCTTAGACCTCGCCTTTAGTTTTGATCTCCAGAAAAGCCCCTAGATTAAGTTAGGATCAAATGTCAACACAAATCAAATCAAGAATTCGGTTGGTCGTCCTAACCCAAAACTCCTTCCAGCAAAGCAAACTTCAACTTAGCGCTCCTTCCCGCGCTCCCTGTGGATTCGACCTCAGACTTCCGAATTACAATATTTCAACCAACGTAGCCCTATGCTTTGGGCCACCTTCTACAACGCAAAGTCGGTGCGTAAGCATTGGGTGCATTAAACAAAATTGTTAATACTCTTGTTGAAGCAAAGAAAGGGGAAAATCAAGAGAAGGTCTAGCTTGACTGGAATTGAGGCTATAATTGGTAACTACTTGTTTTCTTCTACTTGATCTCATAAATTTCCATATTCAATTCATGTTCTGTTATAGGGTTTATGATCAGAGAGACCATAGAAACCCGTGATTATGAAGTATTGAAAGAGTTCTTGGTGAATTTTCGAAGAATTCATGCATCTCTCGTGAATCTGCAGATTTTAGGTCATACATCTAAGCTGATATTTGGGGATTTTATTGACATGGTTACACAACTCGTAATTTTCTGAAAATTTTATTGAGAGTTCCTCTATGTGTCCTCTTTGTTGGGTTAAAATTTCAGACCTTGCTTCCATGTATAGAGCTCTATAGAAATTTTTGAAGTTGCTGCTGTCAATTCGGATCTGTGTAGACTGCACTGACACATCTTGGGAAACAGTCATATCTTTTAGCATGGGTATCGAAATCGTGCACCGTTTGATTTTTCCAAAACTAGACTCGTGTATCTTTCTGTAAATGTAAAGATTGGACCTTAATTTTGGCCGAGTAGAATCAGTTTTTAAGTTAAAGTTCAGACAGAGGTGCAGTTTCTGGAATTTTGTTTTCTTGAATGAACTAGCTCTCTCTAAATAGGTGTACAAGTCTTGTCCAAACTCCGTTTTTGACCTATGACCTATCGATGCGAAGCTTACGACGTGTAGTTTATGTTGGTATGGCTTTTGTACCGAGGAGTTGACAGGTTGCAGCATTTTTAGGCCCTTAAGTATCGACCTAACTTTATAATTGGTAACCAGACATTGTTATGGTTAATTGGAACACTTAAGAAGTTCATTTAGAGATTTGGACTACTTGAATGGTATCTAACATGTGCTTGCATTACTTGTTTACTATAGGAAGTCCGAGTGATTGCGTGGACCAAGTTGAGTGATTAATACCCAAGCTATACGGTTTTAAACATGTTTTGCTACCAAATGTAGAAGCTATGCTTTATTTACGTGATTTGCTCAAAGATATGAACTCCATGGACTTGAAATGAAAGTGGATAGTTTTATTATCTATTAATGGCATCCCTTACGTCCCAACTTGCTAGGGGACAGCGCTAAAAGGCTCGCAAGATGTTGTGGGATAATGCATAAGACGTCTAGCTTATCCGCACCCGGGCCACCTAGTGATACGACGAATCGGAGAGGGACAAATCATTCATACTAGGTTCGGCTTATGTAAATTTTTTCCACCTTTCAAGCAATGAGGATAGGATGTCGTGGCATCATCTGTATGGAGTCAAGGCTTGTGGATGTGCTGTAGATAGGGTGACACTTTTTGACTTGTGTATACTTGTAATATAAGCACAGCTCTGAGATGTATCCTATATTTTGAAATCCTAATGTAAAGACACGTTATGGATTTTTATATGTTAATACAAGTCTGACTTCCGTTGTTTAACTCTTAAGTCCCTTTTGGTCATTTGCTTATGAGGTACTTAATATTGCATTATGGCCTTTCACTGGCAATTTGTTATGATTTAAGCCTCCAGGAATGGGTTAGGGTCATGACAGTCAACCCGGGTGGCCTAGCCCTGGTACAGCCCAACCCCGGGCCCTCAACCCCAGGGCAGTCCAACTCCGAGCATCAACCCAAGGGGAGCCCAACCCCGGATCCCCTTAACCAGGCAGCCCAACCCCAGGAGGCTCACCCTTGGGCCATCAACCCTGGGAGGCCCACCTCCGGACCCAAATCCGCTTCAACCCTAGCCGATTGTAAAAACCCTAGCCGATTTTGATCATAATAGACAGACTCGCTCATCGCTCCCTTGGAGGTACCCGATCTTGGGGAACCACGTAAATTCCTGTGTTGATTTCCGTTACTGTTTTCGTATTCTGTTGTGTGCGTGTGGTGATTATTCTAACAAAATGCAATGAATAAAGAGAAAATGCAAGACATTCAACATGCATCCAAACAGATAATAGTTATTTAGGCAACTAAGGACATGCCCTCACCAAGAGGCCTTTGGCCCAACTGCATCAGGGTGCTCTTAGGTGCTAGGAGATGAAAGGTGAGGAGTTCAACTTCTCTTCTAATGTGTTGATCTCACTATTCTTACTATTCTAACAAAAAAAAAGGGGACAGATGTGCCCTTGCAGCCTTACCTGCTTTTCTTTCGTCCTCTTGCAGCCTTAGTTGTGAGAAATGGCTCTCTAATCGTTGGCAAATCGATATCAGATAGCGGATTTAGCAAGTCATCTCCATCACCTTCTTCAACTTCGTTTGATGAATGCATGTATACAAGAATATCATCGTCCTCCCAGTCATCAAGGGAAGAAAAATCCTGTAAAACAACACATCTTCAAATGACAACCTGGAAAATGCTTTTCTTGATCAAATTCAAACACTAAAATGATCATCTATGGTTCTATCATCAACTGCTATGAAGACCATATATTTAGCAATGCAAAATCATCAAGGACCATTGTGCAAAAAAGAAAGAAAGGAGTGTGGTGTTCACATGCAAAAATAGAGAACATACTATTCAGCTAGTAAACGAAATCTAAGCAGTTGTTTCTGCCAATTAGTATCCCAATGGAATTCCTAGCATCCAAACTTGAACAAACTAGGGACCTGATTGGCAGGCTTAAACATCTCACGTCGGATTAGATTAGTCCATTCAGTGTCGAAAAAGCAAAAGCAAAAACCTCAACGAATCTAATCTGCCCTCAACAAGGATACTCAAAACTTTTAAGTGACTTAAAAAATCCCTAAAAAAAATTCACATATTGAAACTTTTCATGATACTTTTATTGTCAATGCCATAAAAGATGTCTTTTATCATGCCCTCGCTTCTCAATTATTCCCAAATGGTGTCACCAATAATTCTTCAAAATGTTTATATTTCATAGCATTTGCAACAAACAAAAGTAATATCAATATCAAAAACAACTTTTAAGGTCTATTTTGAGATTCTTAATAGGACTACACTGCTGAAAATGATATTAAATGGAGCATGCATACAGGTTTCTAAGGAAAAAACTAGAATAATTAAAAGTACAGGTGTCAATGTAACTTAATTTGGGGCAGCTACCCACTGGCCTACATTGGCTCGCATCTGATCCATGGACCTCATTCTCCAGCATTTTAATGCAACTATCAATGGAAGTACAATCAACTCCCATGGCCATTCACTCTCACAAATCACTATTCAGTTTTGTTTGCATAAATGGACCCCGTTCGGATGGCAGGGGCGACCAGCCGCCCCAAGTTTTGAAACAACCATATTATTACAGTAGGATTTGGTCGAAGTATTTAGAATTACGGAGATCCTAATATGTTTGTTATGCATTTAATTGTTGGCCACATGGCTAAGGTTAAGCTACCAAATCCGTCTTTGTTTGTGGGAGACTACTTATCTGGTGAAATCTAAATCCATATTGATAGTTCTACCAATAATCTATATTATAAAAGGGCTCAATTTTTTGAATCTCTTATATTTTCAGCCATTGGATTCAATGGATGATTGAGATTGATTTTCATGCCAGCCCTTAAGGGCTTAGATCAATTAGGCTTTTAATCAATGGTCAAGTTGCACTTTCAAGCTCAGATTTTGCCGCCTAAATGGTCAGCCATACTTGGGAACCAAAAAAGCGTTGCCTATTTTGATACCCTCTCTCTCTTCCCCCCTTTCCTTACTCATGATTACTGATTTGGAAACATAAATTTCCATTCTCTCTTCAATTATATAATAGCCACAATTGAAAATGAAAGCTTCAATCATGTAACAGCCAAAATAATTTTGCTATCTATCTTTTCCATATTCCCACCTTGAGCAATTATCTATTTTATTCCTCTCTCTCCCCCTACGAAAATTAACCTTCCCCCCCCCCCGGCGGGAAATCACTATTTGCTTAAAACTTCATTGGTCAATTAAGTATGTGATAGTTTACTTGTGTAAGGATCTTTGGTTTCGTGTTTGCTATTGCTTTTATAGATTGTGCAGCAAGTTCATTTGTTCAAGCAAATAATGTTGGATTGGATAGGCATGAAATGTAAGATAGTGTGGTTGGTTTACATTAGTCTTGAATTACATGGGGAAGTACTTTTAATCAATGGTATAGTTTTTTTTTTTTTTTTGGCCGTATGTTTCTTACTCATTTTTTTTAAACTACTTAAACTTGATTGATAAATCAAATATATAAGATTTAATTTGAGAAGGGATCTTTGGTGCAAGGCAAAATAGTTGTTTTAGATTGTTCAACCAATTAATATGCTTAGTGTCTTTAGACATGGGTAATGAATGGACTCAATTTGATAGAATCAGTGCCTTTTGTTGTTTTCCTACACTACATCTAATAAGAAATTTAGAGGCTTTAATAGACAAATTCTTTATTGTATTATAAGTTCGAACAAAGTACCTTTTAAAAACTATCTTTATTGTATTAATGGTATGGTTCTCTATTTTATTTTCTCATATTCACTTGATAAATAGGATGATGTTTATAGTCAGGAAGACGATTATATTAGCTTGGAACTGCAACTTCATGGAATTGGAATGCCATTCAAGTATTTCATACTCAAATTTCGTTTGGTGGAGTGCCTTTAGGCACGGGTCATTCGCTAGTGTTGTTTATAAAGGGGATGTGGCTTGGTTGGAGGTTCCTACAGCTATCTGTGAATAACCTGGATCAACGACAAAAATAAAGAGAAGTCGAATTTCCGGACTGATTCAAGCAAAATCAGGCAAACAAGGCTTTAGGGGGATTGGGGATGGAGGTAGTAAACATATTTTCTAACATGGAAAAGTAAACATATTTTCTAACATGGGCTTTACGAGAATGAGTACTTATCAAATTTTGAAAAAAAAAACTTGATCCCTCTGATGATTTTTTCTTTTATTTGTTTTTCGTCTTTGGTAAAAGCCTCAGACGAGTTTTTTGTCATTTTCTTCCAAAAATAAGTGTACACCATAATACCACTTCTACCAAAACTAAGCTTGGACCTTCATCGTATCAAAAGTACAAAATAAAGACGAATCAATTCCAAAAAACGAAAAAACAAAACAAATGTGCGAAACAAGATGAATCAGAGGAAAACGCTCATGTTATATCAATATGCAAATTTAAACTGAGTACCTCATCCATGGCTCTAACTTGACCAATCCTATGTCGAAGCCCGTGTTTCCGTATACCTGATTCCGATAGCTACATCAGCAAGCAGCAACGATACAATCAAACATTAAGTCTACCTTGTCTTTCTTGATACATACATACAATCAAACATATACCGGTGCATAGAATGAATGAATGTATCAATGAAAGATAAACATTACCTCCAGACCGCAATAAGATCTGGGTCGAAGACAGCGAAATGTTGGATTGGGGGTCATGCGAAATAGAGAGAGAGGGGATCTTTGAGCGAAACAATTTAGATTTGCAGATGACAAATGAGATCGCATGATTAGCAACATGTCTTTTCTTTTACTAGAATAGTAACGACATAGAGCATTTTCTGAACAGAGTAAGAACGGATAGGGTCAGAGAGGAGAGAGGAGCCTGAGATCATCTTCAACTGCTGAAGTTTCGTCGTTGGCGTTGCCAGCCATGGCGGAAATAACGAAGCTTGTTGAGAAGAGGAGAGAGAGAGAAGCAAAGGGACTACTGTTTGTTTGTTTTTTTTTTTTAACAAGGCAAGGTAATTTATGTCAACGAGGCAAAAGATTTCTCATCTCAAAATACAAGAGTGAACCAAAACTACCAAAATCTAGAGGCGAGCAACTGTAACAGTGCACCGGCTCACAGGCCCAAAAGAAACGTACTGTCAAGGCAGACCAACACAAGGTCGGCGTAGAGTTCGTCATCGATTTAGTAGTAGAGAATCTCGAAAACGGACACCGAGCTCAACCCATTAGCATGAAATCAACAAAAGCACCCGTAAGGGCAATAAATCCACAAAGGGGATAGCAAAAACAAAAAAAAATAACAAAACAAAAGAAAAAACTAACTCCGGTCAGTCACCTGCCGCCAGAAAACGCCGCCTCGATTCTGGTGGCTTATTCGCCGAAGAGGAGCCGAGCCCACCTTGCAACACTTCTCCGTCAGATCTGGCTCAAAACTCAAGCGATGGGTGGAGGGTATGAGGCGGTGGTGGAGGAAGGAAGAGGAGATGGAGGATGGGGATGGCGGAGAAGGTGGGAATGGCAGAGGAGGCAGTGGCAGAGGAGGTGAAGGGAGGGTGCGATGGTAGGGCTGAAGTTGATGGGTTTAGACATAGAGAAACAGAGGAGTGGAGGAGAGGTGGCGGGCTAAAACAAGTTTGGCTTGTTTAGTAACGTAGTAAATGAACCGGGCTTGACTTGTTTATAAACAAGCCGGAATTGAACTCTAATTTTAGTTTTGTTTAGTAAATGAGTAAAGTTAAACATTAACGACTTTGACTTGGTACGGCTCGTTTACACCCCTAATCTGTAGTGATGCTTGTATTACTTTATACGTTATAGCCATCAATGAGTCATCAGAGGGTAGAAATAAGTTGCAATGACAATTTGCAGGCCATGGACACCTAATTTAATAATTGAAAACGAACGTTGCTACGTGCGCAGATGAGGGAGGACCGACCACGTAACGACGGTGTCGGAGACACCGTTGTCGGTCTCAAACGATCGATCCGAGCCGTTCATCCTTCTCAAAATCGAATTCCGAGTGGGCCTACGTGAGAATCGAGGCAATTGGACGGCTGTATGAGCTCGATCCAAAATCACCCCATTTCATACAAAAAATGATCGGTCCTCCCTCATCTGTGCGGAAGGAATTACCAATTGAAAACCTACCCCATATAGAATAAATAGAAAGAGCACATTCACCGTAGTTATCTTTTGACCATTCAAATGTCGGTAAACTTACCAATGTGGTGGTTGTGAAAGAATAGTAATTATTTCCTTCTTGTGGCCTATATATTTTCTTGGGAAAGTCTTATTACCCAGTAAATCCGTCCAAAATTTATTCTGAATTTGAAATTCTTAATCAGAAAGTTGCCACGAGTAACGGAGTAAGTCAGTCTGGGAGATCAAAGGCGGTTCTCCGTGCACCGGCCACGTAGCTTACCGAATTAGTTGTGACTTGTGTCTTTGTGACTTCAGGTTAATTAGGTGAGACTTGAGAACTTGTAGAGTGGGGAAATTAAGATTTATGCGTAGAGCTGATAAACAAATTAATTACTCGAATTCAAGCTCGTGTTATCTCGTTAAAAGTTCGTTGCGATAGGTTTGTTAGAAAAGATAAAGAAAGCTTGGATATTTTTTTCGTTAGACTTTCGAATTAATCTTAAACAAGTTACTACTTTGTTCTTTGTGTATGTTGTTTAAAAAATTCAAAACTACTTGAGATCGGCTCGTGATCAAAACAATTAAAAGTTGATTAAGATTAACTTGCTTGACAAGCCAATGCTTGCGCCTTCAGATTGTATTTCAAATGATGATTCCCCAAGCGTAGGGTTTAGGTGTCGCAAAGCATAATAACCGGAAGTCCGGGTCGAGTCCTCAGAGACCGAATGTGCAGCACGTGAGTATTGATTCGCGACCGTTGGTTTTAGCCTTGAAGCGGCAAACTTGGCTTATCGTTTGTTTGGTGGAATTCACTTAACTTCGTGAATGACTCGGAAGATTAAAAAGGCTAATTAAAACAAGGCTAAGTCAAAGGGTTCACAACACCCATGCCTTAGGCCAATTCGTTCTCCTCTAAAATAACCGGCTCGGGGCGTCGTTAAACGTCCCCGAACGGAAGATTTGGTACTTAAACTCGTTTAACTAGAAATGGTGTTTCTCAAAGAGTAGGATTCTTGTGCCATTTATACAAACCTTTGAATTGACATCGCCCTAAGCATCACACGTGCCAAGTGGTCTAGCCCTTGGCTACGTGTGATCAAAGAGATAACAAATCCAAATTTTGATACATAAAATTAATCCTAACTCTTTGATTAACATGCAATGTTTGCAATAAGGCGAGGAGAGTGAATGAACCTAAGTCATGGGGTGCTAATCACCCCATGACCGAGCCTAAAACGACTACTCGATCATGACTACGGAGAACATGACTAATTTAGTGAAGGAAATAAAGAACATAATATATGACATTACAAACTGATTTTTATGGAAGCCAACGACTATGCCAACAACGTTAATAATTAGAGAAATAACTAACAAGCATGTAGTACTAGAGTTTAAGTGAAATGAAAGCTAGAACATGGGAACAAAACTTCACCGTTAAAAACGTAAATAAACTAGATTTATAGAACAACCGTTCGATTACAAGAACTATTATAACTCGACAAAATAACGTAAAACAAACACTTACATGAGTTCCTAGTGAGAGAAAGCTTCAAAGAAAACATTAATGGAGATAAGGCCAAAAAACTCCCTAACTAATGAAAAGTCCAGTGATCAAAGTCTGATGTGGGAGAGAGAGGGAATGGGATATTTATACAAAATATCCCCATCCTTCCTAAAATATCTAGAAGCTTGCTCAAAGTAGCAAGTAAATCAAGTGGATGCCCAACCCAAAACACCTTTATGTGCTGTAAAAAATACGCCCGGAACCCACCATGGATCGATCCATAAACACCTTGGATCGATCCAAGGTCAATTTTTGGCCATTTTTCTTCATTGGATCGATCCATGATATACCTTGGATCGATCCAATAGCTTCTGTTGGGAATTTTTGGGAATTTTTGAAGCTTGGATCGATCCATGGAAAGTGATGGATCGATCCATCAGCGTCTGTTCAGACAGATTTTTGCCCCAACTTCGCGAGCCAGCCCCGGCTTCGTCCGAACTCGGAATGAGGTGATTCTTGAACCGTTGGAAAGCTCTATGAGTCTACTTTCAAACACAATTGAGCTCATCTTCATGGCCTTTGTATCTTGAGAGGAATGAGCCTTTTTCTATCAGTTGGTCAGATTTCCTATAGCCTCATAACTCTAGCTTTGTTGTTCCTTTGTTCCGGGCCTTCCTTGAACCTTCCAAAGCTTCTTGAATTGACTTCTAAGCTTCGGCGATTGTCCTCCACGGCATTGTGGGGCCTTGGGATGATTTGGAACTTTGGACGCACCTTTTAGCTCCGATTTCCTAAAACTTGGAAAAACACACAAAACGCGCAATATCAAACAAGTCAAAGTACTTAAATGCGAAAGTGTGTGCAAAATGAGAGAGATAAGCCCGGATTATAAACAACATTTGGGGCTTATCAGCCAAAATTAAAGATATTTTTAAGGCTCGCCAAAGTTTCAAACTAAACTTGAACAATTTAGTAATTGCCTTAGGTAAATATATGTCAAAACGTTGGGGGGAAAAAAAAAAAAAAAAGGAGAGAGAGAAATAAGATCCACTTAAAAAGTTTGTCAACATGGAGACTAAAATAAACAATCAAACTTCAATACACGACAAGTTGAAAGAGAGGCCCAGACCAACTAGTTGGATCAGGCCCATTGTAATGGATCCAATCTCCTGGATTGAATTGGGCCTAGATTTTCAGGCTACGCCCCATGCTTGTTGCTCTATAGAAAGAGGGGCCCAAGGTACCTGAAACTCTCCAAGAAAACCATTACAAATTTAAAGTCCAATTGATTGCATGCCGGATTATTTTTAGGGATATTATATATGGAGGGGGAGGGATAATATGTATGGACGGGGGGTTTGGATTTTGGGTGGCAACCCCACCCCCCAAAAAAGAAACCCTAACTGGAAAAAGTAGAGAGAAGGGAGAGTGTTTTTTAGAGAGAGAAAGGGGATGTTATAGGGACTAATATTCGATAACGGTTTTTTTCATACTCCAATATTATTGGCAAGTACAATCAAATGAAGATCAAGTGAAGTACGTTTAAGTCACAGCTTGTTTGATAAAAGTTAAAGGGAGTAATTTTCAGGGGATTCTTAGCATGGGGATTGCTAGTGAAGAGATATTACTAACTACATAAAAAGGAGATAATTAAGAAATCATCTTTCTTTTTTTACACACTAAGTAAGTTTTTATCTTTGATTATGTTTCCATCATCTTCATTCATGTGTGATTTACCATATTTACCCTAATTATGATATACATAAAGCAAAATGATGTTGACAACTATTTTTTGTGATTATGTATTTACTCTTATTTGATAATATTTAGTTGCCTAATTAAGTGAGATTCTAATTAATTGTTGTTACATTCCATTTAATTACTTTCAAATTTCAAATCATTAGCGAAAAGGCATGGGAAATTTTGAATTCTCAATTTCCAAATATGTATAGCATATAACCCACTCTTATTTTATCAATTATCGTAAGGATACTCAATCATTTCGGTCACTATTTTCTCAACTTTTTCGATTTTATCATGTTTGTTGTCCCGTATTTACTTTTAATCACGTTTTCATCGACTTGACAAAAAATAAGTAAGACCCAGTAGATATGGTAAATTTTATTATTCAACATCCTGGTATAATTATTATACTAGCATGAACCCGTGTTATGCACGGAGACATGGAATAAAATGACATGTTTTTTTTTTAATCAACTAAAAAATTGTATTTTCAATTTCAAATTGTGTGGAATTACTGGATCAATTAAATTAAAAGAGTATAACAATTTTTTATTTCCTATATACTCCTATTGACTCTAATTCTTGATTGTGATTTAATTAGCTAAAAATCATAATTTATATATGCGACTTTTTATCAAAATAATTGCCAACACCCAAAAAAAAAATGTGCCATAATTTTTTTATGATCGATATAATTGACAAATCCTTATATGTGACTTTTTAAAAAAATAATTGCCAACACCCAAAAAAAAAATGTGGCCATAATTTTTTTATGATCGATATAATTGACAAAAATCTCACTCACTTGCGCTAAATTTTGGATCAACAGCTAATGCAACATAAAAAATGTATATGAAGTACATTTCCTTTTTTTGAAATGAAAATTTAGATGAGTCAAAATATATGTATATAATTTTGCGACAAAAAAATTAATGATCAAAAAAGTATTAGTGGGGTGAGTTGGCTGCACCACCTCACCTCTATCTCTTCAGCTTGCCACCCAAATCAATGAAGCAAAATTTCATTAAGAAAAACTCAATAAAACATATTCTTTCTCTAACCAAAATATGCAAGTGTAAACTAATATACATGTGTCCTGTTTTTATTTTTTTATTTAGGATGTAGGGTACTTACCCATCATTTTGCGAAATATCCACCAAAAGACATACAGAACCGTTAGCTCCATTTTAAATGTTAATCATCGCCTCCATAGCCTGAGACATATTTAAAAAAAATAACCTACTAAAAAATAGAAAATAAAGTATTTTGTTGTTGAAAGAAGAACAATGGAGCTTTTAAAACCTAAATTGAAGTTTCAAAGACTGAAACCATAATCAATCATTTATCAATCGAGGTTACCTGAGTCTCAATTGTCCATGAGATGCATAAGCACTTAAATAATACTATGGACAGAATAAAAAACAAATACTGTGGAGAGAATAAAAAACAAACAAAATTAAAAAGGAAAATGCCAAAGAAATTGTTTCATCTCTATATATTAACATAGTATGTAACATACCTTAGTTTCATGGGAGCGTGGTGCTATGGGAGATGAGTGAAAGGAGGAGGAGTTGTTTTTTTTTAACAGAAAGGAGGTGTAGGAGGAAAAGAAAGGAATAACATATTTTTTGAGCTATGAGATTTTACAGTCTAAACATATTTATGATTTCTATGAATGTTTGATTTTTAAATTGTCAGACTACATTTTATTTTGAATTGGAATTGACTTTCCTTTTGAAAATTATTTATCACAGAAAATAAACATAACTTTGAATTGAAATTTCTACATTTGAAATTGATACCTTATCTTGTCATTAAAAATTAATACCAGGAAGATATTTCAAAATTGATTAGTCTAGAACAAAACTAAAAAGTGTTAAAATTTGAGGACACGTATAATTAATCTACAAATAAGACATAAGAAGTAATTAATTAATCTACAAATTTCTGTAGTTATTACTATTATATACGTCCGAATTAGTTAAACATGGTGGGAGAGAGTCTATTGGGAGGAAGAAATTGCACACTTTTATATAATAGTTACTACACATTTCCTTTTTGCAATCCATAAAGCGATTACTACAATTATGGTCATTGGAGAGACTAATTGGAGGACCAGCTACAAAAATTTTATCATATAAGTTAAATTTATGCTTAAAATATTTAAAATTTCTTTTAATGGTTTCCGGTGAAATTGGATTTGAGACACTATTTTCTATTAAGGTAATACACAATTTGAAAATTATAACTAATTAGACTTCAATAAGTAACTCAATCTTTTATTATTTGCTAATTCAAAAAATCATGAGAAGTGTCTTTGCAAAAATATATAGTATTGACAGATTTTTTTGCTATTGAATTCTCAAGATGAGTTGCTTTAATTATGTAATGAAATCATTGATTTTTTTTTTTATGGGCAGCGTTCATTTTTAAATAAATGTACCAAGTGTGAAATTTTTTTCTTCTCTACCATATATAGTTTTAGATTTGGTCTTTCCAATGTGTTACAATGTAAGGCTCCAATTTTTAATGGGGGAATTCTTTCCATTTTAAAAAAATCGGTATTTACTTTAGCATGCTCTATGAGGAAACTGGAATCATTATATTTGGTACCAAGTATTATATCCCAGGATTGTCCTGGCTAAGGCAATGATCAATACTTTACTTCTTACCATAAATCCTATGTTGTGCCACTTGTCACATCCACAGCTCTTCTCACAAAAAGTCATCCTGCAATACTATATAAGATACATGGTGATATGGTGAAATTTTGTATAATGATGGTAAATATCATTTCTCCATTGTTTTTCTAGTGATCATGGCAAAACTCAAATAGGACAGTCGATCCAAAAAAAAAATTCAAATAGGACACAATAAATATGGTAAATTTTCCTTTCTAACAACTTGGACCATTTTAAAAAATTTGCCCACAACAATTTCAATTGATCATGGCGAAAATTAAGTAAGGTCTAGTAAATATGGTAAATTTACTTATTGAACATCCTCGTAAAATTATTGTGAACATGGTAATATGGTAAATTTTTTAAATAATTATGGTAAAAATCATTTCCTCGTCAATTTTCCAGTGGTCATGGTAAAATAAAAATAGGGCACAGTAAATAAATATGGGGTCCACAACTATTTCTATTTATCATTGGAAAATGCCATTCTAGACCACCATTGTCACTAATTCCGGCACCAATTCCCGCGACCACCAACAAATGACAAAACTCCCAACAAAAACATAACCCACTAAAAAAATTAACCGAACAACTTTTTAAAATAGGGAAGCCGAGAAAAACTAGAGAACAATGACGGAAAAAAAACAGATATTGGTTTAAACAAAAACACTTACAAAATCAAACCATATGTTAATTTTGCATTTGTTAATTTTGTGCTGATTTTTGTGGATTATTGATTCGTCTCAACGAGAGGAATCTAATGGATAAAAATTATTAAGTAGTATTTAATTTTTTTGAATAAAGACAAAAAAAATCCAATAATTCACAAAAAATTGAATTATTTTTGTCTTTAGTGAACTTTTTAAATAATTTTATATAGTTTTTTTACTTTTTAGATTCCTCTCATCGTAACGAACCAATAATCCACAAAAAATCGGTGCAAAACAATCAAATGAAAAAAAAAATGAATAAAGGCAAAAATAAAATAAACCACTTGGTTCATTTTTAGCCACAACACGAACTTGGGTTTCCCGCAATGACATCAATTGTAAGCCCTCTAAAATCCTCATTTGCGATCGAAACCGTTCTTTTTTCAAGAATATTGAGCACGTTATGAGTACAAAAAATTATGATCATCGGAGATTGGTAGACACACAATTTAAACAAATTTGTCTTACAGTGTATTCTCCAAATAATATTGGTTATCATATAAATGGTATCCAAATATATGACTATCAATATCCAATTAATTCAAAGCTCACATTCATATATTTGTCAAGTATAAGACCTACTTCTCCGCACATCCTACGTTCCAATTGCAACCAATGGGCACGGTTCTCGTGCGGAGCACGAGCCTCCCACGTTGTTGAGTTTAATGGAATTTGGTGTTCCAATTGTTGTTTCATCTCTCCTGGTCATGTTCTTGACTTGTTTTCAACGCTAGGGGACGTACTCATTCCTCTCAATGTTGGGTGAACTACTTTATTATTGAAAACTTCAACTTTATGCACCCAGGTAGATTAGAAGTTCGGCTTCCTTTTTCTTTTTTTTTTTATAGTCAAAAGTGATACTCCGTTCATTGATAACGGAAAATTGTACACAGAGTTAGACTGAAAATGCACTGCAACTGCTGTATGGTTCCCACCATTGAAATCCCTATAGCTCATAGATCTGGTGTCTTGAAGGTCATTGTTTAGGGAATATAATTCAATTCGTCTCTCTCTCTCTGGCACAAATAATGTCATACAGTCTACCCAATCGTCAATCTCTACATGATTCAGTTTGCACAAATTGCGATATCAGGAATCTTGTGGTGAAAGATCTCCTGCAATGTGTTTGTCATACACTCGATTGTCAATTTTTTTTTTTTTTTTTCTATCCAAGAATGAAACTTAGAAACATTAGGGTTAAGATAGGGGTGGGCATTGTGTTGTGTTTTGTCGTGTTCGTATCATAATTCTCTCAACTCTAATCCGACTTGTTTCAGTTTTCGTGTTGTGTCCTATGTGTGTTCCGTGTAGAAATAGCCGACCCTAACACGCTGACTTCGTGTCGTGTTATCATGTCCTTTTACAAATTTCCACCTTGCCTCATGTCGTGTCGTGTTCGTGTCGTAATTTTTTCAACCCTAATCCGACCTATTTAGTTTTTCGTGTTATCGTGTCGTATTCGTGTTATGTGTCAAAAATAGCCGAACCGCTAACTTTGTGTCGAGTCGGAATTTCCCATCCCTAGGTTAACACTCATTTTTTCTTTCGGACGGAACCGATTTTATAACAAGTTAAGCCTCAAGCCACTTACAAACAACTCAGTTCATTTGCAGCCCTAGCAATTACCAACACATCCTTCCAGAGTTTAGGCATCATCAAACTCAAGACAAAGAAACCTAAAATGTATGATAACAATTTAGGGCTCGTTTGGATGCCGTTTATGGGGGAGGGATGAAGCAATCAGGGGGGATAAGGGGGTGATTTGATGTTTAGCCCATGCTTTGGATGCAAAACACACACCCCGACTAAATAGCCGACGGCTATTTAATCCGGGAGAACCCGGACTAAATATAAG
The DNA here is from genome assembly GCA_020921065.1 of Vaccinium darrowii. Taxonomy (NCBI): domain Eukaryota; kingdom Viridiplantae; phylum Streptophyta; class Magnoliopsida; order Ericales; family Ericaceae; genus Vaccinium; species Vaccinium darrowii. The sequence goes on from CM037156.1 coordinate 5,878,888, forward strand.
GAGGGGGGGAGGTGCTTGTGTTTAGTCATGGGGGATGAGAGTGGTTGAATAACATCCTTACCCCCACAGCTCTGCAATACCGGTCGGATCTAGCAAGTTCCGGCCTACTCCGGTGAGTAATCCGACGACAAAAACAAATACTAAATGAAGGACGAAAAAAGGAGAGAAATTAGAACGAAGTGGAGTGGAAATGGCTTACTCGGTTCACTATTCATGGCTGGTTTTTCTTGCCGAAGTGGAGTTCCGGCCTACTCGGTTCACTATTCATGCCGCTGCAGGTTTTTCTTCCAAGAAGAAGAAGAACATTTTGAGAATAGGAAATGGCTTTTTGGGTTGGGTAAAGAGATAAAGTAGGGCTGGTTTTGTTTTGTTTTTTTTTTGTCCGTCATTTACAATGCAGTGGAGTGGAGAACATTTATTCAGTGTGCATGAGTCCAAGAAGAATTAAAACAATTAATTGACAAATCCAATTGTTAACTTGATTGTTGACAATTAATTCTTGACAAATACTAACTTTTATTCTAGATGGACAGTGTACATAAAAAAATATAATTTAATTGATGACAAATATAGCAAAACAATTAATTTTTATAGTTATTTTAAATGCATAATCTAATATGGGCATTGACAAGGGCAATATAGTCAATTTGATTGTTTTTATATCATCTACCCTCCTTATCACTCCTTTTTAATCCCTCATCCAAACTTTGGACTATTTAATCTCCCCTTCTTAACTGTCACATCAACGTGGACCCACCCTTCTTATTTAATCACCCCTACTATTTTATCTACCCTTGCTATTTAATCCCTCTCAAACTAATACGTCATCCAAACGGCCCGTTAGCATGGCTTGATAACTTTGGGTCATGTGAATATTTAAAAGCAGACCATAAAATATATACTAATAAATTGTCATCTGATGATTATTAAAATCTTGCAACAGCTGACGGATGAAAATAAAATCTTACATTTTTAATCATTCACGGTAATGACTAATGTTTTTTTACTCTATAAATTAGTATTCGTAACATATTTTAAGTCCTTAATTACGATTTAAATAAGAAATACCAAATGAATGAAGTCAAATGCAGCCCGATGGGGAGAAGAGGTTCAATGATTAATTACGATAATGACTAATGTTTTGTACTCTATAAATTAGTATTCGCAACATATTTTAAGTCCTTAATTACGATTTAAATAAGAAATACAAAATGAATGAAGTCAAATTGTTTCAACCTCTATCTGTGCAGTGCAGCAATGCTACGGGGGTAGGGCGTTTCATTGTGCTCATCGTGATCCAAATTGTTTAGTTTGTAGAGGTTGCTAAATAGTATGTGTTCTAAAAATTAAGTAATTACGCATTAGTATCTACATAATTCAGATAGATTTGCTTTACCGTACATTTTTTAAACTATATTGACCATCCATTTCTTAAGAAATGGTGTTTTCTAACCAAAAAACTAATTGATCTACTCAGTGTACTCTACAAAATGAACGACTTAAATCACAATGAAAAATTTTCATTGAGCATATCGAGGCACTCAACTCACACTGCATTGCCACACTATAGGATCCCTTGATCCGCCTGATGTAGCCAGGCCAAACCCCAACCTTGGTTGATGGCTAGTTGTTCATTTTGACAACCAAATGACCAATAATCATGTTTGTGAAATATTATTATCTGTAATATATTTTTACTTGTAAAAAACTTCCAGAAAATTTAGACAATTAAAAATACTATTTGGCGGTTACAAGTGAATTAATTGTCCTTTGTTGTTCAAAAAATGACTACAGAAAACCTGATTCATTGTTCGTAATGGCTTATAGCATTATTATGGCTTCTGGTTTGAATATTTGTCACGACCCAACCTGGAGGAGGGTTAGAAATTATGACCGGCTAGTGATTCTCAATCACCCCAGGCCTCTATAAAAACCGCATTATTAGAATTTTTCTAAAATTGTCGAATTTAGGAAGTCTCAAATTTACAAAATGAATTCAGAGCTGATCTAATGTGCAAAAAAAATACAACGCTGGGGCCCTCAACAATAGGCGTCACCAATACCAATAGAATTAAAATTTAGGAGCACCACAATTATATTACAAAATCAATCTGATTTACATAAAATAGCAACAACAACAACCAACCGTCAATCTTTAACCACCGATATCCATAGATCCTTCTTTTACTTCTTGTTTCCTAAAATGGGTTCATAAAAACAAAATCATTCCAGTGAGCGTTCCGATATACAGAGGCTCCATAATTAACATGGGAATAGTTTAACAACATTTAACTTTAAATACCAGTTTTCAGGCTTGTGATTGCAAACCGTAAAATACTCAATAATGCAGTTATTCAGGCTCAAAACTGTCAAACCTCTGAAAACAATGCCAAAGCTCTGACATCTTTTATGGGCGGACACCGGCAATATTTGGGGGAGCGACCCCACCGTTTGGGAAATAATATCAAGTCCATAGGATGCTCGGCTATATTCTCTCATTAGGCGCCAAAAACTCAACACCCAGATGTTTTACCAAAACTAACAATAGAGCTAGTCTGTTCTCTTTTTGCTTTTCAATTGATCTCATGTTTATTTTTTAAATTTCATTTCCAAATTGTCCTTATTATGCACTATGATACTTCCGTATAAGACATCTATTTTCCATATATTCTACGTATTATATCGATTCACTTTGCAAATCACAATTTACAAAAACATTTAAAAATAAACTATGAAACCAATGTATATTCGGAACTCACCTTTGAAGCGTGAACCGCAAAAATTCATAAACGAGGGAAACCAAACCACATCAGTTGTCAATAATTTAGACCCGAATGAGAGCCTAAAATCATACGCAAACTGTGAACGATGCGCCACAAAAGATTGAAAACCAATGATTCAAAGGCGCGAAGGAGCTGCAACCCAAATCTGAATTTTGGGCTTTCTGCGGCTGTATTAATGGCTTGAGGATGGTGGTCAGAGTGGCAGTGGACTAGGATTTCGGAAAAGGATATCCGTATGTCATTATCTGTTGTACTACTAGCTAGATCTATACATATAACCCAAATTGGTGATCATTCAATTCTCGGACAGAGGGGAGGTGCTGTGCAGCGTGCTGTGCTGCGGCTTTAGGGGACGTGCCGGCATCGTTTCAACGATCGGAAACGTCTACTGCGTAGAGCTCGTCGAGTAATTCCCAGAGAAGCAAAAAGAGTTGTTAAAGGGGCGTTTATGGAGAGACAGGAAAACAAGATAAGAGTCATAAATTCATTGCAAATTATCCCACCCTCTAAATGATACACTTTCTGTGGGGCTCGCTTCTCCGTTGTACCCGGTTGAACCTTGTTCGTCGGACCCGGATGGGTAAAGGAGTGTTTGAGTACTTGAAGTATGTGAGATCAGCCTGGGGTGGGAACCTGCACAAGTGACACCCGCGTCAGCACCTTGCCCGGACGGAAGTGGTCCGGGAAGGTACTCCGACGGTCAAGTAAGTCGCCGGAAAAGGGTGTAGAAGAAGGAATAAGTGTCAATTTCTCTCTTTTTGGGTTCTCAGAGCTGGCTCACCTATTGGGGGGATCCTCTCTTTTTATAGGAGAAGGGAAGCTTCTCTCCTACGCCATCCCTCTTCCCCACGCACTGTCCCATCCTGACTAAGCACATGGGCCTGTCATTATTACCTCGTAGCTTCGGCTGACGTCATCCTACTCTGCACTCAACAACTTTCGAATACCCTCTGGTCCGTCGCGTGGTTTGCTAGGCGCCTCGAGCGCAACGTCCTGACGCTACCCGTCGCTGGCTCGATCACATCTGTCACTTGTCAAATCACCAACCACCCCTTGTTAGGACGGCCTTAAGAGCCCTCGGCTGAAGCCCCTCCCCTCGGCCAACATCCCCAGCCCTTGGCTCCCGGATCGTTGCCCAAGCTGTGCCGTTTTCCTCTCGGCGGAGGGCACGAGACAAGCCGGGTACTCGGAGGCCTGGTTGACTACTGGTTGTCACCGTCCCTCGGCGATGAGGTCCTTCGGCGACAACGTGGTTTCCAGGATCGCATTCAACCTAGCCGAGGAGATCCCTGTAAAAACAACCAGTTTGGAACACCCATCCGAGGGCTCCCAACACCGAGTGGTTTGATGCCAAGAATTGATGGGGACGGATTCACCGAGCCCCCGTTGACCCTTACGGCCCCTCTGGACCTCGGCCACCACACTTTCCAACCAACACTTGTCTACACAATTAACTCCACTGGCTGATCAAATTAAAGAAAAGGGGCTGCCACGAAAACCCCAACTGGGAAAATAACATACCGACAGTATTTATCCGATCTCCAATCAGTCACGTTGTCCGAGTTTCGTTCTCAGAAAAATCTCAAAAATTTATTGTCAACTATTAAAATTATTCTAAGATTAACTGTGGCGTCAGAATTTCGAGGGAAATTTTAGAAATTAGAATTTCAAATTTTTATGATAATAATCGGGTTAGAAAATGAGATCCTAATTACTACTAACATGTTTCATCACTCAAAAAAACCAAACGTCAACCCTGTGCACTGAGAATTAATACAGTATTAAATTTGGGAAGTCTTATATTTACACTTGTGTATATTTTTCAAGCCGGCATCGTTCTTTTGTATGACACATTATGGACCATCATTTTTCTCTTGAGATTTTTACGTAATTGTTGAACAACATATTACGTACACCATGTTGAATGACATTATGCTGTAGAAAAAAAAAAAAAATCTCCCTCTCCATAAGTTACAAACATACTAAAATACGCGTAGATCGTATAAAAAATAAAACATACTCAATTTTCCAATCACCAACTTTTTTCCAAACTTGAGAGAGGGATTTGATTGTGTTTTACGATCCTGATAAGTCAACGATTCTACTAGCTTCCACAGCACCTTGATCAAAGCCTCACACGATAACTAGCCACATCTATGGGTAGAAAAATCATAAGAAAAGGTCCTACAATGATAAATTCCATGTTGATGAGTCCGAAATGTGTGAATTATTGCCTTATTGGTTGTCATTGGTTAAATTTTTGTTTGAATTTTCATAAATAATCATTTTCTTTTTTTTTTTTTTTTGATCAAGAGATAGATTGAACCTCTTTTAGCTGTCTAGTTTGGAACGGAGAGAGGAGGGTAGACTGAACCTCGCTGGAATCCTAGGAGCACGCCGAAGAAGGAGGCCTGTATAAGGGAGCAACCACGTTAGTGCCAACCCCGGACAGTGATTGTCCGGGAAGGCATTCCGATGGTAAAGTCAGCGACTGTGGGAGAAGTATAGTAGAGGATTTAGAGAGAAAAATGGAGTTATGAGGGTATTGAATGAAGAGAGAGGGATCCCAAGTGAGGTAGGTGAGGGCCCTATTTATAGGCGGAGAGGAGCGTGTCCATCACGCCCCTCGTGAACCTCACGCGTACCATTCGTACCAAGGTGACGTCTTGAGTGAGAGGACGCATGTCGCTGAAGCGGCACCTCGGCCGCTACCTTCTCAGAGGAGTCAACTGACCTGGGAATACTCCTCAGTCAATCACGTGGTCCTATAGGTGTAGCATGTAGGGTGGTTGGCTGCCACCATTAATGCATTGCATGCGGGGTGGTTGAGCCCATTGATTTGCCGCTCAGACTGCCAGGCACGCCTCGATCGAGCCCCTGACATTTGAAGTGACCTTCCAACACTGAGGTCAACCGACTCTGTTCGAATAGCGCTCGGAGGCAAGACCTCCTAAACTGCCGAGGTCTCTGTTATTTGAGTGAAAGAGAAGAAAGGGAAAGAAGTGTAAGGGTGTTAACGAACCCAAACACAGAAGACTTTATTTATATTATGAGAGAGGTGAATGCAATATGTAGCTAGGCAATGTGGGACAAAAGCTATTCTAACACTCCCCTTCAACCATTAAAATTATAACCAGAACCACGACTATTACGGACATTACCAGACCCAAAACCACCAGAGACAGCGGAAGCCAGAGCTGAACGCTCAGAAGAAGACACAGGAGGTGGTGTAGAGCGGGATGCAGAAGATTGACGAAGTCGACTGAAGACCTCGCTGATAGATGGTAGGTCGCTAGATCCCAAAATCTAATTACTAACTGGATCAAAATCTGAGGAGGCACTAGATAGGAATCGAGCAACCTCCATACGCTCACGTTGGCGCCGCATAACCTAAATATCAGAACACAGTGGCTCACAAACAGGAAGTTCATCCCGAATACAACGAAACCTAGCATAATACTCCTCGAAAGATAAGTTGCCCTAAGAGATGGAAAAGAATTGGTGGTAATTTGGTGGTACCCTCAGTACGCGTCCATGAAGCTTAACTTGGCGTGGCTGGTAGTGGCGTCTACTAATTGATCTATCTGGGGAAGAGGAAAACAATCCTTCGAACAGGCGTCGTTCAAGTTGGTGCAGTCTACGCACAACCGCCACTTGCCAGTCTTCTTCTTTACCACCACGCTGTTGGCCAACCAGGTGGGGTATTGCACCTCTTGAATGGCCTCAGCCTCTATCAGCTTGCCGACCTCTTCCACTACGGCGTCCGAGTGGATAGCTGAGAACCTCCTTGGCTTCGGTTTCCTAGCCGGATCAACATTGAGGGTGTGTGTGATGAAGTCCGGGCTTACGCCCAGCATTTCGTAAGGAGCCCACGTGAATATCTCAATGTTATCCTTGAGGAAACTGACGAGCTCGTTGCTCTCGGGATTGGAGAGCTCGGATCCCACCATGAAGTACTTGATGCCATCCTCGACGATTGGCACCTTGATCAGGTCCTCGATGGCCTTTTCATCAGCCTTGGAACCGACGTCTTCGAGGACGGGAGTGGAATCTGGCATTTCGATCCACTGTATCTGCTTCGGCATCCTGCTCTACTTTTTGTCCCTCACCCGGACGGCGTTCACGAAGCATTTCTTGGAGGCCATCAAGTTGCCCCAGATAGTTTCTTGCCGCCCGGATGTGCCAATGAAGTGCACACACTAGTCGAGAGTTGAGGCGATCGTCTTCATCCCGTGCAGCCATCCTCTCCTGAGAATGGCATTGTAGGGGCTTGGAGAGTCCACTACAATGAACTCCAGCTCCAACCGGACTGAGCCTGCCCACACGGGGAGGGTGATACTTCCGAGCGGCCACATGGGGTGTCTCGTGAATCCTACCAGGGGGACGTCCGAGGGGGGTAGCTCATCACGCGTCCATCCAAGGGCCTTAAAGGTCGATTAGTAAAGGACGTCCGCGAAGCTCCCTTGATCGGCGAGTATTCAACGAACGTCAGTATGGTCGATTTCAACTTCAACCACGAGGGCGTCCTCGTGTGGAAACTGCAATCCTACTATATTCCTCTTTGTGAACGAGATCGTAAAGGGGTCTTCGGGCTCCTGATACTTTTGCTTCGGTGGCTGACCTACCAAGAGCACCTGCATGCCTTCTTCTATCTTTGTCAGCTTCTGGTGCATCGTTTCGGCTCAGTCTTTGCTCACCGGCCCGTGGATCATTTCAACGACCCCACGTCCCCTTTGCCCCGGGGGTAGTGGGAGTTGTTGCGGGGGTGATGCCCTTGCCACGATAGGGGTCCTCGTGTGATTGATCCACTCTTCCATGTGCCCCTCGGCTTCCAACCGCTCCAAGTGAGCCTTGAATGGTCGGCAACAGGTTGTGTAGTACCCCACTTCGTTGTGGTAGGTGCACTTCCCCCTTTGGTTTGGATCAGACCCCATCTTGTCCTCTGGCCAGAGAAGCCACCTCTTCCCGTCGATCTCAGTGAGCAACTTGTAGATCGGCATTGTGAAGACAGTTGTCTTGGCCACATAGTCGTCGTCATTTCTGGGGGGGTCTTTACCATCCTCCCCCATTGTTGTTCCTGTTGTTATTGTTATTGTTGTTGTCTCGGTAACCCCTGTTACCGCTTCCACCACCCTGCTCGTTTCTTCCTCCTTTCTTGATGTTGTTCACCTGCTTTTTCCCCTCCTTTGGAGAATTCTTACTGCTGGCCCCCTTTGAGGCCATGTTAACCAGGAACTCCTCCAGCTCCCGGAACCTATCCACGGTGCGCATGAGCTTGGTCATGTCCTTTGTTGGCCGCACCATGAGATCTTTGAAGAGGTCTGACAAGTCCTCTAGACCGTTTTTGAACGAGGTGGATGTTACCTTCTGGTCGCAGTCCTCAACGAGGCTGTACACCTCCCAGTAGCGGGGCGATGTACTCCTTGAGGGTCTCGTTGGATCCTCTCTTCATGTTTACCAGCGCATTGAGAGTCTTCGGTTGTGTGTAGCTTGTCACAAATCGGGACGTGAACGCGAGCTCGAGCTCATCGAAGTCAACGATTGACCCCGGAGCAAGCTGGCTATACCAAAGGAGGGCAATGGTTCTAAGACCCATGGAGAAGGTTTTGCACATGATGGCATCGCCATGTCCATAGAGCTCAAAAACCAACCGATATTGTTGCATATGGGTAATGGCATTGAAGATGGGCTCGTATTTGTCGAATTTGGGGATTTTGAAGCCCCGGGGGGAAATTGCCTCGGCAACCTCAGGCACGAAAGGGGACTATTTGGCCTTTTCCAGTCGGGAGTCTGATTGGCTGGGGCCTGGACGGTTGAGGTCGACTGTTCGGTACTCCCCACAAGTCCTCTTGGGAGGGACGTTTATCCGATGCCAAAGTTTGTGGTCGTCAACGTGCACGTTGCTCCGCTCAGACGAGCGTCTCTTGGCATGAGGGTCCCAAGCTCCCTTTGCATCATTTCTTAATCGGGGAGGCCTTACCTCCTGCTCGACGTGATAGACCTTGGTCTCCACCGTCCGAATGTTTACGAGCATAATGCTCCCTCCTTCGTTCCGGAGCTCGTATCGCTCCCCCGGGTAGAGGCCCCGATTTTGATCGTTGCCACCTCTTCCCGCCGAGGTTGTAGCCGGTGGAGCAGCCCTGTCTACCCGCCCCCTGGACTCCTCCCTCTCGATGGTCTTCGGGAACACCATTCTGCGCTCCCCATCGATCCACCGACAGACTGGGGTGGCGGGCGCCTCCTCAGTCAACCGATCGATTTTGGCTTTGGTCGTCCCTCCGATCCACCGATCGGTTCCCCCCACCATGCTCTCGGCAGGCTACCGAGTCTCCTCCTGCTAGGCCCTTGCCCTTGTTAAGATCTCTGTCTACTTGCCGAGCGTATTCCGTATCCCTGTGGACGTCAGGAGTTCTGGCACTCAAGGCAATGGCATTGTCCTCCAGATATTCGGTTCGTCGGGTATAATCTCTCTGGGATGACGAAAGCATTCATTTGGATGTCCACCTCAAAGACCTGGTCGAGGCGACTGAAGACTGGGGCTTTTCCGCTTTCGACGGTCCTCGCGACCCTCGGAGCCCTCTTTGATCTCATATGCCCAGCTGATTTGGAGGGGGCAAGTTCATCTTTTGCCTTTTTTAAGTCCTCTATCTCGCTTCTCAATATAGCCACCTGCGCCTCCATGGTGAGAGGAGCAAGAGGAGGCAGAGTTTCTCTCTGGATGGTAGGAGCTGTAAGGTTGTCGAGCGAGACAACATCCACATTCATGTGGAATAGGACGTTGCTGGTGCCGACGACGTTGAACGCCACGGTGACAGTACAATTTCTGTTGACCGTGGGAGTGAGAGAGAGCCCTATGTCACTCCTCACCTGGTGGTATCTGCGGCGGTCGGCGTCGTTGATGTATTCTCCGGTGACGCGGTCGAAAGCGTCCATGCCAAGAGTGAGGTCAGTCATCTTTGGTAAGCTTTTAAAGAGGAGTGAAAGGAGAGGTTTAGGTAGGGTGAAGGGCCACCACTAAAAGAGTCAAGAGAGGCTGGGAGAGAGGTAACTCAGTCCCCAGCGAAATCGCCAATTGTGGGAGGCGCTTTACCGAAACGACCTCTTTTAACTGTCTGGCTCGGTACGGATAGAGGAGGGTAGACTGAACCTCGCTGGAATCCTAGGAGCACGCCGGAGAAGGAGGCCTGCATAAGGGAGCAACCACGTTAGTGCCAAGCCTGGACGGTGATTGTCCAGGAAGGCACTTCGATGGTAAAGTAAGCGACTGTGGGAGAAGTATAGTGGAGGATTTAGAGAGAAAAATGGAGTAATGAGGGTATTGAATGAAGAGAGAGGGATCCCAAGTGAGGTAGATGCAGGCCCTATTTATAGGCGGAGAAGAGCGTGTCCATCACGCCCCTCGTGAACCTCACGCGTACCGTCCATAACTAGGTGACGTCTTGAGTGATAGGACGTCTATCGTTGAAGCGGCACCTCAGGCGCTGCCTTCCCAGAAGAGTCAACTGACCTAGGAATACTCCCCAGTCAATCACGTGGTCCTGCAGGTGTAGCATGCAGGGTGGTTGGCTGCCACCATTAATGCATTGCATGCGGGGTGGTTGAGCCCATTAATGAGCCGCTCAGACTGTCAGGCACGCCTTGATCGAGCCCTTGACATCTGAAGTGACCTTCCAACACTGAGATCAATCGACTCGGTTCGGATAGCGCTCGGAGGCAGGACCTCTTAAACTGCCGAGGTCTCGGTAAGCATTCTTCATTTGGGCACCGGTCCTTGAGGAGGCGGAGCTCTATCCGAGGTTTGTGAGGTTAGGACCTCCTCCTCGACAGCCAGAGTCCTTACTACGTTGTTCATCCAGATCCTCCCTGGGGGACAGTTCGGCAAGGACTAGGGGTCTGGCCTCCTTGAGCTGATTTTATGAAAGAGGTCCTCTGGACTCTTCACCTCCTTGATGAATTTGTCGAGAGTGACCCCTACCGCTACAGAAATAGCATAAATAAATCACAACATGATACATAATCCATTTAAACTTTGTTCACCCAATGCTACTTGATACTTCATCCGTCGCTTTTTTAATGTCAAGTATTCCATCTTATGTTGTCTCTTAATAAGCGTCTGTTTTGATAAGGTAATGGGTAAAAGTTTATAAATTTATTATTTTGCCTTTTCGAAAAAATAATGGGCGAAGACCGAAGAGTTAACTTGTAAAAGTGGAGGATAATTTTGAAAAGTAGAGGTAAAAGTTGATGTAAAAGGTGTGAAGTGGATGTAAAAGCTGATGTGAATGTATAATAATGATGTCTCTTTAATAATTTGGATTTACGAAATAACACACTTAAAAAAGATGGAGTGAGTGCGTAAGAGGATTCCGCAATAGTAAATTACGTTAGTGCCATCCAGGCAGTGTCTCGCGATACATGTTCTTTCATTATGTATTTAAAATTATGACTTTCTCTTCTTCTTTTCCTTACATAAACCTCCCCCTAATGCATAAAATATTCCTATCGTCCATGTACCTTAATGTAATTTTATGTCCCAACACTTCTCAAAAATTTTGTATTGTGTTTTCAATACTGACCAATAGTTCGGTTCTATTGGCATTAGTAGTCAGAATTGCAATTCTTAACTAATTATTGAATAAGATTGCAAATGAACTTAACCCAAACGAGGCCTAATCGTAGGTTTTTTTTTTCTCTTTTCCAAGCTGCTTTGTTTTCTTTGGGGGTCAACACAAGAAAAAAACCCAGCCGAAAGGAACGCACCCAACCGAGCCGAACCTTTTACAACCCCAAGCATTAGCTAAATAAGTAGGGTCCTTGTGTCATTTGTCACACTATAAAACTGTCCTCCGAGTTTGGAGCGTTGCAATGCACTTCAAAATAGATACTGATGCACCGGTCCTAATTCCGAAGATTAATGATCTCAACAAATTGAAGTAAACAGCATTCAAATTTAAGTGGAAAAGAACGTACAGAGGACTTGCCAAGAAAAAACATGTAAATCACAGCACCAATGAGAAAAACGTTGATTCAAATACGCCAAAAATTATAAAAGCGCCTATTGGTACAAGAGGAAAGGAAGAACGGAAAAAAATACAAAAGAAAAAGGAAAATACTCCTGTGGACGGTGAAAATCCACGCGGCTCGCTCGAAGGTTCGGATGTGAAAACGAAAGAAAAATATGAGTCGCCACCCGGGGTTTAAATTTAGAAAATGTTTGGTACCCGAGAAACCGTTTTAAAAATAATTGTTGACTCTCATGCCGTTTTGGAAAAGGGTTTGATCTGCGAAAAGATTCTTTTTGAATTCGGAAGCCAGGTTATGCGCGGGGAAGGTTTTATTAAAAAGCACCCCGCTTGCCCGAGAAGTTCTCGGTCTCTACTAAATAATTTGTGGGATTTTGCAGTAAATATTTTGTTAAAAACCTTGGCAATCAAATAAGAAAATAAAGAAATAAATTAGAACCATAACGGGAATAAAATTTAAACAAGGAGGACCAAATAATAATAATAAGAAAATAAAAGGGGAGAAATGTAATAAACAGAAGAATTACAGAAAGAGAATAGAAGAACAGAGTACGAATAGGGGAGAAACAGAGTATAAAAATTTGATTCAAATGGGAGCCGCGCGGCTCCTACGCAGGAGCCGTGCTGCCTACGCTGCAAGCCGCGCGGCTTGCGTGTAACCTTTTTTTCAAAAATTTTGTTTTAGGACCAGTGAGTCCAAAACCCGTTCAAAACTTGATTTTCTTCTTCAAATCCCCTCCAAATAAGTTGTTTTCGTTTGTAAACAAGTTATTGAAATAAAATTTATTTCCAATACGGATCGTACCTTGCGTTTATCGAGAAAAATCGCCCAGTACGGCTCCGAAAAGCCGGTTTTTGTTTTGAAAACGATTCACCGAGTCAATATACGATTGTTGAAACCGTTATTAACCCGGGAATGCCCTCGGAGAGTTGCGATTTGAAAATCGAAACGTGAAAATGGTTTATACCTTTCTGGAACTTGAAACGGGGGATGGAAACTTCGGATTTTTCGGGTTTGAATTCGTGTGATCAAGATTTGATATGAACGGGAATGGTATGGAGGGATTGAGGTGGAATGGAAGGTGTGAAGTTTCGGGAAGTTTTACTGGCGGTTTTGAACGAAAATTTTGCCGAAAAACCGAATGGAAAATTCTCTCGGGATATGATTTCGGTCTCTCTGTGTCTGTTTTGTGAGGAGGGAGCCTCTATTTATAACCGAAATGAGAGAATAAAAATGATGAGATTCGGCGGTGGCGAGATGATGATATTCCTTGAGCTGGCTGTCAGGAATTTTGCAGGGGATAACAACACTAGCCGCGCGGCTTGTATGAGGGAGCCGCGCGGCTTGTATGAGGGAGCCGCGCGGCTTGTGAAGAAAAATGAGAACCGTACGGCTTGTATGAGGGGCCGCACGGCTTGTGAGGCTGATTTTTCAATTTCTCTGGACAAGTTCCGAGGTGGTTTAAACGTTTCATTCGCCATCGGGCATGCACGGGTATCCAAAATTGGGGTGTCTACAACTCCTTTCATCTACAGAACCTCACCCCAGAGAAGCATCCTTCCACAAGAAAGGAACAACAGAATTACAGAAAAGAAATAAACAAGAAAAGACGGCATTGTTTTGTGTAATTTCATGAAATGGTACATATGCAGCTAACGTGTCAGTCAACTCTGCCGCCACTTCGACACTAAAAAATTTCAGGAAAATAACTGAGCTAAAGGAAGCTTTATCTGCTACTATTTGACATCCTCTGTCACTGCTACCCACTTCCATCGGAAAATCATCTAAATCGTAAAGACTCGTTTACTTTTTAGAGGAATAAAATACTAATATAACTTCTTATTCCAATTTGATATCTTAATGCACTATCTTTTCAAAAACTTGCTAAATTTCACTTTTGAAATTGAGACTATTTTCCTGTAGAGTAAATAGATATAAAACATATATACATGCACAAGTAAAACATTTTTTTGTTGTCTTAAGCTTATGAGAGTATATAATATTATATATTTTTTCATTGGCTCGTTAAGGCTCGGGTCAAGTCTATCGAGCTCGACTCGTTACGTTTTCACTGAGCTTGAGCTCGTTAAAAATTTAATAAACAAGCTTAAACATGGTAAAGCTCGGCACGGCTCATTTGCAGCCCTAGTGGCTTAGATATCCTAAAGTTTTCCTAATAGCCTGCGAAACATGTGTGTGTGTGTGAGAGAGAGAGAGAGAGAAACAGAAATACAAGCAATTAGAAAGCAAAGCATGGTTTGTCATGTAATTATCTAGAGACGGAAATACACATCGAAATCATAATCGAAACAAGAGCAACATACTTGACAAAAAGTATACCCAGCCCCCCTGGGTGAGATACCCAACCACAACGATCATCAGGGTCAGACCATAAAAGATCGCACATGGGGCCCTCATGAGGAACTTCTTGAGCACGGTCAAAGTTACGTATGTTATCAAGGGTTTCAATGGATGGGGACAGGCCACCATGGAGACAAAATATTTCGGATTCCACCTGAAATTAGAACACAAGTTTCATTTTTCAACATATAAGTCAACCAAAATGTTACATAAACTGGTATCATAAACAGCAACAATCAACAAAACTTTGGTTTCATGGATCTGAAGCAGCTAAAAGCAGGTGCATACTTGCAAAACATGTTCAATTTTCAACAAAAAGTCAACCAAAACATTACAAAAACTGGCATCGTAAGCAGCACGATCGACAAAATGACAGCTTAGGGTTCATTGACCCAAAACTTCTGAAAATAAAAAACAGGGGAAAGTAAATGGGGACTCACATCAACCCAAAACTTCTGGAAATAATAACTGCTCTGGTAGTTTACTTATTTGCCCTCGAAACTCCTAATTTGTGTTCCAACAATGTCATGGGCATTTTTGGAAATTAAAAATGTGAAAGGGCATAAAAAAAGGGAGATACCAGTTAAAATTTGAAATTTGTGTTCAAAAAAGTCTCCCCTTCTATATTAGAATAGACAATTTGAACTTTGGAAGTCTTGAGATGACAAGAAATCACGGAACAAGTTTAGAAACCCAGACTACAATTGGAACAAGAATTGCAAATCTAAAGAGCAAAATACTCCAATAAAAAGAAGGTTTGCGCCGTTGCATTTTTGTGTTACAGGAAATAGAATTAATCAATGACTACACACAGAAGACATTATCAAATAATCAGGACAACATATACAACAATAGAGAGAGATGCAATGGTAGCATCAGCACAGCCGTTAATAATTGGTGCAGAGATGCAACTGAGGTGTTGGAATTATGACACATTCATACATATTAAACCATACTAACCAATGCTGTAAGAGGAAAATAGTCAAACAAATCTGTGAAGGTTTTCCACACGTTCGCATTACCATATCTGTCAACAAGAGCAAGATGGGAGTAAAAATAACATTCGTATACCAAAACTAGGAAAGAAGGAGATAGCAACCCACAATATGTGCAACCTATGACCATTTACGAGGTATCATAAACCAAAATAGATGAGTAAGTTTGACACTAGAAAGCTATCATTCAGGCCTAAATATTATTTGCATTACTTCTCCACAATAAACAAAGTAGGGGTGTCAACGGTCCGGATTGGTATAAATCCGAGGACTGAACCAAAAATCTACGGTCCAACGAAAGACAATCCATGTCCAAACCAAAAGTCTACGGTCCGGTTCCGAAACAATCAAAAAACTCGCGGTTCGGTTCACAGTTAATCCACGGATTATTACATTCCACAAAATAAAAAATAAAAAAACAAATACCATATTCCAAATTCAAAGTCCATCGTAAAAAAAAAAAAAAAAGATTCAAGTATCATTACTAAATTAAAAAAACAAATTCAAGTGCCACACTAGATACTACCATTACAATCCAAACATTCAGGAAACAGAAGAGAGAGAGAGAGAGAGAGAGTCAGTCTATTACTTTGTATTTGCATTAGATGACTTTTTCTGTAAACCAAAGAAAAAGAGAGAGAAGAAAAATCGACTTATTATTAGGTTTAGGTTTTGGAGTGAATCGAGGGATGGCCGTCGACTGAGTTTCGATTTATAAAAGTGCAACTTTGAGCAATATAGTTACTAATTACAGTTTGCACCATTACTTTTTATTTATCTCACATTCACCCATTTAAGGTAAATAATTATGAATAATGTGTTAATTATAATTTTATCCCAATATTATATATATAAACATATGTATATATTATTTTTTTATTTTTTAAAAATCTCACGGTCCGGTTCGGTTTATCCACGGTTCTTTTATGAAAATCCATGAACCGAACAACGAAGCATGGTTTTCTAATTTTTCAATCCGTGTCCAAACCATTAATCCACGACCAAATCCAAAACCTACGGTCCGGTTCGGTTCGGTCCGGATTCAAGGTTCGCGGGTCTTTTTTGACAGCCCTAAAACAAAGTAACACAGAGCATTAGTGGGAGCCAGCAAACCTAAAATATAAGCACATGATAGGAAGAGAATATCTTAATCATTTCCCAAATGTTGCGCATCAACAAACACACAAAAAGGGGAGCCAGGGGCAAATGACTGCAAACATTTTCTTAACACATACATTATACAGGGGGAAAGACTAAAAGGGGTGTGGATGCCACCCATGCAGAAAAAAGGTTAACTATAATAACCTATCAACAAAAAAACAAGAAAGCTAAAAAGGGTCAAGAAACGAACCTCCCTAAGACTCAACTATATGAGATGGTCAGAAACAACTTTTGAGCCTATCAAAGGCTCATACTCCTGAGAATTCTACGTATTGCTCCATGCATAAGAGTTTGACTCAAAGGGAGCCATCATTATGTTATTAATCGCAAAAAAAAAAAATGTATGCGAATCCCCCCCTTCTTACTAACCATTTGCTCTAGCCTCTAAACCACTCGCCTATTGGGGCGTGAGACGCCTGGTCCTCTTTTATTTGCATATAGCAATCAGCGTACAGCATAGAGTTGCTTAGAGACATGCCCCGAGGCAGAGGACTACCGAATACCCACAATATGCTTATATACTACAGAAGTTCACTGCACAAGTCAAGAGAATCAGAACAATACATTTGCCATGCTAAATGCTTAATCTGCTGACAAAGAACTTCATTAATTGTACAACTCTAACTTGTCCACAGAAAGTAAAGGAAGTGAGCAATTACGGGCACCAGATCAGGTTCGTTCAATAGATCAATTCAAGGAAGACACTGAGCTCTGTTAAGCAAACAGAAAAACGAGTATAAATTTCACATAACAAAAGAATCAACTCCTCATGTGGATTTTTTGTATATCTTCTGTTTCAATGCATGGACAGGGTTGCTATCCTCTGGCAGCTTTGTACAGAGAACTTCTCTTCTTTCTCAGACAAGTAAATAAAATCAATTCAAAAGAAGCCGTTGAGGGAATTCTACACGCTCAAAAAGAAAACGACGATGACAAAAAAGGTTATATACACCTCCATGAATACCAAAACACTCCGACAAATCTAAGTACTATTCCAGATGCAATCAAATTCCCCCCGACTCCCAACTTTACAAAAGACTATGTAGATCCCCCCATGACGATTCTCTTCAAACTATATGGGCATTGTATTTAATAGCAACTTCCCATTTTTAATAGGCATTGTATTTAAGATTCCCAAATTCGTCACTTGCCTAGCTTCGGAACAGCTTTAAAGGGGGACAAGGAAAGCCAAAAAAAAAAAAGTACAATAAATGAAGGAAAACATTTGTTATGCGATAGGTGCCTAAAATTATGCAAAGAGACTCAAGGTCTAGTGGCATGCGCGTTAAATTTTCAAGCTGCAAACTACATGACACCATTGAAGTTGAAACTTATCCTCCAATGGTAAAGGGTCAGGGACTCACTTTCGTAAGCATTCGTCATAGAACCCATAAACTTGAGTGATCTGCAACACAAACCAGAAACCAATCATCAAAGACAATCGAGTGCCTAGCAATTATCATTGTGAAAGAATTTTCAAAACAAATCTACACAAATATGGAATAAAGCGAGATAATCATTTAATCAAAGCATATTGTCCTCAGGATACAAGACATAATAGCTATCAACAGCTTCATTCACTCAAACTAATTTTATTAATTGGAACATTAAGGTTATAACAAGAAGAAAGAGAACCGTAACAAACAGATACACCAGCATAGTATACCTGCCGGCTCTCATGATTTCCTCTTAGAATAGTTATTCGTTGGGGATACCGCACTTTTAGGCCCACTAGAAGCTGAACACATGAACTGATCAATATCAGAACAACAGGTGCAACACATTAAACAGCAGGATGCAAATTCAACTGAAACAGTTTCCCTGGGTAACTAACACTGAGAAACAGAGAGATCACTGTATGTTATTATCTGTACGCGGCCTATTAATTTGCCAAGTCAGGCAGTATGCCGTACACAGTTGCTGTCCTGACAATATTTAGCAAAAGAAAGAACTGTGCACTTACCGTTACGGTTTCAACTGAATAATAGCCACGATCCACATAATCTCCCATAAACAAATAGTTTGTATCTGGACACTACCAATCAGAAAAACAGAATATAAATGAATTTAATGGACATTACAACAATAGATATAAAGCAGAAATATAATAAGATTGTTAGAGTTTGTCCCACATTGGTTAATTATAACCTCCAAAGCTAGTATATGAGCCTGGGCGGCCTCTCCACTCATTGCCAATTGGTTTTGAGTTGGATGCTTTAATGGTATCAGAGCTAGGCTTTAGAGGATTTTGGACAAGACTCTCTTGGTTATTGCCCAGTTGTTTGTGCCATAAGTGCACCATGTTTTGTTATGATCCCAATGTTGTGGATCCGTTGTTTACCTCTCCACGTGCGGGTCAAGGGTCACACGTGCGGGGGAGTGTTAGATTTTGTCCCACATTGGTTAATTATAACCTCCAAAGCTAGTATATGAGCCTGGACGGCCTCTCCACTCATTGCCAATTGGTTTTGAGTTGGATGCTTTAACAAAGATAACTAGATACATATATGCTCACATGGACATATTAAGGGACAAATAAAATGCTAGCAACATAAAAAAGTAAAGAAAAAGCTCGATAAGTGTTTATGCAATTGTACTAAAATTGTTTATAAATAAGTCTCTCATGTATAGTTCATCAACTCTTTCCCACTACTATCTTCATCTGAGTCTATTTCTGCAAAACCTCATTGAAATCAGCAACTCTAGTTGATCAACAAGCATAAAACTTCCAAAACAGGGTTAAGTTCAAGTAAAACCATCTTAACACAAAAACTAATAATGCAAGCATGGTTTATTAACTTATGAATTCATGATTAGGGAAAAAAAGGTAATGCTATCCATCAGAAACACCTTTGCAAGAAACGTCCAGTCATGTGACAGTGGGTATAGAAAAGTTATAGGAAAAAAGCCAAATCCACCTCAAATTTTCTTACTCCTACTGCATAACATTCCCCTCTTCACTTTCTGATATAATGAGTTTTCATCCTTGTCTAAGTACCTGCATGAACTTGTCCTTTTCTAGGAAAAAATTCTGAACTAGGATGTGTTTTTTGAGATTAAATGATCATATAAGATGGTGTATTTTTTCATCTTCAGTCTTTGAACATTTTGATAAACTTTTTTACTTATTGGGTACATCTAAACTGGACACATAAAAAGTAAAAAAGTAATCGAAAATAATAAAAAGTTTAACAAAAATATAATAATAATAGCATTGAGTTTATTTATTGACCATTCGACTTTTTTAAATAACTTTTTTGCCCGTGGTGAATTTTTTGTTAAGAGGTTTTCATTTTTTTACTCTCTAGATAGAGATGCGGTAGTAAGTCGTAAAATTTCCCGAGGGGGGGCAAGCAAAGGACAAAAGCAATCAAAAATTTTGTAGATAAGTTTTTGGAGAAGAGAACCAAACACAGGAAAGTTTAGCCATAGCCATCTTTCATAATTCTTGTGTGAACATCTTGTTCATTGTAAGTCAAATTTACTAATTATTTACTTGTCTTGTAAACTGTAAAGGAGGAATACTTAAATACCACAGTTATGATCAAAAGTCTAAGAAATTCAAATGAATAAAAACACTTCCACCGTTCACATTTTTACCGTTCTAAAAAGATTGTCCAAGTTCAAAACTAATTGGGCAATAGTGAATGAATTTCCTCTTTTACCCTTTCATTCAAAACTAATAGTACTAACAAAGTAAGAAAAGACAACTTATTGAAGGACTATAAATTTGTTCCTGACATGCCAAAAGGCATTTGGCCCAAAGGCATTAGGAGAGCCCTTAGGTGTGAAGAGAAAGGAGGTCAAGAGAAATTCTCTTCCAAGTTGTTAATCTAAGTTATCTAACTATTTCACAATATTGATTTTTGCAGAGGAAAAAAAAAAACTGTTCCTGACCCACCCCATAATTATTTCTAGTTATTTGGAGAGTAAGAAGAATTAGGAGAAGTGGGGTAAATGAAAAATGTAAAAGAAAAGGTATGGGTTAGATGTGTAATTTCTACAGAGTACCAAATTTGTAAAAATGTCTTGCTGTATGGTGTCTGAGGAAAATAGAATATCCAGCGCACAACTCACATTTACCAGGTGACTTGTTTTCTAAATAACGTATTTTATTTGCTTTTATCAAGCGCCTCATGGGGCCATTTAGCACCACCGAGGAAAAAAGTTATCTTGAAACTATCACCTACAAAATAAATTGTTCATTATCCAAAATTAGTAAATATATATCTACAAGTATGTGTCAAGCGGGACAAAGAACATCTGCCAGCAACCTCGAAAGTCAAGACACAGGAATAGCCATCGAACATGGCCACAATCACATATAACATCAACATATATGTGCATATATTTTGTACTGCATTTCTTTTTAACCAGTTCTGAAATTTTCTCATCAAGAACAAAGAATGTGGCTGTCTCATATGCTCATAACATTGGGCCTAATGTGCATCCTCTTGAGTTAAAATGCAGATGGAATTAGCGCAAGTTTCAAAATTTCCAGGCTTACATAAAAGTAGTGAGCGTAATTAAACCACTCAGATTGGTCCATTCTCCATAATATCTTGTTGAAACATGCATGGCAACGGAGTGCTTGTAAAAGAATTATACCTTCCCTCCAATTCGAAAAAGCTCAGCAAGATCATGGAATTGCCCATGAATATCACCACAGATTGTTACAGGGCTTTTGACAGGCTGCATAGAGAACAAAAAGTAAAGGGGGAAAAACGGCCACTTAGAATGGGCATACAGTGAGCCGCTATGTAAACTCAAATGTTTTACATAATTAATATGCAGATGCAGACACCAAGACAAACGCAACTAGAATGCTAGAATGCATGAGTTTAGTCTGCCTTAAACTAATAATTCAAAAGACCAAGAACCAAATTGTGGCGGGATGTTCCATATAGACTATCGAAAATTTGAAGTCTTGAATATTCTCTCGAGTGCAGGTTATAATCCTTTTTTTTTTTTGGGTAAATTGCAGGTTATAATCCTATTACTATTAGAATGTGTTATTCTTTGAAGGGAAAAATGACGCTCAAAATTCTTGTACCAACTTAAAGCTCCATCAGTGCTACTAATTCAGTGATAAAATTACCAAGCCCATTTTAAATTCTACCGCCAATCCAAGGAACATTAAAAATTTATCTGACAGCTAATAAAAAGGTGTGGACCCCATAGCATTTGTCTTAAAGCAAACAAACAGAAAGTTGCACCTTTTAGGACATCCATGAATATCAATAGTCTTTACAATTAAAGGCAAAATTTATGGACCATGAAATCTTTCCCGAAAACGAAATGTGTGGGTGTGATTCACTCAGTGTACTGTGTGCATACTGCATGGTACATTGAGTGAATCACAACCACACATTTCGTTTTTAGGGACGATTTCGGGGAAACATTTGGTGTTACATCTCAAACCTCACAATTAAAAGGGTGTTTTCTGTCCGTTTAGATCCCTTAATGGACGGCCTAGGGGTGGGGGAAAGAGAGTACTGTCAATCAGTTAATTATCAGACGATAACCTCAAAATTAACAAACCCTTGTTTTTCATCAGAAAAAGACAGCTTTTTTGTGAGCTGAATATGGACGACTAAAAGAGACGAAAACACATACCTGAACATTGCTTTCTTCCATCAAAATCTCCTTAGCCTTCTCGCACAGCGTCTTAACCTAAACCAGAGAGAAGATGTCAACCAAGAACTTACCTACAACTCCAAAACTAATGTAGTCCACTAAAATGTGACTTCTATATCATAAGGATATCAACACTTCCTCGAAATATAGTGAGGCAAGGAAAAAGGCTGGGCTAAGACTCAACTACTGAACCTTTGGTCAAGATGTGAGCTTCAGCTATAAAACTCCTTCTAAGGTAAAGTGTAATTCATCTGTAACAGTTAACACCCTATAATAATCAAGTTCCAATAGCTAGTAGGCACTCGAATATAACCACCTCGCAGTAACCCCCAATCATAACAAAAAAGGATAGTTGCAATTT
Source organism: Vaccinium darrowii (assembly GCA_020921065.1). NCBI lineage: Eukaryota > Viridiplantae > Streptophyta > Magnoliopsida > Ericales > Ericaceae > Vaccinium > Vaccinium darrowii. Next base: position 5,901,210 of record CM037156.1, read on the forward strand.
TGATCTTTTCTTTATAGTAAACAGATTATGATAGTTAAAAACCAAAAAAAAAAAGGCATAGAACAGAAGTCAAACGCAAGGCATATAGATCCCAAATTCCCAAGCCAGAAAGCTTACATCATGCTATAGAGCAGAATTCCGTGGTCCCTTCATAAGATAGATGCTTCAAAGCATCTAAAATTAATCCCAATTCCAAACCTTTAAAGAAAAACGAATACAAAGAGGAAGAATAGAAAGGGGAAAAAAAAATCAAAGAAGGAATGGTAGCAGTGTCACCATGGAGTTTAATGATCATTGTGATAAGGGGTGGAGAACATTAACGCTCCGGAATAAGCAACCATTCCATGTACATGCAAACAGCCACAAGTACTAACATGAAAATCCATAAATTTTGTTCTTGAATCCATAACTAGAGGGGATCCCTGACAAGTGACAACCGCAGCAAAACTCAATTTAAATACCCTAAAATGAACCTAATAATCCTTCAGTAGGACCCTCTGCTCTCACTCTCAATCTGGCTCACGTTCCCAATCCTTGCTCTCATAAATTTTAGTACTTTGGGATATTTTCGAAAGAGCTTTTCAAGATCGCACTCGCGCACAATGTGAATTAGCTTTCGCCGTGATCTGAATCACAAATCCAACAGGGGATCTGATTTAAAATCTCCACATTTATACAGTTATCTCAGCAAAAACCTCCTAAGAATCCACTTATGAATCATCTCCGAAAAACATCGAGAAATCATTCGAAAGTTCAAATCAGCGGCCCAATCGAACTAATACGCAAAACATTTCCACACCAAACCTCACAGACCAATTCTGATCCATCTAAATTAATCACAGTAACTTGAAAGATCCAAAAGAATTCTAGAACAAAAAATTACAAGCAACAAGCGGAGAAAGGAAATGAGAAGACCTCTTGCTCGGAGAGAGGCTTGCACTGCTTCAGCTGAGAAATCTGCTCGTCGCTGTTACCATGGGCTTGGCTTGAAGGGACTGGATCGAAGCTCATCTTTTCTCACAGATCCTTTTCTTTTTTTAACCACCACAACCTTTTTCTTTTCAAAAACATAAAATCAAAATGCGACTCATGTCTTGCTAACTTACCCTTACTCTCAGAGTTAGTACTATTTTTCATGTTCTAGTTTCGATATAATTTTTATTGTTTATATTTTTTAATTTATAATATTTTTAGAAATTTTTAAAAAATTATATAATAGAACTGATAAATTTTGTTAAATAATATCTATACTACCTATAAAATACATTGTAGATTAAAAAAATATTAAAATTGAAAAATATTAAACAGTTTAAAAAATTTATTGAAATCCAAAAAGGAATTTAAATTGAGGGAGAGTAAAAAAGATATTGTACCAAAAACGAAAAAAAAAATTTGGTATTGCCCTAAAAAAAATTTTGAAATTTGAGTAGTTATAATCTATCTTGTTCAAATTATTTGTTAAAACAATTGATAAAAAGGAAATAAATTTGAGAATAGACCAAAAAAACCTCCTTAATTTCACAATATTTATACATAACTATGAAGCACAATTTAAATGTTTACTTGATAATGAGTTATTTTGCAAGTTATTTAACAAAATGGTTTGAATTTTAACTCAAACCAATAAAAAGCTACACCAAACTTTATTACAACTTACTTTCAGTCTTTTAGGCAACTATTATAACAAACTTGTCGTCATTTGGTATTAATTATAAATATTGACTTAGAGTAGTTTAACCTCCAGCTAATCAAGATAGTGGATAATTAAGCATCTCCAACACTCCTCTTCACTTTGTCTAGCCAAAAGGACAAAAAAAAGTACAACAGTATTATATTTTGCCTATTCACTTTTTTATCTATGCATTCCAACAACACTCTCTATTTAAGTGAAGGGCTAAAATTTTATATAAAAAAAAAACCTCCTATTTCCCAACGTTGGTGGTGCCTTTTTTTTTAGAAGAGATGGGAAATAGACTAGCTACTAGTAGAGACGGGAAATGGACCAAGGGGGAGTTCTTGAATGGATTATTTGATTTTATCATCATCTTTTATTAATAGATTTTATCACACTAGATTTTATCAACCATTTGGTCCTTTTGGACGATTTTCAGGGTGATATCCCGGGACCGTTTTCCAGCACCCCCGGATCCGGTGTTTTATGTGAATGGTCCCATATGTTGGTGTATGTATGAACATAGAATAACGTAGACATCAAATTTGGGTTAAGTTATTTGATTTGTGGAGTTCCCTCATTAGTAAAATAAAAAGGGTAATTTCAGTCATTTTGATAGCAAGGAATAAATGTGATTATAAAAAAGTAAAACAGAACACAAAATGGAATTACGGTGCTCATTTTGGAAGTTTCCAACAAGAAAAATCACGTTTTGATGCAGTAGAGAAAAATTACAATACGTTATTGTTGAAATCTCCTATTTTTGTACGCAAAATAATCCCTCAATTAACGCAGTAAAAATATACTACTATAATTATTTCCGACGGAAGTTTCTAATACTAGAGAGATTAAGGGGGTGTTCCACACCATCTTAGGGGCATTTTGGTTGAATATTATACTGACACGAACCCGTGCTCTACACGACTTTTCAAAAAAATAAAATAAAATAAAACAAAAAAGATTTGAACAATCTGTCACCGCAACCGAGATAGTAATATACTATTAGGTTGATTCTTAAATAATAGTTTTTTTTTTTTTTTTTTTTTTACAATCCAAGTTATTTTAGACCAATTAGTTTTTACAAATATCTAAAACACCTTAGAATTGTGTAGATAGAAAACAACCCGTGCTGTGTATGCTGCATTGCACATAAGAGAATACGAGTAAAACATGAGATTTGAAAATAATATGACTAAAACATGAATTTTATCATTATAGAAATAAATATAGGGTGAGAAAGGACGAGGCTCTGTCTTAAACTAATGAGAAAGGATAAGGTTTTTGAATTTAAAATTTTGTAAAGGATTTATATGATACGTATAATTTGATATCTCACATGTATTGTTTGAAAATTCTAATAACAACCCAATCAAATTATACCACATGTTAGACTCACAGCCCTCATTACGAAAAGTTATTATGCAATAACAAACAAGATTTGAATTGTTTTTTCATTTTTATTAAAAAATACTGTTTGTTAGTTTGGCGTCCAATTTATTTATTTATTTTTGTGAATTATTGCTTTGTCACGACTTGAAAAATCTAAAAAGTACTAAAAAATATGAATTGAACCGATTTTTTGAATAAACAAAGACAGAAAACTGGCTTAAAATATTGGAATATTTTTTTCCTAAAACGCAAGTATAAATAGCATCAAAGGAAAGTATACGTTTTGGATAAACCTACGGGTACAGAAATTATTGTACAGAAAATGTACAAAGCGCTCTTGGTAGCCCATTTTTGGGTCCTCCCAACCGTTCATTATTCTTAGAATATTTTTTCGATGGGCCCCACAAAATTTCAGCTCAATCGAACGGTTAGAAGTGCTTGAACCAAAGTCCCACCGTTTTCCAGATCACTCGCGTGTGACCCAAAATTAGGCTCCCGATAGTGCTTTGTACACTTTCTGTACAATAATTTCTGTACCCGCAGCAGGGTCCGTTACGTTTTACTAGAATCCTCGAGGGACCCAACTTGGGGTACAGAAACTTAGGACCAGAAAATGTACCGATCTGCTTGGGGGACCCACTTTTGGGTCTCACACGAGCGATCCAAACCGTTCATTATTGATTGAAACGGTGGTACTTTGGTTTGAGCACTTCTAACCGTCTGATTGAGATGAATTTTTGTGGGGCCCCTCGGAAAAATATTTTAAGAATAATGAACAGTTCGGATCACTCGTATGAGACCCAAAAGTGGATCCCTCAAACAGATCGGTACATTTTCTGGCCCTAAGTTTATGTACCCGTAGGTTTACCCATCCTCGAGGATTCCATCTAAAAATGAGGCGCAGTTGCCGACAAACGTGGCCCAACAAAAGCCTGTGAAAGGAGGAGTAACATATACGCATTGAAGTGGGCGGGGCAAATAAGAAAAAGAAAGGGGACAAAAATGTTTTAGTGCTGCTGTCCTATAATACTCCAAGTAAATTGTGTTCAATGGTGGAACATGATTTTGACACGTGTCAGAGATAGAACAAGGAGTGAAGGTATCAGCGGTCCACGATTGCGGTTCATGAAACACACGAGAATAGGATAGTTGTACGCAAGTATTCTTTTCCTTTTCAACAGAGCCCAATAACCAAGGTAGACAAGTTGTTGGATTCCATTCGTACTCCCCATCAGGGGTTGTTTGGAACCCGAATAACTCTTCCTCTAATAACTCTTCAACAGAGCCCAATAACTCTTCCTCCATTCAAACAACTCTTTAGATCTAAGGCTTGGTTTTCCATTTACTAAAATGGAGATTTGCTAAAATCAAGTGGGTGATTTTAGCAAATGAAGTGGAGGGGTGCTAAAATCAAGTGGGCCCCATGCTAAAAGTATGTACTTTTAGCATGGGGCCCACTTGATTTTAGCACCCCTCCACTTCATTTGCTAAAATCACCCACTTGATTTTAGCAAATCTCCATTTTAGCAAATGGAAAACTACCCCTAAACCTAATATAAGTAGTCCTGCAGAGACAATCTCGTACTTTGTTTTAGGGCCTGCCAATTCCCCTCTCTCTTGCTCTCTCTCTCACTCAGACACACACATCTTCTTCCCAGCGTGTTCAGACTTACGAATCCAATGAATTCGTTGAATTCTTGTGGATCTGGGCTTAGGCTTGTGAATTCAAAGAATTCATTGGATTCATATAGATCTGAAAGCTTTGTGATTATTCCGGCAAAGATTTCCTTGATGAGTTTCTGCGTACATAAGGTTTGATCTTACCCTCAAATTTTTCTTCAATTGGTTATAAGCTTTGAGTTGAACAACAAAGGGTATTTTCATCCAATTCGTAACATTTGTCCTTCATACCCAACAGTCTTTTTAACAAAAGGGGTTAAGCTGCGTAACATTTATAGATGAGGGGGTATGTTTGAGCGTTTTTAAACCTTAAGGGGGTCTTTGTGTCTCAAAGGTATAGATGAAGGGAGTCTGTGGAATTTCACCAAAATTTTTTTAAAAAAAAATTCCAACGTGTAGCTTCAACCCTCCGGAAGAAGTTCTCACTCCATCATCAAAGGCTAAAAATGAATCAAGCCATTTACAAACTGTTTGACACTCGACTTGATAAGGATCGTTCGAGTTTGATTGGGTTACTAAAGAAACCAAACCTGACTCTCATTTCTGGGCCAAGGAGAGCCCGATGTTTTGGGCTTAAGAAAAAGAACCACGGATCTCGAGGGCCTACGTTTTGCGTTTTGGGCCAGATAATGGGCCCATTAGGGTTCTCGAGGGTTTGCATATTAGAGGGCTTAACCTTATTCTACGTTTTGGGTGTGTAACACAACCTCTCTCTGCTTCCTTTCCATGTATCTCTATCTCTCTGTGTCTCGTTTCCCACCGATCGACTCTACCACGGCACAAAAACCCACCGATCGACTCAACCTCGCATCTCGGTATGTTTCTCTAAATGCATTTGAGTTTATTTTGCTGATTTTTCAGTTTTCTTGGTTTTCGTGAGTGGTTCCATGCTTGTCTTTCGTTTACCGTCATTTAGGGTTTTTACTTGATTCTGGATTTCCAGTATTTGATTTACTTGCAGTAATAGATTTCGGTGTCTTAGTTTTCGATTTACAAGCTGTGGGATTCGGCTGCTCGAGAAGGTGTTTTGAGCAGTGGGTATCATCAGCCTTGAAAAGGCAACCACAGTAGTAGTAGTAGTAGTTTTCGATTTACCCACCGATCGACTCCACCTCGCATCTGGGTATGTTTCTCTAAATGCATCTGAGTTTATTTTTCTGATTTTTTAGTTTTCTAGGTTTTCGTGAGTGGTTCCATGCTTGTTTTTCGTTTACCGTCATTTAAGGTTTTTACTTGATTCTGGATTTCCAGTATTTGATTTACTTGCAGTAATAGATTTCGGTGTCTTAGTTTTCGATTTTCATGCTGTGGGATTCGGCTGCTCGAGAAGGTGTTTTGAGCAGTGGGTATCGTCAGCCTTGAAAAGGCAACCACAGTAGTAGTAGTAGTTTTCGATTTACACGAGCTGTTTCTAGGTGACACAGATTTTTTGTTTTCTCCGTAATAATCTTATTTTCCATTGAATAAGCATTCTTTTACCTGGGTTTAGTAGTTTAGAGAGGCAATGTATGATGGTGTCTTTAGATTTAGGAAATCAACTGTGCAAAAGTAGTTGCATTTTGTATTTAAGTTGAAGTTTAAGCATAAGTTTAATTACTTATTTTCGTGGGGCCACTTTTTTTACAAATGATGTGGAGCTTCTTGTCCTAAAGCAAAAGGGGACTAACATTAAGGGAAAAAAAGGAAGCTTTTCAAGAAATTGAAGGAGTTAAAGGTGCAACGTGGAAAAAGAATATGTTGACGCGGCTCAATCAAATCCTCATGTTCATATGTATCCAAAGTTAGCTGCTCCAAGCCATAGTTTGAGATTGTATATATGCACATCTTCGAAGCATACTCAAGCTGTGATATTTAGTAATTACATTATTCATTCAACATTTGTGCGATCAACATTTTCAATTCTTCACACATTTTCATTTCTTCGCACATGGCTTATAAAGCTGTGATATTTAGATACTATTTTTTATATTTATGTATTCAACAAATTGATTGCTTTATTTGGAATTTGCTGGTGATATATTTCACATATATGCTTTACAAATTTCGTAGCTATTTCTTCATTTTGTTGGGATATGAAGTAACAGAGCTCCAATTAGACAGACTCTATTTACCTTAGTTTAGATGCATTATGTAGACAAAACATCTCTGCCTTCCAAATTTCAGTAAATATTTATATTAACAAATTGTTCACATGTTCACACAAATTGAGCTTCAGACCATTCTGTTGTACAGTTAGGTATCTATCGCTATGGTGGTGGTTTCTTTTTTGGGTTGGTGGTCGACTTATCCACATGCATACTGGAATTGCTACAACGGGAAGGCCATCACTCTGGGGAAAGATGCTTTTGAGAAATATGATCAGGTTCTAAAGAAGTTGAACCAATTGCATGACAGAGGTTTGGTGGCTGGAGATTTGTTGAATAATATTTACGTATACGATGGGGCCTATGTGGATTTTGGGGGTGTCGTTCCTCAGGGTAACTCCTATTTTCATTTCTGCTTTTGCTTGTTTTTCTATTTTTTACTAATTTTTATTTTCCAATGTAGACCTTTCTTTAGGCATTGAAAAGGACCTGTTTGATCTTAAGATGTTGGTGTCCAATTGTGAAAATTTAATTCAGTCACTCACACACATTGCTCCATCTGATTCATCAATAATGTTTCATCAAATGTACTGTTCTTTACCGCGTTATCGAGGGCTTTGCGATTTGAGGTAATAGAAAATGTCTTTTTGAATGTTTTTCAATAGTCTGTTCAGATTCTAACACTTTTTTTTCCACATTTCCAGACAGTTTAGTTTTTACGTGCGGAACAATCCCCTGTTCATGAACATGACTGCGAAATTCATATTCTTTAGAAAGGTTCTCAACTTATATGAGTTCAACCGCAATGCTTTTAGTTCCTACATATTGATGGTAGAGTTGATAAGATGGGCTGAAAAAGTACGCCATCCTAATCTAATTGCGGTGAGGGATTTCAAGCGCCATTCCACCGACTCTGTGCCTGCAAATTATTATGTGTATCAGACGAATGTGGGGTCAATCATGTTCTTTAGGAATTCGTCCGGACATATTCGTACGGTTGAACTCATATAAGTTGAGAACCTTTCTAAAGAATATGAATTTCGCAGTCATGTTCATGAACAAGGGATTGTTCCGCACGTAAAAACTAAACTGTCTGGAAATGTCGAAAAAAAAAAGTGTTAGAATCTGAACAGACTATTGAAAAACATTCAAAAAGACATTTTCTATTACCTCAAATCACAAAGCCCTCGATAACGCGGTAAAGAACAGTACATTTGATGAAACATTATTGATGAATCAAATGGAGCAATGTGTGTGAGTGACTGAATTAAATTTTCACAATTGGACACCAACATCTTAAGATCAAGCAGGTCCTTTTCAATGCCTAAAGAAAGGTCTGCATTGGAAAATAAAAATTAGTAAAAAATAGAAAAACAAGCAAAAGCAGAAATGAAAATAGGAGTTACCCTGAGGAACGACACCCTCAAAATCCACATAGGCCCCATCGTATACGTAAATATTATTCAACAAATCTCCAGCCACCAAACCTCTGTCATGCAATTGGTTCAACTTCTTTAGAACCTGATCATATTTCTCAAAAGCATCTTTCCCTAGAGTGATGGCCTTCCCGTTGTAGCAATTCCAGTATGCATGTGGATAAGTCGACCACCAACTCAAAAAAGAAACCACCACCATAGCGATAGATACCTAACTGTACAACAGAATGGTCTAAAGCTCAATTTGTGTGAACAATTTGTTAATATAAATATTTACTGAAATTTGGAAGGCAGAGATGTTTTGTCTACATAATGCATCTAAACTAAGGTAAATAGAGTCTGTCTAATTGGAGCTCTGTTACTTCATATCCCAACAAAATGAAGAAATAGCTACGAAATTTGTAAAGCATATATGTGAAATATATCACCAGCAAATTCCAAATAAAGCAATCAATTTGTTGAATACATAAATATAAAAAATAGTATCTAAATATCACAGCTTTATAAGCCATGTGTGAAGAAATGAAAATGTGTGAAGAATTGAAAATGTTGATCGCACAAATGTTGAATGAATAATGTAATTACTAAATATCACAGCTTGAGTATGCTTCGAAGATGTGCATATATACAATCTCAAACTATGGCTTGGAGCAGCTAACTTTGGATACATATGAACATGAGGATTTGATTGAGCCGCGTCAACATATTCTTTTTCCACGTCGCACCTTTAACTCCTTCAATTTCTTGAAAAGCTTCCTTTTTTTCCCTTAATGTTAGTCCCCTTTTGCTTTAGGACAAGAAGCTCCACATCATTTGTAAAAAAAGTGGCCCCACAAAAATAAGTAATTAAACTTATGCTTAAACTTCAACTTAAATCCAAAATGCAACTACTTTTGCACAGTTGATTTCCTAAATCTAAAGACACCATCATACATTGCCTCTCTAAACTGCTAAACCCAGGTAAAAGAACGCTTGTTCAATGGAAAATAAGATTATTACGGAGAAAACAAAAAATCTGTGTCACCTAGAAACAGCTCGTGTAAATCGAAAACTACTACTACTACTGTGGTTGCCTTTTCAAGGCTGACGATACCCACTGCTCAAAACACCTTCTCGAGCAGCCGAAAGCATGAAAATCGAAAACTAAGACACCGAAATCTATTACTGCAAGTAAATCAAATACTGGAAATCCAGAATCAAGTAAAAACCCTAAATGACGTTAAACGAAAAACAAGCATGGAACCACTCACGAAAACCTAGAAAACTAAAAAATCAGAAAAATAAACTCAGATGCATTTAGAGAAACATACCCAGATGCGAGGTGGAGTCGATCGGTGGGTTTTTGTGTCGTGGTAGAGTCGATCGGTGGGAAACGAGACACAAAGAGATAGAGATACATGGAAAGGAAGCAGAGAGAGGTTGTGTTACACACCCAAAACGTAGAATAAGGTTAAGCCCTCTAATATGCAAACCCTCGAGAACCCTAATGGGCCCATTATCTGGCCCAAAACGCAAAACGTAGGCCCTCGAGATCCGTGGTTCTTTTTCTTAAGCCCAAAACATCGGGCTCTCCTTGGCCCAGAAATGAGAGTCAGGTTTGGTTTCTTTAGTAACCCAATCAAACTTGAACGATCCTTATCAAGTCGAGTGTCAAACAATTTGTCAAACCCGTATCTGTGTTTTCGTGAGGTGTCTTTTCTAAGTTTTGTTGATTAAGAATTGCCCGGCATGTTGTGCCCATAAATAGCCGACTTTTCCTATTTTTTTTATTTTTATTTTTTATGAAAAAATTCCATCTTCGCACCCCGTTGTATACTTTTATTTGGGGCAAATATAATCAGTTTACTTTTTATATTACTAATGAGGCATTGTTTTAATTGATGAAGTCATTGGTATTTTGCAGGGAGCTAGGGTTAGGGTCTTCATGTACCCCAGCAATATGTGAGGTAGGATTTCCTATGCCCTTGTCCTTGTGTTCTTCCATTTTGTCAGTGTTTGATTTTATGTATGTTGAGTAATCTAGGCTTGGTTATTGTTTTTGCATCATGGTTCATAGTTTGAATTTGTATAGTTTATTTTTTGATGGGCAGTTTTGCATTTATCGACAAAGATTTTTTGACGAGTGTATAATTGTCTGATGAGTGGCCAGGGTTTGGTTACATTGTTTTGGGGTTGCGAATTTTTTATGAGTGTATTTATCTGGTGGTTTGTACTTGGCATTTTGGACAAACAAATTCAATGGTTTTTGAGTCGCTAGGAGAAGGATTCTATTATTGGTTATGTGCCTTGTCTTTCATGTGCTGGTGTGTCCTTAGAAAAGATTGCAACAATGGAGATTTTATGTTATGTTCCCGGATAATAGATGCTTTTAGGAAAGATTCATTGAGTAATATGGTGCATATGCATTTCGATGGACGTTATCAAGTCGTCTACTGGCTTTGTCCGATATTGGAGGCCCTGTATTTGTGTTCTGAATTTGTTCCCAGTTTGAAAAGTCAGAGAAAAAGCGTATGGCAGCATGGCTTTACAAAGCTATGATGGTTAAGTACATGCAAAAGTGGGAAATTGGGGGCAATTACTGGAATCTTATTTACTTGACAAAAAAAAAGGTGGGGGCAAATTAAGGAAATAATGAAATTCTTATAAATGAGTGAAGGACCAAGAATACGGGTCGAATGGATGAAGGTTGATTGAAAATCTTATTGAAGCTGGCGACTCTGTCAAATTGGAAATGGGAGGGGTGGTATTTTAAAAGTTGGCTTGTAAAGTTGTAATTATCATGATTTAAATTGTGTGCATATCTTTTCCGTTATTGTTTATTTTGATTACTTACCAAAATATTTACTTCCTCGTACATCCTTTCCTTTGCTTGACATGTGATACCTGTTTTTTACTTTTTTTAGTATGGTGTTATGAGAATGGAATGTGACACATACTGTGTGTATGCAATAGCCAATGTTACAGTATGTATTAGTACTTCTGGAAAAGTGGATCCATTCCAAAAGATCATTTAGGCTTATCATTTTTTTCACGGGGTTGCTTTTTCTGATAGATACTTGTCTTGCCTTTACCTTATTAGGATAGCTGAAAAAACCTAGAAAATACGTTATTCATGCATTAATGTTACCCAGGGCTCGTGTTTGCCTTCTATATATAATTACATCGTGTTGTTTAGGTTCTAAAGTCTCTCTATTTGTTCTGTTTGTAGTTTGCGGAGAGGGTGCAGTCTGTTGTCATCGATGATTTCAGAAGGATATGACTGCCAGATTGAGATCATTGGTGATTCTATGGCATCTGTGTTTTAGTACTTTACAATTAGAGATGAAGTATCTTTTATGTTTTCTGGAGCTTTTAGTAGCCCTTTTGATTAGGTACTTGTTTGTTTCGTACAACGGAAGTTTTGGGGGGAAAAAACTTCTTGCTAGTTTTATTTTACTGGTTCAATCTATATGCACAATTTGTTCTTTGAAAGGCTCTACCGAGTACATTGAAAGGCTCGTGTTTGGATTGTGAATTTGTGCACTTTTTTCTGGGTTGGAAGGCAATCGACTGGTAATCTTAACTCTTGAATTTGGCAAGCTTCACTTAGTTGTCATCTTTGCCTACTCCCTGTATTAATCCTCCATGATTCTGTGTCCCAAACACAACCTAAATAGATGTTTTCCTCTTATCGACTTCGACCATCCCTCTGTTACATTTTTCGCAATTATGTTTTATATGTTAGGCATCTTTAACCAGTTGTCTTGGCTTTGAAAATCTCTCCTTAGAAGCATGGCCATGAGTAGGATTAGGGCGAAATTCATTTATACGCAGGGCCGGCTCTGATGTTTGGGTTGCTTAAGTTCGATTCTAGGCTTTGTTGCCATTTGTCATATAAAATAAAAAGATATACTCAAGGTTACATTATGTGTTTAGCTTGAATTGCATCAAAATGTAATCCCAGCTATAATGCTTTATGATTAACACGATCCAATTCAAAGAAATCAACTTTTCCTTGCATCTTTTTGAAGCAACTCTTCAATTAAGAACTCTCAGGCCTCACCAACTTTTGATTTTTTGGGGGGTTTTAGGCTTTTCAGTTGATATGCATGGAGAATGGCCTTTTATTGGAACTGCGCTTCATTTCCAATTGAGATCATTGTCAATGCACTTAATCTCTCTTGTGACATAGTAGCATAAAGGAATTTTCATCAACTTCATCTTAGATAAATGTAAAAAGATATGATTGTAAGAGCATTTTTTTAAAGAAAATAAAAATGACACAATGACATGTAGGGTGTTTTTAGGTAACCCAAAAGTCGACACAATGATAAAGGGAATGGTTCGAAAATAGTTGTATTTCAAAATTCTATCTCTCTTTGTAATGAAACGTTTTATTTAAATGACATCTCGTAAAAATTCGTACTCGTACTATTGTGTGTGGACATTTTGGCATTGTGTTTATATGTATATTAATGATCCCTCGTTAATAGCTATAGGTAGAAAAATACCCCTCAAAAAAATAGTAGAAAATAATAACAATAATAAAAAAGCTATAGGTAAAATATACTTGTAAATGTAATTTGGGGGACATCACAGAATAGGTTCATAGCTCAACCTCTTTTCCTTTGAAACCCGGAGAAGCCATTTCCTTTGTTCCATTATTCCATTCACGTGGACTTCTCCTGACCAATGTACCTACCAAATATACAAATCATTCTTTTCCTTCTCCACTCTTTCATTCGCACGTCACATTGTTCTCATTGATGATTATAGGCTTGTATTTTTTGTTGGTATTTAAATATGTCTGTTCAATTAATGAGGAACGTTTTAGGTTGACATATAATCCAAAGGTTGTGCCCCCTAAATTGTGAAAATTTCATGGAAGAGAGAAGATTTTTAGTATAATAGGTCGTCCACACACCAAGCATAGATTTTAGAATAGTCAAACACAGTATCCATAACTTCACCAGCATCTTCAAGTAACATATGTATTATGTAATAACAAGAATAGCAAAAGAGGAAATACAATTACACGACATTTCCGAAAGGCCTGAGGTAACTGTGGATTAAATTTGCTTTTCATCAACTCGTTTTACTACAAGAAATGACGAGTAAAATCCATACACCAAATAGGCAAACAAAATCTAAATCAATTTGTATGTAGAAGGCAGTATCAACACATTGCAGCCAAGGTTCCATAAGCGTTTCGTACCTCAGACAGAAGCTCTATATCATCCATAGCAAGAAAATCCAGAATCCACAATCCAAAATCTCCCCTGAATTCAGCTTAGTAAAACACTTCTCCCATCCCGCCAGCCAGAACTTTGGGCGGTTGGAGTGTGCGGCTCATTACCAGATTCTCTATTAAAATTGAGGTTTCTCATTGACTTCAGTCCATAACCCTTCAAAAGTTTTACACATTTAAATGCCACTTTACTACATAAGCCAGAAGAACATCTACACATAATAATAGTCATAAGAAATAACTTGTGACAGTAATAACCGGTTTAACCACATGCTTTGCATGTAGCCACGTGCTCATTAAACATTTCGGGTATTGTTGGGACCGTTATTTTCAAGCTTGAGTCAAACTTGAGGAAGTGAAAAAGGAATTTGAGCCAAGCCTGGGGAATACCGTGTCCTACTTGTTGCCTTGATTAGTTACCCATTCTTCTGATTGAACAACAATAACAATATTCGTAATTAATGCAATGGAATTGTGCCTTGAAAATGTAAAAATTTTGATTTGTAAAGCCCATGATTAACTGTCCAAATTGAGTAAAATGAGAATGGCAGTAGAGTACACGTTAGATTTAGTTTTGGAACGTGGTGAAACTTTTTGATAAAATGAAGCCACCTATCTAATCTATTAAATTAATTATAGGATGGCACGATTAAACAACACACAACTGACAAGAAGACAACAGGAGGAGGCATTTGTGGCATTACAGAGTTTTATTACCACTGCACTAGGTGTGTTTCGCCTCTACTTCTTGGTCACAAGTTTTTATAAGGAGGCTTGGCCGCACTTGTCTCCAAATTCGAACGTTTACCAGAGTCAGATAAATAGAATCAATGATTGTCATGATCAGTTGAAAGTCAATAGACATACTAAAGTCAGATAAATAGAATCAATGATTGTCAGTTGAGAGTCAATAGGCATACGGTTGAGGTTTGAGGTATGGATCCTCCCATATGTCATGATTTTGATTCACATGATCTTGCAGAGAGATCTTAGTTGAGCAGTGAGCTTCCTATCAGGGATCCCGCAACTTGTTAACGTCCGGACCTCCACTTTTTGGACCAAATTTTGATGATCCGAACCGTTAGATGTGTTTAAATTGCATTTTTATAAAAAAACTACTCCGATCAAGCCCTTCCGAGTTTCTTTTTTTTTTTTTGGCCAAATCCTCGCGTTGGACCTTAAAAAAACGTTTTAAACACATCTAACGGTTTGGATCGTCGAAATTTGGTCCAGAAAGTGAGGTCCGGACATTAGGTCTGGATTTAGTGGTTTGGATAGGAAGCTCACTGCTTAGTTGAGTATCCTCGCTTTTGTGTTTGAGAAGTCAAATAAAGGCTTCATTATTGGTAACCTAACCTTTTTTTGGGAAGGTAAAGGCTTGGCTTAAAAATGTTGTACAGGTTTGAAAGCAGTGTAGTGAGCCGATAACGCCCAAATTTAGGTCTTTTCTCAATCTTACCCCGTCCAATGCCCTTGGTTAATCCGGACCTGCACCACTTGATGTTTTGTATGCCTCAGCTGATACCATTTTAGACGTGGAGAGACCGCAGAGCAACAGGTTCAAAGCAGATCTGTCGAACAAACAAAAGAGCCAAGACTGGGAAAATGGTTATACAAGTTCTCCTCTTGCAATGTTATTACATAATCTAAAAGAAGACGAGCAGAAAACGAATGAGAAGAAAATGGAAATATATGAGAAAACGTTGTATAATGCTGATGGATCAACAGAGACTTACACTAAATCAATTGAAAGAGGAAAGGTATAATGCTGATGGATCTAAGTGGAATGCCTCCACATCAAGCAGAATATTATCCTCGTCGGCAGATGAAAATCCTTGGAAAATAATGTTTTAATGTTCCCGATTAGTCTTTGTAGGATGGTTTCGTTAAAGAAGTTCCAATACAATTTGTAGGTGGACTTTGTAAATTGAATTGAGGCCCTTGTAACCAATATTGTTTATTGAAGTTATGGTAACTGACTTGCAACTAGCTTTTACATAATTCGCATTTAGTTTTGCTTCACGGTATTGGTGGAATCTGCAAGTTGGAACAGTGAATTACCCAAAAAAAAAAATAAAATTGGAACAATGTAATTTGATGTGGTTGATGTTAATGCAGGTTCTGCATTGATATTGTTCTATATTAAATTAACTACTCATGTTTAGAAGAAGTTACCTTTATGCTGTTTCTGATGTCCATAGGTTGTACAAGATCTCTGCTAGTTGAAAACACCATGTTTGCTTTTCAATGAATTTGCTTCAGAATGTTGAGTTTTGTTCATTAGAATTTTTGTGGCAAGTTAGGACCGAGATAACCGACCCATAATTTCCCATGTTTGATTTAAAACCATGTTTTTGTTATCGTGTGTGTCAATTTCTAATGCATGTAGTTAATAAATAAAAAAAAAGTACTTCAACTATTTAAAAAAATCCGAACTTACAAGTTAACTAATGAAATTATAATTCATGCTTTATAACTTAATAATTAAATAACAAGTTACAAATAAATTTAATAACTTTTTCAGTAAAACAATTAATACATATATCAATTTGTAGTACATGTTAATAAATAAAAAAATTACTGTTATTGTGTATTAATAATTATTACATAACCTAAGAAATCATTTTATAAATTACAAATAAAAATATTCGTATTTTAATAACATATTAAATATATTTACGTATTACAACATAAATATTAAATATTATATGAAATGAATTATTATTGGAGTTTATACACACACACACACACACATAGTCACATGCAAAAACAAGGGCAAGATTGTCTTTTAACATGACCTCTACTATTTTATCACATCGACTTCTTATTTAATTACCCCTAATGTTTTATCACCCATTAATCCCTCTGAAACTAACTAATACGTGATCCAATGAACAGAGATCTATGTCCACTTTCTCTTTTACATAGATAGCAGAAGTCGGTGATCTAGGAAAAAAATTTGGGTACCAAATGGATACCACGTGCACATGCCTAGCAGCCGTCGTCCAAAAGTGTTTTGGCTCACCCGACCACTCTCTCTCCTCCTTTTCTCTCTCCTCTCACATTTTCGAGCGGATAGGCACCAATTTTGCTATTTGTAGAGACTCATACAATGACCCATACACTGATCCTACGTGTATGGGTGGGTCCCTTGGCCAAAATTTGATTTTCAAAATTTGCACCCAAAATTTTGGCACCAAAATCACAGACCCGTAAATACTCTCCACCATTCCCTCTCTCTCTCTCTCTTCACCCCTCCCTGTGTGTCTCTCGCCCCTCCCAAATAACAGACCCTCCATCACCGGAGCCACCACCACCTCCTACATCGTACGACCACCACCACCAGCGACGCCTCCCTCTCTCTCCTCCTCAGCCACCACTGATGGATGATCGGACTCCACCTCCACCACCACCAACGGACTCCACCATCGGCGGCGCCACCCTCTCGTTGTACAACCACCACCGCCACCGAATCAGCTGACCGTCGATCGCGTACCAGCTCCTTCCTCCCGACTACTCACTCACAGGTTTTGGTTTCTCCAAAATTAGGTCCTCTAAAATTAGGATTTTTGTAAAGACCAGGTTTTTCATTAATTATTAATAGACCTTAAATAATTAGTTTTTGTGCATAATATTATAATTTGAATTTCCCTAACAATTTCATTGCTACCTCGTAAAAAATATATATATTAGAGTAATAATAATTTTTCATATTTGAATTTGATTTTTGTTAAACCCCTATCTTTCCTCCCACTCTCCTAATAACTCTCTACCACTCCACTTGCCCATAAATCTCAATCTCAATCTCTATCTCTATCTCTATCTCTAGCTCTATCTCTTTTTCTTTTAATTCTCCCTCTTTCTTCATTTGTTAGTCCTCTTTATCTTCTATCAACTACCTATATTTATCTCTCCCTATATTAATTCTTTCTACATTAATTCTTTCATTCCCTCACTCTCTCTATCTCTCATACGGCTCCCTCTCCCACTTTTCATCAGAAATTCATACCTTCGGTGACATTTGGTATTCGGTTTGCGAACTTCCGTTTTGTGCTTAAATCTACGGAGAAAAGGTAGGGAATTCTAAACCTAACCATTACTTTAGTTACTGTTTTTTTTATAGTTAGTGTGTATGCGGATAAGTGTAGAAAATTTGTACACCGAAAACTAGATCGTTAACAAATGGGTAGTGAATGTTTGACGTTGAAAATTCGGATTTTTGTGTACTGTATTCTGTTCGTCAATTTTGGTCATTTTCCGAGTCGATTCGGGAAAAACTCAAAACTGAAAAGTTGTAGATCTTGAAAAGTTAAGCAACTTTGATATAGAATTCGTCTCGATCCGAGTTACATAAAATTTTATATGATTTTTCAAAGTTTCTGCTGTAGTGTAATACGATACAGATTGCAGATTATTTTTAAAATCCAATTTTGACCTCTTTAATGAAGGATTTATAACCCGGGTAAAACACGAATCTGTTTGTAACGTAAAGATTAATGTTTCTGTAAAATCTCGTGATTTATGGAGTTATTTTGCTATTTTTAGTAGATTGATAATGTTTCT
The DNA here is from genome assembly GCA_020921065.1 of Vaccinium darrowii. NCBI lineage: Eukaryota > Viridiplantae > Streptophyta > Magnoliopsida > Ericales > Ericaceae > Vaccinium > Vaccinium darrowii. Next base: position 5,919,261 of record CM037156.1, read on the forward strand.
GTTTTACATGTTATGTTAAATTTCTCTTTTTGTGATTATTTTAATTTTGTCGTTATGTCGGACTTATGTGATTAATGACCCACGTGATGCATGATCCCAATTGTTAAGTACTTATTGATCGAAATGTTAAAGCTTAAGAATGATTGGATTTAATTGCGATATTGGGGTTGGGACGTGTCCGGTATGGGTCTTGAGCCATGCGCAGTTTATACTTTTAGGTAGCTTTGCTGTGTGATCGGGCGCCGGAAGTATACTGTGGGTGGGAATCGATGCCGGATAGTGATTGATCAATGGATGATCAATCGTGGGCTGTGCGCAGTATACCCCAAGGTGGCTCTGCTATGTGATCGAGCACCTGAGGTATACTGTGGATGAAAGCCTGTGACTGAAAAGTATATGTTCAAAGTTGAAACGAGATCAATAGAATTTTGTGAATTCTTTGTGTTGAGGAATGTGAAAAATTGAGTATTTCATATGAAATAAAATTTCGGTTATGTGTGTAATTGTTGCATGAGTAACTTTAGTAAAGGGTGGCTTAGGGCGCCCTACTGAGTGTAATTTTACCACTCACGGTCCTACTTTTTGTGGCCCTGGCATCCCCAACGCCAGGTACAGAAGGAGATGAGGAGCCGCCTGCTGATTATGAGGCGATGGAACAGCTAGATGGGAATCAAGTGGCGGACCCATGGCTTTATCAGTAGAATTATCTAGATGGCTCTGTCATTTTACTCCCGTTGGAGTTTTTTGAATAAATGTTTAAGTTTTTTAGAGAGTGTTTGAATTCAATTTATTTTAGTTGTAATAAGTTAGTTTACTTTTAATTTTCACAAAAAAATTTATTAAGTATTCTTTGTATCTTTTTTTTAATGAAGTTGGTATTTTATTTAAATAATTTTGTAATTTATTTTTTTAACGTACCCAATTTTTCGGGGCGTTACAATTTTGTTTAGATTTCGTCAAATTAGGGCTTTCTTTTTCCTATCCTTTAATGTAGACAAAAAAAAAAAAAAGGTTTTACATTAAGGGAGAGGAAAAAATTATAATCTTGGTGATAAATACTGATGACGGAAATTTAGGGCTTTTTTCTTCGAATGCCTAACGATGAATGTTCTGGTTTTACTTGGTAAGAAATGATTTCATCACTGATATAGCCTTGGTTTTGATTTTTGACTGGCAACTAAAATTTTAAAACTTCTAACTTTACAACGTAACTTTTTCATCCTTTTTATTTATTGATTTTCAGAACACTTGAACAATTTATCTTGCTTAATTAAGCAGTCTATCCTTGTTTTATTCCATAACCATGGTGTGTTTTATTTCATCATTGTTTATCTAATGAGAAATATTTGGTCTTTTGCAAGTCACAGATGCTCCAAAGATTCATTCCAATGGCTTTCATGTCAAGTTTGATATTACTAAGGGTCAGATTGGTTTTGTTTTACCAACAGTCCTATCTCCTTGTGATATTAATTTGTTCCAGAGGCTGGCTTGTTGTGATAACGAGAGTAATTTGGATACCAACTGTTGTGTTGAAACACCTGCATTGTGCTTCCTCTCAGAACAAATGAATAAGAGGAATCCCCCATGAACAGCTTTATACCTTATGTTTTTAGATCTTCATCCATCTATCTTGCATTTTCTTCACCGCCTTCCTTGTGACAAGGTGAAAGAACAAGTAGTTGATTTCCTCCGCTGCATGAAAAACAACATATTTAGAGATTCATCAACAAATTAATGAAATGCTCGAGGGGTGTCCTCCCCAAGTTTTAGTATGATAGACATGACGATAGTCGGCTTTGTTTTTTTTTTTTTTTTATCGTTGTAACAATGTTTTGATTCAATTCAATCAAATTCAACTTCCACTTCCCATCAACTTGCAAGGAAATATTCATATGGCTTTACAATTTATTTTTGTTGTTGGATGGGATTTAACAGCATTCAAGGCTGTTGTCCTGGGGTTTCCACTTCGATGACAACCATAGGTTATATTACACTTTATCCCATCCTCACACTTCTTTGAGGTCTTTGTCATCAACCTGAAACCTTTGACTTTCGCATAAATAGCGTAAAATTCATGAGCTTCATTTTCAAAATTGAATATTGTTCCAACCTTAGGTTCCAATACCATCCCCTCCACATCAATGATTCTACAAACAAAAAAATAACATTAAAAGGTAATGGTAAACCAGTGGTGTGCAAGTACGCAAAAAACAAGCAGACAATTCAAGGTAATTGGAAACTGGGTTGGAATGGTTTATTCTAGCATAATTCTAGGTAATAGGAAACTCATAAAGAAAGGGATTTTTGTATTTACATATTACATATTTATCTTGTCTATCATATCATATATTGTACTTATGTCACTTTACCGTAAAAAAATACCTCCTTTCTGTTGGGCCCTTTAAGAACTAGGAGTTTTGTTTTTATCTAAATGGTACCCCAGATAAATACAATCTCATTCACTTTTCTGCTTTTTAGCATATGGACAAGGAAGGTTCTATTTTGACATGCTTTTTAATAAAGTTTTGTTTCTCAATCATTTGGGCCCTTTAATAACAAGAACAGATAATAGATTAAGCAATGTGTGGGGGTGCTTCTCGCCGGAGTAGACTCTTTGAACCTTTTGAGGTAAGGTGGGTGGTGGAAAGGGGTGATCCTTGCTTGAACCTCTTGCTTCCCGCCGGAAAGAGTAACCTGCACAGGTAGGCAACCACGTTAGTGCCTTGCCCGGACGGTGGTGGTCCGGGAAGGCACTCCGATGGTTAAGTCAGACACCGGAGGAGAAAAGTACGCCGGAGATCTAGAGGGAAGAATGGAGTTATGAGAGTAGTAAATGAGGAGAGAGTGAGAGTTCCAACCCTTTGTAGTAAATGCAATGTGGTATTTATAGGCTGAGGGGCGTGCGTCCCACGCGCTCGGTGCCCCTCACGCGCCTGTCATTCGCTCTCGGAATGACAGGTGGTATGACCATAATCTCTGCCACAGACGCCGCATCCCGGCTGACGTCAGGCACGCGGGTTCGAGTGGTCAAATCACCTCGAGACATTCCCCATCGCCCACGTGCTTCTGCAGGCGGCGGTGGCAGAGTAGGTGACTGCCGCATTTAATGCTCCATCGTGGAATGTGTAGCGTACCTGGTACGCCTCATCCGAACGAAGTAAGGCCCGAACCCCTTCACACGACGAGGTCAATCGACTCGGCGGGTGAGCACCCGAGCATCCAGGGTACTCGGCAGTCGCTCGGCTGAGGTTCCCGAGGGCATCAAGAAGGTCAGACAGAGGAAGGCATATCCTCGGCCATTCTTGCTCGGCATGCATCACTCAAATCCATATTTGTTCAGGACCACCCATCCTCGTTCTCCGCCGAAGGAACCATCCCTTCGGCACTACAGAGACGGATTGAACTGCATTCAGTTTTGCTGATTCTGAGATAGTTGATCTTTTTGGCTTAATCGCGGTTGAGGGGTGTGTGCCCCCTGTGACCCCTATGAACCCGGCCGCTACACAATGCAAAACCCTCAAATAGAGGATGTGAGAGGGAAACCTCTGAGAGAAGAGATCATCAGTGGTGGTGGTGGAGTCCATCGACGGTGTCGGTGGAATTCGATCGTTTGTTAGTGGTGGTGGAGTATGATCGTCTGTCAATGGAAATGGTGGGAACTGATCGCCCATCGGTGGTGGTTTGGGAGGATAGATAGTGGGGCGGAGTGGTGGTGTGGTGTCGGTGGTTTGGTAGGGGGAAACAACTTACAAAGAAGGTGGAGAGAGAGAATTAGGCCCCGTTCCGCTTAAAAAAAAAAATTTTGTTTTAACTAAAAAACTATTTTATTCCACTAACAAAAAATCACTTAGCTTTTTTGCAAAATTAAAAGCCAAAAAAAACTAGGTAGTGGAACAATTTAGTTTTTTTGCAAAACTAAACATACAAAAAACTAGTTTAATGGAATAAGTTAGTTTTTTTGCAAAACTAAAAACCAAAAAACTAGTTAGTGGAACAAGTTAGTTTTTTTTTTTTTTTTTGGCAAAACTAAAATTTCCAAAAAAACCAAAAAATCAAGTTAGTGGAACACCCCTTGAGGGGTCTATATATTGGCGTTATTTTGGGACCAAAATTTTGGGTGCAAATTTTGAAAATCAAATTTTGGCCAAGGGACCCACCCATACACGTAGGATCAGTGTAAGGGTCATTGCATGGGTTTAGCAAAACCCGATAGGCATCAAATTTGAAAATCAAATTTCTCGGGATCACAAATTCTAACCCACTTCCCACTTTCCACTCTCTCTCTCTTCTTTACAGACCCTAACCTACTTCTGCTTTCTTTGTCATCTACTACTCTATACGATTCTCCCTTCCTCCAGATCTTATTTTTGGATCCTGAACAGTGCTATAATTCACCTCTGGAAGAACACCAATCAATCATCTGGAAGAGCAAGTGGTTCTCACCTTCAACATATAGTGTAACCAACGGTAGTTATTGGTGTATAAAATGGGCAAGCAACGGGCTGTCCAAAAAACCCTGGTTAAAACAACTCGAAAGTCCACCACAGAGAAGGTTGGGGGAGTTATTGAAAAATCGGGAAAATGCGGAAAAATCCGGCAAGCTAGAGGTGCAGGAAAAATTATACACGCAATGGTTTTCAATCTCTTTCTTTGTTTTGTTTGTTTGGTTACATTAATTTGATTTTTTTGATTTTTTTTTCAGTCTCCGAAAAAATCACTTGTGTAGGCGAAAAGAAAAAACGTCAACCTCCTTCAGAAGTTCCTAAAGAAGAATCTTCCATAGGCGAAAATAGCATGCCAGTGGTTAATCTCTCTTCTTTTGTCTTCAATTTCCATTGTTATTGTCTACCATTAGGTACTGGTTCTACCATATTTTTCGTTGTAGTTAACTATTTCTTCTTTTTTTTTACCTAGTTTGCAACTAGGAACTTAAACTATGGCAAAAAAAAAAAAAAGGTTTGTATACAGTTTTATTTGAAAAGCTAAAATGCCAAAATAAAATAAAATAATAATAATAATATTTACGGGTTGTATACAGTTTACCAAACACCGCAATCTTTCTAGGTTTTATGGTTTGATTGTTCCATGATGGTGATATATTTGTTTTAAAATTAGGCTAGAATGGATGATGAATTGGCGGATATGGGAACGTGGGGGTACAACACTACGGGTATTTTCATAAATATCATGCTTGATGAGGTGAAGAAGGAGGGACAAACAAGTAGTAAGAATGAAAAAAAAAATAGTCATTTTATTATTTTTTAAAAAAAATAAAAATAATTAATCAAAACAAACAGAAGTTAAAACATTTTTCAGAATAGGGAAGGGAACATGGATTTTGAGAAGTGTTCAAAGCTATGTTTTTGAGAAATTTTCAGAATTATTGTCCAAAATAAGTAAACGAACGGACGTTTCATAATATCCTTGTGTTGCCTTGGTTGTGAACCTAATGTTTGAACTTTCAACTCTCACAATGGTAGGACCTATCTTTTGGAATTACTATGGACGTTGATATCGAGGCAAAGTCATTCCGAAACAGTAAATATAGCAATCCAATGTGTTTCCAGACCTTTCTCAAGTGGTAAATTGTAAGATAACAATCTTGCGAGTGCACAATTTTGGCAGGAGGGAAATAGATGTTTTCCACTTGGGTAATTTGTAAAATAGTAATGTGTTTTAGTTGTTTACTGCTTGGAAGAGTAAGGTCTAATTTTGTTATTATAATTACTTACACATGGCGTACCACAATTTAGGCATGTGGCGTACCCTTTTCCTGCTCTTGTTTCTTGAACCCTTACGATCATCGTTTTAGGTAACACAGGATTGGATCTTATGCTTGTGCTTGAATTGATTTTAGAAATTTATATGTATGTTGCTTTCAATATTCTCGAATAATGAAGATTTTGCAGTTGGGACCAGTGAAATAGATTTTTGTTTTCAAGTAGTCAGTTAGGTTTAGACAACACTTCCAATATGATTTGAAGTTGTCAAAAAATACCAGGGTAATATATTACTTAAAAGTTCAAATAATTAAAGTTATGGCATTTTAAGTCTCTTCATGGAACAACTAAATTAATTGATTCTGCTATCAACAACCCATTAGAAGTGAATTTTTTCTGTGACACAAACCTCTTTATGGCACGATGTGAAGCTAAATAAGCAATTCTGCTATCAATAACCCATTATAAGTGCCTTTAGGGTTGGTCATTGGCCTTTATATACTCAACTACTATGGGTTAACTTACTGCAGGAAGGTTACCCATTGGTACATTTGTTTGTGGGTTCAAATGGGACTATTTCTTGCCGACCAAGCCAAATCATTTAGTTGGTGTCTGGATCCATTGTCTATGCTTCTTCTATGTTCTCCTTAGCTGTCGTCCGTATTTTCCTATCCCTCAACCAACACCACTTTTCCGGAAGTCCACCTCGTCCGCTGCCTCCCCCACAGTCCCACCAAATGAAGGTTGTTCTCAACCAAAGAACCACATTTTTAATTGGTTACTGTATCTATCCACCGAGCTCCACTTATTGGAGCTGTACCATCAAAGCTTCAAAGCTTGGTTGTCTGGAAGCAATTACAAGTGTTGGGGTTATATATATTCGTCCAGTATTGTGTGGATCCAACGACCTGTAGTTCTTGATCAAGTTTAATTTTGTGATTGTTCACTGCTTGCCGGAAGGAAAAATCAGATCACCTATTGAAGGAAAAACTGAAGAATGTAACACCCAACGAACTATAATAAGCTAAAACCCAGAGTATTCAGATGTTTGTATAGTGACTTAGTGACTTTCCATGATTTGGGCTATTCAGCTTTCCAAGTTCATATGATAAATCTAGGGCAAAATAGGATAATTAGGAAAGTGGTGCAGAATCACACAAAGATTACTGTGAACTTGATTTTGTGATCATTTGCTTAACAGCTTAAGGTGACAAGTGACAACACATTGCTTAGAGCTTGTAAATTGAAATGTATCAACTCTCTTATCCAATGGAACTGGAACCTTGAACTCATTTTTAATTTTGTTTTTACATACAGGTTAAAGCTGTTTATGTGAAGAATTTGCCCAAAAACATTACCCAGGATCGGCTAAAGGAGTTGTTTGAACATCATGGAAAGATCACAAAAGTTGTTCTCCCTTCTGCTAAAGTAGGACATGAGAAGAGCAGATTTGGTTTTGTTCACTTCAAGGAGAGGTCAAGTGCAATGAAAGCCCTAAAGAACACTGAGAAATATGAGATAGATGGTAAGCGGTTTCATTTCTATGTTCTTGTGTGTAAATATTCCTAACAAATGAAATATAGACATCGTGCTTAAGGCTCGAGTCTGACTTGCATTGCCTTAACCCATGATCCATTTTCATCTTTATGTTTCTTGGTCTCATTAACAGGTCAAGTTTTGGAGTGTTCTCTTGCTAAACCACCTGCGGATCAAAAGTCACAGCAGCCGGCCCTGTTTCCAACCTACCCACCTGCAGATCAAAAGTCACAGCAGCCGGCCCTGTTCCCAACCTACCCACCTGCGGATCAAAAGTCACAGCAACCGGCCCTGCTCCCAACCTACCCACCACCTTGGCTTGGTTATGGTTTGGTGGGCGGTGCATATGGTGCTCTAGGTGCTGGATATGGTGGTGCAGGTTTTGGACAGGTAAGATGCCCTGCTTTATGTAGAAGAGTAGGAGTATGTACTGATATCCTCTATCATTTTCCATATACACCCTACCAGCACTACGATTAGCAGCAAATTCTAAGAATCATGGATACGGGCAAGGACACCACACCACACCACACCACACGGACATCCCATGCCATTTCTCTAAAAAAAAAAAGGTTAAAAACATGTTGGGGATACGCTTGGTAACACACACTCATTGGTATTTCATTAGAAGGATTTACGTTTATAAATATTTTTATACGACACTTCTAATTAATGTTTTATCTTAGCACAAATGTTAAAAAGAGAACTAAATAATAAAAATTATAGGCACATATCTGTATTTCCCTTAATAAATGAAAGCTTTGCCTAAATGAAAGCAAAGCCTTAAAGTAAGCTTTGGTCAAAGACTGCACAACAAAGATGCAACAAAGCTTAAAAAATGAAACCCTTAAACTTCGATTTTCCCATAAGGCTATAATCATCCACAAAAGTAGCGGCCGCTGCTTTGAGAGTCAGATACAATGAAGCAGAAACCTTCGGTACTTGAGATGACGAAGAGAAGTAGCAGGTCGTACCCCTCTCTTTGTATCTCCCCGAGTCGGACAGTCACAGGCCTGCAGGACACATACCTGGATGTGTCTTTGCCCTGATGTCCCCGACATTAGTGTGTGTGCACACGTCCAGATGTGTCTTGTCTTAACCCAGTTGTCTGTGAAACTGGTTTGTGAGCCTGGTTTGTGAGCCTCAACAGCGTGTTGGCGTTCCTCAACCTTGGATCAGTGTGGAGTGATGCACTCTTTTTGGCTTTAAGTTTAGTTAGTGGTTAATAGTTGACAACATTCTTCATTATGCTTAGTTTATTTCGGTATTATCCATCCCAACTCGAACTGGTTCTTTTCTGTGATGTTTGGCTTCAATGTTGCGTAATGGACAGAAAGGCTATATATTAATCTGTGTGTGAGAGTGTATCTGGATATGGGTAAGGAGGATCCTTTTGAAACTAGGCATTTCTAGCTTTGTGTCTTCAGCTTCCATGCTGATATGGATACCATTGTTTTGCAGCCAATGATGTATGATCCTTCTCCAATAATTTATGCATCTACATCTACTCCTGGCATGACATTGGTGCCAATTCGGTTGCCTGATGGAAGGATTGGACATGTCTTGTAAGTTCAATTCAATTGATTCTCGCATACTTGTTCTTATAGATATGTTATTTAAGAATGTACTGGAACCACTGGTATTCAATTACTACATTCCATCAATGTAGAATTCTAAGTTGATAATCTCTTTTGGCACTAGCACCTATGGATTCTGTGGATATTTAGGTTTTGAAGAATTAATGGAGAGGAACGTCAACATCAAATTTTCTGTTTTATGGGATATGACTTGAGTTGTACATCAACAAGAAATCTTTTTTTCTTTTTCTATTTTTGTGTGCCAATTGAACCAAAACCTCAAACTTAAGTAACTTGAAGCGTGAAGAGTTTCTTGGTTGGAGGTTTGGCTTTGCAGCCTTTGATCATTGACCTACCCTAGAAAGTTAGCATCATCTGTAGTCGTTAATTTAATATTGCTGATGTATGTAACAATCTCAAGTATGGTGAAGTAATAAACATTGCCTGTCTGTTACTGTAGGCAACAGCCAGGAGCACAGGGACCAGCCCCACCACCGCCACAGCAGAGCAGTAGCACAGGAGGAAGCTCGAGCGGTGGAAGCTCAAGCAGTGACAGTGGCCGGGGGGGTAGCTGTTATAACCCTTACTAATCTGTTTGTATTGATTGTGGATGCAATTGCCACAAAAAAGATAACGATTGTAGTGATTAATTACTTTAGATTGCCACAAGAAAGGATAACGACCGTGGATAAATATCCTTCCATTGTTCTTAAGGATTGCCCGGCAGGTCCATCTGTTCAAAGAACATGCGTTATTCGCCAGGCATGCGCTAGATGTTTTTGTATCTCACCCGGACACCGGTGATGGTTGATTGTCTCTAGTGCTGTCATTTTGTTATGTTTATTTTGTGTTATTGTATATTTTGTCGTTCCTGGTTGTTTCTCTTTGCATGAACTCTTTATGTACCTTAGGTTGCTATTTCAATGATATTTCTCTTTTATCAAAAAAAAAAAAAAAAATTGCTTTAGATTGTAAGAATTCTGTAGTTATCCGCAGCTTAAGAAGACAAATGTTCCTGAATTTTCGTCACTATTGAAATCTTTGTTTGTAACGTCATGCAGCCGTACATCATACACCATATTTATCTTTCAAATGTTTGCATTAGTTTGGGTCATGCATGCTATTGGGTGGCATGGTGTTTGGTATTTGCTTATGATGCATTGATGTATTGATTCTCTTATGGAGGAGAGAACTGGCTAATGGGTACTGCTTTGTGGTAGCTGTTGCAATATTACCCTTGGATGTATGAAAAAGATGCATTGAAAAAGGTCAATATTGTAAATTCATGTAAGATAAAGACAAAAAGGGAGTGGATTGTAAAATGGGGGGTGTGAATAATTTCTCAATACTTTTTCCTTCCGTCATTTTAAATTGTAAAAAATTAAAGGCCATAAACTTTTCAGTATTATGGAGTGCTTTTCGTCAAAGTGACCTCTTTGAATCTTCTTATATGGGATAGAAGATGAAGGGATGACTGAACCTCGCCTGAACCCTAGTTGCTTGACTGAGACGGTCACCTGCACACGTGAACAACCACGTTAGTGCCTAAGCTCGGACGGTGGTGGTTTAGGAAGGCACTCCGATGGTAAAGTCAGTGACCGGAGAAGAAGAAGTGTGCCAGAAACTTAGAGAAGTGGAGTTATGAGGTATTGAATGAGGAGAGAGCAATTACAATTATTATGCAGCTCATAAAAGCATGGCAGGTCAAATTATGTTCTTTTAGACAATGCTACAAATCGGTTCTACTTACACGCACGAAACTGGAAATTATTTACACAATACACAATTGCCTTGATCCGTAAATTCAGAAGTAATCACAAGCAAAATTTTCACTCTTTGCTCAATTGCTCAGTTAACTGTAGAAAACTTTGTGAATTGGTATGTCACAAAGTTTTCTTGATCCTTTCCTATTTTTACAGTTTCAACCGAACATCGCTGGCAATCGGCATCTTGCTGGTGGTTTGGCAGCGGCATTCAAGAACTTATCGTTCTTGATTGCATCCTAAGCACCAGAGTTATAACAAGAATAAGTCAGTGAGGACACAAATCATCACTATATTTTACCGGAAAAAAAAAATCATCACCATAACCAAAATAACTGAACTGAAATAACATAACAGAAATAACCAAAGAACAAGCATCTGAAAATAACCATCACTAAGAAAGAAACCTCTCATGTGATCGAAAAAGCGACCCACTGAGGCCCCATTTGATATTCTGAGCCGTCCATTCGAGCACTGCATGTCAGAGACCAAAGGCCACTCTCTCAACACAATTAGGTCGTCTTTTGCTAGGCATCCGAAGCAGCCCTACAATCTGGAGCTCTGTGACGCTGCAGAACTTTGCTCTATACAAAATGATGTCAAGACATACCATCACAAGAACCATTCAAGGACAGTAATGGAAATGAATTATCTACGTAAGTGGAAAAAATTGCAGAGGAAAAAAACTAGGAAACTAGAGAACAAGACCGAACAGAATTCAGACAAAAGTATTAGTAGAATCGAAAGACAGAAGTTCAGATTAGGGAAATTGAAGAACAAAACTTGTTCAGCCTCCAATGCACTCGTAATGTGAAGGAAGTACCTTTTCCGTCATTCCTTTACACGCAACATAAAGACGACTTCTTTCTCGTCATTCCTACTAGCAAATAAAGGAAGCAAAATACATTACAATATTAAGGAACCAAAAAACATGACAATATATGGCAGTTGTTTTGGCTAAGATATTATTGTCTTTAGAAGACCACATTTACATTGGCACCAACAGGCTGCATCATTAGTTGGTAATTGACCAACTAATGTTGCCTCACCTCAGAAAGATGCATTAATGCTTCTATGGGCAAAAAAAATATCATCATCGCCACAAGAATTTCAATGCAAGAGCTCATTGTATTAGGAAAGTGACAAATGACATTGGGTCAACTTGGTGCAAACAAATGCATTGCAACGAAAATAAACAGAGCTAACTTGGCAACAGAACCATAAAAGCATCACAGGTGCAACTCAATGTAAATTGTATGCACAAGCAGCAACAGGCAGCAGCAGCTACCAGAGTTGGAGACAGCAGCAACTACTAGCTAACTACCAACTGCCCACAAATTGGCTCAGTTCATGCCTTTGTTTAAAATGGCTCAGAAAAGCATTATTGCCCAAAAACTCCTGCCCAGAAACGGCTCAGAAACACATCACAGAAACATATCAGACAGAGACAGATGACTACCAACCCATTAAAATATACCATCAACAATGAGTTCAAAACCTGCATTACCCAAGTAAAGGCACCAGCATCAGCTACTAGCTAATGCACCATAGGTTTCACAACTAATTGCATGAAAATTGAACAAATATGTGTTCATCTTCTATTGTGCTTTTTCATTCTTATGGTTAATCAGAAATTCAGATTGAGATTCGTAACTCAGCCACAGATTACGTATGTCATTGCCAATGGTACCTCTATTTTCTAGAGGCTGGATAATTGGCACCCTCTTGGGCCACTGATTCAGAAGCGTGGGGACAGAGTTTTGTATAATGTGGACACATCTCTTCATGCTAAAGTGAATTCTATAGTGCAGGATGGCTATCGGAGATGGCCTAGCGGAAGAATTGATGTAATTAGAAAATTATTGCAAATACCCCAATTACTTCCTTCCACATGCAGCAGTCCAATACACTGGAATGGACTGTTTCAAAAATTTGTTTTTCTGTAGGACCAGCTTGGGAAGCTCTGACCCAGGCCTTTAGTTCCTTGGGGTAGTTGTAACTTGTATGGTTCAAGCATCAGGTAGACTATAATTTAATGTATGATATTTTGGATAGATTAGCTATGAAGAACAGAATTCATAATTGGGGGATTGTGGCAGACACGAAGTGTTTGCTCTGGCATACTGAATCCGAGTCTGGTTCTTTCTCTCTTAAGATTCATTGTTGATATCAGATAAACACTTCAACCGATTTTGAATCAGCTTCACCCATCGCTTATATATAAGTATACTTTTGATTGAACTAATTTTGTAGATTACCTTAAACTAACATTCCAAACGATTTAACTAGACTTTGCTATGGCTATTTGTGAACGGGTTAACTAGACTTTGCTATGGTTCACGAAGTTGCTTGGTTAAAATGCCTTATATTAGGACACACCCAAATTTTGATTTCTTTAGTTTTCTTCTTCTAGAAGTGCCCCTGTTGAAGTAGAATTACGAGTTTTGTTAAAGCATTCAACTCAAAACTAATTGACAATGAGTGGAGAAGCCGCTCAGGTTCATATACTATAGCTTTCGAGGTGATAATTAACCGATGTGGGATAAATTCTAACACTCCCCCGCACGTGCTAAGAGGTCAACAAAGAATCCGGAACATACAGATCACAACGAAACAAAGTGCAACTATGACACAAACAAAGGGGGAAAAATCTGGAAATTTAAAACACAACCGGGGTTGAGAGCTTCTCTCTCTATATTCTAGAGAGAGAATGCTCTCCCCTAACCTCCCATCAAAATTTTCTTACAAAAACCAACAATCTGTTGGGTTTTACAGATCCATCCGGCGTGGATTTACAAAAACCAACAATATGTGGATTTACAGATGGGGTCGTCCCTCATCTCTCTCAAGTGTACAAGACCCATCAATCTGATGGTGTCCACAAAAGCAAGCTTCTACAAGGGGATCTACGTAGAGCTTCAAGCCATGGAGTTCATACACTAGTTAGGGCTCTCTTTTCCGGGTGAGTTCCTCTCAGAAACATTTTGGATCTGAGGTCCATCTTTCGATTCTGGCTCTTCCGCTGCGTTTCTTTTCTCTTCCGTTAGGTGTCATTGTTGTCACGGCGGAGGAGGTAATACCACATGGGTTTCTGGTTCAGCTATGGTGTGCCATCCTTGGAGATGGTCCTCGTTGTGCCATTATGTATCTATCTTGAATCTGGTCGTGGGAGTTTCTGGGTATGAAGAACATTTCTATTTTTTTTTTTTTTTGTTCAAACTATGACCAGAATCTGGTATTCTGGAACTCAAGTCTATGGGGCTGAGGTATTTTGGCCATCATTTAATCTCAAGCTTTATCCAGTTTGTCCAAAATTTCAGATTTTAATTTTGAGTTTAAAACCATGGAAATCGGATGAAGTTCTGAGGAAGAAGAACAAGTGGGCCCACTCATGGACCAGACTTGGACGTTGTGTTTGATTTGGGTTTTGAGTTTTGGTTTTTGTAATGATTAGGAGTAGAAATTAGGGCTGTAAAAAAAAACCCGCGAACTGGGAATCCGAACCGGACCGAACCGAACCGTAGGTTTTGGATTGGGTCCGTAGATTAATGGTCCGGACACGTATTGAAAAATTAGAAACCCGTGCTTCGCGGTTCGGTCCATGGATTTTCATAAAAGAACCGTGGATAAACCAAACCGAACCGTGAGAATTTAATCAATTAAAAATATTATATATATATATATATATATATTATTATATATATAAATGGTTGAGTGGGAATGGTACTAGTACCTCGAAGAAAGACAAGGTAAATTGCCTAAAAAATCCAGAGAATCAGAAACTTAAGAGACAGAAAACACTAGCATCATTTGTTCAAGTAAAAGGAGAATTTGAAAATGGACTTGGGCTTTGAAAATTTAACCAGAAGGCTTGTAGAGATACTTTGGCTAGGATTTGTCTCATGGATGAATTACCTTTTCTGTTTGTTGAGGTGAAGGTTTTCGTGGGAATGAGAATGGGTTCCAAAAGTTACATTTAGAATGTGAATGTGGAATGTGGAATATGTTTTTTTATTTTGTGAAATGTAATAATCCGTAGATAAATCGTGAACCGAACCGTGATTTTTTTGATTGTTTCGGAACCGGACCGTAGACTTTTTGTTTGGACACGGATTGTCTTACATTGAACCGTAGACTTTTGGTTCGGTCCTCGGATTCATACCAATCCGGACCAAACCGGACCGTTGACACCCCTAGTAAAAATAGAGCTAATAATTAAAAAATAGGTATTAATGATTGGAGAGAGATAAAGAGAAAAATTAAAAAAATATTTAAAAATAAGGATAATAATTGAATAATAATTGAGAAAACCGCTTCTTAAGAACCAAACTAAACAAGGCCGGGAGTGTTTTCACGCACAAATGAGGCTTGTGCACTTGGTTTAAGTCTTGTCCTCCTGCTGTACCTCACTGAACCACTGATGTAAAGCTATTTCCAAAATTACTGTAATTCAAAAGCCTATGGCCGCTCTACTCCACTAGCACGCAATTCTGCTTTGAAAAAGGACTACCTAGGGGTGCTTTGGGTAAAAAACCAAAAACCAAAAAAAACCAAAAAACCACTTTTGTCCTTATTCAAATTTTTTTTGCATTCGTTTGTTTTGCATCAAGATTTTGTGGTTTCTGGGTTCCTCTCGACGAGACGAATCTAACAAGTATAAAATTATTCAAAAAATTTAAATTTTTTTGAATAAAGCCAAAATAAGTGGATTATTGGCCAATAATCCACCTATTTTGGCTTTATTCAAAAAAATTTGAGTTTTGACCATAATTTTATACTTGTTAGATTCGTCTCGTCGAGAGGAATCCAGAAACCACAAAATCTTGATGCAAAACAAACGAATGCAAAAAAAAATTGAATAAGGACAAAAGTGATTTTTTGGTTTTTGGTTTTTGGTTTTTTACCCAAAGCACCCCTAGATATCTTCAATTGTAAACTTAGCGGGAAAACAATTTGGGTCAAAGTCATGGGTGAATCCGGTTTCCGGTTTGCATGCTACCAATCTGGATTGCCGAGAGCTATTGATTATCAACGTGGGACCAGTGAGTGGGCCCGCTAGTTGAATTCTTTGGGCAAATTTAAATTGTCAACTGCATTATTTGCACTGTTGGTTACATTCTACAGCAAGAGGTTAATTTGGCTTATGTGCCCATTAGTCACAACGAAGTTGCAAGGCGTTAACTATTTTATTCCTATCCTAGTAGCGGGTTGTGCTAGGACTACAAATTTTCTCACCCCGGCGAGTTGTGCCGGGGAGCAGGCAATTTTTCTTTCTTTCTTTTATTTTCGTTTTGTCCTCCTTGGGGTATGCTCCTTCTAGGCTGTACATTCGCTTAACTCCTTTTAATTTCAAGCTAAATTACCCAAAAAGAGAGAGGGGAAAAACCTTCGAAAGCCAAGCTCTAATACCATGTAAAGTTAGACAAAACAATTGAGAGGCAAAAAGTAGGGTTGTGTTTTCATTACGTTGAACTTATACAAGGCTGAAAAAGATAAATTATACTATGATCCTAAACTACTGGCTTAATTGCATGAGTATAGACAGACACAATCTAATTACATGTTTACACCCACAACTCATAACCATATATACAGCATGTGGAACTTCTGTGTTTTTTTGTATTTCAGTAGTACAGAATTTTGCTTCTAATTTTCCCCATTTTTGTAAAGCTAGGCATCAAGAATTTGGTTTGCGTGGATAATTAGTCTTGAACTAGCAGGACCAT
Organism: Vaccinium darrowii; assembly: GCA_020921065.1. NCBI lineage: Eukaryota > Viridiplantae > Streptophyta > Magnoliopsida > Ericales > Ericaceae > Vaccinium > Vaccinium darrowii. The sequence continues at coordinate 5,935,583 of CM037156.1, forward strand.
TAGGAACAGTATACGTAAAAAGGAGGAGCAGGAACAACGCATTAATATATCTCTGTATGGTGCTTGTCGAAAAGAAGAGCTCAACGCATAATAAAGAGATTAGCAGGGCCGGCCTGGGGTAAGCCGAGCAAGCCTCCGGACTTGGACAATCCACCCCGGTTGGGGCAACAAAAAAAAAAAATCTTAATTTATGTATAAATGTTAAATGTTTCCAATTGAAGCACAGGTTGTACGTTTGGCTTGATGGCCATATGAGACACCAAACTTAAGATTTAACACGGTTTATTATTTTTTTTTAAAACAAATCATAGTTAAAATATGAGGATACTTTTTTCTCCAAAAAAGTTCTTACAATTATATTTTTTTTGCATTTATCTTTTATAATTGTATCTTTTTAGTTTGAAGTTTTATAATTTTGTAAAATTATTAATAGACCTCCCGACGATGTAAGGGCGCAATATTGAGAGTTTGCTTTGGGCTCCCAAAATAACTTTTGAATTTTCGTAATTTTTTTACTCAATTTTCTAATAATTTAATATTAAGTGGGCAACCAAACTAGTGGTTGGACTTGGACAACCCAAACGTTAGGGCCGACCCTGGGTACATGGTAAAATCTGACTATGCATATCACTATAATCCGCCTTAATGTACAAAGTATTTTTTTCACTCTCCCAATGTGCACAAAAGTTTATAACTTATACTTTTTTCCCGAAAAGTGTCGAAATTGTTTAGGTGCTGACAATACAATTTTGGGCTTCTGACTGGCCGGCCCTATTTTGTCAGGAGCTTCCCTTCTAAGCCCACCTCAAGTGAAACACATCTATTCTAATATATAAAGGGGGAGTAGCATTTTGGTGTGGAGTAGTTTTTGAGGCTGGCTTACATTTTCTCCTTCCCAGACTGCCACACAAAATACAAAAAATTACACTTTACTTTACCTTTGAACCAAAAACTGTAGGGGCAAAACAGTAAGAGGCCATGTACACAACCCACGTACAAAACTGTACAGTTACCACTCGAAACAGTTAACCTCTGCAAAGTTTTCTCCCTACTCGAAAAAGTAACAAAAAGCCATGGCTGTATGACAATGATCCAGTCACTTTAAGAGATAGGAAAGGAGTAATTTGCAAAAAAATCGAAGACAGCACAGAAGGTACCTTTGAACCTTTCTCTACTTTTGGTTACTGCTTCATTTTTTTTTTCCCGCATGTCTATGCTCCGTGCATGCATATGTGTCATTGTGTTGTATCATGTATGTGTTCTCACCATTCCTCATTTCCTCAATGTACTTTTCTACTCTCACCAATATAACAAAAACGAAAAGAAAAAATCGAAAATCTCCACCGACCAATTCTTCTCTCCTTAATCCTCTGTTAATTTAGTGCTCTGTTCAAGTCTCCTTAACTTTTTTGCCGCATACATCTTTTCCAATTTGTATTTTTATTCATTCTGATTGTAATTTGGGACAAAAAAATCATCCGTTTCATCCAAACACGAGAAAGAGAGAGAGACGGGTCAAGTTGAGAAAAAATGAAAAATTAGGTACTTTAGAAAATTACAATAGTACTTTAAAAATCTCTAAACATGAACTTTAGATTGTGAAACTAAATTTTTTTTTAAAGATTATTTTTTTACTGTTAAATCTTACGATGCACTGTAAGAAACTAATGTTTTTTTTACTGTTAAATCTTACAATGCACCATAAAAAAAAAAAAAAAACAGTACATTTTCCCCCTCAAAAAAATATTGTGAAACTAAATTTTTTTTAAAGATTATTTTTTTACTGTTAAATCTTACAATGCACTGTAACAAACTATTTTTTTTTTAAAGATAATTTTTTTTACTGTTAAATCTTATAATGCACCGTAAAAAAAAATCAATACATTTTCCCCCTAAAAAAAAAATAGTATTAAATTTTACTTTCTTTAATTGCAATAAATTTGTTTAATCAGTCCCTGTTTGCACTATTCGGTGTTCAAACAAAATGCCAAAAGAGTTTGTCCTTATTTTTTTTCAAAGTTCGACGTGCACACGCATTGCGAAAATTACACTCTAGCGACTTTAACACCTTACAAAACCCGAGGTAAAAAATGGCCAAAAGAGTTTGTCCTTATTTTTTTTCAAAGTTCGACGTGCACACGCATTGCGAAAATTACACTCTAGCGACTTTAACACCTTACAAACCCGAGGTAAAAAATGGCAAGTAATCCATCATTTTGAATTCGGTACATATTTTTCAAAGTTCATGAAGAATCCTGAGATTTTCGTTCGGATGGCACTTTTGTTGGAAAGTAAAAAATGTTCTATTTGAGTGATCATGAGCTTCCTAAGTTCTCTATATCAAGCCCATGCCCAAGTGCCAAAAAAATGCAACAGGAAAAAAAATATAGTTAGTAACCCAATTTCCAAACCAATTTTTGTACCCCACTCGAAGAGTAACAAATCTAAAATAATTAATTTTTAACTTGTTCATTACTTCATAGGCACCGTTTGTTTATGGGATTATTTGTTTACAATCCATTTTCCTTCTAACTATCTAAATTTACCACTTCTTTTCCATTGCAAGGGATAAACCAATATGGAACATGAACAATCAGACCATCTCCAAGAACAAAGATCACAGAATCTCGAGCGGTATCACAACCGTCGAGGACGTCTAACAAATGAAGCAATTGCACAACGAAGACAACAAAATAGAGAGTCGGAGTATTTGCGGATACATAACATGGATGTTGCAGAAGCCACCCAAAGGCTAGAGCGGCGACGTCTCTCACAACAAAGGAGAAGATTAGCTAATCGAAGTTCACAAATTATCGACCAAACTCCAACTGAAGAAATTAGACAAAGTCATCGCGAATCAGAAAGGCAAAGGCGGGCTGCACTAAGCAGTGAACAACGGCAAGGACTATTGGCACGTCGAAGAACCAATTATAGGCGTCGACAAACTCTAAGTATACAATGTCAATTTTTAATTACTTGGACTATCATGTTCCAAATGGATATTTACATTACTTTTATTATTTCATTAATAGGTCGTACAGCTAGCATTTTCGATGGAGTTCCAAGAAGGAGTCGAAACACATTGCGTCGGCCTCGCACATCACCTTCAATTTCTGCCACCACAGAAGCTACCTCAACACAAATTCAAGGTGCGACTCAATCAATAAAAACACGTTAAGTAGTTTACTTTCTATCATTCCAAAGTCCAAATAAATAACATCGGCTATGTTCGATATTTATAGGTAACATTTCAATGAGAATGAGAAGTCGTCATCAACCATGTCCAGCTCTCCATCCTCACTCATCACATTTACCTGTAATACCAGAAGAAGAAACCACAAATGTGTTTGATGAGACTACCCCCATGCCCAATCAAGGTACTCGAAAAAAAAATACAATAATTCTCATAGTTCAATAGATATCGATCTTACAATTATAAATTCCCTAATTGCGTTTTACACCCTGTCGTATAAGCATTATCATATTTTTGCTAGCACAAGTACGGATGCGAACACAATTCACACCGTTATCCCATTTCACACCTAACCAAGCAACATATGAGCATGGGAGTACAAGTAGTAGTACAAGTGATCATAGAGATGAACAAACCTTCCAAAATTTTGCCGAAGGTATGTTCACATTACTAATTTTTAACCCATTTATGTTTTAAATAACATAATGTGCCATTAACTCATAATTTCGGTTTCAAATTAGAAGATGAAATTGAAGCTGCACTTTTATTTGAAGAAGAAGATCAAGCTAACCAAATGGAAAGTGATACTCGGACATTTAGCAATGTAACGCGGCACAATTGTGCAAGGGATTTCCACGAATATCATGGAATACCAAGGTCACTACTACCGGCACCAAGAACTTGCCGGCATTGTCATGCACGATTATTTCTTCACGAAACGACTGAATTGTGTTGTAAATCTGGTAAAACTGTTCTTCCTCCCATACCAGCCCCACCTGAGATGATAGACCTCTTTTGTGAGCAAACTGCAGATGGTAGACATTTCAGAAAGAATATTAGAGCATACAATCATGTATTCTCTTTTACATCTATGGGTGTCGACTTCGATGAAGAGTTGGCTGGCGGATCGAGGGGCGTGTACACTTTTAAGGCACATGGCGCAATATACCATAGGATTGGAAGTTTGCTACCGTATTCACATCAGAGGCCACGATATTTGCAGCTTTACATATATGACACTGATCATGAAGTTGAAAATCGAATGTCTGAAACAAGTGGATTACGACGCCACATAGTCGAGAAGCTGAAGCATATTTTAGATGCTCACAATCCATTTGTACAAAATTTTCGTCAGATGGCACAATCACCAGACATTCAGAATTACAAACTCATCATTAAAGAACAACCGGTTGATCGTCGTCAATATGATCTTCCAACAGCTTCCCAAGTAGCTGCAATTATTGTCGGTGGAGATGAAGCTGCACTTATTAAAGGAAGAGATATCGCTATCCAACCTTTTGGCGGTAACCTTCGCTATATTCAAGATATCGCCGGCTTTTATGATCCAATGCAATATCCCTTACTTTTACCATATGGGACCTATGGATGGGATGTGAATAGCCACAACGACAGTGGAACGAAATTGACATGTCGTGATTTCTATGCATACAGATTGCAGGTGATTTATATTTTTTAATATGCTAACCTATTTAAATTTTGAAACCAATCTCCTCTCCAAATGACTCCAATTTTAATTATTTCTCTTCGTATCTTCTTAAATTTTAGATCCGTCCCAATGATCAGTCACTTCTTCTTCGTGGTGGACGTCTCTTGCAACAATATGTGGTGGATAATTATGTCAAAATTGAGTCACAAAAACTAAGGTGGATGCGAAGTCATCAAAATCAAATTCGATCAGATTTGTACGACGGGCTCCAAGATTCTGTGCACATGGGCATAAATAATGCAGGTACATTTTGTAAAAAATATATATCACAATTTCCTTTACCGCCAAATCTTTATACACACATGAATTCTTACACATTCGTTGAAAAATCGAATACAGGAGATGTCGGGCACAGGACCATATTAGCATCATCATTCGTTGGTAGCCCCCGTGACATGTATCAACGATATCAGGATGCAATGGCTTTGGTCCAAAAATATGGAAAACCAGATCTTTTCTTGACGATGACATGTAATGGTAATTGGCCTGAAATTCGAAATGAGTTACTTCCCGGACAAGCTGCAAGTGATCGTCCAGATTTAGTTGCTAGAGTGTTTAGATCAAAATTTGAGGAGTTCAAGAAAGATATTCTCACAAAACATGTTTTGGGGAAAGTAATTGCATATGTTATGTTATTGAAAACCAAAAGAGAGGATTACCCCATGTACACATAGTTCTTATCCTAGATGAGAATGATAAGTTCAGAACTCCAGATGATTATGACCGTGTTGTAAGAGCTGAAATCCCAGATAAAGAAGCAGAACCCGAATTGTATAATGCAGTCGTAAGACATATGATACATGGTCCATGCGGTTCATACAATGTCACTTGCCCCTGCATGAAAAAAGGAGTCTGCAAAAAGAAATTTCCAAAGCCATTTTCAAATGTCACCACAATGGGCGAAGATTCATATCCAGTTTATCGACGACGACCACCGGGACTTTCAAACAGTGGTGAGAGACCTTTGATTGATAACAGTTGGGTTGTACCATACAATCCGTGGCTCCTTTTAAAGTATGATTGCCACATAAATGTTGAAATATGCAGTAGCATTGTCAGTGTGAAGTATCTATACAAGTATGTATACAAGGGACCTGATCGAGTCTCTGTAGAAGTACGATCAGGCCCCAACTATGATGAGATACAACAATATGTAGATGCAAGATGGGTCTGTGCTCCAGAAGCAGTATGGAAGATATTTAAGTTCCTCATGAGTCGAATGTATCCCTCTGTTGAGCGATTACAGATACATCTTCCAAATAAGCAACAAGTTACCTTCTACCAGGATCAGAGAATCACAGATGTTTTGTCTAATGATCGGTGTTCGAGGACAATGCTTACTGAGTTCTTTGCTACAAACAATGCGGATGATAGAGCAAATAACTATTTGTATCGTGAGTTCCCACAACATTATAAATGGTGTTGTCAGGAGAAAAAATGGGAGGCAAGAACAGGCTATAACAAAGTAATTGGAAGGATATACACAGTTTCACCAAACCAAGGGGATAAGTTCTACTTGCATCTTTTACTCAATCATGTCCGGGGTCCAAAATCATGGGATAATCTTTTAACTGTTGATGGCGTTCAATGTGCGACATTTAAGTTAGCTGCTGAAAGACGTGGTTTATTAGAGTGCGATAATAGTATACGACAATGTTTGTCCGAGGCATCCAACATTCGCATGCCAGCTGCTCTTAGAAGGATGCTTGTAACAATATTGGTCTACTGTGAGCCAACAGGTGTTCGTGATTTATGGGATGATTTTTATCTTTTCATGATCGAAGATTATCCTTCTTCAGCTTCTACCAATAATTCGTATCTCATAAACCGGTTACTACGAGATCTGAATGACCTACTCTCTCAACATAACAGAACAATAGCTGATTTTGATCTTCCGTATTTCACTATGGGTCTCGAAGATGCTTCTACAATCCCGAAGATTATACAAGATGAGCTATCTGTTGCAATTCCGCAGCAAGATGTGGATTCGATTGCTGCAATGGAGACCAAAAGTTTGCTTTTAATGCAATAATTGGAGCTATTGAACGAAACGAAGGTGGCACCTATTTCATTGACGGCCCTGGAGGTACGGGAAAAACATATTTGTATCGTGCTCTATTAGCATCATTGAGAGTCCAAGGTCATATTGCTCTTGCAACAGCATCGTCTGGTATAGCAGCTACCTTAATGCCTGGTGGAAGAACAACACATTCAAGATTTAAGATCCCTTTAAATCCGGATCCATCTTCTGTCTGTTCAATCAACAAGCAATCTCATTTGGCTGAATTAATTCGTCGTTCGTCAGTGATATTATGGGATGAAGCAACAATGACAAACCGTTTGGCCATAGAAGCACTAGATAGAACTTTGAGAGACATTATTGGTGTGGATATGCCATTTGGAGGAAAAGTTATTGTTTTCGGTGGTGATTTTAGCAAGTGCTCCCTGTTGTACCTAAAGGAACAAAGGCAGAAACAATTAATGCAAGCATTGCAAAGTCGCCATTGTGGAGAAACGTACAAGTCCTTCGGCTGAAACAAAATATGAGGTCTGCAAACGATCAAGAGTTCTCGAACTTCCTTCTCCGCGTAGGTGACGGAAATGAGCCTACCATTGCTGATGACATGATGAAGGTTCCGCCGTCAATGCTTATACCATGGGAGGATGACAGCTCAATTGATAAACTGATTGATGAAGTATTTCCTAACCTAGAGAGTTGTGATGGTGATTCTACGTACATGGTTGACAGAGGTTTGATAACTCCGAAAAATGAACATGCCGAACTTCTCAACAAGAGGGTGAATCAGAGATTCTCAGGTCGAGAAAGGGTTTATTTCTCATTTGATAGAGTGGAAAATGATACTCAAAATTTGTATCAATAGGAGTTTTTGAACTCAATTGCGCCTGGTGGGTTACCACCACACGAGTTGAGATTGAAGGTGGGTGCACCCATTATGCTTTTGAGAAATCTCGATCCACGAAATGGTCTGTGTAATGGCACGAGACTACTTTGTCGAGCATTGAATGATAATTTCATTGATGCTGAGATATTAACGGGTGCTTTCAAAGGTACCCGAACTTTCCTACATCGGATTCCACTAAAGACTCCCGAGAATATGCATCTTCCATTTGAGATGATTCGGTGTCAGTTTCCAGTTCGTTTGAGTTTTGCCTTAACAATCAACAAGGCTCAAGGGCAAACAATCCCCCACGTGGGTATCTACCTCCCGGAAGATGTCTTCAGCCATGGCCAGTTTTACGTGGGATTATCAAGAGGCACATCACAGGATACCACAAAAATTCTGGTGAAAAATGGAAATATTCATAGGCAGGAAGGAGTTTATACTAAAAATGTTGTCTATAAGGAGGTCTTATTGCCTTTTGGTTGAGATATCTTTTGTTATTCGTGTATTCTGGTGAACTGTTTGTAAGAAGGATCTCTTTAAGCTCTTTGGAACTTACGTTAATGTTAGTTTTTTTAATATGTTGTTTAATGTTAGTTTAATTCTAGAAAAAACTACAGGAAATAGCTCTGTGCGAGATTCTTATGAATTCAAATCATATGTTGCAATATACAGGAATGCGAAATAGAAAAATAGTATACTCGCTTTGGGATAATTGTGCAGATGAGAAAACTACGGTGGGTGAAACACAAACGGAAAATCAGGTAATTAGTTATTTATTGATCATATTGCTTCTTATTAGTACATTGAAAAATAACTATTTACATAAATTTATAATATCACATTTCTCCAACACTGCATTCTTTGTCGAACTAACAACATCAACTTCAATATATATGCAGGTCATAAATATAGGCCTTTATTGTACAAAATGGTCGTTCTCCGTTATAGCGAACACAATTGATTTACAAAATTTGATAGAAGAATACTTGGGGATTAGATCGTGGACAAAGCGGCGGTGACGGCGACGGCGGCGTTAGAATGGTAATGTATTATTTGATTACTATGCGCAATTTGTCACATTACTTTGCTTAAATATATAAAATATAGCTTATTTTTAAGGGAAAAAATAATGCAATGCATACATGATCAAATGATAAGTCGGATACTTTTGTGTCTTTTCCTTTTTGTCAAAGTTCGACTTGCACACGCATCGCGTGTGCCCTAGCCACTAGTTTCAATTAAACCCCTTTTCACGTGCGCCCATTGGAAATTAGTAAGTACTGCTTTTCACAACAATAAATAGGGTAGGTGTTGTCACATCAAGTCAGATGGGAGCTAAGCGTGTAGCTGCTCTCTCTCTCTCTCTCTCTCTCTCTCTTTTATTTTCGGTTTAACAATAAAATACTTTAATTCTAGCTTCAATCCTGATCCTCCTGTTTTGAGTGTAACTTCTCTCTCGCTCGCTCTCTCTCTCTCTCTCTCTCTCTCTCATTTTTGATTTAAAAATAAAATAAATTTTGTTACACACATTTATTTTTTATAAAAATTATATATTTGAAATCTACTCGATGAGATTTTTCTAACAAGATCTATTGTGAAAATAAAATTTGGTACATGTAAAAAAAGTTATTTTATACCCCTTCTAAATAATTCATCCTAAAAAAAAAAAACTCACATCCTTCAAATACATCACAACTCAATCTCTAAAATACACAACTCACACCCCAAAATAAAAAATTCACATAACTGAAATGCAGAATTCACGTCACAACTCACGCTCCAAAATACAAAATTCAAACCCCAAAAAGAAAGCATTCAGACCCCTCAAATGCATAATTCACACCCCTCTATTGCGAAATTCACACATCACAACTTACTCACAAAAATGCAAAATAAGAGAATTCACATTTCAAAATGAAAGAATTCACACTTCTCAATTGCACAATTTACACATCCTCTGCACAACTCACTCTCCAAAATACATAATTCACGTTTCAAAATGAAAAAATTCACACCCTCCAGCATGGAAGAATTCACACCCCTCAAATTATTTTTTTGGGCACACAATTTCATATTCAATATCGGTCTTGTTTGATAAATGTCGTCGAGTAGGTTTTAAATATATATTTTGTTTCAAAATTAAATTAAAAGTTATAAATATTTAAAATTTCAAAAATAAAAAGAAGAGAGAGAGGACAGAGTGTGTGTGTTAAATGCAGTGTGCATATGTCATGCATGTAAAGAAAGAGAGAGAGAAGAGATAGTGTCAGAAGAACAAAGGGGTAAAAAGGGCACATGTGACTGGCGCATGCGTGCGTCAAATAAAATACAATCCCACGCGCGCCCAGATCCTATAGACAAGTGAAAGACAAAATGGGATTTGGACGAAATCCCCCACAGCTTGGGATTTCCTATACAATTTTTTAGAGGCAAAACATGGGCAAGTGATTCCGTAGTCCTTTATTGGCCCCAACACCCCTGTCATCCCTTTCATCTTCTCTCAGGATAGAATTCTTTATACTATTTAACTCCTCAAATTTTCTTTTTCTTTTCATTTTTTATTCGATAATTCTAAGGGGGACATAATTTTGGTGCACAAAAAATGACAGTGGGCTAGGGGACCCACTTTTAGGTCCCACACGAACGATCCGAGCCGTTCATTCATCTTAGAATCATTTCTCTAGGGGTCCCGTGAGAAATCACCTCAATAGAATGTGCCTAAGTGCTCGTTCCAAAGCCCACCCCGTTTCATTTAATTTTTTTTGAATAAAACAGGGTGGGCTTTGGATCGAGCAATTAGGCACATCAGATTAAGGTGATTTCTCATAGAGCCCCTCGAAAAATGATTCTAAGATGAATGAACAACTCGGATCGTTCGTGTGAGACCCAAAAGTGGGTCCTCTAGCCAATCTATGCATTTTCTGTGCACCAAATTTCTGTACTTGTTGTCTAGTCCTTTTTTATTGTTTGGTCACGTCGAAATCTTAAAATGAAAAAGTACGAGGTTACAAGAAAAAATAAGTACACAGAGGATTTGAGCTCTCTCTTTGAGAGTGCCAATCTCTCTCACACTCCGTTTGTAGGAGTAATTATACAATCGTTCTAGACATCACCAGGTGATGTCCCATAACCTTCCAGCATGACACATGTATGTTGGTTCCATTCACTTTGTCGTGGGCCTCAGCGCAATGTATGGTGTTAGGGGCACTGGGACCTCACGTGTCGCTGGGAATTACGTGCCCCCACTCAAAACTAGCAAATTCAACTTATTCTCCAACATAATTATATTCCATAAATCGATAAGGGTTATTTGTACGGACACCCCTGTACTTTGGCCGATATTAAAAGACACTCCCTCTACTTCATTTTTAAATACATACACCCCCATGCACAAGAGTCATTTGGCAGTAAATTTTCCTCCAAAAACCATTTTTGGAGGGGACCCAAATGCCCTTAACACCTTTATAAGGTAACAGAACACTTCCTCAATCTTTAAGATCCAAAAAAATACGACCCATCCACTCATCCAAATCATTGAATTTGTCTATTTGTCTAGACCCTCTCTACCAATTTAGTCAGTCTCTCTATCTCTCTCTTTGCTACGTACATCTCATTTGAATCACTTTCGAAAAGACACAAAACAAATACCCAATTGTTTTCCCACCCATCTGTTAAACCCATTTCCTCTTTCGCTCATCCGGATGCCCACTGCCATTTCCTTCCCCGGCAAGCCGCACCATCCCGACTTCTCCGGTGTACGTAAAGGAAAAGAATAAAAAAAAAAAAAGAAAGCATGGACGGTGGCAGTCATGAAATGGAGGAGGTGTCTTTTAAAGTCGGCCAAAGTATAGGGGGTGTCCGTACAAATAACCCAATCTATAACACTCAAGATTGAAAATTGGAGGCTTAAATGATGGATATGCAAGCATGATAACTTATATGCTGTTTTATATCTCCATGAATATGGGAACTTTTGCTTGCAAAATATGCCATTACTCTTCCAATATTGAATCCATACAATGTTGCTCCACCCTTTGCGGATTTATAACTCTTCCAAGGTTGTGTGTGGTTCAATGGAATCAGTATTGAAATGAACCCAAATGAACCCCCATGAGCCAAGGCACTTCAACCATAGCTTTTATATAATCGAATAGAGTATTCAACACCTAACAGAGTTCCAACACATAAAAGTGCATTTTTTAAAAAAATAAACGTGTGCTATTTTCCCTTCCACTTTATGAGATTGCATTTTTAACCTTTTTTAGAAATTTATATCACATTTCTCTCAACATCATAACTTCGACTTAACACATTTTCATTTTGGCTGATATTTTGAAGGTAATGGAATTTCTTAATCTGTTCATTAAATGGATTTTCTAATGTTTAAGCACTGCAATGTACTCTGTGATCACCAATGGGACTTTAGAAGGCTACTGGTTATGGAAGGATTCTCTAGCATGCTCAGTTACAGGGAAAGGACCAGAGGATCCTCCTACCATCCGAAATGCGAGTCTCTTAACATTTCATGGTTAATGTTTGCTGATGGTCAATCTTTTAGGTTAATAATCAATGATCTGCTTCAGGACTTTCATGGGCTATATAGTCTTGAGACAAATTTGCCAAAAAAAAAACCCTGTATTCCATGCAGGAGTTGATGCAGTACTGCGAAGTGAACTCCACACCATTTTTTCCATACGCGTGGGTACCTTGCTGGGAAGGTATTTTGAGTGTTCCTCTTGTTTGCGCTAGGCTGCATGCTGAGGAGTGTCAACAATTGATTAATAAGAACATTGCTAGGGTCCGGATCAGTTCTAATTGGTATCCAAATCTTTAGGAGTTCCATTTTTGTTCTTCTTAAAATGATTCTCAAATCAATATAGCATATCATCAGGCTTTCTCTAGTGAGACCCAGACTAAAAAAGCTACCGCTGCAAAGATAAAATGGTGTGATGTTTTGTGCTCCTCAGAAGGAAGGAGGTCTGGGCAGGCCCGGCCCTGAGATTTTCGTGACCCCAAACAATAATGTAAACCAGGGCCATATGTTTTTCTAGTGAAAAATTAAAGAACTAATATTTATTTCAAATGATAAATACTGTGTTCCATATTTTGTCTTTTTTGTAATTCGTGTCTTCGTGTTAATAAAAAATAGTTTTCGGTCATAATTGTCTATTCTTATTGCAAGAATTAGAAAATCAATTAAAATGGGCAATGCGAACATTTTATGAATACGCACGAAGTGTTTTATTTATTTTTTCTCTAATTACTACACCAGCAAATTTTTTTTAAAAAGTCAACAAATGATAAGGATGTAGTGGAAAGAGGGAAAAAAAAAAAAGAAGGTAGAAACTGACTATGGTAAGAAAAAAGAAAAGGGGAAAGTAGAAAAGGAAAAGAAGGGCCCATGGGAATTGAACTCTGGCATTTACTAGGAAACACACAAACCTTTCCACTATGCCAAATGCTTCTCTATTTCTTGTAGCTGCAACATCATATATTTATTATTTGTTATGAACATATACATATACCTAATTGGGGCCCTAAAAATGGGTTATTTTTGGTGGGCCCAGACCCAGGCCTACCCAGCTTGCCCACAGGGTCGGCCCTGGATCTAGGTTTCAGGAGTTTCATTGATTGGAATGTTGCAGCAATGTCAAGGCATCTATGGGCCATCAGTAAAGAGGCTGACACCCTTTAGATAAAATGGATTCACATGAATGTCATCAAGGACCAGAACCTTTTGCAAATGAAAATTCCTGCAAATGCCTCCTGGACCATCAGGAAAGTATTCAAATTCAGGGATTCTGTGCAGCCCTGAAGTAAGTACAGGACTGGAAACAGGGCTATGCAGAGTCTGGACTCTTAGGAATCCGAGGACCAAACAGCAGAGTCACGGTTCTAAGTAAATGGAACTCGTGTCCGGGCCAAAAGTCCTAAGGTCTGGTTCCAAATCAATCCGTGAGTCACGGTTTGGTTCCATTTTTTCTTGACGATTACATATAAATTCCATATTCCTAATAGTGCAGCAAACTCATTCTGAACTCATTCCTAATAGTGCGGCAAAATCATTCCAAACTCAGTCCTCATTTCCAATGGTGCAGCAACTGACCAAAGTAGTTTAAAAAACAAAAGGCAATATAATCTGACTCCTACCTACCAAAGTGCCCAAGCCAAACTTCACTTGCAATTAGGAGTGTTAGGACACATCATCTTTCCTGAGGCCTTGAAGGATATTCATACATATCCAACGTAGACGCATAATTCTGGGTACTTTAATTGGTAGAGTCTTAAAAAACCTAATTTGATTGGAAATGACAAAAGAAACGTGCACACTTACCGGGCACAGATCCGAACACACTGCTCTCACAGGAAATAGGTTCCACAGCTACTCAATATACCCCATCTCTAGTAAGAAGGGGTGTATTTTGCATATATGTTTGATCAGTATCTACGTACAACTGTCGTGGAACCTATTTCTTGCACTTCCCGCACACTGGAAACGAAAACAATATTGTTCTGGAAATTTTGAGGAAATGCCCCCAGTACTTTGGGTAAAAAATGAAGGGGAACTATAAAGAAACTAACGGGAAAGTAAGAAGAAATTTTACATATAACTACTTGAAAACTTAGTAGAGTTTTTGCAGATTCAGTTTGAGAGTTTTGTAACATGTGTTTATACATTTACAAGTCCATTGTAACATGTTCAAAAATTTCGTAGAAATGTGTATCGATAAAATTCAATAGAACAGGTAGGAAGTTACTAGAAAATCAAATTCTCTAGATTCCTGGTATTGTCCTCATGGAATAACACCAAACAAATTACTGCCAAAAAAACAGTAGCGGGGTAGTTGTGACCATATTGCTAGCTAGCTGCACAGTCAATCCAAGTTTCATTAGCATCTTTGTGGCACCATGATCAAGCCTGTGGACTATAAGATAGTTACTGCAAGCAAATGCTACATTACCCTGAACCTCTAAACTGAAAATTTTCAAGCATGTACATTGTACAGTTTAGATTCAAAGCTGGTATGATACGGGTAGCATTGTGAATGAATCAAGTACATAGATTGCAATTTCTGGGTACTGCTTTTGGTGAACGTTTAGGCCACGCAATATTAATTTTCCAAGAAATTTACTTCTAACTGTTAACTCCCCATTCATACCAACTGCCCAAAATACTCGGTTTAACCACTAACAGCAAATTCGTTGTAACTACCCACAAAAATCAGTAACATCATTCTCTCTGATAGAATAATCGTATGAGAATTGCAGAGAAGTGACTCTTCGGTCTAATATACTAACCAACAACAGTTGTTGGTATGCACACGGTAATTTAGCAATGCCGTGTCCTATTGGTATGCCGGTAACTGCTTGGGTTCAAGTCTCCTTAAGTCACTGCACTTACAATGAAACAGAAATTGGACAAAAGGTCCCCATTAGGATCAATGGATTTGGAGAAGCATAGATTTCAAATTCTCAACAAGTGACATGTTCAGTGGTGGGGGCAGTGCAAGACAAGTGGTGGCACAGGGCCACACTGCACTTTCCAATTATTTCAATTATAGCCCCTAAATAATAAAGGTCATGACAATTTTTATCACAAAAATATGTACATATTTTCCCTTTTATATCACTTACATCCCCTAGTATCTTTGTCAATTTTCCAAAAAAATTCTCTGAACTTATTTGTTTTACATAAAGACTCGTTGTCTATATATACTTTGTAGCAAACTTTACATTTTAAATTCATTTCACGTACATTATTGTTGTTGCAACAGAAATACAACCAACCCATACCTTTTTATCAGAGTGAATTCAATAGAAACCATCTACACTAGCCAATTGCCTTCCTCTTCTGTAGCATCAGTTCACCTGCCAAACCTTTATAAGCATTATATGGTGGCAAGTTTAAGATAGGGAAAAGGGGTACCATTAACCACTGGCATAAGAGTACCAGGTTAAAGAATACCTTCTCCTGGGGTTGCATTGATATCTCTTGAAAGTTTGAAACTGGATGGTAGTTTAGGTTGCAAATCTGGAGCCAGGGGAAATGTTAGGGCACAAACACACATGGTTTTTTGTCTTCATTGGAGAATGACTCTCCTGCTGCAAGGTTTCACATAGGGCTAGCTGCTTCCTTTATCTCAATTGCCCTTGGTCCGTACAGCGCCTTTCTGTTGGGGTCAGACAGCTTGAGGTTGCACTGCAGAAAAAAATTTGTGATGAAATCAGCAAAATAGCAACATAATGAACGAAGAAGAGTTGGCAATTCAGCAGGCTGGCATGTATTACCAGCTCTTCTTCGTCTCCCAGTGAGACCATGCTTTTCATCTTTTAGTTTAGCCCAAAAAAGTCCAAATGCGATAATCAACCAAAATAATCTTACTCGCTTTTATCATCAGTATCATTCAGGTCAGAATTCTCCCCATTCACAGTCATCATCAGTTCCATTGAAATCAGAAATGCTCTAATTCAGCTGTATCTATAAATGAATATTACTCCCTCCATTGTAAACTACAGAGTTAAGGAGTCCCTGAGCCAAATTAAGGTCAAAATGCTCCCTGTTCAGTTGCTCAGTGAAGATATAAGAAAGAGGATGAAAGGTAAGAAATCGAGACATAAGCTTGCATAGAGCAAACCCCAGTCAA
The DNA here is from genome assembly GCA_020921065.1 of Vaccinium darrowii. Lineage (NCBI taxonomy): Eukaryota > Viridiplantae > Streptophyta > Magnoliopsida > Ericales > Ericaceae > Vaccinium > Vaccinium darrowii. Next base: position 5,951,834 of record CM037156.1, read on the forward strand.
ACTGTCAAAGTGACAAAGAAATTAACTTGTGGCACATACGGAAACAAATGTTGAGCCGACTAGTTCTTCAAGTTCAAAGATACAACACTAATTTTAATTTGGAGTGATCCACCACCTTTAATGTCTGCAACTCAGCAGAAAGATGAATGAAAATTAACAACTAAGCATCATCCAACGAACACAACTGTGGAATTTACACCCATGACGACAGCGTCTATAGCTACCAAATCTATTGTAGAGCACAGAACTTCAAGATTAAGGAATACAGAACATGGAAAAGTGGAAAAGAACAGAAGAAACATTGCAACTTACAAACTATCCAACCTAAAATAGCCGAAGCGGAAAATGGTGGTTAAGTAGTCATTCATATAGCAAATAGCAGTACAATTCTAAATCTATTTTATGATCTGAAAAGGGATTTGAAATACTATGAGAAGGAAACAACAAACAGGAAAGAGAGGCAGAGATCTACCTGACCAGATTCTTCATATTTGATTCCAAGATTCAGAACAAGGAAGAAAGTTATGTCCAAGAACAAGAATATCACGTGCACAATCAACAGACTCTAGTTGCTTTGTTAGTTGACCTAAGCATTCAAAAATCTGCTCCGATTGAGGGTGCGACTTATCTCTCACAATGAACTCAAAAACGCTACCATTCACCTCAATTGAGCTGCAACCAGGAGTTTTATCCACGCCTCTATCTCTCATCACCTTCCTCACTTCCCTAGCCTCCTCCCACCTTTTGGCTTGCCTATACATATTTGCGAGCAACACATAAGTTCCACTGTCATGAGGATCCAACTCAAGTAGTTTCTTGGCTGCCCTTTCTCCCATTTTCATGTTTCCATGAATACGACAAGAGAAAAACAATGAACCCCACACCGCAACATCTGCCTCAATGGGCATGCTATTAATAAGCTCTTCTGCCTCATCCAAGAGACCAGCCCTACCAAGAAGGTCAACCATGCAAGAGTAGTGTTTATGGTTGGGGGATAAGTTAAACCTGGAATACATTTGGACGAAATATTTGCGACCCTCTTTAACCAAACCTCCATGACAACAAGCGGATAGTAGACCAAGAAATGTAACCTCATCTGGCATCGCACCAATGTCAATCATTTTCGAAAAGTAGGATATGGCATCGTGTGCATTACCGTTAAGTGCTAAACCACCAATTATTGTTGTCCAAGTCAAAGAGTTTCTTTCCGGAATCTCATGAAAAACTTGAAGTGCATTCGCAATATTACCACACTTTGCATACATGTCAACTAAAGCAGTGCCAACGGAAACATTAAGACAGAGTTTTTGCCTCTCAATGTAACGATGCATCCATATTCCAACATCAAGTGCTCCTAGTTGTGAGCAAGCTGATAAGCAATGAAGCATAGTCACGTCATCAGGCTTCAAGTTGCTAGCTTGCATCTCATGAAACAGAGCCAATGCCTCCTTGCAACACTTGGCATGAACATAACCACCAATCATGGCATTCCACGGAACCACATCTTTCTCTTCCATTTCATTAAAAAGCCTTCGTGCAACTTCCAAATGCCCGGATTTGGCATATCCAACAATCATTGTAGTCCAAGAAACTGTGGTTTTCTTTTCCATCTTTTCAAACAAGAAGTTTGCTTCCCCAAGATCCCCACATTTCACGTACATGTCCATGAGCGCATTAGTAAGTGGAATGGTTAAATTCAATTTGTTCTCTGCAATATAATGATGAAATTGTCTTCCAAGGTTTAACTCCTCCAACTGCGCGCATGACGAAACTACCCCAATCATTGTTACCTCATCTGGTCGAATTCCCTCTGCCTCCATTTCTCGGTAAACCCTCAGTGCTTCATTCGCCTGCCCACTCCGAACATATCCATTAATCAAAGAATTCCAAGAAACCAAATCTCTCACACAACTTTCACCGAACACCTTATGTGCCACGTCTAATTCTCTACATGACACCAACATATGAATTGAGGCATTATGCACATATACATCCGAATCAAAACCCAATTGCAAAACATGCCCTATAATTTCTCGACCCATCCATATCAACAATAATCGAGCACAAGCTTTAAGCAACAAAGGGTAAGTGTAATTATCAGGCCTACACCCACCACTCCTCAACATATCTCTGTACAACCGAACAGATTCTTTTGGGTTTTCACTCTCCGAAAAACCTCTAATTGCCACATTCCACGAAAACACATTCGGGCACCGAGTATTTTTCAATATCATTTTACAGTAATCAAGATTACCCGATTCCGAAATGGCACAAAAGGCAACCAACCGACTTGAAGCGAACCCATCTAAGATCAATCCGGTTACCGTCATTTGGGCTTGGATTTGCTTCAAATGGGTCATTGAAGTGCATTTTTGTTCTAAGAGAGCGAGTAAGGGGTTTGAAAGGACAAAGGTGTGGGTTGTGTTCCAGTTGTTGGGTTTGTCCTTGTGGGGTAAGAGAGAGCGAGTGTGGAGAGAAGAGAGAGAAGAAAAGGAGGATGTGTTTGTGAGGGGTTTTGGTGTCAATGATCTGAGGTTGATGAGAAAGAGATTGAGCATCAGATGGAGGAAGCGCTTTCCGTTTATCAACTGTCTTTGTATCCAGCCTTCTGTAAATGGCTTTCATAACAGTAAGCAGAAGCAGGAAAATTTCAAAAAACCTGTTGTGAGATTAAACAAAATATACAACTGAAAACATAACTGCAGAGAATTACCAGTTCAGCTTTCGAAGCCAGAACAATGAGGGTATAGAATGGAAGAACAGCTGCAGTTCCCAATGAAAAAACACTACTGGCAATATGAGGGCTTGCCAACCCTGCAGCAGTACAGAAAACAGATAGGTCATAGGTGTCTCTAGATATAATTGAACACTGAAAGGAAGATCTGAGCACACTGTGAGAGTGAAGCATCATCTCATTTCCCCCAGTACAACTAAAAGACTTAGTCTCCTAATTGGCATGAAGGCTCACGTTACTGGAGTTTTGATGGAAAAAATATGAAGACGAGAAACCGGGTTCTTTATTTGGAGAAGATAAATAATGAACTCATCTCGATACCCAAACTAGCATTCTCCCAACAATTAGTTACCATCAAGGGGGGGAACAAACTGGCAGTTCTGACCCTTCACCTATGTAGCTCGGAAACTTTGTCAAAGGTCACGTACCGGTTTCAGAAACTTGTCCGACTCCGACACTCTCCAAACACATGTTCGACACTTAAATCCGAAAGTGTCATATTTCCCTCAACGTTTTGCTCTGGGACAGTTTAAAAAATACTCCGGACACTCTCAGGACAGTCGCAAAATAAGTCGGCAGTATAGAATGAATGATAGGCTTTAATTAAAAATTATGGAAGTTTTATTGTTTACGCGACCGATGATGTTTTATTACCCAACTGATGAAACACTTTTTGTCAAAATACCAATGTGAATCATTTAAGGTACACACTACATATTCATAATTAGTTAATTACAACTTTATATTTGTGTATTTACTCATATAATAGTAGTGTTCTAAAAGTCAGGACTAGTCGGCGACTAAGTCGGGGTCGGGGGCTCTCCGAGTCGGCTAGGGCCTAGTCGATTGATTTAGTCGCCGGCCGACTTAGTCAGGTTCAAGTCGGTGACTAATCGGACAAGTTGTCTAATCGGAAAAGTCGCGAATCGAAAAAAAAAACGGACAAGTCGGCGACTAATCGGAAAAATTGGGGTAAAAAAACAGAATTTGCTAAATTTTTGGGGCTGCAGTGTAATTGTTTTGAATGTTTTTTACTTTTTACCCTAATCCCCAAATTGTTCTCTCACCTTTTCAAACCGATTGCTGCTGCTGGAGAACGCCGACAATAAAATCGGTTAGCTCCCTCTCTTCTCTTCTCTCTCGGTTAGCTCTCTCTTCTCTTCTCTTCTTCTCAGGAACATCATTCTTTTCGCTGTACAGTTGTGCGTGTATGTACACTGTACAGTTTCTCTCTCTCTCTCTCTCTCTCTCTCTCTCTCTCTCTCTCTCTCTCTCTCTCTCTCTCTCTCTCCCCGTTTATCACACAGTCACACTACACCAGAAACTGTGGAGGATGTATCTGTTTAATACCTTTTTTGAGTTTTTCGGTCAAACTCAAAACTGTGGATGATGTACAGTACATTAAAAAACAGTTTTAATAATTTAATTGTCTCTTTATCTATCATTACGAGAGGCTAAGGTTTGTGGTTTCCACGTATAGATTGTAGAATGTACATTAAAAAACAGTTTCCACATACTGTAGATTGTAGAATAAATCAATAAATTAACACACTATATATTGTTGTTGTGGTTTGACACTAAGGATTAATTATTCTTGTTGTGGTTTTAGTTGCCACTATGTTTTTATTTGATGATTTGCTACTTATGTTATTCTACTTACTCAAAACTTATGAAGGATGAAGGAGAATATATATTTTAAAAAATAATAATCTAGTCGCCTAGCCGCTAGTTGGCAGCCATCCGACCTGAGAGCGACTAGCGTCTTTTAGAACAATGTATAATAGTATAAAAACATATTTCTCACAACGTGTCCCCCAATATGTCAGTGTCCTCCAATTTTTTAAAATATACTTCTCGAAATGTCCGTGCGGTGTCACGTGTTTGTATCGGTACTACATAGCCCTTCACTCTCGCACAAGTCGCAATTAGAGTCAGTGTAAACAAATCCCATAATTTAGAAGAAGCACTAAACAACAAATTCAAAGCGCAAATGTAAAAGGTAGAAATGTAGATGACAAGCCCTTCACTTTCAAGACAAGAAATGTAGATGGCAAAAATTAGCCATACAATGGGATCATAATGTTCCGGGTTGCATCTTACTGAAACTCATAGCATAGCAAACTTTACGAGGAAATTAAATAAACTCATCCCGAAAAAAATACCTGAAGTTTGAGACTGGTGATAAATTTTGCTCCTTTCTTTCCACATGATATAAATAAATTTACCACTTGCATTTTGTTTTAAGTAAATGAGTTTTAACTTTCAATAATCTCTTACGCATGCATGTGCATCAAATTCTTCATCATTTTTTCCTCCATGATTATCATTATTATAAATATAATAGAAACCCAGAACATATGTAATAAATGAGCATCATTAGTTTTCAAACTACACAAATTGTAGAAATGAGAGGATTACATGAAGCACGAACTACACAGCTCCTTTTATAAGGTTGGAAACTCCGCAGGTATGGTCTAGCGATAGTTCTTGATCCAACCATGAAAATCCAGTCACTTAGCAGCTTGGACACCTTTACAGGAACTCATTGGCCATAAATTAGGAGTTTGGTGCAATTAAGAGCAAAAGTGGATCTTTCGGTTGCAGGTAGGTCTAGTAACCACCACAGAACTGTTTATGTACAAGTAGAAGTATTTGGACAATATGAGGCAAATAATGGTTAGTTTACGTAAATACCCAGCATATGACAACCCAATATTGTTTTGTCATTTTGAGACGTATCCATTGGAGTTTAAATGAAAGACACCGTCATTTCTGTATTCCCTAGGGGACACCCAATGGCGTAGATTGCATTCCCCAGAAAACAGACTCAAGTCTGAGCCTCCTCAAGTTACCATTGAAATATAAAAACCAACTGATATTTCTCGTTTTAACAAGCAACCCTACTGAAATTTCTGATACAGAAGTAAAAATAGGAACAAACACTCGTATGATCCAGTAGACTTTTTTTCTTTTTTTCTTTTTAACGATTGCAATCTAGAAAAATAACTGATAGCTTTTACTTGAACTTCAAGGGAAATTCTCCATTGCATTTCCCCCTTCGAGGACAGGGAATCTTGCAAATTTCATGTACAAGTCCAGTTCAAAAATAAATTTAAAAAAAAAAAATTATTCATGTACGATTAAAATCCAGTTGAACACAATCAATTAATCAGTTAACATGTCAGTATCCAACAAAACTTGAGTAACTAAAAGACGAATCAGGGACAAAGGTGGTAATTGAATTATTAATTGGTAACTTTGTCATTGCTCTAATGGAAAGCATTGACCTAATACAAGTGTCACATGCACAACTGATAACCCAGTTGGTATTAGTAATTACATACACAGCAATCGAAAGAACCAATCCAACCCATCTAAGATCTACCAAAAAATTAAATCAATGCCCACATACCTCCTTCGAAAACCCAACTCTAATCAATCAGAACTACATTATACCCGAATTCTTTTTTTACTTCAAAAGTGCCCAAGGTCACGAAAAAGCATTGTATGAACAGATGCGAAGTTAACCCGAATAAATACATATGTGAAGGGAAAAACATACCTTAAGTGACAATTGGGAAAGAGAAAAGCAATGAGAGAAGACCATCTTCAGTGGGAAACTAAGAAACTGAAGAAGAATTGGGGAAACAGCAACGATAACAGAGATTTCTTCATCCGCTTAAGTTGGAGCTATAAACAAGGAATCAAGAAATCAATAATGGAGATTGGGAAAGCAGAAGGAAGTATGACACACGCAGCTCCCTCGTCGTCGTGTCAATTGGGAGAGGGAAATGGGACGGTGGTCTCGTCGCTCTCTGAGTCCGGAATTTCGAAATCAAATAAATCTCCGACCAGACAAAGGTTACTCGACCAGACAAAGGTTATTGGACTGGAAAGGAATGGAACCGGGGGAGGTGCTGCGCAGCCCCGTACTGCGCAGCGTGCTATGCGGGCTATTTCGGCTCCGTTCCGGCACTGTTTCGATGATCGGAGACGTCCACCGTGTAAAGCTCGTCGAGTATTACAAATGTACCAAAAATCAAGTCGATCAGATATCGTTAAGTGCCTCATCGGAACACAAATAAGTTGAAAAAAAATTGGAACGCACATGTCTTGAAACATTAAATGAAAACCATTGAAACCATTTTTTTCAACATATTTGTGTCTCGATGAGGCACTTGACGATATTGGATTGAGTTAATTTTTTGTACACTTATAGTACTCGACGAGCTTTACGTGGTGGACGTCTCCGATCGTCGGAACGGTACCGGCGCAGCCCCGAAATAGGCCCGCACAGCACGCTGCGCAGCACTGGGGCTGCGCAGCACCCCCCCTGTTTCCGGAATTAATCGCCATTGGTGGTAGGTTGGTCATTTCCTCAAACCCATTCGAATTCGATCCGATCTCCGATCTGAACGGATCGGCAGTATGGAGATCTGCTTGGAGATTGGATAGGATATTGGGATTTTTTTTGAAAATGTTTGGGGATCGGGTAGGGGTGGAGATAGGCATGTCCCCGCCTCGAATCCGCTCCGAATCCGTTCCCCGATCCATCCCCTCTCCACTCCACCCCGTCCCCGAATATAGGGGTCTATTCATGAGTTATGAAACTTTTGGGTCCCACCAAATTTTCTTCAAACACATGGGGTCACACTAAATTTTCTCCAAACATATTATTATAATTGAACTTTGTAATACAATAAATGCTGATTAAATAAGAAATGCACCCCTATAATTTGAATACATCCCAACTGGGTTGACATCTTTCCTCCTTCTACAGCTGGGGTGAAATTAAACACTGATGGCTGTCGATACGAGAGTACGGGCAAAGCAGGATTCGGAGGAATTTCCAGAGATCATAAAGGAATTTGGGTGTTGGGCTACTACGGCAAGTTAAGCTGCAATTCAAGCCTTCAAACTGAACTTTGGAGTATCTATAGAGGCCTAACAATCATGCTTGAGAAAGGTATCCAAAATGTCAACATAGAATCTGATTCCCAAGAGGCGGTGAACCTGATAAATGATGGTTCGACGGAGAATCATCCACACCAAGTTCTAATCACGGATTCCAAAATCCTTCTTGACCGCACTCGTGCAAACCTGACTCATATCTACCGGGAAGCCAACCAAAGTGCCGATCACCTCGCTAGATTGGGAGCTGAACAAGCAGAAGACCTCGTTGTCACATAGGAATCCCCTCAATCTGTTCGCCATTTCGTGATTGAGGATGTCCTGGGCGCTGGGCGCTATAGGGATTACTTTATGTTCTGCTATTTGTTTTCTATGTTTGCTTCTGTTGTAAGACTTTCCTTGCTCTAGTTCTATGAATTCCGTTGCACCGAAAAAAAAAAAATGCATTCCTAAAAATATACACAAAAAAATGCAAAATAAAAACAATATTTTTCCAATCGAGCCATTGATTTTGTTGTTCCTATTGATGAAATCAATTGTGTAAACTTTCTTCTCGATCGAGTTTAGAAAGTTTGTCGATCGGGACCCAATTTGTTTTTTTTAATGATACTTTTCATCCGATTAAATGCCTACTGATACGCGATCGGCTTAATTTTTTCTACGACTGATGGATACCATAATATGATATCTTACTTGTGGTTCCTTTAGTTTTCAAATTAGAAATCCAGTTGATACTTGATACAACTTGAATTGAAGTTGGCAAACACTTACGCTTACACATGGATACCGTGCCAACGATAAACGTACCGTGGCCGTGCCGTTCGACACCTCTACCTGTAACTTGATTTTAGCATTTAATTTGAACTGAGATTCTAGATTTCTAGTATTTTTTTTTTAAATGATTGGATCCCCGAATCCCTGTAGGGATCTCCGTTCCCCATTTCGAGTGGGGATGGAGGATGACAATAAAGCCCCGTTGGGGATCGGGTAGGGGATGGATATGGAGAAAGAGTTTGGGAATTGGGGGTGGAGCTAGTACTCTCTGACCCCTATTCGTCCCCATGCCCATCCCTAATTAGTGGATGTACTCTATTGGTGCACACAGGCCCGTGTGTCCGCCCATTTCATTTTATTTTTTGAGAGTTTGGGATAAATATTTAGGCTTATAGGATTGGACTAGATTAAAATTTTAGGCCTATTTACTAAATGAGCTGGGTTTGAGAAAATCCCTTGAGACCTAACACAGCCTAGCCCTATTAAATAATATTTTTATTTTTATACAATATGTACGTTGTTACTGCTATAAGTCCTAATTTCTTAGTGGTTTTTTTCTTGAAGTAAGCATCTTCTCTTATTAAAGAATAGGTTTCATCTTTGTGTTCTTACTCTTCAATTTATTCTCTACTTTTTTAACGGTTATTTACTTTAGTTTTGTTGAATTTAGAACTTTAACTATATTTATTACAATTATGAATTTAAAATTTGTGATCGTTATGATTGATTAATTTATTTTTGTGATACGCTTTACAAAATTAGATAGGGTTGTTGGACGGGCTCGGGAAACTAAATATTTAATTGGATTGGGCTTCGACATATTAAACGAAGCCCAATTATCGATGGGCCGGTCTTGGACTTGCACAAGTCTTTTTATTATCTAGTATAAGTCTGGCCTGCTTAAATAAGCCACTTAATTTATTTTTTTATCAAACTTTTTTGGTTTATTGATTCGTCTTGACAGGAGAAATCAAAATTAGAAAAAAATTAATGATCCAAACTCAGAATATTTCGAATAACAACAAAAAAAAAACAGTTAAAATATGTGTCCTTTTTGCTTATTTTTTTCTTTACTAAAATGTTTTGAGTTTGGATCATAATTTTTTTAATTTTTTCAATTCTTCTCTCGAGACAAATCAATGATTCATAAAAATTTGACGCAAAACTAACAAATGAAAAAAAAAAAAAAAAAGAAAGAAAGAAAGAAAGAAAGAAAAAATCAAGTGGCTTAATAAAATGAAAAGGAACAAGTTTCGGCGATAGCTTGCTTATAATTTAGAAAAATATAACATTTTTAAAATAAAATAAAAAACCGTGAACTAAACCAGCTTTATATTGTCGGGGGAATTTGTATTAGCCTAGGGCCGCCACTTTCACAATCCAATCCCACCCTCCAAATCTCTTATCAAACTAATAATCCGTTTATAAATTAAGCTGCACAAAATCTTCGCGTTCGTTTCTTTTTTTCTTTCTCATTTTCTTTTTTTTTTTTTTTTTTTTTTTGGAACTGGCATGTTAGTCTGTGAACACATTTTTAAATTAAGATGCTTAAAATGCTAGATATCATATAGCCGCGTCAAATGGAAACTTGTAAACGAATTAGGATTTCGTACGTTTTTTTCAGCAGTGCAAAAAGGGTGTTTTCAAACTCTCATATGTGTATGTCCAGATTCATTGTTGCTAAAATCTCCTCCCCACTTCATTTGCTAAAATCTTCCACTTGATTTTAGCAAATTCCCATTTTAGCAAATGGAAAACTACCCCTTAACATGGATAGTGAGAAAACCCGTCACATAAAATAATTGTTCCACTTCCTTAGCTATGAATTGAACTAAATTTTGGCCGGATATTTGATTTGAACAACTGGATATGGCTGCTCTGATAAACAAAATAAACCGATGGATCGTTTCTCAAGAACACTCTTCATTGAAATGATTGAGTTTCCACACTCCAGCAAACATCTAACTACTTACCGCAGTCCCCTAATAAACTAACACAGTGTTTCAGTTTGTTTTTGACAGGACGACGAGTGTTCCTGCGCTGCACACTTTTTCTGGATCGTGGTGCGAAAAATTGAGAAATTTCTCAATAGTTTTCGACTTTTCGTCGTAGTCTTTGTCATTCTTCCCCCTCGCAGCTTTAAGTCGCGAGGCTTAAACTTTACATGCTACTAAAAAAACCCAGAAACACAAACCAACAGTGAGATTCTTTAGCTCAACAACACCTTTTCTTTTCAATCTCTGAACAAAGCCTAATTCTGATGCTTATTTCCTGCATTTCTTCCCGTGAGATCCGACACCAAATAACAAGGATAAATTGCCAAGAACCGTACTTTTTGAGCAGCGTTTAGTCCGGAAAGACTGACAAATTTGGGAAGAGAATACTGCTTAAGGAGCTAAGACAACAAAAGCGAAACTCAAAGAAACAAGAAATTATGTGCCCATTTCCAAAGGTATATAAACAGGTGAAGTTATGATAGCAAAGTGCAATGTTTTCGAGCAGACCGAAAGCTCTAAATTTCGAAATCCTTCAAAGGACTATGTTGAAGATTCGTGACGGAGATCAACAAAATAAGAAGAAGATCAATAGAGAGAGAGTTCCCAACAAGCGCAAGTCAAGAAAATAGCGGCAGTTACGATTCTCGAGGATGAAAGATCAATCAAAACAGATATGTCGAATCCAAATTCCGAAAATTGCTTCCTCTGGAAATATGCCATCGACGAGCACAGTTACACAGCAATATGTGCTCATGGAGGAGGAGAAAAAACCCATGATCTTCGTCCTTCCTTCCAAGCTTATAGAAAAAAAAGAAGATGCTCGAAGATCAAATCGCATATCCAGTGGGAATCTATCAATTAACATATGATATGGGATGCTTGAGTTTTGTTCAGAATAGCTTAGGCGCAACAGGTTGGAGGCACTTGCTGCAGTACTGAGGCTGAGTTTTCCGGCTAAAATCAACTATGATTTTGGCACCTGATGAAATCACTTGCCAAAATCAGGGTTAATTTTAGCAACTGGGTTGCTAAAATCATTTGAAAAACTCAGTTGAGGCCATTTGGGAATGAAGCTGTGTCATCAAGAGAGACAGCAATTTGGCTAACGGAAAGCCTAATGAATATTCAAAACAGGGTTCATCGATGACCAAGCAATTTGGTTCGTTTTTAAAATCAAAATTCAACTTTTGACATATATCTTTGATCAAGCTGATTTTTTGCGTGGATATATTATTTTGTGGGCCCTACAAGATGAACGGTTCAGATTATTACAATGATCGCACAGTAAGACTCACAATGGGTGTTTGCGCCACATCCGTAGATAAGATAATCCCTTGGTTGTTCATAGGGTTTCATACGTGTTTGGTGTTTGCATGGAATTCAGCGGCTATCCTAACACTTTTGTCCGCTTCGCATTGTACTAATTTTCTGTTTCCTATCACTTTTGTCGGCCTCACATTTTGACTATTATTCTTGTGTTATATACAAAAGAAAAGGGATCCTCTTCATCAGCTTATAAATGAATTGGACGATTAGTGTATCCATTTGTAGGTCTTTCCCACATTAATTTGATATTCCAATTTTTTTATATTTTAGAGCTCACTGAGAACGTCGATCATATGCAAAATTGCACCGATCAAATAGTGATGGATATGATTGGAGAATGCATTTATATGGGAAAAAGGATATTGCAACACCAAATTGGAACCTATTGAACTGATCTATTTCAAGGAGAAAATTTTGTGTGCAAATTGGGTACCGAACAAGTGGAATGGTGGCAAGACCTGGTGGTGCCGAGTGTACATCTCAAAGCGGTTCACTGGTGTCACCGCTTTATTACAAATAGGAAAGGGAGAAAGAAATGCTCCAACCACTCAAAATATTATGTCTGACTCATTTTGTTCAGTCCAACCTAGTTAGCCTAAGCTGTCCTTTCCCTCCACAAGAACATCTTTTGTTCGTAAGCCTCGGCCAATCAACCTAGATGACATTTCATTCTGGATATAGTCAATTACTATTACCAATAATGCTACTCTTACACCCTCTCAGTTACACTCTTCTACACCCTGCCTATATGGCACGTGGGCCCCACGCGGGACCCGCCCACTTAACCCCTTAAGGAAAGAGAAAAAAAAAAAAAGGAAAATCGGAACACAGATAGAGTGGGGGTCGACCACAACCCAACCGCCGCCGACCACCGCAAACAGAACCCCCGGGGGGACGCAAGCCAGCCACGACTCACTACACCGCCGACGACCACCACCACGGCCTCATCTTTTTCTTTGTCTCTCTACTGGTACAACAATGGATGACTCATGGTCTAAAACGAAATCGAATAGCTTCGATAGGTCAATCTCGAAATCGATTTCCCAACCCCACCCGACTTCACCCTCAAAATCCTCGCTAGAGAAATTCTTCTACCATCGCCTTACCTCAATTGTCCGCCGTCTCCACCAGAGTACACCGCTGCTCGAAAACTCTCTGACAGCCTTCAGATCGTCTCCATTTATTTTCTTTAATTGGTCATCGACTTGGGGTTTAGTGTTGTTTCGAATCTCCAAAAATCAGGAAAGGAAAATAAGAGAACCAAATCAAATTGGAAACTGATTTTTTCTTTTGCCATTGCAACTTCCCTCCCAGATTGGGTTGGATGAGATCCAAATAATTTTCCTTCTGCTGTTGCCTGATTATGAATACCAAGTCTAACCTTATTTTACTTTTCCCCCTGTTTGTGCAATTGCAATAATGCTACTCTTACTTTTCCCATTCTGACCTCATCGCCGGTGGAGCGGGTTTGCGATCACCTGGATCGTGTCTTCGTGGTGGAGTACGGGAGTATCTGGTGGACTGGTTCGCAATCGCCTGGATCGTCTCTCTCTTCTCGAACTGAACTTATGTGGCCCAGGTGCCACATAAGCGGGGTGTAGAAGAGTGTAACTGAGAATGGGTGTAAGAGCAGCATTACTATACTACTTTTTTACAAAGACATTCCTTTCCATCATAAACTCATAGTCATTAAACCAATTACTGAAATACAGATCGAGGCAGTCCAGACAAACTCATTTATCATTCAATCTACAAAAATGATACAGACACACCCACCCGGACACACTCTGCCACACCCCACTCACATGTGGGGTGGGTCCCTCCCGGGTGGGTCCCCTCACATGTGAGAGGGGGTGTGGCAGAGTGTGTCCGAGTGGGTGTGTATGTATCATTGTTCTTCAATCTATACCCAACCTAATTCAGAAACCTCCCCGCTCACCATTCCACTAACAAAAAAACAGATTTTCACAAAAACCAAGACATATCATTCTCTCACAATACATCACATAAAAAACCGTGAAAAGCCAAAATGTCAAGTACATTCATTATGATTTTATGTTGTCCTTTGTATATATTTATAGTATATACTCCACTTGTTATAGTTGTATAGATAATAGAAATTTAAAGAAAACGTAGCACCAACTATAAAAAAAAGCATTGATAATTTAAAAGGTCTAAAAATATTTTAAATTGGTTTTTTTTTTTTTCTATTGCTTATATTATCTAGCGTTCAGAAAATCAAATGTCTTCCACTACTAGTATTTTAGGTTACACCAAGTTGTAATCTACTCGACTGATTGGACTACGTATGACTCAATTTCTTTTATTTGTGCATTTAAATATGAAAAATAAGAAAAATAAACTCGAACGAATACAAATCTCATTATCTCAGCCCATAAAATTCTCTATTTTAGAGGTCATAAACTCAATTTCTTTTATTTGTGCTTTTAAATATGCATCTCTTCATATACCTTTAGAAGAGAACTCGATGTCAACCCTGAAAAATGAAGCAGATGAGAATCCTAAAATAGTCAAAACACTTGCAAATTACTAGAAATTTTACACGCGAACTTCTTATCAACTCCCGAGTTTCGTCATTGTGCTGTTGTGTTACATTATCTATCCAACAAACTGAATACAAGATTGTGCTGTTGTGTGAAATTTTCATTCAAATGAAATATTCACTACAAATACGCTTATCGAGAGGTCATTACCTATACCACAACGAGCGGTGATTTCACGTCCTAGCAATCCTCTCTTCCTTGGCTTCAAGGGCCTCTACTTCCTCGTTTGACAGAATATCAACAATTGGTTCATAGACATCCCACTCCCTTCTCTTCCTGAAAAAGAAAAAAAGCTTGGCAGTTGGTGTCATGTATGAGACAGATTTTATTAATCTAATCACTACATTGAGTACACATGATGCAGATTAATTTGACAGTGACCGTGAATGAATCGTAGCTGACAAACAATAACACACTTCTTCAAATTTCGTTGTGCGATTGATGACTTATGGCTAGTAAGTGCCATTCTGGTTTTTGAATCGCTTTATTTTGGCATGCTGACCAAGCATTTCATAACAAAAAGTTCAACACATTCTTCAAGTCACGAAATAGAAGGAAATGAAAAGGCTTACCTAATGACACTCGATCTGTAACCAAACGACTTCATCAAGTCCAATGCAGTTCCACCTGCCTTACTGAGAGAGAGAGAGAGAGAGAGAGAGAGAGAGAGAGAGAGAGAGGCCCGGTGGCGGGGTGGAGATGCACAATATTGTTAGTGATAAGCAATAATGACACGCAAACATTCATCTAGCATACACTCATCTTTATCAGGTAATCTCCCTCCTTACCCCATGCAAGATACAACAATAAAATATACCTGGCCGGGAATTGTTCAGCCCCTCTGCGACCCTTCTTATTTATTCTGGTTTCCCTTGCTGAAGCTACACTTTGAATTGCAATCTAGCACATGAACTTATAAATATGGTCAAGGGAGCCAGAATAACAAGTTCCGGTAAAGGACACCAACAACTTATGATATGAAAGAGCATTGCATCCAAACCTCATAAAGTTGTCCCCTGATCGCAACCGCAATTGCAGGCTGCAAGATAGTACTCATTTTTTAGGCTGCAGAACATTTATGGAGAATATAAAATAACGGGAATCTTTTACTACAAGACAAAAGGTTCAGATTCAAGAGCATGGTGGACATGCGCAAGAACACTCAATAGCATAAGGTGACTAGTGACTACCTTGATTAGATTCTTACGCGTTTCATATTTCACAACAAATAAGAGCTGCAGTCAATTGATATGAAAGTTTAACTATCACAATTACTCCAAAAAAATGTTCTCTTCACCCATAGAAACAGATTCAAAGCGTCGATTGGGAAGGTAGGGCAATAAAACCTTGACGACGAGGAAAAGGTGATAGGCTAACAGCTGTAAAGAAAGCTCTCAAAGCATGGATTTAGAAACTACTCACAGTGAAATGTTGCAGACAAGATCACTTACAAAGCTAAGGGTCAAACAAAGTTCACATGTTTACCTTTTTTCTATCCCATTAAGAACATATAAATGTGTTCACTATAAAGAAGCAATTTATGGAGAATCAACTTGTATGCAATATAAAAAGCCAGAAACTTCCATATTTCTCAAACAACAGGAGTTTGGTAAATACCGTGAATTAACGGCCAAAATAAGCATTGTAGCGGCCGGGTCCATAAGGGTCAGCAGAGGCACTATCACCCCAACTGCAAGAGGGCCAAAAAGATCATCCACCTCAGAATCTACGAAACTGAATGCAGCTCTGTCCTTCTCGATGGTGCCGAGCGATCGGCGTCCTCGGCGAGGAGCGCGGGCGTGCGGTCGCTGACGAATATGGATTTGAACAGACGTCGACCGCGCGAGTGGTGCCGAGGATGTGGCGTCCTCCGTGCTGCTCTCGGATTGCTCTCGGGGACTCCGGCGAGGAACTTGCCGAGGGCACGGGGAACCGGGCCACTCGCGTGCCGAGCCGTTCGGCGTTGGTTACGCGGGGAGCTCAGACCTGACTTGGTTCGAGGGAGGCGTATTAGGCACGCTTCACATTCCACGATGGAGCATTAAATGCTGTAATCACCTACTCCGCCACCGCCGCCTGCAGGAGCACGTGGGTGGCGGGGAGCGTCTCGAGGTGATTTGACTACTCGAGCCCACGTGCCATGACATCAGCAGGGATATGGCGTCTGTGGCAGAGAGGGAGATCACATCACCTGTCATTCCAAGCTCGAATGACAGGCGCGTGGGGGGCACCGAACGCGTGGGACGCACACCCCTCAGCCTATAAATACCTCACTGCAATTACTGCAAAGGGGATCCCTCTCTCCTCATTTACTCCCCTCATAACTCCACTTCTCTCTCTAGATCTCTGGCATATTTCTCCCCTCCGGTGACTGACTTAATCATCGGAGTGCCTTCCCGGACCACCACCGTCCGGGCTAGGCACTAACGTGGTTATCTACTTGTGCAGGTCCTCTTCTCCGGCGGACAGCTAGGAGCTCAGGCGTGCACCATTTCTTCTACTATCACCCATTCGGCCCCAAAAAGGGTCCAAAGAGCCCACTCCGGAGGAAAGCACCCCCACAAGCATATTCATTCTTCTATGACAGTCCACCCTAAAAATACCACTTATAGAAAGATTTGCATTCTAATTCAGCATAAAGTTCTCCAAAACATCGATAACAGTCCATTACAGGGCATGACTACAACCCAAAATTAGGACTGTCAATTGAGTCGGGCAAACTGCGAAGCCTTCTTGTTTTGTCCAACAAAGTTTTTTAGGCTCAGGCGCTCACCTTCAATAAGTTTGCTGAGCTGAGCTTGGTGAAAATAGAATCCCAACTTCTTTTTTTGCCCAAGTTTAGGTGAGCCTACCTCATCCAAATAAGAGTTAGGTTAACATAATTGATCAAAGCATTCTATCATATACATAAACCCGGTCTTTCGTCGAGAATAGGTTTGGTGGTCTGAGTATCTTGCTTATCTCCCTCTTTCTTACTTCCCTCTATCTTCTTGCTTCTATCCCATACAATCAAATTATCGTATTTCATAGCAATCTTGGACCCAAACTATAAAAAAAATTTCTGCAATTCTGCAGGTTACAACACAATATCATCAGTGAACACATCCCAATTGCGTCCAGTCAATCGGTCCATATTCCACAAGTAAAGCAAATGAGTAAGGCACAAGGCTGGCCCTTGGTGTAATGTTATTAAACTTGAAAGGTCACTTGCTTCTTTGCAGGTTATCTAATAGTAGTTGCAGCCCCCTCATTCACATATACAACCCTTTTTACCAATAAGGAAGTAATGTCAAATGCTTAACACAGTCATAAGATAAGCCAATTATAAATACACATTTTCACAAACAATGTACTGAATAAACATAAGAGGATCATCATTCACTGTTAGGAGTTATGTGATTTAAGTATAGTGAGTGAGGGTATTTAAGCCGTTTTGTATCTTGTATTCACAACATATAAATCAGTAATGTGCGTATTAGGTTAATAAACACCCTAAACACTTTCTCTACCTCTCAAACAACATGTTCAGAGGCTTTTGGACAAGACTCTCTTGATTGATTGCCCTGTAGGTTGTTCCTTAAGAGCACCTTGTTTCGTTATTTTTTGTGGTCTATGGATCCAATGTTTACCTCTCCACGTCTAGGGGAGTGTTAGAGCTTGTCCTGCATAGGTTAATTATAACCTTCAAAACTAATACATGAGCCTGAGCGACCTCTCCGCTCATTGCCAATTGGTTTTGGTTGGATGGTTTAATTGGTTTCGAGCTGGGGAGCATAACCAAGTGTGTTGTCTACGCAAAGCATTGTATGGTTTTAAGAAGTCCAGTAAAGCTTCAGCAATATTTTGCAATTTGGCATTCATTGATGATTGGTGTCAATCTGACAATTACAAATGATAATTGAAAAGGAATTGATGAGTTAAAAGCTTTTTTACATTTTCAGTTCCATACCAAGGACTTAGGAAAATTGTGATACTCGTGTTATAGAGGTAGGCACAATCAAAAGATGGTAATAGCATCTCAGCAAAATATGTGTCTGATATTCTGGAGGAGACTGTTTGCTAGGGAGTAGGCCTGTTGAGACCCCTATGGATCCCAACGTCAAACTGTGTTCATCATGAAGAATTGTTTTCTAATTCTGATCACTATTGTTGCTTGGTTGGTAAGCTAAACTATCTTACCATCATGCCCTTATATCTCGTTTGTAGTTAATATCGTGAGTCAGTTTATGTATGTTCCTTGTTTTCCACATTGGGAGGTTGTTCTTAGAATTGTGAAGTATCTCAAGACTCATCGAGGACGTGGTCTGTTCTACCGAGCAAGTGGACTTTTACATGTTGAGGTTTTTACTGATTCCGATTGGGCAGGAAAACTGTGACAAGAGATCTGCTACAGGATATTATGTCTTCCTTGGTTGAAAGCTTGTAATGTGGACAAATAAGAACCAGACAGTGGTTGTGCAGAATCAAGCAGCAAATCACATTGCACCCAATCCAGTATTTCATGAGCGGACTAAGCATATTAAAGTTGATTGTCACAATGTAATAACCTGAGACTTGGAGATATTTATTCTCCATTGAGGGAGAGTGTTAGGGTATTGATCTAACAAAGGATTTGCTGGTAGGTCTTATGTGATTTAAGTACAAGAGAGTGAGGGCACTTGAGTCACTTCTTGTGCTCACACAATATACTCCAAATTAGAAATCTAAGTATTAGGGTTACTTAACATCCTAAACGCTGTCTCTACCTTTCAAACAACATAAGCATTATGCACCGGATAGTTTTTTTGAAACTACATTTTCTTCACAATAACAGAACAAATTTTAACAAAGAAAGACCTCCAGTAATCTGCACCTTCCAATTAGGGACATCAGCAGCTCAAAAAAAAGAAAGAATTAGGGTCATCAGAATGCAATGACAGTGCTATTATTGGTCATCAGCAGTGCCTTCACCATTACCATCACCGCAAAGTCAAGAAACGAGGAACGGAGGAAGCATAAAAAATTCACACAACAATCATGCTGAACTAATAAACAAATATACATATAAAATGCACAAGAACATTAGCTAACTGATGCCGACCCCAAACTTTTGCCCCCCGTCCAATCTCGACCTTGACGCAAAGCAAAACAGAAAAACCAAACCCTCTCCCACAATATCTGCTCCAAGCATCTTTATTGTCACCCTCAACAACTCAAGTGATACCACATACATACACCATCCGGTTCAGTCATCGTCATCAGCCCTCCTCCAGTCCTCCCCATCAAGATCTACTTCTACTAACTGACAAGTAAGCCATCCTCCCTAGAACATAAACGTCTTTGGGAAATCTCTGAAAGCTTCATTTAGTTGTCTAAATGTGTCCTATTTTTATTTTCATAATCCTATGGGATCGCACACACTGCAGAGTGCAGATCATGCATAAATCAAATTGCGAGCTTGGAAAGCAAATTGCAATCAAATGATAAAATGAAAAGAAACTGTTTTTCTACCTATTGATTGCCTTTCATTTAGACAAGTGTCATACTCAGAAAAAAAAAAAATCTAACCTAGGCTAGGTCTTTATTATCACACTTACCTAGTATGTAGATTATGAAAAGAGTTATTGGTTTGGGGAGACAAAACATGAACATATTACTTGACATGTCCTAGCGGTGTCATGTTGTATCCGTTTCCTGTATCCAAATCCATGCTTCTCAGGCTCCCAAATAATGACGATGACAACCATCATGACCACCACCAAACCAATAAATAAACACCACCACCACCAATCAGGTTTCCAACGAACAATCATTGTAAACCAATAATCCAGCTACACTCCCATAGCTAGCAAACTTATGTCTACATGACAGACATAGCTGAGGACCGATAGAAAGGTGTTCTAGATATGGGCATACTAGAGGGGGAAATCAGGAAGTTCGATACAAATTCATAACTTTAAATAAATGCGCGTAGCCTGTGTTCAATTTTCAGCGATAGCTTAAGTCCATATGACAAACAGTGACTCAATAGAAACTTAGTTACATGACCAAACAAGATTTAGACACTATGAAGCACGGATGCGGACGCGGGATATGAGAATTCTAAAAAATGGACACGGTGGTAGGGGGACACGGCAAAAATAGATAAATATGTCTTATATATGCAGTAACAGTTTATATGCATAGATATATAAACTTTTCTTTTGATATTTAAGATATCTACACTGTTATATACTCGTGTATATATATTGGTACACACGTATAAATATAAGATATACACCCACAGACCAACGAAAATATATATACTAGTACATACATAGATATATGTACATATATATAGCAAGAGAGAGTGTAATATGCGGGACACGCATGTCCATGCCATGTCCCCCGCGTGTTGCCTGCCAAAAAATAATTTAATTTAAGGGACACGCCAATATGTGTCCCCTCGTGGGACAGGTGTGTCCCCGTGTCCGATACATGGACATGGCGACCTCTAGAAGTGTTGGTGCTTCATAGTTTAGACACCTAATATGAATCAGCAAATTATCTTCTAATAATGTCACACTGCAAATCGGCTTCATCACTACTAGTCTACTCTGTGGAAAAAGAGGGTAAATAAACAAAAAATGTAAAACTACTGTGTGACAAAAATCACTCTCTGGCCCAAAGGATGTAGTTAATTTGCTTTACTTACACCAACTTCAGGGTCTTCAATGCCCAAATCTGTGCAGAACGTTCTTGCAAATTCTTCTGGATTGCTCTCAAAGTTGTTCAAGTCCTGGTAATCAATCAAGAAGGTGTTATGGCAGTGAAAGCATGTAGAACATCTAAAAACAACTGCACATACTGTTAAAAATGGACCATCGTACTTGACCCCATGAGA
Organism: Vaccinium darrowii; assembly: GCA_020921065.1. NCBI lineage: Eukaryota > Viridiplantae > Streptophyta > Magnoliopsida > Ericales > Ericaceae > Vaccinium > Vaccinium darrowii. Next base: position 5,973,002 of record CM037156.1, read on the forward strand.
TATCTGATACTCATTCTCTAATAAACTTACCCACAAAAACTGGTCCTTTATGAGAGTATGGTTTACTCGAAGATCAAGCTGGGAAGAGGCAAATAAAGAAGCACCAATGAGGCCATAATTTCTTTCTTTAATAATGAGATACTTGAAGGGACAAACATGAGCACAAAAACACAGTTTTGTATGCAGATGAAAGAGCAACCATCATGTGATAACCAAAACAGACCTTGATAGTGACAATCTTCTCCCCAGCATACATATCTTGCCCTTCAAGTGATCGAAATTCTGCTAGCTGTGACTGCAATAACACATAATTGGAAGAATAAGAAGAGTAAGATAATGAGTAAGTTGTTTTTCCTTCACTACTTTCCTTTGCAAATAAGTGTAGGTAAGTTGTTAAGGTGCTGTACTCTTGTGGAGTTCAAGCATCCACTTACTTGAATGGATTGAGCAATCTGGGTTATGAAAGCTGGAGGAAGCTTTAAGTCTTTAACCGTCTTTTTTGCAAATATCACCACCTCTGAATCTGGATCTATGATATTAAAAAGATGTGAAAATATCCATTGGACAGAAAGAACAATTTACACATTTTCAATACTAAACACTCATTTCAAGAGCGAATATCGAACAAAAGCAGTTAAAAACACTCGCATGACGTGATCACATCTGGCAAATACATCATTTATTGGCCTCATCACAAAATAGTTTACACAAGCAAATTCTCTTTTGACAAGCAGATATATGAAACACATACACTATGACGTATATTAAGGTGACGACCTTGCCATCTGACCATGATAAGAAACTAGTAAAGCAAGTTAGAAATGACGATAGGCGATAAGTTCTCTCTTGCTGGTTGCAATTAAAAAGTGCAGTTGTTGATTAGTAGCAAAAATGGTGCATCTATTGGCTTCACAAAGGTGCTGTTATTGGTGAACCACACACACTCGGAGCAAGAGAAAATAATTACTGCCTTCCTAGTTTTGGTCATATTGAAGGCCCCAGTAGAAAGACTAACGAGGTGAAGTATGCAAATTGCTCCCCTGAAAACAACACAAACCTCCAGTGCTAAATTGCACGACACACACACACACACACAGATGTGAGGGCAGTGAGGCCTAACAGAGAGGAAGTATCTGGGAGTTCTCTCAACTCTCTAGCTCACAAAAATCATTACAATGTGAGGTAGAATTCAGCTATTGAAACCTATACTTGGCCAGCTTGGCAAGCAACTAATGCAAGCATGCTCAATGTCTTGGGAGCATGTGTGAATACTCCCTAGCTCACAAAAATTGTTACAACATGAGGGAGAATTCAGCTATTGAAACCTATACTTAGCCAGCTTGGCAAGCAACTAATGCAAGCATGCTCAATGTCTTGAGAGCATGTTCGAATACTCCCTCTTCAAGTTGCTAGGTTGACTCGAAGGCATTGCGAGTGCATTGGCATTTCGAGGCGAAAAGAATGTCACCAATCAACACTTTAACAATCCTTTCACTCAGCCAAGAAAGATACATATTATCAACTGTCCAAGGATGGGCTAGAACAATGCCTTTAGGCTGTATTGTAGTCACTCACCAAGCTTCGAGTGGCCTCCCCAGTTCTACCAACCAACCAGGGGGGCAGTCATAATACAGGTACATGAGTTATTGGTCAATAACTCATCAACAATCGTAATTTATTACAGAAAGAGAGAACTTAAAAATTAACACCCTAGTCATCCAACTGTCTCCATGGGTGGCCCAATCACTTGCGAAAAACGTCATTATTTGGTTGATGGTGAGGTTTGAACACATCATCTGTTGCCTCCTTTGGTACTGTGGTAGTTTAAGATACATTCTTAAACTCATTTTCTAAAGTGGAGTTTTTCGGAGAATCTGTGATACTGAAAGGAGATCTTGCTGGAGAGACTCATTTGTCCATTTTTAAGAGAAGAGGCCTTCTTTGGGGGAAGTCTCACTTTATCGAGACGAACGTAAATATTTCTTCATTATTCGAGCGATTATATTCTTCATTCTTCTAATAAAAATAAGAGGGTGGTTTTGGAGCACAGATAACAAAGAGTTTGACCATCTAAAAATAAGGAACATCAGTAAGAAGGTGGCATGTCTTGTGTTAGGCACGTGTCCAAGAACAACACTCAAAGGACACCCCACAAAGTCAAGACACACTAACTTGTCTTGCTCCCTTTCCATTTATCCTTAACTATACAAGTTGTTGAAGTTACCAATTATCCCAAAAGCTTAAGCTATTAGGAAATGGGCCTAACAATGTATATCAAGCTATTCAACATCCTCCCTCACCTGGAACCTGCCTTGCATGTGGAGATACAAATTTACGGATGCAGTGAAAATAGAATGCGAAGGGAAGAAGCCAAATGCAAACGGGAACAAAATGCAAACAGAGAGACTTGAACGCAAGAACTCTTGCAGCCTGAGCTCTGATACCATGTTAAGTTACCAACTGTCCCAAAAGCTTTAAGCTATTAGGAAATGGGCCCAACAATATATATCAAGCTACTCAACAGAGGCTGGAGACATATGTCCATCACAAATGAAACACGTTTCTATTTCATAAGAAAAGAACTAAGGATATCAAAAAAACGAAGTGCTAATATTGGGTCGTAGATAACCTCCACCAAGGTTGTCAAATTGCGATTCGAATCTAGAATGGGTTTGACCCCTTTTCAACTCATGAATCGTAATGATTCGGTCCAAATTCAAAAGGACATTGGAAAAATGTATCTATGATTCTATGCACCTACAAAATAATGATACTTTGTATAATTGAATAATTTAAGCTTAAATAAAAATTCAAATTCGTTTTTCATTATTGATTATTGATTGATCGCGTGGTCTAATAGGAAAGACACTTGTACCTAATGGGAAAATAAATACTATAATAAAGAGGATATGCACATATAGATATGGGTTCATTATAAAAATGAAAGCTTAGCCTTCACACGACAAAAGTTTGTAGCCTAATAGGTACGAAAATAGCTTATATGAGAACATTATGTGAGATCAGAATAAATACCGATCAGCAAATTGTTAACAAATTTTGCCTGGGAATAAGGTTTTTCGTTCCTAAAAAGTGTATATGATCTTATATTCTTGCTTTTCTATAAGATAAGAAAAATCCAGGCAAACCACAAAAGTGGTCTTATATTGTTCCATGCAACAATTGTGATAAAGCTTGATTTACCTATGGATTCATACAGTTTTCGCGTGAACCGTGAATCAAATCATGGAACGTACAATTCACCTTATATAATAAGCCTTGATTCACCTATAGATTCGTATCATTTTTGTGCAAATCATGAATCCAATCGCAAATTGAATCGTGAATCATGCGATTTCAACAACAATGACCTCCACATTTGTGTAAGAAGTAACTCACTGAAACACTTGAATATTGCAGATATTTATACAAGCGTCGAAATATGAATATTGTGTTAAAGTAGTAACTATATTTGGGACAACTCTTACCATTGTTCATGGGACAGAGGTTAGTGACCCATTATACCCATTGATTCCTTGCCTTTAGACGTTTTAGATGCCATCTATGATATGAATTGGTGCAACCATGCTTAAATGATACATAAGTTATGTAATATCTTTTTGTGGAACTTAACTGTTACATGGATGATATTGATTTTTTTTTTTTTTTTGAACATGGGATGATATAGATGTTTAAGTCACAGAAAATATGGGTTTTTAAAATTTCATTGTATGTTACAAGACACGGTTTAATACAGGGTGCGGGTGTAGATCTCGGAGTCGGGCACTTCAATCTTAGGCTAAGTTTTCCAAAAGATTTTAGCAAATCAACCATGATTTTAGCAAATGAGTTCACCAGGTGCTAAAATCAACCATGATTTTAGCACCAGGTGAACTCATTGATTTTAGCAACTGGGTTACTAAAATCTTTTGGAAAACCCAGCCTTAAAGATAGAGGATTCATGGATATGGATCGAAATTTTAGATACGGGCTGGGTAGAGGCATTCATTACATAAATACTTTCTTAACTAGTCCATCATGAAACATGAGTTAAAATAAGACAGCATATCAGTAAGCCTGATAAGTGATAACAAGGCTTTCAAAAGACTCAGATCTCTCTCTCCCTCCTCTAGCTATTTGTCCTACAATCTCACTCTCATTCATTTGCAAAGAAGGAGTCATCTCTGTGGTTTGCATTACAATCTTCTCCAACTCTTAAAGCTTGGTTATGTTTGAAGATTGACGTTTGAGTTCTAACTCTTCTCCTTCCGCAATCTATTGCTCAAAAAATTGTCAAAGCTCTACACACGTGTCCAAATTTTTGGTAGCAATATCAAGTAAGAATCCCACACCTATGTCGTATCGTATCGGCATGGGTGCTTCCCCAAAAATGGGGGATCAATATAACATGAGTTAATTAGTGCTTAAGTAATTACGTAATTACTTAGTACGCTCTTTTGTTTTTTTGCTCGGCAAAAGTCGTAGATGTTAGTTGTAGCTAGTGAGGTTTGAAACCCTGTCGAATGCATGGGAGTACATGGAACTGGGCTACCACTCCACATGCATTTATTGGAAATCACCATGCCAGATCGAGTTGCATGTCCGCGTTTGCACACCTTAGTTAAGCATTTTTCTTGTTTGGTACGAGGGGACACTGGAGTCACCCCAACGGGCGTGGCCAATAGTATGGAGGCAGTCAAATAGCCAAATATCTCTTTTTACGTACCCGTATCATACCAGCACCCATACGTGGGCTACATAGGTAATATCCATGCATATTTTTGTTTCTTCACCAATATCCATGCATGTTCACGCATTTGAATTAACGCATATATTATTGAAATTTATTGTCATCACTTGGTTTTACTATGTTCAACCATTCCAGTAATGATAGAAAGAGAAACAATCAAATCCATAAATTAGACATAAAAGTAGGGAAAGAAACAGAGAGATAGAAGAAGGGGTAGGGGTTGTGAAGGAAATTGAATACCCGAAGGATTCCAGGTAAACGCGTCTCTGAACCTCTGGCCATCGATCTCGATGTCCAGACGAATAGGAACTAGATTGTCAGATGTTGGACTGCATTTCAAAAAGGTGCAACAGTAAATAATAATGTTAACCACAACCAACATATATACACACATAGTGAGCGAGGGAGTCGTTTACATTCTGAACTTGACAGGATTCCGATTAGAGTAAGTGGATGCTGCTGAGAGGTGTTTCATGGCGGCTGGAAGTTGCCCTTCGTGCTGTCCGTCCTCCAACCAAGTATGCTACCGTCGTGAAATATTACAAGAGAGAACCAGTACGATGCAGGGATTTAAAGATGTGCAGAGGCCTGAAAAATAATAGCATCGATCTGAAAAGACGTAAGTAGGAAAATAAATGAATCATCAAAATTGAGCAACGTAATTTGCAAAATTCTAGCATAGACGTAAATAACAAATAAAAAGCAAGGCAACTTTCCTCCTTTTCTAACTCTTTACGAGGATTATAAAAGCAATTAATTGTAGAGAGTCGACAAAGATTTTTTTTTTTGGGAAATTGATTTCGGTCTTGGAAATAATTTAATCACGTATAAGCATACAACTAAATTTGTATGGATAGATAAATTTGCAACCTCTACTTGTTAGGCTTATATGATTGTGGTCAAGTCGTACATGTGGAAATTTTGTGGCGATGGGACCGGATATGGCAGATTCTAGATTGAGTTGGGCAAAGAATCTCAGTCATCTACGAGTCTGCATTTGACTCAGATTTGAAAGTAAAAGTGGCGGTACATGTCTTCTCAATTTAGGGATGGGGCATAACCCGAAGCGAACCGCTAGACCATAACTGCCCTGAATCCGCCCCGAAACCGAGCGGGGTGAGAAATTATGTTCCATGGCCGAACCAAACGGGGTTCGGGTTTGCCCCAAACCAAATGGGGTACCCGAATATGTAAAAGAATTAAAACAAAAAACCAAGCCAAAAATTCCCATAAATTCACCAGAACTTCAAATTCACATACAAACTCAGATCTATTCTACTTACACACAAATAAACCGAAGAATCAGAGAAGCAATAGGTGCACAAAACTTACACACAAAGAACCGAAGAATCTGTTCGGCTATACTACTTGCATCATCGGTCCCAAAATTAACGAGATCTACAGGAAGCAGACACGAAAGACCCTAGCACAATGACGAAAATCAACGCAGAATGTGTGTAAGATTATCACGCAAAAATGTGTGTGCGTGTGTGTGAGAGAGAGAGAGAGAGTACGGGTGGTCACTGGTCGGATTCAGAGAGGAGTAGCGTCACCGTCGAGTAGCATCGCCGTCGATCCATGGGGAAGAAGAAATCGCCTCTCTCGAGATATATACCAAATTTTGAAACAATTCACCTATATATACCTTTTCTGAAACTAGTTTTAAAAATATGTCATGCCTCGTGTGCCAAATGCAGCATCTTATGTGGCACGCAAACTCCGTATCCCACGTGACCGAGTTGTCCACCTAAGCAAATGCCGCATGTTTGATATGCGGTATTGAACCCAATATCGCATGTGGCATATGCGGCATTGTAATGTAGATAGTATGTTGCATTTGTGCCGTACAATGTTGACCCTATATATATGTGTGCGTATTTCGCAGATTTTTATACCAAATGGATCCTAACTTTTCATTTGGAAGAAAGTTAGAACAGGAAGTGAGTTCTCGTATCAACGAAAATGCAAATGAACAGGATGCAAGAATTCGATTTCGTAGACGTAGATTAGAAGAAGAGGTAGAGCGTGTTGGTTTGAACAGCAGATTCAATGGTAGGCTTGTTCATTGGAGTCTTCCTCCCCATCCTTCTAACAATATTCGCCCCACTCGAGTACGGTCCGAAAGACAGATGAGTGATGACAACAGTGCTCCTGCACCGCCTTCGCACTTGGATGCTTGGCTTGCCTGCCACCGAGCCAAATCCCGAGATGATTTGCCTGTTCATGTAATGACGAGTTTTCGCGAAACTGTGGTTGTGAATAGAATTCGTAGGATGCAAAAGACGAAGACCAGCCCAACGGTGGGTGTCGATCCGCGTGAAGACCATCGCAACTACCCTCAATTAAACTACGATCTTTCTTTTTTTTGATCGGCGTGGTCGACGACGTTTTGTGACTCCGAAAGAGCAGTACGATGCGAACGGAGATTTTGTATTTATGTTAGACTGGAACCAAACACCTTACTCAAGAGATGCTGCTGCTTTACTTGAGTGGCCAAACTTATTCGTCGAGTGCAACAAGTTGGAAGCCAAGTGTCGACAGTACATGCAGAAGGTGCCTAAGGCGCGTTCTGTGCAAATGATGAATGGAAGAAGGTTGCAATGTCTCCACAATGATGTTTGCGAAAGGTTGCGGGTGGAAATTAAGGCAATGACAAAGCGGGTTAAACGTCAGGAGAAATTTATCAAAGTTGTGAAGGACGTTGAAAGGGATGGTTATAATCGGAAGGAGTTGATTAGAGCAATTTGGAATGATGAGGAATATGCAACCGATCCGGAACTGTCTGATTATTCTGATGAAATGTAGAATATTTGTTTGTTTTATTTTGTGTGACAATTTGTATTAGATGTTTCATTTTAGTCATGTGTGTGATGCAAATTTTAGTAATATCATTTGGTTTTGTTTGAAATGGTCTACGACTTGACTACCCTCGACTATATTTCATAAATTAAGACTTGTGCTCGAAGCTCAAGTGGACGATCCTGTTTCCATTTTTTATTTTTTAACAGGATTTGTTGATACTCATGTGAGCATTCTCAATTCTATATCATCGTATGTGGTCACCAATAACTAAGGCTGACAAAATTTTTGGTGAACTGTACGTTTTGGTCCCAATTCAAATGATGTTTTGTTGCATATTTGGTAAATTAACCAAAGATTAGTTAATTAAATGTCCCACTGATCATCATTAAGTACCTCAAGAACATGTGAAGTTCTTTTCAGTTCAAACTTTAAAGTTTTCGTTCAGAAATCAAATTCCTAAAATTTGAATAAACATTTGAAAAATTTGATCAACCACTTTCACATATTCAATTGAGCTGGTAAACTTAGTATGTTTATTGATTTTAGCAAATTTTTTATTTTATCATTTGGGAAACTCCACTCATTTTACCTATACTTATAAATTATTAAGTTATATTGATTAGTTTTTTAATATATAAGTTATACTAATTACTTATATATATATTAATTAAAATCCGGATAAAGTGTAGTACAAAAAAAGAAAAAAAAACTTCTTTATACAAAGTAATAATAAGAACTAGTCATAAGCCTGATTACATGTAACACAAGTACATAGTAAACGAAATTACATGGTCGTTGGAGAAGTTCATGGTTGTCCTCGTACTTAGGAACACATTCATCTGCTATGCCCTTGTTATCCACAAAATGAGCAGGTTTGTGTTTGTGATGGTTGTGACTCCATCCAGTTCATCTCATTTTTGAATCGTTTAATTTGTGGACGCCCTCGACCCCGTGTCCAATCTATGTTAGGTAAGATTGTTGGTCCTTCGTTGGGTGGCCAATACTCTCTGTCACGAATGGGATAAAATGGTTGGGACCCATAAATGGCAATGTTTGAGTCGAGCGTCCAAATGTCGTCGAAATATTGAAATACATCAACACACAATTTCATGCATACTGCAATCACGTGAGAGCACGGCATCTTCCATTGCTGAAACTTCTCGCAAGTGCACTTTCGCTCTACCAACTCGACCGTGTGCTTGTGATTCCCTTTACCTGGGCTTGTTGGATGCATTGGTGTCTCCACTTCGGACACCCCTAACTCGCTGTTAAATTCCACGACACGGTGTCTTCTTGCCTTGTTCATCCAATGTTTGAACTTAGCCATTGCAAACTTGCTTAAAGTCTGGTTGTTGTCTTTTCTTTGGCGTGCTCCTTCGACCTTTGCAAAAAAATACTCGACAGACTTGTAGAATGTTGTCATAACAGTTGCCGTTATGGGTAGATGTCGGGCTTCTTTAAGAACCCCATTCAAGCCCTCAGATACATTTGTAGTACATGATCCATATCACTTACCTCCATCGTATGCAAGTGACCACTTTGGTCGGTCGAGATTCGTAAGCTCTTTATGGATCTTGCCGTCATCCCAATTTATCATTTTGCTTAGTTGACGCTTGTACTTCCGTTTCTGTACTTCCATGGCAGTGACTTTGACTTGGATGCCCATTTTTTTGTTGTATCTCCTCATAAAGTTTGCCCCGATGTGGTGGGCACAATATCGATGGTAAAAGTATGGTGGTCTCCATAAGGGGTTTGTTGGCATGTAAAACATGAGGTCAGCCGCCCTGTTAGAAATGAGGCACAAATTTTTCCTCATTGTAACAAAGCATCTAATGCAAAGGCTCAGTTTTCCGAAAGATTTTAGCACCCAGGTGCTAAAATCATGATATTTCAAATCAAAAAATTAAGTGGTCCCGTGTATCGTTTTTCAATTTTTTTCGCACCAAATTAAAGTACTCCTCGTGTACTTTAGTTTGGTGCAAAAAAAATCGAAAAACGATACACGGAACCACTTCATTTTTTGATTTGAAAAATCATGATTTTAGCACCTGGGTGCTAAAATCTTTTGGAAAACTGGGCCTTAGAAACCATACCCAATTTTCGGCATCCTCCTCCACGATTGTGAATACAATAGGCACACATTCGTTTTCTGTATCTTGAGACACGGTAATTAGCATCACAACCTTGTATTTTCATGTAAGAAATGTTCCATCAACGCTCAATACAGGCCGACAATGTTTGAATACTTCAATGGTGGGTCCGAACGCCCAAAATAGGCGGATAAATATTGCACATCCCGGAATGTTAACTCCGTGGTATTAATGACATACTCCGTACCCGGATTACGCACTTTCACAACGGCCAAATACCTCGGTGGTTCTGCATATGAGTCATCCCAGCTCCCATAAATATTAGCAATAGCAAGAGTCTTTGCCGCCCATGTTTTTGCGTACGATGGGTTGTAACTTTCTGTTGCAATTTTAATAATTTCCTACAAAACCTTGATTTTAGTACTAGCGTCTTTCTTAAGTATGGTGGTGATATGTCTCACCATATGTCAGGCGGTAAGATTGGCATGATCTTGACTTACATTTCTTGAAACACACGTATGAGGCCCTGCATAACGAGTAATTTCCCATTCTTCAGTATCGGTGTTCTTTATTGCACGAAGGCGCCTCTAGCATGGCTCCTCGTTATTACATCAGTAGACCAACACAGTAGGTGACGATCTCTCAGTCTTTACCACATAATTCCGACGCATGCTATACTTTTGGACCAAGTGCTTCACTTCTTCCTTTGAAGAAAACATCTGCACAAAAAGAAAAAAAAATGTAACTCATAGGTTATACCATGACAAATATGATATTCATCGAAAGAAATAAACATATCTTTTTGTATTGTGACAAATTCAAATTACTACCTGTCCCCGAATGAAATCAAAACCATCCCATTCGATTTGACTACCCATGGGCATTAGCGGGCTTAGGTCGATGATATTTGTCCATGTGTCATGCGTTAACATTAATGGTGGCTCAAAAAAATTTGCTGCGTCTTCATCGTCGTCCCTAGCTTCTAAGCCTGCATCCACATCTTCTTCACTGCTGTTGGATGCGTAATCAACATCTTCGTCGTCCCCATCTTCGAATTTGTCATTAAAGCCAGTTGCCTCATATTCATGCTGGTCGCCAATGACAGAATCTTCCTCCACTTCATAACATTCATCTGCAAAGTTAGGCATATCATTGTTAATTGAGTGTCTATGTCTACTTGATTAGCCCTTTGATCGCCGACTGCTAAACGTGTGTATAGGGACAATGTCATACTGGTTGGGGAAGCTTTCTACTGATTCCACGTAAAGAGTGGGGGTGTAACCTAGGGTGGCATTGGCAACATTAAATATAGTGTTCACACCGCCGTCGTCAATGACCTCAACTCTGATGTATGAAATTGGATGAGGATGGTTAACAATCGGATAACAGTATGTAATTTTCATCAACCCCGGCGGTGTAGCAGCTACATTCTGAATAAGCTGCTACAGAGAAGCAAGAGATGAATCACGTGGTGCTTTTAACAATATAGGTCTTCCACCTTCGTACGTCGGGCTGTTTGAATTTCCAACAACACGTCCACCAACATAAACAATTATGCGAACGGAAAATATGTTGCTCATTTTGATTTTCCATCCAAGGGATCGAAAGTACGAGGGTGGTATAGAGGGGTTTGAATAATGGATCGCACCTAAAAAATGCCGTAGAGGTTGGCCTATTCCGTGGGCCTGGCTTTTCTCCTATGCTGCATGTCCACTATGCAACATTCATACGGACCAGATTCTCTACAAAATCTGTGCCAAACAGAGCAGAATGGCGGACCAGATTCTCTGCGAAATCTGTGTCAAACACAGCAGAATGCCGCAGGTCCAAAATGTGGCATTACTACGATGCCACAGGTCCAAAATGCGGCATTACTTACAATGCCGCATGTCTAAAATGCGGCATTAGTAAATGTCCTGGCAATCTCTGGGCATCTGCGCATCTGCAAAAGCTTGTCCTGTGTGGGTGTAGCCAGCTTTCCCCTATGCCGCATGTCCCGTATGCTGCATTGTACCAATACCACAGGTCCCCTATGCGGCATCTAGACGGGCCAGACTCTCTGCAAATACTGTAGCCTGCCATTTTGATTCCTAAACAGCTTTTTGATTCTGGAAGAGTTATGTCTAAAATAATTGGTTTTTGGTCCTATAAATATTGTACCCTTCTTGCCATTTTCTATGTGCTCAACTCCAATCCCAATTTTTGTTCAATGTGTCCATTATTTGATTAGTACTAGTTGCAATGTCCATTTGTGTATTTGTAGTATTTTTAATAAAAAAAATAGGGAAGAGAATTCTATTTGTGATGTTACTGTAATAGTTATTTACCATTTGTGATGATATTGTAATGTAATATCATCACAAATTAGGTAGAAGTGTTACGACATGTGACTCTGGTTATCAGAGTGACTAGACTCTCTCCTGATATGGGTGCAGCAAAACCCGTCCACTTCCATGCTAGCTGCACAATTTTAACAGAAGCTCGAACTAAACATCCAGACATCAGGAGAGACTACCAAGAAGAAAGGTGTTTGTTTAAGGTATAAGAAACAAATCTTACTGTGTGAGCACAACACAACTTTGCGGTGATCGTAACACATTGGTCGAACTTAGGTGCAAAGCTCGATCAAAATATCCGTGCATCAGGAGAAGGACATTTGTTTCAATTATATTTCTTGTTTGTATAACAATTTTCCCAATCAATTAATGACAAATTTCGTATTTATTCATTTGTGTTTGGACATATTTATTTGGTGTTATTCTCCCTGCCTTTTGATTGTTGTAGTCAATTTTTTTCAGACTGACGCCAAATTTTTGGATTAACCATTTGTCTCTGATGAGCAGAAATTGTAAGGAAAAAAATATAACCATAGGCCCCCCAAAGTAGAGTAAAGACGAAAAAAGCGAGAAAATTAATATAGTTTTCAAATGTCTTTAGTGTCTTTAGAGTTGTCAGATTTGGATTTATTTTCATTTTAGTTCATGTTTTAATACTTTTTTGGATTCCTTTTGTCTAGACAAATATTAATTCCAAATTTTTAGTGAGAAGCCCATTTTCTTAAAAAAAAAATAGTGCCCATTTTCTCAAAAAAAGTGACTAAACATCAATAATGCCCATTTTCTTAAAAAACAAATAGTTTTCTTTTGAAACACACGATTAGAAACAATTCCTTAATTCTGATTGTATTCAATTTTTTCTTAAATTTCACTTTGAGGTTTCCTATAATTAATTTCTCAAACTGTTTTTTATGAGATATTTCTCATACGTTTAAAATAACATGTAGATAGATGCCATGAAGAAGGTGGGTCTTTAAAAAAGTAAAATAAATAATTCAAAAGGCATTAGAGTGACTAAAGTAAAACAAGAAATGAAAAAAATTGATAAGGCAAAAATGAAAAAATAAAACGTATAATTAAAAAACACGCCACGGCTCCCACTCGTCCTTAATTCCTTCAGTGTAATTTGCCCATTAATCTTCAATGCTCTGAAGTCAATGCTCTTTTCACGTGGAGTCTTCTCTTCTGACGTGTGCTAAAATGGAGAGGCCTGATCCTGCACCTTTCTCATTCAATCTGCAAAGCCTGATCTGTGGGCTAGCCTGTTAAGGCTTTTGGTCTATGCCGCATGTCTTTTATGCGGCAATCAGACAGACCAGATTCTCTGCAAAGCCTGTCCCAAACAAAGGCATGCGTCATTGATTCTTGGAAACACTACAAAAAGCCCACTCCCATGCAAACCCTTGATAAACAATTTATTTCTTCCAACTTTGTTCATTGCTTGAGAAAAAATTCGTTTTTCCTAGTTAGCTTGTGAAAAATTTCATTGTTTGTTCCTACTGTTTACGAATTTTTTTTGGTCATACTCCTATCCTATATTACTTTGTTTCAATTAGGGTGATTGAAAATACAAATTTCGTATGTACCATTTGAGATGATACTGTAAGTCTAATATATCGTATTTGTCGCCGATGTGGTGTCCATCACTACCACACAATGATGAATTACCCTGCAATTGCAATTTGCAGGATGCCCACACGGGCAGATTTTATTGGACACCACAATTGGTTTTTGAAATAGGGAAGAGTATACCATTTGTGATGATACTGTAATTGTTATCTACCATTTGTGATGATACTGTAATGTATTATCATCACAAATTAGGTAGAAGTGTCACGATATGTCACTCGGGTTGTACCCGTGACTAGACTTTCTCCTAATATGGGTAACGCAAAACCTGTCTACTTCCATGCTAATTGCATAATGTACCCCAAAGCTTGAAAGAAACATCCGGCATTAGGAGAGCAGATTTCCAAGAAGGACATTTGTTTCAAATATAAGAAACAAGTTGTATTGGGTGAGCACAACACAACTTTGAGGTGATCGTGACACATTGATCGAACTTATGTGCAAAGCTCCATCGAACTATCCGGGCATCAGGAGAAGGACATTTGTTTCAAGTATATTTCGTGTTTGTATAACAATTTTCTCATTCAATTAATGACAATTTATGTTGTCCTTTATGTTTGTTTCGTTTTTGGGTACAAATTATTTGAACTTTTTCCAATGGCTTTTGTTGTAGCACTTCATTAAAATAAAGTTGGGTTCAAATTCACCCCCCAAAAAAAATAATAATAAAAAAGACGTTTGCTACATCAATACAAGTATGTCATTAAATTTCCTAATTTAATTTTTTCATCCCCAATAATAATTAATTATAACGGAAGCTCTACTTCGGACAATAGTTATTGGACGAATACGGATGCTAACGAAGCGTTTTCAAGGGAGCGCAACTCTCGGTCCGGGAATCGAAAATCCAAGACGCCTTTGAAAGATGTGTAGCCCCTGTCATATGGGGTATGCAATGGCGCAAACGGTACCCATTTTCGATCTCCGGAGCACAAGATATGCTAACTTGAAAAACCCTTCACGACCATCCTTAAAAATTTCACTTGGTGACGAAGCTTTTTGACGGGAGCACAACTCTCAATCCATGGTTCAAAAATCCGAGTCGCCTTGAAAAGATGTCTACCCTGTCATATGGGGTACGCAATGCCACAAACGGTACCCATTTTCGATCCCCAGAGCACAAGATATGCTAACTTGAAAACCCCTCCGCGACCAACCTTAAAAATTTCAGTTGGTGACAGCTTTTTGACGAGAGCACAACTCCTGACCCGTGATTAAAAAATCCAAGTCGCCTTCAAAAGATGTCTACCCTATCATATGGGATACACAATGCCGCAAATGGTACCCATTTTCGATCCCCGGACCACAAGATATGCTAACTTGAAAAATCCTTTGCGACCATCCTTAAAAATTTTCGTTGGTGACGAAGCTTTTTGACCGGAGCACAACTCCCGATCCATGGTTCAAAAATACGAGTCGCCTTGAAAAGATGTCTAGCCTGTCATATGGGGTACACAATGAAGCAAACGGTACCCATTTTCAATCCCCGGAGCACAAGATATGCTAACTTGAATACCCCTTCGCAACCAACCTTAAAATTTTCAGTTGTTGACGAAGCTTTTTGACGAGAGCACAACTCCCGATCCGTGATTAAAAAATCCGAGTCGCCTTCAAAAGATGTCTACCCTGTCATATGGGATACACAATGCCGGAAACAGTACCCATTTTGAATCCACGGAGCACGATATTTGCTTACCTGAATAACCCTTCGCGACCATATTTTGGGTATCTGTTTTTTTGTAAGAACAGTTCGATTTTCGAGGGGTTATCCGATTTCCAAGTCCAGATACCATATAAAACAATCCTTGCCTCCCAATTGTCGATTGTTAGCAAAAAAAAAAAAGGTGTGCATACATGTAGTAAGGGAAGAAAAGGGAAGGTAAAAAGAAAAGTCCGAGGCATTTGAACACCCTTTTGCATAAAATTTAACAGTGAACTAAAAAGTACTGGCTGGCAACACTTGAAAGTGATCACCTGCCTACACCACAACAGTTGGAACCAAACAAAAATAAGCTCACCATTGGCAAAATAAGCTTGTTGCACGGCTAAACAACAATTAGTCCAGCTCATTGGGAACTTCTATAGACAAAGTGCTTACATTTTCAGAGTCTTGTATCCTAAAAAAAAATGTAACACGAACCTAACTCAAGAACCTAATATCTGATTATAGAACACTTCTTTAAAGTACCCTTGTATTTCTGATACGGATTTAGGAATTTGACCTCGGTGATATAGAACATGTCAAGAAAAGCAGGAGGAAAAATGATGAAACCATCCCAGGGAACGTAGTTCACTGGCTCATTACAATTGCAACATGAACATAGCAACAGGGGATTAAAAAACCAATGGATGCCTCAGAGTTAACAAGCGGTACTAACATCATGTCCCTCAGGTAAAAAATAAATAGGAAGCTTAAAAATATAAGCGGAAAAATATTAGGTAAAAAATCAATTATATCATTTCTGGATTGGCCGCAGAAAATATAAGCAGAAACTGAAGTCGATACAGGTAATTGATCAAGATGAGCCATGGTGTAACAAAGGACTAGCACTTGAGAGCATCATATCACATATCGTGAGCTAATGCCTGGTTTAACCCAAAACGTAAAAGGAGGCATCAAACAATTTCACAATCCCATATGAGAGCATCTTAATTTGAGAGCTTTATCTACTAACAATTCACAAAGCAGCACAAAATGTATTAATTCCATCAATCATCAAGTTATCAATTGCAATTCCTAACCACGCACAAATCAACATCACAAGACAAGGTAACTTCTAAACCGTTTCTTCTGTACTAAAAATGTACTTGAGAATTATAATATTAGGGCTCACCATAGAGTCATAGAACACACAATTCAACGTATCCCGGAACCATGATATTAGCATTCAAAATAACTTAAGAAATCAATCGAGCAATAAGAGCTGTATAAAGCAACTTAGGGATAAACACCACCCATATTACATTTAATTAACTCGTTGTCGCTTGAAATTCTCCACAAATCCTCCAATCTCATCAGCAAAAATGCTTACTCACAAACTCCTCTACATTTTGCAGATAATAAAATGAAAATGTTGTTGGATTCTGAGAGAACGAATTCAAAACCAACAAGACGTGCATCAACTATAATGAGAGAGCTAACACCCCAAAAGTAAGTGTATGCACAAGATGGTAATAGAAAGAATTTGGGATACAGTTGAGGATACGAAAAAAATCATCACAAGCCTAGCTAAAGTGCTGCACCATTTCATAAGTTTAGGACATGCATTTATTTTATATAACTAAAATGAGGAATTTTTCATAACCATTTTGTCATCCCATGTCTCATAAAAACTATACAATGACAGACAAAAGAGCTAGCTATGGTGGTCAACATCATTAAGGTGCTTTTTACTCTTAATTCAAATTCCTAAGAAGAGAAGGTTTCTGGGCTTAGACTATAGTATAGGAAACATATACTTGGAATGCCATGAATAAAGAAGAGAGCCGTAAACATATGCAGAAATATTGAGTACACAAATGTTGGATACGACAATTCAGATACGGCAATTCTCATGTGTCAGATACGATATCACAAATGTTGGATATCAAAACATATGCAAGTACTATTGAACATAAATAATATGATAGAATAACTCATACCATAAGACAATAGTCAATGCCTATGTTTGCCCTTACAGAATCCCTCGTGGCTATCAGTACCACATTGCGATCGGCGACGTGTGCGCATACCCCTACGCGGCTCTGGTAGCTCAACTTGCACCTCCTCAGCAGCCAACTGATCAAGTTCCTCCACCGGCACCTCAACAGGCAGCTCATCATGTCCCTTAACCTGTAACAAAGCCTGTCCCTGAACCAGCTGCACTGACTCTTGTACATGTTCATGGTCCTGTGTCACCTCCTCATCACCAAGGGTACATAGGGTACTCGATTCTCCACGCAGTATCTGCTCCTCAGGTTGCTCTTCAACTTGCATTCCATCACCCTGTGCCGAGTCTAGCCTCATCCTCTTCGCCACTGGAGTATCAACAAAACTAATTTCTCCACCACTACCTGCCTCCACAATAAGTCCACAATAAAATATTTAGAAAATAGTTTCACTTTGTCATGTGTAACCTGTTTTCAAAATTTTATTTTTCTTACCTACTGGCTCCACGATAAAGTCGGTCCAATCTTCAGTGGTGGACTGAGACTCTAACAATGACCTTGGCTGCGAGGACAACCCAATACCATCGTGCACGTCTGTGGGGGTGGTGAAAAATGGACTCAGCGCAATGCCAGGTGAGATGTGTAAATGGGCATTGGATGATCCTTTTGTTGTGGGTGTGGCTGTGCTACCATATCCTCCCCGTGTCCATGTCCATCATGTTGGTCTCCCTCGGCTGCCTCTACATTCGCACCAACCCCAACCTCCTCGTCAACATGTACCCCACCATTCCCCTGATTCTCCACCACCTCCTCCTCCTCAATGGCGGACTCCATACACCATGCACTGGAGGTTCCTTCCTTAGAAATTTCTCTTGGGCAACAATGCACATCAATCCCTGCCTCCCCACCGCCTGTACTCGCTTTGACAAGTCTGTGCTAATTAGGTCCTGAATAGATTCATCTGCAAATAAGAAAATTTAATATCAGTTTAATGAATTTATGTTTAACTAATGTAAAAGTAACAAAACATTATCACTCTCACTGCTTTGTCTAATGATGCACTCATTTCACTAACAAATGGCACAGTTATTCTCTTGTACCAAGTGACGTACTCATCCTCATTGGGGTATGCTCCTATAATGTCGGGCTCAACTTCTGGTACAATGTATTGGAGCCTATTTTCCCACCACTCTACATGTACTCTATGCTCATCTGCCCAATTATGCAAATGTTTTTTCATTTCCATATCGTGTGAACGGTCTCGAGCACGAGAGGGTTCTGGAGGCAATTGTCGATATCCAAACTGTCGCATGACTTTCTCGGCTTGATACATCTCTATGATATTGAAAGTTATAAGGGGCACTTTTGCCCTCCTAATATTCCTCCCAACAGAGCAGAATGGGGGCAACAACTCAATCAACCCGTCTTTGTAGGGCTGCCAAATAACTTGCACGCACAATTATTGGAGATTCAAAGTTTATTGCAAGAAGAATGGATTGGAAGGTAAAACCATAATAAATGCCTACTTGGAAAAAGAAAAAAAATGTTTAAGTCGTGTTATGAGGAAGATAACACGTCCTACTAACCTCATTAGGATTTTGCATATCCAGCGAGTGCCTATAACGGTCAACAACGTGAGTCGCTAGGTCGGGGAAGTGGAATTTGTCATCCCACCTGCAATGAAACCATACGAACTTAAATAAGTGATGGCATTTGTAAAATGGAAAATACAATAACTCAATATTTCACTTGACATATACATGTAAATGCAACAATGTGAATGTATTAAAAAAATTTACTGTCCAATTAGGGCAGCTCCCTGACGAGGGGGCCGGTCCCCAACACGTCCAGAGGCAAGATATGGTAGCCTCTACCAAGCCCACACTTGAAGCAAGACAAACAAGCCTCCTGTGTCTTTACTATTTGACTCGGAAAGATGGCATAGGCCTCTGTACAAGGAACCTAGCCCTGCACTACCCCAACTGTGCTGCCCTGCAGCTCTAAGGTCTTGAAGAAGTTCCAAATAGCATAAATGCACGCAGGATGATGATTCGTCAGGCACTAACACACCCCCTATTAGCTGCATAATGCATCCACGTGCCTTCTGCTCAATCTGAACTTGCGTATCTGTCTCTTCAACTTGTCCATTAAAGTGTCCCCGCAACCATTGCAGTGTTACCTTGTTCCCTCGTCTAAGTGCATGTCGAAGCTCGAGACCCAATAGGTCCCGCACCATTTGCTCCCAATTCAAATCCGTACTCCCTGTCACCAGTCTACCATCTACCAGGAGACCAGTTATTATTTCAACATCTTGGAGCGTCACCGTCGCCTCAGCCGAAGTGAAATGGAAAGTGTGAGTCTCTGGCCTCCAACGCTCCACTAGTGCTGTCAACAACGCAAGATCTAACTGCATGTACTACATGTTAAGTAGGCCACTCAATCTTGCTTGTGTAACCAACTCTACAATAGGAGCCGAAGGGGGAGGATCCAATTTCTGAAACAATTATGGAAGGGGAAAGAATTCTCATATAGTGTAACAAATTGCTCCTTGGGAACACATACATCAATTTTCCCTATAAAGATGAAGTCACTCGTTCCTATCATTCCATAAAAAATGTACCAGAAAAAATAGTTCAAAGCAAAAAAGAATTCACTTTGAACATAAACACTATTTTACCATCTATTAGACACCGATAGCTCAAACCACACTACAGTTGTGCCTTTATCTAAAGGAACCTAATAGGTTAGAATCCCAACAATGTTGACCAATTTCTCGATTTTCTTGATCCTTCGCCAATTTCTTGGTTATCACTTTGCCAATTTCTCAATTTTCTTGATCCTTTAAATCCTGATTAATTCACATTGTCAATTACATTATAGTGCGATTTCTGCGCCTAATTAGTTCAAGATTTCACCTTCTCACGTTCACTAACATCGAAAGAAAAATCCAGTGTGTGAATTGTACTTGAAGGATGCAAGAAACCTACGTTTAAGCACGATTTGGTTGGATACGAGAAGACAACATAGGCCCTGTTCGTTTTCCAGTTTAGTTTTAGTTTTAGTCTTGATGATATCATCATTTCCCTCATTTCTCTCTCTATCTCTCTCCACTCATTACACTTGATGACATCATCAAAACTAAACTAAACTATCTAACCAAACATAGCCATAACTGTTAGAGAGGGTAACCATGGATTACACAGAACGAATCATCAAGTAACACATAACCTAATGTTAGTTATTTTATCATTCAATACTTATTATAACACCAGTTTCCTTGCCAAGGGTCTGGACCTCGGGCCACACTTCTTACTAGATGAGCAACATCAAGTTCAACCAACTTAATATTTCTGTTTAGTATTTCAAAACCATTAGAGATGCACAATTAATGATTAAAAATCGACTGCCATCAAAACAAGGATCGGCTTGAATCACGTCAAAACTATCAAATGCTTGATTTTTTGAGCTAAGATCCTTCCCAAGTCCCACGTACAAGCAAAACAGCAAGAGCAGTATCAAGCATTGCTAAAAGGTTCTTTTGGAATCACCATCATATACATGTGCTGCATATGAATTAGAATAGGTATACAAAAAAGCCCTAAATTTCAGTACAGACAATTGGGCTAGAGGACAAATTTAGTGGTCTAATAAGCTCTAAGCCCAGCCTATTTGTTTTAAATGAGCCCAATCCATTGATGTAAAAATGTTAAAGGGAGAAGGACAAAAATAGACAAAAATGCCCTGTTCTTGACTTTTGCGCGCGCGCGTCTTCCCAATTGACAGTACTCATACCTCTTTGAATGGCACTGATTTATTGGGTCCCACATGGGGCAGGTGGTCAGTTGAATGTTTATTACTCCTACTTTCACCTAATAAGATAGGCTAGTGCGGTAAAATTTAGGAGTACACTGCAACTACTATGTGATAGTGGGGCCCAACCTTTTTGAAAGATGGATAGAATTATAGAACACAGTGAGCTCTGTGTTGAAAAGATGATGACGTCATGTTGCTAACTATACACGAGAGATTGCAATGTTCTTCTGGGCATTCTTTGTTCATTTTGGTTTCCAAAAATCACTCTCTCAAAGCATGGTCTCCAATAAATATTTACTACAATTATTACTCTCATTTCTCTATCTTTTTGAATCATTACCCAAAAAGCCTCCGTAAAAAATCGGAACAAACAATTTTTTTTTTTGTTGTCTTTTTTTCCCTACAGTATTATATATGCATGCATTTGTTTTGCCAGGAGACTAGGAAATATTAAAAGGTTGTTGGTATTGAATTGAAAGTATTGGAAGATATACTTCTTCCGTTCCTAATTATTAGTCGTCTACGAAAAATCGTGTCATTTTTCAAAAAGAGAAAAATTAAGTACTTCCGTATATAATGTTTTTCATTTTTTTTTTTTGCACCAATTAAAGTACTTATCAAGATCTTTAATACGGTACAAAAAATTTTGAAAAATCATACACATAAGTAGTTGATTTTTTGGTATGCAAATTTGAAAAATCATCTACATAAGTAGTGCACATTTTACAATTTTCAATACAGTTACAACTATTTTTATACACTTTTTACACATATTTTTAATTTAAACATAAGCCTATGAGACTTATTTTTGCGTTATTCCTTACTTAAATATTGAATTGAAGTCATTAAATATAAAAAATAAATAATAAGTGTATTTAATACATATTGTAATTTTTTAAAACATTTTTGAGTAAAACCTGTAATACATATTGTAAAAATTATTAGAATCTATTTTTCAAACACGCATAAAATAAAATTTGAGAAATAATACTAGGCTACCACAGATTACCATATATGTTTACTTTACTAGCATGATGTAGAGTACAAATCTACACATATTTGGTAATCTGTTGCTATTATTGGCATGGAATAAAGGCCGGATTGTAACAGATTATCATATATGTTTGTTTTGCTGGCTTGATAAAACTACAAATTTACACATATTTGGTAATCTGTTGTTGTTATTGGCATGAACCAAAGACCATATTGCAACAAATTACTATATATATTTGCTATGGTGGCATGAGTGCATTCTGTTCCTCTGTGCATCTCGGTGATGATACAAAACATAGATCTACACAGATTACGTAATCTATTACTTTAAATGGCATGAAACGGAGACCAGATTACATCAGACTACCATATATGTCTGTTTTGCTGGCATGATACAGATCTACACATATTTGGTAATATGTTGTTATTATTGGCATTAATCAAAGACCAGATTATAACAGATTACCATATATGTCTGCTTTTGCTGGCATGATACAACGTACAGATTTTCACATATTTGGTAATCTATTGATTTTATTGGCATGAAAGAGAGACTAGATTGCAACAGACTACCATATATGTTTGCTTTATAGTATTGTGTCGAGATGCCTTAATACTTAAGTCCAAGAAAGTGCACAATATTCTCTTACTCCTACAACTCACAAATTCTCAACTTACCTCCTAGCCTCTCCAAGGTTTTTTTTTTCAAAAGAAAATAAAGAGAGAAAAAAAAAACACTCTAGTGCATTTATAACGGCATTTTAGCATTATTCCTTACTTAAATATTGAATTGAAGTGGGTAAATACGAAAAATAACTAGTAAATGCATTTATGATAATCAATTACCTATATATTTTCTTAAACAATTAACATATAAGGGTATTTATGCCATCAATTTTTTGTATATTAGAAAAAATCAACAGATAACGATATATGTGCTAATTGAAAAAAAAAACAAAAGAAGACATGTTTTGTATTAACAGATAAGGTTATCTGCGCAACAAGATATGAAAAAAATGAAAAATTCATTTTCCGTGTTAACGAAACAAGGCCCTTCCCGGAGCGTCAACAGATTAGGTTATTTGAGCAACCATATATGAAGAAAAATAAAAAATTCATTTCATGTGTTAGCCAAACAAGGCCCTTCCCAGAAAGTCAACAGATTACGTAATCTGCGGCATCAGATATGAAAAAAAATGAAAATTTCATTATTTGTGTTAGCCAAACAAGGCCCTTGCAGGGTATTTTTGTCACTTATTGACCAAATGTCATGTTGGCCGTATTGGAAAAGTTGATGTCCTTATTCCATTAATAACCCTTATACTATGTCCTCCTCGAAAAAACTCTCAATTCAGTAATCAAAATGCCATAATAAAAAAGCCCATTTTCTGTTCCAAAAGAAGAAGAAGAAGAAGAAGAAGCCCAATTTGCATATTTACATTTGCAGCATATGTATCACAAAAAACATATACTCAGTAGCAAAAAACCCCAATCAAAAGGCCAATTCGTTTATATACATCACGTGTATTGTGGTTTGCCGCATATGTATTGTGGTATGGTGGTTTGCTAGTTTAGCAAAAAACCCCAATCAACACACACCTATGAAGTGTGAACCCATAGACGTAAAACCTGTGAAAGTGTGAACCCATCACAGTGCACCAGACCTTGTACTACAAAGGAACCCACATAGAGAGAGAGAGAGAGAGAGAGAGAGAGAGAGAGAGAGGAGAGAGAGAGAGAGAGAGAGAGATACCGTGTACTGTAGACAGCGACCCCGTAGCAGAGTCGGCGGCGGCGGCGGTTGTGGGAGTAGCCCGAGTTCGCCCAATCGCCTAAATCGCAGAGCTCTGATGGGAGAATATTGAAATGATGTACGCTTCTTTGATCTGTGGGATTCAAAATTCGAAACCCTAATGCCACATATCGAACATGCGGCATTTGCTTAGGTGGACAACTTGGCCACGTGGGATACGGGATTCGCGTGCCACGTAGGATGTCGCATTTGGCACATGCGGCATGGTATATTTTTAAAAATAGTTTGAGAAATGGTATATTTTGGTGAATTGTTTCAAAATTTGGTATATATCGGCCAAAAATCCTATACTGATATATGTAACCCTCACTGTGGATATCTTATGTATATATATAAGAGCAAGTCCAGGCCTGACTCAATTTTAAACTCAGATTTGAGTCAAAATTTGAGTAAAAGCTCAGTTTGATATGAGCAACTCCGGTCCTTCAACTCAAATTTTCTAGGGTTCCGCCGCCTCTAGCCACACCGCGCCCCTCGCCACCATCCGCCGCTGCCACCACCAGCGTGAACCACTGCTGCCGCCTAACCAGGTCTATCTCTCTCTCCTTTGCGACTCTCTTCACCCTCTTCCTTCACAACGACGACCACTGTCGTCGATTCACCCTCTTCCTTCACAACGACGACCACGTGTCTTCCAGATCTGGAAAATCACGACATGACGACGACGGTGGTGCTAAGACGACGATGATCTCTGTTTTTCTTACCTTCGTCGGTGACGACGACGACGACGACGATAAAGGTGGTGGAAGGTGGTCCGATGACGACGACGGTGGTGGAAATTTGGTCCAAACCCTTACTTCTCCCCAAATTTGAGTAAAACTTAATTTGGTATGAGTTTGGTTCAAAGACTAGAGGGAGGTTTTGGGGGTTTTAACTCAGATTTTGGGTTTCGTTCTGAGTTTGGTTGTGGGCTAGAGCTACTCTAAGGCCTAACATGGCGTCGTTCGTTCCATTTTTTTAGTTTAGTTTTAGTATTGTTTTGTAATCATTGTACTAAACTAATTACATAGGGGTTTATGTAATACGTATATATAATATAAGGGGTTCATTTCGGTTCGGTTCGGATATCG
Organism: Vaccinium darrowii; assembly: GCA_020921065.1. Taxonomy (NCBI): domain Eukaryota; kingdom Viridiplantae; phylum Streptophyta; class Magnoliopsida; order Ericales; family Ericaceae; genus Vaccinium; species Vaccinium darrowii. Next base: position 5,997,943 of record CM037156.1, read on the forward strand.
GTTCGGGTATAGATTCGATTCACAGGTAAAATCAAAACCAAACCTAACCCGTTCGGTTTGTCTAAACCACACCCGCACCCACTGGAAAAAAAATCGGTTACGATTCAGGAAAAAAATGGTTACAGTTCGGTTACCCATCAGTTCGGTCGATATTACCATCCCTACTTCTCATTGTTGTGCTTGTTAGGCTAAGAACTAAGAAGCACAACAAAAAGATAGGACATACATGTTGAGAACTTGGGATGAAATCAATGCTTACACTACGCATATATGGTTATGCCTATATATCCCACCAAAATACATCCTAAATTGACAAACACAACAAGCTATCACAGGACCCTAGAAATCCATAAAATAAAATATTAGGATATGGTCATTGTATCATCTTAGGTACCTATCATTATCCAAAATTAATCCACTGTACTTATTGTTTCTTAATAATAAGTATAAAAAGGAAATATAACTAAAAAAGAACTATCACTGAAACGTAAAATCAAATCATTAAAATGATCAAGATGCATAAAATGCAAATGCCACAATCAATTTGCTTATGATACAAATATATTCCCAAAAGGTATCAAAAAGCAATCTAGGAATAATCCTAAATCAACAAAAAGAAAGTATAAAAGAAAATATTACAAAAATAGAAACAAAACTGAGGAAAGGAAGGAAAGAAAGGACAAAAAAACTTTTAGGCCAAAAGGGAAAAAGAAATCTCCCAAAACCACAGCAAAATGCTATAAATTCAACTGATTCAGTTTCCGAGAGTATTGCCTCGTACATATATCTGTATTTTCCCTCACGAACAACATATCCCATTGTGTCGAGATAACGACCTTTAATTTCGTATGGTTCACTCTGCCATTTTTCATCTTGATTATCAAGGATCAAAATTGGATCAATTGTAGGTGAGGTTAGGTATTTAACCTCTTTCTGAAGGGTTTCAGATGCTAATGAGGACCCTTCACCATAAATTACCTCATTAAGGGTAGGGAATTCAACTGCCTTCGCCTTCAAGTAGGCTTCAACATCTGCTTGAGTAACTCTGGGGATATTACCCCTTCCTCTGCCACGGGGATTATTGCCCCGGCCTCTACCTAAATTTAATGAGCCATTGGCTTATTAAAGATAGTTTATTCAGCTCCTTGTCCGAACTCCGACTTTCTTCTTCAATTTCTTCAAAAATTGTGTTGATTGATAATCCTTTCAATCTTTTATCTAATTCTTCTAAAAGATCTGTATTTTTCTTAGGATTACTTAATTTAAATCCTTTTATGTCAAAAGGAGGACGAATACCTGTCAATTTTATCTCATTATTTTTAGTATCCTCTGTTTTATCAGGAATATTCTCCTGTTCTTTAATCTGATTAATCTGCTCCTCAATTCTTGTGAGCTGGGCACCTATGGTTCCTAAATGTAAATTTGTATAATTGGTTTGTTTATGGATGCGACTTATATTATCATCCTCAGATGCAGTTAGTAAGTAAATCTGTAAAGGATCGATAAAAGAAGACTTACAGGATGTTGATGGAAGAAACTTCAAACAAAAGATTTTATTACAGTGGATTGAGAGAGATTACAAGAGGGAGAGAAGGAGAAGAAAAGCTTGAAAAGAAAAACTTGGGGAAACCCCTTACAAGAGCCTTCCTTATATATAGAGACAGAAGGCTAGATGAAATACAAATTCAAACTTAATGTACATGAAATTCAAATTTAAGATAAAATTCGCCGGGTACTGCACTGGGCCCCATCGACACGTTCATCCTTATCTTTAATTTGAAATATCGTCATTGCTGACGTTGAAAATTAATTATTGCCTTAAATTTGTCATGGATGATGTAAGGGTAAAATTATTGTTGCCCTTGTCCCTTCTTGAGTTGTTCTTCTAGCATATGGGTAATTCCATCCCAATAATCAGCCAGTGTGGCCCCATTTGGATCTTCGTCTTCATATGGATCTTGAGATTCACCATCCAAACATGTGAATGGATTATTACCTTCTGTTGATTTTGCTGAAGTCATGGATTCATCATCATTAGGGACCTTGAACGTTTCAAATAACTGATCCTTCATAAAATCCATTGTTTTAATAACAACCTCATCCTCTGATAAGGAAGGATTTTCTTGGAGATATCCAAAAATGGGTTGGAAATAGATTTTCTCTCTTGACTTTTTGCCATTTTCATGAATCCTTGAATTTTTGTTGTAACCTGATTGAGGGTTTCTTCGACATTCATACCTCGTGTCCAACATTTGTAATGAAATGTTCTGGCCAAAATAGGAAGACCCAAATCATTGTGCCTAATTAGCACATCCCATCTCCATATCCATGGAATACTCATTTTAGTCATGAAAAGGAGAAATGATTTTCCCTCTGGAATAGATTTATTTCCCTTTAATTGAGGGTGGTACTGATTAAAAGTTTTTACTTCATTCTGAACTGACTCAGGAAGATAATCTTGTCTTGGACCAAATTTGCTCCACCATTGAATGAACCGATTTGGAAACTTATTTTCCATGAGATTAGGACATAGCTTGAAAAACCATGAAAGTTTTTTATTCTTGTTTTGATAATAAAATGTATATGTCCATGCATTAATATAATCCCAATAATTAAAATAGATTGGATTTGCATTTGCATTTGTGCCATTTTCAACTCTGAGATAAATTGTTCTTGAGCGTTGGGGACGATGACCCCACCTTTCAAGATATATTACCTTCTTGATAATTGCTTTGTTGTAGGTCATTGGCCCCTTTTTTCTGCCCATTTTCATATTTATGGGTAAATTCAACTGATTCATTTTCCGAGAGCACTGCCTCGTACATATATCTGTATTTTTCCTTAGGAACAGCATATCCCATTGTGTCGAGATAACGACCTTTAATTTCCCATGGCTCATTCTGCCATTTTTCATCTTGATTATCAATGATCAAAATTGGATCAATTGTAGGCGAGGTTAGGTATTCAACCTCTTTCTGAAGGGTTTCAGATGCTGATGAGGACCCTTCACCATAAATTACTCCATTAAGGGCAGGAAATTCAACTGCCTTCGCCTTCAAGTAGGTTTCAACATCAACTCGAGTAACTCTGGGGATATTACCCCTTCCTCTGCCACGAGGATTATTGGCCCGGCCTCTGTCTAAATTCGGATTTCTATTCATTGAGCCATGATTTTGAGCTAATTTTTCATTCGCTCTGAAACACGTTGCAAATGATAATAATTATCCATTTCAGTAGGAGATATTATGCCCATTGTGTGGTGAATAAATTGAAGATTTTTGTCAAGATATTTGGACCATCGAATTAAATTTAATCTAGAATTTGACTTAAGGAAGCATTGCGTCCAAATTCTCCAAAGATTATTCCAGAAGACATCTCGATTGATCTGAGGACTTGGAAGTCCCTCCATTCCATATTTAAACCCTGGAAAGTGTATATATTTCAGCTTGTAAACGGCAAGCTCTTTTAAAGAACATTTTCAAAGAATTTCTTTGATTGTTAGTCAAATCTTCTAGAGTGTATGGTCCTCTAGGATTCTAAGACTTAAAATAATTTAATTTAGCAGCAAATTGATTAACCCACATTCTTAAATTACCAAAAGTATGAGGCATAGATTGATTGATTCCAAATCATCCATAATTGTTGGAAATTCTAGATATTATTTCCTGACCTTCTTGAGTCATGGAAACTCGAACATGGGTGTAAATGATGTAATTAGATTGTCTATAGCTTTTTGCTTTATTATTAATTTTTTGCAATTAAGGCAAATTGTAGAAGGGCTCCATTATATTCCCCTTTAGAGAACAGTCGCAATTGATATTTTTCTTCATATTCCTTTATTTTTGCTTTTATTTCTGCAATTTCCTGCGTACAAGCAAAAATTAATAGATTTTTATCAACTTGGTCCATTCAAAAATTCTCTGGTGAGAAAATTAGGCAGAGAATTATTTTCTCCTTTTATATATTCAATCGCAAAGTCAAAAGCAGATAATTCAGACTGCCATCAGGCAAATACTTGCTTGGAGGTCAAATTTTGGACATCCTTCTTAAGAATTTGCTTAGCAGCACTACAATCAACTCTTAGCAAGAAATGCTGATTAAGAAGATCATCTTGAAATTTTGTCACGCATTTTACAATAGAAAGTATTTCTTTCTTGATAGTGCTGTAATTAATCTGAGCAGTTTCAAAGAGTCTTGAAGTAAAACGAACTAATTCCTCTTTAGAATTATTAGGATTTATTTGTTTCAAGATTCCTCCATAACCTTCATTAGAGGCACAGTTTCCACAATTTTCTTCTAATCAGGGTTGGCTAAGGCTAAACAAGGTAATTGTTTCAATTTTAATTTAATTTTCTGAACAGCCTTAGTATGACGTTTAGTCCATGAAGGTGGATTCTTCCTTAATCTTTCATATAAAGGGGCTGAATCTTGGGCTAATTCTTTATAATAATCCCCTATATAATTAAGACTTCCTAAAAATCTTTGTAATTGGGATTTATCCTTTATTTCATCGGGAAATTTTGAAGCAAATTCTATACTTCTATCTATTGGGATAATTTTCCCCTGATGAATATTATGACCTAAAAATCTGATATGAGTTTGAAATAATTTCATTTTTGGCGCTGAAACGACCAAACCATTCCTTTTAATAACTTCTTTAAAAGTCTTAAGATGTTTTATACGCTGATCAATTGATTGAGAATATATCAAAATATCATCAATATAGCAAATTGAAAATTCAGCATAAGGATAAAATATATCATTCATAATATTCTGAAATTCCGAAGGTGCATTCTTCAAACCAAAAGGCATTACATTACATTCAAAATGTCAACCCAAAAGGCATTACATTCCATTCAAAATGCCCAAATGGTATGGTAAAGGCAGTTTTATACCTATCAGATTCAGTAATTTGAATTTACCAAAATCCTGATTTTAAATCAAATTTTGAAAAGATTGTGGCCTTATGAAGCCTATCCAATAAATCTTTTTTATTCGGGATTGGATATCTTATCTACATTAAAATATCATTTAGAGGTTCATAATTAATTACCAATCTTGGGACACCTCTTTCTTTCTCAGCATTTTTATTAACATAAAAAACTGTGCAACTCCATGGAGAGTAACTTTTCCTGATGATTCCTTTATTTAAAAGATTATTAATCTCTTCTTGACACATTTTCAAATATTTTTGCTTCATTTGACTTGGTCGAGCTTTTGTTGGAATTTTTCTTTCGTCAAAATCCTTATTGTAAGGTAAAGAAACAATATGCTTCTTTCTATTCCAAAAAGCATTTGCTAAATCACTGCAGATTTCTTTGATGAATTCTTGGTTTATCTGAGAAATTTTCTCCTAGATAGAAGAATTTTGAAGTTTTTCTTCAATATTCATTAACTTGATTTCTTTTCGTAAGAAATTAATTTGTTTCTCTTTATTTTTTTATTTGTTGTATTATATCATTACTGTCTTTATATATTGGTGGAGAAACAAATTCAAAAAATATTTCATGACCATTCACATTTGCAGTTATACCATCATGATTAGTATATATTGGCATAATCATCGATAGAAAAGGAGTACCAAGTATTACTTGCTGTTGTAAATTTCTGACACGAAGAAAAGTAGTTTCAAGACATACACCTTGATTGCAGATATTGTCACGCCCCGCCCCGCAAACGGCACCCGTGGTGGGCCCGAAACGGTGCGGCCACGTGGCATTCCAACACAAGACTCAACATCAACTTAATAAACTCTTATAATAACAACACAGCGGAAGACTTCTTCATATAAACAAAAGTGCCAACGTTAAATCACTAACTCAACACCCACAACTGTCTACTCAGAAACAACTTAAGCTTTACATAAAATCAAAATGCTTTATATTACAAACCATAAAAGCACTAGATGACAACATGTCCAAAAATCCACTCGACACCAACTTCATAACCCAACGCTGACCGGTAGTGGACCCCCTCTACAGCTCCTGCTATCTAGAAAACCATAAAGGAAATCCAGAGTGTGTGAGACATAGATTTGCTCAATAAAATATAACCAAATCAACATGCCAAAACACAACAACATTATACATCAACTAAATCAACATCCGAAAACACAACATTATCATACAACAACTTTCAACGTCCAAAACACAACATCACTATACAGCAACTTTCAACATGTATAAAACCAATCACATGCAAGTGGCACGTCTGCCACATCCTATGTATCCTAGGTCACTGTGGGAGCACACCCCGCTCGTTGTCACCGGTAGCTAGCCGACACAACGTACTCGCGGTGCAACCCAATCCACAGCCCCTTCGCAGATACCATCTTTCACACACAATATACAACGTATCCTAGGTCACTGTGTAACTCAATCCACAGCCCCTTCGCAGATACCATCTTTCACACACATCATACATGCATATCAAAAGCTAAATCCTCAATTAACATGATATACAAACTCTTTCACAAACTTCACCACAACATCATCACAAACATCACCACATCATGATACACAAACTTCTCCATAAATATCATCACAAACATCATCTCAGACATACATCCGTCTTCACAACAACACATCATCAGCAGCTAAAACATCTGTTAGCATAACAACATTCATCTTCACTACAACACGTCATCATCACATAATATACATCCGTCTTTACAACAATACATCATCAACTCAGTTATATGTTACTGAACATGAATATATCAAACACACTCACCTCTGGTTCGACTGGAGTATGCCAAACTTAAGGTTTCGGCACCCCCCGATGACCCGACTTGTCACCTAGCCACAAGCTAAACCATATCAGCATATGATCATCTTTAAATATTAACACAAACGCTTAAATAGAAGATACACAACAAAACACGAGATTATAAATTCTGCAGAACCGTCTGCGCTCAACAATTCATTAAAAATCATCTACTCAACATTTTCCAATGATTCCAACTCCAAAACTTCACCAACTCATCAACACATAAAACCCATAAAAATCCATATCCATTAACCATGCTTAGCTATAGCAAACTTCATGAAAAACTCAACTCAAAAGGCTGCCCAGATTTCCAGAATTCCTCAACCATCAACTTCAAATCAAAAACTGCTATTTCCTACAGAAATTTAAGGCACAAGCCCTACAAAATCTCGAAGGTATACGAGTCTAGTTTCCAAATCAAAAAGCGGTTCGCAAAACGGATACTCGAGCTATGAGTTATGCCCATTTTTCCAAAGAGTGTCAGTGCTGTCTGCACAGACGCGAACCCGACAGCAGCTCGGTAAAACATTTTTCATATTTTCTGTGCTTCTCATAAAATCACGAAAATTTAACACAACACCGAAGACATCCATGGGTAGCTACTGTAAAAATCTCATAAAATTCCGAGTACGAAAACTACATCCGAAAATTCACTCAAAATCATGGCAGATTCGAGTTCATCCACAACCAAACACCCAAAGCTAACTTGATCACGAATTTTCTGTAAAAGAAATCCCTAAACCTTCCTCCCAACTGTAGAATACCAGATTCTACCACCCAAAAACTACAAAGATTAACAAATTAAGATCAAGAATCAAAGATCTTACCTTGAATTAAGTTTTCCCCAATTTTTCCCTTCTTCTTCTTCTTCTTCTTCTTCTTCTTCTTCTGTCGTCCACCTCTCTCTCTCACTTCTCTGATTGCTATCAGATTAAGGAAAAAGGAAAGAAAAATATCCCACTCCCACCCACTAGCAAAATCATTGGGTGTAGCCACCCCCACATCTCCAACTATACTCCCACCCTATGATATTTAAGCATACTCAAACATACTCAAATCCTCGTACTTCTAACGTATAACCATTTAACCCCAAACTCCACCAATTCATATAAAAACACGAACTAAACATTAAATGTCCGGGACGGGTATTACAACTCTCCCCCCCTTTAGGAATTTCGTCCCCGAAATAAGATCTACCTCTCGTCAACAAATGCGATACTTCAAGTCTATCAACATCTCATCTTCCCTCACAAATCTTCAACATAAGCCTTCACCACAATAGTTTTATGTAAACCAATGCCTTGGAACACAAACTTGCTCTTTCCATCCTAGAACCTCAACCTGTAAAACCAACGACAAACCATAACTTCCATTTTCTTAACAATCTCACCTGGTCCAATCTATTTTAGTAACTACAAATTAGCCAACCGCCAACTCAATTTTTTTTTTTCATCTAACCACATAACCGTTTTTGTCAACACCGCACAAACTTCTATCGCCATCTTTCAATGTAACCATAAATCATAACCTCTTTATCAACTACACCACAAGTAAAAGTTTACACCTGTCATAATCCATCAAACAACTCTTTTCACATCTGCCACTCACAATAATTTTCCCAACCTCTCAATGCCATTCAATCACATCCAAACATGTACCTCTCAAACTTGTATCTCTCAAACCATACTCACATAACGAACTCAAATCATTGCTCAACCTTAGCTCACTGGTCACACCCATTGAATCCACACCTTCTCCACAGATTTCAACAATTCTTCAGCCACACCTGAAGACACAGTTCTCTCAAACCCATTGGTGAACAACTTCCCAAATCGCTCCAACAAACCAACACCCGTACTCTCCAAATCGTTGCCTGTGAAGTTCATCATTGCATAAAAATTGCCTATAGTGTAACCGAACCATACTATAACCATCAACATTCTTTCGGTATCCCTCACAATTGGTGGTTGCAAAGAAACTCTCGATTGCCCAACCTCACCACCACAAAATGCAACATTCTCAGTGTGAATCGTACGCTCTGAATCCATTTCTCAAAAACCTGTTTCAACAACTTAAAACAACCAACAACAAACACAAGTTGTAGATATAACTCACACGTTAGTCAACCACTAATCTTCTTTTTTGACATACACAAAACTCCCATGGTCCACTACCATATCCCCAGCCGACTCCCAACACAGAGTCTAGAACGTACTATGCTCTGATACCAAGCTGTCACGCCCCGCCCCGCAAACGGCACCCGTGGTGGGTCCGAAACGGTGCGGCCACGTGGCATTCCAACACAAGACTCAACATCAGCTTAATAAACTCTTATAATAACAACACAGCGGAAGACTTCTTCATATAAACAAAAGTGCCAACGTTAAATCACTAACTCAACACCCACAACTGTCTACTCAGAAACAACTTAAGCTTTACATAAACTCAAAATGCTTTATATTACAAACCATAAAAGCACTAGATGACAACATGTCCAAAAATCCACTCGACACCAACTTCATAACCCAACGCTGGCCGGTAGTGGACCCCCTCTACAGCTCCTGCTATCTAGAAAACCATAAAGGAAATCCAGAGTGTGTGAGACATAGATTTGCTCAATAAAATATAACCAAATCAACATGCCAAAACACAACAACATTATACATCAACTAAATCAACATCCGAAAACACAACATTATCATACAACAACTTTCAACGTCCAAAACACAACATCACTATACAGCAACTTTCAACATGTATAAAACCAATCACATGCAAGTGGCACGTCTGCCACATCCTATGTATCCTAGGTCACTGTGGGAGCACACCCCGCTCGTTGTCACCGGTAGCTAGCCGACACAACGTACTCGCGGTGCAACCCAATCCACAGCCCCTTCGCAGATACCATCTTTCACACACAATATACAACGTATCCTAGGTCACTGTGTAACTCAATCCACAGCCCCTTCGCAGATACCATCTTTCACACACATCATACATGCATATCAAAAGCTAAATCCTCAATTAACATGATATACAAACTCTTTCACAAACTTCACCACAACATCATCACAAACATCACCACATCATGATACACAAACTTCTCCATAAATATCATCACAAACATCATCTCAGACATACATCCGTCTTCACAACAACACATCATCAGCAGCTAAAACATCTGTTAGCATAACAACATTCATCTTCACTACAACACGTCATCATCACATAATATACATCCGTCTTTACAACAATACATCATCAACTCAGTTATATGTTACTGAACATGAATATATCAAACACACTCACCTCTGGTTCGACTGGAGTATGCCAAACTTAAGGTTTCGGCACCCCCCGATGACCCGACTTGTCACCTAGCCACAAGCTAAACCATATCAGCATATGATCATCTTTAAATATTAACACAAACGCTTAAATAGAAGATACACAACAAAACACGAGATTATAAATTCTGCAGAACCGTCTGCGCTCAACAATTCATTAAAAATCATCTACTCAACATTTTCCAATGATTCCAACTCCAAAACTTCACCAACTCATCAACACATAAAACCCATAAAAACCCATATCCATTAACCATGCTTAGCTATAGCAAACTTCATGAAAAACTCAACTCAAAAGGCTGCCCAGATTTCCAGAATTCCTCAACCATCAACTTCAAATCAAAAACTGCTATTTCCTACAGAAATTTAAGGCACAAGCCCTACAAAATCTCGAAGGTATACGAGTCTAGTTTCCAAATCAAAAAGCGGTTTGCAAAACGGATACTCGAGCTATGAGTTATGCCCATTTTTCCAAAGAGTGTCAGTGCTGTCTGCACAGACGCGAACCCGACAGCAGCTCGGTAAAACATTTTTCATATTTTCTGTGCTTCTCATAAAATCACGAAAATTTAACACAACACCGAAGACATCCATGGGTAGCTACTGTAAAAATCTCATAAAATTCCGAGTACGGAAACTACATCCGAAAATTCACTCAAAATCATGGCAGATTCGAGTTCATCCACAACCAAACACCCAAAGCTAACTTGATCACGAATTTTCTGTAAAAGAAATCCCTAAACCTTCCTCCCAACTGTAGAATACCAGATTCTACCACCCAAAAACTACAAAGATTAACAAATTAAGATCAAGAATCAAAGATCTTACCTTGAATTAAGTTTTCCCCAATTTTTCCCTTCTTCTTCTTCTTCTTCTTCTTCTTCTTCTTCTTCTTCTTCTTCTTCTTCTGTCGTCCACCTCTCTCTCTCACTTCTCTGATTGCTATCAGATTAAGGAAAAAGGAAAGAAAAATATCCCACTCCCACCCACTAGCAAAATCATTGGGTGTAGCCACCCCCACATCTCCAACTATACTCCCACCCTATGATATTTAAGCATACTCAAACATACTCAAATCCTCGTACTTCTAACGTATAACCATTTAACCCCAAACTCCACCAATTCATATAAAAACACGAACTAAACATTAAATGTCCGGGACGGGTATTACAGATATAAACTTCATTAAGTTTATATTTTATGATCATTCTAGATCCACTTGCATTGGAGAGATTCTGTGGAGTTTTTTTCGAAATACTGGGTTGGAACTAACCCTCTTGAATACAATTCATATCTGCACCACTATCAACTAAAGCAATAATATTTTCAACTGTATATTCTTTGTGAATAACCAAATTAACCTTTACATGCCATTTTTTAAAGACAACATTATTCAAATTATTTAAATACTCTTCCTTGGTATGAGAAAAATCCTACATTGTTCTTATCAAAAGCATTTAATCTATGCTACAGTATGATGAGCTCTTGACTTGTGTTTGCTTGTTGTGATTTTAAATTTCTAATTTCTTTTTTTTAAATATTAATTTCTGACCTAAGATCCGGGATTGTAACCATTCTAGAATTATTGAATTCATTTTTGTTTTGGATCCTTTCTAAAACCTTCTTAAGACTATATGTGCCATCCAGAATTTTAGGCTTTTCATTTTCTTCTTCTTCTTTAGCAGTAGATATACATGCTTCTATAACTTTAATTTTTAATTGTGGTTCTTGTATTTGATCAATAATTTCTAATAGTGATTTTTGCTTATTTGTTAGAACATTTACGCTTAAACCATTCATTTGTACTATGGCTTTCCGATAATCATCTGACGTAGAACATTCAAGATTTTTGCATTTGCAATCAACAGAATTTATATCAGATTCAGAGTCTGATAAGGATTCAGTATTAGTGTTAGATAATTCATTAATAATATCAAAACTTTATGTATTTTCTTCTTCTAATTCACTTGAATTAAGCATTAACTTAAACAATTGCTGTTTCAAAGCTTCATCTATTTGAAGTTCATTTAGTTTCTTTTTTGTTATACACCCATTAGCATAGTGTCCTATTTTACCTCACTTCTAGCATTTTGCTGTGGTTTTGAAAGATTTCTTTTTCTCTTTTGGCCTAAAAGGTTTTTTATCCTTTCTTTCCTTCCTTTCCTCAGTTTTGTTTTTATTTTTGTAATATTTTCTTTTATACTTTCTTGTTGTTGATTTAGGATTATTCCTAGATTGCTTTTTGATTCCTTTTGGAAATATATTTGTATCATAAACAAATTGATCACAAATTTCTCCTAATTCTTGTTTTCAGTTAACTTTTGTTTTTTCAACTGGCGATGTAATTTTATGTCATTGCATAAAACCTTCCTGTGTTACTGTGGCAATTAATTGGACATAAGTATACATATCATAATCGATAGTGAGACCATTATTTTGATCTCTAAGCTTTTTCTTTACCTTCTCAGCAAAATAATAAGGTAAACCATCAATAAATTTAGATTTCCAATGATCACTATTTGCATCAATTCTTTGCATGACCTTTGCAAGAAATACATCTTTGTACCAACGAAAGTGTGTTAATATTGGACACTTTAGATTTTGAAGCAATTCTCTGCCCCTTTCACGCTGGTCTTCCCAAGGACCAATGAAATGTAATATTATAGTTTGTGTTCAAGTATAAACAACATCTTGTTGTGGCCTAGTTTGACTAGATTGGCCAGGAATTTGGCTAGGAACTTCTTCTATTTTAACCGCTGTAAGAATTTCATTCCTTTGTTCTTCTGTGAGACTATTATCCCACCATTCTTTTAAGGTTCCAGTGAAACCTACTATAATCCAACCAGCAATTGTGTGATCATTATTACCATTTTGTTTACAAACAGTGGAATACATTAGCATGTGATGAATGACTTAAAAAATTTGATATTCTATCATACCATCAATATTCCATTCACATATTGTTCTTCCACTATAGTACTTTTGATTGTGGAAAAAATCTTCTTTGTAAAGAATGTCCTGAGGGGTAGGACGAGGATAGTAATATCTATCTACTCCTGAATAAGGATGCTTATTCTTGGGATAATTTACTAGATTTAAAGATAGTTTATTCAGCTCCTTGTCCGAACTCTAACTTTCTTCTTCAATTTCTCTAGAAAATTGTGTTGATTGATAATCCTTTCAATCTTTTATCTAATTCTTCTAAAAGATCTGTATTTTTCTTAGGATTACTTAATTTAAATCCTTTTATGTCCAAAGTAGGACAAATACCTATCAATTTTATCAAATTTATTTTTATAAAATAATATTCAAACGTTATTTTATGAGAATATGTCAAGGATGCACACAATGATACATATACATTACAAAATCAAAACCCTATATATATTTTTAGACTGCATTCTTTCACTCACAAGTCATCTCCCTTAATGTTATCTCCATTAACACCTCTCGACACCCTTGCATCACCACAACCATCAAGATGTCAAATAGCTTTGGATATAATTAGAGATATTTATAGTATTTAAATTTGGTAGATATGTAGGTCTATATGCATCATTATCGACATTTTTGCTATGTTCGGAGGAAATAAGATTTGGAAACTATTCTAACATTTAACGGTTATTTAGGGCCTGTTTGGAACTTGAGGATGGAAAGAAAATGGGAGAGAAAATAATAAGAAGGAAAGTTTGAGGGAAAATTAGGAAGAAATTGGAGGAAAAATTATACTTATTTTTAAACTTTCCCTTCTATTTCTTTAAGAACCAAACAAGGGAAAGAAATTTTTTAAAATTTTCCATGCTCTTTCCTTTCCATCCTTAAGTTCCAAACATAGCCTTAGTGACAGTCGAGAATAAGGGGTCCAATTGAAATGTTTGAATAGTTTAGACGGTCAAAGTAGATTTTTGTAGTTTAGGGAGTTTTGAACAACTGTAATAGTTTAAGGGGGCAAAATGTTACTAAGGGAAGAACTATTTCCCCGTGCGGAGCTACAGTATTTTCCTTCCCACACCCCTACATTTTTCATTTTTGTTTATTGGAGCGGCCACACCCCTACACCTGATCAAGACGTTTATGCGAAACCCAACCCCGTGTTCTCCTTCTCTCCCTAGGGCTCATTTCCACTCGCAGCGACCCAAGGAGTGATCTTTGCGCTCCATGTAGACACCGCCCGCGACAATCCTTCCTCCCCTGAACTTCGATCAGGTTGATCCCGACCCTTGATTCGCCCTAATTCACTCAATTTCGCACCTGTATGTTTATTCATGTTCATCTCTATATATGTGTGTGTGTGTGTGTGTGTGTGTGTACAGGTATAGATGCTTTAGAATTCCACTTGTTGAGCTACATGATGAACAGATGAATTAACGTACATGCATGTCTTTATACGTATTTTGGTTAGTGGTAGTGTTGTTTGCTTAAACGGAACCCTCACTGGAACGACTTGGAAGTGTATTCCTTCCTTTATCATAACAAGGCATATGAGTTTCTCTCTCTCTCTCTCTCTCTCTCTCTCCCCCCCCCCCCCCCCCCCCCCCCCCCCCCCCCCTCCCTCTATGTTGATATAGACAGATAGGTAGATAGATTCAAAGCCCGAGCTAAAGTGCGTGTGTGAGCGAGCGTGAAAGCGTCTTCCAAAACATCTCAAACTGCTTAAAATTTGCGAGAGCTAGGATTGAGAGCGTGACCGCAGAGGGAGGATTGAGAATGGAGGGTCCCACTAAAGGATTATATGACTAAGATTCCGAGATATATGAATAATTATTGTGGTTGTAATGAATTTTAGCCACAATACTTTCCATCTATGCGGGGAAAACCTCTTACTAGATTCAGATACTCATTTGGGTTATTGATTTTCCAAAGGAGATGTGGATGAGAAGTGGAGTGGAGCTAAACCCCTTCCCTTTAAGAAGCTTGAAGTTTTCTATTGGAAGGATTTAATTTGATACCTGTCTTGCGAATTGGGTTTCAACTTTCAAGTATATTTTTTGTTGGATGCTTTAGGTTGATGGATTTGTGAAATGGATTTATAGAGGAAGGGAAAAATAATGGTTAAGTTAATCAAATAATGTTTTAGTCAGCAGTATGTTATCTTATTGTCTTTTTCCTTAATCTTTATGTTCTGCTTCATTTGGAAAATCCTCCATTCTAGCTCCCCCTTTGTCTCAAGCTGTAACTAATGAAACCTGATAGTTTTGTGTTATATTGTTGTCATGGTTGTATAAATCATACATCCATTTATGTTATTTTCTGTTTAGTTGGAGGCAGGACTATGGGAAGCGTAACTTATTCCTTGCATTGTGTGTGTGTGTGGGTGTGTGTACACATTTTGCTTCAAAGTGTTTATTTGGTTACAGTGATTATGTTGTTGCTGCATTGATGTCTACAATCTTTTCCCGAGTACGATATTTATGAGAATATTGTGCATAAGGAGTACTAAAATCTAGCTTGATTAGAACGTGGTTGGATTTTAAATGTATTTGAGGGTTGATTGTTGATATTGTTTTATAGTTCAAGAGATGGCGGCTCCACCTAATAATGTTGAGCTGGAGGCTGCAAAGTTTCTGCATAAACTTATTCAGGAATCTAAAGATGAGCCCAAAAAATTGGCTATGAAACTTCATGTGGTGCGTATGATTTCCTTTTGTATTTGCTTGATGACATTTATTTCTGTCTTGTAAATTTGTAATATTCACATAAGCATATGTTAGTTTTTGTAGTTTGGTAGTTATTATCTTTTAATATTTCAGATATTGCAACACATGAGATCAAGCGGGAAGGAAAATTCAATGCCGTATCAAGTGATATCGAGGTGAAGCATTTCCATCTTCATTTATACTTTTCAATCAATTACCTTATGTCCTGAAATTTCAGTCCCGACGTTGTACAAATTATTCCATTGAAGTATTGGGAGCTATAGAAGTTAAAGCCACTAAATTACATTAGGCCCTTGAGCAATGAGCCCGTGAGTGCGCATGAGATGCATAGGCAATAGTAGTCTCCTTTCAAAAGGCCTAAGGTATTGAAAAGTACATGGCAGGCTCATTGCTCAGTTGCATATGCATGAGTAGCCGTTAAAGTCCATAAATTGTGTTCAATGAGAAAAAAATAATGTACTTTTTTGTTTGGTCGAGTTTAGAGTGACACAATAGTCTTCGTGTTTACTAAAATCATGGATGAAGGAATGAAGCAATTTGTTACTTGTACTGGTGAAGTGCTACCTTATGGTTTCAGGTAGTGTTATTGCATGTTCCAGTTGAGTTGTTTTAAAATAAATGCGAAAATAGTTTATGATTTATTCTTATACCATTGTATTATTACACATCGAGTCAACTATATGTCTACTGTGATGATAATATGGGAATTATGAAAAATTCCATGTTACGCCACGTTATTAATTCAATGCAATGCATGTCTAATCTACCTCTTTCCAACATCGTTTATCGAAAATGTTCATATGATAAATAGATGATGATTTCCATGCTAGTGGGCAAGTGCACGGGATGCGTATGCGATGGTAATCTCAATAACAAGAATTCAACATATAATTGTGGAGGAGTTTTGTAGAAAATAAGCAAAATAAATGAAAAATAAACCTTTTTGTTATGTGAAACAGTGACAAACATGAAGATTTTAAAAAAATGTTTCCTTCTTGTGACGTCATTCCACTTTGAAACAAAAGCAAACAAACTGAATTCGTCCAAAATTATTACATAGTTTCTTTTTGGTAAATGATAATAATTTAGGCATACACACTGACATGCAGGACATATAAATAAACATATGTATTCGAGTATATCTTTGGTATTCTACCTTTTTGGGTTCTAATAACATCATCAGATGGATTTGAGTTTGAACACAGAAACACAACAGCTTACTGTTTGATACTGTTTGTTGTGTCTAGTGGGCATTATGCTGTTTCTAATGAGTTGCCAATGGTAATGGTTAAACAGAGCTTTTAGTACCAGTCAATTAGGCGGCAACATGAAACCGTTGGCTCAATTGAGCTCTGTTGAATGCATTGTGGTTTGTGATGTCCTACAAACCTTGATACCTTCGAACTACTGCCTCTGAAATCCCTTTGGTCTACCTCCTCCCCTGTGTGACTTTCTATCGCAACCATATCACTCATCCTAAGATAGACATGTGCGACCCACTATAATCTATGTTCTCTTGTCTTATCTTCTATAGGTGCTACCTCACCATTTAATGAAGGTTTTTGTTTCTAATTCTGTTGCATGAAGTCTTAACACATATTCCTCTCAACATTCTCATTTGAGCTACCCTCATCTTAATCGTATGAATATTTTGTTTCTTAGCTGTCAAATACTCTGTGTCGTATAACATGGCTGGATATGGTAGAAAGAATTGATAAGAAGAAGAAATTATATGATCGGGATTTGGGGAGCCCTAAAGAAGACCAAGACATCATGAATAAAATGTCTTTCCAAAGGATAAATCATAAATGGAAAACTACAAGAACACAGCCCTACATCTTTTTCCTCCAGTGGGGGTTGTGGGAACATGCCGGAATTGATGGCAATCAGACATGATTATGGAGGGGTCCTGGGTTTGGGATAGAAAATTTCCCTTCCAAATCTGTTCGGGAAAGCGGGGTGGCCCCGGTGGGATTAGGGCTGGAGATCGAGGTTGTCAAACTGGCCCAAGCAGTTAATGAAAACCAAACAGAAGTGAACGGTAAATTAATTGATCTGGAAAGGGAAATATTGGTAAGTGAAAGTCTACACAGCCTAAAAAAGGTGGACATTCTACAAAGGATTAAAGAACTTAGCTCAAAACCAATTGGCAATGAGTGGAGAGGTTGCCGAGGCTCATATACTAGTTTTGGAGGTTATTATTAACCAATGTGGACAAGCTTTACCACTCTCCCATCCAGACCGCACGTGGGGACGTAAACAATAAAATTGGGATCACAATGAAACATGGTGTGCTCATGGCGCAGAGAACTGGGCTATCAATCAAAAGAGTCTTGTTCAAAAACCTCCTAAAGCAGAGCTCTGATAACATGTTAAAGTATCCAACTCAAAATCAATTGTCAATGAGTGGAGGGGCCACTCGTGGTCATATATTAGTTTTTGAGGTTATAAGCAACCAATTTGGGACAAGGTCTTACAATTACCATAGATGATTTTGATTGTATAGTTTTGCCCTTTGGCTACCTGGCAAACTGTCATATTCGTAGCGGTCAAAAGGAACATTGGAGGAAAGTTACGGCTGCATGTAAATTCCGGTGATATTGTGGTCCATGTTTCTGAAGGCTTCTGAACTCAAATTGAGTCCTGGCTGTTTTCTCAAGTACACAACCATTAAAGCACCCTACTTTCAGACTTTGTGCAACAGGAATGATTGGTAGATATTATTCTTCAAAAGCAGTATAGGTGAATGCTAAAATGGGAGAAGACAATAGAGGGAGAGCCATTAGGAGCTTCAGGATGATCCCATAGTCTGGACTTTCCTACTTAAGTATTTGTAATTTTGTATCATTATAAGGTTTTTTGGGTTATTACTTTTGTCCCCACCAATCCCTCTCTCTTTGTTTTGGAGTTCACATTCCATCTTGTGTTATTACTGTTTTGCATTATTTCTTGATATGTTTTAGTCGCATAAATATGGTTTATGGGTGTTTTGGGCTATTAGATACTAGGAGACATAGGCCTGGTTGTAAGGAAGAGACAGCAGTTTCACTTAACTTCTTATTTCTGTGTGCTCCGAGCTGCATGTTAGTTTGTTGACTTGGTTATTATTATTATTATTATTTTTCTATTCTCTCTCATTTTCTTTTAACCTGCTTCTTCTTTTAAGGGCAATGGAGACTGTTATTAATGAACATGGTATTGATGTTGACTCTCTGAAGTCATCACGTGGTCCTTTGACTGGTGGAACCCACATGGGTGATTCTTCATCTAACCAGTTTGCAGGTAAATTTTTTACCTACCCAATTGCTATTACTTGTGGATCACCTTTCATTGCATAGAGATGAAGTCGTATTAACTAACAAGGGAGGAGATATTGCCAATGCAGGTTCTTCTCAAACAGCTGCAATTGGGGATGATTCTAAATCTGGAATTGCTGAAAATGAAAGGGCCAATCCACAAGCTTCCAGCAGGCCACCGGTTGGACCAAGCGCTGCAGGGCATGATATTTATCAAGGATCTGTATCCCATCCCGGTTCTAAGTTTGTCGATCAGGAAAGTCCTTCCAGTTATGATACCAAGTCTGCGAACTCTCAGTCGCACGAAAGGCATGATCCAGCATTGGACAAATCAAATCAAGATGATAGTAAGAAAGCAAGCAGTAAGAGAAAGAGGGCTGATTCGTCTTCTACCGTTGAGCCTCCTATTGAAAACTCCCAGCAAGTTGATAGTTCCTACCTTAATGCTAGGAAGGGAAAAATGGCGAACAAGGTTGAACCACCTAGGAGCTTGCCTGCTAGAGGCGGCGAGCATAGTCAATTCAATATGGTTCAGGGCAGTGGTCAGATGGAACATATCCCATCTTTACCTAATAGCATGAGATCGACCAATTTGGCCAGTTCAATGCAACAAGCAGCAAATCCAAAATACCGTGAAGAAATTGAAGTTTCTTCTGCTCATAGTGCTTTAGCTCTGCAGCAGGGAGGCTCTCGGCTGTCACCGCATGACATTCTTAATTCCAGGGCTTTATGGAATCAAAATAGAATAGGATCTTCAATTGAAAATACTCAAATACCAAGGTTTCCGTCTACTGCTGTTTCCGGTAATTCAATGGCAGAAATGTTTATGCAGCAGTCCACTGCTTCTCTTGGATCAGGTAAGGAGTTTTTTAAATAAAATAAGTAGCGTTATCACCGTTTAGTTTGTGAAAAGACTATACACGTGGATTTTTTTGGCTGGGAATATGGAAATTATGTGGTGTTGACCAGGATTTGCAATGCTTAAAATGCTAGATATCATATAACCGTTTGGAAACTTGTAAACTTTCTTGCGGAAGAATTTTTTTCTTTTCTGATTGTTGCAACGTAGGATAATTGTGTGCCTTTAACTGCTGGAGGATGCAAGGTCATATCGATCATTTTTTGTTTGTGCGTGTGTTTTGCTGAGAAGTAAACACTTCCTTCTCCTCTGTGTGAGGCTGACATTCTGACTTGTGTTAAGATCTCTTCAGTATAAAATGTAGAAATATTTACTTGTAATATCTCAGAAGGCGCTGCTTGAATTTCAGGTGCTTCTGTCCAGTGGAGCTTCCCCTGGTGCTTCTGGTTCGTTTCCACTGGTAGAATCAGGAGTATCGAGTCCAATGCAATTCGGCAGTGCTTCAAGGGAGGCCTTCGGCACTGAGGTAGGAACTTCTAAGGTGTCAGCAAATGCATATTGGATTCTTTGTTCTAGTTCCATTGTAGCAAAGTTAGGTTGGGGTAATGTTACCAAATTATAGTAATTGTATTTGGCTTTCATTCCATTTTTATTATTGTCAATGAGGATTAGATTTCCTGCATGATGACTTTGATGAGACATTGTGTTGAATGCCCGTTCCTTGGTATGCATTGTCTTGGGATGATATCACATATTTGTGTGTGTGTGTGTTTGCATGCCAGTTTGTGAGTGTTAATCTGCCCAAAGGTGTTTTACAGGATTCTCCTTGGGTCTTCTATTAATTCTTCTCCATTTTAACAGCACCAATTTATTGTACTTGTCTGTTTCTTATCACTATCTGTGCTGGACAGTGTTTTCTCGGTTTATGTGGGTCTCCCAAATTTATTTTCTTTGGCAACAAAAACAATGTTTCTAGTTCTAAGGGTAACAGAACGGATGAAAACAAAATCTTCACACATGGAAAACAAGGACCCAACTATGGTGTGGTACATAAAGTATGTACCCACATATATTCTGCTGCTACTGAGAAGACCACCCCTCAATCACTACATCGATCCTCAGTCAAAACATTGAGTAGGTTGAAGATAACATCCCCGGACTTGTAAGCTTATTGCTCCATCAATTGCCTTGAGTCTTGGTTTGCTGATCCAGAAACTGAATGTGTCTGTTCCATAAGCTCCATCAATTGCCTTCGAGTCTTGGTTTGCTGATCCAGAAACTGAATGTCTGTTCCATAAGATGGAATACAAATCCATGTCACCCCTTTCCAAATTAGTTTCCCGGAATACATAATCTTGAATTGATGCCATCAATTTAGGCATTTACTATTTGCTGTTTAACTTGTCAAAATTTTGTGTAATAGTTTTGACACCGATGGCAATTTTTTCTCTTTTAGGTAATTCATTGCTTGTTGGTTGCCACTTGTTGTGCGCACAAATCTTTTGGCATACTAATTTCTGTGACAGTAGTCATAGTATCCACAAAAGACAAGAAAGAGAATTCGTGGTGGGTACGACATTTCATTTCAGTATAGTGTGGGAACAGTGCAAGAAATACACTTAAACATGAAGAGGTACTGAAGATGAGCTTCAGAGGAGGAAAGATAAAATAGAAAAACGAAATTGCAGTTGTCAATTACTGAGAAATGGTGAATTTATAGAGTTTCTCCTCGAGGACTTAGCAGTTGCTGTCAGTTCTAAGATTGTTTGCAAGTAGTTTGTTATTACCACAGGCCTTTTGTGTTGATGCGGTGTTATGCAATTGTTTTAACATAGTCGGGAAGCCATGATCATGTTTTTAGTTTGTGTGCTTGCAGTTTTATCTGCCTGCAATTTGACACCTTCTGTTTTGCCTTATGTGACTTTTTCGCAAGCAGAGTGGCATTCCAGGCAATAATATTGAAATGAACATGCTTAGAGGTGCAGCTCCCAGAGATACAGGAAAATCTCCAATCTTCCAGGCTACCGGTGTTCCTAACATGCCTTTCAAGGAACAACATCTGAAACAGCTCAGAGCACAATGCCTTGTGTTTTTGGCATTTAGGTATGGCACTGAAGCAGCTTGTTCTTCAATCTTTTAGTTTTTGTGGTTTGGGATGTAGGTTACTTTGGAAAGGAGGTGTAGAAACACTTGCTTCTAGTTGTACTGTTTTAATAACTGTTCTTTACCTGCAGAAACCGTATGATGCCAAAAAAATTACATCTTGAAATTGCTCTTGGTAACTTCAGTCCAAAAGAAGGTAAAGTACTACTTAATCTATTTAAAGTTTCCCATTATTTCTTGGAATAACAAATGGCACTGCAGATGGACCTAGCAAAGAGCTGATTGACAATAAAGAAAAAGAGCTGTCTATTAATGATCAAAGTAACGTTCCTGAAGGCACAATGCTGTTCGGCAGACAAAACGATATGAGGGAATCTGAAATAGTCCGACAAGGAACCACATCTACTGGAACCGTCCCTGATGCAATCTTGTTGAAAGGATCCAAGGGCCCAAACATAATTCGGGAAATGGCAGAATCACAGGAATTTTTACCGATGGGATCAAGACCAGATTCTTCAAGTGTAAGGACTTTAGCTGTTAGTTATGATAAGGATAATTTGGACGAGGGACAAGTTGGTATTATAAACAGAGCTTCTTCTTTTGAGGGAATAAGCAAGCCGATCAAGCCTGAGATGGTTCCATATGAATCAGTGCCAGAAAGAAAAGATATTTCTCCAAGTCAATCTCAAATCCCTGCTGACACCAATATTCAACGAAACCAAAATGCTGATAGCCATTTGACTAGTTTCACATTAAGTGATGATCGGAAGCGCATATCAGGAATGGAAGCTGAACATCAGACGAAGATGCCAGTAAAGGATGGAAATGTGCTGCCGAAAAATATGTCTGAGGGTGAGAGCATATGTCTTACACAATACACTTTTAGTGACGACTTCTCTGTTGCTTAGCCTGTTTGTTGCATTTGTTGTGCAGATGCTAATAGAATTTCTGAGATTCAGAGAAGAAGCATTCCAGATGGATTCAAATCTGTTGTTGTCGATGACACATGGAAGAATGGTAGCCCTACGTTATTGAGAACTGATCAAGTGGAGCAATGTATCTCTTTAGGTACAGATGTGCCACCAGCTCCGAAATATACCACATCTGAGAAGTGGATTATGGAACAGCGGAAAAGGAAATTGGTAATTGAGCAAAATTGGGCACTTAAACAGAAGAAGACAGATCAAAGAATTGCCGCTTGTTCTGAAAAATTAAAGGTCAGTTGAGGAAATAACTTTTACCTGGTTATTGCTGTTTTTGTTGTTGCTACTAATGGTAGTATCTCTCAGGAGTGAAGGCCAGGCGTGAACTACTTCTCACCAATTAAATAACCTATTGGTGAGAAGTAGGTACCGTATCATTTAGGAATCGAATTTGCAAATCAATCAGCTCCACTTCCCGTATTGTTAGAGGAAGCAGCGCAGTGTAAGCAGTTTAGGCCTTGTTCTCCAATAGATTTTAGGTACATAAAATCTCACATTTTATGACACTCCAATCTCAACACATAAAATGTAAAAGTCATTTTATGAGATTTTCATAAAATCCTTTTAAAATCTATAGGAAAACTACTACATTTTATCAGTTGGGAAAACAACTCCATTTTATCACCTCTCCATAAAATGCTTATTTTATGAGATTTTCATAAAATCTACCAAAAATCTATTAGAGAACAAGGCCTTAGTTTGGGAAGCAGTGAAAACCAAAGATAGAATAAGGAATGCAGTCACGTGCCCACCATGATGTTGAGACACAGTTATGCAATGGCATAAATAGTAACAAGATATACAATTTAACATGGAAAAAACCTCATCACACTCACCCAAATTTGTTATTTTACCACGAGATACAATAATCAATAATCAAGATGAACATACTAACCGCATCATATGGAAAAAGACCTCACTTATCTTCCCTAAATTTTGCCGCTCCACTCCATGTGTTTCTAATGCTCAAGATTTTCTTTGTCCTACCAATTCACGAATCTTCTCGCTCCAATCTTTGTTCAACACTGCTCTGCTACTAGCGACAGATGGTTGAATTATGAACCCTGGGATTTTCGGAAAAAGATCCGAGTTTAGAAGATGAGTATATTGTGAAACACGAAGACTTTTGTTCCTAACTTTATAGATTTAGATGAAAACGGGTTTCAAAGTTTTGCTGAAGGAAGAAGAATAGGCTGCTCAGTCTCTTTGAAGGCTGCTTGGTATTGTGTGCGTGCCGTGAATGCATTAAACCAATAATACCATTTCTGCCCCTGGACTAGAAGTCTTGAATGACTTTTTGCTCTCTCTCTTGTGCTTGCTTCCGAACGATGGTGTAGCCCTAGCAAATTTAAAAAAACAATTCTGTATAAAACCAATAAAATTTTGGGCTTGAAAAACCAAGTTCATAGATGAAAACCTGTTTTGGGGTTATTGCCGACTTCTGTGTGCATATTATTGTAGTCTTTGGCAGATTGGGGTCATTCATATAAGGTTCAAAAGGCTTGCAGGTGGCACCCATGCGGTTGATGTGCATTACGTGGAGGGAACAGAATCTGAGCTTTAAAGAAATATAGTTAGCAGTACACAGATACAGTGGCTTTTTTTTTTTTTTTTTTTTTTTTCTGGTTTTTCATATGATGCCTTCTAGTATCTCATGTGACCAGGATCTTGACTTGTTTGCGGCACTGTGTATCCCATAAAAACCGGTTGCTCCTGGTATTGAGGGCCTGAGTGGAAGGTCTTTGATTATCGAGAAAATATTATTTGATCCTAATTTGCTTGGTGAATTAGCTGTGGGAGTAGAGTTTGTCTGATCGTTTTCAGTTCACATCGCAAGTGGAAGTTTTTTTATATTGCCTTATGGTTTATATAGTGCTGCGTAAAAAAATTAGGTATTGCCAAGGTTGTGAGGTTTGGGTGTATTTGGTTATATGTACTAACTTCAGTAAGGATGCTGAGTTGGCATATGTGGTCTTGAGAAGTTTTTTTCACTGTATCTTGCTAGATTTTATTTATGCTACAGGATAGATGTTTTCCTACTTTGGAAAAATGCCATTTGCAGGTTCTTTTGGTTGTAGATAGCAGTTGGCAGTACAATGTGCCCATTGGCGAAACTGTTAGCTTAATTTGATCCGTATGATGTGCCCAAGGTCGTATGTATATATGTTTTCATTATCCCATCTGCACCTCGAGGGCGGTTTTCGTATACAAATTTAGGTACACATGCAGTTTTGGTTGCCCCCAACCCGAACCTCCCTTGAAACTGATCTAGATACATAATTTGGAACCATCTAAAATACCCTAGTGCTTTCTAATACCAAGCCAGTACATAAACACCTATGCATGTATCCGGCTAAATAATACCTAGGTTTTTTCTGCTTGATATTTCCTGTGTACCATTCCTCTCCGGACTCTTCCCACTTTTCATTTCTCTCAAATGCTCAATAATCTCAGCAGCTATGGGAAGATGGAACTATGAATTGCATTAATAAAGATGAAAGAAGTATAGACGGGTATGGGCCGTTTGGAAAAGTCTGAATTCCATTGGGTTGGGTTTCGGTATGCTGTCCAGTTTGATTTTGGGTCTGGGAGATGTAAATCTCAATCCCGGTCTGATCCGACCTGTTGCCATTGTGAAAGTATAGAAAGTATAGGGTTTTACTTTGTATTTGACCTTTTATATTAGGGTTCCTTTTGTAATCTTTTTCTATGTTAAGGGTAGTATAGTCTTTTTAGTTTTAGGGCTCTATTTAAACTTGTTCTCTTCTTTGTAATATGTTATCTGCTGAATATATGAAATACGCTTCTCTCTCTCTCTCTCTCTCTCTCTCTCTCTCTTCGAAGCTTTCATGGTATCAGAGCATGTAATCGTGTAGCACCTGTTGCTGCTAGGATCTGCACTCTCTCTGAGTCTCAGATGCAGCCTTTCTCTATCTCTGATGCAACCTTTCTCTCTCTCCTATCGACATTAGTAGCACCAGCAGTCACCGATGACCACCAACCACCAGCGAACTACCGACTGTAGTCGCCGACCTCCGGCGACACCTTTCTGACCCTCGCCGACCTCTGGCGATCGTTTTCCGGCAACCCTCAAATCTGTTCTGTCTATATCTGCAGTCTCTTTTGAGACATTCTGTTCAGTGGGTCTAGTGGGTGACTCGTATTTGAGCTCGAAATCTACTGGGTGATCTTCTTTTACCTTCGGTGATCTCCTATTGCACTAGAAACTCCCTTGTTATGAGGTTTGGAGGTATTTTAGACCCTTGTCTCTCGTATATAGCGCTGATTGCATTCTCCAAAGGTAATCTGGACTATTTTGCATCGTTTGTCTGCTCTTGTTGAATCTCTTTATAACTGGAAGAGAACTACTGGTATATTTGTATTGATATCTGTGTGGGTGTCTTTCAATCTCACTATGGCGGAAGACAGGGCAATCAGTGTTCGTTTGAACGGGCATAACTACTCTTATTGGTCTAGTGTTTTCAAAAATTTTGTCGTTGAAAAGGAAATGTGGGGTCATATAGCAAGGTCTGTGGTGAAACCCTCTCCAGTGGACTCTTAAGGATCCCGAATATGCAAAGAAACTTGAGACTTATCTCAAGGACTTCGCCAAATAGGAAGTTGAAAATGCAAAAATCCTTACATGGTTTCACAATTCAGTTGAACCTAGCAAAGGTATGAATTTCTCAAAATATGAAACGGCGAAGGAAGTTTGGGATTATTTGAAGAGGATGTATCTTGAGTCCAACTTTGCAAAGCAATATGAACTTGAGGGTTCTATTCGACGCGCTACGCAGGGAGAGAACCATTCAAGAATTCTACGATGAAATGAGACAGTATTGTGACCAAGTTGCATTAATGGAACCTTCCATATTACAGTCCCTTGAGGTCTATGTGGAATACCGTGAAAAGCTGCATCTTGTTTAGTTTCTCATGGCCCTTCGTGACGAGTTTGAGCCTCTTCGTGGGGCTATGCTTCATTGTTCACCCCAACCTACGGTTGATGGGGCAGTTCATGAGCTCATAGCTGAGGAAAACTAGATTCAAGATTAGGTCAGTTGCTCCTCCCTCTCAATCTGTATTTGCTGCTCCACCGATTCAGCCTCAGCCTTCCTCGTATATGGCACCTCTCTTGCCTACACCGTCTTCTCACTTGATTCAAGTTACTGGCAAGCCTAAATCTCGTGTTGGTATGGATGAGTGTAGCTTCTGTCTACAAAAAGGGCACTGGAAGCATGCATGTCTTAAATTATTGCAGATGACAGGTAGCACTTCTCGTTCGAAGCCCTCCTCCTCCTTTCGGTCCACACCACAGTATTCTCGGCCCACACCACAGTATTCTCGTCCTCCAATTGCCTTTATAGCTCCTGCCACTGATAATACACAACAGTATCCCTCCTTTGAGGACTATCAGCAGTTTCGTGCATTTCTGGCTATCACTTAGGGAGGTTCTTCACAAGCATCTGCCATGACCACCACTCAGTCAGGTTTGTATGGTTCCTATACAACAGGTACTCTACCTACCACATGGATATTTGATTCTGGTTGCTCCCACCATATGACCCCTACATTGTCATTACTAAGTCATTGTGTCTCTCCTGTTTCTCTCATTAGTATCTCCACTACAAATAGCTTTCCTATGCATGTTGTCTCGATATGTTATATTATCCCAACCCCATCTTCTTCCCTTTCTATACCAAATGTGTTCTATGTTCCCCAGTTATCTCTTAGTCTTCTCTCAATTAGTCAATTATCTGATTCCATCTTTGATGTTTTGTTTTCTTCTTCTAGTTATGTTGTGCAGGATCGGGTGTCCAAGAAGCAGATTGGGACAGGGCGTAGAGTTGTTGACCTCTATGTTTTGGAGACTTTACATGTTCCTATTGAGTCTACTACGACTGTTATGTCGTCCTTTTGTTTAGATCAGAACTCTTCTCCCTTTTATCTTTGGCATTCTCGATTAGGGCACATATCTAATGAACGTTTGGATCTTTTGCTTAAGTTTGTCTTTTTGGGAAACATTTCTGCGAGCGATATTTCTAAATGCAGTGGTTGTAAACTTGCCAAAATGTCTGCTTTACCTTTTAATAGAAGTACCTCTGTTTCTACTTCCCCATTTCAACTTGTTCATACAGATTTATGGGGTCCTTCCCCATACTAAAGGTGGTTCCCTATATTATGTTTCATTTGTTGATGATTATAGCAGGTTTACGTAGGGTGTATCTGTTGACACACAAATCAGACTTTTACCAAGCATATTGCAATTTTCACTCCATGGTTCAAACTCAGTTTTCGACAAAAATCACAGTTCTTCGCTTTGACTTAGGTGGAGAATACTCTCTGGGTGTGTTCACAGAATTTTTGGCTTCTCATGGCACCATCCATCAATCCTCTTGTACTGACACTCCTCCTCAAAATGGGCGTGTTGAATGCAAACATCGTCACCTTCTAAATACTGCACGGTCTCTTCTTCTTTCCTCCTCTGTGCCAGCCGTATTTTGGGGAGAGGCTGTGCTCACTACAGCGTACATTCTCAAGCGGATGCCCACTCCACTTCTCTCTGGTTCCTCCCCTTACGAACGGCTCTATGGTCAGGTTCCTAACTATTCTCTTCTTCGTGTCTTTGGCTCCACTTTCTTCGTCCTCCTTCCCAAGAAGGACCGCGCTAAACTTAGTGCTCGTAGTGTCTTATGTGTCTTCTTGGGGTATGGGATCCAACAAAAAGGCTACCGTTGCTATGACCCCATGACCAAAAAGTTGCATGTTTCTCGGCATGTTACGTTTCTTGAGCATTTACCCTTCTCTCTCCCATCCCTCTGGATGTTCCTGTGGAAGAATATGTTCGTACTCTTGACGTGTCTGATGTTCCTAATTTCCCATCTTTCTCTTCTAATTCCCACCCCATTCCTCCATTTCCCAAGTACTATGTCCGTCGCACTGGCCCAACTCCCTGTCCTTCCTCTGCTTCTGATGACTCTGATTTGCCTGCACATCGGTATCCTTCTCGTGATTGTCCCCCTCCGGTAAGACTTGGTTTTACTAACACTTGTTTTTCCTCTTCATATTACACTTTCTTATCTCGCATCCATACTTACTTTGAACCTCGTTCCTACAAAGATGATTGTAATGATCCTAACTAGGTGCATGCCATGAATGATGAGCTCATTGCTCTTGATAGGACTCAAACTTGGGACTTGGTTCCTCTCCCCGATGGTAAAAATCTCATTGGTTGCAAATCGGTTTTTAAAGTTAACTCATTCTGATGGTTCATTGGAGCAGTACAAAGCCCGCTTAGTTGCCAAGGGGTTCTCTCAGGAATATGGTATTGATTATGAGGAAACTTTTGCTCCTGTTGCAAAGATGACTTCTGTCCGCCTTTTAATTTCTGTTATTGCTACGCATCATTGGCTTCTCTTTCAGTTGGATGTTCAAAATGCCTTCCTTAATGGCCATTTGTCTGAGGAAGTTTATATGCGTCCTCCTCTAGGGCTCTCACATGCCACCAGCCTTGTTTGTTGTCTCCGTCGAGCTCTTTATGGCCTCAAACAGCCTCCTCACGCTTGGTATGCTCGTTTTCATGATGTGGTTCTTCAGATTGGGTTTCAACCAAGTACGCATGAGTCTGCACTCTTTCTTCGCTGCACTCCTCATGGTTTGGTTCTTATATTGCTCTATGTTGATGACATGATCATCACTGGTTCCGACTGTGCGGCTATTGAGGAAGTGAAACTTCATTTATTTCACCAATTTGAAATGAAAGACTTGGGTCCTCTTCGGTATTTTCTTGGCATTGAGGTTGCCTTCTCTCCAAAAGGTTATCTCTTAACTCGGACTAAGTATGTGACCGACATTCTTCATTGAGCTCAACTTACTGATGACAAAAAGGTTGATACTCCCATTGAGTTACATGCTAAGTTCTCTGCTTCAGATGGGGTTCCTCTTTCTGATCCAACCATGTATCGTGAACTTGTTGGTTGTCTTGTGTACCTCACTGTCACTCGGCCGGACATTGCCTATGCTGTGCATATAGTTAGTCATTTTGTTTGTGCTCCTTGGTTTACTCATTGGGCTGACCTGCTACGTATTCTTTGTTATGTTCGTTGCACCATGCTTCAGTGTTTACTTCTCTCTTCTTCTACTTCTGCTTTATCTCTTCGGGCACATGCCGATGCTGATTGGGCTGGTGATATCTCTGATCAGAAATCTACCTCTAGCTTTTGTGTTTTTCTGGGAGATTCTCTTATCTCATGGAAGAGCAAGAAACAATCCGTTATTGTTCGTTCTACTGACGAAGCTAAGTATCGGGCCATGGCTCATGCTACATCTGAAGTTGTTTGGCTCCGCTGGTTGTTATCCGATATGGGTCTCTCTCTCTTCTCGCACACCACTCTTCTGTGACAACAAAAGTGCCATTCAGATTGCTCATAATTCCATCTTTCATGAATGCACAAAGCATATTGAAATTGACTTGTCATTTTGTTCGCCACCATCTTCAGTCCGGCACTATCTCTCTACCTTCTGTCTCCTCTTCTCTTCAGTTGGTGGATTTCTTCACCAAGACGCACACCACCGCTCGTTTTCGTTTCCTCCTTGACAAACTTTCGATGCTCTCTGGGCTCGCATCATGAGTTTGAGGGGGTGTGTGAGAGTGTAGAAAGTATAGGGTTTTACTTTGTATTTTACCTTTTATATTAGGGTTCCTTTTGTAATATTTTTCTATGTTAAGGGTAGTATAGTCTTTTTAGTTTTAGGGCTCTATTTAAACTTGTTCTCTTCTTTGTAATATGTTATCTGCTGAATATATGAAATACGCTTCTTCTCTCTCTCTCTCTCTCTCTCTCTGAACCTTTCAGCCATCGCTACTTATGTGATCTTGACTTGCAACTCATTTCCACATTAATTTTTTTTGTTTGGGTTGA
This sequence comes from Vaccinium darrowii, assembly GCA_020921065.1. Taxonomy (NCBI): domain Eukaryota; kingdom Viridiplantae; phylum Streptophyta; class Magnoliopsida; order Ericales; family Ericaceae; genus Vaccinium; species Vaccinium darrowii. Next base: position 6,028,872 of record CM037156.1, read on the forward strand.
AGATGCATGGTCTAGGTTTTGTCCTATTTTTCTGATATTCGTGTTATGGCTTTCTTTTTGACCCCCATGAAGGAAAATGTGAGCTCCTCTGAAGATATTTCTGCAAAAACCAAAAGTGTAATCGAACTGAAAAAGCTTCAATTGCTAGAGCTTCAGCGCCGTCTCCGTAGGTAATTGATCATTCTGCTTTGGTTCAACTTGTCACCTTAATGGAACCAAACCATTTCGGTCATTCTCTACCTTGATTCAGTCTCCATCGATACTTCATTTTACACATCCAGTTTCTAATCTAACAGCTGGATCATTTGATATGGGCAGTGAGATTCTAAATGATTTCTTCAAACCAATATCAACTGATATGGAGCGTTTGAAATCTGTCAAGAAGAATAGAATAGGTAGGCGATCAAAACAAGTAGAAAGATATGAGCAGAGGCAGAAAGAAGAGCGCCAAAAGAGAATTAGAGAGAGGCAGAAGGAGTTCTTCAGTGAAATAGAACTTCACAAGTATGTATCCGCTGTCCCTTAAAGTCATCAAAATGTCTCCCATTGTTTTTAGTTTTCCAATTTTCGTTTAAGATTTGTTATCATGGGTTTGTTTTGTTACCTTTCATTAGGGAGAGAGTGGATGATGCATTTAAAATGAAGAGAGAACGCTGGAAGGGCTTCAATAAATACGTAAGGGAGTTCCATAAAAGGAAGGAACGGATTCATCGTGAGAAGATTGACAGAATACAGCGCGAGAAGATTAATCTGTTAAAAATAAATGATGTGGAGGGGTATCTTCGAATGGTTCAGGTCAGTTGCTGTATCAACGTCTGCTACTTGCTGGTGCCACCCCATCTACTATACTGCATAATATTTTTTCCGACTTCTTCAGGATGCAAAATCAGATCGTGTTAAGCAGCTACTGAAAGAAACTGAGAAATATCTCCAAAAGCTAGGATCCAAACTACGAGATGCAAAGGCAATGGCGAGACAATTTGAGACCGATGTTGAAGAGAACCGAGCTGCAAGTGTTGTCGAGAACACGGAATTCGATGTTGAAAATGAAGATGAAGCTGACCAGGCGAAGGCACGCTATCTCTGCTCTGTTTGTGCGCTTTCTATTTCTCATTCTAATATACTAGCTTCATTTGTATTCTTCATTTGTTTTGCAGCATTATTTGGAAAGCAATGAAAAGTACTATCTGATGGCTCATAGGTATTCCTTACAACTGTTTGTCTCTCTGTTCTTATTCTTCTTCAATAGTAGTGATGTACTTAAGGAGTTCATGTACAACTGTAGTATTCAATCTTTTTTTTTTTTTTTTGGGTGGTAAATTGATCATGACAAAGTTCTTGTTAAAGAAATTGATGTCTAAGCTGTTACCATTTATTTGCAGTATAAAAGAGAGCATCATGGAGCAGCCAACTTGTCTTGTAGGTGGAAAACTAAGAGAGTAAGTATTTACCACAGAAGAAAATCCTTTAAAAAAGATTGACTTACTTTGCTTGAAGTTATCATTTTCATTTCTCTCTGCTCTTACCCTTTTCCTGGAAAGATGTTCCACTTTGCGGATGTGGATTAAGAGAGACTTTTCTTGTCATCCCTTGTTTTAGTTGCTGTGTAAGCATGTTTTTTCTCTTCCAGGTACCAAATGAATGGTCTGCGGTGGTTGCTTTCGCTGTACAATAACCATTTGAATGGGATTCTTGCAGATGAAATGGGCCTTGGTAAAACTGTTCAGGTATGATTTAAGTCTAAGTAGTGATATTTTAGACCTGTAGTAGTTTATAATGCTGTGTCTAATTACATACTATTAGTCCTTACAATTTGGGTTTTTGTAGGTCATTTCTCTGATTTGTTACCTCATGGAGACGAAAAATGATAGAGGACCCTTTTTAGTTGTTGTCCCGTCCTCAGTTCTTCCTGGATGGGAGACAGAAATCAACTTTTGGGCCCCTAGTATAAACAGAATTGTCTATTCTGGGACTCCTGAGGAGCGGCGAAGGCTATTCAAGTATTGGTTATATGCATTATATAACTTATCTTATTAGAATTCTCTGGTAATTAACATCTGAAGGATTTTTGTTATAATTCACATCGCAGGGAAAGAATTGTTCAGCAGAAATTCAATGTCCTTCTGACTACGTATGAGTATCTGATGAATAAGCATGATAGGCCAAAATTAAGCAAATTGCACTGGCATTATATCATAATCGATGAAGGCCATCGCATAAAGAATGCTTCTTGCAAGTTGAATGCTGACTTGAAGCACTATCAGAGCTCTCACAGGTTGCTTTTGACCGGGACACCTCTGCAGGTCTTGCTGGACATAATTTTTTTTCTCTTTTTGTCATCTATCCATTTTCCATGCTTCATTTTAGGACATCGAAGGATCGTTTGATGGCATTCTCCTTTTCGTGGCTTTGATTTTTGGTTTGCATATTGGAAGTTGTTGACATGAAATTTGGAAACTATTTTTTCGTTTGTTCTTACTTGTAGTAAACTCAGGTTATTTTAAATTGCTCAATCTATTGAAGTTTGTTTCCTGAAAAGATGTCCCATTTTGTTAAGTTTTCTGGAATAGTGTATGGAAAGGCACTGATTATGGTCCTTCATGTTCTCTCATTTTATATTTTTTCGCCCCAGAGAAATTTCTGGAACAGCGTTGTACAGGCTTTAGACTTTCCTATAAATTTCTTTCTGACATATTTCTGTGGTTGACTGATGGTGTTTTTGTTCCTTTTTTTTGTTCCTGCTATGCAGAATAATCTAGAGGAATTGTGGGCACTACTTAACTTCTTGTTGCCAAATATTTTTAACTCATCAGAGGATTTTTCTCAGTGGTTCAACAAACCATTTGAGAGCAATGGAGATAATTCAGCTGATCAAGTGAGCTTTGTATCTATCATTTTTTTAAGATGTTGATGCTATTCACTTCCTTGCTCTTATTATGCCTATTCCGCAACATTTGATATTTTCATTGTTCTTTTATGACTAGGCCTTATTGTCTGAGGAGGAGAACCTTCTGATTATAAATCGGCTTCACCAAGTACTGCGACCATTTGTTCTGCGGAGACTGAAACACAAGGTTCTTGACATTTCTCTTACACATTTACACTTATCAAACAAGCATTGTATTTCAGGAGTTTGTATAGGTAGGAGTGTTATTGTTGAAGCACTCTCTATTGTTGATGTCTGTGTGAGTGTGTTATATCATGTAGTACTTGTCCTAGTGCTGATGTCTTAATAAGTATCGGTGTCGAGACTTGGGCAGCAGTAATAGCTACCCAATGATAAACTGAGCGAGCGAAGGGATTGTGCACTTGTTTTACGATAATTTCAATTACATTTGAAAATTGAGGCTTGCTTCACTATTCGTAATGAAAATCAAGGTTTATCTGTGGATTCCGTGTCTAAGGATATATGTTGTCATTCTGACGTTTTGTTGTCTGATGCAAATAGAATTCACCACTCTTGCCAATGTCACTGAAGGCTATACAAAAAGCTTCAATTTAAAAACAGGCTAATGTACCGGTATCACTTGGACCTTAATTGACTTCAGTGGCAGTACCATTTTGAGATATTCGGAATGAGCTAAGCTAACAAGCCCAGAAAGTAGCACATGCGTTGGAAGAATGAAAGCATTAGGGGAGTGTTGGATCATAAGAGGATGGAAGCGTGCTAAGCAGTTTTACTATTCCTGTAACTGTCTACAAATTTATCCTCAGCTTTGCATTGAACATATAATGAAAACATGGTACTGTGTCACAAGGAACAAGAACTGGAACAGCAACAGGATGACCGTCTTCAAACATGTACAATCCATCCCATGCCACTTTTTTTGTCCTATTGGCCTAACCCCTATGTCCCTAGCGCCGAATGCTCTTAGGATGTGCAATCACCATAGCGCGCCAATGTTCTAACTAAGCAACTATTGCTCGCTTTACCCATAGTATAATAAAATAGGACACAGACCTAGCAGTTGACATAGCCAATAACCAGCTATGCATTCTGACTGACATTATATTAAGGCTTAGTTTTTCGTTTAGTTGCTAAAATCAACCATGATTTTAGCAAACGAGTTTAACAGGTGCTAAAATCATGATTTTGAAATAAAAAAATGAAGTGGTTCTGTGTATCGTTTTTCGATTTTTTTTGCACCAAATTAAAGTACTCATCGTGTACTTTAATTTGGTGTGAAAAAAATCAAAAAATGATAAACAGAACTACTTAATTTTGTGATTTGAAATAGCTATGATTTTAGCACCTGAACTCATTTGCTAAAATCATGGTTGATTTTAGCAATTGAGTTGCTAAAATCAAACGGAAAACTAAGCCTTATTCTTTACTTTTTTTCTTCTCTAATTCTGCTTTATGTTGGTCTCATTTTTAATTTAGTTTGATTATTTTCTTTTTGTGATTCTCTAATTTGTTACACAACGTATACATTTTGGATGATTTTCCATGGTGTTGGCGTTCAGTATCTTCAGGGACAATATTATATTAACTATACTATAAGAGTACTGGATACTGAAGTGGAAATTTTGAAGACAAGCGGTAGTAGAAAAGAGTTGAAAAAGTTTAGACCAAGATTGAATAGATTGTATTTTGTAATTTACAATAGGAGGACTGTGGAAGTAGTTGAAGTGAAATAAGATGCAAGGCATACTAGGAAGTGTGGAGTTTTGTTATGTAGACTCGTTTATTAATTAAGATGGAGAGGCTGCAGATAATGTGGTCCATAGAACCGATGTAGACTGGCTGTAGTGATATGTCCTCTTGGCATTTTACATAGTCAATAGTCAATGGCTACTAATTTTGAAGGTTTCTTTTAGATAAATAGAAGTGCTATGAGTCCAGTGATTGTTCACGCGGAAGAATTGTAGGCAGCTACGAAGCTTACAACAAAATGGGTGTCACCTCGATGAATATTTAATTCTGGGTGTGTTTTAGACCAATAAAGAGAGAATTAGAACTATAGTCATTCATGAGATTGTAGGAGCACCCAACATAGCTTTGTAATGAAAAGAATGACTAGATATTGGTCTAGTAGACACGTTGGTATAAACATCATTCTAACGGAAGGGGTCTTGAATTCACGAGAAAAGATAATTACATTGAATACTACGCTTACAGAAAACTCTATAATTTGATTGAAACTTTGATGCTTTGTTATTAAGATTTGAACTCTCTTTGTACTAGATAGAAGATTAGCCTGGCAATTAATACTATAACCAACCCTAGAATTCCAGTGTGAAGCACAAATAACGAACCTTTGGACTCCTGTGTAAAAGAACTCAATACCTACCAACCTTGGAACTTTGAAAGACACGTATTTTGTATCCTCACAAGTCATACATTAATAATCATCCGTTTGAATACTTTGACTTGCGATGGTCCAACTTCTCTAGAAGCTCTTCGGCAACCTGTTCTGCAGCAGCTCTGTTTGTTGAGGATAGGGTTGAGCAAATTATACTTGAATGGTTAGACGCATACAACGAAGACTGATGGATGCAACCGTAACAGTTTATAAAAGTGATAGGATGAGAGGATCATTGTTGATGGAAATGCTAGGGAGGGAGAAGGGAAGTGTTAAATTGGCATGAGTTATTATGGTGAATGTTGATGTGATTTTGTTGCATTCATGTAAGCATGACATGGTGGAATTACAAGAAGCGATTCATGTAGTCGTCGCCGATGAATTGCGGAAGTTTTTCTTGGTTTGTTTTTTTTTATTTGACAGTAACCAATATTATAGTCTCCAGAGTGAGTTATACATGTCTCTAGGAGTGTGAACAAGCGGACAGCACCTTTATAGTCTTTCTGCTAATTAGCTGGTCTGGCGGTACACCGGAGACTTTAGTAACGTTTATGCATCTTAGATTGCAGTTTAGTTCAAAGCTTTGAAATTTTACTTTATTATGTTTATTCACTTATTTTACAAGTGAAATAGGTACTCATGTGATCCCCAATTGATGGGTCGGTGGCAATATAAGTGGCTGCTCTCATAGTTTTACAACTGAGATAACTGCTCTGCTGTACCTCCAAAAGTCGAGGAACTCGAGGGACTAAAATTTTTGATATATTGAAAAGAAAACAATTTCAATCCAATCATTGTCGTAAAGTATTTGAACTTTGAAGCTATTCTTATGGACTAACATTCTTGCACTTCCATTTGCTTTGCTAGGTTGAAAATCAGTTACCTGAAAAGATTGAAAGACTTGTAAGATGTGAGGCCTCTTCATATCAGAAGCTTTTGATGAAGAGGGTAGAAGATAATCTTGGTGCAATTGGAACTTCAAAGGTTTTTGCATTTTGCCTTTTACTCCCAGTTTCTTTGTTGCTTGCTTTTTATTCATTGGCGTCCCATTTAAATATTCCTCCCCTCAGACTTGTTCAAGCATATGTGCTAGGACTCACACCTACAAAATCCGCATGTATGATGTACCTACTTGAGTTTATACTGGTTATTGTGTTTTCGTATATATGCTATACGTTTATCTTGAGGCACGTCCATTTTCTTTCTAACATTGGCTTTACTAATGTATTAGGCTCGGTCAGTGCACAACTCTGTTATGGAGCTACGAAACATTTGCAATCATCCTTATCTCAGCCAACTTCACGTGGAGGAGGCATGTTCTTCTCTGTTCCTTAGTCTTCATTTGGTTATTACAAAGATCTGAAATGTGAAGAAAATGCCAGGCATTGTTTCCAAGCAATTGAGCATTTTGTTTCCCTTGGAAGTTTCTAGAGAAAAACCTGAGGGTCAAGGGCGAATAACCGTGTACCTTAGATGGGTTTCAGAACTACTACTTTTTTTTTTTATGTTTTGAAAGTTGCTAAGCTTGATTGCCCTTGTACCGTTTAACTCTGTGCTTATGTTTCTCTCCTTTTGTAGGTTCATGATTTTGTCCCGAAACATTATCTGCCAAATATTGTGAGACTTTGTGGAAAACTTGAAATGTTAGATCGATTACTACCAAAGCTGAAAGCAACAGATCATCGGGTATGGACATGCTTGCATGTGTTTCATGCCAAAACAAAGTTTATTAGTTGTCAGATGCTGTGCCCTTCTGGTTTGTGCATTCGTGACGGTGATGTTATGGGTCCATCAGATTAAAGTGATTTGGGAATTTATGTGAGCTATATGCCTATATCCTATATCTCACAAATTTGTCAAGTGTCTCGTGAGTTCTATTACATGGAATCTTGGGGGTTGTGTGACGAATAGTTGTTGGTGGATTTGTTTTTATTCAATTTTTCCTCCCATTTAACAGCTTTCAGGGGTTCTTATTCTTAACATTTTGCAAGTTTGAAATTGTAACGCCTTAGAAGGTGCTATTTTGTTGGTCCTTTTTTTCTGTCCTTGAACAATTTTTTTCCATGCGAGGCATTCTTAGAGGATGATCGTTGTTGCTTTCAATTTTCTCTTCTTTTAGGCACTTCTATTTCAATTCGGGTAGCAATTTCTTCGTGTTTTGGTTTGTGGCAGTTAATAATCCAGTTCTACTTTAACATTGATATGTTATACTCTGAAGTTTTTTTGGGTAACTATAGTTGATTCGTTGTTTGTTGCCCAGGTTCTTTTCTTTTCCACGATGACTAGGCTGCTTGACGTCATGGAGGATTATCTCTGCTGGAAACAGTACCGGTATCTTCGATTGGACGGACACACATCTGGCGGTGATCGGGGGGCACTTATTGACCAGTTCAACAAGCCGGGTTCTCCTTTTTTCATATTCCTCCTCAGGTAACTAGTGTATGCAATATATGACTGGTTTGATACCACTATCGATCTCTGTATTTACCGAGTGCCAAGCATTTTATTTCTTCTGGTTTTTCGTTTAATGGGACTTTTGTACGTTTGGGGCTCATTGTTTTCATTTGCATGTTTGAGAGCCTGCCTGAGCCCAGAGGGGTTCTTACAGGTTCTGCATCAGCCAGGTGAGTAGTTGGAAGTATAGGACCTTCTGCTTTTCTGCACAAGTGCTATCTTGAGATAGTTGGGAATTTTGGTGCTAGACAGTTTGGTTGGAGGTTAACTGCATGGTGCTTATATCTCGATGACTACCTCCCCTTTGTGGGGAGAGATGTAGGCATTTGAAAATGTCCTTTTGCAGTATAAAATACTGGACATGTTTGGAAGTTGTCCTTGTTAGATATTGGTATCCATGACTCTACTTTTGCATGTGATCATGCCATGTGTCCATCCTCAATAAAGTTTTCTTTGCTTGCTGAGAAGGATAAAAAAATATTTACTCATTTGTATGATGTTAGCATTCGAGCTGGAGGTGTTGGAGTGAATCTTCAAGCTGCTGACACCGTGATCATTTTTGACACTGATTGGAATCCACAGGTATTAAGCACATAACTGTCCTGGTCACTTATGAAGAATAACTGAAATTACTCTATATAATTAAACATATCTTTTGTCTGGCTTTGTTAGGTTGATCTTCAAGCACAGGCAAGGGCTCATAGGATTGGTCAGAAGAAGGATGTTCTTGTTCTTCGATTAGAAACGGTGAGAACTTAATTCTCCTAAGTAGAATTTTTACTATTCATTTTTTTTTGCTATAATATAGGTTTTTGACATGAAACACCTGGATGATGGCCAATTATATAAGGGAATGAGGAATTTAAGCTTGAATGAACAGACCTTTTCGTATCACATTTTCCCATAATTTTTTAGTTCTTTTTCACTGGAAACCATATAACAGTGGTCTTTATCACTAGTTTGTTATCAGTGTGTATATCTAACGAAGTGAACCCCACATTCCTCCCTGTCGTCAAAGAAAGAGAAAACATATACAAAAAAATCTCCCTGAAGCTAATGAGGTGGCTGCTGCAGGGTCAAAAGAGAGTGTCTATCCAACTGGAATATCCGCCTTCATAGTTTGACCATTTTAGTTCCAGCTCCTGAAGGCACACACTAGCAGTTAGACTGTTAGAGAAGTTCACTCTTCATAGTTTGACTGTAGAAGAAGAAGAAAGCTCTCAGTGAAAAGAAGTGAAAATTTTACAAAAATCTTTGCGATACTGGGTTCCCCTGGTGTAATAGGAAACCAGTAAAACTATTTGACTGAAAAAGGAATCCTTTAAAAGTGTACTATTGCATGACTCAAACATAGTACTTGTGTGCATTACCACCCAAGGATAATGAAATAACTACGTACTTTTAAGCATTCGTTAATCAGTGTGGATTCGTGGAATTTGTTTTTTTTTTCTTCGGTTACATGGGTCTTCCATATGGCCATTGTGGGTGTTCTGATTTCAGGGTGGGGTTTTTGTTGCTTGATATGATTGACTTGAAGAGAGCAGAACTAGCCATTCATGGAGTTGGGAATTCTGATAGGATTAAGAGTTCATTGTACCTAGTTTGCATAGTTGAAACTTGGGATTTAGGGAAACTTTTTCCTAGCCTAGACCAAATTGTCGATGTCATAGATTCATTGTACACGTTATTGCTATTGCCCCTTTCTAGTAGACAAAGCCTTTTTGCTTTGCTTCTTATTTTTTTTATTGTACATGCTTCAATTCTTTCCTTGCCAATGGGTTGCTGCCATTGTTGACTATTATATTGACTATTGAGGTTACTTGATGTTGTCTGTTTATCGGTAGTCTTTCATTGTTTTGGTGAAGCCAATTTTGAATTTTAACAAGTCATTTTCTCATGGTTGAGCCAACACGAGGATATGGATCTCCTCTTGTCAGATTAGGTGGACTGATCTACATTAGTTGAGTTTGAGTTTGGTTTTTTATTGTATGGCATTTATGGTTCTCAGGGAAAGATGATCTAGATGGCAATTAATACAAATTTTGCTGCTAAAATGACTCAGTAGTTCCAAAACTTTCCAAAATCCTCTCTAATTTTAATGTACAAATATCTTTTATCTAAATTGCTTGTAGAATATGAATATTTTGTGCGTAAGGCGTATTGCTAAAATATCTTGAACTATTGTTGGAAAAAGGTCCAAACTGTGGAGGAACAAGTTAGAGCTGCAGCTGAACACAAGCTGGGAGTTGCAAATCAGAGCATTACTGCTGGATTCTTTGACAATAACACGAGGTATGTTTTTGTTTGCAACGCATGTTTTAGTGAAGAGGTCTCAGAGCATCAGCATTTGGCTCATCAATTCACTTTCGGGGAACAATAGTTAGTAGAAATCCAAAAAGAGGGTGCATCCGGCTTGTAGCTCCGTTCCAAATCACTTGTTCTGGCGAGACACTGTTTGTTGGGCAAATGATATTGTATGGTTTTTGATTGAAAGACTCGGATCTGTCTTGGCCGTAATTTTTTGTGCCAACCATTACTAACCTTCTATGCATTTTTCAAAGAAATGAATTCAAAAAACTGATGTGGATACTGCCCAAATACTGCCATGGTCTCTCGATCATGCGAGCATTCTAGCAATGTCGTCGTTTGGTGAGCTCAAGTCACGGGGTCACATGCAACCATTGTTTTTATGACTATGACCATTGAAAAAAAAGCACCCGTTTAATGAATAGAAAATCTGATGTAGTGTTTATTTACAGAAGTGATTACCTAAACTAGAAAAGTAACTTTTGTGTTATAATTTGATCCAAAATTTTCTTAGGCTGATGGGGATGCTCTCAATCAGTTGTCAAACATACTATTAGCTTTTGCCAAATTATGTTTCTGCTGCTCACAGTGCAGAAGATCGGAGAGAATACTTGGAATCCCTCCTCCGAGAATGTAAGAAAGAGGAAGCTGCACCTGTATTGGATGATGATTCTCTCAATGATCTCATAGCACGCAGGTATTTCTTTTTCTACTTCCATACTCATTTTCTGATTCCCTTGCGTATTGGTTCATGTCGGAAGCACACTGACCTTAGAATTCTCTCTGTGGAGTTCTTGTATTTTGTATGTGTGAAGAGGTTTGAGTAAATAGTTGGAATGACTTCTAATAACTATGGCACAATAATTTGTAGATCTAAGTTCTTTAGTGGTTGAGTGCAGCTGTACGCATTAGCTAGTTATCCATTAGCTTGGGGTAGACTAATGACGCCTAATAGAGTGCTGAGGGTTTTCTTAAACGTAAAGCCAACTTGTTTGCGGAAAAGATTTCCTGGTGAATCCATTGTCATGCCGCTCAAAGTCTTGAATTTTTGTCACGTTTGCAGCGTACTGTTATGGTTGACCTGACCTTTTTGTTTTTGCCTTGACTTCAACATTTTCCTTTATTATTTTGCTTGGGGAGTGGTCCTTCGTATTTCCTGTTGTTTCTGTTATCCATCTGAATACTCAGGATACTTTTGTGTTGACAGTGAGTCAGAGATTGAGATATTTGAAGCCATTGACAGGCAAAGACTTGAAGAAGATATGGTATGCACTTGACCCATTCATGGAGTCTGCTCATTTTTTTCCCTCTCACTGCATTTATAACATCAGTTTATGGTTTACAGCTGCAATGTTAATACAACTTACTAATAGCTGCTCTATTCTGCAGGCAATGTGGAAAAATTTGTTGTTAGGACAGGGTAAAAATGGTTCTGAGCCTATACCTCCCCTGCCTTCTCGGCTTTTAACAGAGGACGAACTGAAGCCGTTTTATGAAGCCATAAAGACATATGAAGCATCCAATGCCAGGGTGGCTTCTGATTCCGGGGCTAATGTGGGGGCAAAACGGAAGAGTGGAGGTCTTGGAGGTCTGGATACACAACACTATGGAAGGGGGAAGCGAGCAAGAGAGGTTGGTTTAGTATATTCTCCCTCTTCCCTTCTCTATTCTTCTTCTTTCTATTTGGGACATCCAACATTAGTACTCATTGGAGGTTTTAAATGTTTACACAAATAAATCAATGAAGTGGGTATAGTTGCAACTGATAGTTTGAAACTTCAATTTTATTACATTAATTGCATGCCCTTAAAAAGCTTGAAACTCCCAACAGCACAAACAACATGGGACGGAGATAGTGAGATTTTTAGGCTGATCAAGTGTTTCACTGAAGGAGATTGGCCAACCTCTTATACAAACACACATGTTTAACACAATTTGTGCTTTTGTATTGTCCTTTACTGCTACTATAATGTGCTTATATGAAAATAGTTCTACTGATGTTTTAATCCAGTTTCATTAATTTTAGTTCCTTCTCTTGCTTAGGTGCGCTCCTATGAAGAGCAATGGACAGAAGAGGAATTTGAGAAGATGTGTCAAGCCGAGTCCCCTGAGTCCCCTAAACAGAAGGAAGCAGTGATAGAAAGAAACTTGCCAATAGTTTCAAGTGGGTCTTTATTATTTGCTGCTAAGACAGAAGTGCCTGCTGTTAAAACAGAAGTGCCTGCTGTTAAAACAGAAGTGCCTGCGCCTCTACCTGTAGTGTCCCCACAGGCTCCAGCAGAGCTGCCGGCCGTTCAGCTCATCAAAGAGGTGACACCACCATCAAAACGGGGTCGTGGAAGACCAAGAAGAGTAAAAGCAGAAATATCTCCGCCTGCAGCGGTTCTTCCAGCACTTTCTGGACCAGTTTCCATCTTTCCTGCTGCACCTGTTCCTAACCCATTACCCAATTCTGCTACAGTTCAGTCTGTTCCTGGAACCATCCCTGAATTTGGAGTATGGATAGCTCCAAGCTCTGAGTCAAACCCTCCTCCCCCATCAGCTTCTCCTGAGGTTCAGTCCACCTCTACTCCCTTTTCTGCACCACTTCAAGGAAAAGGGCAAAATCGGAAAACGCGCAGAGGGAAAAATAATCAGGCTTCGTTACCACCGGTGGTTCAAGTGTTCCCAGCACCTTCTGGAACTGGGAATACAGAGACAATATTTCAGAGAGAAGCGGTTTCCAGTTTCCCAACAGCCTCATGTCCTGATTCTGGATCTAGCTCTTCTACTGCTAAGAACATGTCCAAGGAACAAGGTTCAGTTTCACATTCCGTTCTTCCAACTTCTACTGAAACTGTCGGAACAAAGTTGGGATTAGAGGGACTACCAGTTTCACATGCTATTCCAGTTCTCATAGATTCTGCTCAAACTGTCAGAACAGAGGTGGTGTCAGAGGTACAACCAAGTACTAGCAATCTAATGATCCCTGCTTCAGCTCAGACTGTCAGAACAGAGGTGGTGTCAGAGGTCCAACCAGTTTCTACCACTCCCATGGTCCCTGTCCCTGTTTCTTTTTCTGCTTCTTCTATTGTTACTGGAGTTGCCGGAACTATGCCTCAATTTGGGGTGGGGATAGATCCTAGTTCTCGGCCAAATGCTCCATCTACTTGTAATGCTATTGGTTCTCAGTCTATCAATCCTAGTCCTGCTGTTCCCAAACAACCCAAAGGAAGAGGACGAGGACGAGGACGAGGACGAGGTTGTAAGCCTCAAAGTGAACTAGAGGCACCTCTGCGCCGAGGAAGGAGGCGGGGTCCAGTAGCACCAGTTGGTGAGGATCCAAATTCAAATGAACAGCCACAAAGTCAACCACAGGAATCATCTGGTCGAAAATCCATTGGCACCAGAAGGAAGGCACAAGAGAAAGGACCTTTGCCAACAAGTGGCACTTCTGCCATATTGTCGGATAAGACTGAGAATCAGAAAATTGATTTGAAGACACAAGAGATGAAAGAACCTTTGCCAGAAGAAGCCGTTGTTTCAGAGTCTGAGGTGGCTGGTAGTAAGAGTTCGGAAGTGCAACCAGTTTTTGATTCTGCAGTTGCTTCGGGTCCTGCAACCAAGATCGGTACTGGTTTATCAGTGAATGGTAATGATTCAAGAGATTTAGTTGATAAAAACTCAACATTGAAGACTGAAGTGGAGGGCACTTTAGCTGTTCCTCTCAGTGTTGACCCATTAGTTGATATAACTCGTGACAAACCTCCTGCACCTGATGATTCTGTTTTGCAAAATGCACCTTCTGTTTTGGACCTCAAATTGGATAAATGTGACAATCAATCTGGGGAGAGAGATGTGAAAGAACAACAGATGGCGGGTTCTAGTTCAGACAATGTAGTTGTTTCAGAAACTGTGGAGAGTGAGAATTTGGAGGAGGAAAAAATTTCAGCTTTGTTAAAGTTGGAAACTAATGCTCCCATTGTTGAGCCTGTGACTGAAGAGATTCAGAAGGAAGTTGATGTAGAAGCACAAGAGATCAATGACCCTATTTTACAGGAGGCTGTTGCTTCAGATTCTGAAGTTCCTGAACCTGAAACAAAAATCAAGGCTAGTTCTTTTGAAAATGTGGATAATCAGAGAGATCCAGCCGAAGAAAACTCGATTGTTGGGACTAGTGTAGAAGGCACTTCTGCTGTCCCTCTCGATGTCCATCCTATGGATGTTGTACCTTGCGAAAGATCTCTCGGTCTTGATACTTCAGTTTCGGAAACAGAAGTTTCTGTTTTGTCTTCTACGCTTAATACGTTTGTTTATCAATCTGGGAAGGAAGATACCAAAGTACAAGACATGATATGTCCTGTTCGAGATGTTGCAGCTATTTCTGAGCCTGGGGAGAGTAAGAGTTTGGAGGACATACAGTTTTCAACTTTGTCAAGGTTGGAACCAGAAGCTCCAGTAATTGATGGTCAAATTGAGAAGACAGAGAAGGATGTTGACGCAGAAGCACTAGAGAACTATGATTCTACTTCGCAGGTGGCTGTTGTTTCAAAACCTGAGGCATGTGAACCTAAAACCAAGCTCGAGGTTGTTCCTCCTGAAAATTTGACCGATTCGAGGGATTTAGTCGAAGAAAAGTCAGAAGTGGAAGATAATGTGGATGGCGCTTCGGCTGTTACTCTTAATGCTGATCCATTGGATGAAATGCCTTGTGACGAACCGGCAACTTCTGTTGCAGACATTACAATGGGCTATGATGATCAATCTGGGAAGGATGATTTCAAAGATAAAGACATCAGAGTTCCCATTGAAGACAATGTGGTTGCTGCAGAGGAGAAAAAGTTTGTTTCTTGGTCAACATCGGAAAAAACAGCTCCAGTTGATGCGGAAAGTGGGAGGATTGAGAAGAATTTTGATGTAGAAGCACAGGAAAGCAGTGATCCTATTTCACAGGAAGCTGTTATGTCAAATCCTAAGGCGTCTGAATCCGATAGCAATATCACTGTGGGTTCTTCTGAAAATGTGGCTGATCCAGTGGATCTAGTTGAAGAAAACTTGATTTTGGAGACTAATGTGGAGGGCGCTTCAGATGTTCCTAAACGTGTTGAGAACTTGGATGAGGGTTCAGATGCCATATTGTCGGATAAGACTGAGAATCAGAAAATTGATTTGAAGACGCAAGAGATGAAAGAACCTTTGCCAGAGGAAGCTGTTGTTTCAGAGTCAGAGGTGGCTGGTAGCAAGAGTTTGGAAGCGCAACCAGTTTTTGATTCTGCAGTTGCTTCGGGGCCTGCGATTGGTGAATTTGCAACCGAGATCGAAACTGGCTTATCAGTGAATGGTAATGATTCAAGAGATTTAATTGATAAAAACTCAACATTGAAGACTGAAGTGGAGGGCACTTTAGCTGTTCCTCTCAGTGTTGACCCATTAGTTGATGTAACTTGTGACAAACCTCCTGCACCTGATGATTCTGTTTTGCAAAATGCACCTTCTGTTTTGGACCTCAAATTGGATAAATGTGACAATCAATCTGGGGAGGGAGATGTGAAAGAACAACAGATGGCGGGTTCTAGTTCAGACAATGTAGTTGTTTCGGAAACTGTGGAGAGTAAGAATTTGGAGGAGGAAAAAATTTCAGCTTTGTTAAAGTTGGAAACTAATGCTCCTATTGTTGAGCCTGTGACTGAAGAGATTCAGAAGGAAGTTGATGTAGAAGCACAAGAGATCAATTACCCTATTTTACAGGAGGCTGTTGCTTCAGATTCTGAAGCTCCTGAACCTGAAACAAAAATCAAGGCTAGTTCTTTTGAAAATGTGGATAATCAGAGAGATCCAGCCGAAGAAAACTCGATTGTTGGGACTAGTGTAGAAGGCACTTCTGCTGTCCCTCTTGATGTCCATCCTATGGATGTTGTACCTTGCGAAAGATCTCTCGGTCTTGATACTTCAGTTTCGGAAACAGAAGTTTCTGTTTTGTCTTCTACGCTTAATACGTTTGTTTATCAATCTGGGAAGGAAGATACCAAAGTACAAGACATGATATGTCCTGTTCGAGATGTTGCAGTTATTTCTGAGCCTGGGGAGAGTAAGAGTTTGGAGGACATACAGTTTTCAACTTTGTCAAGGTCGGAACCAGAAGCTCCAGTTATTGATGGTCAAATTGAGAAGACAGAGAAGGATGTTGACGCAGAAGCACTAGAGAACTATGATTCTACTTCGCAGGTGGCTGTTGTTTCAAAACCTGAGGTATGTGAACCTAAAACCAAGCTCGAGGTTGTTCCTCCTGAAAATTTGGCCAATTCAAAGGATTTAGTGGAAGAAAAGTCAGTAGCAGAAGATAATGTGGATGGCACTTCGGCTGTTACTCTTAATGCTGATCCATTGGATGAAATGCCTTGTGACGAACCGGCAACTTCTGTTGTAGACATTACAATGGGCTATGATGATCAATCTGGGAAGGATGATTTCAAAGATAAATACATGAGAGTTCCCATTGAAGACAATGTGGTTGTTGCGGAGGAGAAAAAGTTTGTTTCTTGGTCAACATCGGAAAAAACAGCTCCAGTTGATGCGGAAAGTGGGAGGATTGAGAAGAATTTTGATGTAGAAGCACAAGAAAGCAGTGATCCTATTTCGCAGGAAGCTGTTATGTCAAATCCTAAGGCGTCTGAATCCGATAGCAATATCACTGTGGTTCCTTCTGAAAATGTGGCTGATCCAGTGGATCTAGTCGAAGAAAACTTGATTTTGGAGACTAATGTGGAGGGCGCTTCAGATGTTCCTAAACATGTTGAATCCGATAGCAAAATCACTGTGGTTTCTTCTGAAAATGTGGCTGATCCAGTGGATCTAGTTGAAGAAAACTTGATTTTGGAGACTAATGTGGAGGGCGCTTCAGATGTTCCTAAACGTGTTGAGAACTTGGATGATACGCCTTTTGAGAAACGTCCTGCTGTTGATGTATCGCATTTGGACAAGTGTGAGGTTGGTGAAGAACGGATGGACATAGTTCTAAGCAAGAGGTTTGTTTCAGAGCCTGTAGTGTCTGAAAACCAAAGTTTGGAGGAAAAGACGTCAAATTTGCAAACAAACTCTCCACCTGTCGATCCTTCACATGAGAAGCCTGAAACCCAGTTGAATGTTGTTCCTTCTGAAACTGTGCACGATTCAGAGCAGCTTTACAAAGACGAACCCACAGGGACTGATATAGAGGTTGATCCAGTAGTTTCTATCCATCCCATTTTGAATGATGAGGAGCCTCGGAAGGAACCGGTTAATCCAGATGTTTCTCTCCCCATTTCTCCCTTGGGTAGTTCTAGCATTCAGTTGGATTTGGCTTTGGAAACTGGAGGGGCAAAGGAGTCTCCCTCTGCAGAAGAGAGTAAATCTTTGGAACACAACAATTAATTAAATCCGTCATGTGTGAAGGTATCATTCATTACATCATGCCTACTTTTTCATGTGCTTTACTAGTATTAGATGATGCTCTCATTCTTCGGTCATAAGATTGGACTGCAATGCATTTGACTCGGCTTTTTTTGCCAGCTATAAATCAAAGAGAAACATGATAGTAATGGCAATTAAAAATCTTGTTCCAACAAAAAATCACTTTCAAAGCTCAACAAGCGTTTCAACTAATAAACAAAAGATACTAATAGGCATATTCTAATATTCTTTCTTTTCAGTTGTCACCACACCAAAAAAAAGCTACTCAAGCTTCTACAATTGCGTTCGTTGCGGTTTTATATTCTAGAATCATTGCATGATAGTCTCTAGGTCGTAAGATACTTCTTTTTCAAGATATGCCTCCAAGCGATCATTCTCCCTTTGGATTGCACAACCTGTTCTTCACATATTTGAAAGCCGAAAAAGCTCTTTCTGCTGTTGCAATCATGACGGGCAAAATCAATGCCAACTTTACAAGCAAGTATACTAGAGGATATGCCGTCGCCACTGATCATGTCATATCCTTTCTAGCGAATATAGTGGCTATGCCGTTACCACTGGCCGTATCATACCCTTTCTAGCAAGTACACTATATTCTGGTACTTTGTATGACCTATGCACGCGTACTGGAATTTGTTTTATCAAAATTTGCCAGTGCCCATTGTATGCCAATGCAGTACGCTTACCTGAGCTAGTATCTTCTGTTTTATAAAATGAAATTAGCTTGGCGAGATTTTTTTTTGCTTGGCATTTTTTTAAAGTTCAGCTTTGGCACTATTGCTTAGCATGTTTTGTTTTTTGTTTGCTTAGCATGTTTTTATCCACTTTTCCGTATCGATGCACCTGTTGCCTATGTTTCCTAGGGGCTAGGGGTTTCTTCTTTTGCTCTGGTGTGGGTATGTAATTTCATTTTGCCCTAGAAGTGGAAGTAAATGCGTTTCTCATCTCATTATATCATCGGTTCTTATGTGTATTTTCTTCTTTATCAACGGAATTTGCAGACAGTTCTTCCTTGGGTGGTTCTAGTATTCAGATGGAGTCGACTTTTGCAAACGAAGGGACAAATGAGTCTTTTATCTGCAACAGAGAGTCTTCACAAGACAACACTTTATGAATATAATTGTAACCTGTGAAGGTATTACTAAGTTTATTGTGCTCATAGTTTCTGTGCTTTCAAACTCTATTCATTGATGCTTCCATGCTTCTGCCCTTTGTATTGGACTAGCTCTGTATATTACTTGGTTTTCTTTGTAAATGGTGTAAACCAAGTAAAGGAGAAATTCCGTAGCTCATATACCTGTTAGGAAGCATCACCTGTTTTTTACATCTATTGATCAGCCGCAGCACAGAAACTCTCTCTCTCTCTCTCTCTCTCTCTCTCTCTCTCTCTCTCTCTCTTGTTTTGTCTTTTGATGGATAGAACTCGGCTCGTATGGTCAAAGCTACACAAAATACGCAATGTTTCCACGTCTACTCTCTTGATTTCTGTTGTAAGCAGTGGTGGACCGTGGTCGTTCATCCATATTTTTCAGGGAAATTCGTCTTCGCAATCCTGCTTATTTTAGGAGTGATAATTTATTTATTGGGAAAAAAAAGCGTTTAACAAGTTTATTTCATTGCTATTTAGCTATGTAACTTTGAGTCTCATAAATGCACATCCCATATAAATTCGAAGGGAAGACATGGTTATTGATCGAGCTACAGTCAGGGTCAGGGTGGGGCATGAACTGGCTAGTACACTAAAACCATGTGTGAATACAATAGACCTTACTCAGTAGTCTTGTATCCTCACCACAAAGCCTAAGACCTACCTGCTGAATCTTGAATCCTCAAGCCTTTGCATGATTGCCGAATTTTGAATCCTCAAGCCTTCCAATTGTTTGCTCTTCGAACTCCATGAAAAGGGCTTTTTCTCTAAGAATAAATGTTGTTGATTTGATAAAACCCCTCGAAGATTGTTACTCGACTCAAAGAACAATCTATTCTTTGTATTTCTTCGAGGTGCACAAAACCCTAGCCACTGAAGGTGATGAGAGATGGAAATATGTGTGATAGGGTTCTTTTCACCTCAATTGTATATAATTTCGACCTAATGGCTTCATATTTATAAGCCCCACACCTTGATGGCAATGTCGTAAATTATTCACTTAGATTTGCACGAGCAAAACCTTTTTGCTTTGAAATCTGCCATGTAATAAAGTCTCCTCTTGCTGGAGCGTTATTCTTGACTAACAACTAACGCACTCATAGGAAAAACGAAGAAAATGCAACACAATCATATAGAAAACGAAGAAAATACAGTGTACGAGATTTCTTTCCACACCCTAAAACAGATGCTCTAAAAAAATTAATTGAACAATAAAGCGTACAACTCGATAGAGGGGAATACAGTCAAATGTGAATTTTGGTCATGAACATGCCAAACCAAAAGGGAGCTCGGCTTACGGAGCTTACGAGGAGGGTAGCTAATCATGTTTTTTAGGGGCTATTTTTTGGTCAACAACAAATGAAAGGTGAAATAATAAAAATTAGATACCCATAGGCGAAACCATTTATCCAAACATCAAATCACTAATCACTAGTAGTAGTTTTATTATTAAAAAAGAACCCCTCAGAAATCTCAAAAGATTTGGCCAAGTGGGCACGAGATTTGAGAAAGTAATAATTTTTTGTTCTCAATAAGTTTGTATGGTCAAATTTTATGGAGGCCACCTCAAATTGTGCAGCCAATTGGTCTAAAAACAATAGATACAACAAAGACTTTCTGTTGCACCTTTGCAATCTATTTTATCTTTTTTTTTTTTATAAGCAAAGAACTTTATTAATCTCTGAAATAATACAAAGATTAAAAGGGAGGAAAGGTAGTTACGTCCATATTACAATCGGAAGAGGAAATTTCACCCTCACAACCACTAGACGCAACAAACCACATCGGACCCCAATGGTTGGCAAGGAACCAAACGAGAAACCAAACAAAGCCCGATCAAAATCCTCCATGTTAGCCCATCCAAACGATTTCCCATGTCTGCCACCGCTGCCTCCAAACCTAATCAAACCTGGAAGATGTCGCCGAAGCCGCCATCCAACCGCATTCATCCACCGGCCACCACCATCGCTGCCATCATGCCGCCAATTGAGGAAAACAACCACGTCGATGGGTCCCGAACGAGAAGCCGAAACTCTGTGAGTGGCAGCCAAGACACCGCCAAAACGGATCTTATAAATTGCCCGGAGTACCAGCAACCGTGAAGACCAAACGCCGTCGTTGCCGCCAGCCATCACCACCGCACAAGTTCAATGCCAGACCCTATCAAAACGAAACCACCCAACCCACCCCGCCGCAAATCACCACCAAGAACCCAAAACTACTCCCTCGCCGCCGCAACGAAACCACCGCCCCACCACTAGCCGTTAGGCCAAGGACCAAAGACATCCAACAATGAAACCGGCGTGGCACCGGTCCGACGATCAGTTAGGCGAAAAGGGAACGCATCCAGCAATGCAAACCACACGTCGAGAAAACCGGAAAAGGAAGGGGGGAGAGAGAGAGAGAGAGAGAGAGAGAGAGAGAGAGAGAGAGAGAGAGAGAGAGCAGATTGGGGAAGGGGTGAGCGAGGGATGGAGGGCGCACACTGCCAAAGCTCCCCTATCATTGCCAAGGTGCCACCATCACCACCAAACGCCGCCGCACACCACTTGAGAGAGGGATCGAGAGAGAGAAAGGGAGAGAGGTGAATATCCCTCCCCTCCCGTCGCTGGAGAATGGGGGGGAGGGCAAGGAAGAAGGAGAAGAGAGAGGCAATCTATTTTATCTTTATTGATGTAAATGTAGTGAAGTGCTACAATTTCATACTAACAGAGTAACAGAGACCCAAAAAAAAAGGTACACTCTCCGTCTTTTTTCAAGTGTGTAGCTTCGTAATTCTAACTTCTTGAAAATATATTTATCAATAAACTTCCTATCCAAACCCTTAAAATCCGTACTTCGTCCACACCTCATAGATCCCGATCGAATTTCGACGATCCAAACCGTCCAATGTGTTTAAAAGGTGTTTTTAAGGGTTCCCGCGAGAAATCCTTAAAAGTTGTTTTTAAGGGTCCCTGCAAGAAATCAGAAAAAAAAAATAAATAGGGAAGGGCTTGATCTGAACAATTTTTCATAAAAACTGTATATGTTCGTTTTTATAAAAAACTGCCCGGATTAAGCCCTTCCCCTTTTTTTTTTTTGCTGATTTCTCGCGGGGCCCTTAAAACGCGTTTTAAACACATTGTACGGTTCGAATCGTCGAGAAAGATATTGTTGAAATGGTATTGTTTAATATGTGTTTGGATTGGTAATCTTGTACTACGGGTTAGATCATGAAAAAAGGTTAAGTAGCAAGTTACTTGCTTTAGAAAATTCCTTTTTTTCATGCTCAATTTTTTTCGTGGTAAGGAGAGATAATTGGGTAACTAGGGAAGCGGACTATTTATGTTAAAAATCCATGGTAGCCATTAAGAGTCCATGAATTAGCTAGTCGGAATAACTAGTTTATCTTGTCCAATTACTCTGGGACATCCCATCCATTCCGCTCGAGTTTTGGTTTTTGAGGGCCTATACAAGTCTTACAACAATAATCAGAATTGTTCATTTTGTAGAGCTTGTCGACTTCTTCAGGTGCAAGAAAAATCATGTTCAGTAAATACCGATTAATGGCGGGCTTCTTCCAAGCCGGCCCTATTTTGTCCAAAGCTTCCCATCCAAGCCCATCCAATGTCATACACGTTCCACTCAAGTCCTCTCCACGCGCGCGGCGCACATTATAATTTTTCTGTCCACTGGTAGTACTCCCCACGCGCGCGGCGCGCATGATAATTGCTTTGTCAACTGGTAGCCCTCCCCACAATTACTCTGCCCGCTGTCGTTACTCTCTCTCTCTCTCTTCCACATCTCTCTCTCTCTCTCTCTCTTCCCCTTTTCGGCTTTTACTCTCTCTCTCTCTCTCACATTTTATATTTTACAATAAAATAACTTTTATTATACACAATTATTTTTTTATAAAAATTATATATTTGAAATCTACTCGATGAGATCTTTTAAATAAGATCTCATTGACTTCGAATGTCAAGGCCAGTGTAGAAGTGGTCATCAAAGACTCCATTAATTTAGCTAGTTGTTTAAATTCTTGTTCTTTTTGTTTTGTTCCATGTGATTGTAATAGGGTGGCTAATGCTATAGCCAAGTATGCCCTTTCTGTGGCTATCACTACAACCTGGCATGGGAATTTTCCAAGTTGGGTTGGTAGAGAAGCCGCATTGGATGTTCCTGTTTCGTTTTGATCAATAAAATCTTCTTATCGATTGAAAAAAAAAAAAAGATCCCATTTAAATATGAAATTGTGTACACATAAAAAAGTTATTTTATACCCATTAATTCACACTAGTTTACACCCCTTCAAAATAATTCCCACCCTCCAAATGAAAGAATTCATTGAGTTCAAATTCAGAATTCACACATCACAACTCACTCTCTAAAATACACAATTCACACCCCAAAAAGAAAGAATTCACACATCTCAAATGCAAAATTCACACAATTTCTAAATAATTCACAGCTTGCAAATGCACACAATTCACACATCCAAATAGCACACAATTCACACACTTTGTAACAATTCACACCCCCCACAGCACACAAAAATTATATATATATTTTTGATGTGATTATCAAAAAAAAAAAAAAGGTAGTGATATGTGAATTATTTAAGAGTATAAATTATTAATTAATGGGTATAAAAAAAAATTACATGTATAGAATTTTATATTCACAATGGATCTTATTTGAAAGATCTCATTGAGTAAATTTCAAATATATAATTTTTATAAAAAGTAAATGTGTATAATAAAAGTTATTTTATTTTAAAAGTAAAATAGGGGAGAGAGAGAGAGAGAGAGAGAGAGAGAGAGAGAGAGGAAAGGACGGAAGAGAGAGGATTGAGAGATTGAGTGTGTCAATCAAAACTGGCACCTGCACACGCACATGCCGTGCATAGAACTATAGAGTGAGAAGAAAAAGTGTCATGGTACACCAATAAAGTTGTGACACGCGGAATGCCTGTACCGAAAACTCTCCCACGTGCGCACTGGGTTTATTTGGGAGTGAAAGACAAAATGGGGTTTGAACGAAAGCCCCCACAAAAAATGGGACCGGCCAGTCATTTCCCGATTAATGGCTTAGCTTGGAAAAAATGCAATGTGCACATTGAATCCCACCCAATTTTGTTTGAAGATAAATGTGTTTGCACAAGTCATCGGGTATCCCCTAACTCGAATTTTTTCATGCTTGAATTACGTACATAAGATTATTATGAGAGGAAAGATTTGTGGCAGCGCTTATCGGTAAGTTAATTGCTGATTCTGAACCTTGGTCTATGGTGGGAGACTTTAATTGTATCTTATCCAATGAGGAGAAGGATGGAGGGCAGGATAAAGAAACCTGGGAATTGAACGACTTTTGCAACTCTATTGATAATAATGATCTGATTGATATTGGTTTTGTGGGCTTTCCTTTCGCGTGGAACAATAAAAGGCATGGACGGGCTAACATCAGGCAGAGATTGGACAGAGCAATAGTTAACCCCCAATGGAGGATGAAATTTCCAAATGGTACTCTTCTGCATCTCCCTCCAGGGGGTTCTGATCACTGTCCAGTGCTAGTCAGGTTTGAAGGCCCTCATTCATCTAAGATTTCGAGATTTATTTTTGATTCTCGTTGGGCAGCTAAGGAAGCTTGTGGCCGCATTGTGTCTGAATGTTGGTCAAGGAACATCAGGGGTTCAAGATGGTTTACGTGTGCGAGTTCATTAACAGGGACAGCAGCAGTTGGAAAGAAGACATGGTTCGACAAGCTTTCAATCAGGAGGATGCAGAGATTATTTTAGGTATTCCTCTCCCAAGGTATGATATGGAAGACGGCTTAATCTGGATTTTTTCTAATGTGGGGAATTACTCAGTTAAATCAGGGTATGAAACAGCTTTGGATTTTAAGAAGAATGGATTTTTGGGTACAAAAGCGCAGGGGGAGAGTAGCAATAGGGATCGAATGAAAGTGGTTTGGAAAAGCATTTGGGAGTTACCATGCCAAGGGAAAATAAAAAACTTCATTTGGAAATGCATGCACGACATCGTTCTGGTTAATGATACTTTAGCTAGGCGGAGAGTTGCTTGTGATGTGCTCTGTCCTTTGTGTAAGAATGACAGGGAATCTGCTTTTCATTTACTAGTCCAATGCCCTTTTGCACAGGTTATATATATGGAGAATATCACCACTAGGTTTGGCGGTGGGACACAACCATGGTGACTCGTTGATTAGTTGGTGGGATAGTCTGTTGGAGAGGTGGAAAGGTGTTAAGGAAAATAAGAAGATCTGGGCGGCTGTGGGCACAATTATTTGGCGAATTTGGTTGTGCAGGAACGATATGGTTTTCAATTCCAAAAAATGGGAACCAGATGTGGCCTGTCGACTAGCTGTCTCGAATGCGGTGGATTTTCTAGAAGCCAGCGCCGAGAAGGTGCAAGATTCTACTGGTACTCCCTCTTCTTGTTTTGAATCAGCTCATAGGTGGGAGAAACCCTGCCATGGCTGGTTTAAAATTAACTTTGACGGAGGTCTGGATCATCGAAAGAAGGTTGGTGGGCTGGGTATCGTCATCCGAGATTACAATGGCAATTTCCGGGCAGCAAGAGCCATCCACATAAGGAATTGTATGGAACCGTTGGGTATTGAAGCAATGGCTGCAAGAGAGAGCTTGATCTTCGCCCTGGAATTAGGTCTGCAGCGAATAATTCTGGAGGGTGATTGCCAACAGGTGGTAAAGCTTATTCAGAAGAATGAAGTTTGTGATTCAAGTATAGGTGCGTTAATTTCTGATATTAATTGCCTTAGGCAATCTGTTAGTGAGTTGGATGTTAGATTTGTTAGAAGGAGTGGCAATTCGGTGGCACATTGTGTGGCCAAGAATGCGGTGGGGGGAAATGGTTCTCGTACGTGGGAATTTTTTCCACCCCCATGGCTTTTATCTTCCCTTCAAGGGGATACTAGCCATCTTTGATGTAATTATCCTTTCTTATCTATGAAATTTCTCCTAATCTTTGACAAAAAAATAAAAATAAAAAATAATTACGTACATAACGAGCTTCGCAAAATAAACGATTTCTCATCATTGTCGTTAGCCCAATATAGGCCCACAAAAGCCGAAATTGGACCGGACCGGATGTGGGTGACCCTGAACGGGTCCAGGACCTGAGTCCATGTTTTACCACGGGGTCTCCTTCTTCTTCTTCTTCTTCTTCTTCATCTTCGTCGAGATTTCTCCCGATTGTTCTGTAAACCCTAATCTTGTTTTGAGGCTTTCTCAAATAATCAACCCTCTCGACTTTCTCCTGAAAATCAAATGGCCTTCAAACTCACCTCTCGTCTAGCTGCTCGTCTCCACCACCACCACCACCACCACCACCACCAAATCTCCACCTTCACCAAATCCCCATCCTTACTCGCCGCCGTCCTCGAATCTCAGCCTTCAATCGCCAGCATCATCTCATCTCAGCCGTCCATCTCCCTCCCTCCGCACCTCCGCTTCTTCTCCACTGTCCGTCGCCAACCGACCCGCACCCCACGCGTCGACATCGGCGCACGTGCCCGTCAAATGCAAACCCGCCGCCTCTGGACCTACGCCCTAACCTTCAGCTGCATAGCCGGTTTCATCGTAATCGTCCTAAACAATTTTCAAGACCAATTAGTCTTCTACCTAACCCCAACAGACGCCCTAACTAAATACAACTCGAACCCTAGCAAGAACAAGTTCCGCCTCGGGGGACTAGTCCTCGAGGGTAGCGTAAATCACCCGGCGAATTCTTCCGAGATGGAATTTGTCGTAACCGATCTGATCACGGATATTTTGGTCCGGTACGAGGGGAGTTTGCCCGATTTGTTTAGGGAAGGGCATTCTGTGGTGGTGGAGGGGTTTGTGAAGCCAATGGAGGAGGGGATTAGGAGTGAGGAGGGGTTGTCGGTGAAGAGCTTGAGTGTTTCAGGGAAAGCTAGGAGTGGGGAGTGTTATTTCTCGGCCACGGAGGTGTTGGCAAAGCATGATGAGAAGTATATGCCAAGGGAGGTGGCCGAGGCGATTGAGAAGAATAAGAAGATAATCGAGGCCGGTGGAGGAGGGGGTGAGGAGGAGGTGAGAGCGAAGAGCGAGTAGATTAACATTTAACGGGTATGATACAGATTTGGATTGGGTAGATAAAGTTTTTGATCTTATCGAATTGCATGATATAAGTATATGTTTTTGTGCTGAGAGGGATGATTATAATTGATTGAGGCTTTTAGGTTTGAATATCTGTTGTAGACTTGTTAGTGCATTTTTTCGATCATTCAGTTGTATTGTGCCCATGGATATGTGGGGTTCTTGCTTTAATTTAAATGGAATAATGAATGAATGCCGTTCATGAATGGATTTTGGAATTTGGGTTGCCAGTTGTATGCATGCTGACAGTTTCATGTTTTGGTAGGATTGTTGTGGGAAATAATTGTAGTTTTTAATGTCTTTGTTTGCTCGCATTTCGATTTGCTGTTATCATTGCCGGCAGCATCGTTTATCTGCACATTCTTTTGTGTTTCCTGCTTGGATAGTTCGTTTTTGAATTCCAATGGAATAATGAACAAATGCCTTTCTTGAATGAAAACGGTTTGATTTGCATACACAACGGTTGAAATCTTGTGAGATCCTGTAATGTGTTATGAGGGAAGTTTCTTGTGATCACGGGTGTTTTTTAATCACTTCATAGTGTGTATGTGATGTGAACGACTGAGCATACTTGGTAAAACTTATTCCATCATTATTACATAATTCTTTCAAGCATGTAACTACCTAATAGGTTAAAAGTTGAGCTGTGAGATGTTCTTCGGTTGAATATGATGTGTCAGCTATCTTTATAAACTTATTTGGAGGCCTTTTATGCAATGGTATTTGAATCATTACTTGAGTACAAAATAGTTCCCCGAGGACATTAAGAATGGGTTGAGAACAGTGGCGATAGCACCCTACAGATAATTGAATGAAGCTTAGTTTTGCTTTCAAAAGCTCTTAAAGCTTGTACCGATCTGAACCAGTCATTGGAACTGTCTTTACTTTCTAAATGAAATATTTTGGGCAATTAATGAACATAATATTACGGTACCATAGGTGGCTCTAGTTCACATTCAGATCGATGATACGGGGAGGTTTTCTAAGAGTTCGTTTGACTGAACGAAATATGGGGTAGTTCTATCAAAATTCCTCCAGTAAAGGAAAAGAAAAAGAACCTCTTGTTTAGTTATTCAAGTTAATCCTCTTTTCCTAATCTCATTAGATCCCCATCTCCAACTAAGAAAGCTAAACTCGAATTTTCATGATTCTTTTAAGATCCTATTTTGAGGACATAATTTGCGTCCAATTTCCTTGTTGGACTAAAGATGCGTTATTGGGTATTGGTAAAAGTATGATAAGTTATATTAACCCCCTTTAATAGTTCAATGGCCTTTCAATGTAGTAATTTGTATTCCGATTAAAAACTTTATTTCCTGAAAGGATTAAATCCTTTACCTCTCTATGCCCGGTTTGAGGAAAATAGACGTTCTCGTGATTTGTATCCAAAGGTCAATGAGAAATTGAAAAATCAGGTTATAAAATTGAGAAACGTAATTCGGAGATAGAATGAACAACGCATATTTCCCATCTAGATATGATGCAACGTAAGCTACTTGCAAAAACCATTTATTATAAAACCTTACCCTTAGTTACTTTATTTTTGAAGCCATTTATAGTAAACCATTGCCCATGATTAACCTTTCTTAAGTTGACATAGGGAGGTTCATCCCACCCACTTGACTCGCCTTAAGATGACCTACGTCATCTTGTAACCTAATAGTCCTCAAACTATATCAATATCATTAATAGTAACGGAAACACATACTCCCTCCGTCTCATTTTCTTGGCCCATGATGCCATTTTTTGGCGTCCCAAAATATATGCTCGTGTTGACTTTTCAATGGGCATAATTTTGTATATTTCTAATTTTGCTCTTTCTTTTCAAAGTCGCAATCAACATTTAAATAATAAGATAAAAGAAAACATTCAAATTGGGAAGTCGGACTTTTGTTGATGAGGGAAAGATTCCCGCCTCATTAAAGCCCCAAATTGGAGAAAGCTTTACTTTTAAATTTTGAACCAAAAACTTGGGATAATTTTTTTGCTTCCAGATTTGGGAACAATCTTTTGGCTTCATACTCTAGTTGACAAATCAAGGGTATTTTGGGGAATTAAATTATTTTTAGCTTGTAATGATAAAGTTTCTAAAAGAGTTGGATTCCCAATAAACCCCAAACATTGTGGGACGGAGGGAGTAAGAGATAAAGCAATACTCAATATGTGATCGTTTCTGAGAGTCCTAGAAGGCTAGGACAACTAATTTCTCTTTCCCTTTTCTTTTTGAACTATTGACTACAGCATATACAAGAGGCCACACATAAAACTCAAAATCTTGGAGGCGTGAACTTCCGATGTAACTTTACTTTTGAAGTCGGTTTGCAAATGTGATAATTACTGTCCTGTTATGTAGAGTCTTTTAACATTTGTCGTTAATAACTACAGAATACCCAATTTAGTTTTGAAAGAACAAGAAACTAGTTAGTCCGTTGCTGTCAACATCAATTAGCTCCTTCTGGTGAATAGAACTTTGGTATTGTACGAATCTCAAACTTGCTTATTGTTAACTCACACTCCATCTATATATGTTTCTTCCACGGGATAAATTGCAGGTGTTACTTTAGTTACATGTAATCATTCTAAGAACTTCAATGAAGGAGAAAGCAAATATTGGTGGTGGCTTACTTTGTTTGCGTATAGTCATCTTGCCACATGGTCAATTAATGCCGAGGTTTTGTGCATTTATCCTTGCTTTTTAGACTTGATTGCTGCTTAGAAAATTTCCTTTAAAGGGCACCTTTCTTCCTCTTTGTGCGGGTCCAACTGAGTGTACCCCTTGGTTTTTTGCTATGTCACACGAATAAGGTATGGGAGACGTGCCTGACATGTTAATTGGAAAAGACTTTATTGCTATTCGAAATTTAATCCAATTTATGCAAAGAAACCTTTTATAATGCATAGAATTCCTTGAGGCACTTTATTGACACCGTTTGTACGGGAAAATCAAAGAAATATTGCTAGAGAGTGTCTCTGTGTCCATCAAAGATGGAAATTAGATGGATTCTGACAGTCAGATATATTGCTAGAGTGTGTTTGTGTGTCCTTCAGAGATGGAAATTAGATGGATTCTAACAGTCAGATACATTCAGGTACTATCCTTACCCGAGTCCATTTAACACAGTTTTTCAATAGCTTTTATGCCTGCAACTGATATTTACTGGCAAGATCCAAATGACTTCTGATCATGCTAGGAATGCTGTTATATCTCCTTGAAGTTAGTCTGGTTAGTGGACTTCTGAGTCCTCATATATTGCATGGCATTACATTGTGATGGGTTCTACTTTTCTTTTAGCATTAAATTAGTCAATGATCTGGTGGTGCATTTTGTATCTAGTTCACTCATATCATTTTGGGAAGAATATGAAATTGAAGTTTTTATGCTGTGGTGTTGACTAGTGAATTTGTGCTTGAGCATGTGTGTTCATGTGTGTGCGTCGGGGAGTGGAGGTGACGAGATTTATTGAGCAGTAGTGAGCCTTGCTCTTCTGTCTATTGGAACGAGTCCAACTCTGGGTCTGTCTGGTAGCTAAATCTGACTCTGTGCCTGCCTATTTGCTAGCTGGTTCAGCCATTGCTTCTGCTGGAAATCTGCGGGATTAGCTTGGGACGTGGGTCTAGGGTAGCCATTATTACCCTAGCAGGCGCAAGCGAGAGCACATATGATAAATCCCTCAAGGCTGGAAGCAGGTCTATTTTCTCAGTAGCAGATCCAGAATAGGGGAATTACCTAGGGTTTTGTTTTTGGCTCTACCTTACCTCCAAATCTACTTGTGAGATTTTTCATCCCTTTGTGTAACCGTCTTTTATGGGCAATAAGATCTTTTATTTTTTCGAATGAGCTTGAATATTTGCTGCAAATTTGGCTCTGAAGAGCATACTGCTCTCAAGAAACAAAACTGGAATGTGGGGGAACAATACGCATGATCATGTGTGTCTGAGAGAGACAGAGAGGGAGCAAGGGTTATGTGTTTGGGTGAGAGTGGAAGAGAAGTGTATAATCAGTATGCCATGCATTTTAAATAGGATCGGTTTGATATAATATTTTATAATCCGATTGCCATAATTAGCGTCCGTTCCTTTTTAGAGCCTAGACTAGATAGTTGGTACTCCAATTTAATAGTTCGTGTCAAATATATATTTTCTCTAGTTTTTCTTTTTACTTTGTACGTCTAAGAGCCGTAAAAACCAGACTTCTTGGATAGCTAGGGACAACGACCAAGTTCGGGATGTGTTTGAGGGTTTGAGCCAACTTTGTATTGCCTTATAGAAATTATCATCGGAAAATAAATCCAAAAGCGGACGTTGCTCGATGCTATGGTAGGTATCTACTGTGAATTTCTGTTTTCCCATTTACTGTATAGTCCATTAAAGTGTCCTCCCATGGGTATCAAGCAGGTATTCTGGACTTCTGCTCCTGCAGTTGAGAGTCCATCCGGCACCTTTTGTCCGGGATATGCTTAGTCCAGTTTTTCACCAGTTTTAAGCTTATGTATGGCTTAGGACTGAATAATGGTCTTCTGAGTAAGTTTTGTGTGATTACAAACACGTGTCCAACACTAATGCTCAATGCAACTTTGCTCCTTCCACATCTGGTTCCATAATTAGAGGACCCCTAATGTGGGTGAAATTGATGTGAATCTCGTAGTCCCGGCGTGAATGGTTTTTGATCGGACTGGAGAGGGGATTTAGTCAAGGTGAGCGTCAGCTGATCCATGCACTCTTTATTGTCGAACCAAAATGAGAAATTAAATAAATAATCTGAAATGACACAGCTGATTTATGCATATGAATCGAATGGTTCCAGACATATATATATGTCTGTATCTGTGCACATAAATATGTGCCGCATCATTGCTCTTTTCTAATTGCCTTGATTTTCTAATTAGTAAGTTAGGAATATATCTCAGCCGGTGAAACTATTTGGCATTTCAGGTTAGGACTATATCCCTTTCCCCAGCATCAGTTTACAACAATATTAATTCATGGAAAAATTTCCATTAAGGTAAGAAAATAAATATTTAGTACTCCATCATTAAGGTCGATCAATTTTTCTTAATTACTATTATTAAGGTCTGTCACTCTTTTTTTTTTTTTTTTTTTTAAGGCACTTATGGTATCAAGCATACACACTTTTATAGGGTTTTGTGGGTTTAGGCACTTTCATTAGGATTTTCGGGTATAGACATTTAGGGTATCATATGGTTTCCTAGGGTTTTAAAAGTTCTTTCATATGGTTTTGGCGGGTTTAGGCACTAAGTGTATCATGCGGTTTCATAGGGTTTTAGAAATTTAGACACTTTCATACGGTTGAAGGCTCTCTCATTTTTTTTCTTTATTTTTTATTGTACTGGGTTCATTTTGTTGTTCTTGTGATAAATGAAAATTTTCTTCGCCGCTCAAAAAATGCCCCTTTTGTTTGTTTATGTGCACTAACCGTATACATATACAAGAATTGATAGCATGCGTTGATCAATAACTTTCTGATCAACGGAGGATATTTCCATGTGATATGAGGAGAAAATTGAAATATATTTTTTATATTGAAAAAATAAAAATATTAAAATATATTTCCGTGTAGATAATGGACCACCAGTATTAAAGTTGACTTTTTGGGAGGCGGGGCCCTTGTAGTGAGGAGACTCACTATAGAGTGTAGTCTGCAATGGTAACCATTCGATTCGGCAATCAATGGTTCAAATTTAAAAAAATCTTTTCCACAGAAGATTAGTCTCTTCCATGGAAAAAAGTATTTCAAGCTGTGATTTGCTCACTGAGTGTGGTTTGGGTAAATTGAAAAAACTGGTTTTTTGGTTTTTTTGGTTTTGTCCTTATTCAAATTTTTTTTGCATTTCTTAGTTTTTGGTTGATTTTTTGTGGTTTCTTGGTTTGTCTCGACGAGAAGAATCTAAAAAGTATAAAATTATTAGCCAAATTTAAAGTTTTGTAAATAAAGACGAAAAATTTAGCTAAAAACCCGGTTTTTTGGATTATTCTTCGTCTTTATTCACAAAACTTTAAATTTGGCTAATAATTTTATACTTTTTAGATTCCTCTCGTCGAGACAAGCCAATAAACCACAAAAAATCGATCAAAAACTAACAAATGCAATTTTTTTTTGAATAAAGACAAAACCAAAAAAACCAAAAAACTAATTTTTTCAATTTATCCAATTCGGCCGGTAGTTACTACAAGACCCCGCTCCCATTTTTTAGAGTTTCAATGGTCGTTCACACGTTGACTATCTACGTCAAACCATATTGCTATCCATGTAGATTCTATACACTAACGAATAACACATTGAGATTTTTACAATGAAAAGGCTCGATTTATTAAAATGAAACCATGGCAGTAACGCCCCAAATTTTGGGTATCTTAACTTTATTACAGATAATAATTTAAAAATAAATATAAGTTTCATACATCAAACTCTTCCTCAATAAATTACATTTATTCCAATAGAGTGGGGTCTACGGCTTCTCCTAGCTTTTGGTCTGGTCAAGTCCATGTTGGTAGCTCTTTCAACTCTATAGTTCTCTAGGCCATGATACGCTTCCTGTTCATCTCGATAATCTAGCATAATACGTCAGAGTTGCGGAAACAACATCGTGGTAATATGTTAGGGTCACACAAGTGTAACACCATGAGCGAAATGCCTAATAGACTACTCTTACCCCAAAACTTTAGACTAGCAATTCTAAAGCAATATGTTGGACAAGAAAGAATAACAGCAGTTCAATAGATAACTGTATCTATCATGAAAATGCATGTGCCAATGTCAATGCAACAGGGTATACCGCACGTAGAATAATGTGTCTCGTATTTATCTTTGAATGTCTGCATTCTTCTTCAAATTTATCAATGTTTGGGCACTATTTCCGTCCACTGGGCCTCAGTCCAGTCACTCGAAGTAATGGTCCGTTTACGTCTCTTTTAACTGAGGTTAGCTAAACTTCCGCACGCACTTTCACAAACATGGTCCCGATCATCTTGTCATCACGGACCGCCTCTACATGATACAAGGTCCGTCCACCATGCTGTTGTACACGCTTAGCCCTAACCCACCAAGTTCTCTCTGCGAAAATGGGGCGACGCTTAAGCGGCACTACCGTATCTGATCAAATCCTCATTGATCCATTCCGCAAAACGTTCATATCATATCTTTCATTTTCTCGTAATATCATCTTTCATTTTTTTCCTTGTCTTGTCGTTTCTCATAAAACACGTCTCGTGAATATGCAACATGTCTCATAAAATGTGTCTCGTGAATATGCAACATTTCTCGTGAAACGTGTAATGATAGTTATGCATTTCTTCGTAAAACGTGTTACGTAAAATCATGATCTCTCCTATCCATTCTTTGAAAAACCAGTCTAGGATTTGTAGAAAACAACATTTTTACTAATCACCTAGTCATATAGAATCAAAATCTTATTCCTCTTGTTTACTCGTAAAACAATTCCTCTTGTTTACTCGTAAAACAATATGATTTATAAGAACGACTAATCAACTTCGCATTTTTGAAAACTAAATGGGCATTATACCAACGTAAAAGTGATGCTAACTTGATCATTATAACGACAACATATCATTGAATATAGAGTTTAAATTATTTCCACCGTCGGTGGAAACAAAAGTTTCCTCCAAATCGATTGCATTGCGCCATGTGTCCAAACAGTGGTCCCAAATATAGAACATGGACATGTAGCGCAATGCAATCGATTTGGAGGAAACTTTTGTTTCCACCGGCGGTGGAAATAACTTAATCTCTTGAAAATAAGGAATTAAGAATCTACCAACTAATTTTCCATAATCTAATCAACTTACCAATGACTTGTAAATTACGTGTTGTAAACCTAGCATTATAACGACTACGTAAAAATACTATATTTAGGATTTTGATATAAGTAATCTACCTCAGTTCCGGCTCTTAATCGGAAGACGCGAAAGCTAGGTGGGATTCCTCGGATAGTGTAACAATTACTTTTCTCCATAAGAAAAAGAATGACTTCTTTTTCTTGAAAACAACAACTATGAACTTGACTTTACTTTTTGGATTGAAAAGTGGTTTTGGTGGAAGAGGGCGGTGGCTAGCTTTGAGTATGGAAAAAACACTTTGAAGATTCAAGTTGAATCTTGAATCTTCAAGAACTAGAAGATTTCCTCTATCTTAAAACTACTAGAAAGCTACTACAAGGTTTACTATAAATGTGGTGAGTGAAGGTGTGAGAAATCAGGTGAGTGACGGTGTGAGAAATCAAATGAGTGAGGGGTTCTATTTATAGGCCAATGGACACCCTCTCTCATAAATTCCTTGATTTGGATACACATGAATTTATAGCCTTTATACACTAGAATCTTAGGGTTTTAAATGAAGTAAATCCTACAAAAATCTAGGGAAAATAGTTAGGGTTAGGTTTTGCATGGCCACCCTCATTTTAGGGAATTAATTGGACTAGATATACATGCATATACAAACTTGGAGAGCACGTAGGGAGATTCTCTCCCATATTTGCATCTCTCTCTCTCTCTCTCTCCAAATCTCTCTCAATCTCTCCCACAATCAGTGGCGGCTCCACAGACTTGCCACAATGGTCACATGACCACCCCAACAATTTTGTTTTTGTTATAGTACATGTAGAAATTCTAGGGTAGGTCATGCTTTGAATATCCAATCCATACATCAATGAGCACCCATTCCACATGATAATGAACACCCACCCATACATCAATGAGCAATCTGTGTAATTAGAATAGGAGATCGTGGATGAATGATTATTTGGTTACTTATATTTGAGGGTGGTGTATCTGATGCCTTTGATACTGAGACTAATGTGCAATGGTTTCAAAATATGAAAACTCGTCGAGGGCAATTGTAATATATTACTCCCCCTGTCCCAAGATAAATGTTTGGACCGCAAACCTAGGCCTCTAAAAAGATGCATTTTTATCCTTTTTTTTTTTTTTGAGTTCTTTCAAGTTGTGAAAAAAGTTCGAATTTTTTTGAACGAAAAAAATGCATCATTTTAGAGGCTTAGGTTTGCGAGCCGGACATTATTTGTTGTAACGAGGGTAGAAGAAATAGGGTTTTTAGGTGGCTCTTGGTGGATGGAATAGTCCTAAATATAATGGTAGAAATTTTGTAGGACAATGTAGGGCTACAAGTATAGATATAGGTATAAATATTACTCCCTCTATTCCAAATT
Source organism: Vaccinium darrowii (assembly GCA_020921065.1). NCBI lineage: Eukaryota > Viridiplantae > Streptophyta > Magnoliopsida > Ericales > Ericaceae > Vaccinium > Vaccinium darrowii. The sequence goes on from CM037156.1 coordinate 6,064,854, forward strand.
CTTGGTCCCTCTTTCCATTTTGGGATGTTCCAAAATATATGTCTCATTTCTAAAAACATCCATCAAAACAGGTTCATTTTCCAGTTTTATCCTTAAAAAGTACTATTTCCATCTCAATTGGTTTGTCAGTTATCTTTTATTTTATAACGGTTTTTACGATTTTGAAAACTTTGTATGGTAAAACTAATTGATATCTATCAAACAAGATCCATATTGCATATGTTTTGAGGTTCATATAAAGTCCTTGTCTCTAAAAAATTGATCTCGTTAATATCGATTGCACTTGAGGGCAAAACAGAAAAGACAGTACAAAGTTTTCACACCTCTTAATAAGTTGGATTCTCCAAAAGGGGCAAAGAAATTAGAACGGAGGGAGTAGTATGCCTAATAAATACCATGTAATAATTCACCAAGAAAATAAATAAAACAATTACTGAATTAAGTAAACTAATTTTTATTTATTAGAAATTAGGGTTATTACAACGGCGTATCTCATTCCTCTGTGGTAATAACCACATTATCTGATCTTGGTAACATGCTGTACTCATTTTGTTTTTGCAGTATTCTTTTGTTGAAAAATATTGAATAAACCAACAAATCAAAATGGAAAAAAGATAGAAATTGACAGTATATATATAATTTTGAGATCTACTTTTTTAACAGAAATGATGAAACTATCATAGTTCCGAGTACCATATACTAAAATATTTTTAACACTCAAACTTTTATGATTCTGATAGTATCCTATCTTGATTTTTCCTAATTTCATTGTTTAACGATGGATCCATATTATTATGCAATGATCATATTATAGCGGGTATGATTTAGTGGTAAAAGTGTGTCTTTCTATTAACCCTCTTTAATAGTACTAAATGGTTTTTTTGGTTTAGCTTATGTTTTGACCAAAAACTTTATTTTCTTAAGAGGATTCAATCATTTACCTCCCAATGACCGATTCGAGGAAAAATATTGATTCTCCTGATTTGTAAGAAAAAGGTTAATTAGAAACTGAAAAAGGTTAATTGTGAAACATAAGATATCAAATTTTCGGTAAAGATAAGGTACAAGGTAAAGCTACTTTAAAAAACTATTCCTTCTCCCTAACTTTTACACGTGATGGTCTGGACTTGCTGAACTTTTTGAGTTTGTCTGCATTCAATTTTTTGGGGGGTTGTTATTATGATTAGACTTTTATAGACTATTGATTCTAGTTGACGAGAGGATTTGTATAACGATCCTGATTTTTGCTAAATAGAAATTTCGTTTATTTAATTGATTTTTTTTTTTTTGGTAATAATTATTTGGGGTCAATGATTAATTTTGGGTCCATAATTATTTTGTATTAGTATATGTGTACCGGTATATGATCTATGTATATTAGTACTACTAGATCTCCCCTACTAGTTTTTCCTACTAAATTTTCTTCCATTAATTCCTAGTTTTCCTAAGAGATATTAGCCATGTGAAGGAACACAATACATGTATATGTACATACTAGAATCCCTTAAAGTGAAACCCTAGGATTTTCTCATTAAAACCTAAGATTTAGAGAATAAACCTAAGATTTCCTTATATTTTCCTAGCCTGTTAGGCTTATGCCTATTTTGTGTATAACTAGCACCAAAAACTCTATTTAGTAGGGTTTTTCTTTCATAATTATTAAAGGAATATATTCCCTCATTAATAGGAGAATATATTCTTATTCTTTAATTAAAACCCTAGATTGCCTAAGATTTAGTAGCTCTTATTAGACATGTGCCTCCTAACTAATAACTAGTATCCAAAACTCCCTAAAACAAAGGTGACCATGCAAAATTCTACACTACTTAGAACCCTAGAAATTTCCTAGACAGTGGCCCAAGATCTTTGCCTTTAAAACCCTAGATTTTACCTAGGATTTACTTGTACCAAGCCTAGGATTTACCTAGGATTTTATTCTTGAAAATCCCATGAAATCATGAATTTTTATTCTTGCATTAAATTGAAAGATTTTGTGCATATGGAGGGGAGGGGGAGGCCGGCCATATGAGAGGGGAGGGGGTGTCCCATTTTGCCTATAAATAGAGCCCTCACACTCCTCATTTCTCACACCAAAAATCTCCTCTTCCTTTGTAGTTCTTTGTAGAGTTTTTAGTGAGAGAAAGTCTCTAGTTCTTGAGTTTTTCAAGTAAAAACTCAAAGTGTTCTTCAAAATTGAAAGTAGCTCCACCACCCTCCACGACCAAAAACCACCCCTAGATCCTTAAAGTAGAAGTCAAGTTAGTAGAAAGTTGTTTGTGCTTACAGTAGTTCTAGTCCGGAAATCAACCTAGCTTATTGGCTTCCGATTAACACTCGAAAATTAAGGTAGCTTTCCTAACCATTGTTTAATTAGTCAATTTCATACCGTTATGATGCTTGTGTCAATTTTAATTTTTCCTTAAAGTTACTTAGTATTTTTCCCGAAAGTTAGTTTCTTGTTCTAAAAACTTACGGTAAAAGTTAGTGGTGATTAAATGAAACATTTTTCCTAATCTCACATAGTCGATATAATGCTCGGATGAAAATTGACTTTTCAAATTACGCCGTTATAATGCCCGAATGAAAATTGACTTTTCGAAATTACGCCGTTATAATGCCCGACTGATTTTTGGAAAAAGTTACCGAATAAACTTTTCTTGAAGTAACTTCTTTAAAGTAAATGTTTTGACTGTGTTTGGACTGTGAGATAACCCAAGGCTAACACTCTTGACGATCTGTCAAAAAGACAAGCTTCGCGCTGTCTAAGAAATGAATGGTAAATTCTAGCTGGACTCGTCCAGCCATTCGATCTGGGACTCTCCTAGTTATTTCATTCGTCTAGCGAAGGTCGCAAAAGAAAGTAGATTTTATAAATGACTTCATAATCAATTAGTACTGTTTTTCTGTTAACCCTAGTCTGGTTTGGAAAGGATAACACGTAGGAAAGCTATTATTTTATGTGACACGTTTTTCGAGAAAAGATGCGTTGACACGAAACGAGTTTTATAAATCATACTGCTTATTCACGAGATGATACGGTATTGAGACGACACGGTTTTTGAGAAAAGATTCATGTTCACAAAACGAGTTTATAAATCATATTACATGTTCACGAGACGATATAATATTTATACGACAAGGTTTTCAAGAAAATGATTGAATAGCATTGACGAGAATAGAGATGGGAATGAAAATGGATTGATTGAATAGATGGAAGTGAAAATGATAGTGCAGCTTTAGCGCCGCCCATCATGATGTTGCGGTTCCTTGATGTGATTAGGGCTAAGGAATAAGGTAATGTCGCTGTTGCGCCGCCCTTCATGATGTGGTTAGGGCTAAGCGTGAATTGAATTGATATGGTACGGTAGTACAGTTTGAGCACTGTCCCAACTTCGCGGAGAGAATTTGGTTGTCTTTGGTGCTAAGTGTGTACAACACATAGTGGACGAACCTTTAAACGTACTGTACGGATCAGTAAGACAAGATAGCCGGGACTATGTTACGTGTGTGTGCGGGGTGGACGGACCTTGTATCTTGCAAGTGTGTGCCTTGATACAAGATGGCCGGGACCTCGAGCAGAAAGGTTGGTGACCGTCAGTTGAAAGGAGACGAAAACGGCACAATAATTTTCGAGTGATGGACTGTAGGCCTGGTGGTCGGAAGCAGTACCATAGAGGAGTGAAGTGAATTGATTGTTGACCCGGAAGACGGAAACGGTACCCGAACTTTGTTAAATTTGAAGAAGAATGCCGACACTAAAAAGATAATACGAGACATTGTTCACTTGCGCACGATATATTCTGATCAGCATTGACACTGACATATTTGCATTCACGAGATACACTATTTTCGATAAACTCATGTTTTATTTTACCAGATATATATATTGTTCTAGAATTTCTAGTTAAGGTTTGGGTAGAATTGCCTATTGGGCGTTATCGCTCACGGTGTTTCACTTATGTAACCCTGACATAATACCACGAAGTTGTTCTGCGACTCTGACGTATTATGCCAAACTATAGAGATGAACAGGAGGAGTACTATGGCTTGAAGGCCTACGGAGTAGAGCAAGACACGGCCGGGATGGACGGCCGTGCAATGGAGGAATAGAGTAGAGATTCCTAGTTAACCCTGTTGAGAATAATTGTATTTGGCAGGAATAGAGTAGAGATTCCCTAGTTAACCCTGTTGAAAATAATTGTATTTGGTAGGAAGATTTACGTATTTTCCTTTTTGGATACTGTTGTAAGATCTTATTTATTATTAATATATTTAATATAACGTTCCCAAAATTAGGGGCGTTACAATTTGAAAAATGCAAAATAATGACCGAAACCCGAATATTTTCATTAGTTATTTTGCATCAAACTTTGGTAATTGATAATCACACCCCCAACTTGTTATCCACACTCCTTTTTTGTCTTCTAGTGAAATTTTTAAACACAAAATTTCACTAGAAGGCAAAAAAGGAGCGTGGATAACAATTTGGGGGGTGTGGAAAAAAACACATCTCCAAACTTTTTGTAGATTATTGATTTTATTAGACGAGAGGATTCAAAAATAGTATAAAATTATAATTTAAGCACATATTTTGAAAAAGACCCAAAAAAAATTGACAACCCCACTCAGCTGATTAGCCTAAAGACAAACCCAAAAAGTTCAATATGGGCATCACCAACCCTCTAAACAAATTTTTAGTTGAAAATGCTGGTCAGCAGTACGCATTTTTTATTTGAACACTCCAACATCAGTATGTCTTTTTTTTTTTTTTTTTCTGTACTTTTATTTTATGAGCCACTTAAATAATCATCCTCCAACTACCTTCAAAGTAGAGTTTCATCTTGTGCTCTTTTCGGAGTTAAGTTTCCATCCCGAAATTTAAATAAACTCATTTTTGCCCTTTATTATATATATAGAGGAACTCTCTAGTCCGGGACTCCTCGGTCCGGAACTCATAGTTCTGGATCAAATTTTCATGATCCGAACCGTCCAATGTGTTTAAAAGGTGTTTTCCAAGGTCCAAGGGAGAAATCATCAAAACAAAATACCGGGAAGGGCTTGATCCAAGCAGTTTTTCGCAAAATTGAAAATATACAGTTTTTGCGAAAAACTGCTTGGATCAAGCTCTTCCCGGTAAGTTTTTTTTTGAAGATTTCTTGCGTGGACCTTGGAAAACACCTTTTGAACACATTGGACGGCTCGGATCATGCAAAAACATCTTTTAAAAGCTTCAAATTTATAAATCTACATTTTCTCCGGCGACCAAAGGTTTCAATTTATGAATGATATTAGAACTAATGTACCTCTTCTCGATTTCGTTAATACTTATTATAACAAAATCAACACGCTTACAAAAGTTAGATGGCACAGACCCGACAACACTACAATAACTACAAGCCATCCACCTCTTGAAACATTACATTTAGATTACAAAGGAAGCACAGTTGTTGCAAGTCCTTTTAAAATTCCAAATGAACAGCAACCTGAAACTAAAAAATTAATTGAACAAACAAATTACACAAACGAATGTCTATGTATCATTGGCAAACAATTAGACAAAATAGAAACAAAATTAGATGAAGCATCACCATCTACTAACCTCCCCAATTCAATAGAAAAATCTCTCCTACATTTCCCTGAAAAGAAGTTAAAACCTTTAATTACACAATCTCAAAATATAGAAAAGATAGAACAATTATTAAGTCAAATTGAATTATCACAACAAAAACAAATTGACTTAAACAAACAAACTTTAACCCTTAAAAATGAAGGAATCAATACAATCACTCAAATTCCAATGCCAGCCACTTCTTCTGATGATGATGATACCAATGATATCGAAAACCAGTTTACCGACTTTCAAATAAATAAATTATATGAATCTACATCACAAATCGTTCCTGCAAAAAATTGGTACACCAAACCTAGTCCGGTCGATCTCCAATACGAAGAAAGATCTCTACTCAATCAATTCTCAGTTTCGGCCAACAAACTTTATGAATGGAACATAGATGGCTTAAGTGAACAACAAATTTTAGAAAAGCTCAATCATATGTCCATGGTAGCCAATACTTATCTTAGTAATTACGACCATTCCCAATCGGAAATAATTGATTTATTAACCACTGGCTTCACTGGAATGTTAAAATCATGGTGGGATAAATACCTTACTCAGGAATCTAGAGAACAAATTAGGAATTCTATACAAATAGACGAAAATGGTTTCCCAATTCTGGATGAAATAGAAATGCCCAAACCAGACGGGATCAATTAACTTATGTTGAAGATTAAATCAGAGTATAGAATAGGCGGTTATACCAGCCATGAACTGTAACAGTAAATAAGGGCGGTAGAACCGGCCATGGTAATTGAAAACAGAATTAAAACTTGAAATCTAATTCATTAAATTTAAAAGCTTACTTGAGCTACACTTGGAGGAATGGAGGTTGAACTAAGAGTACATGTATCAGGGGGAGAAGAGAAGAGAGATTGGGAGTTACAACTTGAGAAGGGAGAGAAGATGAGAGAAAATTTTTTGAGGTGAATTTTGAGGCCCCTAACTAACTAACTTGAGAGTCCTTTTATAGAATAAGGAACCCTGTTTACAATCATTCTAATTTGAAATAGTCTTCCGTAATTTGAGGAGTCTTGATTTGGCATTTTGCGGAGAATTGGTTCTCTCCATGTGAGCCGTAAATTGCGGAGATCCCCTCTGGTGCTGGTGAAAATCTTGATGATGACTAAGTTGGTGGAGAATTGGTTCTCCCATGTGCCATGTCACGTCCTCAATTTTCAAAAGATAAATATATATAATCCACGTGGAAGTCAACGCCTCCCACAGTCAAAGGTCAAAGTCTCACGATATGACTTACAAGTTCAAGGTCAATAAATTATAATAATCTACAGGCAACCGTACCCCAAATGAAATTTATAGGTGTTAAGTGTCATTACAAACCCATAGTCAAAAATAAAATCAAGTTAAGTTACATAATTATCTTATCAAAATAACAAATGCCAAGATAATGAAGTAACTCTTCCGTTTAGCTTTCAAAAGTGATGCATGCACACGCTTCATGCAAATCAATGTCATGCTCCTCCGTGCTGGGTACCTAAAAATTGATAGGTTGAGCTACACTAGCCCAGTAGAGAAAATTCTACCAAACCTAAATGCAATGAGATGCATGAGAGTGATAGACAAGGAAAAGTATAAGTTACGTGACAAGGATTAAGAAATTTTAATGGTTAACGACCTTAAAACCGACCCATAAGCTACTGAATTCCATTTACTATCACCTCTCATGCCCAATACGTGACCAAAACGCCATAAGTGTTCCCAAAACATTTATCTCATACTTCTTATCCATTCTTTTCATTCATTATACTCCGGGCATACCATAAAGGCCCCGTGTCACTCCGGGCATGCCATATAGGCCCCGTGTCACTCCGGGCATACCCTTTCGGGCCCCGTGTCACTCCGGGCATACCCTTTCGGGCCCCGTGTCATCATGCTTTACATTCACAATTCATTTAGCAAGTTCCAATCTCAACCTCGTGTCACATAATCCATGCGTCATAATGTAACCCCACGTTTCACATTATCTTTTCAATAGTGCCTCGTACCCACTACTTAACATAAAACATTACCTTGCCTCATTCTACGTATTGTGCCCCCATTAATCCATCCAACAATCCACTACAAATATCGTCTCACGTTCCACAATCCTCTTTTAGTGTCTAACTGTTACCGGAATGAGAAATCAAGCTTTACAAGTGAAATATGTAATCCGGAACCAAACAAGTGCAATAGAAATGACATGAACACCAAAACGAATTCGTAAACACAATCTGTGAAAAACGCCCGAGCGGGTTCCAGACAACAAGCCAGAAACAACTCAAAAACTCAAATGTAGGGGAAACTTCACATGGACACCATTGTTGTTGCAACCAAGACCCAATATCAATCCAACAAGCAACAAATAGGCTAAGTAACAACTAATTTAAGCAGGAGGTAAACAATAACCATAGATCAAGCTCTAATCAACCCAATGAGACTATAAGATGGGTTTCTCAAAGGGGTTTTTATGAAACAAGGGAGGTTAATCACTTGTGAGAGCCATATGCACACAATACATTCAATTACACTTAGGAGAAGTAGAAATTTCCCTACCAAGATGGGTTTTGAGCAAAACCCTAGAGTACCCAACTGATTTTGACCCCAAACTCCAAGAATAACCTTTACCCAAGCTCCACTACGCATTCAAGAGACAAGATCAAGTCAAAAACAAGTTACAAGAGTGAGGTTTCACTCATAATCGAAGAGAGAGAGAGGGAAAAACGTGGGTGGAGCAAGAATAAGACCCAAATCAAGAGTTCTTACCTCCTTGAGTGCAAAATCTGAAATACAAGGGAGAATCACGAATCCAACGTGTAGATCTTCAAGATTTGTAGTGGATTGAGGTTAGAATCACAAGATTTGATGTAGAGATGAAGAAAGAAGGTAGAGGGGTGATTTTAGGGTTTGGTTCGTGGTTTTGGAGTGGAGAAATGAGTTAAAGGCCCTATTTATAGAGGGCTGTGTCGGGCTCAAAAATCGCAGAAAAATGCAGCTGGATACCGGTATCAAGAAAAACCCATACCGGTATCTAGAATTTCTGATGGCTCAAAATGAAGCTTGATACCGGTATCAAGAAAAACCCATACCGGTATCTAGAATGAAAATTTCTAAATTTCTACCACTTTCACAAATTTGAACCCCGATCATTTCTAACACATTTTTAACATCTCCAAACACCCACACAACATTGTAATACGTATTCTTATCATTTACTTGACCCCCGGTACACCAAGGTATACACACCCATACAATACTTAGAAAGAAACACATTTCAAAACATTAATCCACTCATTCAATTTACTTAAAAATGAGTAAAAGATGTAAAGAATTTCATGAAAATTTCGGGTCTTTACATGCCATGTGCTTACTTTCGGTGGGAAATTGATCCTTTCATGATGGTAAATTGAGAAGCTCATGTGCATACTAGTGGGAATTGGTTCTCCCATTAATATTCCATAAGATTATCCAGATTGTCAAGAGCATTGTTGGAGAGATCATCCCAAGAATTGTCATTCGTTTGGAAGTAATCCTCATTAAATTTGATATATGCTTCGAAAAATTGAACTGCTGCTGTATGACTTGTGTAGAAATTGAATGGTGTCTCTCCAGAATAACTAATTGTCCTAATTTTTTGATTTTGGTCTTCGCTAAATAATCTAAACTGTTTTTGATAAAGCGTGAAGGGATTGGAATCGTCTATGTGGCTGGCAACTTGATATGCAATAAAATCTCGAATTTGCTGGGGAATTGGGTTAGGACAGATCCAAGTTGGAAATTCACATCCTAATAATTGAAATTGTGATGAACTAAAATGGGAATTATAGTCTTTGTTGGAGGTAACATACATAATATGTTGGGCTGGTATAAGGGTACCAAAAGGTGTCCATTCCGGCATTTTACTGTGAATAAGAACTTTGCAAATAGTGGTTGAAGGTTCGGAAAATTTATTTTGGATACAGATGGCTAATTTGCGGTTGACTCTGGCTGTTTGAGCTGGGTTTGTAAAAATTAGTTGGTGAAGGAAGCCGTAATCAAGAAATGTCATCGGTGTGAGTAGGATGATTTGATTTTGGTAGGAGATTGGAAAATCACGAAAGGTTTCTAAACTAAGACAAATTTGAGGAATGCTATAAATGAGGTGACATTCACAATTCTGTCTTTCTAAAGGAATTTGTTGGCAGTAAGGTTTAATGTTTGGGCAATGAATCGGAATTGTAGGATGGTGATAAAGAGTATTGCAGGTAAATGTAAGTCCTGGGAGTATCTCAGGTAGTTGTATGGTTGTTGGTTTGCTAATTTGGTTAATGTAAAGAACAGGAATTCATGGAAATGTTGGCAAGTGGTTTGGGCTTTTGTTTGAATGTTGCTAATAATATCTGGAGGTAAATTACAAAATATGGTTTTTTGTAATTCTAAATTGTTGGAAAATTTGATACGCACGCTTTCACCATTATCCAGTGGGGATAATTGCACTTTCTCAGCTATTCCCAGTGGGGAAATAGAGGTTTTACCCTTGAGGACTTGAATTTGTTGCTGCAGGGTTTTGACTTGTGCGGAGAGTTGCTGATTCCTGTCAAGTAAAATTTTTGTACATAATGGAGGAACATAACTGTTGTTAGTAATAAGTGGTGGGTTATACAAAACCCCACCAGGACGATTGGAAAGAAGCCAATGGCGACTATTTTTGAAATTTTGATTTTGGAAATAAATGCTCAGAGCATTTAAACTAATTTGTAAATGATGGTGATCAACAGAGTTCCATATGTTGTCATGGAGACATTGTTGAGTATCATCAATGTTTTTTAAATATCCAAGTGTGGGAAATTGATAAATAGATTCTTGGGAAAAAATGGGAAGAGAAATTTCTCCAAAGGATTTGGTTGGTTTCATCTGCAAAAAATATCAAAATGTTAGAGTTATGATGTGGAAGAAGAGGAAATTGAACAATGCTGTAATTGTTGTAAGCTATCATAATTTGGCGTTGTAAGAAATGGAAATGAGACTGGGTATCCTGAAGGTGAAGTAGTAAGTGAAGTGCTAGTTGTAGTGAATGGATAAAGAAGGCTAATAAATGGAATGCCTAAGATTACATTTTCAGTTAAATGTTCAGCCAAAATAAAATTTGTATCAAAACGAATGTTATTTTGTTGGATTATTGCACTAGGAATTTTATATTGGATTTGGAGTTTACTACCATTAGCTGAGCATAATTGTTCTTTCGTTTTGTGGTAATATTTGGAAGGAATTAAACTTTGTTTTAAGCAATTGAGGTCTGCGCCAGTATCAATAAGTGCTATAATATTGATTTGAAATTTGTCTATAATGAGTTCGATTTTAGTATGCCATTTCAAAAATTGGATTTGTTTTAGTAGATTGATCTGGGTGGTGTGTGGTGAATTTTGTTCATTGTCAGAATTATTCTCAGAAGTTTTATCATCAAATTTAGTTATTAGATTTGTGATGTTGATTTGGGTTTCTATTTCTTGAACTCGTGAATTTAATTGTTGATTATCTATTTTGAGCAAATGTAATTCCTGTTGAATAAGATTAAATTGAGTATCTGTTTTAGGGGTAGTATTGAATCGTTCTAAAGTGGTATTAAGATAGACGAGTTGTTTTGTAACTGTGGGTTTTCTAATTTGATGTGTGAGAAGGTGTTTTAATTTTGTGATGTATTGCTGTTTTAGTATATTGTCATTAATTTTGCTAATTAAATCAATTAATAAATCCTCTTCAGAGAGCTGAGTGGTGAGAGTATTAATTGTTTTACAACAAGTATCATTACAGCCTAGTTGAATTTGATCCTCATCCGAATTATGTGCCACAGACTGGTAATCAGAAGATGAGTCGTTAGTGTCGCTATCATTTTTATCTAAGTTAGAAAGTTTGATTATCTCTAAAATAGCGATTTTATTTTTTTCTGAGATTTCTAGTTGGTTAATTTTTGTTTTTATTTTACAATCGGATTGATAGTGGCCTTTTTTGCCACAGTTAAAACATTTAATATTAGATAAATTTGTTACTGGTGTTTTATTTTTGTCGTTTTTTCTAAATTTGGTAGTTTTAGGTTTGTCATAATAACTTGGGGTAGGTTTTTTTGTTAATATTTTGGGGTCCTTCTTTTGGGTTTTTCGAGACGGTGCTATGGGTGGAAGTCCATATTGTTCGCAAAAATTGCCTAGTTCATATTTTTGCTTAATTTTTTCTTTTTGGAGTTGCCTATTTATTTTCATATCTATACACATTTTGAGTCCTTCTTTCTGGATAGTGCTAATAATGTCACCATAAGTTAATTGATCATATTCTATTGCTCCTGTGGGTTGGCTAAGTACATCTCTAATTTTGTGAGCAAATAAATTTGGTAATCCGTTAATAAATTTTTCTTTCCAAAAAGATTTAGTGCAATCGTCACGTAACATGACTCTAGAAGTAAAAACATCTTTATACCATCGGAAATCACTAAGGGTTGGACACCGTAGGTTGCTAAGTTACTACTAGTAATATTGCTTGGAGTTCCTATGAAATGTTTAACAATGGTAAAAATTAAAGTATTGATCCCGTCTGGTTTGGGCATTTCTATTTCATCTAGAATTGGGAAACCATTTTCGTCTATTTGTATAGAATTCCTAATTTGTTCTCTAGATTCCTGAGTAAGGTATTTATCCCACCATGATTTTAACATTCCAGTGAAGCCAGTGGTTAATAAATCAATTATTTCCGATTGGGAATGGTCGTAATTACTAAGATAAGTATTGGCTACCATGGACATATGATTGAGCTTTTCTAAAATTTGTTGTTTACTTAAGCCATCTATGTTCTATTCATAAAGTTTGTTTGCCGAAACCGAGAATTGATTGAGTAGAGATCTTTCTTCGTATTGGAGATCGACCGGACTAGGTTTGGTGTACCAATTTTTTGCAGGAACAATTTGTGATGTAGTTTCATATAATTTATTTATTTGAAAGTCGGTAAACTGGTTTTCGATATCATTGATATCATCATCATCATCAGAAGTGGTTGGCATTGGAATTTGAGTGATTGTATTGATTCCTTCATTTTTAAGGGTTAAAGTTTGTTTGTTTAAGTCAATTTGTTTTTGTTGTGATAATTCAATTTGACTTAATAATTGTTCTATCTTTTCTATATTTTGAGATTGTGTAATTAAAGGTTTTAACTTCTTTTCAGGGAAATGTAGGAGAGATTTTTCTATTGAATTGGGGAGGTTAGTAGATGGTGATGCTTCATCTAATTTTGTTTCTATTTTGTCTAATTGTTTGCCAATGATACATAGACATTCGTTTGTGTAATTTGTTTGTTCAATTAATTTTTTAGTTTCAGGTTGCTGTTCATTTGGAATTTTAAAAGGACTTGCAACAACTGTGCTTCCTTTGTAATCTAAATGTAATGTTTCAAGAGGTGGATGGCTTGTAGTTATTGTAGTGTTGTCGGGTCTGTGCCATCTAACTTTTGTAAGCGTGTTGATTTTGTTGTAATAAGTATTAACGAAATCGAGAAGAGGTACATTAGTTCTAATATCATTCATAAATTGAAACCATTGGTTAAATATATCCTGTTTTTGTGCCGGAGAAAATGTAGATTTATAAATTTGGCGTTGCTTGTAATTTTTTGCAGATTTAAATTCTAAGAGTAAGTTGTCAATGTCAATCGTGGAATCTTTGGTTATCGTAAGTAAATTTTTATCAATGGAATTTAGGGTTTCTTCTTCGAAATCTGTTTGTGTAGGGGAGGTTGGTGTTTCTTGTGAAGAAGGTTCTGGTGGAGCATAATATGGTTTAGTAATTTGGGCAAAAGTTTCTATACCTTTGAATATGGGTGTATTATCTAAAAGAGTTTTATCAAATCTAGGAATACTAGTAGAGCTACTACACCTACTTATTTCTCTGATTTTTGGGGTATGTAATCGTTGTTGATCAAAGCTAATGCGGACTGTGCCGTCTAAATATTGTTGGATATTGTCTACATCAGAGATTTGATTCTGATTATGTTGGGGATAATTTTCATTGTCGGTAAGCCAGGTATTGGGAAGTTGGATATCGTTTCATTGAATTGTCTTAGGAATTTGGATATTAGCATTAGAAGTGCTACTTTGAATGAGGGTAGTCTTATCTCTGGGGCTTTTTATTAAAGCATGAATATTAAGATTTGTTTTGGTACATTTATAAAAGACTCTGTAGATTAAAGCAATGGAGTGGCTGCCTTCAAGCATTTGGGTGATAGCACCAGAGGTCTGTAAATTGAGGGTTAAAGCTTTTAATATATGTTTATCTCTTAAACTGAGATGTAAGTCTGGGTAACAGTCAAAATGAATTGGGCCATTATGTAAACTAGATTCCATTAAACCTAATAAGCTATCACTAAATGTGGTAAATCTACCATCCCTTAAAGCAAGTAGAATGGAGGAATTTAATCCTCTACGTGTTAAGGGTTTTACTGCAACTTGGACTAAACCAATGTGCAAGAATTTGTAGCCTTTAGCTAAATGTTTGTGAATTGATTCTTTTGTTAGTAAAAGACATTTTTCTTGTTGTTTGGTTATGGCATAAACCTGTTCAGAGGTATTGATAACTTGGTCAATTTTAAATTTATCATGTAGCCAATTTGTTTTATAAATGTGCTTTGTGGGAACGTTTGGTATATTCCAATTATCTAATTCGGGTCCTACATCCTCGTAAATTTGTTCTTCTTCATTAACTATATCTGGGATAGAGGTCATCATAGACATATTGCTAGTGGATGAGTTACATCTAAACATACGATTCATTGTGGGCAAGCTGTAGTGTAATAATGGTGTTATACTAGATGAGCAAAAGGGTAGACACAGGTGGATGTTGTTGTAAGTGAATAAATTAGAAAATTACTTCAATTATCTAGATTGTCCTAGTCATAAGTAGACTGTTTATCTCCTAACATACACATACGTTGTTTATATTACAATTTCTTCTACAAAACACATACGCATAGGCTACCAAAAATAATCCCAACAGTCCACCCCCAATAAACGGCTACCCTACCTCGGGATTTACACACCAACCATGGGTTCCTAGGACACAAAGGGTTTCTTGGTAAGACGCGGTTCTTTGAAGAAATAATAAACAAAACAGACGTGGTAGGTTACTTGGAGATCTACGGTCATCCTATGGTAAGACAACAAAAGGTATTTGATGGTAATTTTCCAACTATTCAGTTGACAACTACATCTACCTAGCCTAAACATGAATTGCTACATCCCAGTATAACCACCACTACTCACTACTCACTATAATGAATGACATTTTTAACCCATTTAGTCATTTTATTATCACTTACATCGATGATGTCTTAATATTTTCCAAATCCATAGATGCACATTGGAAACATCTCAAAACATTTTTACAAACTATAAAGTATAATGGATTAGTAATTTCAGCCCCTAAAATTAAATTATTTCAAACAAAAATTCGTTTCCTAGGATACGATATCTACCAATCTACAATAACACCAATTAGTCGTGAGTAGTGAGTAGTGGTGGTTATACTGGGATGTAGCAATTCTTGTTTAGGCTAGGTAGATGTAGTTGTCAACTGAATAGTTGGAAAATTACCATCAAATACCTTTTGTTGTCTTACCATAGGATGACCGTAGATCTCCAAGTAACCTACCACGTCTGTTTGGTTTATTATTTCTTCAAAGAACCGCGTCTTACCAAGAAACCCTTTGTGTCCTAGGAACCCATGGTTGGTGTGTAAATCCCGAGGTAGGGTAGCCGTTTATTGGGGGTGGACTGTTGGGATTATTTTTGGTAGCCTATGCGTATGTGTTTTGTAGAAGAAATTGTAATATAAACAACGTATGTGTATGTTAGGAGATAAACAGTCTACTTATGACTAGAACAATCTAGATAATTGAAGTAATTTTCTAATTTATTCACTTACAACAACATCCACCTGTGCCTACCCTTTTGCTCATCTAGTATAACACCATTAGTACACTACAGCTTGCCTGGCATATAATTATAATGGAATGAATCTTTGATAATAATTTTATCAATTACGACCACCATTACAGTTATCAACAATTCTATCCGAATTTAGAACACGTCTTTACTTCTCCAAAATTACAAAACAACAAAATAAATATGTTATCTAACGTACATACTAAACCAACTATCCCTGTACCAGATACTACAATAAGAAAAGACTATTTCACTACCAATATAGATAAATTATTAGATGAATTCAAATCACCCACCAATAAAAAACGAAGACAACAATTTAGAGAAAACTATAATCCAAAACAGCAAAATAATATTAAACACCAATGGGTCAAACATTTAAATACAAATCAAACTGAAATTTTCCTACTAGACTACATAGAACACTATTACACACCAAAACAACATAAGAAAAACGAAAAACCTCTATCACAAAATCACAAAATAGAAACTCAACCTGATGAAGCATCACCATCCACCAACCACTCCAATTCAGCAGAAAAATCTCTAGTTAATAATTCAAATAAACCAAAAGAAACAAACACCACTAGTACAATACAAACACAAGATTTACTTAAACTAATTAATACATTAGATAATTCAGAATTAAAAGAAACATATAAGAAACGACTAGATAAACTATCTATTCCAGCAACCAAACATTTAGACCACCCAGAAATAAAACTTCCTCCAATACCTGATATTCCCATTCCCCAGCATCCAGAATCCCAAACCAACCTTCCCATTATCAATGTAATTCACAGTAACAACTTCCAAACCAACCTTCCTTCACAAATTTTACGCCATGAAATTAAAAAACACAAACACGAAATAAAATGTATCCAGCCGACTACAATTCCAATACATCAATGGAATATTAGAATCAATTTAAAAATCCAGGATATGGAAGTAGAAACTAATGCTTTAGTTGATACTGGTGCCGATCTCAATTGCATCCAAGAAGGATTAGTACCAACTAAATATTTTCATAAAACAACTACTACATTAAATTCAGCCAACGGTAGTAACATGGATATTCAATACAAATTACCAAATGTTCACATATGTCAAAATAATATATGTTTTCAAACATCTTTCGTTTTAGTTAAAAACATGCCTGACAAGGTAATCTTAGGAACACCATTCATTTGTATTCTGTATCCGTTTACAGCAACAGAATTACGAATTACCACTACAAAATTTGGACAGCAAGTTTTATTTAAATTTCTCAACGAACCAAGACAATATCAACTTAATCAAATCAATACTGTCCAACCAAAGACATTACATCTAAAATACTTACAACAAGAATTAACATATGTCAAAATAGAGGAAGAATGCCAATCTGGTGGAAAATAATTTTGGGCAAGTTCATTTGGATACTTGATATGCCGAAAAGCAGGTTCAATATAAAATAAGTTGGTAAGTTGGGACTTTGGAATATACATGGACTTGGCTGGGGTAATAATACTAGTTTTTGGTTGACTAGCTATTATTTGGTTTGCCGGGGTATAATTTTGGGTAATTGGAGGGTAAGCTAACACCAACCATGGGTTCCTAGGACACAAAGGGTTTCTTGGTAAGACGCGGTTCTTTGAAGAAATAATAAACCAAACAGACGAATGTTGCACATAGGTAAAAGTTATTTATTTATTTATTTATGTTTCCATCCAAAATTATTTATGTTTTCATCCAAAAAATCTTTACCCTATAGACAAAGAATTTTTGGATGAAAACATAAAGAAAAATCTTTGCCCTATAGTGTAAAGTTTTTTTGATGAAAACATAAATGATTTTTTTCCGTAGCTATTTATGTTTTCATCCAAAAATCATTGATCCAATAATCATGTTCAAAATTTTTAAGGGAGCCGAATGCACGGGCTAAATTCATAAAGGGAGTACTGAAATAAAAGTTTTACCAATGATCCTTAAATATACCTCAGAAATCATGTTTCTTTTATTTTTTACCATGTTTCTTTTGTTTTTTACCATGTTTGTTTTTTTTTTTTTTTTATCAGATCCTTATGTGATGATTTTTATTTTTTTATTTTACCATGCCTTCTATGAGAGAGCCGCTGCGCGAGCCTACGTAGATAAGCAGTATCTACAAAGTGAGCGTACATACTTCTTATCTATGTAGGCCCATGCAACGACTATAGTATCTTAGAATTTTAACCACGAACATTAAGTAATGTTTCCTCGTTTACCATGGTTTTTGACATTTTTTTACCATGGTTTAAGATATTAATTCAATAATTATTACCATGTTTACAAATTATTAAGTATTTTTTACCATAAAACTGGAATTTGTTTTGATATTTTTTCCATGATTTTTTATCGTCTTTTATTTTTACCAAGAAATGTTAATTATGTGGTTGATATGTTTAAGCATGATTCAAGTTTTTAATTTAACAATTATTACTACGTTTGCAAATGATTAATTTTGTTTCACCATAAAAAATGTGATACGTGATCACAGGACTAAAATTTGAAAATAATATCATCCTTAATTTTGAATCTCCACCATTTTGAATATTCCTTGATTTT
This sequence comes from Vaccinium darrowii, assembly GCA_020921065.1. NCBI lineage: Eukaryota > Viridiplantae > Streptophyta > Magnoliopsida > Ericales > Ericaceae > Vaccinium > Vaccinium darrowii. Next base: position 6,083,006 of record CM037156.1, read on the forward strand.
AGGAAAGAAAATCATTCACCATTTCAAAAATTTCTTAATTTTAGGCGAAAGGATCAAAAAAATATTGACAATCCCTAAAAAGAAGTAACTAACATTCATTTAAAAAAGAAGTAGCTATTTTTGGAAGTCCTTATTTTTTTGGTTATATATATGTGGGGTTGGTTCCCCTCACACTTAAAAAAAAGCCTCACTCTTCGGGGTCCCACTTTGATGTTCTGAACCGTTGATCTTGTTCTAATGATTAAAATAAAAGGTTTTGCAAAATTTCAGCTCAATCGGATATCGGTAAGTGCTTGATCCAACAGTTGTAAAAACACTAGTTCCTGTCACAATTTCTACAAAACTTTTTGGATCAAACACTTACCGATATCTGATTGAGCTAAATTTTTGTAGGAATTCCTATTTTACTCATTTAAACAAGATAAACGGTTCAGAGCATCACAGTGAGATCTGGAACAAAATTGAGTGTTTTCAGTGTATTTTTTTTAGTGCGAGGGGAACCAGCCCTTACACACACACAGACACACATAATTAAGAAAGGGTAATAATGGTGAATCACATTAAAAGAGGATGAAAATAGAACCCCGTAGAATAAGGGGGATGAAAATCTATTTGGTGTCCAAAAAATGGATGAATATTTAATTACATCTTATTTTATTAAAATATTATTTTTAATTTTCCTCTTCTTCCTTCTCCATACCTCAAATCCTCTTTACCGAATCTCTGTTCCAATCCTCTGTACCGTGCTTGTAATTCCACCACCTGTCCCAAACTTCACTGAGTTCACTTAGTGCAAACGCCACACTCAGGGCCGGCCCTGTGGGCAAGCTGGGTAGGCCTGGGTCTGGGGCCCACAAAAAATAGTCCATTTTTAGGGCCCCAATTAGGTATATATATGTTCATAACAAATAATAAATATATAATGTTGCGCTACAAGAAATAGAGAAGCATTTGGCATAATGGAAAGGTTTGTGTGTTTCCTAGTAAGTGTTAGGGTTCAATTCCCATTGGCCCCTCTTTTCTTTTTCTATCTTCTCTTCCTTTTTCTTTTTTCTTACCATAGTCAATTTCTACTTTGTCTTCCTTTTTTTTTTTCCCTTTCCACTACATCCTTATCATTTGTTGACATTTTCAAAAAAATTGTTGGTGTAGTAATTGGGGAAAAAATAAATAAAACACTTCATGCGTATTCATAAAATGTTCGCATTGCCCATTTCAATTGATTTTCTAATTCTTGCAATAAGAATAGACAATTATGACCGAAAACTATTTTTTACTAATATGAAGACACGAACTACAAAAAAGACAAAATATGGAACACGGTATTTATCATTTGAAATAAATATTGGTTCTGTAATTTTTTTTCTCTCTAGAAAAACATAGAGCCTTGGTTTACATTATCGTCTGGGGCCACGAAAATCTCAGGGCCGGGCCTGGCCACACTTCAAGCAAACGCCACACTTCAAGTCTTCAACACCTTTAACTGTCTTTCAATAAACACCTGCTCTGCTAACTGCACGGCCAATTTTTTTGTCTTGTAATCCAAAATTCACACTTTAAGACCTTAACACATTTGACTCTCTATTAACAATTACATTTGGTCCTTCACAGAAAAAAAAAAATATATATAGTTACACTTGGTCTAAAACAAAAGAATTACATGTAGAGTTGCAAACGCGCTGAATTGAGCCGAGTTTTAGATTATTTAGGTTCATTTGTTAAATTTTTAGCGAACTTGGGATTTGAATTCGAGTTCAATGAAAATTTGACAGACCGAGCTTGAGCCAAAGATTTCAGCCGAACTCAAGCTTGGTCTACGAGCCTAAATGAGTAAAAAATGTCAAACATTTATGCTCTTGTATAGTTCTAGAACTCCAAAATTATTATTTCTCTGTATATAAGATTATAAAAACATACATAGATATAAATTTATAGTACTTTTAAAAGTTTATACATGTATAGGTTTATTATGTACGCGCGGTTATTCATTCTCATACATTAATGCTCAAATTTGTGTATTTCCTTATGTGTTCCTAGCATTTTTATTTTGAGAGGGATTCTAGATATAAAAATTAGTGCTTTTTTATTCATGATACGCTACAAAATTAGTCTTTTTAATAATAGAATGATATAAGAGAGAATCTAATAATTGGCCTTGTAATTGTTTTGTTTAGACCTACTTAATTGTTACTAATAGATAGGGCTGTAAATGAGCTGAACCCTATGAGGTTCGAGATCAATTTGTTAAGGTATGAATCGGGCTCGAGTTCGGCTCGGGTTCGATTCGAGCCTAGACAAGTGGGCTCGAGTTTGTCTCGTGAAAAAATTTCAAAGCTCGGGCTCGGCTCGATAGGGCTCGTTAAACTCAAACGAGCCGAATTTAGGCTTGAATTAAAGCTCGGTAAGGCCCGTTAGCAATTTTGAACACAAACTGAAAGGGAAAAGATATATGCTTCAAAACAATGTTACATGTAGATCTACCACAATAATCAAGAAATCAAACCAAAATAAACAAATCTACCACATAATCAAGAAATCAAAAGGAAAAGAACAAGAGAATTTTTTTTTGAGAACTAAATAGAGTACTCTACCACAATAATCAAGAAATCAAAAGGAAAAAAACAAGAGAAAAAAAAATTGAGAACTAAATAGAGTACTCTAGTTAGGGATAAAACCCATTTATGCGTAGTAGAGTACTCTAGTTAAGGATAAAAGAATAACAAATTACATAAAAGTTTCTCAACTATAAAATATTTACATGTGGACCCCTAAAGTATTAGTATTAATTACATTTTGGCCTTAGGTTCGCGAGTCTAACCGAGCCGAATCCACTTAGGTTTAGGTTCGGCTCATTTATGGAACAAGCCTAATATTGAGTCTTAAGTTCGTTTAGTAGACGAATCAAACTTGAATGAGCTCTTACCGAACCGAGCCTCGAATAGTTCGCGAACGGCTCAGTTCATTTACAACCCTACTAAAAGAGTTAAAGGCGTTAAGGTAAAGTGTGGAGTTTTCATTATAAGTGAACCTTGGGACTGGTGGTGGAATTAGAATCACGGTACAGACGAACCGGAACAGAGATTCGTTTTAGGGGATTTGAAGGCCCTTCTCTATCCCATTTTGTAGGGTTGCCCAGCGGATCGCCTAATCCGTTCAATCCGCCCAAACCACCCAAACCGATCGGTCCGTTTACTCACCCGAGGTATGTTACGGATGGATATGGATCCTAATATTTTTATTTTGATGGATACGGTTCGGTTTAGTTCTGGCTCGATCCGCCCAATCCGCCTAATAGTCCTTCTTTGATCTGCCAAATCCGCCCGATCCGTTCAATCCGTAACCGAACCGATCTATCCGTATGTCACCCATGAACGGTTGCGAATCATAAAAATGACAATCCGTCATGAGTGGATCGGATCGAGAACCGATCCGTGCACACCCGGGCATTTTGTGTTTAAAGCCCCAGCACGGCACAAGGCTGTTCTCTTCCCTCTCTCCCAATCGACACTCTCGAAGAAGAAGAGGAAACAGGGTTAAACTTTCAGAAATCTGACCAACTAAATCACAAGGTCGGGAACTTTCTGTACGAAAATCAAACCCAGAATTTTCAATTTCATGGTGGGTTTTCGTTATCATTCAAGTTCGGTCTTGAGCAACTGGGTTTTCAAGGTTCATCAATGGACACAAATTTCATCCACGGCCGTACCAAACGGGAAATAAAATCAAAGAAATATTGTCAAATCTGATTCCAAGATTTCTTCGCGCCAAGTTCTTGAGATTTAGTAGGTTTTGAAAAAAACACCCGCCAACTGCTTGATGAAAATCCTCGAACGAATTTGAAAAATCTTCATCACCTCCATGCTTCATGGTGCTTCCTCAAGCCGCTTGATTTCACTCCCACCATTTCTCCATTTGCCCAAAATCTCTTACCCATCAATTTTCAACCGTCGGATCTCTGATTCCCTCCACCATCAGACCCACAATGAACTTGTTGATTTTCTTGATCACCTTCTCCGAAAATCCACAACCATTCAACAATGCCAACAACTTCACACCCAAATCATCCTCAATGGTCCCTACAATTCCTCATTCTTGGCTGCCAGACTTGTGGCTACCTATTCCCGTTTTGGGTTTCTTTACGATGCTCGAAAAGCATTTGAATGTGCCCAAGTTGAGTGCTTTTCAAGCTTGCTTTTGTGGAACTCAATCTTGAGAGCTAATGTAACATGTGGAAAATATGAAGAGGCTCTTGGGCTTTTTATTCGGATGCAAAAACTTGGGGTTGGGGCTGATGGGTTTAGTTTCCCTTTGGTTATCAGGGCTTGTTGGCTGACTGGGAATTTTAGATTGTGCAGGAATGTTCATAGTCTTGTTTTCCAAATGGGTTTCCAATATAATCTTCATGTTCTCAACGAGTTGTTAGTTATGTATGCCAAGATAGAGAGAATGGGAGATGCTCGCCTAGTTTTTGATAGAATGGTCGTCAGAACCCACGTTTCATGGAACTGTATGGTTTCAGGATTTGCATTGAATTATGATTGTGATGGTGCCCTTGAGATGTTTCGTAAGATGGAATCAGAAGGTTTGGAGCCAAACAATGTGACGTGGACTTCGTTGTTATCTAGTTATGCCAGGTGCGGGCGTCATGAAGCAACATTGCGTTTTTATGGCGAGATGAGGAAAAAAGGAATTGGCTCTACTGCTGAAGCACTTGCTGTGGTCATATCTGTTTGTGCTGATTCAGGTTCACTGGAGAAGGGTGAGGTAATCCACGGATATGTGGTAAAAGGCTGTTTCGAGAATTACTTGTTTGTGTGTAACTCGCTTATATGCATGTATGGGAGAAATGGTGCTGTTAGAGAAGCAGAAAGTTTGTTTTCAGAAATGGACACGAAGAATATAGTGAGTTGGAATGCTTTGATAACGTCCTATACAGATTCTGGATTCTGTGATGAGGCTTTTTCTATATTTTCACAGATGGAAAATTCAGACGCATATCCAATGGTGAGACCCAATGTCATAAGCTGGAGTGCTGTTATTGGTGGGTATGCTTCTAAGGGACGTGGGAAGGAGTCTTTAGAACTCTTTCGGCGCATGCAAATAGCTAAAGTATTGGCCAACTCCATTACAATTTCCTGTGTTCTATCTGTTTGTGCAGAATACTCCGCACTTAGTCTTGGCAGGGAAATCCATGGCCATACAATTAAAGCAATCATGGCCAGGAACATTCTAGTGGGAAACGGCTTGATTAATATGTACACTAAATGCGGAAGTCTCAATAAAGCACTTTTGGTGTTTGCAGAAATCGACAGTAGGGATTTGGTTTCATGGAACTTAATGATTACAGGGTATGGAATGCATGGACTTGGTGATTATGCTCTAAAAACTTTTGAGCAGATGATTAAAGCTGGATATAACCCAGATGGGGTAACTTTTGTTGCTGTCCTTTCGGCATGTAGCCATGCTGGGCTTGTTTCCAAGGGTCGTAAAATTTTCAATCAAATGGTAACAGAGTTTAGGATTGAACCTCAGGTGGAGCACTATGCTTGCATGGTTGACCTTCTTGGGCGTGCCGGGCTTTTGCAAGAAGCTTGCGAAATGGTGAAGTTCATGCCAATGGAACCCAATGCTTATGTCTGGGGAGCTCTTATGAACTCATGTAGGATGCATAAAAACATGAACATTGCACAAGAAACAGCTTCATGGATTTTGAGTCTTGACTCAGAGACAACTGGAAGTTACATGCTGTTGTCTAATATTTATGCTTCTACCGGAAGATGGGAGGATTCTGCTAGGGTAAGAATTTCAGCAAAGGCTAAGGGTTTAAAGAAAATCCGTGGCCAGAGTTGGATTGAGGTGAAGAAGAAGGTGCATATTTTCTCGGCTGGGAAGTGTAATACGACACAAACAGGGATGGAGGAAGTTTACAAGCTGCTGATGGATTTGGGCATGCAGATGGAGATTGGAGGCCATTCCTCTGACAAGAGCTTTGTGCTACAGAATGTCGGTGAACAGATATATGCCAACTAACGTTGGGATTATTGGGAATGCTCTCTAAATTTTTGGGGATTGTCCATTTTTTAACATATTCTCCTCAAAGACAATGAGAAGGGTTGTTGTTTCCATCGTTTCTGTGAACATGGGGTCATTTCCTACCAAGGTAATCGACAAATACCCTGATAAAGTACTAAGGTTTTCAAGTTTACTGGAAGGATGCCTAGGAAGTTAATCTGGTTCATCTGCACTGAACAGGGGGTTATTTATTTAGGTGTGGCTCGGGCGCAATGGTAAGGTTGCCCCAATGTGACCTAGTGGTCACTCATTCGAGTCAAAGGGTTAGCTTGGGTAGCCTTTTTTTTTAATCTTCGTCAACACCATATTGGGTTGGTTTAATTGAGTGAGTGAATACCCTGTTTTGGATCATTGAATAGATCATGCTCAAACATAGGAAAGAAAGAGCTTTGGGGGTTGTGTCTGTCTTTAAAGTTTAACCTTTAAACAGGAGCTTTCACTCTAACAATTTCAACTTCATGCTAGAATCAAGATAGAATTAAATTCCATGCTCCAAATTCTGAAATTACATTGCTTGCAAATCCATGCAACTTATACCAAATGGGCAGTGAGAGGAGATGCCCTTTCGACTCTTATACCAATTTGGGATGTGCTATTGTATCCATGTGTGAGCAAATTGCTTAGTGGTCTTCTTTAATAGAAAACCTTTCTATGCATTGCAGGCATAAGCTTGCACAATTTTCCAGAAGGAATGGCCGTGTTTCTAGGATCTATTAGGGTAACTCGAATCTTTTTCATAATTAGATTCTAGGAAAAAAAGGATTCATGTGGCGGACCGCAATTGATTGGGACATAAGGGCATCTGCATTTAATAAAACTAAGGTGGAGTTAAGGTAATAATAGCACAGTTAACTGTTTTTTGTGTTTAATTTTGCTTCAATAGTGAAGCTAAGGTGGAGTTAGTGTCATAAAAAATTGTGTAAGTAATATCTGACACCACAACTGTATAAGTGTCAGTAGCTCCATTTAAATGGAGCCCACAAGCCAGACTGTGAGAGAAAACCGAAGAAGGGAAGAAAGGGGGAGGGGAGAGAGAAGAAAAAGTGGGAAAAGGTACTGACAGATTGGAGAAAAGGTACGTAGTGCCCCACACATACACATACATATATGCATATATTTGTGTACGTTTTTATGTTTTAACAATACTTAACAACACAACTGCAACACCTCTTACACTAACAATACATTTTGTCATAACAACACACAAATGGGACCCACTTTTTACACTTTTGTGTCATATAACAACACATTTTTAACTCAACGACTGCGGATGCCCTAAGGCTTAGTTTGGTTTGGTTTAGTTTAGTAGATTCTGGGTATCACTTTTTATTCAGTTAATCTCAACAGTCGCAGGTTCTGTATTATTTTTCGTTTCGTGAACAATGGAGGTTTGTCTTGAATTAGATAAGTAGATGTGTAGTTGTTTTCATTAAGAGCTTCCATGATCTATTTGAGATACAATTCCCTTGTTTCCAACTTGAAAGTTTAACTTGCCCCAGTAATGGGTGATAACCATCCGAAAGTAGGTGACTCTTCCAGGTCAAAGGAGGTTTGATGGGAGGATCGTTTGGGACATTTTTGAACCTTTTAGACGTATGCTTATATAGGTTGTCTTTGTAAGTTGTTAATTGATTCTTTTAGACACACACATGTGATTTGTCAGCATGATGGTTTTATGGAACTTGTATTAGTCGGAAGGTGGAATATGGATTTCCAATGTTGCACTGATTTGGTTATTTATGTTTGACACATTTTCTTCATCCAGTTTCAAAATGAAATGAGGAATGAGGTGCATTCGTGATAGACAGCCAAGCCTGATGGACTGGCTCTTTCTTACCTTCTTCCTACATTCTTCCTTAAATAGTACTTTACTGGCTGGGTTATCAGTGAAGGTTCAAGAGACGAATGGTTTATGTTGTGGTTGCGTTGTTGTTCGAGTGTTCGACTAGTGAAGAATATTTCCTTTTTCAGCTTAAATTAACTGAATGCTGATGTTGCCTGATATTCATACGGCTTTTGGAATTGCTTAATGAGATCTAGGCTCCTTTTCTATTGGGATTGTGTTAGTTTGGGCAGATACGAACTATGAGTAGTACAATTAGTTAATTATGACAATAACCTGGTGGTCGTAAAATTACTGACAATCTGGCAGTATCTTATCTTGCTGTGATGGTGAATAAATCTCTTTTTTCACTAAGCTTTTGCTTGTTTTCATGCATCTTCTGATAGGGTCTTCGTGTTGGTGTGAACTTGGCCCTGGCTATTCCTTTGCACAACATCCCAGAGCGATAATACAGTCGGACATCATAATGCTATTGACTGAGTTCTGCCATGAATCAGCTAACTATTGATTGCTTGAAGGGCCTGTTTGTTAGTCTAGATTTGAGCAGAATATTGGAGACTACAAATCCTGTGTGTTTAGTTGAAACGTTTGTGGTCAGGATTAAATATCTGGCGGATATGAAATCCCACAGAAACCTGGGATACATGTAACCAAAGGGATATGTCATTTTAATAAAACCAATACTATTCGTCCAATGGAAATACAAAACCTTTGGTAGACAAACGTGTCCTCAGGGACTATTCTATTAGTGCAATCCCATGTCATACAACATACTGAACAGATTTCAGGCTAGGGTGTGGTATGTGTCGAAACTATAAGCTCTTTTCTTCCATTCGAAATGAATTGAGAAGCTGAACTGACTGGCGAGAGAGCCTACTAGACAAGACTGATTGCCACTGAAAGTAGGCATCCGTCCACTCTTCTTCCTGGTTGAACATAAAAAGAGAATCGACTATTCTTGATGAATTGGCATTGCCACCTTCTGGATCGACCAAACTCGTGTCCACATTTGACAGTTGAATCCTCTGAGGTGTGAAAAAAATCTCTCATTTATTACCTCTTGTGTGGACGGGAGAGAGAAATTGTTCTTTTTTGCCGTTTCCATTATCCAACATAATTTCAAGTTCCTAAGGAATAACAGCATAATTCATCATATTACACTTGGCACTATATATTCAAATGTCTAGGAGTGTCCACATATCTGTACACCACTTTTGGGCACTGATGCTTGTATCCTAATATTTAAGGCTTATGGACGCTAACACCTGGACACCCCCGCCCCATAAGCTCATATAGAGTTTAGCTTATATTTTGCTCTTAGGACCTCTTTCCTGTAATGTGGGACAGTTTCCAACATTTTCCACATATTGACTCCCCTATCCAAGGCCTGCCACAGTGATAATACCTTTCTCTCTCACTCTCTCTGTCTCTCTCAGAGTTCTAATCTCCTCAACTTCCTAACATACAGGGTGTTGCTGTTGCACTTCCTGTTTATTTCGCAACACAGAGGTAAGTGATCATTTCGGCACCTTTGCTTTAATTTATCTAAAGCTATGGTGGTTTTTAGCAAGAAAAGCTACATAATTTTCCTTTTATTCTTTTGTGTCTTTGGGATACTTTCTTTTTGTTGAAAGCAAAAATATGATCATATTTTGAAAGACCTGTAGCTATGTATTTTCTCTTCATCTTGTTGTATGAAGACCATCCAGATGGGGTAACTTTTGTTGCTGTCCTTTCGGCATGTAGCCATCGCACGAGGCATAAAACTAGGAGTATATAAAAAGAGAGTGCACATGAACAGTGCTTTCGTCCTGGGATTAAACAGTAGTATTTCCTCCGATCAGTGATTCCCCCTCAGCTCAGTTACAATTGGACTATGTTAGTATTTCAATTACCGTCTTGTCCTCATCAAAGCTTTTGCTTTAGGCATGTGATGTAGTAATAGTTGTCTTCTATGTGGGTATTTATGGAAACTAAGAGCAGAGCACATTATAGTTGTGGTCCCCACCTGTACATGTTTGACCATTACTCTTTCTCTCCTGTATTTCTTCTTCTTCTCTCTCTCGGGAAAATTATTCAGTGCCCATCGATCATCAATGAAAACTACACCAATACCAAACCATACCACAGAGGAGACCTTATATAGCAATCCTCAAAAACCAAAGTACCATCATGAAGGTTCACCTATTAACAAAACTAAGCAGATACAGCGAACTAGTAATGTTTTTAACCCCCTTCCTAACCTATTTCAACTAAACCAATTATTGCTTTGCCGGGCAAAACGGCAAACCTGACTGTACGAAGGGTTGACCAATCCAGCTGCCACTGCTGCTAACATTCCACCCACCTCCGCCGACGATACAGCAGTCCCCAGTCGTATGTCCAAATACCCCACACCTTGAACAAAGTATAACTTTGCAGTCCCTTGCCACATGTCCTGGCAAAGAACACTTTGAGCAATCCTGGAAGGGAGCAATAGGTGAAGCAATGCTGCAACCGCCCCCATAACCGCAACGTTCCTGAGTACCAGGGTCATGACCAACCAGTCCACTGCCCCTCTCTCCGCCTTCATCCTCCTCTCCAAGACTGCGATGAAAACAACACAAAGGAAATGAATAATCTTGTGGATTAACAGTGTACAAACAAAACAGTTGACTATTTTCTCAAACCAGAAAAACAAATAATACGTAATTTCAATTGTGAAAGAGAGGAAGAAATTACAATTTGGTATTTCATTAATATTCTTTGACCAAATGAAGGGAGTTGTCAAGTTTCTAGTCATTTTTATCAACTGAAACAAACGTACATACATATGCAAGTCTGGTGAACAAAGCCAGCCACTAATTGTGGTAGTTCTCAAAGTTCTTTCCACAATGAACCAAAATAAAAAAATACTCTATCAGTGGAACACTCTCCGCAGAAGTTCTCCTGTCTAAATGGCTGGGAAAGAATTAGGCAGCCAGTAGCCTGCTAGCCTCTGTCTTAAATGAACAGCCCTTGGGTTGTTTATGGTGATTGTTTCTCCGTCGCATAGCCTTGGGGCAGTGGCAGTTTACCTTTACGTTGCAGTTGAGGTGCTATGCAACTGATAACTTCAAAGAGAGATGATTAGGAAAGGCCTCAATCACTTATACCAAGATGAGCAATCAAACGGGTGGCAATTGGCAACTAATCAACTACTACTAGAGTCAGATTCCACTTGTCTATCAGATGATACCCCACAACAGATTCTTTGCAGGTAAGGAACTTAGATAAACTATTACGTGGGGATTAAGGCATTACACACATTAGAATATAACAACAACGATTATCGAGGGAAGGGAAAGGGAAAAAAATAACGCTTGGAAAGCACAGGAGCATAGGAAAATTAGTACTCACAAAACATCGGCGTCCAGGATACATTCACCTGCCGTAAGCAGAGCATAAGATCGGGAGGCAACAACAACGGCATCAAATCTGGATTCACCCTGGGCGTCCCTGTAGATGGAAACTCGAATTTTGGTACAGTGGAAGAGAGGCAAAAAAGTATCATTGTAACTGATGTTATCCTGAAATAACAAGCAGAGGTGGTTGTCATCAAGCGGGAACAACGGGCAATAGTTCCTCGGTAAGTCTGGTTCTCGTGTATAAGCGATGCACCCTTCTATAGGAGATTCAAACCACCTTTTGAGAACCAACTCATAGGCATGAACCTCCAATGCATCTTCAGAACACCAACACAAAGCGGTACCGTTTCGGAACACTGCTGCTGTAAGGACTTGTATTTTTACATAAATTTTCCGGAATAATGTTGGGTAAATGTGAGGAATTGAGTTTTGATTAAGAGAGGTCAATGTGATAGTGGGAGAGTACATTTGGGTGTGTTTAATATGCATTTGAAAGTCTAGGGGTGAAAGTGTAAAGTGTAGGGGGTATATATACATGAGTTAGTCTTGCATTTTAGCAAAAATCAGCCATCTCTCTTCCCCAAACAGCTGATCCTCTCTCTCTCTCCCTCATTTCCTCCATTTCTCTTGCTCCAAGCTCAAAGATTCACCAAGTCCTCAAGTTCCCTTCATAAACCCCACCAAAAATCACCTCCTCTACGCGTTTTGAAGCTTGGGTTGCATTGATTTCGCACCGAAAGCTCACATTTCGGGTTGGAGCAATTGGAGGCTAGGGTTTTCATCTATCCACTCATTTCAAGCAAAATCCTTGAGGTAGGAAGACAAATTCTACTCCCTCTAGTTGTATCTATGTGATGTATAGCATATCTCTTGCTCTTGTTGTTCAATTCCATGAAAATCATGATTTACTCCATAAGTGGGTTTGTTTGAGCTCAATTTTGTGATCTATGATTTAAGCACTTGTTTGATGCAATTGATGATTGATTTGCACTCCTTTGAAGTCCATTTGATGTTCTACATTTCCAAATTTTGCCATAAATTATCAAAATTTGACCTTGGAATGAGTTTGAGGGCATTTTGCAAAATCTGTCAAGTTTTTCGCACTTTCTGATCCGGTAGTCCAGACGGGAGTTCGGTAGTCTGGACCATGCGATATGTCAAATTTTCTTGTACATTCTGACCCGGTAGTCCGGACGGGGATTTGGTGGTCCGGACCATGCCTCAGCAAAAAAAAATTTTTTTGTTCCTCGTTGCCCGTTTGGCCTCCGATTGTCCGTTTCTTCGTGTCTTTGACCCGTACCATCGTTTTGAACCTTGAATACACCTTGGAATCATAAAACCAATCTTTTGACATATGAATTTATGAATCCCTTGGTCATACGTATTAAATACGCGCCGGTTGACACATTTTGGCGAAAATGGAGAATTTTTGGAACAAATGAGACTTTTGGGAACTTTTGAAAGACAAATGATTTTAAGTTGATATTATTGGATAAAATGAACTCTAGGGATCACCCGTTTGGTATCCCTAGCCATGGGTGCACGGAGCCCGCGAAATCCGGTAGGGGTGCACGGAGCCCATGAAATCCGGCAGGGGTGTACGGAGCCCACGAAATCCGGCAGGGGTGCACGGAGCCCATGAAATCCGGCAGAGGGATACTTCCCTAATAAAGTTGATGAGAATTTTCTTATGAAATGTCGGTTTTGATGAAATTGGATTGATTTTGTGTATTTGGCGAAATGTGACTTCTATATGCGAAAAATGAGGATTTCGGTAATTACTTGGACTTTGGTTGGATACTTAAAATTGTTTTGGAATACTTAGACGTATTTTGGACACTTTGACACATTTTGGACACTTGAATACACTTTGGTTGCTTCGTGGTCGAGTTATAGTCTTCCGTTCATTCTAATTCTATGCTTTGGTCGTGTTCACCATATTATCCATAATCTTCATGCATGCATCTTGTTTATACACCTAGCGTTGGTAGAGTAGTTTTCCTACTGGGCTAGTGAGATCAACCTATCAATTTTCAGGTACACGGCATGGAGCATGAAGTTGGATGCGTGTGGAGTAATACATATACGGAGCACATTCATGCATGAAGTTATTTTCCCATCTTTGTATTTTATTTTTGGAAAGATGGTTTTGTAACTTCCATATGGTTATCCTTTTGACTCTTTGATCAATGTAAAAACTTGTAAACTTTGTACTTTTGCATTCGGGTTATGGACGCTAGTAGATAGAACTTGATTATTTGGAACGATGGGATTATATTATGTTGACTTTGACTATTCTAATGGAAATTATGAGACTTTGACTTGTTCCACATGGATTTTATTTATTTTTGAGTTATTAAATTTGAGGGCATGACAGCTGCTTGACCATGGACACGGGAAAAGTCAACCTTGTGATCCATATCTTCCTAAACTTCATCCACGACGTTGTACACCAAGGCAACATCCGCTGAAGCCACTAAAATCTTCTTAGAGGGCTGAAGGGCCGCAACTACCAAGCGCAACCAATGGTTGCTTCGGAAACATGGGGGTGTATACAATGGTAGAGAAGTCGAGGGTATCAAGCAAGGATCAAACAACTCACCCAATGGAGCGTAAGGACCACCACTGAAGACATAAAGCTTCCCATCCATGACTACGGTTAAAGGACATGTTCTGGGGGCAAGCATGCGCACGGCAGACCAGCTACCCGCAGGTGCTGTTGTATCAAACCGGTAAAACATCTCATCAGGCCTATATCCCTCACAATCACCAGGCCTATATCCCTCACAACCTCCGACAACAAATAGAGAAGACCCAACCGAAGAAAGTGTGGACGATGTTGAGATATGAGAACCCGCGCAAAACGGTATGAGAACTTCTACACCTGGATTTGAGGAATTAACGTCGTCGTCTCCCCCATCACCAAAAAAATCACATGGAATTGAGTAGAAACTGACAATCAGAAGCCATTTTGAAGGGATAAATTGATCAGGTTGAGAAGAAACAGTGCGAAAGCAGATACATCGACCCCGTTGTGGATTTGGAACGAGGGTTTCGCGCAAAGTTATCATGCGGTTGTTCTCCATCTTTGTATGTACATGCGTACATGTATATCAACAGAGGAGAAATAAGTTAAACGATCGCGAAGAAGAAGAAGACGATGATGATTACTGTTACTATCAGAAAATAAACAGCAGCAAAATTTTCAAACCTAAACAAAAACTCATTGCAAGAAAAAAAATTGAAAAATTTGCAATATTTTATCGATTTACCTCGATTCCGATCATTGTTTGAATTCTCTATCTGGATATACCTCTACCTCTCCCTCTCCCTCTCCCTCGCCTAGGGTTTCCGAAGTGAAATCCGATTGCCCTTTCTATGTACAACAAAAGGGGGTTATTATCACTTGTATCCCCCCAAACTATCATTTTATTACATTTAGTCTTTGCACTTTCAAATTTAGCCTATTTTATCCCTAACGTATGCTTGTTCCATTCATTTGGTCCCTAAACTTGAATTTGACCAATTTCGTCCTTCATATTTCTGATTTTCTTTGTGTATTATTAACTAGTTTTAATGCCTCGTGCGATGCACGAGACCGCGTGTTCATTGGTATTGTAGTTTATACATTTTAATTCAATATATAAAAATGTGGCCTTGTCCGAGATGATCGTAGATTATTATGAGAGGCAATAAATGAAAATGAACTTAGAAGATGGTATATTATTAGGTAGGAAATCGTTTCCAATGCCAAAGTTTGAATTTTATATTCCTTGAGGCAAAAGATTAAACCATGTGAACGACTATAGAAAAGAAAGAGCATATGCTTCCAAAAATATTTACATCAGTAGATGTTGCAAGCTATTTTAGAGGGAAAAAAGCTGCTTCTTTTTTATTTTTATTTTTTGGTACGCAAAATTTCATTAAAAACCAAACCAAAACAGGAGCTAAGGGGCATACCCCTGAAACATACAAAGGTGAGGAGTGGTTTTCGAATTAGTGAGGGATGCTCTGGACAATCTTGAAATTTTGGAATCTCTTTCTGTTTTGTGAACTATTTGGTGTTACCAGAATAATTTAGTCTTTCAAAAGTTTCCGGTGGATGCTGCACAAGTTGTGAAGGATGCTACATATATGTCCCAGATGATTTGCATGGCGCAGAGTAAGCAAGGTTTGTAAGGTGGTGTTTTTGCCTTGAGGACGAGTGTTTTGAATGGTTGTTCATGGAGTAGAATGTGGGTTTTGCAGAACGGGAAGCAGGTGAAAAATGAAACAGACGTAATGAAAATCATGGTGGATCGTCAAGGTGGGGCAGTTTTAGAAGATAACTATTTTGGTTTTGAAAATTAGTATTGCATTAGGAATATATTGTTTTAGTCAAGATTTTCTATAATTATTCGCAGTTTCTAAACCTAGTATTCCTATTTTGTGGGTTGCTTGGTCATGAAGAATTAAGCTTGATTTTGCTCCATATATAGGTTGTTGTCGGAAAATTGGAATTTTTCCATTTAATTTTTATGGGTTTTTTACCCTTAAATTAAAGTGGGACCCACACCGCGTGAGGTGGGTCCTTAGCAGCAATTGACACTCCTATGTCATGAGTTTAATCTGGTAGAGGAATGAGCAAATTCCAATTAGAGATGAATGAGAAATTGTCTCTCATAGTGGGTTTAATCGGCCTAAGGGTTGGACTATTTGGAGTAACAAAAATTTCCGTAAGAGGGAGCGTGTAGATAATGTGGGTATGGGCTTCGACCCAACTACAACATGCGCCGCTGCCTGCCCGGACCGGACTGTGACCGGGACTATAGGTCTGTGGTCCTTGGCCTGGGCTTGGGCTTGGCTAGCTGGCTAGGCGATTATATGGGCTTGGGCCCTAGCTCCCTTATTACGACCCAGAAGCTTGCGAGTTCTTGATTTGACCTGATCCGTTTAAAGTGCACTGATTATAAAAATCAGCTATCGATTAAGCCTTCAATGTTGGGTTTATACCCAGAATGATAGCCATAGTGTATATATTCTTTGCTCACTGATATGCATTCAATTCTCACGTCAATTGAATTTGATTTCAATTGCTATTTGAATGTGGCACTATCGGTTATGGGAATTTAAGTTACCAGATTACAATTCAAAGTCCAACGGTTTGAATAGAAATTCTATTGCTTTATGAATTGCACTGATTGTATCAGGTTTTTGCAAATTCATTTGCAAGGTTTAATTGCCCCATGAATGAGAGAGGCTCCTCTATACTCCTTTCTATTGGTTTCAACACACCGAAAATTAGTCTCTTGTTCCATTGTTCTTCATTCAGTTTTTTGGAAGGGTGTACAAACACTAGTTCGTTCGACAGGGCAATCCGGTTGGTGTTACCGTTTGATTGTCGTAAGCCACTGTATCCTGGGAAGCAGACGTCGGTCAACCCCTCAAACACCTACGATGTGGCGGCGAATTTGCTTTAAGGAAATCGTGTGAAACACGGACCCTGGCTTGTTTTTTCGGTTTGCTAATTTTTCCTGGTTTCCTTTATTTCTTGTTCGTATTTTTAATTTCCAGAATTTAATTATGTGTTTACTGTTTTTAGGACTGGTTTTTCTTACAATCTTAAAGCAAACTCGTTTTGGAAAATAGTTTTGATAAAACAGTGTTTCGATTCTGGAATTCATAGAACTTTTTTCTGAGTATAAACATTTTACTCATGATTCTGTTTCGAATAGAATTAGTTGCTGAGGAAAATTTGGTTAACAAAAAACAATGACATGGAAATATACAAACTGTTTGATTAATCAAAGGTTCTTACTAGACTTTTGAATTTCTAGTTTTCTTTCGATACAGTGGGTTGAATAGTCAGAAGTTTAAATTGATTCATATTCTACTGACGTGTTTGGTTTTCATATGCGAGATTATCAGTTTTGTACTTGCGGATCAGTGAAGGGTATTTGTGGAATGTTGATTAGTAATTGCCAATAGGCTTTGCTACTAGATCAGAGAATAGATTCTAAGGAAAATAGAGAAACTATTGATCCTACGTGTTTGATCCCTAAGGCAGTAAATGTTTACCTGCTATTGGTAACCTGATTTCATTTCATGGAGATATCACTTTATATGTGGTTTTGGTTTACTAATATATGATCAGTTTTGAAAAGTGAGTTGTTAGTCCTGAGTTTGGTGGAAAGAGGAACATTGGATCAGAAGGGGTAATTGATTTTTTAATTCTTATTAACTTTTGTACCCACTAACTCTATTTCTTGTTTGATTTACTTTAGATCAGTCAGCTATCATGTTTTGTGGGTCTATCATGATTTGTGGGTCTTATACCGTGGTTTTGTTTATGTTAGAACCCAATAGAGATTATTTATCATTTCAGTAGTTGGCTTTCTTCTCCTGTTAGCAGATTTAATTTTTGGATATTAATTCTGCTGCATTTTCAAATTAAGATTTGTTCACTAACTAGTGTTTAATCTTAATTTCAGGAGGAAAAAAAATGACAAGTGAAACTGGAACCCCAAACACTCAGATCCCCTATTCGTCGGTGGCTCAGCCAATACTTACGGCAATTCCTTCGGTTCCAGTGAACCACGGGGAGAAACCCAAGAAGTTCGATGGTGTGAACTTCAAGAGGTGGCAGTAAAAGATGTTGTTTTACCTCACAACTCTCAGCCTTGCGGGGTATTTGAGAGAGGATGCTCCTTTCATTGCCGAAGGCGAGCAAGACATGCATCGTCTGATAGCTGTGCAATCCTGGAAGGACCGAGACTTCTTGTGTCGAAATTATATTCTCGACGGCTAAAGTGATGCATTTTATAGCGTATACAACGTCAAGAAGATTGCTAGGGAACTGTGGGAGTCCCTAGAAAGGAAGTACAGAACTGAGGATGCTGGCATAAAGAAGTTTGCTGTCAGCCGGTTCTTGGACTTCAAGATGGTGGACTCTAAGACGGTAATGAATCAAGTCCATGAAATCCAACTGATTGTACACGAGGTTTTAGCCGAAGGAATGATGATATGTGAACCTTTCCAAGTGGCGGTTGTTATTGCTAAACTACCCATTGGTTGGAAGATTTCAAGCAGTATTTGCTGCACAAGAAGTAGCCCATGACAATGCAGGATTTGATCTACAAGCTCCGCTTTAAGGAGGTTAGCAAGAAGGCTGATAGGGATGCAGGGAATACCTATGAAGCCAAGGCTAATATGGTGGAGCATGGCCAGTCTTCGGGAACGAAGAAGCATCATGCTGGCAAACAGTTTGGAAAGCAGAAAAGGAAGGAGGTCAATCTAGGACATAAAGGTGGCATTGGCAAGAAACCGAAGTATCAGTTTCAAGGCAAATGCTACAATTGTGACAAGGTTAGGCACTGAGCGTCAGAGTGCAGGAAACCTCTGAACTCGCGGGCTCAGGCACATTTGGCAGAGATGGAGGCAGTCACAAGAGATGTCTCTGATCTCGACCTCTCAGCTTGAGGCGGATAGGGTGGCACTCACCAAGGGTGGGGTATAAGTGGGAAAGAGCTAATTAGTTTATTTTTGGTTTTTCTTTCCAAGCTTATTTGTAATAACTATGTTTCCCACTATAAATAAAATGGATTTTCCTTTTGCTTACCCTATTGCTCCCTCACTTGTGTCATTTGATTTGTGGTGTGTTAGTTATGTTGCGTAAATTAATTAACGAGGACCACATATCTGCTTTCCAAATTGATAAGAAATCGCACACAAGTGTGAGACTTGTGTCGAGGCAAAGATGCCATGGTCTTCTTTCTAATTGACAAGAGAGAAGCACCGAGTCATTGGACTTAATTCACAACAAAGTGTGAATTGAAGCATGTCCACTCACGAGGCGACAATAAGTATTTTTATACTTTTGTTAATGATACCACAAGATAATGGTATGTGTACTTGTTGAACAACAAGAATGAGGCTATCAACAAAATTGTTTATAAGATTTATGTCGATCAGTTCTAAGATTCATAGAACATGTGGGTGATGCATAAATCTATGATTACCTTCGAATGTGGGGTTATTTGGCGAAAGTAGTTTGAATACTTTCGTGAAATTGCGAATCTCCACTTATCCTAGAATGTGGGGGAGGGTGTAATTAGTTTATTCTCGGATAATTGGGAGTTTGACGGACTTAATGAATTGATTGAAAATGTCTTCAAACGTGGTTATGCAGCTGTCTCTTGGGTTTTTTCCCTAAAGTAGACATGCATTAGACAACTGCTCTCGAGTAGGGATTGCCACTGTTGACTGCGTAAAGTCAAAAGACAATATTGCGGTTGTTAACTAAAATGTTAAAAGTGAGAGCTAGTTAATGGAAACATCAAAGGGAATGGGGCTAAAGCCATTACGCTCATAGTTACTGTGGGGGTAGCCAACCAAGCTGACTGGAGATCCCAAGATCTAGGTTCAATGAGACTATCTTTTGCGAATAGCCGATAACGATCACTGAGGAGACTAGATCTCCTACACATTCCTATGGTGTGAAATTAGGTTAAGCATTGCTTTTAATGACTCTTATGCGTCGGATTACCGAGCGGGGTATAGCAGGATACTCTTTATAAGAAGGTCACCTATGTGAGTATGAAATGAGGGCCGCTTCTTTGAGAATTTTGGCAACATTCTCGAGAAAATACTTGCAGAACCAGGAAGAGTGTTCACGGCCAAAACGAATACAATAGTGAGAACAGAACTGTGTCAGGTGATGTTCCGTGTGATTCCTATTGTCTCGGTTTGCATAAATGGCAGAACAGTTCAAAGCAGAACCGCACACTGGTCAGCCAGTAAATCCGATAGGTCATCACAAGGGAAGGTTCAAGGCCAAAAGCTACCTATCATATGCAGGATAGATCAGTTGTACTCTCTCTTCAGATCTTTCGAGTCTCCTTTGTTTTTCGTGTCAGTTTCAGCCAATTTCATTCATGTAGGGGATTGTTGGAAAATTGGAATTTTTCCATTTAGTTTTTATGGGGTTTTTACACTTAAATTAAAGTGGGATCCACACCGCGTGAGGTGGGCCCTTAGCAGCAATTGACACTCCTATGTCATGAGTTTAATCTGGTAGAGGAATGAGCAAATTCCAATTAGATATGAATGAGAGATTGTCTCTCATAGTGGGTTTAATCGGCCTAAGGGTTGGACTATTTGGAGTAGCAAAAATTTCCGTAAGAGGGAGCGCGTAGATAATGTGGGTATGGGCTTCGACCAAACTACCACACGCGCCGCCACCGCCTGCCCGGACCGGACTATGACCAGGACTATAGGTCCGTGGTCCTTGGCCTAGGCTTGGGTTTGGCCGGCTGGCTAGGCGATTATATGGGCTTGGGCCCTGGCTCCCTTATTACAACCCAGAAGCTTGCAAGTTTTGGATTTCACCCGACCCGTTTAAAGTGCCCTAATTACAAAAATCAGTTATCGAATAAGCCTTCAATGTTGGGTTTATAGCCAGAATGATACCCTATGGCCTCGTTTGATTCAGGGATAAAAAGACTGGGATAGGATAACATTAGTCCAATCCCGCATAATCCCGCGTTTGGTTCCCAAAAAGCATCTAGGATTGCTAATCCCGGGACTAATTTAGTCCCTGTAAGGGGGGTATTATTTTATCCCATGGGGCGGGGGGGGGGGGGGATTGTTTTGTCCGGGATAAAAAAACACACGGAAGGAGCTCCACCAAATTGCAAATTTCCACTCTTCTTCTCTTTTTCATTTGAACTCTCTCTCTCTTCCTCCTTCTCACACCAGACCACTTCTTCTTCTTCAAAACCAATCGACTTCCTCCACCAGAGGACTTCTTCCACAAGACCACTTCTTCTTCTCGGTTTCTTCCATTTTTGCTCAAAGGGGTTCTAGATCTACACTCCTCCAGTGAGTTTCGAACCAATTTCATCACACCTACTCACATCCATGGGGAATCCGACTCCTACCGAGCCATCCATGACCTCAACGAGTACAAAAATCGATGAGGGGAGGATGGAGGATGTACTCTGTATTTTTATTTTTTTTTTGTTTTGCTGGGTTTGTATAAAAAACGAGCCAGAGTTGTGGTTTGCCCCAGAAACACAGATCGACTTCTTCTAGCGTCCTCGTCGGCCAAAAACACAGATCGACTTCTTCATCCATGGTTGGCCCTTGACTTTCTGTTGCTGTTTCATTACTGTTGTTGTTGTTGTGGGTTTTTGGTTGATTACTCCAGTTCATGAAATCTGGAAAATTTCGGACTAGTAATTTCGGTCTAATTACTGCTGTTGTTGTGGGTTTAATTTTGGTTTAATTACTGTTGTTGTTGTGGGGTTTTTTTTTTTTTTTATCATGATCCACTCATACCATTTCTGGGGATTTTCTTCAATTGTCAAGGCCATGAGAATTTAACAAAAAAAAAAGAGAATTTGTCAAGGCTATTGATCATGTTTTCAATTAAATCTGTTGGATGGAGGGAGAGAGTGTCTTGAAATTAATCTCGAAATGTAGTTTAGGGAACCAAACATGGGATTGGCCAAAACACCGGATATCCCGATGTTAATCCTACACGAATCAAACAAAGGATTGAGTGAGATTCAGTACTAAATCAGTCCCAGGACAAATAATCCCGGACTATTAATCCCAGGACTACCAATCCCACCTATTTTAGTCCGCGAATCAAACGAGGCCTAATGGAATTCGAATCAGGAATTTAAGAGACTTATTATTTGTTGATTAGCTGCAAAATATTTGAAGTTTTTC
Source organism: Vaccinium darrowii (assembly GCA_020921065.1). Lineage (NCBI taxonomy): Eukaryota > Viridiplantae > Streptophyta > Magnoliopsida > Ericales > Ericaceae > Vaccinium > Vaccinium darrowii. The sequence goes on from CM037156.1 coordinate 6,105,020, forward strand.
TCCCTAATTCCGCGTAAAACCTAAAAAAGATCATGAATCGATACATGCGTAGAGATGAATGCTCGTGCGTGCAAATATATGAGTGAGAGAGAGAGAGAGAGCTCGGTCGAAGTTCAACCGAAGTACTAGATAGAATCATAGAAGCAAGTACTCCCTGGGCGGTTTTTATCGAGACCCTATTTCTTTCTTCTCCTTCTTCTATTCGGAATGGGACAGGGCCGAAAAAAAAAAGGGAATAAGCTTCTCTCCAACCTTTACTCAAATTCAAGAGAAAAACTTGGCTAAACGGGTATCACATGGCAGTACTGTCGCACTTTTAGACGGTTGTGATGGGTCGTTGCGGATATCGCGCAAGACGTCACGTGATACTCTATTTGCACCCAAAATTTTCTCCAATAGTAGTGTATAGAATTGAGTAAAGGCCTTATTGAATCAAAGTGTTCCACTAACTTGGTTTTTTTGGATGTTTTAGTTTTGCAAAAAAACTAACTTGTTCCACTAACTAGTTTTTTGGTTTTTTGGTTTTTAGTTTTGCAAAAAAACTTACTTGTTCCTCTAACTTGTTCCATTAAACTAGTTTTTTGTATGTTTAGTTTTGCAAAAAAAACTAACTTGTTCCACTAACTAGTTTTTTTTTAGCTTTTTTGGTTTTTAGTTTTGCAAAAAAACTAAGTGATTTTTTTGTTAGTGGAATGAGATAGTTTTTGACTTAAAACAAAACTGTTTTTTTTTAGCGGAACGGGGAACTCAAATCTAAGCACAAATTTGTATAAATGTTTTGTTAATGACATTATTGTAAATTTAAGAGGGGAGAAATATGCTTGCAAAATATGGGTAAAAATTTGAGTAAAACTCAATTTGATATAGATTTGAGTAAAAAAGTAAGAACACATCTAGGAATTTCACTCGGAGAAAGGGTTGCTGATGTGTAGCACCTGCACAGTAGGTGTTGTGCACCATCCGGGTCGTCCGTTGCTCGGATGGACGGCGCAGATTTCACCTCGGCACCTTTGCATCGAAACTGTTCGTTGTCGTGTGTGCAAGATAAAATCTCAACCATCCATCCGAGCAACCGACGGTCCGGATGGTGCACAACACCTGCTGTGTATGGCCTGCACAGCTGCAACCCAAATCCATTTCACTCATATATTCAAGTTTTACAAATAATAAGAGAGAGAGAGAGAGAGAGAGAGTGAAGAGTGGAGGTACTCTCACATCCTCATCCCACATTGCCTTGACTACATACAGTAACCCCAACATAGATTGAATTATGAAGCTATTACTAGTTATATTGGGTTTGGCTTATCAAGTTAATAGGCCAGTAATTTGCTTTGGGCCATCAAGTCTCTCTATTTGGACTAATGTAATTTGGTTGGGCCTGTTTGTTTGAAGGTAATACCATGGTATTAGTTAATATTAGGAGGTCCATTTGTTTTTTTATCTCATGTGGATAAAGGTGGAGATTATATATAGTTTTGTACTACTATGTTTGGTTAAGATGTGATAAAGGATGGAATAAAATTTTAAGAAGTAATATTGGCCGTTGGATTGAAGCGGTAAGATAATCTGAAGCTTGGCTCAGACCCGAGATTATTGGCCTCAATTAGTCCTAACCCTAATTCAATCTCATCCCCCTTGTTTGTTTTACCCATGGGATTAAGGGACAATCCCTGGCCTTTTCTCTTAATCCAATCCCATCATCAATCATCTGGAATAGGAATAGTTACCCAAAACAAAAAGGCCAGACAAGAGCCTCTAGCCAACCTAAACTCGAGGAAGTGATTGCTAGCAAAAAGTCACACATGTAAACTAAATTTACAAGATCTAGAACATCATGATTTTTCACCATTCAAAACATACTGCGGAAATTAACATTTACATGAATAGGATTTACCAACCTCGATCCATGCTGATAAGCAAGGTGGTAATCCGACCTTTAACTGAAAGAACAAGCTCCTTAGGAGAAAATGATTTCTCTCCCTTGACCCCAAACACTTTAGATCAAGCTCACAGAAAAGGGATGGGAAAAGCCTGAGAGGTAAAAACACTCATGGGCAGGGAGAGAACCTCTTCCTCATACATATACAATTGTTCTCATCTACCCATCAATGATGGGAGATGAGAGTAAGTAGGAGAGTTGCAACCCATACTCTCTCATCCAGATCTCACCTACACATTAGGGTGACAACGGAGAAGGCTGGCAACTGACAACCCACTTCACATTAATTATCACGTGGGTCATATAGCTTACAACACACACTTCAGGCACTTGGATAACCAACAAATTTTGTTCATATAAAGTTTCAACCTTGTTCTGCTCCAAAGATGAGAGTGTAAGACAAATGCATATCATCCAAAAATAAATCTGTTGTCCACCGATTTCTCCAAGGGACAGGAGAAGTGGGAGTGGCCAACACCAAGTGGTGTAGAAGATGCGAGGGCGTGCCAGGAGAAGTAATCTCCAAGAGAAATGTAGAAAAGCGCCTGAATATACTGACTAACTTCTTTCAAGCAATTGAGAAACTCGAGCTAAAGTTACAAGGGTTCGTGGGGGCCTTGAACAAGGACTTCCACACTTGAAGAAGGTTACACAGAAAAGATTTTAGAGGGAGGGAGAAGAAAGAATGGGGAAGAAGTAGGAGATAGACATAGTTAGAAGAGATCGATCGACTAACTGCTTGAGTTAGGAGATAAAAGCTAAATTTAATTTGCTGCTGTGAGCGATATTGGTGTTGGAACCCCTTCAATGTTGCACCATGACTTGTATTTATAGCCTCTGAGTTCCTTTGTAACTTCTGGAATGCAACCGCCCATGATCTCCTATAATCACGCCATGTCCTCTTGAAAATGCATGAGGGCGTGCCATGTGTCCCCTATTTGGCCGAAAAATAACTAACCACGTTCTCAATGTAATTAATCACATGTTAATTCCGGCCCAAACCACTTGTTTTAGATAAACACCAACTCCTATAATTTAGGTAACAAACTTATCGCCTAAATTATAGATAATTCGGCTATTAATTAATATCCGAATTAAAATCAAAATGACTTCTAACCAATTTCTTTGCCATGTGTAAATTTTTAAAATTTATGGTACAAACATTGCCCCCCACAAACTTTATTTTAGAAATAAAATGGAGTTTAATGAAAACATGCTTTTAGAAGATAAACGTAACAAGAGTCTTTAATTGGTAGGGGATAACGGCTATAAGAAACCGAATCGACTAGGACTCTAGTTACCGTTTAACCCCAACACGTGGTACAAATGAATTGGCTTGGGAAACGTTTCTGGAATATTCAGAATACTCCTTCCATACGTATTTATAAAAGATTTTAAGAGAGAGAAAGGAGAAAGATACGATTCTCAGTAAAACCCATTCTCTCTCTCTACCTTTACCCTTTTCACCGCCATAGCCAAAAGCTAGCCACTGTAGCAGTAAAAATCTCGTAATGGCTACACTTCGAGCACAAGCCTCCGTTGAGGATGAGAACAACACAGGCACCGTGATGAAGAAGCTGATTGCTGAGCATAAACCCGTCATTCGAGATGAGATTCTCTTTCAGGTACCTGATCAAACCGAACATTCTTCTGGATTGCCCAAACATGGGTTAGGGCCTTGTTTTTTAGACGAATTCCCAGAATACTTGGGCAAGTATTACCCACACGATGTTCCTCTTCCCTTGGCCCGATCTACTAAGGATTGGGCCCCTGATTGGGAAAATTACGGGAGGTCGAGGCCTTTTAAGATGTGGGTCACCTCTACTTCTGAATATAATGACTGGCTAGTTAGGATTGAGAAAGTAAAAAGGGATGTTTGGAAGAAAGCTGGGATCCATAATGCCATACTCATGAGCTATGATATGCCACCTCCTGACACCGCTCTCATTAGTGCCCTAGCATTCTTCTGGTCCACAAGTACGAACGCTTTCCACTTTCCCTGTGGACCTATGACGCCCACCCTCCAAGATGTGGCTTTTATCACCAGTCTTCGCCCCCATGGCATAGAGGCCAATGACGCTTTAGATCCTCCTAAGATAAGTTTTGAATATCCAAAGAAGAAGAAGGATATTACTTTTAACTATTTTCTGGAACAAAATGTCGTAACAGACCCTGCGGTTGAAGTCTCTGAGATGGAGCACATAGCCTTCCTGATCTTCTGGCTAAACAAATTTATCTTCTGCAGCAGCCATTTAAAGATCACTTGATATTACACCGACTTGGCCAAAGCTCTCTCTGTTGGTCAGGAGATTGCTTTGGCCCCAATATTTCTTGCCCATTTCTACAGGTGTATGAAGGAACTGGTGGACCACAAGGTTTCAAGCTGCACCGGCCCTCTTTGGTTATTGCAATTCTGGGCGTGGTCCTATTTTTCTGATCTAGCTCCTGAAGAGACGCCAGAACAAAAGCAAAGAAAGAGATCAGGGGATAAAGTCTTCTGCGGCCTGTACCTCAAATCACTTGTTCCCAAGGAGCATTCTTTTGATGACTGCTTCAAGTACTTTTACTTCCTTGCAGAAGATCCACGCCCCGAATTCTGGATGCCATTTGAAAGGAACTCCACTTGCTCTGACTGGCTGCAAACCCCTACGACGGCGTTATCCTCAGAAGATCCAGTTCATAGAGCCGTATGGGCCAGCTTCTTAGTCGCGAGGGATCTTCCGTATGGCATGGGCTCTGGTGGGCCGAACAACAAATGTGGAGTGGAGTATTACAACCCCACTCAATGCGCCAGACAATTCGGCCTAGCCCAATTCATTCCCATTCCCCCTTATCAAACTATCAATTCTGCTTTGAATGAAAGGATGTTGCTCATCCTGGATGATACCAAGAAGCTCATGGAGAAGAACGATGCCCTGATCTCCTCCAAATTCAAGCTTGCTCCCTTTCCAGAATTTCCTCTGACGACTCCAGCCTTTGACATATGGTGGAAACAGGCTATATTTAGCCAATCTTCTGAATCTCTGGAGCTGATATTGAGAAGAATTTCTCCAATGGCAGTGGCAGAGGGATTGCCACTAACCAAAGAGGCGAAAGTGGAGTTGTTGGTAAAGAAGACAAAAGCTACAGAGAAGGCAAAGAGTAAAACCTCATCGAAGAAGAAAGGTACGCCTTCTCACGCCGAAATTTATCAATCCATTCGTAGATTTGAGACTAGGGATGGCAATGGGGCGGTTTGGTTCGGTTATTGGTATAACCGAACCCATTACCCGAACCCAGACTAGTACCCATAACCGAACCGAAAACCGTTCGGGGAGGGGGTTTTGAAACCGAAACCGAACCAAACGGGGTTCGGGTAATCCCCGAACCGTTTGGGTACCCGAACCAGAGATTTAAAACCAACAAATTTCTGCCAATTTCTTCTAAAAAACTAACAACATTACAACAACCTTAAATATAAAACCAACCACGCCCATTCCTTCTAAAAGGCCACAGTAGTAATACACTAATACTTAGTTCCAAACCACCAATTACACCACAGGAGTGACTTAGTTGAAATTACAAATTTTCAAGCAAAACACAAGTCTTCCAAGTTTGAAAATACCACACCAGTACTTAGTTCAAATTACAAACAACATAAGGAAAAAAAAAAACATAAGGTGCTGCCTTCAGTCCTCAACTCCTTCATTCCAGATTTGGTAGCTTCAAGCCTTCACAATCACATGCCAACTCCAATGCCGAATTCAAGTCTGTTTAAATCAAAGTCAGGACACTTTAATGGAAATATGAGAAACTACCATGGAACAAAGACATTATGCAAGAAATCATATAGACATTACCTCACGAGTCACGCACGAATCCTCCAATTCCAAATCATCATATATAGTGGCGTACCCGGATGATGTTTCACCTAACAAAATGAAAATAACAAATTCTTAAGTATCGGTTTTATTTTACTAAAGTAGAAAATTGCAAGAAACTAAATAATTACCTTTCATTTCTAAAGCCCACAACCAACTTTGAGCGCACATCAAGGCTTCCATCGTGTCGGGATGAAGTCTACTACGATGTGGACTCACCAACCTACCACTCGCACTAAATGCGGACTCCGAAGCAACCGAGGATACCGGAATAGCCAACATATCTCTAGCCATGGCTTGCAAAATTGGATACTTGCCTGCATTTGATTTCCACCAATTCAAGACATCAAATCCCAGAGTTTTTGGCATGGCTTCCTCCGCCAAATAATGATCTAACTCCAATTTTGCAGTATCGACGGTCTTTCTTCTCTTCGACTGAAGCATATAGACATCATATTGTGTCAATGACTCAACATCAATGTGAGTTGATTGGGAAGAAGACTCACCGATACCCTCCATCAATGAAGTGTGTTGTGACAGCCATAAATCCTTTCTTTTGATTACTCGAAGTCCACATATCCGTTGTAATAGCCAATCTACTTGAATTTTGCACCACCAAACTCATTGTCTTCCCCCTTTGGTATTCATAAATCTTAAATATTTCACTCTTTATTGTGTTCCTGCAAGGCACCTTAAATAAAGGTTGAAGAGATTTTGAATATCTCCTAAATCCAACATGCTCGACAATTGAAAGAGGGTACTCATGCATGATAATGGCATTTGCAAGTTCTTTTCGTGCCGTACCTTGATCAAAATTATATGAAGTTAGATCCGTAGGACGGTCTCTATTCATGAAATTGTTTGTTAAAACTTGTTGCCTCATGTTTTCCTTCTTTAGGTGTTTCCGATTATAGTGTTGTTGCAAGTGTGAAGTACCATTTTCTGTTTTTCCAGATATTTTGGCTGGACAATACTTGCAACAAGCCTTCCACTCCCCATTAATTTTAACCCTATTATAATGAGCCCAATACTTACTCCTTAATTTGGCTTCAGGCTCATTGTCTTCGACGACTTGATCTGAACAAAATTCATCAGTAACATCCACGTTTTCACTTGGATGGTTAGGTGATGATGATGGTACGGGGCTGCCATCTTGTGGTTGTGATGGTCCAGAACTATCACTCGGATTTGTTGAATGAGCACTCGAACCAATAGGTGATTCAGACATGATTAACCCTAACAAAAATGCAAAGAACAAATTACAGAAATAAAAAAATGCAAAGAACAAATTGCAGCTAACCATAGTATAAAGTATAAAGTAGCCACAAAATTCGGGTGATAAAGTATTAACTTGGTCTTCTTGTTCTTTTATTAAGTATAAAGTAGCCACAAAATTCCCTGGAGGACCAAATTTCCTGGTAAAGTAGCCATAAAGCCTTTCTTTTGAGTGGGCCCATGGAGGACCAAATTTCCTTGTAAATAATGTTGCCCATGTGATAACAAAAGGTTTGTTCTCCACTGCGTAATGACCAAGTGACCGGACAGCTGTGTGCTTGATGTGTGACCCATCACAGCTGTATGCCCCATGTGTCGAAAATTTTGACAAGGCCAAAGTCAGGTTCACTCGGTTTTGCATTGCCCAAACGCAAGTAGGGGGCGTGTACTCTCTTCTTCTTCCCCAAATAAACACTGTAAATGGTTCGAAAACTATTTTTTCTTTTTTCTTTTTAAAAACAAAACAACTTGAGTTGAAGATAACCAAGATAATAAAAATTTAACTACATCGGACTAGCATTAATAGTCGGCACACGAAATGATACGAACTGAAATAACAAAGAAAACAAAAAAATTCCATCTGAAATACAATGGAGCAAGTACATGGAACAACACTACAGTAGTTCAAGCTGTTCTCGCAGTCCGATCACAGAAAGGAAGCAGCCATAATCGACGGAAAAGCAATCGCTCAGACAAGTAATGGTGAGTTTTTCCAGTAATGAACAACAAAGCAAGTGGGTTACATGCACTGATGCACGCCTTTGAGAGAGAGAGAGAGAGAGAGACGTTAGACGTACCAAAGCCCGATCGCCGATCTTTGAGTATCTCTGTGTATTTGAAACCCTAAAAACACAGATTCAAGATGTGACAATGTGAGGCTAGGCATTTTAGCTTCGGGGAGAGAGAGAGAGACAGAGAGACATTACCAGGAAGGTGAGGACTGAGGTGAGAGTGAGAGACAATTGCCTATCGCCTCTCTGAAGTCTGTCTGGGAGAGTGAAACCCTAAATGTGAAAAGTGAGGTATAACACTATATATATATATAAAGGGGGTTAAATGTAATTAGCATATACTACAGGGGGTAAATGTGTAATTAAAATTTCGGTTCGGTTTTCGGTTCGGTTCGGTTCGGTTAACGGTTCGGGTATCACCTAAACCCAGAACCGAACCGAACCCGTTCGGTTATCTCAAATCAGAAACCGAACCGAACCCACGGGTAATATTTCGGTTATGGTTCGGGGAAAAACACCGGTTTCGGTTCGGGTACCCATCGGTTCGGTCGCGATTGCCATCCCTATTTGAGACCTTCTTTAAATGCAAATGGAACCCCCGTAATCCTGAAGCTATGGAAGAAGCTAGGAGAAGTAGAATGACTGAAATTGAGGCTAGGCAGAAAGACTTGGCCGCTGCCGCGTGGTGGAGAATATTCCAATCTACTCCTCCAGGGGAACCCATGCCTTCCTTAGAAGATTTAAAGAAACCATTTGGGAAATCTATTCCCCCAACACCCACGACTTCGTTCGCCATTGCCAACACACTGGCGTATGAAGGCATGTATGAACTTTATCCAGAAAATAGAAGAGTCACAGTCGTTAAGACCGATGCCCCCCAATGGGAAATAGAAGATTTTTATAAGCGTGGGATAGTTAGGGTAATAAATTCCGCTCAAAGAGGTCAGAATATTGGCATGAAATCTTCTAATACTTCTACTTGTAATATCTGCTTACTGATTATTGCCTCTTCTTTCAGACGCTGCTCCTTTGATGGAACTGTCTGACCATAATGAGGAAGATAAAGATGATGAAGATACAGAAGAAGAGGCACAGAAGGAAGAGAAAGCACCTCCCCAGAAACCAAAACGAAGGCTGGTAAAGGTAAAGCTTTTAATACTCCTTGTCTTTCATTACTTCTGGTTGGGCTTCTATTGATAGCAGCTCTTCTTTCCAGGAGACTTCTGTTTTTAGATCCAAAAGAACTCGGTCTACTACTAAGACAGAAGATGCGCCTGTCTTTGCTTCATTAGAGGAGGTATTGGAATTTCCCAATCTCCTCCTTCTCTTCTTTGAGTATAACTGATCATGTCAATTTCCACAGGCTGTGGATAGCAAGAGATCGAAAAGGAAGAAGATCCAACAGCAAGAGGAATCTGGCGAGTCAGGCGATAAGACCATTTCTGATTCAGCGCCAAAGACATTGGTTGAGAAGAAAAGCACTGACGCAGCTTCTTCTGACATTGGGATTTCTTCTAAAGAGACTGCCTCAGTCCAAGTTGAAGTTACTATTGCTGAACCAGCTGGAAACTTATCACAAAGCTCTGCTATCCCTGTAAGTAATTGTGGCATTTTAATACCAAGATATATATGCGATGCTTCTGTCCTGACAGAAACTTTTATTGACAGGCTTTCTCCAAGGGTTCTAGTTTGGCTTCCCCTACTCGCTCTACTGCTGTGTCGAGCAAGGTCAAGATAGACACTCGGGAGATCCTCAATCGCCTGAAAGAAAAATTGCAGAGAGGAACCAACAGCAGCCAAGTGTCTTCATCAGCCACATCTTCTGAGAGTATTCAGAAGAGCCCTTCTGTAGAGGAAATATCCAAGGCAAAAGATGCCTTAAAGACAGCCTTGAGCTTCAATTTTGAAACAATGATCCAGCCTGAGATGCTTCCCAAGCTGAAGAGTGCTTTAGAGGTTCTCACCTCTTCTGAAGACATTCCCGATGTGCCTCAAGACCAATTGAGGCAATTTAAGGTTGCACTGCCAACTCTCATCCAAGATTACCAGAAGAATATGATTGAAATACAAGAGGTGAAGAACAGACAATCTCGCTTTACCGAGTTGGGGCAGACGCTGGTCATTGGCATGAATAAAATGGAGCACTATCAACATCGGAAGGATCAGCTCTCCCTTCAGAAGAACAAAGGCCTTATGAAGATCAAAGAGATCCAAGAAAGCATTGCTCTTCTGCAACAACAAGTGATCAAGCTTCAAACAGAAGACACTGGCCTTGATGAGAAGATACAGGAGATCGTTCATGAAGAAGAAGAAGTTGCTGCTACTATTCAACCTCTGATGGAAGAACATGATCTCCTGAATGCCGAAACCCCTCAGATAGAATCTCGGCTTGAAACACTGGTGACCAATTTGTCAGCTTCTACAGCTCCTTGGGACAGCTTTAAGGCCAACGTTTTGGAGAAGATGTAATCTCCTTTTGTTTCTTTGTTTATCTTTCTTCTGTTGCTGTTGCACTTTTGAAACTTCTGTTTTTTGGGGAGGTACTTGGCAAGGCTTAAGACTTGGTTTAAATTTATGGTTTAGTAATGTAGCTATCTGCATCCATCATCTCCCACATAGTAGGATACCATAACTTCAAATATTTGCCATTGATTGGATGTTTATGCATTTCACCATCTAAATCATGTAACATATATGTACCTCCTCTCAAAATCTGGGAAACCTGGAAAGGACCCTCCCAAGTAGGAGACCATTTGCCATATTTGTGATCCTTCTTCTCGAATGGCAAGACCGCCTGCCAAACCAGATCTCCTTCCGCAAAAGATTTCTCCTTGACTCTTTTGTTGTATGCCCGGGCCACCTTTTGCTTCTGAACCACCAAATGATCTAAGGCAGAAAGCCTCAGTTCATCCAGATCTTCTAGTTCCATATACATAGCCTGATTATAATCTCCATAATCTAGGCCATTCTGGAAAGCAACTCTAGCAGATCTGATATTTGTTTCCATAGGTAAGACCGCGTCATGGCCATAGGTAAGAGCATAAGGAGTAATACCAGTGGCCGTTCGTTTAAATGTTCTGTAAGCCCATAGAGCGTCTGACAATGCTTCATGCCAAATCTTTGGTTGATCTTCTACCTGTCTGCTGATAATCCCCTTCAGGATCTTGTTAGTAGACTCAGCTTGTCCATTGCCTTGGGCATAATAAGGAGTTGAATGTGTCATCTCTATCCCAAATTGTTGCATCACAGCCTGAATTCTATCTCCAAAGAAGACAGACCCTCTATCGGCCACTATATGTTGAGGAATGCCGAAACGATGTATGATCTTCTCTTTTATCATGGTGATGATTTCTTCTTGAGAAACAGAAGTCATAGGAATAGCTTCAGCCCATTTGGTAAAGAAGTCAGTGGCCACGACTATATAAGTGTGTCCTTTAGAAGAAGGAGGGAAAATTTTGCCAATCATGTCCATGGCCCATCCCCTGAATGGCCAAGGCTTTATTACTGACCTCATTAGAGAAGCTGGCATCCTCTGCACTGGGCCGTGGGCTTGACAATCTTGACATCCTTTAGCAAATTGAATGCAATCACTAAGGATGGATGGCCAGTAATAACCGTATCTTCTTAAAAGCCATCTCATTTTTCTTCCAGATTGATGTGCTCCACAGATGCCCTCATGAACCTCCCCCATAACCTTTAGAGATTCTTGAGGTCCGATGCATTTGAGAAGAAGATCATCTTCCAGACTCTTCTTGTACAACTCATCTTCTATAAGCACATACCGGATTGCTCTTTTCCTGATCTTCTTAGTTGAAGAAAGGCTTGGATACTTTAGAAAGGTAATAATTTCAGTCCTCCAATCCTCTTCTTGCCCCCCAAGGTCAGTGGTGAAGACCTCCATAGAAGCACTTCTTCTTTTGACCGAAGGTAAGCTTCTTTTTTGAATAGTGATTGTTCTCTTGTACCATCCTTGGGGAATCTTGATTCCAGTGGCGATCTGTGCCAGTTCATTTGCTTCCTGATTGAATCTTCTAGGAACATGAAGGAGACTGGCATCATCGAATTCATCTAACAATTGTCTGGCCACCATGTAATAAGGAGCTATTTCTTCACTGTTGCACTTGTAGATACCCCCCAATTGGTTGATTGCCAACTGAGAATCTCCAATTACTTCTACAGTAGCTGCTCCCATTTCCCGCAGAATCTCCAATCCAATAATTATCCCCTCATATTCAGCTTGATTATTTGTGCATTGAAAATCAAACTGAAATGACAATTGGGTCTTAACTCCGGCAGGAGATATTATTAGGATTCCACAGCCAGAAGATGAAGCTGTCCTGGAACCATCAAATAATAATTGCCAAGGAGCATATGAAACAGTAAAAACGTCTAAGCCGATTGCTTCTTCATCAACATCCAAACATGGATGGTCTGCTAGAAAATCGGCCAGCGCCTGTCCCTTTACTGCTTTTTGGGGAATGTATTGGAAGTAGAACTCCATTAATGCAAGTGACCATTTACCAATTCGGCCTCTAATGATGGGCCGAGAGAGTAAATACTTAATTAAATCAGTCTTGCAAACCAAGTAAACCAACACAGGCATCATATAGTGCCTAAGTTTTATTGCTGAAAAGTACAAGGCTAAACATAATTTCTCCACAGGAGAATATCTGCTCTCTACAGCAGTTAACAATCTACTAAGATAATACACCGCTTGCTCTTTGCCTTGTTCATTATTCTGAGCTAGTAAGCTCCCAATAGAAGTTTCTGATGCTGAGATATAAAGTCGAAGAGGCTTCTTCTTGATAGGAGGCATAAGAACGGGAGGTTGAGTCAGATACCTCTTGATAGCTTCAAATGCCTCTTGATGACGATTTTCCCATTTAAACTCCTCTTCTTTCTTCAACTTCAGAAGCTCTGAAAAGACTTGAACTTTCCCCGCCATGTTTGAAATGAATCTTCTGATGAAGTTAATAAGGCCGAGAAAACTCTGCAGCTCCTGCTTACAAGACGGAGGCTTAGCTTCAAGAATAGCCCTAGTCTTGTTCTGGGGTACTTCAATGCCTCTTTGGTGAACTAGAAATCCAAGGAAATTGCCTGCTGAAACTCCAAAGGCACATTTCAGAGGATTCATCTTGAGACTGTATCTCTTAAGACGCTCAAAACTGGATCGTAGGTGCTCCAAGTGCTCCTTGAACGAATTGGACTTGATCACCACATCGTCTATATAGATCTCCATAAAACGGCCAAGCATATCATGGAACATAGAGTTCATCGCCCGTTGGTACGTTGCTCCCGCATTCTTAAGGCCGAATGGCATAACAACCCATTCAAAGGCCCCCAAAGCTCCTGGGCATCTAAAAGCCGTCTTGTGGACATCCTCTTCTGCAATATAAATCTGATTATATCCAGAATGGCCATCCATAAAGGATAGCACCTTGTGTCTGGCAGCTCCATCGACTAACATATCAGCAATGGGCATAGGATATTCGTCTTTAGGAGATGCCATGTTGAGGTTGCGGAAGTCAATGCACACCCGCACCTTTCCATTCTTCTTGATGACTGGAACAATGTTGGAGAGCCATTCCACGTATCTGGTTGGCCTTATGAATCCAACTTTCAGGAGATGCTCCAGTTCTTCTTTAACCCGCAGGTTTAGTTCTTCTGACATTCGCCTAGGCGCTTGCTTAAACGGTTTGAACCCTTCTTTAATAGGGAGCCTGTGCTCCACAAAATCTCTTTGCAACCCAGGCATGTCTTCATACTCCCAAGCAAAGCAATCTTTATACTCATGGAGGAGATTGACATAAGCACTCTTCACCACTTCAGGGAGGCGTTGGCTTACGTAAATAGATTTTGGCTGATCTTCTGAGCCTAGATTTATCTCCTCCAGAGGATCCTGAACATCGGCTTTCAGATCGTCTAACTTTGCTGGTGGTGCTTCCAGATCTTCTAGCTGGATAACATCGTCAGGAGGTGTACTATCTCCTTCAAAGAATAACTCGGTCGTCAAGACCGAATTATCTTCTTCATCCAAAGATCGTAGGCTCTCTTCTGTAATATAGGCGATCAATCGAGCCCAGGCAGCCTGCAAAGCCGCCATCTTTTCACTGGCTGTTGGAGCTTGATTCATGGGAAAGAGCTTGAAGGAGTGGAGTGCTCGGCCTGTTAATCTCTGTAAGGAGAGGGCCGACCAATTGTTTGTAAATGGCTTTGAATTCATCCACAGAAGTTTGAGTAGATAAAGTAATTGTTGTAGGCTTGCCATACTTATCAGTCCCAGTGAACTTGACTGGACTAATCTCGTTGTCATACAATTTGGCGTCTGCATGATTAGAAGAGGCTAAGAAAGGCCTCTTGTCCGCCCACACTACTTCTACGTCATCACCATGCCAGAAGATTAGACATTGGTGGAGAGTAGAAGGAACGGCCATGCAGACATGAATCCAATCACGGCCCAACAGTAGATTGTAGCTTGAACGCGAATTAACCACAAAGAATGGAGTGGTCAAAGTCTTTGTTCCCACTTGTAAATTCATGATAATGATACCTTGGGCTGTGGTGATGCCTCCAGCAAAATCAGAAATGCTGGCGCTAGAAGGTAACAAATCTTGATCTCCTTTGCCCAACTTAACAAGCATGAAACGTGGCATGAGATTTGCAGCAGATCCATTATCCACCAAAATACGATTGACAGGAATACCGTCTAGATGACCTTGAATGTAAAGAGGACGAAGATGCTGAGTCATCATTGGATCTGGCTTCTCAAATAAGACACTGGCCACAGGAGATGGACGATATACCGTAGGCTCATCTTTGAGAACCACAATGGAAGGAATCTGTGTAACAGAAGCTTCTGGTGCAGATGCTTCTAACACTGGTATAGGGGCAACAGGCGCTACAGAACTGATTTCTGGGGCATCGCCTGAAACCTCCACATCGCCATCCATAGAAGATGGTTGTCCTTCTTTAGCCATGAAAGCAGTGGGACGAACAAACACCATGTTGCACGAGAGACTAGCCAAAGAAGATGAAACTTTTGTGACAGGGGCTTCCTCTTGCACAACCAGCATATCCTCTGAAGAACGGATGTTGATAGGACGTGGTTTTGCAAGGATATCCTTCCAAGCAGGCTTGCGAACCTTTGGAATCTCAGCAGAAGATGGCTCCACGTGTTGAGGAGTAGGTTTTTGCACTGGACGATACTCCATGCGAGGTTTCTTCTGCCCATGTTTGGGAGCAGGATAGCGTTTTGGTGGGATAGGTGGAGGGGTAGGAATCCCCTGTGCCAACCTTTCAGCCTGACGGATTCTCTGTCGACGCCGCTTCTGAGATTTTGATAGAGGATTCTCAGGCTGTGGAAACTTAGGATGCTTCACCTTGAACCAGTGGTTAGGAGAAACAGATCCAGGCGGCTTAACCATCCTAGGCCTGCCCTCTTGAGGAGCTGTGATGACTAAGGATGACATTTGCTTTTGGATTTCATGAGTAATAGGTTTCAGGCGATTAAACACCGAAACACGCTTCTGAGGAAAACGGCGAGGGGAGAGTGATGGAGTCTCCTCCCGTGGACGTTTGACGACCACACTTTGTAGACGCTTTGGCTTCTCGGGTTTTCCACATTCACAGCAATGATGAACAGATGGCTTCTTTGGTGTAGAAGAAGATCCTCTGCGACTTCTAATAACTTCCTGATCCCACCATACAGGAGAAGGGTGATCATCAGGAGAATTATCAGAGTCATGAAGGATCTGCTTCCCTTTAGCCGCTTGTGAAGGAGCACCGAGAGAGATCTTCTGTCTTGGAACAGTCCTGGGTGCCCCCCTCATGTCCACATAGACCATGTTGGCTCCAAAGTCAGCAGGGAACGGATCTTCATCTACTGCCATACCCTTCTTTACAGCCTCAGGGAATTTGAAATCCCCTTTGTCAATTCTATCCTGGATGGCATTTCTGAAGATGATGCAATTGACCGTGATGTGGTTCCAGGAGTTGTGATACTTGCAGTACTCCTTGCCTTTGATCTCAGCAGGAGATGGAATCTTGTGACCAACAGAAAAGCGTAGAAGTTTGTCAGCCATGAGTTGGTCGAAAATTTCTTCTGCTTTCATAATGTCAAACGTATAAGCCCTGGTAGTCTTAGGCGAAGCCATGGATCCTTGTGCTTTAGTGGGCTCTACTTTGACGAAAGCTTTGCAGGCGTATGGCTTTCGGTTGACAATTTCTGCAACTGCAACTTCTGAACTTTCTTCTGTCTCCGCAATTGCCACTTGGTAATTAGGGTCCCTGTAATAGGTTCCCTTAGACGCATTACGGCGATCTTGATCTTCTATCAGCAACTGTTCGTAACGAGTGGCTCTTGCAGCCAACTCAAACAAATCTCTGAAAGCCACATCGACAAACTTCTTCTGTAATTCAAGACATAAGCCATTCTGGGCCAGACGAACATACTCGGTCTCGGGCAGAACCACTTTGCACTTGAAGCGAGCGGTCTTAAACCGAGTGATGTACGTCTCAGGTGGTTCTCCAGGCATTTGGTAAAGCCTAGAGAGATCAGCCAGAGTGACCTCTTGCTCAGTCCTGTAGAACTGCTTGTGAAATAATTCTTCTAATTGAGCCCATGACTGGACCGAATTAGCTGGGAGATTTATATACCATGTGAAGGCAGTGGCAGTGAGAGAATTGAGGAATAACCTCATTTTAAGGAATTCATTACTCGCTGCCTCTCCACACTGCACGGAGAAGCGTGCCACATGTTCCACTGATGACTTGGTATCTTCTCCAGAGAATTGGGAGAAGTCTGGAACTTTGTATCCCTTAGGAAATTCCACTCGATCTACAGCCTCATTATAAGGCTTCTTGTAGATAGGCCTCCCAAACTTCTGCAAAGCAGGTCCAAACTGATCCTGGACGTATTCAATGACCTGTTCTTTGCTCAGAAGTACTGGATTTTGGGCAGTTGGAGACGGTAGCGCCTTTTCAGAGAGTGCAATGTTAGAAGCACCATTAAAGAGAGGATTGGGCTCCTTCCATCTTCCAGGGACTGCTCCAGGGTGAGAGGCTGCTCCCATTTTTAACTTTCCACCGACTGGAACGTCTCTCTGTTCTCCTGGGTGGTTGAATTGAGAAGAAGAAGAGGATGCCTGGTAGTGGGGCAGAATGAAACCCTTAGGACCAGGCATCTCCTTGTTGGCATCATTCCCAGTTGCCACAGAAGCGACTGGGGTTAGTTTTTCGTTAAGAAGAACTATCATGTCTTTAATGGATTTAGTGAGATCCACCTGCGACTCTTTGATCTCCTTGAGTGGACCAACGATAGAGTCAGTGAGACCTTGGGACAACTCAGCATTTGTCTCCAGAATGATGTCTCTCATGCCAACAGCCATCTCTTGCAAATCTTCTTGAGATGCCGCGAAGGACTGGCCTTCAGCGGCCTCGACTGGGTCATCACCAGTTCCCGTGCCTTTAGCTCCTCCTTCTTGTCTTTTCCCGCCATCTCGAATCTTCAAATGTGTTATGGGTCCCACCGGGCGTGCCAAAAAATGTTGTCCACCGATTTCTCCAAGGGACAGGAGAAGCGGGAGTGGCCAACACCAAGTGGTGTAGAAGATGCGAGGGCGTGCCAGGAGAAGTAATCTCCAAGAGAAATGTAGAAAAGCGCCTGAATATACTGACTAACTTCTTTCAAGCAATTGAGAAACTCGAGCTAAAGTTACAAGGGTTCGTGGGGGCCTTGAACAAGGACTTCCACACTTGAAGAAGGTTACACAGAAAAGATTTTAGAGGGAGGGAGAAGAAAGAATGGGGAAGAAGTAGGAGATAGACATAGTTAGAAGAGATCGATCGACTAACTGCTTGAGTTAGGAGATAAAAGCTAAATATAATTTGCTGCTGTGAGCGATATTGGTGTTGGAACCCCTTCAATGTTGCACCATGACTTGTATTTATAGCCTCTGAGTTCCTTTGTAACTTCTGGAATGCAACCGCCCATGATCTCCTATAATCACGCCATGTCCTCTTGAAAATGCATGAGGGCGTGCCATGTGTCCCCTATTTGGCCGAAAAATAACTAACCACGTTCTCAATGTAATTAATCACATGTTAATTCCGGCCCAAACCACTTGTTTTAGATAAACACCAACTCCTATAATTTAGGTAACAAACTTATCGCCTAAATTATAGATAATTCGGCTATTAATTAATATCCGAATTAAAATCAAAATGACTTCTAACCAATTTCTTTGCCATGTGTAAATTTTTAAAATTTATGGTACAAACAAAATCCAATAGCGGATGTCGCTCAAATACCCTTTGAGCATGTTATGGTATCTTCTATGAATTTCTGTTTTCCCATTAACTGTATAGTCCATTCAATAGGTATCAAGCAGGTATTCTTGGCTTCTGCTTCTGCAGGTGAGAGTCCATCAGGCACCTTTCGTCCATGATATGCTTAGCCCAGTTTTTCACCAATTTTAAGCTTCTATATGGCCTAGGACTAAATAATGTTCATCTGAGTCGGTTTGTGTGATGCATTGATGGCTGGTTAGGTCATTTGATAGTCTGCATATGATTTCAAGAAAGACACAACACAGTATATATGTCTCTCGGCTCACATTAAGCGCCAAAGCTTGCATTCATGTTCGTAGACGAAGTTGAATACAGTTCTGTTTACTGTTCTTTTCTTCTTTGCTCGGCAAGGTCTGATCCACTTCTCTGAGTTGCGTGATTCCTTTTCGTACAAGAGGCGAAAGGATTAAGACATGGGATTAACTCATACAAGAAAGATGGTGAATCATTACAATTAATTAGGATATTGATACGACAAGAACCCAACAGCGTATGTAGGTAGGTACACAATATTTTTTCTTGCGTGGTATTCGTAGAGGACAAGTGGATCGATGGGCATAATTTTTGATCTCGTCCTTTTGTCGAACTCCAAATATTGTTTTTGTAATAATGCATCGTCAGGTATTCTACCTTCCTCTATCCCCTTGATTGAAATTCTTTATATGTCAATATAGGAAGCTGGTAACTGTTGAATCAATTGTTCTTGGGGAGTACAGCAAAATATATGCTAAAACATCGTTGGTCCCACATCTGGTTCCATACTTGGGAGGGGACCTACATTGGTGAAAGACTCAAATTGATGGTAGAGTATAAAGCTTAAAAGATATGAATGGGGGTGGTGGTGTCCCTTTCAGGGACAGCATCCATGTTGAGATAACACCCACCTCGGATCCAGATTTATGCACGTACCCCGGATTCAGATTTATGCAAGTACATTGAATGGTTCCGGCCTTCCGGGTACGTCTATCTTCATTTATGTCCTTGTCCTTGCATTTAAGTCCGTGTCGCAGCATTATTCTTTGCTTTTCTATTTGCTTCCCTTTTACTAATTGATTGGAAATTGGGTATTCATGTACCCTGTCCTCATTAGTTGGAATTTCGAAATTATG
The DNA here is from genome assembly GCA_020921065.1 of Vaccinium darrowii. Taxonomy (NCBI): domain Eukaryota; kingdom Viridiplantae; phylum Streptophyta; class Magnoliopsida; order Ericales; family Ericaceae; genus Vaccinium; species Vaccinium darrowii. The sequence goes on from CM037156.1 coordinate 6,124,281, forward strand.
TCACCAACAAGGGTAGCTCAAGTGGCTTAAGGAATAAATTATAAACCTAGATATCTTGAATTTATAATTTGGCAATTTCTCAGGGCCAGGCCACAAGAGAGAAATTTCTTGTGCATCTCCTAGTGCCAGCGTAGATGACATGCCTTTGATTGGACAGGGGAGAGGAATAGTCGAGACATGCGTAAGCTGGTCTGAACAACCCTGGCCATCGAATAAAAAGGAAAAATAATTTTGGCATTTCAGGTTAGGACTATGTCCCATTCACCAGCATCAGTTTCCCAACATTATTAATTTCTGTATAGGACAGCTGCCTTATTGTGAAGTAATCAACTGATGAGAGCATCTGTAAATGGAAAGCAAATATAATTGGAGTTTAATGGCAGTCGCCATCTTTAGATTGAGGTGTCTTTTATTGCACTGTGGATTTGGGATTTTGTATCATTTAATCTTCACATTGTGTTTTTTTTTTTTTTTTTTTTTTCCCGAATCAATTTTCACATTTCACCTATTACATCTGCAATCCGTCTTTTTTCAATATATAAGTATCCTTTAATGTGTGAAAAATATTTAAAAAAAGATGTTATAAGATTATAAAAAAAAAGGATTCGTTACTAAAGGTGTTTTGGCTAAATAATTGAGCCAAATTATTTTCTTGTGCTTATTCAAAAAATATTCGCATTTGTTAGTTTTGCATCGATTTGTTGGTGAATTATTGGTTTGTCTTGACTAGAGGAATCTAAACAACAATAAAAATATTAACGAAACTAAATTTTTTATGAATAAAGTAAAAAATAATCCAAAACAAGTGAACTTTTTTGATATTTTGATACTAATTTTTTACTTTTTAGATTTGTCTCATCGAGATTAACCAATAATTTACAAAAAAAAAAAAATCAACGCGAAACTTAGAAATGGGAATATTTAGCCAAAACACCTATAAATCAAGCTGTTTACTTATCACAAAAAAATCAAGCTTTAATTTGGTCATAATGATGTATTCGTAGTTTCGTACCCAATCATGCCCACATTAATTCCAAGTTAAACCATAACCAACTCAAATCAAACCAAACCAAACGGGCTATATCACAGATTCTTGTTTCCAAGGGTAATCGAATTTGCAAAAAAAAAAAAGATTTTAGAAATGTACTTTCATTTGAGTCGTTTTCATCGTTCCATGATTGACAGTACGTAGTGTTGGCCATGGAGGAGGATCGGGGCCGGATAGTACTATCTCTGTTCCCAATCTCTGAACCCCTTCCCTGTTTCCGTCTCTGCTCCATTTCTCGATGTGTCTTTGTTTTTATCCTCCATTCTCGCCCCAAATGGGGAACATGAATCTAAAATAAAAAAATAAAAAAAGTTTTTTCAATGCCATTCTTTTGTTTGTTGCACATAAAGAGAAAAAATAAAAATAAAAATGAACAAAGAGATACAACATCAACTTGGAGCAAAAGCTCTCCCACCAAAACAAAAGCAGCCAAGCTTTCCTTGTGACTCTGTTGCGACTCGCGTGCGTCACAGTTGGGGGTAAGTGGAGTGAAATCTGAAACAAGAACAAGAGAGAGGGAGATGTTGAGAGTATAATTCAAGAGAGTAGAGGGAATAGAAGAGGAGAGGGACGGGGTGGGGATCGAACGGGGAACAGATTCAGGGCAAGGATATCTATCCCTGCCTCTTACCCAATCCCCGAATTTTTTTTCAAAAAAATCTCCATATCCTCCCCAATCCCCAAACAGATCTCCAAATTTTCAATCCGTTCAGGGCGGGGTTCAGATCAGATACAAATGGGTCGGATAAAATGGCCATCCCTAATTGCCGGCTTTTTGAACAATGCTCCATTGCATGCCTTCTGTTTCTATTTTTGAATTTTTTTTCTCATGTCTTCTGTTTCTATTTTGAGTTTTTTAGCCAGCATGCACATTCGGAACCCTCCCTCTATTATGAATTCATAATTTTGGAAAATTTTATCAGATTTCATGGTTTACAGGTGACCGGCTTGAATTGGAGAGGCCAGTGTTAGGTAAATTTATCATTTTCATGAGTTAGTATTGCCCCTAGGGGCATTAAATTTTTTTATTTATGCCCGAGATGTAATTCAATCCGGAAGACTTAACACATATCTCTTTAAAGAAAGTATTAAAGCTAAGGACATTTGGAATTATTTCTCTAATCGCCCCTAGAGAAGGAGCAGAAGTGAATGTCCAACTTCAGAATGGATTGCTTCCAATTTGAAGTTGAAAGGTAAATCAAGTTTAAGAAATGATGTTTTGTGGAAAGCCCTCTTAATTTATAGTTATTTTATGGCAAATTTGGAAAGATCGCAACATGAAGAATTTTGATAATGTGGATACTGTTACCAATTTGAGCTTTAGAAACATCATTCCTATTCATCTGAGATAACCACTGCGTTCAAATCTTCCCTCTACAATGGCACTCCTAATTCTATGCTAATTACTTGGATTCTCCCTCTGTCAACTGGAGTTCAACTGAACACTGATGGATGTTTGTATGAGAGTAATTGAAAAACTGGTTTTGGAGGTCTTTTTCGTGATCACAGAGGCCAGTGGCTGCTGGGCTACTTTGGAAAACTTAACTGCAATTCAAGCTTGGAGATGAAGATTTGGGAAATTTACACAAGGCTTACCATCATGCTGGAAAAAGGGTACAACAACATCCACATTGAGTCTAACTCTCTCATGGCTATGCAATTGATTAATGAAGGAAATCTAGTCGACCATCCCAATAAGATTCTGATTAGGGACTTAAACATTCTCTTAAGGCATACCCAGTCGATCCCCACTTTCATTTATAGAGAAGCTAATGCTATGCAAGTGCTTATCGCATGGCTAGATTGAGAGCTGAACAACTAGAAGATCTAGTGATAACCGTGGAATCACCACAATCTGTGCGCTATTCCGTTCGGGAAGATGGCGTAGGAGTTAGCTATCTTAGGGATTATTTAGTTGCTCTAGTTTATGCTATAGTTTATTTCTGTTCGAATTATGTTTGTATCTGAACTATCTGTCTTTTCGTTTTAATGCATGAATTTTCATTGCACAAAACAAAAGTGAAAAAAGTCCCATTTTTCATATTTTTTTCTCCAGTTTATCATTTTTATATTTGGGGAATGTCAAATTTATATATATGTCATCATACTCTTATAATACCCTTGCTTAAATATGGAACATTTGAATATGTTTTCCTTTAATAGAATTTATCGTACATGGTAAAATTTTAGTTTAAATAAATTTATCTTATGGGTAATTGGAGGATTTTGTTGTGCTGATGAATTTATGGTTCTTCTTCACTTCTTTTTGGTGGCCAGTGATGGAGGTTTATGTGAGATTTAATCAATGTTTAATTATGGATTGTTTGACTAAATCTTAGTTAGGTATAATTGACAGGGTGATTACATATAGGTATAATTAACATGTAAGGACAATTTAGAGTTATTTTGAGTTTGAAGGCTTAATAGAAAACAACTTGTTGAGATAAAATTGTACAATTTTTTTGCAATTTTAGGACCACATCAAATGTCTCTATTCCACGTTCCAACAATAAAAAGTAGGGAAAATTTCACTTTGACCCCCTCAAACTTTGTTTTAAATATTTATACCCCTCAACTTTGGGGCAAAGTGAAACTGTTAAGATTTCCGTTAAAGTTAACCGTATAGTGGCATTTTCAATAATGATAGCAATTTTCTCTCCAAATGCACTTTTAATATGACCATGTTGCCCATAGAAGCCATGGACAAGACACACATGCACCCTTCTTTCCCCTCCAACCAATTTTCACCCAGATCCAAGCCATATACTATCAAATGGAATGAGAAGTGTGTGCGGGAATAAATGCATCCATATATATGTGAAAGGAGAGGGAGAGGGAGAGGGAGAGAGAGAGAGGTTCGTGCAAAGAATTAGAGAATGCCATTGCTTGAACTTCAGACCCACTTTAGCTGAAACTTAATTAATTTCTGTTGAAGATATGCCTTGAATTCAAGACATTCAAAGAAAGGTACAAAAATTTGGTGTGAAAAGATGTTCGCAGCTTTGTTGGTTCGGACCGTGGTTTCCGTGGTTCGGACCTTGGGTTATTTAAGACTTTGAAAGGTTGCAGCTGCGTTGATCCTAACCAAGGGTGTTGAATGTGTGCGGCTGCGCGTTTTTTAAGAGGGTTTTCACCTAATTTTTTGTACTGTCTTATAAATAAGAGCTTTATGGCCTCCTAGGGTTTGTCTTGAGTTGGGATTTGAGATATCTAGGGTTTGTGTGTGTCTCTATATTGTGTGTAAGGAACCATAATTTCACATGATTTTTTTTCCCGAAAATAATATTGGGGAATGTGAGAAAATGAAAATAGAGTAAATTAGGCCAATGTGGAGTAAGTATGAACATTGGGGTGTCTATAAAGTGCATTAGAAACACTAGGGGTTTGTGTGTAATTAGTGGGATGTATATATAGGTGTAGACACCCCAATCCGGACCCTTGGAATTCCGCAACTTCCCCGAGGATGAAAGTGCCTAAATAAAGCATGTAAGGCTTGATCAAAGACTTGAAGACCCCACCAATAACCTTCCGTAAGATTACCAAAATACCCCTTAGAACCCTGAAATAGCCCAAAACCTTAAAACACATGCACCTGGATTACTCTTTCATGCACCTGGATTGGCCAAATCCAGGCGCCTGGAAGGAGTCCAAGCGCCTGGATTCCATAGTCCAGGCGCCTGTATTCAATCCAGGCGCCTGGATATCGGTCCAGGTTGAGTGTGGTTTAAGTTGTTAGTGGGCGGGAAGAAGATTTGCTCGAGATTTGTTGCAGAATCAGTTGGAGAGGGGTGTGAGAGAGATGATTACATCTAGCCATTACCCCTAGTTGACCCCTCAACCTTTCAAAGGGTTCAAGTGGCCCACTTTGAACCCTTTGTTGCCTATTTAGACCACCCTTCTCCTCCATTTTGAGGGGGCTGAAGAATTCACTCTTTCCATTGTGGTTATGCTGTCAAAACTCTTCCAGAAATTTATTCCCAGTTAACCTCTCTCAAAGTCCTTCACTTACAATCCTACAAACCCACCTCTACATCATCTACATCCTTTATATCAGACTTTCCTTAGTCAAACTCCATCAAATCCCGCATACACTGCCCTTATTAGCTCAATACATTCAAGTTCAGTGGCCATAAACCCACACAATCCACTCGAAAACCCCTTTCAAGCCCCTTTGATCAAGCCAAAAGGTAGTTTTCTCTATCAATGTGCTCAAGTAGGCCTTGAGGGGGACTCAACCAGGTTCTCACTAGTCATTAATACTGGTAGAGGACTTGGGAGAGGTTTGAAAATCAATCAAGAAGGAAATTTGTTTTATGCATCAGTACTTAATCCAGGCGCCTGGATCATCTCTTTCCAGGCGCCTGCATTGAGTCCAGGCGCCTGGATTCACTCCATGCAGGCGCCTGGATCCCCTTAACTTTTATCATATTTTCTGTCTTCTTTACAGTTTAATTAGTTCATGGTACATCATTTACATACACTGGTTTTAGGTTACTTGTATCTCATGTTCTGATCCTCATTTTGATGAGCATTTGGAGCGTTTCAAAATCAGAATCGCACTTGATAAGGTGGTTACATGAAGAAAGAAGTGTATATAGGGATCTATATGATGTGTTAGAGTCTGATCATTTAGTCATTGACGTGTTAAAATAAGTTTTTCATGTTGTATAAGCATATTTATCATTGCTAATGTCCAATTCAAGTGCTTTTAGTGCATTTTAATATAGATTTATTTCTATTTTATCTAGTCACAAGCACAATCTGATTAAATAATATCCTGCATGTATGAGGATGGTGCATAGTTCATGAATGTATGATTTCATCATCAAAACGTCTAAAATCAAGTTTTTGTTAAGTTCATATCACGCATTTGAGTAGAGTTTGAGGTTCATGTCTGCTACAGTGTTACCAAATATCTTCTTGGGTGTGTGTGAACTGGTTTAAGGCATGGCACCTATTGTTCATTGTGAAGAATGGGGTTTCAAAGTTTCTGTCTGATAGGCCATCCAGATGCCTGGATTGGCCCATTCCAGGCGCCTGTATTCAATCCAGGCGTCTGGATCCTCCCAATCCAGGTGCCTAGATTGTAATTCAGGTGTGATATATTTGATGTTTGTGATCAGTTTCAGGGATACGTCGGAGCAGTTCGGGCATGATTTGATCAAGTTTCAATGTTCTATATATATAAATCCTTTATTCATGACATTTTGCATAAGCATCCACCCGCATTTCATTGATCTTTTTGATACATTTTTAGTGCTTTCGCATGAATATGTATTTAAGTCTATTCAAATGATGTTTTTTTTTTTTAAAATCCCTTAAATATTTAGTAAAGACTGGTGGTTGTACCGGGCAAGAGGGATGCTTTAAATTCCTTCCCCTCTCGTAACCTAGCTCCCGGACCCGAGAAATCTCATTTTGAAAGACCAGTAAAGCATTTTCTACTTCAAGGGTAAAAGAGTCATTTTTCTAAAGGTTTCTCGGGTACGGTCCTCAAACCCGGGTGGCGACTCCATTCAACCAATCAAAATCGTTTTCCAAACAACAACTATTTTTCGTGGGCGTCCATCCGCGGGGTGTTCACAATAGGAAAGAGTGGCTGATTTTTGGAACCAAACACACACCCTCTCCTCTCAAACACACCGGTCCTCTCTCTTTACTCTTCTCCTATGTTTTCTTCCACCTCTCCACAAAATATACACTCCCACACCTCATATCCTCAAGATTCAACCTCATATCTGTCATTTACGCGTGATTTGGAGTCCGAGCATTCTTGGAATCACCTTGGAGGAGCTCTTTTTGGTTGGGTTTGCTAGAACAAGCTAGGGCTTCCACTCTCTCATCCTTGGAGCTAAACCATTGAGGTGGGGGACACATTTCTACTTCTTCTAGTTGTATCTAGTTGATTTGTAGTATATATCTTGTTGTTGGCCACCAATTTCTAGTAAAACTTGTGTTTCAACATTGAAGTGGGGTTTCTTCTTGTTTGATTCTTGATCTACGCATTTGGTTGGTAAATTGCTCATTTAGTTGATGATTGACTCTTTCCCCATGTTTAGTTGTTCCTTGACATCTCAAATTTGAGCTTAAACCATCATATTTGCACTTGGGTTGAAATCCCCTCAATTTGAGAAAAATCTGTCAAATTTTTGTCACAATCTGCCTCGCTGGTCCGGACAGGAATTTGGGTGGTCCGGACCAAGCCATCTGTTAGACTTTTTGTACAATCTGCCTTGCTGGTCCAGACGGGAATTTGGTGGTCCGAACCAAGCCATCAGTCAAAAATTTTCTTTGGATTCAAATCGTTCCTTGATACTTGGTTAGTTCTCGTTTGCTCATATCATCGTGTGTTTGACCTCTAATCTCGAGATAACCCTCAAATTGATTTTTATGACCATTAAAATAAGATTTTAATATGAAAAATGGTTGGATATGCCATGATACGAAATGGACACACATCACATTGGGTCATTTTGACACTTTTGATGAAAGTTGTGACGATTGGAAAGAAATATGATCCTTGAAAGTGTTTTGAAGAATGAAGTGTATTGAATGGATTTTTTTTTTTTTTGAGAATGATGATTATGAATACTAGGGCCACCGTCCAGTGCGTCCCTAGCCATGGGTGCACGGAGCCCACAAAATCCGGCGGTGGGATTCATTCCCTATTAAAACAATTTGTTATTTCATGAAGTACTTGAAAATGAGATGTTTTATGAAAGATGCGGTATTTTGGCGACATTGAACACGCGACACAAATTGTAACAGCTACGAGTAAAACAATGGACACTTAAGGCTATTTTCGAACATACCGGTATTTTCTTGGACACGTGGATCATTGTCGAAGGAAGTGGAGGATTGCACTATGGTTGGTGAAAATGGGGGAATGCGGGATTGCCTAGAATAGATGAGACATTTCATATTTAGGATGAGTGTGTGGTTGATGAGCGAATATGCTTTAAGATAGAGTGAGTCACGTTATAATAACGTTGGTATATTATTATTAATATTATTACCAGCGTAGCTGGGCATGGTGAACGTGGCCTGTGAAACACAGAATATTATTATTATTATCGCCAGCGTAGCTAGGCGTGGGTGAACGTCACCCGTGAACACGGTTGAATTTACTAAGACAGCTGGACAAAATATTAGGGATCTATAACTCCTAGTATGGGTTACTGGACCCAAGACTCCCAAGTATGTATTTATATAAATACATAAGTATAGAGTTAATAGAGGAGTTGAAGTGAAAAAGGGAAACTAGGTACTTAGCACGTGTGAAACACATAAGATTTAATAAAAGAAGTTTTCATGAACGAAGATGACAAGTTTATAAATGTTAACACATGGACTTTTAATTTGATTCATATATCACTCATGAGTCATCACTTTTCAATATTAAACATCGTATTGTCGAATTACCGTGTTTGTCTCATGCTCATTTCATGTGCATCTGTCATCATTTATCACTTGTTTTAGTCATCTGTGTCATACCTTACTCATTTCATTCATGGTAATGAACTTTTTGTGCGCACATCATACTTTATGCACCTAGCGTTAGTAGAATAGTTTCCTACTGGGCTAGTGCAGCTCACCCTGATAATTTCAGGTAAAATAGCATGGAGCACGACCCGCTTGCTTGGAGTGCACTATTGGATTTGAAAGGCATGCATAAGAAGAATTATCATTTTATCTTGCGAACTTCGTTTTGGAAGACGAAGTTGTAGCTCTATTATTTGTATTATCTTTTGACTCTGGAAAGTGTAACAACCTTATGTACTTGATACTTGTTTTCATATGGGTATTCAACTAGACGATGCATATTGAATTTGAATATTTATAAATGAAATTAGATTTATTATTTTTGAAAAAGGTATGTTTAAATATGTTGAAAATCGAGGGCGTGACAGTGTGTGAGACGTTTGATGCTCTGTAGGTTGCGTCTCAGATATTTGTTCCTAGATATCGTGTGAATGCTTCAAGTGAGACTTACGGGTATAGCCGACTTTAATTTGTGTATTTCTCTCCGACTTTGTGTATTTCTCCCCGTTTTTAGTGAATCCTCTTGTTCTTTCCCCGTGGACGTACCACTAGAGTTTCGTGCTTGGGGGAACCACATAAATCCTTGTCTCTTGTTTTCTTGTTGGTGTGTTTATATTCTGAATCTTGGGTTTCGGCACAACAATTTCCTCCTTTTTTACTTTGGAAGATCTATGGCATATATAATTCTGCAAGGATTGTTTGTTATCTGTTCATATAACTCATGAAATGGAGGCAAATAGTGGAATGTTTGCTGGTTCTTACAGGAGGAACAAATTCGCTCGAATTAGAGGCAGTTCAGATAATGCAACTTTCGTCAAACCTATTTTGGATTTGTTTTGGAGAAATTGATCTTTTATTAGAGTCCGAGGCAATAAATATAAAAGGTGCATAATAATAAAAAAGAGAGGTTGCTAATAGATGTTTGGGTTTGGTTGCTGTTGATCAGCATGCGTAAGACTCAAATTTGTTGAATTTGGTCTTTTTTTTTTTTGAACAGGAATTTGGTCATGTTTGTTTTGTTGGTTTGCTTCTATAAAAAAAAATCAAGAGGTCAAGGGGTATGTCAAGTTTTTGGGAGCTACATCACTAGAAGGGCTTTGGTCTCTTCAAAACTCTTTTAAACCATTTCTTTTTCTGTTGTAATGATTTCATTTTTTATCTTATGAAAATGAAGTTTTCATTGCTGATAAAAAAAGGACTTATGTAATGAGTGCTCCCAGTGTGTCATTTATGTGTACATAAAATGAAGTGCAAAAGGTGTCTTCAGTGTATGCATGTATACACCAGTGCCATGTACAATGAGTAATTGTGTTTATCTCCAAGAAAGGAGCAATACAAAAGGGATATTGTTGAATAAACAGTCTATGTTTTGTGGGTCCAATTTCAAATTGTGTGGTACTACTAGTGCGAAGATTGGAAGTTAGATTTTTGCTTTATATTAGTGGGATTGGGAAATGGGATATTGTTTATTTTTAATTTTGATTATTGATTTGTTTTGTTACATTTTTCTTAATCTGTGTTTTCATTTTGAGCCAACTGATTGTAAGCTTTGAAATTTGGGCATGACATTTTGTTTTTTATTTTTAATATCTGCTATATGTCTTAACATTTTATGACTTGCCATCTGGAAGAGTTGGTTCCGGTCCGAAGTTGCCTTCTTCTTTTTACCTCACTCTCTACTACATATGGGGCTTTTAGGTCTTTTTGGCCATTCTGTTAGCAATGTTAACAGTTCCACTTTGCCCCAAAGTTGAGGGGGCGTAAGTGTTAAAAAATGAAGTTTAAAGGGTGTATGTGAAACTCGCTCAAAGTACAAGGGTTCAAAGTGAAATTTACCAATATAATAATATCATTTATCAGTTTGTTCTATACAAATTAAAATACAGAGAATGACATCATAGAGATGTACGCAGACGAAAAAGATAATAATGATAACAATAAACTTATATAAATTTCAACATATTCAATGAGTATTTGCTTCCCAAATTCAAGATTTATAAATTAATCTAAATTTGGAAAGAGTGAACTGTTACAAATGGCTGCTTTTTAAACGTTGGGTGCGGGGCCTTGTAGGCACTACACCCGTAGTGAATAAATCTTGTTTGTTTAAAGTGTTTTAGACGGTTCAAATCTTAAATAAATTATCGCGCGAACAATTTATTTAAAATTCAGAATATCCAAAACGGGAATAGACGGCGGAATTCTCCCTACACGCCTGCCTACAGTGACTTGCTGCTCCCCGGTTCCTTTAAGGTTTCTTGGTCCACTCCATGAAACCATCTCTTTCTTCCACAGTCCGATATTCTCTCTTCCTACTTTCTCTCTTTCCTACGAAATTCGGACTCCCCTTTATATACCCATCGTTGTATAGACCCACCATAAATACATTTGACACAATTGTCCAGTGGAGTCCGAAATCCCCCCCAATTCGGATGTTGTAAATTTGAATCACTCAGACCCTAGTTTGTTCCTTTCCAAATCTCTCTTTTTGGAACAAACTAGTCATATTGGTTTTCCGGATATTTGGAGCAGAGAGGATTCATGGATTCTCAGGTCTTGGTTGCGCTTGCTCTTTCTCTGGTTGGTGGCTTGAGTACTTCCATAGGTGAGTAAACTTTTTAACCCATTAAATTTGAATGGGAATTATATTAGTCAAATTCGAATAGGGTTTGGTTTCAAAATTTTAACCGTTGTGTTGTTTGTGCCAGTCTTTCGTTATTTGGTGGTTTATTTGTTTCTTGATTGTTTTGTGGTGGGTTATATAAGTTGTTCAGTTTCTTTTCTGGGTTCTTGTTAATTTTGAGTCTTAATAAGTCATAGTTTTGTTGATGGACTCATGTCAAAAGTTAAGTTCTTATGATATCTGACTCATTAACCAATTATTGTTTATTCATTTGCCTATTATTGGTGATTACTCTGGAATACCTTTTAGTACAGTTTTCTCTGAAGAATCAGTTGCTTTGTCGAAGTTCTTACCTTGAGTTCTTGCTTTAAGGTCAATACTTTTTTATTGAACATTGATTTGGTCCAATTCGCTTGCGATTTCTGACTTCCAAGCTTCGATGCCTTGCTCTCTTAGATGCAACATTATCTGCATGTGATATGTTTCTAGAATGTTTGTCCTATTAAAAAGAAGACATATTTCTGGAATACGGGTGTAGATCTGTAGATAAAGCGCTATTGTATTCTATTGTGTCTGCCTTGTTGTACTGGTAACTTAATATTTTCAGAATCTGAAGGTTCCAATTTTAAGTGGTTTCTAATTGTACTTGTGCAACTAAGAGTTTTACATTGTGTAATCACAATTTTTACAAAACCCGCTAGCGGTAAGAATTTGTTGGAATTTATCAAAATAAAATGGGTTTTAGTTTGAGTTTTATCAAAATATTCCTTGTGTCTTGAGAACGCTTCTTTAAGAGTTTTGGGTTTGTCCCACATTGGCTATTTAGGAAAAGGTTGAATGGAATCTCGCACGGCGTATATTTGGGAAGAGAATGTCTAGGTATCGATACCACCAGTCTTGGTATTGATACCTCTGCTTCTGTGGCGAACATAATGCATGGGTATTGATTCCATCAGATATGGTATCGATACCAATGGGTCTAAACACGATCAAAATGTCTGGATAGCGATACCATGAATCTTGGTATCGATACCAGCTGGTTAGCTCACGAATTTTGCTGGCGGTTTTGGCATTGCTTCGCGTACAGTTGTGACTCTGTTTGGAAAGGTAGTGACTCAGACCAAAGGCAATTTTGATCAATGGGTGTAACCCTTGATCAAAGGATGCAGCTCTTGCTTAATGGGTGGAACCGTGGAACCGTTGGTCAATGGGTGCAACTCTTGATGAAAGGGTGCAACCCCATGCGGAAAGGTGCGTTTGAGTCTATAAATAGAGCCCTAGTCACAAACATTTGACATAGAATTTTAGGCCGTTACTTTGCCAAAATTCATTCTAGTTGCTGTCTTGTTCTGTTACACCGTTATTCTGCAGAAACAGTGTCAACAGACCCTTGGTTTCATTGATACTTTTTTGACTCGGTATTCTGTCTGGCCTCCATTTGTGCGGACGCAAGCAGAAGGTCTACAGACCGGGCTTTGTTGTATCCTCGAACATATTTGCTATCAACCCGGTGCACACCAAACAGTAGGGGCGAATACTGTTTTCGGAAAGTGACATTGTAACGTGCCTCAAAGCAGGTTCCATCATCAAGGCGTCCGATTTTCTTGAAGACTCCCAGATTTTGCACCAACAGAATTATCATTAACTGCCAAAAGATGTGAAAAAACAAAAAGAATTCTGTTTGCAGCTTAGTTTTTTTGTATCTTCAACTTAATTAGAGTTCATTTCTGAAGACTCGTAGCAATTAGTTGTCGGAATAAGTTATTGCTCGTTTGGAAGTTCATTTTGTTACAGTTTTTCTATACTTCTCTCCCACAACCGTGTGAATCGTGAGCTTAGAATTCTCAAAACTTCCCGTGCATTGTTTGGGCTAGATTCTTGTTTTCTGCTTGTTATATGGTTGATATTGTTTGGTTCGTTCCATAAGCTTTCCTGAAGAGATCAATTTCTTCACTGGGGAAGTTGATTAGTTTCTATTCCTTCTTTTGAGTCTTGAGAAGTTCTTATGCAAGTAGCTTTCAAAACATTTTGATCTAGAAAGTGTAGAAAGTGTAAAGTTGTAGTGTGGACTTGAATATTGTGCTTTGTGAAATAAAACCGTTATCTTGGAAACTCATTCCTGGTTATCTTTTATTGTCAATCGTATTGATAACATATTTCTTTCCCGTCAGACTAGATAAGCTCTTTCTTTCCCTTTCCTAAGCCAGGAGGACTTCTTACTCCCTTTCTATTCTCCTTAACATCTTATTTGTTGCCGATGAGGGAAAGAAAACCAGATAAAAGTTATTTAGAGCCTAATTGGAGTGCGAAGATGCATGCATTTGGCAAGTATGTTGGGTGGATACTTGTAACTTAACGCCTGCTTTTGCTAGGCAAGTTGTTTTTAACTTTCATACACTTGTTTGTAAGGCCATCTTGTTTGCATGTATTTTATTGACTGTTCCATAGGTCACGCCCACAAGACTGCATCCCTCCCCACCCCCACCCAGCCACCCACCCCACCCACACAAAAGGCACCGTTAGCAATGTTAATCACTCCCTCCGTCCGGATTTGTTTGTCCATTTCTAAAACTCTAATTTATTGAGGGAACATAATGATTACTCTTAAAAAGTTTTGCTTTTCCAAGAATGGCCCTCACTTTTCTAGCATTAAACAGGAGTGCACACTCTTCCATGCGTAACATTTTAAAAGAGAGGGGGCATTTAGGAGACTTTAGCTAGTCAGACTCATATTGGACAAACATTTTGAGACACTTCAAAGTCAAAAAGTGGACAAACAAGTTGGGACAGAGGGAGTATTTGTTTTCCGTGACATAGTTTCCTAACTAGTTAAAATAGCAGCAGTGAATACTTTTAAGCCGCAGAATAATTAAATGGTGATGGAGTAAACCTCTTTTCAAATTCCAACTGTGTGGCATACCTTATCCTCAATGTTCTTTGAGTTGCAGCTTTTCATGCACTGGAGTTTTTTTTTTAATTTTTCTGTGAGTTCTGAATTTTCTTGTTGCTTCAATGATTTGATAATACATGAAAACATCCACTATTTGTTGTGGTTCCAGAATCTAATTATGCGGGCTGTATTTGGAACAGGTGCACTATTTGTGGTTCTTAATCAAGCTCCTAATTTGAAGATGCTTGGGCTTCTACAGGTATTGCTTGAGGATCTTACTGTGCATTTCAAGGCATAGGACTTACTATTCCAAGAATGCCAGTCAGCTGTGCAGCCAGATTCAATTTTGTTTAAAAATTACCATAACTTTGGGAATTTGAAAAGATGAACTTTATGTTCTTTAATGGACACTATATTGATTGTTTCTAACTTCTTAAACGAGGCAGATTTCAGGTTTAGTCGAAGTAACATTGTCTGAACTGACGTATACATTGTCTAACCTGATTTAGTCATTTACAAAGATTGTGTAAATTGTTATCTTTCCTCCATGAAGGGTTTTGCTGCAGGTCTTATGCTGAGCATATCTTTCTTTGATTTGGCGCATAATGCTATTAACGCCATTGGATTCTTGAAAGGAAACTTGTGGGTGAGCTATCTCGTTCACAATTGTTTACCATCTAATGTATATTTCTTTTTCTTGTTCTTTTGTTTTTTGCCAGTTAATTGGCAGCACAGTTCTTTGCAGGGGTCATTTTCTTTGCTATTGTTGCCAATTTCATCCCAGAACCGACTCTTGCTCCCATGCCAGATGAAAAAAGTAAAAAGGTCGGACTCATTTCTCCGAGCAAAAGCATGTCATTTATTTAGTCATCAATATGCATACTGATGTTGTTGAGTTATTAGAATCTTGCAATATATCCTTTCCTAGGTTATGGAAGATCCATGATTCTCTTGTTTAAGAGACCAGAAACATTGCCCTTATCAGATGTTGAACATATAGAGAGACTAATCGGCTAATCGCTAATATATGCCATGTTTTGTGTAAGATTTCTGTTTCACCTTGGTATTTGCTTAGATGCAATAACTAAAAACTTGGTAATGCTATAATACATCTCAATTGTTGCACCAAATTAAAGAACAAAACTTACAGAAAGGAGAAAGATCAGAGTCATCAGACTCAATACAGATTACATTACCAAAGGAAGACATCTTTCAGCTAGACTGCTAGAGAATCATTTATGGTTTGGCCCTTTAGTAGAATGAAATGGAAAGTTAAGATTCATGTTGGATATCTAAAAATGTTGGGAGAGTGATGTATCATTGACTTTGAGACATAGTAGAGGGTTATATACCATTCTTGTTGACGTGTAAATATAGCGATAATTTGACTGGGTCGAGAGTTGAGACCTTCATCCTCATGGTTATTAAATCGGTACACTTTTGCAATGGTGGTGGAAAACAAAGGTGATTGGAAATATCATTAAGTACTAACATGTACCTTGCATGTACATTTGTGACAACGATTCTTGAAAGAGTCCAACATGCATTTAAAATTTTCCACTTTCATCCAAATGATGCGCTACCTAGAAGGAGCAAAAAAGAAAAGTTGGTCGTAATCAAGATAGTTTTATAAATTCAACCTTTGGTCCAATATGATGGCTTGATTTGATCTTCTAAAAGCTAAATTTGTCAAAATATCAAACTTCCGTTGAAAAAATGATAAACCTTTTTACAAAGCACCCAAAATCAACTGGAACTACAGCTGACTTTGGTTAAGTTTTGATATACTTGAGAGTTGCTACTTACATATGTAAGCGAACCAAATAGGTGAAATCGTAAACTGTGAATATACAATTGGTCACCACAAATAAGAATTAATTCAAGTATGAATTCATTTGGCAATGGGTACGTAGGCAAGCTGGATAAATAATCTAGTTCCTAGTTATAGTCCCCTTCATAGATGAAATTAAATTTCCATTCTTTTGTCCCAAAAATTGGACTATTTTTTTAATCATAGACAAAAAAAAAAAAAAAAAAAATTGGACTATAACAATCATAGTTGGAATGAAAGGGCGTTCTGATAAAAGAAAGGATGTATTTGATAGATAGATTGTGTCCAAACCATGTGATAAAAGTTCATACGGTGTAATAAGTTTTGGACATTATTGGTCTGGATTGATTTTTTTTTTTTTAACAAGTTTACCTGTAGGATTCTTTCAACAAATCAACCATTAAAAACACTTTTGGATGACCATGATCACATGAACGGCTCTCTGTTGTCTAAACTCATAGTACAGAGAAAGATATTTCATAAGTTTTCATGTGGAGGAGATTATTTATTTCTGATAAATATGACGGTTAAGTTTTCTCAAGTGCTTAACGTGTGTAAGTTTTTCATGTGGTAAATGCCTTTCCTTCAAGAATCTGAATCTGTGATCATATCATTTCCTCCTATGATTATCTGCGCTTCCATATGTATTCTTAATCTCAAGTTGTCTACAATTTTTTTTTTTTTTTTTCCTGATCCCTTGATCTGAAAATGCCTACAAGTGTATTCGTAAATCTGGCACGTTTCCAATATTCTGCGGATGTTTCAAAGTTCATGAAAAGAATTTTAATGCTGGACTCCAATCTCAATTTAACAATTATATTGGATACTTCGAATGGCATAAATATATAGAATATTTATTGGCATTGTGCTCAATAACAGAAGAATGGGGATGAAGGGGGCAAGGACATCATGAAAAAGCATCGCCGCCAAGTGCTATTTAGTGGAATCATCACAGCAATAGGTCTGACTACACTATTAGTTTGTTTACCTTCCCTCTAAAATGTTGTTTAAAGAGTTGTACTAGTTTTGTAGTAATATTTTTTCCCTCAAAATCTGTGGAAATTACATTATAGTTTGTTTGGTTTGAGTGAGTGCATTGTTTGGGATGATTGAATTGATCATGCTCAAGCATAGGAAAGAAAGAGGAGCTTTCACACTAACAGAATCAAGATAGAATTAAAATCCATGCTCCAAATTCTGAAATGACATTGCTTGCTAAAGCATGCAACATCTACCAACTGGTCAATGAGAGGAGATGCCCTCTTGACTTGTGTACTAACTTGCGAGGTGCTATTGTATCCTGTTTGAGCAAATTTTTTAGTATCATCTTTTAAAGGAAACCTTTCTATGCATTGCAGGCATAAGCTTGCACAATTTTCCAGAAGGAATGGCCGTGTTTCTTGGATCTATAAAGGTACCTCCAATGTTTTCGTAATTAGATTCTGGGTTTAACTAATGATTCGGTATCTCGACAATTGCAACAACAACAACAACAATAACATAACCCATTTAGTCCCCAATAATTGGGGGTATGGGCGGGGGAAGGATAGGAGACAGACCTAACCTTTGGCAATAAATGCACAAAGTGGCTGCTCCCAGAATACCACTGAAACAGATGGATTGGAGACAGACCTAACCTTTGGCAATAAATGCACAAAGTGGCTGCTCACAGAATACCACTGAAACAGTGATCCCCCTATACCGTCGCGTTTGCTGCGGAATCATGCCCTCAAATCAAAGCCAAAAGGCATCAGAGAGGGCAGACCCAAGAATCATTTTGATTTATGTGCACATTACCATGCTTCTTTCATTCAGCATCCAGAGCATTGGCGTTGCACAATTATCTCGACAATTGCAGATGCTGTATTATTTTCATGCTTGAAACTGATGGATTTTTATCTTGAATTAGATAAGAATATATATGTAGTTCCAAGTGTCATTTTTCAGCTTAAATTAACTCGATGCCATTGTGGCCTTATTTTCGATTGCTTAATGAGCTCTGGTATCCTGTTCAATTGGGATTGTGTCAGTTTGGGCAGATACGAACTATTATTACTGCAATTAGTTAATGATGACAAAAATCTGGTGGTCATAAAATTACTGACAGTCTGATTGTGTCTTACTTATCTTGCTGTGTGATGGCAATAAATCTCTTTTGTCGCTAAGTTGTTGCTTGTTTTTGTGCATCTTCTGATAGGGTCTTCGCGTTGGTGTGAACTTGGCCCTGGCTATTGCTTTGCACAACATCCCAGAGGTATAATTAACTCAGACACCATTTGATTGCTCGAAGGGCCTGCCTGTTTGTCTGGATTTGAGCGTTATATTGGAGACTACAAATCCAGTGTTTGGTGGAAAATTTTGTGGTCAGGACTAGATATCTTTCCTATAAGAAATCCAACAAACACCTGGAACATATAATCCCAAGGGGATGTGGTATACGTAACAGATTTTCAAGGTGCCGGTACGGTTATGGCTGCGAATAACAATGCTATGGACATTCACATAGACACATACCCGGTATGTGTCCAAAATTATACCTCCTATCAAACATACCCTAATAAGGTATGGTATGTGTCCAAACTTGTGCCCACATTTGACACTTGGACCTTCTGACGTGAAAAAAATCTTACATTTATTACCTCAGAATTTCAAGTTCGTTTGTAAATAATAACAACATTGTACTATTTGTTCAAATGTTCTCTGTCCACATATCTGTACACCACTTTTAGATACCGATCCTTGTATCCTAAGATTTAACGTTTAGGGCGGGCAACACATGGACAGCCCCACCCCATACACTAGTATTGAGTTTAGCCTATATTTTGCTCTTAGGATTTCTTTTCTGTTTTGTGACAGTTTCCAACATTTTCCACGTTTTGACTCCCTTACCAGGGGCCTGCCACAGTAATAATACCTCTCTCTCTGTCTCTCTCAGAGTTATAATCTCTCAACTTCCTAATGTACAGGGTGTTGCTGTTGCACTTCCTGTTTATTTCGCAACACAGAGGTAATTGATTACTTGGGCACCTTTGCTTGAATTTTTCTGAAGTTTTGGTGGTATTTAGCCAGAAAAAAGCTATATAATTTTCCTCTTATTCTTTTGTGTTTTGGGGATTTGGGATATTTGCTTTTTGTTGCAAAGCAAAATATGATTTCTATTTGAAAGACCTGTAGCTATGTATTTGCTCTTCATCTGGTTGTATGAAGACCATTTGTCCATCTCATATATGCATCTAACGCACTAGCAACCTATGTGGATTTTAGCTTATCTAGGTCATTCAACTCTTCAACGAAGCCCAATGCTGCATGTTTGTCCTTTTTTCATCACGAGTATGATTTCACCTTTTTGCAATTAACTTCTGAGAAGGGTCGGGGTCTGGCCTTGGATTGTATTTTCAACTATGCCCTTGACATCGGGATTACTATGTCTGCCATTTTTTTTTTTTGGTTAAAGTACTTTTCATTTAAAAGCTCAAACAAACATATTACCAAGTCCAGAAGGGGACCTTACGCTCTAGCAGAAGAGCCTTCAGGCCTAAAAAAGGAGGAAAAACAAAGCAACGGAAAAAAATGGAGTTAGGCCATGCCAGTTTATTTCCCAATCATTGCTTTTACACATAAGTTGGCATCACAGATAATCATACCTGCTTGCTTGATCATTTTTGTTGAGGTTGAGGATAATCTGTTTCTATATTTGTTTAACGCAGCATGTTTACACATTATGACCGAATATTAAACTCAAAGTTTGAAATACATGTCTCAATCTGTCTGGTTATATATATGTCTCAGTAAATGGACGGCATTCAAAGTGGCAACACTTTCTGGGCTGGCTGAACCCCTGGGAGTAATTCTTGTAGGTAGGTCCTTTGATTTTTGCGTATATGTTCTGAATTTGCTGCGAAAACTTCTATTTTCCTTGAGATAGAAGACCTGACTCTGTTTGGGAAACGAACTGAAAATCAGGTATGTCTTGTATAAGCCTTGGTGTGTTGAACTGTGAGAAATTTATGAGCCTATGAGATTCACCCATTGGTGATTTTTTGGGGTATTTCATTTTTTTTATTTGAGCACCCTGATACATACTCCTTGTGATTTGTTGGTCATGATCCCATGAAGAACTGTCTATTTGGGCTTACTGGTGATGCTAACCCAAAACTACCAAATGAAGAGTTGTTCAACACTGATGTTTCATTGTGTTCAAATTTTTTATTCTTAATGCCTTGGATTATTACTCTCCTGCAGTATAAAATGTCTTCCATATGCTTATCAAATAACTGTATATAAATGTGCTAAAATGGCTTCCATTCCATTGCAGCTTATCTATTCCCAAGCAGCTTAAGTCCTGAAATTCTGGAGGGTCTGCTTGGAGCAGGTTCGCTGTTGTTTCCAGAAGTCCTTGAGTAACTAAAAGGAACTATTTTTCTATTTATTGAGTCGAAATTTCTTAAGTTATGAATAATGTTTGCATATTCAGTTGGTGGAGTGATGGCTTTCCTAACCTTACATGAAATGCTGCCATTGGCGTTTGATTATGCGGGGCAGAAACAAGCTATAAAGGCCGTGTTCTTTGGAATGGCTTTCATGTCTGCCAGGTAATTCAGCTTCCAGTCAAGATTACATGCCATTTTAGACAACTTATGTTCACAAATTTTCAGAACTTGTTGTACCCTGTACCGTGTTGATTTTTTTTTTTTTTTTCTTTCTGCATCATTTCCAAACATGCATTCTTAGAGTTATAGAAGGAATAGAAGCCTCTGGGGAGTTATGATTGTACATTATATATGTTGTACGCATGGAAGCCTGTACGATTTGGTCTTCTTAAATTTGCGAACTGGGAGAGGTCCAGAAAACCAGTTGTTTCTATGAACGAAACTGTGAGCCAATTGAAGCTTATCAAGAAAACCAACAAAAGCTATTGAGTTGGTTCGCTTATTTGTGGGCGGCTTGTTAGTTTTTTTTGTTCTCTCCCTTAATTTCTTCTTTACTGCTTCATCCTTCTCAAGTCAAATACTCTTCGCCTTTTTCGAATACATATTCCTTTGCATCTTGCAGCCTATATTTTCTTCAAATCAGCTTACCTGAGGATATGAGCTTGTAGCTGTGTGGCCGCACCGGTTTTCATTGACGAACGTTGTAGATTCCAGCATCAAATGACAAGAAGTTCCTGCATTTGTTCCTCGAGAGGCATTGACTATTACTTTCGGCTCCCACAAACCCTTCGTTGTGTTTATAACAAGGCTATGCTGCTAGTTGAACTTTACAATATACTTTCTAAAAATCCTTCTGTATCCTCTGTTTCTACTTCAGTTTTTTCGTTTTGGCTTTCCATTTAGCTGTAAAGCGAATAATATGAGAGTCACAAATGTCAAGAATATCTTTCGATGAATTAATGGTGATACAGTCTTTCAACACATATCAGTTAGGGTTTTATGGCTCCTTTATGTACCAATTCTTTACATGTTTATTGCTAAGTTACGTGATGGATATATTTCCGAAGCATGTTGGATCATGGTTAGTGAATGCATATATAGAGGGGAATGATTTAGCATGACAGTAAAAACTTGAGAGGATAGTAAAGTGTAAATCCCTCCATAAATCCCTCATACCTTTGTAAGCATGTTGGCTCGGCTGTGAATCACTTAGTCCTTGACAAGTCCCTCATGGGCCTTTGTGGGGGTGGAGTTTGTGTGGTCTTTTTTTTTTTTAGGTAAAGAGACAGAAAAATATTAAATTAAACCACCGGCCCAAAACCGGTAAACACAACCACCTGCAAAACCACCGGCATACAATACCGCCGGCCAAAAAAACCACCTACCAAAACTAACCAAAAAAAAAGAATAAAAATAAAAATAAAAGGAGCAGAAAAAAACTGTCGGTGCCATCGCCGCCATTGTCACGACGTCTCCGTTGCCGCCGCTCGCTGTTGGTGTCAGAGTCCTAGATTGGCCTCCCGTCGTTCCAAAAATCAAGATTTCGGCTGCTCACACTGACTGGAGAGGTCTCTCTTTGGATTGGTTTTTGTAGCTGGCTTCCCACTTCACCATTTTCCAACACTAAATTAGAATGGGAATGAATTCTCTTTATACCGTCGAGTGATTCTGTTTTACTGATGGAATAATTCCTTGGAAATTCAAATTCTTCTTCATGAGTCGTTTGAGAAGATCCAGCAAAAGTAAGCATATGGAGTTAAAGCAGTCTAGTCCTCTTCTTTCCCTGATTATACGAAAAATAAGCATTTGGTTGGATTTCCCAAAGTTGAATGAAGGAATTGGAATTGGTTTGAGAAGTCAAGGTGGCCTACACCAAAAGAAAAGAGAAGAATGAAGATAACAAGTTATTTCCGCCAGCGGTGGAAACAAATGTTTTCTCCAAATCAATCACAGCGGTTCGTGTGATTGTTATTGACTACCCAATCACTCGGACCGCTGTGATTGATTTGGAGGAAACATTTGTTTCTGCCGGCGGTAGAAATAATGTTTTCTCAAGAATGAAACCCCAAGTTTCTTCAAAGCTTTACTGGGTAGAGGAAAGCATTTTAGTGGATTAATCAAAACGTCTGGATAGTAATAATGGGTAATGCCTTCTGGCTTCAGCTTCAAAATTGGTTTGAAATCAACACACGTGAAATATTATGAACATAACTCAAGAGTATTTCCAGAATGTTAATGTCAATGCGAGAAATCATATCGTCAAAATTCAATCATATGTTGCTTCGATGGGTCATTCCAAACTTTCGGCTGTTCAATGGAAAGCAATCAATCTAAGAGAGAACAATCTTATTTGAGATAGCAACAAAGCCGGATAACCGAAATGCATTTTCATCCCTTTGATGAAGAACCTACACAAATCCCAACAATTTGATCGAGATGTTATGTGCCAAATTCACTCTTTTGCGGTTCTTTTCCGTTGTTCCCTTGAACACTTTCCGTTGGAGGCAATGTCTGCAGATAAGAAGACAAAATCCCACTAATTTTGATTACAGTCGAAGTGAGTGAGACATTTTATCAAACAGTTGATGGGCAGTAAGTAAACAGAGAATAGAGAGATACCAAATTAGGCTTGAAGATGTTGTGGACGATAGAGGCTCCAGAGAGAAGTGAAACAATGACGACGACGCACGACCACGCCATCGACGGAGTACCCGTCGGCTGCCTTCCTCCTCCGAATTTCTGCTTCATTTCTCAACCCTTCACTTGACTTTCAGCCACGAACCCAGCAAACCCACTCTTGATTGGCAATAGTGTTACGTATAATACTACTCCAAAGTCTTAAGTTGCAATTTCTTAGTCTTCAAATCATGGATTCCTAATAAGAAAACATAAGCACACATAAAGACAAAAAATACAAACATTCTTATACATTTTTTTAATATATATTTTTACACTTTTTCACCTTTTTATATATATATTTCACATATTTTAATACACCTTTTAAACCTTAATCTCAACACAATGGACTAACTTTAGAATTTGCCATCAAATATTGCATTAGCTTAAGGATATGGGGTCATGTTGCTAGGCTTGTCAAGTTATTGGCTAGTAATTCGATTGGGGTATTACTCTCTGACGGTTACTCTCTCCGTCCGTGTTTGTTGATTTTTTTGGAGTTTGTGCAACTTTTTAATTATTTATATATTTTAATACATATCTAAAAAAATAGGCAACATGAATTTTGTTTGATAGATCTCAATTAATTCTATTATTTAAAATTTCCAAAATCATGAAAGAGGATCAACAAATACGGACAGAGGGAGTACTAATCAGGTATTAGGTCAACGTCAAGTGAATTATTACTAAGCATTTTCAATAATGTTTTTTGCTCTTATTTTTACAAAATTAAAATTACAATTTGGAGTCAACCAATACTAGTGATCTAAATTTAGGCTTTTTTAGTTTTGTTTTTAACTTCTTAGTATTTTTAACTTCTTAAGTATTTAAGATATTGCTCCGTTATAATAATATGCGGTGACTTTTAGGAATGACAGAGTCTTTATAATTTCAACTGATAAAAACGCCTAATTTGGCCTAAAAGTGGTTTTTGGATTATTGGTTTTTTCGATTTGTCTTTATTCAAATTTTTTTTGCATTTGTTAGTTTCGCGTCAAGATTTTGTGGTTTCTGAATTCCTCTCTGCGAGACGAATCTAACGAGTATAAAATTATGGTCAAAACTCAAAATTTTTTGAATAAAGTCCAAAATAGGTGGATTATTGGCGAATAATCCACCTATTTTGACTTTATTCAAAAAATTTTGAGTTTTGACCATAATTTTATACTCGTTAGATTCGTCTCGCCGAGAGGAATCCAGAAACCACAAAATCTTGACGCGAAACTAACAAATGCAAAAAAAATTTGAATAAAGACAAATCGAAAAAACCAATAATCCAAAAACCACTTTTAGGCCAAATCCGGCTCTTTTTCCTAATTGTGTGAACGAGTTAACCGAAAAAAACGGGTTAAAGCCAACAAAATACAGTTTTGGTCATTCTTCTCTCATACATTAACTAAAAATCTAAATAACGGAAACAACTAATCTAGAGTTCATAAGCTATATACAGGTTTTTTTATGGGAAACTCTAACCAAACTATCTATCTTCTCTTACTAACTCCTAACATAGAATTGTTCGATGTGGCTCTTCTCATTTAATTAGTAGTACCCCTTAATCTTTTTGGAAAATGACTACAATACACACCCCTTATTTGGGTGTACCATATGCACCTATTTTATGGTCCAGATTGTGTCACCTCATCGGCAATCATAACATTTTTTAGTTTTTCGTAACTTTTCAGCAATACGATTCGTAACATTTTTTATGATTCGTAACATTTTGGTGTATCTCGTAACTTTTATAGGGGTGTGTATCATACACACCCAAATAAGGGATGTGTATTATAGCCTTTTCCATTAGTCCATGAGACTCTGCAATGCACCAATTAGTCCATGAGCAGTTTCCACTTCTGATCTGCATAGAGGACACAAACCTTCCCCTTTTACCCCTTCCAACAAGATGTTTCTCCTCTGTAACTCACTATCTGAGGATTTCCTGAATTTTAATGTGAATACAAAAATTATGTGGTAAAAAAAAAAAAAAAATTCTACGTGCTCTTCGGAATGGCTTTAATGTCTGCAAGTTAATTTTACTTCTAGTCATAATTGAAAAAAAGAAAATGTTTCCAAGCCACTTTATATACCTTGGTCAACTTCCGAACCGGGAGTTTGTACCCTATTCGGCAGTTGATGTCGTTCTGTTGTGTGATAATTTCCTAGTTTTGTAATGGATTTATTTCAAACTCCCGGTTTATCATGAACTAGTGAATGGATATACATAGAGGGGAATGATTTAAGATGGAAGTAAACTTTGAGAGGATAGTGCAGTGTAAATCCCTCAACAAATCCAAGATCCAAACATGGCAAAGGGTTCTTTTTTTTGGCAATATTCGAATGGTATTGACTCACAAACTCTAGTAAATCTAGGTTATAAATGACTATAATCTTCTCCATTTATTGGTGTCCACGCATTGCCTTGACATGAAACTACATACAAGAAGTTCAAGCAATGGAATGGACGCCTTGTCTCAATCCTAAAGGGTTTGGGTGCAAGTTCAAAGCTTGTGGACGAAGCTCCCTCGTTCCTTTGTAAGCATATTAATTGGCCCGGTTGAATCACTAGTCGTCGTAGACCTGATATGGGCTTAGTCCCTTGTATACCCATTATGGGCCTAGAGTATGTATTCTCTCTATTAGGGAAGGTTTCTATAGCCGATCGCCCCTCCACCATTTTCCTATCAAAATTAGAATGATAACCGATTCTCATTGTTCACGGTGATCAAGTGATCCTGTTTCACTGATCACTTCCATTGAGAATCTCGGCCTAATATTCATTGGAAAACATTTCTTCCAACAGAGGAATTAATCCATGGAATTAAAGTTTTCTAGTCCTCTCCTTTCCTTATAAATCAAGGAAAAGTAAGCATTTGGTTTTGGATCTTTTCAAAGTTGTATTGGTTGGGGTAAGACAAAGAGGCCTACGAGCACCAAAAGCAAAAGAGAAGAAAGTGTTTGGAATGATAATCCAAATTTCTTCATAGCTTTATTGGAAAGCACTTTGGTGGATGAATCAAAACAACTGAACAGTTATGAGTAATTCCTTTAGGTAAAAAATGGGTCTGAACTCGATCCACAACACACGTGGCAGCTCCTGATTGGAAGATATTGCGGCCCACTTGTGAAAATGAAGCTCCTCTTGTACACGTATATGGGAGTTCGGTCCCTCTCCAATTGTGCAATAATTGGAGGATCCTCTCATTTGAATCCAACGGTCAAGGAGATATTCACCTCATTAAGAGGCCACGTGAGTGAACACACAGAAATCTCTCTCTCTCTCTTTGCTCCTTCCTCCTTTTCTTACTTAAAATCGTGATATTTTCAGTTACGGCACCTCAAACTAGGCTCAATTGTGATTATTTTTCATCATCGAAAAAATTTAACAGTTTTCTTTTATATCGAAAAAGTTGATTGGTTATTTGATCAGTTCAAAGCGAAAAAAAAAAGTTATTTAGTCTCCATTTAGTAGTAGAAAATATAACATCCGTAATTCCAATTGATGCCAGTTTAGTGTGTTTGATGGTGATGTAGTGGTGTTAAAAGGTCACGTCAAGAAAGAGGGTGTAGATAGATGCAAGGATAGAGCAAGAGGGTTAGTAGAGAACGTCGCCCCCGCTATAATTTTAAAAAATCTTACTTACATTAAGAAATATGTATATCATCAAACAATATAGCCTAGACCCCCTCCATAAATATAGCCCGCCCCCCTCCATTTGTTTTTGGTTAAAAAAATTAAATTGTAAAAATTTTATTTTTTTTGAGTTATGAAACAACTTTGTACTGAAATTGGTCTTAATGAGCTTTATGGAGATAACTGAAGATCTTTGTCAAACTTTGAAACGTTAATCCCAAGACATATTGAATACAATGCATTCTGTGACCACAACAAAAGAGCCAATTCAAAAATTTAGTGAAGATGGTTGGGTTCCTCTTCTAATTCAAAAATTTAGTGAAGATGGTTGGGTTCCTCTTCTTCTAGAGAAAGCTACACAATTTTGTGGAAAACACAAGATAAGAGTAAGTCCAATGCTAGTTCTAAAATGACTATTGTCATTTCTATAATTTGGCACCAAAAAGCGGTTTTTGGCCGAATCATGAAATTCCCCCTCCAGTGACTGGTTCTATTTTAGAATCAAACAGTTCCAAATTTAAATGACTTTCCATCCACCTCATGTTCCTCTACTTTTTCAACGCCAATTCAACTATTTATGTCATTTTCAACCTCTGTTGTCATCTAAATTTTCAACCTTCGTTCCTAACTAATTTTTCACAACTATTTTAAACTAGTAGTGGAGATTAAATTTTTTTACCTCATTTCGATGTGTCATTCCACTTTGATGTAGAGCTTCAATACTCCTTAAACACCCATGAAAATTTGTTGCAAGCCTTCTGGATGGTTTGCCAACGAGATTTGATACTTGCTTCAGCTTGTTGATCATCATTTGTCTTGGCAACACTGTTGTAGCACTCAACTCCAGAATTGACCTTGTCACTGAGAGTTACCAATAATCGGGTCTTGACTAATGCTCAAATAAGCATTAAAAATTGTTTCTTATGAGGCATTCTATGCAGTGTCCCTAGCATTGCTTTTTTTCCTAGTTGAAAGATGTTTTTGGAACAACGAATAGAATTGGTATACAATTAGTGTAAATTGACATATATGTGTGTATGTAGGGAAAAAAAAATTAGCCGTTAAAAGTAAATATACCTGTTGAATGGATTTAAATTTTCCAACATTAATATATATTGTTTAATTTGTTTTTTTTTTCCACCACAATACCACTCTACCCCTCTGTGTGTGTGTCTATGAAACCGATTGGCTTCTTCACATCCGATCGAACCCCCACACTTGAACCCTCACCATGAAACCCTAAAGATCGAACCCTTTCTTCCCGTTCCATCAAACCAATCAAACCCTAAACCGATCGATCAGACAAACCACCTCTTCCAGATTTCGGTGTTGCAGCAAATTCTAATGTCGTACTAGATTTCAGATTCTGATCGATCCACTATTTTGGTGAGAGAAGATTCTGGCTACAACAGAGGTATAGTACAGTTCAAGATTTTAGCGACAACAACAGATTCCAGCCATTTTTTGGCCTACTACAGGTATAGTCCGGTTCAACATCATTTATGGCAGTTGGAATTTGATGAGGTGGTCCAAGTTTAACCAAGGATACAACTTATGCATTTTCCGTCAAGTTTTGCATCCATATTGGAGCATTGAGTTGTATAAATGGTTCCATTATAGGTATACAACTCCTTTTACATCTTGCATTGGACTTGCTCTAGGTGATCCTGATATGAATGCTCCGTATATAGCAGGTCAATGGCGTGTCTGAAAAGATCATATCACAATTGATCATCACTTTCGGATAGAAGTTTTTACATGGACAGTCAATTCTCAATTGCAAGAATTGAACAATCGGTTTAACGAAGACACAATAGAGTTGCTTAGTCTCAGCTCATCTTTAGATCCTCGCAATGGCTACAAATCATTCAAGATTGAAGATAATTGCAAGTTTGCAGAGAAGTATTATCCAATGTATTTCACTGGGCAAGAAAAATACCACTTGAAATTTCAATTGCTAAATTACAAGCTTGACGTGTCTAGGCATGCTAAGTTTCAAAATCTGTCAACGATTTCTAATTTAGGTTAAGTGTTGGTAGAGACAAGAAAGTCCACGATATATCATTGCATCGATATGTTGATTCGGCTTATATTAACTTTACCTGTTTTGACAACTACAACGAACGTGCATTTTATGCTATGAAATGTGTGGATACAAGACTCCGTATAGCAAGGTGGGTGATAAGTTTTTAATAAGTTTCTTGATCACTTATATTGAGAAAGATATTGCCCGAGGATTTGACACGGACTCTATCATAGATGCTTTTAATGACATGAAAAGAGCATCGAGCATGGTTCAAGAGGTCTTATTGTAGTAGATATGATTAAATAAATATTAATACTTTTGCAATCTAAGTTAATATAAGAAACATATTTAATTTATATATATTGGTGCTATTTTGTATCTTTTTGAGTTAGTAAAAATTTACATTGTTGTCTCTTTTCATTTTAAGTAATTGTGTATGTTCGCCCCCTATGCAAAAATCCTCACTTCGTTCCACTAAGACAGTTTTTTAGAATAAACTGACTTTTTACGGTTTTTTATGTGATGTATTGTGAGAGAATGATCTGTCTTGATTTTTAGAAAAAATTATTTTTTGTTAATGGAACACCCCCTTAGTAAAATGACAATATGTAGTCCAGTTGATGTGTAATTCTAAGGTGCTTTTGAAGGTAGACTACACATAATCCACGAACATGATCACGACTTGAGGTACCGAAAGTATACAAAACTTTCCTAATTTCTAGAATATTCCCTTCACTATCTTCGTCATGGTACTTTTTTCGATACTGTCCTATTTAGTGAATTCTGGTAGATTCTATGAAAGTTATATGAAAGGGATTACTTAGGCCGTTAGATTTTCGTTGTGATTCTATTAAGTCTCCGTTAAATGTCAATACAATAGTAGCAGCTTTCTGTGATAGTTTATTATGAAGCAGTTAGGTGAGATATATAAGGCTTGGTTCAGGACCTGTTGTAACAATCGAAAAACATTTCAAGAAATAAGAATGAATCTCTCTCTCTCTCTCTCTCTTCTTCTTCTTCTTCTTCTTCTTCTTCTCTCTCTCTCTGTGAAGTAGTTTTGTAGTTTGATTTGATTAGAGAAGTGTAGACTTCTATATGGTATCAGAGCCTTGAGATACCGTCGTCTGCATCGCGATTCTAGGGCTTCTGCTCTTCAAATTTTCAAGAGTTTTCACAGTCAAAGATCGACATCAATTGAAATGGCATCACAAACTGCTTCGAACGCATCGATAGTTACAATGCCCACAGCTTTGGTATTTCTCATTTCTAATTTCTCCAATTTTGTTACAATCAAGTTAGATGCACACAATTACATGCTTTGGAAGAATCAAGTGCTTAATGCATTAGGTGTGAATGGATACTTTAGGGTTTCTTAATGGCACCACTGTTATGCCTTGTCTAGAAATTCTTGACTCAAGTCAAAACAAAATTCAAAATCCTGAATATGTGAAATTGACAACGATTAATGGACATTTGTTAGCATGTATCACTACAACAATTTCACCATCAATTCAGACTCATCTTCAAGGGTTAGAGCCTGTTTATGAAGTGTGGACTAGCTTGTCAACGAGATTTAGTTCATTGTCGCGTTCACATATACATGATTTTAGGCAAAGATTGTTTGATATTACGAAAACTACAACTATGCAAGAGTATCTAGATGAGATTTCTGATTATGCAAATAAGCTTGCTGCTAGTGGCTCACCAATTGATGACAAGGACCTCATTTTTTATGCTTTGAATGATCTGCCTAGGGAGTTTGATCCCATTAAGAGTGCAACAAGAGAATGAGGTTAGGAGATCTAAAGTTTGAAGAATTAACTTCTATCTTAGAGGCAGAAGATATGATTTTGCAACAGGCTTAAAACAAGGTTGTTTCAAAACCTGATACTACTGCAGCTCTAGTTGCTACACAGACATCAGGAGTGCAAAGGCCTGTTATCCCTTATTCTCAAGGCCATGCGATGTCTTCTTCACAAGTGAATTCTAGTATACCAAATGTCGGTTATAATCCTGCAATTTTTGTTCAACCTCAACAACAGTATTACAATCAGTCTCAACCAAATAGGAATAAAGGCAGAGGGTTTAGAGGTCAACAAGTGTCTTCTTATGGTCAACCTCAGTTTCAGTCCAGGCCGCCTTTTCCTCCATCACATTATCAAGGCCAACCACAGCAGTATGGTTCACTTCAATATCAAGGATCTCCATAGGGGTTTGGTGCAACACAACATTCAGCATTTTCTCAGCAAGGACCTCCACAGTTTTCAGGATTATCTCACCCTCAGAGGTTTCCTCAAGCTCATTTTACTCAAAGTGTACCATCTGTTGTTTGTTCTACAGTTTCATTTGGATCACCTATGCGACAAGGATCTTCTCTAGTGATGCCTCGTAATGGTGGTAATTGGTTTTTTGACAATGGTGTTATGTCTCATGTTACAAATGATTTGTCTAATCTCTCTGTTCAGAATCCTTACACAGGTGCTACTGGTGTTATGGTCGGTAATGGCAACACTCTTCTAATTGCTCATTCTGGTAAAGGGTTATTACCTACTCCTTCAACTTCATTTTTCTTACCAGATATTCTCCATGTCCCTTCTATTTCACATAATCTAGTGTCCGGTTATTAGTTTGCCAAAGATAATCAGTGTAGGATAACGTTTGACTCCAATGGTTTTGTTGTTCAGGATCTTGTCACGAATCAAGTGTTTCACTAGGGGTCAGTGTCATTAGAGTCTCTATCCAATCTCTCCTAGTACTAGTCATTTTTGTTCTACAACTCTTGTTGATCAGTCATCTAATGCCTTACTCTGGCATCAAAGGCTTGGTCACCGTAGCTTATCTTTGTTTGAATATCTTGTTGCACAATTTCATTTACCTATTAGCAAACCTATTCATTTTGATTGTTATAGTCGCCACATTGCCAAGAGTCATAAACTTGCATTTCTTGTATCTGATTCTGTCACTACTAGACTATTTGAATTGCTCCACATGGATGTTTGGGGACCTGCTCCCATTGCTTCTTTTCAAGGTTTTCGATATTATTTGCTTGTGTTGGATGACTTCAGTAAGTTCACGTGGATTTTTCCTCTTAGATATAAATCAAAGGTTAAACTAGTGGTTACAGATTTTAGGGCATTTGTTTCAACTCAATTTAATCATGCCATAAAGGTTTTTATGGTCTGATAATGTGTGTGTGTGTGTGTGTGTGTACAGTTTGGCATCCTCCATCAAACTTCTTGTCCTAACATACCGGAGCAGAATGGTTCACCTTTTTGTTTGTTGCCTTCGATTCCCCACTTAGCGATCCAAGCGTCTCGCCTCCTCAGTAATTCACCTTTGCAACTCTTTTATCTCTATGTGTTTTACTTTTATGAGACACCCAAAAATTCTGATAGCCAATCTTATGTGTCTAACGACGTCTAATAAATAGACTCTCATAGATAGAGTTTGCAATTAGGTGGGACCCTTAGTTTCTCTATCTTTCAGTTGTGGGAAACAAATACAAGACTTCTCTTTTATTTGTATCAGGATAACACTTATAGTAAGTATTCTTTTCATCATCACCTCTAGAGATAATTATATAGCTTCCACCAATCACAATAATGTCCATCAACACATTGCAATTTAACCACTAAAAATAGAGAATTACAAGTGAGATTCTTTCCTACAATTGTCTACTAATTTCCTTGCACCCTTGTATTCTCATAAGCTAATAGGCATGGATAAATTCACACCGTCAAAATCCTATCTTATGCACGACATTCTCAATTTTCACTTTCTAGTTAGACCCCAAAAAGCAATTCAAAAATTCTTTTTGTAGTATAGTATATATGCATATAAATTAGTAAAAACAGTTTACTAAAAGACACCGGCCGGTTTTCTTCTGGTCCAACATTAATGTGAAAATTGCTTGAATATACTCTCTCACATTGAGAATGGTGAATTCTTTATTAAACACTTATATAAATTAACTACCACCCACATAACCCAACATGTCCGTATATAGCCTTTACTTTAGCATCATCAACTGCCAATTCAAAATTAAATGAATAAATAATTAATTTATACAAGCATCTAATGTCAAAGGAGAATAAGTGAATTGTAGTAGAATTACGTTTTTTCTAATCTAACAATGTTCCTTCCATAGATGTTCTTAAACTGATCCTTTCAATGAATGTATTTGCTACATATCATCCACTTGTTTGTTTAAGATCACTACCTCAATGATGGAGTAAATTATCCTATCGTATAGCAACATAACAAGTGTAGGCCAGAATAGGTGTGAGGCCCAATCAACACCTGTAGCCTAGAATATTATTAGGTCTACAAGGCACTGAAAAAACATAACTCTCAGCCTCTGGCTCATTAATAATTAGCATGCTCTTTCTACAATGGTACCCAAGGGGCCTCATGTTCACATCTTGCGTGACATTAAATAATAACGCTACCCAATATAATAATTTACGAGAATGTAACATAAAATGTCAAAAAATTTATTGAAAATAAACAATAATTGATTTTTGAAGCATAATTCTAACAGATCCGAGCATAAGGTCATGTGTGATTAATCTTTTGTCTCGTTGATTCAACCAATTCTTTTGTTTTGAGCCATTCTTCGTATTGTATATTTAAGTGCAGGAAAGATTAGTGGCGGCCTAATTGGAGCAATTTGAGAGTTATATTTTTGTCTAGAGATTTATAGACAATTATGTACTCTAGTTTGGAAGATTTTTGGGGCATTTGTTTTATTTTTGTTGTACTTATTTGGAGGCTTAGAGCCCATCAATTTTATTATTTGAGAGAATTATTTACTTTTGAGAGATAAAAATTATACACATTTCTACACTTTTTTCATATATTAATATACTTTCACACTTTTCTATATATTTTTTAAATATTTTAAAACATTTTTAAAATTTTAATGGCAACTCAATAGACTGAGTTTAGAATTTGTTAAAAGAAAATTTCCACAAAGACTTCCTCAGGCACCGACTACTGATACCTTCCCGTATCTACTGTAGTGAGCATACTGTCCTGTTTTAAAGTTTGTGATTTGACATCTCAAGAGCCTGCCCTACTTTGACTGCTTCCCCTCTCTCTCTCTCTCTCTCTCTCTCTCGTCACTGCAGCTTTTAAGAAAGCTGCCACCAGGATCCATTCCATCCCTTCCAATCTTTTACTATTACTCCGGTCAGAGGATTCACCCCACATGTTTTCTTTCTTTTCCCAGTCCGGTGCAAGTTTGACGGAATCGGGGTCCCGTGGTGAGTGAGCTCACTTCATACGTGTAATGAGTTCTCTCAGTTATCCTATCCTAGATCAACAGTTCGGATCGTCTTACACTTTAAAATCACTTTTACATTAACTTTAACTCCAATTTATCCGGACCGTTGATCTCGGATCAGAAAGCCGAGAGAGCTCACTACAGGGCCCCAATTCAAGTTTAACGGGGGAGTGTAGTGAATAAGGGTGGATTATTTTCTTCATTTGCCTTATATGGAGATTAGCTAATACCAAGGGATGAACAACAAATCTTAGTGTTCGCAGAGAATTATATCATCTATTACCATGTGGATCTCACCTGTCCCATCTATCCCTATCATTAATCTTACCTTATCTGATCCCTCAAAATGAAATCTGTGGAAACTTTATATCCATCTCAAAACCAATTGGCAATGAGTGGAGAGGTCCCAGCATATATTAAGTGATTACCCATTCCACTCCTAGGCAATGTGGGACAATATTTCTTAACATCCCCCCTCACGTGCAGCCGCATTTGAGGTCTATCACGTGTGGCCACTTTTTGGGTCCTATCATCGTGCAGCCTTTTTGCTGGTCTGTCATCGTGGGTGTGGGATTGCGATTTTTTTTTTAATGTGGAGTGGAATAGGCCCCGCTCTGATACCATGTGGAAACTTTATATCCATCTCAAAACCAATTGGCAATGAGTGGAGAGGTCCCAGCATATATTAAGTGATTACCCATTCCACTCCTAGGCAATGTGGGACAATATTTCTTAACAAAATCCGACAATCAAACGTGCCCCTAGTCTCTGATTACTCTCTCCCAGTCCAATTTTGTTTGTTCATTATTCATTTTGTTTCTTTTATATCTATTGCCTATATCCATATATGATAACACATATCTACGCGAGTTGAGTTACATATAACTCGAGCTTGGCTCGTTAACTAGGCCATGTTCCATTAAAAAAAACTAGTTTTGTTTTAATTAAAAAACCATTCTATTCCACTTAAAAAAAACTCTCCCCAAAAACTAGTTTTGTTTTAACTCTAAAACTACTTTATTCCACTAACAAAAAATTCTAAAAAAAAACCAACTACCCTTTACAATAAACTACAACTAAAAAACCAAAAAAACACTTTAGTGGAACAAATTGTAGATTTAAACTACAACTAAAGATCTAAAAAACTAAAAAACCAAAAAACAAGTTAGTGGAGCATGGCCTAAAAAAAAAAAAAAAAAAGTCAAGAACTGCTCATGAACACTGTAGGTGATTGGCAGCCCAACATGTGTGGGTCCCAGTATGTAATTTTTCCAATAGTGTATGTGCATTTTGTGTGTAGTTTTAGAATTTTTTTGTTACGAGAGAGCCTGATCCACTATAAATCCCGGCCGAAACTTTTCTTTTACCTCCCTCCCCACTCTCTCTCGCTAATCATTTGGTTTGGGATTTTGTTATGAATCCAAGGCCATAAAGTAATTTCAATCTATCAACTAAAGATCTCCCCACCACAAACCATCTAGGTTTCTCGGGCACCATATAACTGCATCAAAAAGCTGAAGCATTTATAGGATGAGGAAAAAGCACGACACGCAAGGATGGAGCCGGGGAGGGGCCAATAGCAGCGATTGTCCGTACAAGAGAAAAAAAAAAAAAAAAACCTCTAGTATTATACAGTATAGAGAAAAAAAAAACTTTCCTATAAATTATATAAGCTCGCCCCTACAAAGAATTGTGGAAAATATATTTGCCCCTGAGTAGTGAAATTTCTGGCTACGTCCCTAAGCGCACGCACTCTTTCCCGACCAATTGTTTTATAGTTTTGGGACACCGTGACGTGGTGTCTAACACCATTATTCACCACACACTGTTTTGGGTCTCACAATAATGTTTGATGAATAAGAGAGTTGAAGCACTACGTGTCGGTTCCCAAAACCACTGAATAGTTATCTCTCTCTCTCTGCATTTTGCATTTGCTCCAGACTCAGAGTATAACTATAGATACAGGGGTCCATTGACTTCAGTGCCCCATTGTTACTATCCATTGGAGAACTTTTAAAGGTTTATCAGTGGTGGTACAAGGATCCAAATTCCAAACTCCAAAGACAAAAGGTTGACAACAGTACTAGAAGTACTCATACAAGGTTTACTAGATTCAGGCATTTTTCCCATGGGAAATGACTTTCACGCCTCCCATTTTATAATTCACACTTTCTTTTTGTCTTTATCTTACATTAATTTACAATATTACCCTTTTTCAACACACCTTTTTCATACGTCCAAGAGTAATATTGTAAATTCATAAAAATAAAGACAAAAAAAAGAGCGTGGATTGTAACATGGGATGTATGAAAATCGTTTCCCTTTTCCCATTTGTTAAAATGAGTCTTCTCATAAAAGTTAAGTTTATCTTTGGTTACTAAAATCACTTTTGTTTCTCATTAGTTAAAAGCTAAGTTGTTGAAAGCCAATTTTCTCTCAGATATTTCTTTTGCTAAAAGCATGTTGATAAAAACACATTGGTGCTTTTAGCAAATGAGAGTTTGGGATGCTAATTTGCTTTTAGCAAACGAGAAACTCACCCTTAGTGGCCTAGTAAATACCACGTTTTAGCCCGCCTAATTATTCTCTAATTGGTGTTTTGGCCCTCAGAGCAACAGCAGTAGCTTCGCTATAAGCACTGTTCACGGGCAAAATGGAGAAGACGAAGCCGAAAATGGAGGTGCAACAACTTGGGTAAATCCACTGTACACCATACATATATGAACAGTGCTACGGTATATATATCTATGTACTGTTCATCAGCTACCCTTTTTATTATTATTATTGTTATTATTATTATTATTATTATTATTATTATTATTATTATTATTATTATTATTGTTTTCTCTCTCTTCCACAGCCAGCAGATGACGGCGATGGAGCCCTCAATCGCCGGTGACGGCAACGACGAATAGTTCTATGGCGACATCAATCGACTGGAGAGCCACCAGATCGACGGCAATGGAGGCTTTCGAACAACGGTCTCGTTTTAGACGGCGACGGAGGCTTTCGAACAACAGTCTCGTTTTAGACGGCGACGGAGGCTTTCAAACAACGTTCTGCGGCGACGTCAAACGACGGAAGAGG
This sequence comes from Vaccinium darrowii, assembly GCA_020921065.1. Classification (NCBI taxonomy): domain Eukaryota; kingdom Viridiplantae; phylum Streptophyta; class Magnoliopsida; order Ericales; family Ericaceae; genus Vaccinium; species Vaccinium darrowii. The sequence goes on from CM037156.1 coordinate 6,161,346, forward strand.
TAGCGACGGCGGAGGAGGCAAGCGGCGGCGATGGAAGAGGTATGGTTTTAGATCTGGTTTTATATACACGGTGTGTATGTATATATATTGTGTTATTTTAAAAAAGGAAAAAACAATATTTTAATATAACATAGGTAAAAATGGGTAGGATTGTTGGAGTGTTGACAGTGATAGGGTAGCTATATGCACTGTACACTAGATTTTTTGGCTAAAATTTTGGCTTAGTTGCTGCTGATGCTCTCAAAGTTTAGACTTCATCAATATCGGACAGTAAACTTTTCTTGATGTGATTCAACTAGCAACTAAGTACCGTCCAATTGTGGACAACCCACGGAAATCGGTGCAGTTTCGCGTTTGAAAAGATTGAAGATTGTTAGAGTCGCCACCCGGATTTGAGGTCCGAACCCGAGAAACCGATCAAAAATGACTCGTTTGCCCATTGAAAAAGATTTCACTGATCATGGCGGAACCAAAGATTTCTCGGATTCGAGGGTTTGGTTACGAGAGAGGAAGGGTTTTACGGCACCCCTCTCGCCCGGTCCGTGAACCGGTCTCTACTCAACATTTTGTGGGATTTTGGAAATGTTTGAAGTTCAACTTTAAACACGAAATGGGGGATAACGGGAATGGCAAACACGTAAATGAATATTAAAACACCAACTAAGTGATGGTGGATGCTTATGCGAAGTGTACAATGCGATGACAGAATGGTATAAACAAAGAAAATGACAATGAAGAAGAAAAATAGAACTTAAAACACCATTTTGAACAAAATTATTTGTCTTTCCGACACTATTTGCATGTTTTGGAGGGTTTTGATATAGAAATGAGAAGAACATAAAACTACAAAGTTGTAGCCCTTCAAATTATCTATGTTTTGATATATAATACGTTGAAAACGGAGTTCGGAGTAAAAAGTTATGGCTGAAACACTGTGAATGACTTTCTGTTGGGGTTTGAGCGCTCAAAGTGGATTGAGCGCTCAAGGGTAAGGCCTTGAGTGCTCAAGCCACTTCCAGGTCGCCAAATTCTGCTATAACATGACATTGGATGATCAAACAACCCCAAATCAATGATTATACTTTATTTTCCCAAAACTGGACAGAAACATGGACTTTGAAGAATTTTGGAAAGTAAATGATGTGTTAAAAATCGAGTTTGATGATTCTTGATAGATAACAGAAGAGGATCAAACTGATTTCAACACACACACACACAGCTCATGCACATTAATCTCTGATCCATCATCAAAATAAAAAGAAGATTCACAAATTGTCAGGAGATAGTTTGAGCGCTCAAGGCCTTGGGCTTGAGCGCTCAAGCCTACCAAAATAACAGGTTTTAAAAATGCTTTTCTTGATACTTTTTAGACCTTGTAGGCTCATTTCAAGTATGAGGAACTTGAATGAGCCCACTGGTCTCCCTCAGCAAGACCAAAACAGTGATTTTCACATGGTTTTAACTACCTTTTGGCTTGATTGTAGCTTGAACTTGATTTTGGGCTTGATAGTAGTTGGACGTTTTGGTTGGTATTCTAAATGATTGAGACAGTGTATGTGATTGATTGATTGATGAACCAAGGTTGAATTTGAAGCTTGAAGGGTGGTTTTTGTAAGTGGTTTAGAGGATGAATGGGTGGTTTTGCAGAGGGAGAGAGAGATGTTGGTTTTCTGGAGTAGTAGGAGCAGTAGGAGAGCTGGGGTGAATGAATTGGGGACCTCAAAACCTGGGGTAATGGTTGGTTTATATAGAAGGGAGAGTGGGATGGAAGTGTAGAGAGAGAGAGAGTGGGTTTTGGGTTTAATTTTTGAATTGGGTTTGGGGGGTGATTGAGGAGATGTTCAAGGGTCTAGGAAGTGTATTTAGGGAGTAGAAAACATTGGTAGACGCTCCTCTTGCAGTAGAATATCATGATTAGATGCTCTGCAGAAAACTGATCTGGATCAGAGTTGCTTTGAGCGCTCAAGGTGTTTTTTTAGGGCTTGAGCGCTCAATGTTGGGACCTTGAGCGCTCAAGGCTGTTGCTCAAAAGGTAAAACTTTGCGGGGCCGCCCCGGGTGCTACCGAACTTCGATTTTGACGCGGTTTGAAGCGTTGGAAAGCTTGTTGAGTCTACTTTCTAACCCAAGTGTTTTGGAATCCAGAAAATTTATACATCCAAATGTATGACCATTTTACCCTCAAACGGTAGGGAAAACAAGTCGTTTTAGCAACATTCGTGCATCTCTCTCATTTCAAAACGGATTAGGATGTATTATATATCAATAAAGAGGGTTTTGAATGTACTAGAAGATGGTGTAGGCTTGGGTTTGTTTTGAAGAGGTCTTTGGGTGGTTTTGCCAAGTTCCAAGTATTGTTCAAGCCTCGGGTAGCCACGATTGGTCCATTTCATCATCGGGAATGCTCGAGCGCATCCCGGGTTCAAAATCGGGGTGTCTACACCAATCCTCTTATCGCAGACCTTTTTTCTAACAAAGTCTTTATCATCTAGTCTGGTAACAAAAATATTTTACATTCTAAATTACGAATTGTTGATATATCATAATTTTTTGGATGATATTAAAATTTGTTAACACTGTTTGAATGACAAGCAGACTATGATGCACGGAAACAGACACGGGCATGGACACTGACACGGACACGGGGACACGCCACATGTATATTTATATATTTATTTACATATACATATATATAAAATATTTTTTAAAACATTCAGGGTTCAAATTGAATTTTTTAAATTTTCAAGGGTCAAATTGAAATTTTTTTAAACTTTCAGGGGTAAAATTGAATTTTTTTTTAAACTTTAATGGATAAATTTATAATTACTCAAAAATTTTGGGTAAAAACTATAATTTAGCATATATATACACCATTTTCTTCATCAGCAGCCGACATATTCAACTTGAACCCTAAAATTTCAGATCTGCTACTGCTGACATCACCAACGACGCTTCTGCTAGCAGGTATGTCGTCTCTCTCTCTCTCTCTCTCTCTCTCTCTCTCTCTCTCTCAACTTCTCTCTCTCTCTCTCTCCCCGTGTCCCCATCCAAAAAAGTACATTAGCCGTGTCCCATGCCACATGGCGTGTCGGGACATCGGGACACGTGTCCTGTCGTGTCCCTGTGTCGGGACACTGCGATACAGGGTTCCGGAGAGGTGTCGGTGCTTCGTAGCAAGCAGATTACATTTTTGCTAGAATTTTGAGTGTACCAATATGAATTCTAAAAGCTCATTACGAGATGATTTTTAGATAGTGCATTCTCTGATTCATTTGTAACCATGCATCATGGTAACAGGTGCATTCTGGGTTTTGGCTCCCGAACATCCAAAAGTCAGACATGAAAAACTTGGAATGGAAAAAGGAAAAGATAAAACAAGGGGTTTGATAATCTAAGAGAGAAATTTGTAAGGTACGTAAATCAACAGATTAGTGATTAGGGATGAGAATAATGAATTTTTAGTTTGAAGGACTAATAGAGAATTTGGGGACTAGTGAAGAATAAGGCAAAATAGTAGGGAAGACCCTTGGCAGAAATTTGTCACCCAATTAGAGCAAGAATCAAGAGCGACTTTTCTCTAGAAAACAAGTTTCTCTCTCTAGAATCGCTCTCGAAGTCCGTCTAATCGTCCTCTCAAAATGAGGGGAGAGTGCCCCATTTATAGGCCACTCGACCTCTCCTCTAGACTGAATGGACTAATAAAGTCCAAACACGTGTTGCATAAATAGTGCGCGAATATTCCTTTCGTACTATCAGGCCGTGGCCGCGACACCTGCGAGGAGGGTCCCGCAGGCGCTACTCCGCGAGTGCCCCTCGCGGTTGTTACTCCGCGGGTGCCTCTCCACGATGAACACTTGTTCCTAGCCACCAAACCACAAAATCTCCAGTAATCCCGATTGCACAGTGCGCGGTCAAGGTTTGCCTCGGTCTCGACGTTGCCGCTATCGGGCACGGTCAAGGCTCTACCTTGCCATCACCACGTGAGCGGCACAGTCACGACCTCCCCGATCACGCCAATACCGCGACCAAGCCTCTAAATGGCCTCCCCTCGGACCCTGCGAAGTCGGCCGAGGACTGACTCATTGTCCAGGTCGAATCATCTTCAGAGGGCCGACGTCTCTCTTTGTCATGTACCAAAATCTTGGGGAATCATAATCGATTCCTTCATCATTGTCTCTCATCCGAGACTCGAATGGTATAGGTCGTGTCATCATCGAGTCGCCTCTTGATCGAGGCACCCTTGTTTGTCACTCGAAAATTTGGCTAAGTATGGAAAAGTAACTTTTTTGGAAAGTTTCGATTTGGCCTATAAAAAGTCCCGGTATTTGTTCCTTGGATTTTTCTAAGCACAATGGTATAATCAGATAATCTTTTTTAGTACCGGAAGGTTGTCTTTCGGCTCTTTCCTTCGGAGAAAAACGAATGTGTTTTTTTTCACTTTTGAACTAAAAGTGGGGGGATGAGATTTTGGCAATGCCATTGTTTCCGAAAGTGGGGGGCACTTCCTTATTTTCATAAATAAATTAAAGTAAAAGAAAACTCAAAATTATAATATTTACTTAAGTTTGGTTTATGAAAATAAATGTTGGGTCATGGGTCAACCCCAGTGGGTCACCCCAAGCCAGCGGGTCAACAGGGCTAAGTTCCGGGGTCATCCTCCTAGCTGGTCACCTCTCTCCCACGGGTTCGAGTTTCCCTCCAGCGGGTCCGAGTCCCCCCAGTGGGTCACCTCCCTCCCGCGGGTTCGAGTCTTCCCCCCAGCGGGTTCATCCCTCCCGCGGGGTCATCCCCCAGCGGGTCACCTCCCTCCCGCAGGTTTGAGTCTTCCCCCTAGCGAGTACTGGGGTCTAGTTTTATGCCTTAGAAATATTTCCTTTCTTTGGCCTCCAATTCGGTGATGGGTCCCATGCCTTAGAACACATTTCGTTCTTTTGACTTCCAATTTGAAATTTGACCATTTTCTCCACGTGTCTCGTTTTCTCAAGTGCCACATGTCCGTGGTTATTTTCCCGTCTTATAGATAGGATAAAAAAAAAAAACAGTACATGAAAACTAAATCAATGGAACCGTTGATTTAAGTTTGATGGACCATTTCATGTACTGTTTTCATGAACAACAAGCCCTTGGTCCTTTCATTCGTTTGTTAATGTGTTGTGTTTCAAGTCGTTGTCTTGCTTATTGTCCTGCACACAATAATAAAAGAGAAGTGATACACATCTAAATATGAGTGTGTAAGCTATGGAACATCCTCAGGAGATTCCAATCTAGTTCCAGTGCAGTGCTATTAACCAGACTCAAGATTTTATTTCTGCATCTATGGGAGCTAACCATCTTCGCATGGTGGACGGAGGAAGTGGGTCTGAAGATCAAGCTCAAGCAATAGTTTCTCGAAAGTCTGGATCGCCATCAAGTGACTGTGAAACCATTCAGGAAACACCGCCCAACTCTGGTTGACATGAGGAACATCCTTTATCCACTAGGTTATCCCCCCCTCCCTTGACTCTGATTTGGAATTGTAGAGGTGCCGGGAATGACCGGTTCAAAAATAATTTTAGAGAAATTGTGCGTCAACATTCTCGTAAAATTTAGGCTATTTTGGAACCTAAGGTTAGCATCCAGTCCATGGGTTTCTTCTTCCGTAACCTGGGATCCACGAGAGACACTTTCACAGGCCCCAATGGATCGTATTTGGGTCCTCTGGGACCCAACAAAAGTTACTGTAGTCACCTTAGATATCAAACCCCAAGTTATTCATGTCAAAATTAGAAAGAATGGGTACGAAGATTGGATCCTGTCAGCTTTGTATGCTAGTCCTAACCCTAGACTCTGGGAGAATTTGTGGGAGGATCTAAAGGACTTCGCTAGTACGAACACTCATGCTTGGTCTACTGCTGGAGACTTTAATGAGATCGCTACAACAGAGGAAAACAGAAGTTCATCTACTGATATAAGATTTATTCAGAGGCGAAAGTTTATGGAAAATATTAATGCCTGCAAGCTCATGGATATTGGTGCCTCGGGACCTAAGTACACATGGACAAATGGACGTCAAGGTGCTCCTAATGTCCAGAAAAGGCTGGACAGGGGTCTGTGTAATAAGGATTGGCGAACGCTATTTCTAGAAGGTATGGTCCAAAATTTACCTCGTACTTATTCAGATCATTGCCCCTTACTTATTAGTTTAAATGGAGTTCATAATTATGCGTTTACTCCTAGACCTTTTAGATTTGAAGCTGCCTAGATTATGGACCCCAATTTTGAAGATATTGTCTCCTCGGGATGGAATGGAAGCAACCTAAACAAAAAATTTCCAACTTTTCTCAAACTGCTTTATCTTGGAATAAAAATGTGTTCGGAAACATTTTTAGAAAAAAAAACGTTGGACTTTAGCCAGAATCAAAGGGGTGCAAGAGTCTCAAAATAATAATTTCTCCCACAATCTCATTGTTCTATTAAAAGAGTTAGTTTCGGATTACAACAATATCTTAAAGCAAGAAGAAATTTTGTGGTTTAAAAAATCTCAGGCCAAATGGATTGTTATGGGGGAGAGAAATACTAGGTATTTCCATCTTTCTACTATCATTAGGAGGAGAAAATCCAAAATTACTTTGATTAAAGATAACAATAACATTTGGATTGACAACCCAAATGCGATTAAAGAGTTGGTTCAAAATTATTTCAAAGACCTTTTTCGTAACCAAAATGACACCCCGGTGGTGTTTGCTTTTCTATGAATCCTCACAAATTTCTTTCTAATGAGGACAATGAGACTCTTCGCACTCCTATTTCTGATGATAAGATCTAGACTACGGTTAAAAGCATTGCCCCTTACAAAGCTTCGGGTCCGGATGGCCTCTAAGCCATTTTTTTTTTTTTTATCACAAATACTGGAACATTATAGGTGAGGACATTTGTAGTTTTGTGAAAAAATGTTTTGCCGAGAGTAACATCCTGGAGGAGACCAATAAAACTCTTATCTCTCTTATCCCCAAGTCGGACAATCCTGATAACATCAAGATGTTTTCCCCATTAGTCTTTGCAACGTGCGCTGTAAAATTATTACCAAAATTATCATTGCTAGACTTAGACCCGTTCTTGATAAAATTATTAGTCCTTTCCAGAGCAGTTTCATCCCTGGGAGATCCACTAACGATAACATTATCATTATTAAAAAAAATTACATTCTCTTAGGACCAAAAAAGGGAAACAAGGGGGTATTCTTCTTAAAATAGACCTTGAGAAAGCCTATGACAAACTCTCTTGGAAATTTCTGCTTGATACCCTTATTTTTTTCAACATGGATCCCTCATGGACGGCCCTTATCATGAGCTTCGTTTCTAGTGTTAAAACTGCCATTCTTTGGAATGGGGAATCCTTGGAGGAATTCTCCCCAGGGCGTGGTATCAGAAAAGGAGATCCTCTATCTCCTTATTTATTTGTTTTATGCATGGAATGGCTTTTTGTTCTCATTGATTCTAAATGTGGGGAGGGTAATTGGAAGGGCATTAAAGTTGCTAGAGACTCCGTGGCCCTTACTCATATTTTCTTTGCAGACGATCTTATCCTTTTTGGAAATGCTAATAAGTCTAGCTGTAAAGCTTTTATGGAAGTCCTAAATGACTTCTGCATGTTGTCGGGACAAACAGTGAACTTAGCTAAGTCTAAATTATATGTGTCTCCTAATGTGCCCCGTGTCAAAGCTCGTCGTCTAAGAAACCTTTGCGGCATTGCTCTTACCAATGACTTGGGCCAATACCTTGGAGTCCCTCTCTTGCACAAAAGAGCTAACAAGGACCATTTTAAACACATCATTGAGAAAGTTCAATGCAGACTCTCTGGATGGAAATCGAATACTCTTATGTTAGCTGGAAGAGCTACTCTTATTCAAGCTTCCACATCCACTATTCCTAGCTATACCATGCAAACTATGAATTTCCCTGTGAATGTGTGGGATAAACTTGATTATATCAATATGAATTTTTTGTGGGGTGACACGTCTGATAAGAAGAAACTTCTTCTTGTTAACTGGAACACAGTGTGTAAAAGCAAGGATATGGGTGGTTTGGGTTTGAGGAAAGCGAGGAACCAAAACCTAGCTCTCCTTACCAAACTTGGCTGGAAACTTATGAATGATGAGGATAGTCTATGGGCTAAAATTCTCAGAAGCAAATATTTAAAACATCATTCTTTCCATTCTTGGCCACATAATGGAGCTGTCTCTCACACGTGGCGGAGTATAGTTCACATTAGAGATATCCTCTAGGAGGGTACCAAATGGTCCATAGGTGACGGTACCTCTGTCGACCTTTGGAATGACTGGGTGGGAATGATCAGTTAGGAAAGAGACATCCTAGTCCACATACTAGAAACAACATTAAGGTGGCAGATATTATTGACAGTGGGAACTGGAATCTGGACAACATTGACCAAATTGTGGATGACATTTCCCGAGCTGACATTCTTAATAGTATGCTGCTTATTTATAACCAAGCCAGTGACCACCCCTCTTGGACTTGATCTGCTAATGGCAGCTGCTCTGGCTCTGCTGCGTATGAGTTTACCAACAAGGATGTGAATAATACTAAGGGTTGGAAGTGGTTCTGTAAAATGAAGATCCCTCAAAAGTTGAAAACTTTATTTTGGCTTATTTTCCATAATAAACTTCCTACCAACTTGATGCGTGTTAAAAGGGGAATCTCAACACCTCAGTTTGTTGTCCAAGATGTAACCTTGCTCTGGAAAACTTGGATCATCTGTTTAGGGATTGTCCAAAGCTATTGAGTTTTGGGACAAAATTCCCTCAAGTCGGCTAATAAGAGCGGAATTTATTAACTCCACCTCGAATTGGATCTCAGCCAATCTGAAAAAGAAAAAGATTTTACATTTGTGAACGAATATACCTTGGAATATCAATTTTGGTATCACTCTTTGGCAAATTTGGAAAGACAGCAATAGAATGAGTTTTGATAACATAGAGTCGATACCGGAAATGAGTTTCAAGAATATGATTCCTATGCTTCTGAAATCATGGAGGCTTTTAATTCTCCTTTTGTTACTGACCCCCCCTTAACTAACTTTTTGGTTTCCTCCTAACACAGGTACCCTAAAGCTCAACACAGATGGATGTTGGTTTGAAAGCACTAGAAAGGCGAGTTTTGGAGGTCTAATCAGGGATGCTCGAGGAGCATGGGTGCTTGGATTCCACAGGAAAATGGTAGCAAACTTGAGTCAAGAGACAGAAATCTGGGCTATCTATAGGGGGTTAACCATCCATCTAGAAAAAGGGCTTTCTAATGTTCAAGTAGAGTCAGATTTCCAAACAGCAGTGCTTCTCTTCAATGAAAGAGCCAACCCCAATCACCCTAAAAGCAACATTATAAATGATGGGCACTATCTGCTAAACCGAACAGGAAGCACGCTTATCCACACCTGTCAGAGTGCAAATGCTAGCGCTGATTTCCTGGCTGGACTTGGAGCTAAACAGAATGAGGAGCTAGTGGTATCTAATAGGCCACCACTGGAAATTCGAGAGTTCATGACAAGGAATAGGCTGAATATTCGTCAGGTCCTAGATTAGTGTCTATTTTCCTTTGCTCAACTAGCTTCCTGTTATTTGTTATTCTGAGTTCTCTGATGTTGAACCTTTTGACATACTCTGACCTTCTCCTTTAAGTTTTAATGGCTGTGTTTGGTTAGATGATTTAGTTTAGTTTTGATGATGTCATTAGGTGTAATGAGTGGAGAGAGATAGAGAGAGAAATGATGGAAATGATGATGTCATCAAAACTAAAACTAAAACTAAAACTAAAACTAAACTGGAAAACGAATAGGGCCAATCTATTTCTGATTTACAATCTTAAACAAGTCATAGGAGAAACTAGGAGAAAATTGCGCGAAGTAATTCCAACGCTTGAGCCTGGACAACTTTTATACTAGTGTGCGCTAAAGTGGTGCTCCGGATCACTTTAACACCACAAATTTATATGGAGTCCATACATTTAATTGTGGATCCCACCAAACTATGTGGTGTTGAAGTGCTCCGAGAGCACTGAATAATTAGACCTTTTACTTCTTCTCGTCTCTCTCCATTACATCACTGCAAGGATTCACTATCTTGCTCAATTTCAGAATTGGGTTCATCTTCTTCGTCGAAGCTATCAATCCCAAAAGCTTGATGACCATTCCCAAATGCCTTGATATGGTCCTTGAGTGACCTCTTGTGCTTGAAATCAGACCCACATGTGCAATACCTGTGACAAAAATGTCACAAAATATTCTCTCATCACTTCTAGAGTAGTATTTATTTTTTAATTTTTTTATAGGAGAGAAAAAAATGATGAAAAAAGTGCAAAAAAAGAAAGTCAAGTGAGGGAAAGAAATAAAAGAAAAATATAATTAATCTTCTTGCATGCATATATTTGACTATACCTAACATTTAAAAAAAATTATTATTGTTTATGCATAATAAGGGATATAAAACACATTATATTTACCATTCTGGTAAAACAATAACACATTAAAGTATCCTTAGCATGTTCCGAGCGTTATTCTGGAGTGTCCCCACTCCCCGGGGAGTGTGCAAATGTGTCCAATATGAAACATTTTGTGTCCCATATTAATAGCCCAATGGGAGAGAAATAGAAGATTTTTTTTTCTCTCCCAACAAATGTAATTTAAAATACCAATATGAAACAAATGGAAAACAATCACATTACAGTATAACTTTGCATATGTCCAACCAAATTTACTTGAATTATAAGAGACTACTACAATAATCATATAAAACACACTCAGCTACCTACGTCCTTATTATCTTGTTTTAATTTCTTATTCAACGTAATAGGAGCAACATAATAGGGGCGGCTCCAGGATTTTCATCAAGTGCTAACAAAAATACGTACCATATTTATGATGAAAAATTTTATGCACAAAAAAAAAAACTCTGACTATGCAAAAGAAATATATACATATAAACATTTCATCATTTGACAAATAGAGACTCTTAACATATTGCAACATCCCACGATGAGTATATTGGGCTCTCTTTAAATTTTTTGTTTTTCCACATTGAACAAACTGCCCCCACAAGGCTACCAGCCTACCACTATCCCAAAAAAATTACTAGTAGCAGCAACAATAGAGCCGCCCCTGCAACATAATGAAAAACACTTCCTATAAAAAAGAAAGTAACTGGAGTAGCATTTTTTTTTATATAAAAAAAAAAGTTACTGGAGTAGCATTTTTTTTTTATACGTAAAAGATAAAAAAATAAAAAATGGGTGGGCCTATATTTAAATAGTTAAGAGAGGAATTAATTACGTACCAGAGCTTGCCACAGTTCTTCTCGTGAGTCCTCCAGTCACCCCTAACAGCAAAGGCTTTACCACATTTCCTGCACATGAAAGGCTTGATCCCATGCTTCCTCTTGTAATGTGTCTGAAGTGTTCTGAAATCTTTCAACGGTTTAGATCGAGGGTGATCGATGTTGTTTCTGCACCCTGCCGCACAGCAGTAACATGGCAGCCTAAGCATTGCGGTTGGCTGTGTTCCTCTCAGTGACTCTGGGCCTTTTCTGTATTGAGATCCATGCCCCCACATATGCATCTACATATACATACATTCACAAGTTTATATATAATGAAAATATCTCATGATTCTAAGTTGGAAATTTAAGGCATAAGCTCTAGTCATTGCATCAAAGAGCAAGGTTGTAAACAACGGTATCGAAACACATGACAAACGCAGTGTAACGGTGTCAGTAGTATAAGAATAATAGTAGCGAGAATCGCTCGTGAACCCATTTGTATCGAGATGTAACGAGTATCGGATGGTAAAGAAAATCGCTAGATAATAGCAGATATAGAATATTTAAGAACTTGTCAAACAGTGAAGGAGTTAAGAATTTTTAGACATTATAAGTCTCACGCACATTGGTATTTGGTTGTGTATGGCTAGTGGATCACTTGTTATAATTGTAGGACTTCTCCACCTAATTAGCTTAAGTTTTTGACGGTGATATAAAAGTTTTACTCCTTTGTATCATAATCGGATTCATGGCATTTCGAAATTTTACAAATAAACACAATTAAAAAACAGCTAACAATTAGTGATCTCTTCTGTAATTTACATCTTTAAGGTCCGTATATCTTTAGTTATTTTTTTAAGATTAGTGGTGATCTCATATTGGGCTAAAGTAACGTTTTGGTAGTTTTGTCGATCATTTTTAAATATTTGTTAAAGTTCTTGGATTAATAATTCGTCATAACGAGAAGAGTCTAAACGTAAATACACACATATCAAAAGGAGAAATATATTGAAAAAACTGTCTTTAATGGCGAATTATCTGTTTTTTTTTCTCTTCGATTGCGGTCCATATGTTTATAATTTTGTGACTTCTTTCGTCAAGGCTAATTAAAAAAATCATGACAAAAACTAAACAAAAGATCACTAATTTAGGTCACATTTATATCTCTTGGCACTCCCTTAGTCCCAAATTACTTGCCCTTTTTAGAACCATACATTTTGCACGCTAAATTTGATGTTGTATTTATGATGTTTTGTAATTTGAAAACTGTTTACACCAATATTTTCTTATCTACGAGATCTTTAATTTGGTGTAAAAAAAAAATTTAAAAAAAGAAAAATCACATTAGTACATTACTTTTTCAGTGCAAAATGCACGGTTTTCAAGGGGCGAACAACTTGGTCAGATCGATTAATATTCTTCTTCTAATTTATACCAGTAATATCAATCCCTTTTCACCAAAAAAAAAAAAAAAGAGGACATGAATGACAAAATTGAATGTTCGAGCATTACGTACTTCACTCTGAACAGATTCATTTTCTTTTATTCTTTTTTTTCTGCAGTGTGAAACTTGTCGTATGCAGAACTTTTTCTTCCAATGGGTTTTCTTTCTATTTTTTTCACCCCCTTTCCTATTTCCTTCTTAGCTCACAATACTACAATAATAGAAAGGAAGAAAACAAGGTGGTTATGGTTCAAAATATGACTAAAGCCTAAAACTCATTGCACTTCACAAAAAGAATTCCTTTGTAAGAAGACCCCAAAAAAAAAAAAAAAAAGCTCCCAAAACCCATTATTTAAAAAAATAAAAAAGTAAATCCCAAACCCATTTTGCTAACAATAAAAATAGAAGTACCATTTTAAATTTATCACGAAATAACCACCGCGGAAAATATGCATGCATTTTATTAGTATGTTATTTATGTTCCTTTCTACCTACCACTTTTTTAAAAAAAATTTCTTACTAGGATCACCTGGGAGACCTGGAAGTACTGGACTAGGGGTTTTCTATTTTTCACACTTGCCAATGTGTTAGATTACAGATACAAACTCCAAGGTACAAAAAGTATAATGCCTGTGTAGTTCAATCAATTAAAGGGGGAGAGAGAGTGAGAGATCATGGTCTGATCAGTATGGGCCAGCAAGATTTCATTTCAAATCCCCAAAACCAACAAATCAGGAAAAAAGAAAAAGCAGGGGCAACAAATATTTTTTTAAAAAAATACACAGAGAAAAACAAAAGTAATCTTTAAAGTATAAAAAAAAAAAAAAAGAAGTGGAAAAAAAAGGCAAACCCTTTTGACCTATAATTATTCAGATACACTCTCACACTCTCTCTCTCAACACAGTTCTAGCGACAACAAAAAGTGAAAGTTTGAAATCATTAAACTAGGAAAGATAGAGATGGGTTTAGTACTCTTTTTCCACCAAAAAAAAAAAAATGAACACACAAAAAAACTAAAATTAAAAAAAAAATAAATAAAAACTATAATGAAGCTCTTTTTTAGATTTTCCATGTGAAATATGGATATATACCTGCATGTTGTTGTATCTGTTGAAAGTCTTGAAGCAGAGAGGGCATGAGAACTGAGTTGGGCCAATCAGAATCTGGGCAGGGGTTGGGATCCAGTACTGCCCCTTGTTTAGTGGACTACTAGGGGACCAATCGGAATTCTCCACAGTCACTACCTGTTCTTCCTTCTCAAAATTTGAGATCTGCTGATGATCAGATATAGGGCTAGGGAGCCCTAAATGTAAAGCCACTGTCACACTTTCTCCCTCCCTGTCCACTTCCATGGGGTTGTTGTCATATGAATCTTGGTCTTGATTAGGTCTTGTTGGGCTTAAGCTGAGGAGAGGTAGGGCTTCTCTAAGGGGAGGAGAGGAGGGAGGAGAGAGAGTGGAGAAGTAGGAATTATTAGTATTATTGTTGTTGTTGTTGTTGTTGAAGTTGGTAGAGTAGAAGTTGAGGGTGTAAGGGTAATATTGGAAAGATGAGGTTGAAGAAGTGGTGGTGGTGGTGGTGGTGGGAGAGGAGAAGTAATGGTGGTGGTGGAAATTAGGGTTAGGGTTAGGGTTGAAGTTGAAGGAACCATTGAAGTAATTGGGGAAGGGATCAGTCATGGTGGGGAAAGATTTTTGTGGAAGGGAGGGGAACAGTTGTGTAGATTAGGAGAGAGAGACAGAGAGAGAAAGAGAGAGAGGGCAAAAGTTTAAAAGGTGGAGGCTGAACAAAAACACCAAATTAATAGAAGAGTACTGAGGGTAAAAAGTACCGTAGGAAAATTTAAAGAAAGAAATGAGAGAAATGAAAGTTGATAAAGTAAAACCCAATTGGAGGAAAAAAGGAGGGACAAGATGTCACTTGTGAGGTGTGACTAAACAAGAGAGAAAATATGCCAAAGCAAAGGGTAGACAGACAGAGAGTGAGAACAGAGAAGAATGGGTGGGTTGGTTGGTGTGAATGTGATAAGATCGGAACTTGAAATATCATAAATAGGGCCGTAAAAGAACTGAGTTGTTCGCGAGCAGCTTGTGACTCAACGCGTTAAGGCTCGTCTTATTCAATAATTGTGCCGAGCTCGAGCTCAAACTCGAGTTTTGGACTTGTTTAGGGAACTAGCTCAGAAAAACTCAAATCGTTTATATAGGTTCGGCTCATTTGAAAAAGCTCTCGTTAAATAAATTGTACTAGCTCGTCTCTGTAAGGGCTCAAACTCGATTTTCGACTCGTTTAGTAAACCAGCCGAGCTCAGGCTCTACAGAGCTGGACTCGACTTGGCTCGTTTACACCCCGGTCCACAAACAACTTCGGGTTAACTTACTCATTTTCTTAACAACAATGTTATAGGTACACTACACATGCATACAAAGCTGATGGGACAGATGAAGAGAAACTTATTTCTTTAGGTGGCCCACACATTGAGTTTATTCTCATCTATCACATCAGCTTGGTATGCATGTGATGTGCATAAATGGTATACTCATATCATTTTCTGAAACACTTCTTTTTGGTTTACGTCTTCTTTTGTAGAATTAATATTGAAGGGGTGCTTTGGGTAATAATCCGGATTATGGTTTTTTGGTTTCGTCTTTATTCAAAAAAATTTGCATTTATTATTTTCGCGTCAAGATTTTGTAGTTTCTGGATTCCTCTCGACGAGACGAATCTAACAAGTATAAAATTATGGTCAAAACTCAAATTTTTTTAATAAAGCCAAAATACTTGGATTATTGGCCAATAATCCAAGTATTTTGGCTTTATTCAAAAAAATATTTGGTTTGACCATAAATTTATACTTGTTAGATTCGTTTCGCCGAGAGGAATCCAAAAACCACAAAATCTTGACGCGAAACTAACAAATTCAAAAAAAAAATTGAATAAAGACGAAACCAAAAAAACCAAAAAAACCATAATTCGGATTGTTACCCAAAGTAGGCCGAAGATTTTAGAGGAGTTATCCTTGACGATCCTCCACCATCTAATTCTACTGCAATCCCAAAATAATTGTCCGGATTCCAAAATAGGAATTTGAAAAGTACATTTTATTAAGAAAAAATTTCAAATTTTTTTATTAATTAAATGTAATCAATAATATTTAGTAGCCAAAAATTTGAATTGTTTTTTGACACAAAAATTTATGTTTATTTATCATTTTTTGAACCGGATAATCTTTTTGGACAGAGGTATAGTACTCCATCCGTCCCCATTTTATAGTCCCACTTGACATTTTTTGTTGGTCTAAAAATATTGTCCAAATTCAAAACTAAATGAGTAATAAAAATAATAAAAAAAGTAATAAAATGTAATACTTGAATGGTAAAATGAGAAAAACAGGCTTTCAAAAGTGTAATGATTATGTCCCCTTATCAAGTTGAAATTCCAAAAGGGACTATAAAATGAGAACGGAGGGATTATGATCATGTTCGGTTTGGGGTTTTGGATTTGGGATTTGGGTTTTGAGTAGAGAGAGAAATAAGAGTAATAATTGAGCATGCTCGGAGACCCACTTTTGGGTCCACACGAGTGATTTGAACCATTCATTATTCTTAGAACATTTTTTTGATTGAAACTATGGGACTTTAGTTCAAACACTTTTAACCGTCCGATTAAACTGAAATTTTGTGGGGCTTCTCAAAAAAATGTTCTAAGAATAAGGAAAGGTTTAGATCACTCGTGTGAGACCCAAAAATGAATTCCTGAGTATGGTCTGGATATTTCTAGACATACCCATCGGTACCCATAAGTTTTTCCATAGTTAAATGATTGAGACTGTCACTGAATTAATGTGTCTTTCACTTCAAAACGAAACACTTGTCTAATCACCGATGTTTTTGGTCATGAAAAAACACCAATACAGTCTTCGTAAATACTCCTAATAAATGTAAGGAGGATAAATAGGTAAGGGGAGTGAAGAAAAGCCAAAAGACAAAAGTCAGGAAACTAGGGTTTGATGTTGTCCATTACCCCACTCCACACCAGCCGTGTACTGTAGAGAGAGAGAGAGAGAGAGCCATACAATACAACAGCTTGTCTTGGGGGGAGAGAGAGAGAGAAAGAGAGAGAGGTGTTGGATTGGATCCTTCTCCCGGCATTTGCTTTGATGGGCGAGCTCTGGTCGGGTTGGCTCACCACCCAGCCGAGACTACTGTTCCACTCTTCACACTTCGTACTTCATACACTCTCTCTCTCTCTCTCTCTCTCTCTCTCTCTTACGTACATGCACATCAAAGTTTTACTGTTCCAATCGTCACTCTCACTCTAAAACTCCCCAGCGGTCTTGAAAGTTCAACAACCCATCAATAAACATGCCACAAACTGACAAACACATGTACATATACGCCCAAAAAATTACTCCACTTTGTCCCGAAATGGTAGCCCAATTCGTAAAACGATGAGTTATAAATAATTACTGTGTTTGGTTGTTAATTTTGAGAAAACAAGATTTGAATCTTTTTTTTATGAATTAAAATATGAATTAAAAAAGGTCATTGATTTCTAACAAATTGCTATAAAAAAAAACATTTGATTTTTTTAAAAAAAAATAAATTATTATTAACTTATTCTTTTTGCGAACCGAGCTATCATTTTGAGGCGATTTAGTACTTCCAATACAATCTCAATAAGATGTAATTCAAATATCTATTCCATCACACATTTGGCATGGAGTCCAAGATAATTGTACAGAATCCATCTCAATGTGGGTTGGAAAAGAGCTTGGGAAACCGCGTGCCACTGTTTCAAAGGCACCGAATAGAAAAATGATATGGGCACACCACATGCATACCAAGGTGATGTGGCAAATAAAGAGAAACTCAATGTGTGGCCCACACTACTACAAAAAGGTACAAAGATCACGGTCTTTTGGTGTGATCTTTTACTTTTAATCTCAGTTGAAAAACCGTGATCGAATCTAGTGTGATTAAAAGTCCGCACCTGTAAAGACCCGGAATTTCATGAAAATTCTTTTTATCTTCTATTCATTTTAAGTAATGTGAATAAGTTGATTGATATTTTAAAATGTATTTCTTTCTAAGTATTATATGGGTGTGTATATCTTGGTACGAATACGTATTACAATGTTGTGTGGGTGTTTGGAGATATTAAGAATGTGTTAGAAATGATCGGGGTTCGAATTGGTGAAGTTGGTAAAAATTTAGAATTTTTTTCACTCTTGATACCGGTATGGGTTTTTCTTGATACCGGTATCCAGCCTCATTTTTAGCCTTCAGAAATTCTAGATACCGGTATGAGTTTTTCTTGATACCGGTATCCAGCTTTATTTTTAGTCATCAGAAACTCTAGATACCGGTATGGCCTTTTCTTGATACCGGTATCCAGCTGCATTTTTCTGCGATTTTGAGCCCGACATTTTCTTCTATAAATAGGGCCTTGTATCCATTTCTTCACTCCTAAACCACGAAACAAACCCTAGAAACACCCCTCTACCTTCTCTCTTCACCCCCACCTCAAATCTTGTGATTTTAACCTCATTCCATCACAAAACTTCAAGATCTACACATTGGATTCGTGATTCTCCCTTGGATTTCGGGTTTTGCACTCTAGGAGGTAAGAACACTTGATTTGGGTCTTGTTCTTGCTCCATTCACGTTTTTCCCTCTCTCTCTTTGATTGTGAGTGTAACCTCACCCTTGTAACTCATTTTTGACATGATCTTGTCTTTTGTATGCGTAGTGGAGCTTCGGTAGAAGTTGTTCTTGAAGTTTGGAGTCTAAATCACTTGGATACTATAGGGTTTTGCTCAAAACCCATATTGGTAGGGGAATATCTACTCTCTCTAGTTGTATACTTGTGATGTGCTGTACATATCTCTTCCTTGGCTTCAATTTCACTAAAAATCATGTTTCCCCCTTTATGTGGGTTTTCCTAACTTAAATTCTTTGATCTATGAAATTTGTTGTCGATTGATGAAATTAGGAATGAAATTGGTCTTCCTCCATGTTTAATTGTTGCTTAGCGTTTCTAATTTGAGCCTAAACTATCTTATTTGTGATTGGGTTGAAATTCCACACCTTAGAGGTGAAAATCTGCACAGTGTACTATTCATTGGTTGCTGTCCAAACTTCCCAGCTGCTGCCCTTGTCGTTTGGGTGGTATTCGGCCACCCTTTGATGCCCGTTTGGTTCCCGATCGCTTATTCCTTCATATATTTGACCTTTGGTATCATTTCTCACTCACGTTTGACTCGAGGATTATGGTTTTATGAATAAATATGTCATCTTACGTCACATGAAAGTTTGTTGGTTTTTAGAAGGTGTGTGTACGTGCGTGTGGCAAGATTTGTCGAAAGAAATGTGTTGGTGAAATAGACTTGGATATTTAAAATGGTTTTGACTTTGAAATGAGGTTTTTAACGAAATGGTTTAAAAAGAACGAATTACATTATCGATACATTTATGCATTTGGGAGATAGATTAAAACGCGTGGACGTATTGAATGCTTATAGAACGACATAGTAAGAAAGGGATGCGTGCGTTGGTATACTAATGCCTGTAAATGTTTAAGTGAGTTGGTAAGCACGTTGATTATGAATACTAGTGTGATGCCGTGTTGGGGAATATGATTGGTTCGTAGACACGTCTTTGATAGAAATGAGGGAACATTTAATGATTTAAGAGA
The DNA here is from genome assembly GCA_020921065.1 of Vaccinium darrowii. Lineage (NCBI taxonomy): Eukaryota > Viridiplantae > Streptophyta > Magnoliopsida > Ericales > Ericaceae > Vaccinium > Vaccinium darrowii. Next base: position 6,180,790 of record CM037156.1, read on the forward strand.
ATGAATGAGTTTATGAACGGAAAAGACATCATGTGTTGCGTGGTGAATGGGTAGGTCTTGTGACAAAGCGATATTTTGGTATTGAGAACTTGTGAAAATATCTTTTGTTTAAAACCTTCGGTATTCTACGGAATCAACGAAGTGTATGATGCCTCTACCTTCGGGTATTGAGAAGGAGATGAGTTTCTGGTATTTGGGCACAAATCAACGGACCTTAATCTCATTTTGAAAACTCTAATTTTTTTTCATGAACTCGTGCTGCGTCACCAGGGAAGGTCATGAGTCTATACATTAGTATAGCATTGCGCTTTGGGAGCGTTGTTTATTAAAATTACCTGTGTATCGGGTGAGGCAGGCGGAGCCTATGGAATCCAGCTTAGGGATTGAATTAGACTGAGGCAGGCGGAGCCTATGGAATCCAGCTTAGGGATTGGATTAGACTGAGGCAGGCGGAGATTGGATTAGACTGAGGCAGGCGGAGCCTATGGAATCCAGCTTAGGGATTGGATTAGACTGAGGCAGGCGGAGCCTATGGAATCCAGCTTAGGGATTAAATCACTAGTATTTATGAAAAGTGATGGTTATTCTTCAATGAAAGAAAGGATGATGAGATGTCTGGGTCATATGAGAGGGAAACGGTCCCTGAATCTATATAAGGTATACGGAGTGTGTGATATTTGGAAAGGGTTAAACTCCCTATTGATATTATTACACATGTATCGGGCCATGGGTGGTAACGGTGTACGGATGCTATTATAGTGTAGTGCTCGTATGGCAAGTCATGCGTGGAAACATCCCTCGGTATGTCAAATGATAGATGACTATTACCTGTGATTGGACACTTTGGTGACACTTTGGTTACATATAATGTCTTGGGTGATTTTGATAAAACTAATGGATATGTGATTGGTGTTTGGACGCTCGAATGACATTCCTTGTTGGGACACTTAACTGTATTTTGGACACCTGGTTTCTTTTGGACACTTCGACATTTCTATGTTCATCATGATTTGTTTGGTTATCACTATGCATATTCGTTCATTCTATTGATATAACTAAGGCCCATGTGCATATATCACCTTTATACACCTAGAGTTTGTAGAATATTTCTCCTACTGGGCTAGTTTAGCTCAACCTATCATTTTCAGGTACACGTTGACGAGCATGGTGTGGGATGCATTAGTGTGCGTGCATGGCATGGACTTTTGGGAAAGCACCAAGATTTCAAGCTACTTAAACATTTTTGTTTATCTCTAGTGTTTGAGAGACTATGATGTAAACTATGAACTCATGTACTTTTGAATTTTAAATTTGTAGGAAACTTTGTGTATTGGTTATTGTATTACTTGGGACGGAAACTTCAAACTTTGGACGTTAAATTTGGAATATTTAACTGGCTTGACTTTTTAAAAGCATTTGATCATGGAAATCTATTGAGAACTTGACTTTTCAAATGGGGAAATGTTTGACTTTTGATTTGTCCAGCGTGGAGTCATGAGGTAATTTAGCTATAAAATTGAGGGCGTGACAGCACCTTTCAATCACGGTTCTTGACCGTGATGAAAAACTCATGAAAAAACAGTGATTAAAACAAAAAAAAAGCTGTGATCTTTGACAACATAACATCTCAGTTTTACCTAAAAACTGTGATTGTTTACAGAGAAATCATCTCAGTTTTTAGTAAAACCATGATTAAAAACTGAAAAAAACCGTGATGGAAAAGGATAAAACCGTGATCTTTCACTATATCACATCACAGTTTTTTAGGTAGTTAAAGAACTCGCTTTTTGGTGAAACCGTGATCATTACTATTGGTATTATATATATATATATACAAAGCTTACAACATTTTTTGTACATATATATTTGCCACCTTCAGGAATAAGGCTACAAAACATATCAAAGCAATATCATATATAAAACCAATTTAACCAATATCCAAATTCACAAGTATCTTATACGTACATAAACCCAATTCAATCAAGCAAATGTACGTGGTAAAACAAAAAAAAAAAAAAAATTTGACATAGTTTACCACCTATATACTAGGTGAAACCAAGCAAACTACAGTGCAAACTAGGTGCTGAAATTGCACTGTTCGGACATGAAAAACAAAGTCGTGGTAAGCAGAAAACTGTCGTGTGTGCTGATGATCAGGGGGAAAATTGGTGGCTCCCATCACAGTTGTTGCTCTATTGTGTGCACAACCAAAATCCAGCGTCTTTGATCTTCATGGTCCATAACAAAAAGTAGGATACTCCACGAAAGCATCAATCTGTAAGGGAAAAAAAAGTAAGAACAATCAACCATCAATAGAAAAAAACAAAAGTCGTAGCAAAAATTTGAATCATGTGATGAAGAATCGAAATGCAACAAACTCCTAGTAAAACATGGAGTACCAATCAAGTTTACTGTCTACCAATCAAGTACCAATCAAGTTGACTGCGGCCTCCATGAAGAGCAACTGGATGCAAACCTTGTGCTACCAATGCTTCTGCAACTTCATCACTCCTAGTCTGAAGTAAAAACCAGATTCAAGTACAAAAACATTGGCAAACAACCCAGAACAACAGAATCTTCTGCTCATTCAAGTAAAAACACTAAATGACAAAACTAATGACATGGAAAAAAAAGTAGCAAAGACTACAAAGTACAGCCACATCGTGACTTCATTTCCTAAAACCACCTATCTTATTCTAGAATTGCTTTACAGAAAAGTTTAGAGAACTCTGAATGTCGGTCTGGCCATAAAATTGGAACTGAGCAGTTGGAAATCTAAAGACACTAAGCATGAGCTGCAATAAAGAATGCCTGTTTGTACTAAAACATAACCATGTGACTGTATCAACCTGCGTGGTGCAAACAAAGAGGGTAGATGGTATACTATGATGAAACAAATTAAGGCTGAAACAATGATATACGTACTCTTGAACCTACATAATTCATAAATATACATCAATGAATCTACAATACCTTCCTCTCGACAAAAACAATGGTCAAAGGAAATGGGTGGCCAGATCTTTCAGCTTGAGTGGACTCCCCAACAAGAAGCGTTAGAAGCCGGTCGATCTATAACACATCAAAAACTGAATTAATTATAAGCTAACACTAAAGCTAATCATCCCATCTATGCCAATGCTAGTATTAGGGTCGATACTTGTATGTGATATTGAAGCTTATAAATCAGCAATAATTTCCCATAACCAAGCAAAACTAAAATAACCAAAGCCAACTCACATATCCAGACACTCGCGTAAATAACAATATATTGATACGACAAGTTGAGGCAATTCGACTACTAGTTGAACCAGCTGTTCCTTAGTTTAGGAAACAATTTAAAGCTCGTCAGCTAAAATCCATGATAAATTGAACTTAATTACCAAGCGAAAAACTTGCACCAACACACTTGAGCTCTTCAGCCATAATCACCATTCGCCTCCATACACGGTTTGCAAATCCTGTCACATGGTTAGTTTAGCATTACCACAGAAAAATCTAATTTGAGGAGTCACTTTAAAAGAGAGCTAATTCATAATGACAAGAACAAGAAAGAGGAAGCTGAGCACAAAAACTTTGTTAAATGTTGTGTTACCCATACACTCTCCTATCCAGATTTTTGTTCACCATTTCACGAATCTTCTCACTCCAATATTTGTTCATGATACTCTGCTAAACCCTTTTCTATGTTGTGAACTTAAGCCCCATTTTATCACACTTTATTCTCGTTGAGGAATTTTGTCAAACAGTTCATGAGCATAGAACACTTGCCTACCAAGCACTCAAAAGAGGAATTTCGAGAGAACGAAGGATGTGTACAAACGGAAACGCATATTAAACAGAAAATCTCGATCGAACAAACCTTGATACGAGATAAGTATTGAAAATAAAGAAAACGAGATCGAGAAAGAGGTTACAATGCAGAGAGGCTCAATCTGTTATCATCAACAGATAATACAGGGTTTTTGCGGTTTTCCGTCGACCCATCATAGAAACGGACAACTGGATCTCACCACAGTTAAGGGCTTCGATTTGTAAAGACCTTTGAGGAAATTCCTCGTTAAGTTTATGCTTGTTTGAGAGAGAGAGAGAGAGAGAGAGATAGAGAGAGAGAGAGGACATACCTCAGATATGGAGTTTTTTCACCATCAGCTATGGATATCACAGGAAACAAATAGAGAAGCCAGAGGATTTTGGGATTTTGGAGAGAGAGACCAGAGAAGCCCTTTAGATTTTGTTTGGATTTCGTTTCAGCGCCGAAAGGATTTGGGAAATTAGGTTTGGCGCCAATTTTCCTTTTATACCAAGTAAGAAATTTAGTGCATGTGTCACACCATATGCCTATGCACCCAACGGTACAAATTGCCGTAAAATTGTACTACTCGACGGTCGTCAGAATATTTTTCTTCAAATCGGAACCTTCTACGTTTTACGTGGTAGTGATTATACCCTCCACGCAAAAAATGAAGTAAACTAATTATCATTAGGTACTTGATCGAATGAGACAAATTTTTAGTTTATAATGAATCAACATCCCGATAAAAAGGCTTTCGATGCCCGATAGATTTCAAATTTGTCGAGAGTAATTAAAATAGCAATACAGACAAAATGAACGGTTTGGATCGTCATAATTGTGTTGCGGCCATGTGGCTAATGTACATTATCCTATAGCATAATAGATTGGTTCATAACCAAGTATGTTCAATGTACAAGATTACAAAGCAGGTGCATACTCGATTTCTCGAATGTTCGATCTAAACCGTTACGATTTCATATCTTATCAAATCTGCTATTCTCCCCGAAAACGGTGACGATCAAATGTCTGCAACCACCTGATCGAATAACATTCGGTGCATCTATGAGCAATAATGTCCTATAATGCATGACTCGACGTTCATTAGAGTAGTTTTTTCGAATCGGAACCGTCTAGATTTTAAGTGGGAGTGATTATATCCTCCTTGCAAAAAATGAAGTGATTTAATTATAGTTACGTACTTGATCGAAGGGGACAAATTGTCGATTGATAATGAATCAGCGTACCGATGAAAGGGCTTTCAATACCCGATAGACTTCAAATTTGGCGAGAGTGATTATAACAGCAAGACAAACATAGTGAACGGTGTAGATCGTCATAATTGTGTTGCGATCATGTGGCTAGCGCATAATATAATCAAAATTTTATATATATTACGTAATTAAAGTAATTCAATTTTCACCTATCAATTCAAAAATCAAATTATTTGTTTTCATTATTAAAAAATTCATTTTTTTCTCATTTTTTAAAAAATAAAATAAAATTTATTTCATAAAAATGTTTTTTTGACTTATTACGTAATTAAAAAAATCCAATTTTCACATATCAATTCAAAAGTCAAAATATTCATTTTTATTATTTAAAATTTTATTTTTCCTCATTTTTGAAATAAAATTAAATTTATTTTATAAAAATGTATTTTTGACTTATTATGGCCTTTGGGCCATTAGTCAAAATTTCAAAATTTATATTTTTTTGTGATCAAAATTTTATTTTTATTTTCCCCATAATTTTTTTCATTTTTGTTATTCATAAATTCATTTTAAATTTCCCCTCACTTTTTTCCCTTATTATGGCATTTGACAACTCAATTTATTTAATACAAATGTATTTTTGATTATTTATTTATTTATTTATGTCCGTGCCGTGCTTGTGCTGACTCCCGTGCCCGTGTGAGTCTTGTGAAGCTAAAAAAATACTTCTAAAATATTGTCATTACTTTTTAAAAGTTGATAATTACAACAAAAAATTAACACATTTAATTCAAAAATACCAAACACATTTGGCAGCAAGTTTGAAGGGATCCAATATTCCAAACACGGGGATTGGGATTGGCGGCAAATAAAAAATGGGATTGGCGGCAAACAAGGAGATTGGGATCCAATATTCCAATATTGCAGCTTTGGTTTTTTAAAAAATTGGATTGGCGGCAAAAGGGAATCTCTTTTTCATGTTGGATTGTACAAATCCCATTCACTAACACAAGTTGCACAACCAAAAAATAATTCTTTTTAATCTTTGTGATTATCAAAAAATACATACAAATAAATTATTTAAATTTTTTTTTTTGCCTTGTGACGTGCCCGTGCCGAGCCGCCGTGTCGTGCCGCGCCAGGCCAAACATGAAAAAAAAATATTTTTAAAGCTTATTTTATTTTTTTTCCCAAACTCTCTCTCTCTCTCTCTCTCTCTCTCTCTCTCTCTCTCTCTCTCTTAAAATTAAAATATAAATTAAAATAAAATAAAATAAATCAATAAAATTTTTGTAACTTTTTTTCCCCTCTTGTGTATTTTTTTGTTCATGACTTAATTTTTTTAAAACTTGATATAAATATATCATTCACTAGCACAAGTTACACAACCAAAAAATAATTCTTTTTTATTTTTGTGATTATCAAAAAATACATAAAAATAAATTATTTAACAAATTTTTTTTTGCCTTGTGCCGTGTCCGTGCCGAGCCGCTGTGTCGTGCCGTGCCAGGCCAACTTTCGTGCTCGTGCCGTGCCGCGCCAGGCCAACTTCCGTGCTCGTGCTGTGCCGTGCCAGGCCAACTTCCGTAGTTACAATTTTGGCACCTATCGGATGTGGTATCCAGCCAGAGATGAAAAATTGTATGCCAAAATATATACTTATTTCTTTTCTCTTTTTTTTTTTCGATTTACCAAAAAAAAAAAAAAAACTTCTTTCCATCTCGGTTTTTCAAAAAAAGTTTTCCATCTCAGTTCTTGTTAAAAACGAGATATATTCTCCTATTTACAATCACACTTTATATGTCAAAATACTTCATTCTATCTCGCTTTTTCAAAAAAACTTTTCAATCTCGGTCCTGGTTAAAAGCGAGATATATTTTCCTACTTACAATCACACTTTTTAAAGGACAGAGATTAAAGCTTAATTTTCTTTTCTTTTTCAATCACGTTTTTTAGATGACCGAGATTAAAAGTGTTTTTCATCTCAGTTTATAAACTTAACCGTGATAAAAAATCTAGCTCTTATTTTTTTATCACGCTTTTACAGAAACTGAGATCTTTCTTATTTTTTAAGCGTGATCTTTAGACCTTTTTGTAGTAGTGCCACCTGAAATGTTGAGTTTCTCCTTATTCGCCACATCACTTTGGTGTGCGTGTGATGTGCAAGTATGGTGTACCCATAGTATTGTTGCACCGAATAACATCTCTATATACACACACAATTAGATTGGATTCTACACACATTAGTTGTGCAGTATACGAGGGCAAGACAGTTAATATGAATGTAATTGTATGTATAAGGTATTTGTGTAAACGTGCGTGGTTGTAGACTTTTGAGAAATCCAATTCTAAAACTACATTAGTATTGTAGTACTCTAAGCAAAGCTTCGTGCCATTTCAATAATTCTAATGATATTTATTCTTCATCGATTTGTGATTTCACAGTGTAAACTTATACTGACTACTTTCATTTTAATTTGTAGAACATAATTTTAGTACAAAGAAAAGCTATAGTAAAAAAAAAAAAAAAAATCCTTAGGGCTATCAAATTTGGGATCAATTTACGCGAAGCTTTTTCTGACTTTAATTAGGCTACTCAATAGTGGACAGTGGGATTATTTTTCCACATTTTGTTGAGATACGTGTAATTTGGTCAGTACGAGATAAACCTAAACTTTGGGAAAAAAAAGTTTAAAGTGACAAACCATTCTACAACCACACACACTTAACAAACAACTTCTCACGCGCGCACACACACGCACACATTGGTTCCACACACCGGGGAAGCAGTGTGAGACCCTCACATTGAATGTGAGTTTATGTACAACAAAACGTGTGGAAATTTTATATGTAGGGGCCGGGTGAGGGAGAGAGATAGGAATACACCGTGGGGTGTATTGAAGTACTTCTAAAAAAAAGTACATTGGACACGTAAATACAGTGGGGCAAGATTTAGCAGCTATATGTACCAGCATGGACACCTTCACTCTGTAGATCCTTCCTTCTTCTGAGTGAGGGCATGGATATTCAAGTCAAAAGCTAAAGCTGTCAACAGTCCGAGTTGGTGTGGATTAATATGAATCCAAGAACTGAACCAAAATTTTACGGTTCAAGAAAAGGCAATTCGTGTCCGGACCAAAAATCTACGGTCCGGTTTAGAAACAATAAAAAATACTCACGGTTCGGTTCACGATTCATCTACGGATTAATTCATTCTACAAAGTTAAAAAATAGATTCCAAATTCCAAATTCAAAGCCCAGATAAAAAAAAAAAAAAAAAGATTCAATACCATTACAAAATTTAAAAATAGATTCAAGTACAATTACAATCCCTAACATTCAAAATGATTCAACACTTTAGAAGTTGATCTTCCTTTGGATTTAGGATCAGTTATCTGACTATCGTTATCAGATATACCAATTCCTGGCTCAAACATAACATCTGCATCACTCTCCATGGCCTCATCCCCATTCCTTAAGGTCCCAGTAGCATGCCTTTTTTTTTTTTTTTTTTTTACGAATATCATTATATACAACATTCAGCCATTTAGGGTAAATAACTAAGAATAATATGTTAAATTATAATTGATAGGCACGCAGTATCGTAGATATAAGTGCCTAAATAGGGTAGTTTTAACACGTTGTTATCTAATTTATTCCCTATTTTCCACTTGATGCGTTGCTTTGGTATGTTTTTGTGTTTTTGTTAATTCTCAGGAAAATAAGGCTGTTTTAGCGCCAAGATTGGATTGCAGAGACTTGAAGGCCGTGACGGAATGTGGGAGCAAGCAAGGCTGTGGAGACTAAGGGGTGAAGTTAATTGCTCGAGGAAAGCAAATGGTACCGCCGGGAGCGCTACATGATTTTGAAGGAGCGCTCATGAATGACACAAGAGGGCTCATTAAGTGAACAGTGCCTTGGGGAGCGCTACACCAAAATGGGTGTAGCGCTACTGAGAGGTTTAGTGGTCAACGGTCAATGGTCAAGTCAACCGGGCCAACGGAGTTAATCGGTTAGGGAGCGCTACACCAAAATTGGTGTAGCGCTCCCGAGGGCTTAAGCGGCATAGGAAACGGTGGCGTTTGGTCCTCGTGCAATGCGATTTTATTTTCTTTTACGATTTTTAATTGTAAATTAAAGGGGATTACTATAAAAACCCTGTTATAACTCGAAATTAGGGTTCCACACTTCATAACTTAGGCTTTATTTTCTTAACTTTGGCTGCTGTTCTTAGGATTATTTTTCAGATTCAAGTCTAATTCAAGTTCTTGAAGTTTTCCAGCATTTTGGAATCTTGGTGTTCGAATCCGTTCTTCTCATGCAAGTTTGTGGTATCATATTTTATTTTTATTTCAATTGCTAAAATCATGTTTAGTTCTAAATATATGTTTTGTTGTGTCCGTTGAAAGCATGAGTGAGTAATTTCGTAGAGTGCGGCCGCAGGGCGAAGGCGTCCTGTGGCTAGTTTAATTAATGTTTTTACCTCGGGTTCAAATTAATTTAATTTTTAAGCAATTTTAGAAGACGAAAACTCTTCTAACAAACAAAACCCAGGCATCGCCGGAATTCGAATGCGCACGGAAACTGGTGACAGGTGGTGCGCATTTGTTAGGGATCCTTTTTCCTATTCTGAAATCAACAATTTGAATAATTGTGGCCCGAGTAAACATTGGTTAGGCTAGTTGCGGACGCTGGGCTTCCACGGCTGTACTCGCCTTTTCAAATCCATATTTAGTTAATTTAGTTTGGTAATCGAGTTAGTAAATCAACCTCATTAAACAAGGGGTGGCTACCTAAGAGCCAAGATAAATTGTGAACCCGTCATCTTTGAGTCCTGCACACGTTCGTTCGTCTCTGTGGTTCGACTCCGGTATTTCCGGATATTATGCTACATCGGTCGAGAATCCTACGCTTGGGACGCGTCTTTATTTTAAGTCACTCGGTCGGTCAAGCAATAATTCTTATCCCAATATATTTGGTATATATATTATTTTTACTATTTTTTTTATTTTTTTACTTATAAAATTCTCACGGTCCGGTTTGTTTATGAAAATCATGGACCGAACCACGCGTCACGGTCTGTTTTTTTTTTTAATTACAGCCCTATCAGAAAAAAGTAGAGCCACCAACTGTGATAGCAGGGATAGAGTCACGATTTTAATTTCAAAGTACCTTAATTTAAAGTTCTGGCAAAATTTTAAAGTCTGGCAAATTTAATGATACCCCTTGAGGTTCTTGCTTATGACCGATGATGGTAGCTTGCAAAGAAAAAATAAACATTGGTGTTGTGGGGGTTGTGATTCTGGGGTTGAACCTTCTGATCGCTTTGAGGATTGGCCCAAGAGCTTTGCCTCAGATGCTTGGCCCAAGAGATTGGTCTAAGGGTTGAGTACTCCACCTGAGAGCTCGACCTAAGGGTGAGCACTCCGCCTGAGGGCTTTGCCTAAGAGTGAACGTTCCGCTTGAGGGTGAGCGCTCCGCCTGAGCACCCCGCCTAAGGGCTAGCGCTCCACCTGAAGGCTCCACCTTGCCTTCGCTTGAGGGCTCTGCCCAAGCCTTTTAATCCTCCTAACAGTTCCGTCTGAGCACTTTCTCTACACACGCAACAACCACATTAGCGCCTAAACGGACCGTGGTAGGTCCGGAAAGACACTCCAATGTTCAAGTGAGATGAGGAAGAAGAAGAAATGTACAAGCAAGAGTTCAGGGTTTTGGGAGTGGAAAGAGGCATAAAGCCATGTAGAGAGGCGTACCCTTTAGAGTTGCTTGTTGTACATTTTATAGTGAACTCTAGACATGTCCTCCAAGCACCGTCGTACCTAGCACGTGCGGTAACCGTTCGGTTGACATCACACTTGACGTTTCGGATAAGAGCAGTTACACGCACATGAGCTGAGCTGTCCTTTGACACATGTCACAATTGTTTAGCTAATATCACATCTAATATTTCGGATAGGAATGAAAATGGTAACACGTGAGCAAGTTGAGTTGCCTTTTGATGTCTTGATGTGTCATACCGGCCAAGACAAGCTTGGGGAGTGTCCAAACCCACCGGTTTGGCCCGAGTAGTATTGTTCGGCTCCAATTTTGATGACATGAAGAGTTGGTCCGAACCCACTAGTTCGGCCACGTGTTACATATGTGTTCCGGTTCGGCCATATTTGTTCTGGCCCTACCATGTTTGATGGTTCGGCCATGTGCTCCTGTTCAAACATGCCGGACGAGTGAGCCTAGTAAATCTATTGATCCGTTAGCCATTGAGAATTGTATAATTCAGCTTATTCACGGCTCAAACGGTATAAATAAGTCACACAGGCCAACTTGGAAACGGGCTTCTGTACGATACTCATCGCTGTTTCGGAAACAATAGATTTGTTAATATCTTTTAGTAGGAAATTTCATTTTTGTTGTCATCTGTTTTGACAACATTATATTTCTTTCTAGTTTTTTATTCTGCCAATTATTTCTGAATTTCCAGGTTTGGTAATTTTTGTAATTTCTTTGATTTCAACTTAATTAACAAGTCAAATCTTTTTTTTATTTGTTTCCTAGTTGATCTAGGGTTGCTTTGATACTATAAGTATCATTGTAAGCCTAATAGCAGAATTTTTTTTTTTGAATTGAGAAAATCGAGATTTATTTTAATATTGTTTGTTCAAAGAGGGAGTACCTCTAGCTCAAACATTGTTCACATTTACTTCTTGCAAATAATTTCATAAAAGGAGGCTACCCCTCATCATCTTAATTTGGGGTAATAATATGGGCTCATTAAACGCAGAATCCCATTCGGAGTGGATCCTCTTAGATGTAGATATGTTGATAGAGGTGGCACTTGTTGTGTCAAATAACCTTAGCTTCCCTAATCCCTTAGGATTGAGAATAACCGCAGGATTGGGACTCTTCATGGTAATCCCTGTAGGGATAGGGGCGGTGCAATAGAGTCCCTGGATACTTCGAATTCCTTTTGAGGTGGTTGCTCTGTTTACTGTTATAATTTCCTGTGTTCATGTAACGCCTCTAATTTCGGGTACGTTAATTTTTTTTTTTTGATCAGGAACAAGATTTTATTAAAAACTCAACAAATGGTACATCGTGGAAAAAGCCACAACCAAACACAAAGCAAGGATCTAGCACCATCAGAGTACACGTTACAAAAAGTGAAGTGCAACTCATTACAAAATACTTAGTACGGTTTGAGAAATTAATATTACAGATCCAACATTAAAAATAAAGGGGTGGGTTCTACAGATTAAGGTTGAACTCTGGATTTCATGGCTCCTCTTGAGCCTGGTCTGCCGGAAAACCCTCGGCTCTAAAATAACCGTCTCCTTCGACACCAACAGTACCTGCTTGATCACAGTCTGGCATAATACGTCCGAGTCGCGAAGCAACATCATAGTATTATACCAGGGTCACACAAAGTGTAACACCGTGAGCGATAAATCACTCAATAGCTACTCTAACCCTCCCAACCCTTGCTAAACATACAAGTACAACATATATGATTGAAAAGCAGTGTAGACACCCCGATTTTGAACCCGGGATGCGCTCAAGCAGTCCCTATGATGAAACGGACTAGTCACGATTACCCGAAACTTGTGAGAATGGCTTGAACTTGATTAAAATCAACCAAACACCACCCAAGCAATCAAAAATAGCCCAAACCAACCCAAGCATTGTTGAACCAAACCAAACCATAAATCTGCCACCAAAAACATTGAGCGCTCAATCCATGTACCTTGAGTGCTCAATCCATGTACCTTGAGCGCTCAAACCCCTGAGAAACACCTTGAGCGCTCAAGCCTACGGCTTTGAGCGCTCAACTCTGATCCCAGTCAGGAATCTGCAGAGTATCTCATCATGAGATTTTATGCATGGGAGCGTCTGGGGTGATCTTCTACGATCCTAATACGTATAATACATCCTACATTGCTCTAATCTACCCCTAAAACTACTCCTAACCCACTTTCAAATACAAACCCACTTCCTCTCTCTCCTCTCTTCCCTCCCACTCACTCTCTATAAAAACCACTTACCACCCCTGGTTTCCAGGTTACCAATTTTCATACTCCAGCCCTCAATTCATCCAAAAATCGTTCATCACTCTCACTCTCTACAAAAACCACTTACATTCCATCCAAACCACTTACAAAAACCACTCTCCAAACTCTAAGTTCGATCTTTGATCATCAATCAACCTCACACACTGCACCACCCATCCAGAATACTAACTAGAACATCCATTGTTGTCCACCCCCAAACCCACAATCAAGTTCAAGCCATCAATCAAGTGAAAAAGGTAGTTTATATGTGAAATATCACATTCTGGTTCTTCTGAGGGAGACCAGTAGGTTCAAGCAAGTTCTTTGTACTTGCATTGGGCTTACAAGGTCCAAAATACATAGACAAAACACTTTTAAAATCTGCTGTTACAGCAGGGGTTGAGCGCTCAAGCCTCAGGCCTTGAGCGCTCAAGCCCAGTTCTGGTTAGTCACTGTTTTCGTGCTTCTGGGCTTTATACAAGCTTTTGATCAACATAAAAGGCTATTGAGGTGTTTATTTCATTTTCCAAATAATCTTTTACAACTTAAATGTTCATGCATGTACACCTTTTGGTCTTTTTATGATTTTAATGTTTATAAACCTTGTCTTGAAGGGTAAAACAGTGACTGAATCACTTTTAATCACTTTTTAGTTAATATACTGGAGGTCCTGAGAATCATCAAGAATCTGTTTTCAAGTCAGAAACCAAATAGCCACATTATGGCTTGAGCGCTCAAGGTCATGCCTTTGAGCGCTCAAGCTGTTCTAAGGCCATTTTCTGATTGCTGGTTGCTTCGATGATGGATCGTGTTTAAGCTTCTTTCTGGTGTGTGTGAGTTGTTGTATTCATGTTTATGATTTGAATCTCTCTTTCACATCCCATTTCAAGCATTTCCCTTATTAATTTGTGATGATTCTCCTCTTTTCGTCATTCTTTAAGAGATCAAGCCACCTGTTTTCACCTGATTCTCCATGAAAAATGTTTTATCTATGTTTGATTTTGTAAAGAATGAGCAAAGAAAGTGATGAAAAGGATCAAATTCATAGGAGCCAAAAACTGGTTTGAGCGCTCAATCCATGAGCTTTGAGCGCTCAAACTTGTTTGGTAAGGTTGAGCGCTCAAGCTGTCATCTTTGAGCGCTCAATCCCTATTCTGGGGTCCAGATTGGAAGCCATTTTATCAAGTCTCATGTTCATAATTTCTTGAGTTGTTGAACAGTTTCTGTTGTAATTTATTTCTGTGAATATTTGTTGTAATCTTTCTTTATTATTATCATCCATTCCCATGTAAATCATTATGCACAAGCATCCACGATAAGTTCACATTTTGTATTCTCTTACTATCTACGTGATTCCCATCCCCGATTCCCCATTTTCGTGAATAGAGTTAAATTTCAAACATTTACAAAATTCCACAAAATGTTAAGTAGAGACCGGTTCACGGACCGGGCGAGAGGGGTGCCGTAAAACCCTTCCCCTCTCGTAACCAAACCCCCGAATCCGAAAAATCTTTGGTTCCACCATGATCAGTAAAATCTTTTTCAAATGGGCAAATGAGTCATATTTTTTGGTTTCTCGGGTTCGGACCTCAAATCCGGGTGGCGACTCTAACAATCACAATCTTTTCAAACGTTAAACCGAACCATTTCCGGTGGGCCGTCCACAAGCAGTAATTAAAGGAATAAGCAGGAAATAAATCGTAAAGCAGAAATTAAATAAACACATAGCTGATTTCATTACTAGCCATTAACTTACATGTTCATCTAAGTTCTCAACCTAGAGAACTTTCCTTCCGGTTAACCACTAAGGACTATGACCAATCCGTGATTAAACTCCCCCCTTGCTTGCCCTGACTGGGAGCTCGGATGGAAGGCATAAGTTATTTACTTAATCCAACCGTCAACCGCCTCACAAGGATGAATTTCCCAGGGACTGACTGTACCACTAGGCTACGAGTGACAACTGTCAACTCCTGTAGGTATATAGCCGTGACTCGGTCTATAATACATCCACCCTTTTAACGCCTCAAAATTCAAATGAAGTAATCACAGATTGTCATATCCTAGGGTTTTGAAATCATAGCAGACTACCAAACAATCCTCCGAAACAATCACTTGGCGGAACTGCCATTCAACAACAATCTCGGGGTAGCTCCCCATCAATCAATTCCAATTCACTTTTCCATTAACCTCATCGTCTATGTGATATCCGCGTACGATTACCTAACCCGGGAACCTAGTTGTCCATTCTAACATTCAACACGTTTATGGAAAGTGCACTTAACAGTAGAAGTAAAGCGACAATGATATCACAAGGGTCACAACCGAATGTCTCGATTCACAAGTTCACGAAATTCAAGTAATTGAAAACTAGGGGTCTAAACGTAATAAATTCAAACTATAGGGGCCAAAACGTAATTTACTAAACTATTGGGGTCAAAACGTAATTTAAAGAAAGTAAGAGTCACCAACGTCATTTTAAGTAAGTACAAGGGTGTCCAACATAATTTCACGACTCTAGTGTCCTTAGTGTAATTTACAAACTTTGGGGCCTTTTTGTAAATAAACATAATACAAGGGCAAAAATGTAATTTTGCCACTGACAAGGGTAAATACGTAAAAATACTTTATTTTAGTTAATAAAGTCCTAACTTGTCATAAAATGCAATTCCTTGATTTTTTACTAAGTGCAAAACCACACATTATGTAATTTACACACACAAAGGCAAAATGGTCATTTTACACCCGAAGGGCATTCTGGTCATTTCGTTACACTCCTAAATTTCCATTAGTGACATTTAGTTGATAAAAATAGGTTTCGTAAATGATACATAGTACGTACGCCAAATTTCACAAAATTATACTTTAAACCCCTAACTTTAACACAACGACCAAGAACAAGGTTAAGCACAATAAATTCATGGGGAAACTCATATAAATAGTTAGTAAAGTATTAAACATGCTTGGAATTGTTAAAAACATGAACCACAATGAATTTAAGGTTTACTAAGCACGAAAACCCAATTTGGGGTAAAAAGGGTCATATCGCGTTTTGGCTCGGGTTTCGTGAAACCCTTGACTTGGGGCTTTAACCCATCAACTATAAATTACTTGTGGGGGTGCTTTCCTCCGGAGTGAGCTCTTTTGACCCTTTTGGGGCTGAATGGGTGATGGTAGAAAGGATGGTGCACGCCTGAATTCTTAGCTGTCCGCCGGAGAAGAGGACCTGCACAAGTAGATAACCACGTTAGTACCTAGCCCGGACGGTGGTGGTCCGGGAAGGCACTCCGATGATTAAGTCAGTCACCGGAGGGGAGGAATATGCCAGAGATCTAGAGAGAAGAGTGGAGTTATGAGGTTAGTAAATGAGGAGAGAGGGATCCCCTTTGCAGTAATTGTAGTGAGGTATTTATAGGCTGAGGGGCGTGCGTCCCACGCGTTCGGCGCCCCCCACGCGCCTGTCATTCGTGCTTGGAATGACAGGTGATGTGATCTCCATCTCTGCCACAGACGCCATATTCCTGTTGATGTCATGGCACGAGGGCTCGAGTAGTCGAATCACCTCAAGACGCTCCCCGCCACCCACATGCTCCTGCAGGCGGCGGTGGCAGAGTAGGTGATTGCAGCATTTAATGCTCCACCGTGGAATGTGAAGCGTGCCTAATACGCCTCCCCCGAACCAAGTCAGGTCCGAGCCCCCCGCGTAACCAACGCCAACCGGCTCGGCACGCGAGTGGGCCGGTTCCCCGTGCCCTCGGCAAGTGTCTCGCCGGGGTCCCCAAGGGCAATCCGAGAGCAGTACGGAGGACGCCACATCCTCGGCACCGCTCGCTCGGTCGTTGTCTGTTCAAATCCGTATTTGCCAAGGACCGTGCGCCCACGCTCCATGCCGAGGACGCCGATCGCTCAGCACCATCGAGCTCATGGAGCTCGTGGAGGACGTTGGGTACCTCAGCGTCATGCAACATGCGTAGGTCCGGCCCGACGTAAGTACGACGGTAAAGCTGGCCGGTTGGAGACAGAAAGTAGGACGCGGACTGGCATCGAATCCGGTGCGCCTCCTTCCTATCCGAAGGGAGTGTTTGGTCTCGGAGGAAGGAGACCACAAGCTCCATCCAGCTCGGGCCATAGACGCTGATGGTCATGACGTCCTCGGCACCCTGCTCGAAACTTGGCACCGCTATCTCCCCGAGAGTGATCGTCCGTGTGCCGCCGAGTTCGTTGCACGCCGATCCGAGGGCAGCAAGCGCGTCGGCATGGGCGTTCTTAGCTCGGCCGATATGGGAGAAGTGGATTGTCTTGAATCCCTTTTGTAGTTCCAGGACATGGCTAAGGTATTTTAACATCCGAGCTTCTCCAGAGCCGTAATCGCTGTTCAGCTGATTCACCACAAGCAGGGAGTCACTATAGACCTGTAGCTCGTCCACCCCGAGAGCGAGGGCGAGGCGGAGTCCAGCGATTAAAGCCTCGTACTTGGCTTCGTTGTTAGTAGCTGGAAAGCCAATGCTCATGGCGCACTCATGGAGGGTCCCTTCGGGAGAGATGAGCACAATCCCAGCTCCTGTCCCTCGGCTGTTCGACGCACCATCCACGTGCGTTCGCCATGACTCGCCGGTATAAATGGTAGCTGTGCGGGGTTCATACCGAATGTCGAAGTTGGCCAGCTCCAAGGACCACTTACAGATCCGATCCGAGAGATCCGCCTTTCGCATAACGGTCTTCAAGGGGTACGCCGTGATCACCACGATCGTGTGGCTCTGAAAATAAGGTAGGAGCTTCCTCTTAGCCGTGACCAGTGAAAGTGCCAGCTTCTCGATTGGCAAGTACCTGGTCTCGGCCGGGAGCATCGTTTTGCTCGAGTAGTAAATTGGGAACTGCTCCAAACCCTCCAGCCGGACCAGTGCCGAGCTCACGGCGTGGTCAGATACTGCAAGGTAGAGGTACAGATCTTCGTCTTCCCTCGGCATGACCAGCAGGGGCGCGCGGGCCATGTAGTTTTTAAGCTCGGCCAGCGCCGCGTCACACTCGACAGTCCAGAGTAAGGCCCTTTTGCTGGTCTTGATGGATTGGAAGAAGGGTCGGCAGGCGTCGAACGATTTGCTTATAAAGCGGTTGAGGGCGGCGGCCATCCCCGTCAGCCGCTGCACCTCCTTGATGGTTGACGGCGCTCGGAGCTTCTGAATCGCGTCCAGCTGGTTGGGGTCGGCCTCGATCCCCCGGCGGGTGACAAGGTACCCCAAAAATTTTCTTGAACCGACCCCGAACGCACACTTTTCGGCGTTAAGCTTCAGATTGTGCCTTCTGAGGATGGAAAAGACCTCGCCGAGGTGGGAAAAATGGTCTTCTGCAAATTTGCTCTTCACTACCATGTCGTCAATGTAGGCCTCCATGATGTCGCCGAGCTCCTTGGCGAACATCTTGGAGACCATCCGCTTGTAAGTTGCCCCGGCGTTCTTTAGGCCGAAGGGCATTACCCGATAGCAATATGTACCCCTTGGTGTGATGAAAGCCATCTTCTCGACGTCCATGACATTCATTGCGATTTGGTGGTACCCCCGGTACGCATCCATGAAGCTCAGCCTTGCATGGCCGGCCGTTGCATCGACCAGCTGGTCTATCCGAGGGAGGGGAAAGCAGTCCTTGGGGCATGCGTCGTTAAGGTTCGTGTAGTCCACACACACCCACCACTTCCCATTCTTCTTTTTGACCACCACGGTGTTCGCCAACCACGTGGGGTACATTACCTCTCGGATCGCCTCTGCTTCAACCAGGTGGTCAACCTCTTCCAGGACAGCGTCGTAGTGGATCGCCGAGGACCTTCTCGGCTTTTGTACCACTGGCCTCCTAGCCGGATCAACATTGAGGGCGTGAGTGATGAAATCAGGGTTGACGCCCGGCATTTCATACGGAGTCCACGCAAAGATCTCGATGTTATCCTTGAGGAAAGAGACCAAGTCGTTCCGCTCGGGGTTAGAGAGATCCGAACCGAGCATGAAGTACCTGGTGCCCTCTTCGTTAATGGGCACCTTGACCAATTCCTTGATAGATTTGTCCTCAGCTTTCGAGCCGACGTCGTCGAGAACGGGAGTGCACTTGGGGACCTCAATCCACTGCACCTACTTTGGCGGCCTGCCCTCTCTTCTGTCCTTCGTCCTTCTAGCGAACGGTGTTGACGAAGCACCTCTTCGAGGCCATCTGGTTGCCTCGGATGGTCTCCTGTTTCCCAGTCGTGCCGATGAACCGGACACATTGGTGGAGGGTCGACGTGATGGCCCCCATCGCGTGGAGCCAGCCTCGTCCCAGAATGGCGTTATAGGGGCTCAGGGAATCCACCACGGTGAACTCCACTTCCAAACGCATCGACCCCGCCCAGACCGGGAGGGTGATGCTGCCGAGCGGATATACTGGGAACCCTGAGAACCCCACTAATGGTGTATCGGAGGGGGTAAGCTCATCACGCGTTCGTCCAATGGCCTTGAAGGCCGAGTAGTAAAGGACGTCGGCGGAGCTCCCCTGATCCACCAGGATTCGTCGGACATCCACGTGGTCGATACTGACCTCGATTACCAGAGCGTCGTCGTGCGGAAGTTTAAGCCCGTCTAGATCTTGCTCGGTGAAGAAGATGGTGTATGGATCTAACGGGTCCTCGTACTTTCGCTTCAGCGCTCTGCCGAGCGTCATGACTTGCATGGCCGCCTCCATCTTTTGCAGCTCTGCGTGCATTGAGTCGGCTCGGGCTCTCCCGACCGGGCCATGGATGGTAGCGACCACCCCCGGACGCACTCGGTCTCCCTGCGCCGGTTGCCCCTGCGGTTGTGGGAGGACAGTCAGCTGGTTCGGCTGGGGAGCCGCCCCCCTAAGCACGGTCGGCGTGCGGCCGCGGTCTATCCACTCCTCCATGCGCCCTTCGGCGACTAATCGCTCGAGGTGTGCCTTGAAAGGTCGGCATCCAGTCGTGTAGTGGCCCACCTCATTGTGGTATGTGCACTTCCCTTTCTGGTTGGGATCCGAGCCCATCTTCTCCTCTGGCCAGTAGAACCAACGCTTTCTGCCGATCTCCGCCAGCAACCTGTAGATTGGCATAGTGAAGACGGTGGTTTCGGCGATATAATCATTGTCATTTCGGGGGGGGGTTTTCCCATCCTCCTCCACCTCTGTTGTTTCTGTCGGCGTTCCGTGGACCCTTGTTCCCGAACGCCCCGCCTTGATCATTTCTCCCTTGCCTTAGATTGTTTACTTGTTTCTTCGCATCCCTTGGCGCACTCTTGTTGGAACTCCCCTTTGCCGCTCGGTCAAAGAGCAACTCTTCGAGCTCTCGGAAGCGGTTCACCGTTTCCATCAATTCCACCATGTTCTTTGGGGGCCGCACCATGAGCTCCTTGAAGAGGTCGGAGTGGTCATCGAGTCCATTTTTGAATGAAGTTGAAGCGATCCTCTGATCACAGCCTTCTACGAGGCTGTACACCTCCCAGTACCATGCAATGTACTCCTTCAGGGTCTCATCCGAGCCCCTCTTCATGTTAACAAGCACGTCGAGCGTCTTCGGCTGTGTGTTGCTAGTCACAAACCGAGACGTGAACGCACGTTCCAGCTCATCGAAGCCGTTTATAGACCCCGGGGCGAGCTGGCTGTACCATAGGAGCGCTGCTGTCCTGAGACTCATGGAGAACGTTCGGCACATGAGGGAATCGCTATGGCCGTAGAGCTCAGAGACTAGGCGATATTGCTGGACGTGGGTGATTGCATCCGTCGTTGGCTCATACTTGTCAAATTTTGGGATTTTGAACCCGCGCGGTGGGGTGGCTTCTACAATGGCTCGGGAGAATGGGGACCGCTTCGCTTTCTCCAGCCTTGAATCCGCAGGAGTTAAGCGGTTCAGATCCACCGTTCGGTGCTCTTCATGCGTATGCTTCGCCGGCCCTGCGGTTCGGTTCCACCGGTCGGACCCTTCCACATGCTCGTTACTCCTCTCGGAGGACGGCCTTTTGTTCCGACCTTCATGCCCATCGGCCGCCTCTGACCGAGGGCGACGGCGTCTGGTATCGGGCTCGGCGTGGTAGACCTTCGTTTGGCCAGTCTGGGCATTAACGAGCACGATGCTGCCACCGTCGTTCCGAAGGGTGTACCTGTCTCCTGGCCTCAGACCGTTGTCTCCGTTGTGCTCTGGCCCTGTGGAGACCTCAATAGGGTCGGCGCCCCTGTTTCCGCGTGAACCCTCTCCTCGAACGGTCAGTGCACCGCCGTGGGTGCCACGCCCATCCACCGACCTGCGTTGGCGCCCATCTCCTCCCCGGTCCACCGACCGGTCGTGGTCACGGTCAGTCCTAGGCTCTCCACGTGCTCGGTCATCATGAGCTCGCGGGACGTCCGCCGGGCCCTTTCCTTTGTTGATCTGCTTTTCTACTTCCCGGGCGTATGCCGCGTCTCCTCGGACGTCTGGTGTCCGAGCGCTGGATGCCTTGGCACTGTCCTCCATGTGGTCAGTTCGTTGGGACGGCCTGCCACGTGTATATTGCTGGTGCGAACGCACTATTTCTGATGGGTCGACGAATGCTCTGCCTCGGCGGTCCACTTCCACGACCGCCCGAGACGGGAAAAGACTGGGCCCGGCCCCCACCGTTCGGGGGAGGCCTCCGAGTCCTCGTCCGTCCGCCGGACCTTGAATTCGTTGGCTGATTCCTGGCCTGCTTCATAGCCAGTACCTCTTTCCTAAGCAGCATCAATTCTGCCTCTATGGTGAGAGGGGGAGGAGGAGGAAGAGCCTCGGTGCGTGCTGGAGTTGTGAGGTTGTCGAGAGAGAGAACATTTCCATCCATGCTAAAGAGGATGTTGCTGGGACCAGCATTGCTGGGGCCAGCGCCGTTGGTGGCCACAGTAACTGTTCCGTCTCTGTTGACAACGGGAGAAAGGGTGAGGCCCAAGTCACTTCTGACCTGATGGTATCGGTACCGGTCGGCGGAGCTGCGAAACCCACCGGCGGAGTCAAACGCATCGAGGCCCAAAGTTAGGTTGGTCATTCGAGCAGCTTTCAAAAAGGTTCTGGGGAGAAGAGTCTTTTGGGAGAGTGGAAAGAAACACCACCAATGTGTACAGAGAGGCTGGGAGGAGTGGCTTTTACTGTCCCCAGCAGAGTCGCCAATTGTGGGGGTGCTTTCCTCCGGAGTGAGCTCTTTTGACCCTTTTGGGGCTGAATGGGTGATGGTAGAAAGGATGGTGCACGCCTAAATTCCTAGCTGTCCGCCGGAGAAGAGGACCTGCACAAGTAGATAACCACGTTAGTGCCTAGCCCGGACGGTGGTGGTCCGGGAAGGCACTCCGATGATTAAGTCAGTCACCGGAGGGGAGGAATATGCCATAGATCTAGAGAGAAGAGTGGAGTTATGAGGTTAGTAAATGAGGAGAGAGGGATCCCCTTTGCAGTAATTGCAGTGAGGTATTTATAGGCTGAGGGGCGTGCGTCCCACGCGTTCGGCGCCCCCCACGCGCCTGTCATTCGTGCTTGGAATGACAGGTGATGTGATCTCCATCTCTGCCACAAACGCCATATTCCTGCTGATGTCATGGCACGTGGGCTCGAGTAGTCGAATCACCTCGAGACGCTCCCCGCCACCCACATGCTCCTGCAGGCGGCGGTGGCAGAGTAGGTGATTGCAGCATTTAATGCTCCACCGTGGAATGTGAAGCGTGCCTAATACGCCTCCCCCGAACCAAGTCAGGTCCGAGCCCCCCGCGTAACCAACGCCAACCAGCTCGGCACGCGAGTGGGCCGGTTCCCCGTGCCCTCGGCAAGTGTCTCGTCGGGGTCCCTGAGGGCAATCCGAGAGCAGCACAGAGGACGCCACATCCTCGGCACCGCTCGCTCGGTCGTTGTCTGTTCAAATCCGTATTTGCCAAGGACCGTGCGCCCGCGCTCCATGCCGAGGACGCCGATCGCTCGGCACCATCGAGAGGGATAGAGCTGCATTCATCTTCGTAGGTTCTGAGGCGGATGACCTTTTTGGTCCTCTCGCCGTTGAGGTGATAGTGCCTCTGCTGACCCTTGTGGACCCGGCCGCTACATTACTCCTAGACTATTCTAACTCATTCAAAAGCTTGGAATAGGTTGGGTACGAGTTTCTACCTTGTTTTGCGAAGATTTGGCGAAAAACAGGTTTTTGCGAAAAACCGGTGGAGGGAGCTCTTTGGATGGCCTTGTATGGCTTTGATGGTGAAATGTGGGTACCTTGGAGTGTGTTGGATGATCCTGAAGTGGAAGATGAGATGTGGGAGCTTGTGGTTGATGTTTTGAAGTGAAAACCCAATTTTCTTGACTTTTCTCACTCTAGAACTTGAAGGATGTTAAAGGGGCTTTGTGTTCTTGGTTTGGGAGTTCTTGGGAGAGTTTGGAGGAGGAAGAGAGTGAATGAGAGGGGCAGTAGCTGTTCTGGACGAATTTTGGAGTTTGGGCGAGTATAAAATGAGTTTTGGGTGGAGTTTGGAGTGTAGGATTGGTAAAAAAAGTACTATAGTGGGTTAGGAAGTGATGGGGAGGGTGGTGGAGTGTATGGTAGTCAAGGGGACTGATTTTGGCTGATGGAAGGAGGTAGAGTGTGGTATTGGTGATGATTGGTGGTGGTTGGGTAGTGTAGGATGATGTATAAAGTATATATATACATAAATGTGTGTATGTGTACTAGTATTGCTTGTGTATGTGTATAAAAGTGTAAAATTATATATGAAATGAATTTATAAAAAAAAAAAAAAAATAATGCTCGCGATTAAAAAGTAAACGTGCCTTAGGGTTGAATTTGTAGCAATTAGAAAGTATTAGGGTATTGATAGGCACGCAATATCGTAGATATAAGTGCCTAAATAGGGTAGATTTAACACGTTGTTATATAATTTATTCCCTATTTCCCACTTGATGCGTTGCTTTGGTATGTTTTTGTGTTTTTGTTAATTTTCAAGAAAATAAGGTTGTTTTAGCGCCAAGATTAGATTGTAAAGCATGAGAGGCCGTGGAGACTAAGTGTTCAAGGAAATTATTCAAGGAAACGAAGAAATGACGTCGGGAGCGCTACCCTATTTTTCTGGAGCGCTCAAAAGTGGCAAAACGGGGCTCAGGAAGTGAACAAAAGGTCTACGAGCGCTACACCAGAATGGGTGTAGCGCTACCGAGCGGCTTGGAGGTCAACGGTCAACAGAGAGGTCAACGGTCAAAATAAGAGATAATGGGTTAGGTAGCGCTACACCAAAAGTGGTGTAGCGCTACCGCGGGCTTAACTTTGCCTTGTAACGGTGGGGGAGGGCTACACCACTTTTGGTGTAGCCCTACCGAGAGCTTATCTCACGGTGGCGTTTTGGTCTTCGTGCGACGCAATTCCGATTTGTTTTAGGATTTTAATTGTAAATTAAAGGGGATTACTATAAATACCCTCTTAACTCTATTTAGGGTTTGATGGAGAGTTAGACATGAAAAAGACATTTATACCTTAGGTTTTATTTTTCTTAACTTTGGCTGCTGGTTTCTCAGGATTATATTTCAGATTCAAGTTTAATTCAAGATCTTCAGGATTTCCAGTTTTGATTCCTTGTTCTTCGCATCCGTTCTCTCGATGCAAATATTTGGTATCGTGTTTTATTTATTTCAATTGTTTGAAGCATGTTTAGATCTAGGGTTAATATTATTGCTGCGTTTAATAGAATCATGAGCGAGTAGTTTCATAGAGTGCGGCTGCGGGGCGAAGGCGCTCCGTGGCTAGTGTGATTAATGTTTTACCTCGGGATCGAATTAATATAATTTTTGAGCAATTTTAGGAGACGAAAACTCTTCTAACAAACAAAACCCAGGCATCGCCGGAATTCGAATGCGCATGGAATCTGGTGACAGGTGGTGCGCATTTGTTAGGGATCCTTTTTCTTATTCTAAAATCAATAAAATGAATAATTGTGGCCCGAGTAAACATTGGTTAGACTAGTTACGGACGCTGGGTTCCCACGGCTGTACTCTCCTTTTCAAATCCATACTTAGTTAATTTGGTTTGGTAATTTAGTTAGTAAATTAATCTCATTGAACAAGGGGTGGCTACCTAAGAGCCAGGCTAAAACTGCAATTCCACACTTTTAAGTCCTGCACACGTTCGTCCGTCTTTGTGGATTCGACTCCGGTACTTCCGGATATTATGCTACATCGGTCGAGAGTCCTACGCTTGGGACGCGTCTTTATTTTAAGTCACCCAGTCGGTCAAGCATTTTTGGCGCCGTTGCCGGGGACGGCGACGTGTGTTCAAGAGTGTGAGTTTTAGTGTCTTTTGTTTTTTTTTTTTTTTAGCATCTTTTTGTTTCTAGGTTGAGTCAGTCGAGTGGTAAGTATTTTGTGTCTTGAGTCGAGTTAAAAAATAAAAATAAAATAAAATAAAGTAATAAGGAAACAAGTGGGTGAACGAGATGAGAATGGAAGAATTCTGTGAGATGTGTGAGTGTTGGGCATTCTGTTTATACCTGCTCCGCTTTTTATGCACTTAAGGAAGCTTATCGAAATAATCAGGCTAGGGTGAGTGTTATTAATCAGCGGTGGGATCCATATCCAAATACGTACAATCTAGGGTGGTCCCACCACCTATCTTTTTCATGGTGGTATTCCGAACCCCCAGTGCCACCACAGGCACTGCCTTTGCCTCTGCAAGAAATACAGTCGTTCGAACCTGCCCAGGACCACATGACCCAATTTGGCTCCCTTTTCCAAGACCCGCAAGGGTTTGATCCTTATTCTCCTGGCCCACCCCCAGAGCTGACTTATCCCCCTCATGATGAGAAGCTTGAGGAGAGGGTACAGACTCTTGTGCGATCGCAGATGACCTTCACCGCGGAAACCACCCAAGCCATTGGGAACCTTAGGTCCCAGTTGACTCTACTCACAGAGGCAGTGGGACAAATCCAACAGGAGTGGGAGACATTTCCTTCTCCTCCTCAAGTCAATAGAAGAGAGGAAGTCGACCCACTTCTCATTAAGGGACGGGTTGATGATCGTTTGGAGGAACCTTCCGAGTTTGGAGGGGATGAGGAGTTTACTCCTAAGGAAGAGAAAGTAGGTTTTATCTAACGATGTAGAGGAGGTTGACTTGGGCTTACAACAGTTCTCCGAGTTTAGAGGGAATGAGGAGCTCACTGCCCAGTGTTCCCCACTTAAGCCCAAGGAGAAAAACGAATCCCCTCCAATGTATCTTTCACTGTTGATTCGGGCCGCCTACGTTTTCCTTTTTCGCTCCTGTGAGTCTAAAGATCGAGGAGTTGACCGGCCTTTGTGTGCTGAACACTTTTCAGAGTCTGTAGGGGGCGGCGAGTTCCATGATAAACGTTTTTCCCTTGAGTCTTCCCCTCCTTGTGATGATATGTTAGAGGCCAATTCCCCTGTTGGGGTTAAGTTAGTTGAACAACCGAACTTGGAGGGAGTGCAATTATTAGTGGAACCAAAGTTAGGGGTTGATGTTTACAATGAGAATACTCGCAGCAAGGATGATGAAGAGGAGTCTGTGGTATGTTTGGTCGACACGCTCGTTAAGGAGCATGTCGACAATGTGTTGTTTAAAGATCCTCTGGAAGTTGCTCCTACCGCTGAAGAGACGCCATTCTTAGATACTCCAGAGATTGGTAGTTTGATGGATTTGTTAGCAACGGGAGATTTGTGCGGAGTCGCCTGGGACCCGGGCCCTAAGCCATTGTTGGTCCAACCGCCTAAGTTAGAGTTAGAGCCACTATCAGACTTGTTTAAATATGCTTGTTTTCTGAGTAATGATACTTATGCGGTAGAGGTTCCCTCGTCCCTCGGGGTGGATCAAGAGAGGGAAGTGTTAGACATGTGGACAGAACACATAGGAGCAACAAGCTGGACCGCATCTGATTTTGCTGTAGAAGAGGCAATCAAGTGGGAAGGAAGCAGCGAGCTTCTTATTGAATGTCTTCCTTTTGAGTCTTCCCCTTCTAGGCAACCAGACTCTGTTGGGGTGAGCTCACTTGAACAACCAGTCTTAAAGGAAGTGCAACATGTTGACTTCCTCGGTGTTAACAAGTTTGATTTTTTTATCATCCGTCTATTATAAAATTTGTCAACTGCCTGAAACTTGATTTGGTCTTACGGGAGCATTCAGAGATGCGTCCATTTTTAAGACGAACTCGGCAATTGCTTTACTCGAAGTATCTTTTCTTGTGGTCTGGCCGAGTTCAATTTTTAGTGCAAAGCTTAGCGTGGGGTGGTGCATTCATGGGATTCATCTTTGTGGATTTGATTAATTTTCGAATTCCATGTTTCAAAGATCTCTCTCTCTCTCTCTCTCTCTCTCTCTCTCTCTCTCTCTCTCTCCCAATTAAAATTAATTCAAAAAAAAAATTATTTCTTTTTCATTTTATTTTCCTTGTGGCCCGACTACTACGAGCGGGCAGCACTAACGTCATTTGTTGCCTAGTAGGTAGTTGGTTCTTAAGTCTTTTGCAGGATGAGCATGCTACCACACCAGCCTTGGTAGTTTGAGCCTCTTCGTCGGAGTAAGTGAGGCATTCAGGAGCCTCGAGCAGGGGTGCCACTAAGTGTGGCGGTTGTAAGTCCGAACAGCTTTGGCGCGGCTCTGTGTAACTAGCTGTGGACCTTGTTAGGTCCGACGGAGCGGATCCTGGAAGCAGTTCCGATGACGAAACACAACGGTGACGGCAAAATCCCCATACATCGGCCGGGGTCATGATGGTTGGCTGCCATCCGACGGTCCATCTCTTTCCATTGTTTTTCCATTTATATGTTTGTCTTCATGCTCTGAGGACATAGCATGTTCTAAGTTGGGGGAAGGGTGTACTTCGTACATGTTTTTTAAAAAAAAAAAAAGGAATTTGGATGCTTGGGTGTAACTATTCTTGGTTGATGACTGTTATTTAGCACTATAGTGGTTGTTGTGCGAGTCGGAGTCTCGATATGATTTCATGGATAGACTTAAGCTCGTGAACATGATGTTGAAGAAGTACTTGGTTAGCCCGTATCATCTATAGTTGGATAACGTTTGGTCACTTGAAAGCATGCTCACACACACACTGTCTCACTTGATGATTTGCCGGTCTCGAGTTTGGTTCATGTGTCATTGGTAATCTGTTATGTGATAACTTGTTTGATGAGATTTTTGTGGAACTCCTTCTAAAAAAAAGAAAAGAGTTATGTGTGCTATAATGTTAATGCTTATCCGGGCGTCCATTGAGTAGTAACCGGACAATCGGGGCATGCTCCCACCGTGTTGTTCGCGTCAAAAGATGGATAGACCTTGTGAAAGTATCGCTAAATGTGGTTAGCTTGGATCTCAATAAAGCCTTTTTGACTTGAGCAATTAAGTCTGTAGGGGTCTCTTAAAACCTGGTGCTCTAAGGTCGTTTGGCTTGGGGATAGCCGACCCAAAGCTCGCTAAAGAGTCAACTAGAAAGCCCGAGAGATCCGGCATTGCACGACCATGAGGAAAAAAAGCAAAGAAAGAAAAGGAAGGAGTGTGCTTAAAGAAACACTAGGCTATCAACGGTGTGTGAACGGTTCTCGAGATTGGTAAATTTCTTTATGTGGCTTTTCATTCACGCATGCCATTTGAAAATTCGCTATCTGATCGTAGGTGAGAGGATTAATTTTTGTGCAAAGTTTGGTACGGAGTTCATTTGTTTAACTCTATCCATGAATGAAATATCTTGCCTTTGACTTCCTTGACAGTTATTGGAGTGCTTTTAGAGGTTATTGATTGGGTTGAGTCGCATTCGAAGTGTCCGAGTCCTTTGTGTTTTGTGGGTGATCACTGCTGAAAACCCTCATGAGACTTCACTCGTCCTACCGGGGCCGCCCGCGGGTTTAAAAGATCTATCCTTTTATTTATTTGTTTTATTCTTTTTGTTGCTAGGGACTAGCAACCTTCAAGTTGGGGGGTGTGATAGGCACGCAATATCGTAGATATAAGTGCCTAAATAGGGTAGTTTTAACACGTTGTTATCTAATTTATTCCCTATTTCCCACTTGATGCGTTGCTTTGGTATGTTTTTGTGTTTTTGTTAATTTTCAGGAAAATAAGGCTGTTTTAGTGCCAAGATTAGATTGTAGAGCATGAGAGGCCATGGAGACTAAGTGTTCAAGGGAATTATTCAAGGAAACGAAGAAATGACGTCGGGAGCACTACCCTATTTTTCTGGAGCGCTCAAAAGTGGCAAAACGGGGCTCAGGAAGTGAACAGAAGGTCTACGAGCGCTACACCAGAATGGGTGTAGCGCTACCGAGCGGCTTGGAGGTCAACGGTCAAAATAAGAGATAATGGGTTAGGTAGCGCTACACCAAAAGTGGTGTAGCGCTACCGCGGGCTTAACTTTGCCTTGTAACGGTGGGGGAGGGCTACACCACTTTTGGTGTAGCCCTACCGAGAGCTTATCTCACGGTGGCGTTTTGGTCTTCGTGCGACGCAATTCCGATTTGTTTTAGGATTTTAATTGTAAATTAAAGGGGATTACCATAAATACCCTCTTAACTCTATTTAGGGTTGGATGGAGAGTTAGACATGAAAAAGACATTTATAACTTAGGTTTTATTTTTCTTAACTTTGGCTGCTGGTTTCTCAGGATTATATTTCAGATTCAAGTTTAATTCAAGATCTTCAGGATTTCCAGTTTTGATTCCTTGTTCTTCGCATCCGTTCTCTCGCTGCAAATATTTGGTATCGTGTTTTATTTATTTCAATTGTTTGAAGCATGTTTAGATCTAGGGTTAATATTATTGCTGCGTTTAATAGAATCATGAGCGAGTAGTTTTATAGAGTGCGGCTGCGGGGCGAAGGCGCTCCGTGGCTAGTGTGATTAATGTTTTACCTCGGGATCGAATTAATATAATTTTTGAGCAATTTTAGGAGACGAAAACTCTTCTAACAAACAAAACCCAGGCATCGCCGGAATTCGAATGCGCATGGAATCTGGTGACAGGTGGTGCGCATTTGTTAGGGATCCTTTTTCTTATTCTAAAATCAATAAAATGAATAACTGCGGCCCGAGTAAACATTGGTTAGACTAGTTGCGGACGCTAGGTTCCCACGGCTATACTCTCCTTTTCAAATCCATACTTAGTTAATTTGGTTTGGTAATTTAGTTAGTAAATTAATCTCATTGAACAAGGGGTGGCTACCTAAGAGCCAGGCTAAAACTGCAATTCCACACTTTTGAGTCCTGCACACGTTCGTCCGTCTCTGTGGATTCGACTCCAGTACTTTCGGATATTATGCTACATCGGTCGAGAGTCCTACGCTTGGGACGCGTCTTTATTTTAAGTCACCCAGTCGGTCAAGCAGGTATAAACCGTAGTAATTGCAAATTAAGGGTCCGTCCTCGGCCTCTTTTGGCCGAGCCTCAACACTTGTTTTGCATGTGCATTAGCTCTTTGCATGTGTCTGATCTCGTTGTGAGTATACGGGGCTACCAATCCATGTATTATATGAATAGTGCCATTCGGACCTTTCTCATAGTCCATCTCCTCCACCTACTCAGCGTCTTTCTAGTCATCCACCAAAAACTCCTTTAAATGGTCCTCAGCCACTTTCTCATCCTTGATGTACTGTCCTTGCATTTCATCATCCCTCTGTCTCATAAAGGTGAGCGTGTCAAACGTTTTTGGGGTTGCTCGGCTGGTCAGGAAACCGAGCTGTAAATTCCTCGGCCAGTTGAGCTCAACATAGAATTGACCCCTCCAGGAGTTTATGGTACCAACTCAGGGCCACCTTTCCCAAACTGGACGGGAACATCTTGCACAGCAATGCATCGTCTTGCTCATGCATGAACATGGCCTGTTGGTAGTGCTGGATGTGGGCCACTGGGTCTGTATTGGTCTCATAAAGTATGAATGTGGAGTGCTTCACCCTGCTCGAGATCTTTTCTGCTCGGATCTAGTTAGCCAGGGTGACTTTGAGATTTGGCTTAGGGCTTCCTTAGCTGCCTTCCGTGCGGTTTTAGGACCTCCCTCTGCTCGGCCTGTTTCCTTTTGTGTACCGCCGTAGGGGCTGTTCATTGGAATCAGATCTCTCGTAGCTGTCCCTTGCAAGTTTTCTTTTTTCTCCTTTTTCTGTAGAGTTACTTCTTTCTCTCCTTTTTTTTTTAAGAAGCTGCTCTTCCAGTGGAGGTGTCATCACGATGATGGCCCCTCCTTTCTTTGTCACGCTGCACGAAACGTGTCCGTGAACGCCAATCTTTCTCCTTCTCTTGGAGCTGTTTTTTCAGGTCCTGAATTTCTCGCTCTCGTCGAGTGACCTCTCATGCCAACTCTTCTGCCTCTTGTTCCCTTCGGTCAAGGCTGTCTTCTCGCTCACGGTTTCTTGTTCGCCTGTGATCTTCCCTCCTTGAGGGGCTCCTCCCCCTATCATGGTGGGGAGAGTTTGCCCTATCTTTTGGTAGTGTTTTTGAGCGCTTTCATCGCTCTTCAGATCTTGGGGAATCATGGATTACCAAGGGTCTCTCCCTATACTTGGGAATTTCAAGAAGATCCCCAACATCAAACCTTTTGGCAGTAAGCTTCTTCTGCGGCACTTTCAGAGCCATAGGAGTCTTGTCTGCCCTTGCATCCTTTCTCGTAGTGTGCACAAGAGTTGTTTCAACGTCGTCTTCCACTACGTCGTGTCGTGGAGTACGAAGAATGGGTTTTGAAGCCACCATTGTTGAATGACTTCTGGAAAAAGCTTTTCGTAAGTTTTCCCACAGACGACGCCAATTTTACGGGGATAAAATTCACGTAAGGTCTTGATCACGCGCGTCCTTGTCGGAACCCTAGATCTACAAGATAGACAAAGGTTAGAGCACATTTGCCTCTAATCTGCAAAGGCCCTCTGATGCTTAAGTTAGTACTGGATAACTAATTGAGCAAAGAAAGATGCGTATGACAGAGTATCACAAAGTACCTTTCTTCATGGGCATAATGTTGTATTTATAGGTGGTGATGACTTATGAGTTTAGACATCTCGTGTCTTCTGTTTCCTATTCTCTTTAGGAAACCTTCCCTAATAGGACTCTTCCTATTAGGAATAATACGTCCGTATATTGCAGGATCTCGTCTTGTAGTAGGTATCCTTTCCATATAGGATTCCTTTCTATATGCAGTACACTCCTGTGTTAGGAATACTCAAGCTAATCCCTTGGATTACGGGATTACTCCTTATCACGTAAGGAACCGACTTAGAATATTCTGGATGTCTCATCGCCATATGTATTTAAGCGGTGTCGTGCTTCTACATAGCTTGGCATAACTCGTACATAGCTCAGCCCATCCTTGCCAAGCTAGCATTGGACTGAATTATGTATTCCAGAATGCTATTAAGCTATATCCGCAGCCTACCTAGCTCGGCCATGTTTGGGACATCCGTTTGTGTCTTATGCCGAGCTAGTACATCCTGATTTGCTACTCCGTTTATTTCCTTGACCGTATTCACAATCGATCTAGCTCGGCACAGAGTCAAGGATCCCCTATGTGGTGCCGAGCTATTCACCCTCCCGTGGTGTTTAATTAGGGCACCTGTTCTACCCCTTGTCAGGGTAATAGGGTTTTACCCACTCCAATGGTTTCTGCATGCATGCATGTGTTTCACCATTACTGCAAATTAATATTTTTTGGTAATAAGTAGTAGTAAAAAAACTATCCATTTTCACGTATTCTCGAATCAATTTTTTTTTTTAATCCGTTGGAAAACCAATTTATCAAAAAGGGTAAAATTTACAATAGCCATTTATTTATTGGTTCAAACTTTTTTTTCCGGAAAGATGAACAAGTTTTTTCAGTTTTTGAAAAAAAGAAGTTTGAATTTGTCCAAATAATCAAGTTATTCTTTTCAAGTTCTCGGTTTTTGGATCAAACATTCTTCTCGAGACATAAAGAGTGTATATATTGATCATTTTGAATGTCATATCTATATTTAAATCGTAACTCTATCCCTGCCGATAATAATATGCCATCTCTTGAAAACTTAAGTAAAGCGCTCCTCTAGAACATCGCTCGGTACTCAACCGTCCCTTGGTCTCAGGTGGACCCATGTCCATTCATTTATGAGCATGCATTGGACATGGGCAATGGAATTGTGGACTAAGAGATTGGGTTAAAGAGGCAAGAGGATGGGGCAGAGACAATACGGATGGTTGGGATTCTCTATGAAATTGTGACCAGAGGAACAATTGTTCGTACCAGAAAATTAGGCTTTTTCCTTTTGGTACTTTGTACAGACTTCATAAGTTCATCACCTACTACAATATTTCAAGCATTCATTTCTGCAAAAGGACTTGGACAGGAACATACTTCAGAAAAGCAACTCACTCTTGAATGTTCATGTGCTTGCCTTTACTGTGTTGCATGCCCTTCATTATCATACAAGATGCATGTATTTTCTTTCTTCAATTATTCAGTGTTTTCTGATCAACTTATATGTACATCGACTAATTACCGGGGACTAATTACAGAGTCCACTAGCAACCGGGGACTAGAACAAAATCTCGTATATGACTTTGCATGTGGTTTCAAAATGCAAGTAATGTTAGTAAGATTATCTAGCTTAATTTATAATAGAATTACTTGTTTCTTCTCATGATATTAGTCTATTAAACCAAAAAAAAAGTCTCATTATTTGGGATAAAAATAAAAAATGTATACGACTTTTATGAATCGCTTTTTGAACATTTTAAATTTGTGCAAAAAATTTTAAAAATTATATATGCAAGAAATGATTTTATTATTTGAACTGAAAAATTGCACTACAAGGACAACCAAAGGAAGTCCATACGTTATTGTTGATCAAGTTCCGTACCACTCTTTCATTTATGAATTCTGTCACCACCTATGCCTGCTAACAAATTAGCTACGTAACCACTTTCTCATTTATGAAAGATGTCCCTGCACTTCAGCATTAAAGATGACGCTAGAGGAGGACAATGACGGCGGTCGCCACTATAATGTTTTCAAAAGTTTTAACTATTATATAGAAAATAAAAATTTATCCCTAAATTATATATATTCCCCACACCACTAAATTTTTTTAGTATATATATTTTCGCCACCACAAAGACAAAATCTTGACTCCCTCCTCCTTGTTCAGCACCCTTGCACCTTGTGTACGCAATTGTCAAATGCAATAGTTGAGTCAGCCAAGTACTGAGTTTATTTGGCTGCTAGTCTTTCAAATTAAATAAAAATATATTCAAGCTTGAGTTTTGCATCACTGTCAAAAACCGAGTTTGAGAAGTTTAATTGGGTTTTGTTACCAAGCAAGCAAGTAAAAATCTTTGATGAGCTTCAAAATGTATTGAAGTTTGATTTACTACTTCAATAGCGAATTAATCTGACGCAGCGGAATTCACGAGAGAATAGTTAGCATACTATTCTAAACGAGATAATTACTTGAATCCACGAGTGTTTTTGAATCCACAAGAGAAATAGATGAAACTCTGAAATTGTTATTGAATAAAAGCTGCCGAATAATAGAGGTTACATGCTCTTTTATAGGGAAAACTAGCAAACCCCAGCAAATTACTACTAAAAAATAAAGTATCCAAAAAATTGAGAAAACTCCCAAAATTGAAAACTAGAAAGAAAAATAAAAAATTCCCAATTGGAAACAACATAAATGGAATTACATACTAAGAGTAATTCGTAATCTAATTATTGCTTAAAATAGGAAAATTACTAAATTGAAGGCCTAAACAAATGAATTTGGCCGAATTCCACCATCAGTCACGATCTGCTTCAGCCCACCAAGTTTGGGTCTATTCCGGGCCCGTCGATAAATTGCCGAAATTGACAATTTTCAATTAAAAGTTCTTTGGGCTTCCTAGGCTTCGACCGGTCCAACTGATCATAGAACTGGGTCACTATTTGTTCTGTGTCGTAATCTCAAGCAAAGTTCTTCTTCTTCTTTTTTTCTTCTTTATTGACATCTATCTCAAGCAAAATTCTTTTTTTTTTTTAACGGAAAAAATATTTTATTAATCAAATATCACCAAAAAAATTCTAGTGACTGTCGGAACTAGTACTCTAATATTAAAGTAGTGTTTTGGCTTAAAAAGCTAACTTAACTTTTTCTTTTGTCTTTATTTGAATTTTTTTTGCCTTTGTTAGTTTTACATCGATTTTTTGAGTATTATTGGTTCGTCTCGGCGAGAGGAATCCAGAAAGGTAAAAGATTATGAGTAGAACTCTCAATTTTTTGAATAAGAATGAAAAAAGTGTAAAAAGCTAACTTTTTGACTTATTTTTGTCTTTATTCAAAAAAAATTATGCTTCGATCATAATTTTTTACTTTTTTGATTTCTCTCGCCGAGACGAACTAATAATACACAAAAAGTTGATGCAAAACTAAAAAACACGTAAAAAAATCAAATAAAGACAAAATAATAAGCCAGCTAACTTTTTAGGGCAAAACACACTGGCCCAGGACAAGAGTGTTTCAATTTGACTTATTTACACAGCAAGTAAATTTTTAAAATGAATAATCAACTCGAATAACTTTGTTCATTTCGCAACCCAACTCTCTCAAGACCTTTTCCAAAATGGTTTTGGATCCCAAGTAGTTCGAATGCTGTCATTATTGAATCTAAGCAACTTTATTTTAATTCTCGAACCAAATGAATATTGTTTGGCAGCTTCAGCCTATTAATTCATTAACAAATTTTAATCCACATGCACAAAAAACATTATAAAAAAAAAAAAAAAAACAGTTCACATGCACCGAAAACATAAATGAATTCACAACACATATTTCAAGGTTCATTTTTTTGGTCGAGGGACATGTTGGTTAATATACTATGCAAAATCTAGGGATTAGAGTTAAAGGGTAGTAGGATATTCAGAAGCATTTAGAAATTCCCAAAAAATTGATGCATGTTTTCGATGCACAGAGAAAATGGGTGGGGGACAAGAAATGCATCTCTTCTATAACTCTAGGAATTTTATAGGTATGCTTTACCAAGATCAAGGCATGCATAATATACACATGCAGAGGGAAGTCGTCTTAAATTCAGATGGGCCTAAAGAGTATTTATCCAAAGTAATAAAACTACAAGTGATTTAACTTTTTTTTTTTAACCGGATGTCCTCGTAGTTTGTCTATGTGATTTGTGTATTTTAGTGTGTGGTGACTATGTAAACAGTGTGTTGAGGCTATGTGAACTGTTTATGTGAACTCTGTATGTAAGGCTATGTGAACTGTGGATACTTCATAGCTATTCACATAGTTTACATAGTGAATTATCCATTTCAAATAACCTTTTTTTTTTCTTTTTACATTATTTCGAATTCAATTTGGATTATGTTTGATAGATCTCACATAGTTGGTTCCAAAAATGTAATTTTTGAAAATTGAATATTGTCAACAAATATGATATTTTAAAATTTGAAAGTAGAGAGAGAAAGTAAAGAATACAATAATTATTCAATGGTGTTGAAAAATCTTAAAAAATTGTTCCCACCATTTACCATATGCCACGTAGTAATTTGTTAGTGAAATCGGAAAAAAAAAAATTTAAAGGAAGCTAAAAGGACCAATTATACATTAATGGTGCACTGTATGACAATGGACGATGCTACGGGTGCCGAAGGGCAACATACCGAAATTGTACTAATCGGCTTGCGGGGCCCACTTTTGGGTCTTCCAAAAATGATCCGAACCGTTCAATGATTTTAAAATAATTTTTTGATTGTCCCTACAAAAAATCAGCTCCATTGGATATGCGCAAGTGCTTCATCCAAAACTTGAACTTAGGATCTTGTAGGATCTTGGATGAAACACTTACGCATATCCAATTGAGCTGATTTTTTGCATAGAAACTCGAAAAATTATTTTAAAATTATTGAACGATTCGGATCATTCGTGTGGGACCCGAAAATGGGTCCCGCGCGCTAATTGGTACAATTTTTGTACCTTGGGTTTTGGTACCCATAGATTTATCGATATGACAACGCTCCATGAGAATTGAATAAATTTCTAATGTTGAGATGCGCGCATTTATATTTGTAGGATTTAAAAAAGGAAACAATTTGGCCGGAACTAATAATAAATGCCCAAACCTAAATTACTGGGCCCGCCTCTAAAAACCTCTAAAAAAAAAAAAAAAGATAGGAAAACAAATTACTACAAAACAAAGGAGCCACTAACTTTAACCCAAGTAATTTCATGTTTCCAAGAATGCACGATTGTTGAAATCAAAACAAAAAATTAGAAAAAATAAACTAATAAAATAAAAAAAGAAAAA
Organism: Vaccinium darrowii; assembly: GCA_020921065.1. Lineage (NCBI taxonomy): Eukaryota > Viridiplantae > Streptophyta > Magnoliopsida > Ericales > Ericaceae > Vaccinium > Vaccinium darrowii. The sequence goes on from CM037156.1 coordinate 6,218,079, forward strand.
CAGAAACAGAAACCAAAAAGGAGTTTGTTGGGATAAGATCGATCTTCGAGAGCCACGCTGCTTGTGTCTTGTCGTGAAATTTGCAGGCACATCTGCCTCCCTAACTATTTCCAATGAAAAATGCTACAGGCACACAGCAAACCACACCTCCAACCACACACAGCACACGTGTCGCGCAGGAGGGGTGACATGTGTCCTTGGGCCCGCCACTAATCTGACTCCAGAAAAAAAAAAAAAAAAATCAAAACCAAAGTCATCTTTTTCTCTCTCCTCCCTTATCTCTCCGTCAGTCCCCAAAACCCAATCTGATGTTACCATTACTTTTTGAGAGTCCAAAAGCAATCAAGAATCAAAGACAACTGGAGTTTGAATTTTCGGTTTACACGATACTGAGATTCAATTCCAATTAGATGTCGTTTTTTCATGTTTCGATTCATGGAGATGCACAAAAATGTTCCGTTTTCAACTTCGGTTTTGTTGAATTTTTTTCCTGCCATACCAATTTCAGCGATCAATTTCCTGCTATACCAGTCGGGTTGCGTGACTTGCGTCTGAGTCGGGCAAACAAAAGTTGATTCGGGTCGGTGCGGGTTGTGGTGGCCGCCGGTGGTGGTTGGATAGGACAGTCTCATAGGAGGAGTTGCCGCAGGGATGGGATGAGAGAGATGAGGCAGGGGTTGGATGGTGGTAGCGGAGATGGTGGTGGACTGGTGGTGGGTATGGAAGTAGCGGTGGTGGTGGATAGGGAGGGAGGCGAGCAGATTGGGTTTGGAGGACTGACGGAGAGCCAAGGGAGGAGAGAGAGAAAAAGATGACTTTGGTTTTGCTGCTTCTTTTTTTTTTTTTTCTTTTTCTGGGGTCAGATTAGTGGCGGGCCCAAAGACATGTGTCATCCGTCCTGCGCGACACGTGTGCTGTGTGTGGTTGGAGGTGTGGTTTGATGTGTGTCTGTACGTATTTCCAATATCTAAGCCGTCTTCTTTAGGTTGCCTAAAAATTATTACCCCAGCAGATTTAATAGACCAAAATCATTTGACATGCTTCCGAGGTTTTGGATACAGTAGACAGTAGTATTGAAGGTTTCGGACGCAGTTGTGTTTGGAAATTATTTCTGTAGCATTGCTCTCAATTAATCAGTGTTGGAGCTAAGATTAAAAGACTCGGGGGCGAGTTATAATGGAAAAAAATTCAAAATCAAATATCGTTTTATTCCTTACTCAACAAATAAGTAAAAAATGCAATTATCAATATACTTGCATTAATCCATAGTAGTAAAAGAAAATGCCAAAATATATATTTTTCAAGATTGATCATCATCAAAATAGAACAAAAGTTGCTTAACAATCTAATCAAACTTTGCGGGCTTAAGTTGGTATGTGATTGTCGAGAGGTTATTCCTCTTGTCGTGATGTCGTTTTCTTTTGCCTTTTAATCTTTGTGTCCTTTGCCCATTAGATTAATAATATTTTCTTTTGCACTACAAAAACAAAAAGAACAATTTATCAAAGTGGAACCCGATAAATTTTCAAATCTCGGAATCATTTAAGATTGACTCTAAACTAAATTTCATTGCATTTTCCCGTTCGATGTATACAACTGAAAAGTCTAAGAGAAAATCATCCTCCATTTAGCTTCGAAGCCTAATTTTGATAATCGTCAATGCCGATAAAAGATCGTACGTTCTGCCGTTTTGGTGACCAGAGCAAAAGGGTTTTGAGGTTCTGATTTTTTTGTAAAGTAAGGTTGTGTTTGTTTGTTTGGAAAATGGAATTGAGACATGGTAATATTTTTGTTTGGGATACAGGGGGGCCACCCCTTGCTAAGGGGCGTTGGAGAAAACAGCCTGACTCTTCTGCTTGCATCTAGATAATGGCAAACTCTTTTGGTCGTAGGAGTTATGCCCGATCGTTATCTTGAAAGTTTCAGAATTAGTCGAAATACGTGCAAACTGATCCGGACATGCAGTTATAAGCACAAGTGCTCCATCCCCAAAGGGTTGGCCTAGTGGTCAAGACTTTAGGACTTAGGGGTTTGCTCCTTCCTAAGGTCTCAAGTTCGAAACCACCTAAGTGTATGAACTATTTTGGAGCCAGTCCATACAGAGCTTTACTCTGACTTTAAATGGGACCCCAACTAGTAGACGGTGTGATTGGCCTCTCAGGATTAATTGAGGTGGACGAAAGTTGGTCCGGACACCTGGTTATAAAAAAAAATAAACAAAAGTGCTCCCACATAATGATAACTGGAATAGCACATCTCAGTTGAGCTGTTCATGCAGGACTGGCAAGTCAATACCACGTGGGAATAATCGGAACATGACACGTGAGTGTCAGCTTCAGCACTACTGTTCAGTGTAACTGCAATGATGAATTGGAGATCTGTTGTTCTCGATCGTAATAATGCCATGATCTCAGTTCACAACAGCATCTCCTACCCACCTTCAAATCTCAATTTTGGAGTAGCAATTCTGTATTTTGGAGCATTCATGCTCTCCAACCCGTCTCCATTTGGGATCTCTAAAATGAAGAATTAACTTCCCTCTCGCACCAAATGGAGACCCATCTCCATTTCTCCCATTTTTCTTAAAATCGCCATTTTATCCTTTGTATCTATCGACAACAAATTATAATACCAACCATATTTTATTTACGTTTTCCTAAATTTTCTTCAATGACATATAACTTTTACATTATACATTCAAATTTTATAAAATTGAAATCATTGAAAAGATATTAATATTATCTTCAAAATATGTGCCTAATATTAAACAGGTACAAATACGCTTTGAAATGACATTAAATGTAAATTGAAACCATTTCAATTCTCATAATTTGTTTTTTTCATTTACACCTATCAATTAGATGATTGGTATTAATCCGAGTGGTGCTTCTGAAGTTGATATTGTAAGATGAGACCATATTGCTAATTTCATGTATGTTTCCAGTTTATTTCCTTTAAAAAAAAATTAAAGTTTTTTAAATTTTTTAACTTCTTTATTTTGCAGCTAGAGAAGGCTAAAACGCTATTTGCACAAAGAAAGGGTTTTTCCTTGTTGCTGGTAATTATAAGTGGGTTGAATAGTTTGCAAAATGAAAGGATAAAACAAATGAGGAAGAATTGAGGGGAAATTTGGGGACGAAATTATGGAGGAAAATTTGGGAGATGAAAAATGGAGAATTGGTGTTGGAGTTGTTCATTCTCCATATTTTCTTTTTTGAATAATTTACATTTTTGAGTCTCCAAAATGGAGAAAAAGTGAGAGATCTGGTGATGCTCTAATATAGCGCTCTCTCTGTTTGTGTGTGTGTGTACACGTAGTTGTACATTACATGTATGGTTACATAGGTAGAGACATGATTTTTGCATTATATTTTTGTTTAAAACATAAAATTGTGTTCCGAGTGGACTTATTTGCATGGATTCACATGCATTGAACGATTTCCTACATCTATTTTTCACATATGAGGGGAAATTTGATAATTTCACGTCGATAAAGACAAAAAAAAAATGTAAATAAATAAAAGAAAAGTGTAAAAATCATATCAAGTCGATAAAGGCAAAAAAAAAAAGTGCAAATAAATAAAAGAGAAATGTGAAAATTATTTCCTCTAGTGTATGTAGGTATATCCCCTGTTGAGGTTTGAGGCAATAGCCAGCTTGCTAAAGACTCTATGAAATGTTACTCTCAAGGAGACATGATTTTTGCATTCTCCCTTTATTTAAAACATAAAATTGTGTTCGGATTTGTCTTATTCGCATGGATTCACATGCATCGAATAATTTTTTAAATTTACTTTTCACATATGAGGGGAAATTTGATAATTTCACATCGATAAAGACAAAAAAAATGTGCAAATAAATAAAAGAAAAGTGTGAAAATCATCTCAAGTCGGTAAAGACAAAAAAAAATGCAAATAAATAAAAGAGAAGTGTGAAAATCATTTCCCCTTGTGTATGCAGGTATATCCCCTGTTGAGGTTTGAGGCAATAGCTAGCTTCCTAAAGACTCTATGAAATGTTACTCTTAGGATATTGTGACAAACACTTCTACCATAGTTGAGGTATCAAATGTGATTGTTTGCGAGCTTGTATTTCACGTCAATAAAGACAAAAAAAGTGCAAATAAATAAAAGAGAAGTGTGAAAATTATTTCCCCAATTAAGTGTATGCAGGTATATCCCCTGTTGAGGTTCGAGGCAATAGCCTTGCTAAAGACTCAATGAATTGTGACTCTCAGGATATTGCGACGAACACTTCTACCATAGTTGAGGTATCAAATGTGATTGTTTGCAAGCCATTTGGTTTATAAACTCTGCCTCAATCTCAATATTGTGAATTCTTAGACCAAATTGAATAGAGGCTCATCCTGTGCATCAAGGTTGAAGGGTAAGGGACCTTAGGTCTAAGCGTATCTTGCCTTTTCGGGACAAAGATTCTAAGGATAGCCTCTCCCCGGATAGTGTGTCGAACACTTCCTAAACAATTGAGAGTTCAAGTGTGAGGAATCTCAAGTCTAAGCGTATCATGGCTTTTAGGGACAATGACTATGAGGATGACGTCATAGTATGGCTCGCTCAAGCAATTACATGATGAGGTATCTTAGGTCTATGCGGATCATTCCTTTTAAGAATATCAATTCTAAGGATGGTGGTTGTCATGTGGCCAATCCAAGCAAGCTCATGGATCTTGACAATGTTCAAAAATTTGAGGCCTTCAAAAAATATGCAAGGAGCAAGTGCAAACGATCACTTACCATTGAGCATAGTTGCAGCAAATGAACAATCCTCATATGTTTTGAGCACCACAGCATCATGTACTAGTCTTTTATTTGCTCGTGTTTAATTACTAGAGTGGCATTAATTCACTAGGCCTAGTTTGATTCGCAGATTAAAATAGGTAAGATTGATAGTCCTGGCATTGATAGTCCTGGATTATTTGTCCTGTGACTAATTTAGTACTGAATCTCACACAATCCCCTGTTTGATTCGTACAGGATTAACATCGAGATATCCAATGTTTCAGCCAATCCCATGTTTACTCAATGATTCCGCTCATAACATCAGTAGCATAGGGAATTTGTAAATAAAAAAAGATTACGTAGTTTAGGGCTCGAATCAATCGGACTAACCTGCTTCGTTTTTAGAGTGTATCGACAAAATGGGTCTACTTGTGGTAGCCTGGTGTGGAGACGAGAGAAGGGGGAAAACGAAATAGATTAGGGCTTTAAAAGCTACCTGAAAATCTAAAACAGAAGAAAGAGTTGGAGAATGAAGACAGAAGAGAAATTGGGAGGGAAAGGGAGAACGACGATGCACTTTGTTTGATCTCTGGAGTAAATCGATCTTCAATCTGCTATGGTGGAGAGAGAGAGAGAGAGAGAGAGAGAGAGAGAGAGAGAGAGAGAGAGAGAGAGAGAGAGAGAGAGAGAGAGGCATGAATGGAGAAGAAGAGAAGAAGTCGCGTATAAGGCTCCGACATTTCCGTGGCAATTTTGTAACCCACCCATGGGATAATATAATGCCCCACATATGATAATTTTAGTCCTGGTATTAGTAATCCCAACGCCTTTTTGGGAACCAAACAAGGGAAAAGGTGGGATTAGAGGCGCGCAGTCCTATCCCAGGTGTTTATTCCCGAATCAAACGAGGCCTAAGTGTTCGGTTAAGTTACTTTTGCTAACGTAGGTCTTATCTCAAAATAAAAGGGTGTGTTAACCTGCATACAAGACGTGAACTTATTGATTCCCAAAATCAAGGACAAAGCTAGAAATTTCACTATGTAGGGGCGAATATTTTTTCTAAAATACTTTGTAGGGGCGAGCCTATATAATTCATAGGAATTTTTTTTCCTATATAATACTAGAGGGTTTTTTTTTTTTTTTCCTTTCAGGGGCGACCGTCCCTACTAGCCTCCCTCTGGCTCCTGGCCAAAAATCACAAATTAAAACTGCACAAACCTGGCCAAAAATCACAAATTAAAACTGCACAAACATCAAGTTGTCTTGTTGGGCCCCAAATTGTTTTCTAAATTTGAGAGCCCCTAAATTTTTATGCCTTATAGGAGTATTAGGTATATAGGTGTAAAATTAGTGGAAAATGGCAATAAATTTTAGGTTCCAATTTAAATGGAAGTCCAAAATAAAAGGCCCAAAAATATGTCCTAAATATTTTTAAATCTAGAAGTATGTGGATTAAATTCTATAATAGGCAATATTATATTTGTTCTAACTTGTGTACAGAATCAAAACCTTTGACCTTCGTTTTTCTTTTTTACATCATTTCCGAGCCCTAGGCCCTAAAATTGACTTACTTTCAAAGGTATCAATGGAACATTTTTTTACAGAGCAGTTTGATATTCATGGGAAGAATATATTTTTAGAAATGAAAGTCATGAAGGATATTTTATCCAAAGAAATAAGAAAGCAAAAGGAAATGTTCAATTATTTGACTGGTAAACAAGTTTTTCAAAGTTAAAGTTGAGCAATATTACCTTCAGTTATTTTTGTCGCAATAAATGTTGAATGAATTAGCTATGCTATTAATTAACAAAGATATGATGACTTAGCCTTAGGTTTCACTAAAGTATTTCCGGTATATTCGGTATTCTTGGACTACAAGTTAATTTGACCTGTTGTAGTCCAACAATGCTAAAAATACCGTAGTGGAAACCCACCGTAAACTTGATTATGCATGAGAGCATAATTACTTCCTTTGTCGTGAAAAAAATGGGAGAATAGTGCTGTTTAAGTTAAACCCCAATGTGACACAAAATTATAAAAGGGCCGAAGGCATTATATTTAGACCCAATTGCGCTAAGTTGGCTTAAAATGTAACGGGCCACATTATTTTTATTCTATTTTGTCACCTGGCCCAATAAATTTCGGCGCCTGGTTTGTTTCGGTTATGTTGAAGAAGCCTATTGTTTGGCCCATGCACATTAATGGTGGCAGTTGTTTGAAAAGAATTATTCATATGCACGTGCAAAAGGTAAGAAACATTTGATGAAGTTATTATATCCATGATTTCTCAAAGGAGAGTGATTTCCACGCCTTTCAAATTGATATCTATATATTTTTTTTGTCTTTTAGTGAAATTTTCATATTTAAAAATTTTACTAAAAGATAAAAAAGAGAGTGTAGATATCAATTTAGAAGGTATAAAAATCAATTACCTTTCTCAAAATACACGTGTCATCTATTTTTTCTTGACAGGGGTTTCACTTGTAACCTCTAATAACCACCAATTTCAAGGGAAAAGAATCACGGTTGCGATCCCTTTCTCCTTTAACTCTACGGAGAAAAAAATGGCTCCTATCGGCAGTGTAGGGTACACCGCCTTAGCAATTTTAGTTCCAATAATCACGGTTGCGATCCCTTTCTGCACTTATACCGTTTCACTGCGTTGTAGTTGGTCCTGACCATCTAGTTGCACGATGTTTAACCGTGCACACAGTGCTCTCTACCTGAGGTGCTTTAGTCACTTGGTTGGCTTTGGGACAGTTTCTGCAAGGAAGCCTCATCAATAGTGGAACTATCATGACAGCTAACGACATTTTGCATGTGGTTATCTGACAACTAACCTCTGGATCATTTTTTTGCAAGATGTATCATTCAATTGATTTGGTTGTATTTTTCATTATGTATGTACTATGTCCTTTTCAGTGGTATTTGTTTATACTCGGTAGGTTGAAATAGTTTTTATCCGTAAAATTTCTTACACCTCCACTAAAACAAAGAGAAAAAGAAGTTGGCCGCAAGAGCTAACATTTACAACTTGGAGCCCATAAATACCACAATTGAAGATCGAAAAAAAAAATTTTGAAAAAATTCCAGCACCACGAAGCCCAGTGTTTATATCAAAATTCTACTTTTAAGCAAAGTACCTTTTATCATTTTCATTTCCATTTCACTCAGGCCTTGTTTGGTGACACTTATGTTTTCTGTTTTCTGTTTCTGTTTTCAGAATTTTCACAATTTACAATGAGTTGAGTAAACATTTATGTTTTTCTAACCTAGCCAAGTTTAATTTTAATTTCAATTTCCTTGTACCAATCAACCGGTTGAATCTGATTCAATGAAGTTCGATTAGCTTTCATTTTATGGTTCTCTCTTTCCTATGCGATTAGGAAATTATTAAGTTATCGCACGTAGGCAACTCTCAAACCACAATTTGGTCTCGCCCTTTAGACTGAACGCAGTCGCAAAGTTTAAAAGTTAGATTAAAATACCTTACTGCAATCCAAGTCCTGACACTCCCGCAAATTACTCAGTCCTTCACAGTATTTTTTCCCTGAAAGAAACAATTTCAGTTTGTAATTATTAACAAATCGCAGACAATAGCAATAGATTCGAAAACACATCGTAATTTTGTAATAACCCGAAATTTCGTGAATAAAAATTTCGATTTATTAATTCGATTAGTTATTTTTAATATCGCTAAATAAAATAATTTATTATTTAGTTTGAAACTAGATCTAATTTGTTTATTTTCCGCGCCGTAAAATCAACGCGTGCACACCGAGTATTTCACTACATCGCATCCGGAAGGCCTACTAATTTTCCCAACTCCTATGTTGTCCTATTTTGACTAGCCTTAGCCTATTTAAAACCCTAATTAGACATGTGTTCAATTTTGTCTTCCTACCAATTTTGACTTTACTAAACCTAATTTGTATTTTTTTTGAATTAATGAGAAGAAAGAAAATTTGACTACTTAACAAGTTAGGCAACTTACCTAATTACAATCTTCTATAAATAGCTCACTCACCTTACTTCATTTCCTCACACCAAAATCTCCCAACTTCTCCACTTTGTGCTTTCTAGTGTTCTTGAATGAGTTCTTGAGTGTTCTTCTTGAAACTCATCCTAAACCACCACACTCCATCACCCTCGACCACCCCTAGATCTTAGAAAGGTAGAATAAGTTAGCAAGAAAGTGTTCGAGCAAAGGTCGACTAGTCGTTACACCGCCGGAATTCAACTAGCTTATCGGCTTCCGACTAATCATCGGAATTAAGGTAGATACTTTATCTTAACTTTAGATTAGTAATTACTAGTTCATATTAATGATGTTATTATTTTGCTTAAACATGCCTAATTATGATTAAATGTGATTACGTTGGTGATTAGTGATTTTATGAACAATTGGACTTTGAAAATCACATTTAGTCGTTACTATGCACGTTTTAAAATTTATTTATCAAAATGCACCGTTATAATGCCCGATGGACTTTTGGAAACCTAAAATATCCAGTTATAATGTTCGAATGAAAATCGACTTTTCAAATTTACGCCGTTATGCTGCCCAATTAATTTTTGAAAAATAGCCGACTAAACTTTTCTTAAAGCGACTTCAAAATGTTTTGACTGTACTTGGACTGTTGAGATTAACCCTTGAGGGTCTGTCAAAAAAGATATGCCTAGCGCTGTCTAAGAAAGGAATGGTGCCAGTAACTGCATTCGTGCGGCCATCCAGCCTGAGACTCTCCTGGTTATCTCATTTGTCTAAAGAAAGTCACCAACGAGATTTTATACCTAAAGTCACACGGTTATCGTGAAGTATTTTTAAATGAAAAGTTTATCGTGAAATGATTTCTAAACGGAAGATTTTTATGTAATATGGCATGTGCACGTTTTCCAAGACGATACGACACGACACATTTTTCGAGAAAGTGATCGAATGTTTTTAAATGGAAGAGATAGAGATGAGAATGAAAATGTTAATGTGATGAAAGTTGAGATGTTGATGCTGTTGGAGTCCCGCCTCAGTTCCCCGGGGTGAACTGGTGGTCAAAGCCCAACGGAACTATACGGTAGTGCTGTTTGAAGTTTCTCCTCAAATTCCGCGGGTGAATTTGACGGTTAGAACTTACTCAGTACAACACATAGCAAGCGGACCTCATAAACAGACTGGTGGGGATTCAGTGATATGGGTAGCCGGGACTATGTCGTGTGTGACGCGGAGTTAGCGGACCTCATACTGCAGGAGTCAGTTTATGGGTGGCCGACCCTTCGAACGGAAAGGTTGGTGACCGTTAGAAAGGGGTTGTAGAACGGGCCAATAACTTTCGAGAGATGTAAGATGTTGACATGGTTGAAATTTGAAGAAGAATGCTGTTATGAGAAAATGATACGAGATACTGATTTTATTAAAGCTGCACTCTGATTTGATCTGATTTGATATTGATGTATTGACACGCATGAACTTACTGTTTTGATAAATGATTTTCAACTATTTATCTGCCACCTACAATATTGTTCTAGAATTGCTAGTTTAAGGTTGGGGTAGGGCATCTATTGAGCGTCCTCGCTTACGGTTTGCCCTGGCATAATACCACGATGTTGCTTCGCGACTCTGACGTATTATGCTAGATTATCACGTTGGACAGGTGGACCACTACGGAGAACACGGAGCCGGAGGAGCTGCCGAGATGGAGATCCACCAGGCGGAGAGATTTGCGGAGCCGTAGAACCCACCCAGTCTGCCTTTTTGTAATCTGTGAAGGATAGATCATCTATATGTATTTTTGGTTATTATTATTACTGTTTAAGACCGACTTTAAATTGTAATAAATAATCCATAACGCTTTTCCCGAAATGCGGGGCGTTACAAGTGGTATCAGAGCCCTAGGTTCTAACACTCGGCTTTGGGTAATTGGGTAGACACTAAGCTAGAATAATAATTGTATGTCCTTGATACCCTAACTAATATTAAAATTATCTGAATAGTAGATGCCCCTAATCATGCTAGACTATTTGAGGAGATCCGCAGATTTAAGTGGCAGTTTGAAATACTTACGCATAGAATAAGCTGACTGTAATCGCTGTGTGGTAGGATTCGACTCTGTGTGGTAATAGTATTGTATGTTCGGCCTTGAGCCAAGTAATGTGGTATTGGTATTATATGGGCCAATGAACCAGTTATGGCACTATTTGAAATCGTGTTTTCTCTGTTAAGTTAAGCAGTTATGCTTTGATAAAATTTTGCAACTATTTTAGACTGATTTCCCCAACAAATTCGTAACTCTAGGATGGCAATTACACGTAACAATGGTGAAGGCTCTTCTGATAGAAATAACGGAGCTAATCCGGACATGGCTCAACTCATGCAAGCCTTCATTACGGCACTCAACGCTAACAGACCCCCTCCTAATAATATCAACCATGGTCCCATGTCTCGTGCTCAAGCTATGAACGAATTCTGTAAAAGACGACCACCCGTTTTTCATGGCGAACCTAACCCTACTTTAGCCAAAGCTTGGCTGAAAGAGATCAAGGTGATCCTTAGCACCTTAGGAGTCAACCAAGACAACCACTGTGTAGCTCTCGCTGCTTACCAACTCCAAGGAGAGGCTCGATATTGGTGGGAGCTGATTGAAGCCGCCTATAACATCGAAACCATGACCTTTGAGGAGTTTGAGAGCATATTTCTGGATAAGTACTTTCCTGCTCCTATTAAGCAGGCAAAGATTCAGGAGTTCCAGAACCTGCAGCAAGGTTCGATGTCAGTGACGCAGTATGTCGCTAAATTTGAGGAACTGTACCGCTATGGCCGTGCCATTGCCCCGACTGAAGAGGACAAGGTCCGAAAGTTTGAATGGGGACTTGGCTCGACTCGCAAGATTGTGATGGGAATGGGCTATACTTCCTATGCTGAAGCGGTGAAATGTGCCCTAAGGATGGAAATGGAGGACGTTGACTTTCGGGCTAAACGTCAAGGAAGCAGTTCGGGAGGACCCATCAGGACGGTGCAGAACAACAACAATCGTGGGCCCTACCCAGCCAGACCTAACCAAGTTAACACTCAGCCTTGGAGGAGGAATGAAGTCAGGCAAGGACCGCCGCCACAAAATCCCAATTTTAACAACCAACCAGTCAAGTGTTACAACTGTGCGGGCTATGGACACTTCAGTCGCAATTGTCCTCATCCGAGGAAGGACGGTTTCACCTATGGGAATCAGCAGCAGCAGCAGCCGCAACCGCTTCAGAACTATGGCAAACAGCCTATGCAACAGAACGCTAGGCCAGCTCAACAGAACAACTGGAATGGAAAGCAACAGGTCAAGGCACCTCAGAACGGGACAGGACGCCTGTATGCTCTGCATAGTGAGAATCAAATCCAGGAGCAGGATCCTTCTATGATCCAAGGTACGCTACTGTTATTTAGTACCTGCGTACAAGCATTATTTGACACTGGAGCATCGCATTCGTTTATATCAGTTGCCTGCGTATCTGCGCTAGGATTAGACACTGAACTTCTAGAGAATCAGATGACAATAGCATCACCCTTAGGCGGTACTGTACCAGTTAATCTAATTTGTAAAGGTTGCGAGCTAGAAGTGAATAATATCCGATTAACTTGCAATTTTCGCGTGATCGAGATGGCGGACTTCGACCTAATTGTGGGGATGGATTGGCTATCAACTCATCGAGTAGTCATTGATTGCCATCTAAAGCTAGTAACAGCCTTTACCCCTGATGGGACATGTTTCCGTTTTAAGGGGGATAGACAGACTGTGAATCCGGTGATTAAACATTTGAAATGGCAGAACCAACTGTTCGGATGGCTAGCTAGTCTCCAGTTGGAAGAATCTGATCGTGAGAAGTTAGGACTGCCACACATCGTCTGCGAGTATGCAGATGTATTTCCTGACGATCTACCTGGATTACCGCCACGAAGAGAGATTGATTTTTCCATCGAGCTTCAACCTGGAACCGCTCCGATTTCTATAGCCCCTTACCGAATGGCGCCGACAGAACTGAAGGAACTGAAGACCCAGCTACAAGAACTGTTGAAAAAAGGATACATCCGACCAAGTACTTCACCATGGGGAGCACCTGCACTATTCGTGAAGAAGAAAGAAGGAACCTTACGACTGTGCATTGACTATAGGCAACTAAACCAAGTCACGATCAAGAATCGTTATCCCCTGCCTAGAATAGATGACCTATTTGATCAGTTAAGAGGAGCAACTTGTTTCTCAAAGATTGATCTAAGATCAGGGTATCATCAGTTGAGAATCCGCGACGAGGACATTTCAAAGACCGCGTTCAGGACAAGATACGGACACTACGAGTTCGTGGTCATGCCGTTTGGACTGACGAATGCTCCAGCAGTATTCATGTGTCTCATGAACAAGATATTCCAACCCTATCTGGATAGATTTGTGGTGGTGTTTATTGATGATATATTGATATACTCAGCCAATAGAGTGGAGCATGAAGAACACCTTCGGATAGCCCTGCAAGTACTAAGAGACAACCAGCTTTATGCCAAGGCTAGTAAATGCGAGTTCTGGCTAGAGCAGGTTCAATTCCTGGGACACGTGGTGTCTAAGGATGGTATTGCAGTTGACAACAGCAAGGTAGAAGTTGTGTTGGATTGGAAGCAGCCAACTTCCGTATTTGAGATCCGTAGTTTCTTGGGTTTAGCAGGATATTATCGAAGATTCATTCCGGAATTTGCTACTCTTGCCAAGCCAATGACTAGATTGATTCAGAAGAACGTTAAGTTCGAATGGAATGACGAGTGTGAGAAAGTTTTCCAAGAGTTGAAAAAGAGACTGACCAGTGCACCGATACTGATCATTCCTGAAAGGGACATTGGTTATCAAGTATATTGTGACGCATCAAAAGAAGGACTAGGATGTGTGCTGATGCAGAACGGGAAAGTCGTGGCATATGGATCGAGATAGCTCAGATCACACGAGAAGAACTACCCTACTCACGATCTAGAATTAGCAGCAATAGTTTTTGCTCTAAAATCTTGGAGATATTACCTCTATGGCGAGCAATTTGAGGTTTTCTCGGATCACAAAAGTCTCAAGTATCTGTTCACTCAGAAGGAGTTGAATATGAGACAGAGAAGGTGGATGGAGTACTTGGAAGACTACAAGTTTACCCTGTCATATCACCCTGGCAAGGCAAATGTTGTCGCTGATGCCCTGAGTCGAAAGGACAGGGCACAAAAGGCCAAGATAGCGGTGAAGGAATGGGAGATGATAGATACTCTGAACGAGTTCAATTTACAACCGTCATCTAATGGAGATCGGATGCGATTATCTGCACTAGTGGCAGAACCAGCACTTCACCGGGAGATCCTGTTGGCACAGACTTTTGAACAGGACTGTGAATTCACTAGATCACAGCTCAGTTCAGGAAAGGAATTGTCCGGTTAGACCCTGCATGCAGCGGATAACAGTTTGAGATTTAAAGGCTCGGTATTTGTACCCAACTTAGGTCGACTTCGAAAAGCCGTGCTTCAAGAATTTCACCACTCGAATTTCGCTGTTCATCCTGGAGGTACGAAGATGTATCATGATTTACGTCGGACATATTGGTGGGAAGGAATGAAGAAAGACGTGGCAGAATTTGTAAAGACTTGTTTAGTTTGTCAGCAAGTTAAGGCTGAACACCAGAAGCCTGGGGGAGAGTTGCAGCCGCTACCAATTCCACAGTGGAAATGGGAGCATATCTCAATGGACTTCGTGACTGGACTTCTGAGGTCGTTTAAGTCAAACACCGCTGTGTGGGTAATTGTAGACCGTCTCACTAAGTCGGCACACTTCTTGCCAATGAAAATGACGGAAAACATGGAAGCATTGGGAATGCTCTATATCCAGGAGATCGTGCGACTTCATGGAGTACCAGTGTCAATTGTGTCAGACAGAGATCCTAGATTTGTCTCACAGTTCTGGAAAGGACTGCAAAGGGCACTAGGAACTGACATACGTCTCAGTACTGCTTTTCATCCGCAGACCGATGGACAGACGGAGAGGACAATCCAGATATTGGAGGACATGCTTAGGGCTTGCACCTTGGATTTCACAGGGAATTAGGAACGACATCTGCCATTAGTAGAATTCGCCTACAATAACAGTTATCAGGCTAGCATAGAGATGGCACCCTACGAAGCTCTGTACGGCCGCCCTTGTCGATCACCGGTTTGTTGGACTGACGCCGGAGAAACGGGATTGCTAGGACCTGATTTGGTCAGAGACACAACGGAGAAGATCAAGTTGATTCAACAGAGACTGCTTACTACGCAGAGCCGACAGAAGAGTTATGCGGATCGAAGAAATAGACCTTTGTCATTCAAAGAGGGAGACCACGTATTTCTAAAAATTAGACCCCGGAGAGGAGTAATTAGATTCGGGAGGAAGGGAAAACTATCCCCGCGATATATCGGCCCATTTGAGATTTTGGAGAAAATTGGACAAGTAGCATACCGGTTAGCATTACCGCCGCAAATCGACCGAGTGCATAATGTTTTTCATGTCTCTATGTTAAGGAAGTATCTTGCCCTGCCAACACACGTGTTAAACTGGGGAGATCTTGATATAGATGAAGACGCAACTTTTGAGGAAGAGCCGGTTGAAATTCAGGATAGTATGGAGAAGAGTATCCGCAATAGGACTATCCGATTAGTACGAGTTTTGTGGAAACATCGGGGGATGGAGGAAACAACTTGGGAAAGAGAAGAAGCCATGAGAGCTAATTATCCGCAACTGTTTCCACCTGTCGAGTAATTCGAATTTCGAGGACGAAATTTGTTAAGGGGGATAGGTTGTAATAACCCGAAATTTCGTGAATAAAAATTTCGATTTATTAATTCGATTAGTTATTTTTAATATCGCTAAATAAAATAATTTATTATTTAGTTTGAAACTAGATCTAATTTGTTTATTTTCCGCGCCGTAAAATCAACGCGTGCACACCGAGTATTTCACTACATCGCATCCGGAAGGCCTACTAATTTTCCCAACTCCTATGTTGTCCTATTTTGACTAGCCTTAGCCTATTTAAAACCCTAATTAGACATGTGTTCAATTTTGTCTTCCTACCAATTTTGACTTTACTAAACCTAATTTGTATTTTTTTTGAATTAATGAGAAGAAAGAAAATTTGACTACTTAACAAGTTAGGCAACTTACCTAATTACAATCTTCTATAAATAGCTCACTCACCTTACTTCATTTCCTCACACCAAAATCTCCCAACTTCTCCACTTTGTGCTTTCTAGTGTTCTTGAATGAGTTCTTGAGTGTTCTTCTTGAAACTCATCCTAAACCACCACACTCCATCACCCTCGACCACCCCTAGATCTTAGAAAGGTAGAATAAGTTAGCAAGAAAGTGTTCGAGCAAAGGTCGACTAGTCGTTACACCGCCGGAATTCAACTAGCTTATCGGCTTCCGACTAATCATCGGAATTAAGGTAGATACTTTATCTTAACTTTAGATTAGTAATTACTAGTTCATATTAATGATGTTATTATTTTGCTTAAACATGCCTAATTATGATTAAACGTGATTACGTTGGTGATTAGTGATTTTATGAACAATTGGACTTTGAAAATCACATTTAGTCGTTACTATGCACGATTTAAAATTTATTTATCAAAATGCACCGTTATAATGCCCGATGGACTTTTGGAAACCTAAAATATCCAGTTATAATGTTCGAATGAAAATCGACTTTTCAAATTTACGCCGTTATGCTGCCCAATTAATTTTTGAAAAATAGCCGACTAAACTTTTCTTAAAGCGACTTCAAAATGTTTTGACTGTACTTGGACTGTTGAGATTAACCCAAGGCTAACACCCTTGAGGGTCTGTCAAAAAAGATATGCCTAGCGCTGTCTAAGAAAGGAATGGTGCCAGTAACTGCATTCGTGCGGCCATCCAGCCTGGGACTCTCCTGGTTATCTCATTTGTCTAAAGAAAGTCACCAACGAGATTTATACCTAAAGTCACACGGTTATCGTGAAGTATTTTTAAATGAAAAGTTTATCGTGAAATGATTTCTAAACGGAAGATTTTTATGTAATATGGCATGTGCACGTTTTCCAAGACGATACGACACGACACGTTTTTCGAGAAAGTGATCGAATGTTTTTAAATGGAAGAGATAGAGATGAGAATGAAAATGTTAATGTGATGAAAGTTGAGATGTTGATGCTGTTGGAGTCCCGCCTCAGTTCCCCGGGGTGAACTGGTGGTCAAAGCCCAACGGAACTATACGGTAGTGCTGTTTGAAGTTTCTCCTCAAATTCTGCGGGTGAATTTGACGGTTAGAACTTACTCAGTACAACACATAGCAAGCGGACCTCATAAACAGACTGGTGGGGATTCAGTGATATGGGTAGCCGGGACTATGTCGTGTGTGACGCGGAGTTAGCGGACCTCATACTGCAGGAGTCAGTTTATGGGTGGCCGACCCTTCGAACGGAAAGGTTGGTGACCGTTAGAAAGGGGTTGTAGAACGGGCCAATAACTTTCGAGAGATGTAAGATGTTGACATGGTTGAAATTTGAAGAAGAATGTTGTTATGAGAAAATGATACGAGATACTGATTTTATTAAAGCTGCACTCTGATTTGATCTGATTTGATATTGATGTATTGACACGCATGAACTTACTGTTTTGATAAATGATTTTCAACTATTTATCTGCCACCTACAATATTGTTCTAGAATTGCTAGTTTAAGGTTGGGGTAGGGCATCTATTGAGCGTCCTCGCTTACGGTTTCGCCCTGGCATAATACCACGATGTTGCTTCGCGACTCTGCGTATTATGCTAGATTATCACGTTGGACAGGTGGACCACTACGGAGAACACGGAGCCGGAGGAGCTGCCGAGATGGAGATCCACCAGGCGGAGAGATTTGCGGAGCCGTAGAACCCACCCAGTCTGCCTTTTTGTAATCTGTGAAGGATAGATCATCTATATGTATTTTTGGTTATTATTATTACTGTTTAAGACCGACTTTAAATTGTAATAAATAATCCATAACGCTTTTCCCGAAATGCGGGGCGTTACAAATTTATCCTTCAGACTACGTGGTGTGGCTCATGCTACGTACGAGTGATGTGCTCGTGGTTTTGAATACAAATTGAGTTTTCGCTCGTAATTGGGTCTAAGTCCTATCATATCTACGATTCAGATCAGGGGAATACCGATTAAATGGTTGTTTAATTTCTTTTTAAATTCATTCAATATTCAAGAACCTAAATTTTGAATGAGAAATTTGAACATTACATGGATTGTTCACAATTATGTAATTCATATGATTTTTCACAAGACTACCCAAATAATTAGTATTCTAAATTATTAGATGGCTCGGATTATTTGTGTGATACCCCAAAGTAAGTCTCATACAACAGGTTTGCTACAGGTACTAACAATTGTACCAACAATTGCACCAACTCTCTCATATGGGACATGTGGGACCTATCACTCGTATGTGGGTCCCACATATCCCACGTAAGAGAGTTGGTGTAAACTATTAGTACTTATATCTTTTCTCCTCATACAATCATCTATACCATGGGCATACGAGCGAGTGAGCGAGAGAGAGAGAGAGAAACCAAAATTGTGAAGTGCAAAGTCGAAAAAAGGAAGGCAAAATTGACTGAGGGGCAAAATTGGAAAAAATAAGGCTAAAGTTGGCAAGCCATCAAATTGAGTCTATAATGTGTCTTTTATAAAAACAGTGTGATTATACCTCAAATTGCTTAGTACTACAACGTTGTTTGAAAATTTATTATGCACATATTGAAGCCTAGGCCTCACTTAGGCCCCTAATTCTAAGGCACAAAATGACCCCACTGAATCGAATACTTTATTATCTATCTATATAATAATAATAACAAAGAAATACGATTGCAAGGGAAAATATTTGAAGGGCTCAAATTTGGCCCATGTGGTAATAAAGGTCAGGATTGTTCCAGAGTCTTCCAGACTTCTCAACGATTGGCGCCAAAAAACGGTTACGAAACTTGGATCTCTCCCAGAACGCACAAGCGCGACTTCCACTTTTCTCTCTCTCTCTCTCTCCAAAACACACACACAAAGCATTCTCCTGATTTTCTTGGCTGCCAAACACACAAACACAGTATTGTCCCTTGAAATTGGTAGGAATCGAGAAGCCATTGCAGTCCACTCGCAGTAGAAGGCAAATCTCTGCTACCTTATTTCAAAAGTACAATAAAGCTATGAAATCTGTTTGATTTCAGTTGTTCAATCCCTGTGTTTAATTTAGGGTTTAATACTGTGTACATACATAACTGCTCTGTCTCACACCTCTACGTACTTAAGAAATTTGATTTGCTTTCTCGTCTGTCCCATTCGGACGCAATCAGTTGGTTGGTGATTCTAGGAAAATTTGATTTCTGGTTTCAGTGTAGTTATTTTGATCTAAACTGTTATTGCTATTATTTCAACATTCCTTGCTGAATTAACTGATTTTTTTGTTCCCAAATCTTAGTCATGGCGGATATACAATGTTTGAAGACTGGCAAAGTAATTCGGCAGTCCTTGACATAGAGCTGGCCCTGAGCTAAAGCAAGTGTTGCAGCCTCCAAAAAATACGAATTTTAAAGGCCTCCACATTTTCATCTTCTAGGATCCTAGGTACCCTAGGTATTTTTTTGTAATACCAAAAAAAAAAAGAGAGCACATCGTATAGAAGCCCAATTTCAAACTCGAAAGATGTCCAATTTCAAATTCATAGATTTATCTAGACATGAAAAAAGAAAAAATAAAGCAAAAAGTAGATGCCCTCGATAAGTTTTTGAGTAAATAACAAAAAGAGAGTTCAAGTTTTGTTGAAGACTTGGTGGAAGAAGAAAATGAAATTCGAAAATGAAGAACAAGAGAATTTGGGGAATAGAGAAGAAACAGATTTGGATAATGAAGAACATGAGAGTGGCCAAGAGGAACATGAAGCACATTTAAGTGACGAGTTTGAAATTTTAAAATGTTTGGTTATTGCTTTAGGGTTTAAGATCCCCAGAACCATACGGAAGCATGAAGACTTGTATAGAATTATCTAGAATATGGTACATAATTCTAGAGTTATACAAATGATGGTAGAGAATTCTAGAGAAGATTAGTTGAAAAGTTTCTACATAATGTTTTAGACTTCTCCTTTGGTGTGCATAAATAGTTGAGAGCCTCAGTTGCCCAAACCACCTTGAAAACTTTTTACTCTGAAGTTCACTAGTGAAAAGCTCTTTCTCTCTGATGAATACTAGTATTTGTTTTTGCAAGTATAATTTACCTATTTACATTTTGCTTATTAAGATCTTGAAAAAGGCCTCCTTTTGATTTTCGCTTGAAGCCTCTAAAAAGTCAAGGCCGACTTTGCCTTGATGTACTCCTCTGGAGATGAATCCAGATATCTGTCGGAGTTTGAGGAATTAAAAACGTTAGGTAAGAGGGAGTTATGGATAAAATCTACGTTTCAAATGCAAATCTACATTTTGTTGTGATAAGCCCCCAATATTGTACATATCTGGAGCTTATCTAGCTAATTTTGCTCTCACACACACGCGCGATTTCGCGCCTTATATGTTTGATATGCGCGTAGTGTGATTTTTGTTAGTTACAAGTTAAACAAGCAAATAAGCGTGCCTCAAGAGCCACGTGCTGAGGGCCACGTGCCCCGTGGCATGCCAACACCGGGCCTCAAGAGCGAAGAATTGACGATGTGGCTAAGGCCCGGGAATTCGAAAAGTCACAAGTCAAGCCGGTGGGCTAAAGCCATGCCTCACACTCACAAAGACTCCCAATGGAATACAGGAGTGAACAAGCACTCACGAGACCAACGATCACCTCCCCCGAGGGTTGCACAACCCATTTATGTGTTTTGGAGGAAGTCCGGAAGCAAGCAAGGCCAAGGGAGTGGCCAAAAGGAGCAAAAACTCCATCATAGCATCTTGGATTGATCCACTTGTTCCTTGGATCGATCCAAATTCATTAAGAATTCCAACAGGCCCTCTTGGATCGATCCAGGGCCAATGTGGATCGATCCACTGTTCGTAAAAAAGCCACGTACCAATCTGGATCGATCCAAAGATAGTGTGGATTGATCCACAGCACATCAAAAGTTCAACAGAGCCTCCTGGATCGATCCAGGCATAAAGTGGATCGATCCACTATAATCTGGGCACCAAATTTCAATCACTTTTTGGACTTTCCTTTTATGGCAAGTTTCTCTCATTTGTGAGAGCTTTTTAGATATTTTGAAGAGAGAGAAATTGGATGATAACACTTCTCTCCTCTGTCTTTTCCCTCCCACTTTTCATCTTTTATTTTTAGTCTAGTTTTTGCTCTCCCCTCTCTCCTCCATTGGAGAGTTGCTAAGGTCTCTCTCTCTCCAGATTTCTCACGTAAGTATTCGTCTTCCGTTATTTTCTCGTGTATTAAAATTGCTACTCGTGTTTAGATCTTGCTATAAATCTAGTTTATTTTCATTATCGTCAAGTATTTCATTCCCTTGTTTTTCGTGCTATTTCCTTAGTAAACTTTTGTTTTTAGTAGTTGTTTGATAATTTCTCAAGTGTTAATATTGTAGGAAAACCTAGGATTAGTGTTAAAAATCAGTTTTTAGAGTTATAAATCATGTTTTTAGTTTTTTTCAAATTTCTAGGCTTGTTTACTAATATAATGTGTGAATAGTTTTTATTGGCTTAGTCATGGGGTGATTAACACTCCATGACTCGGGGTTTAATCCATCCATCTCGTTCATATAGCACACATTGCTTTTTTACCAAAAATATAGGGTTTCATTTTTATGTACCAAAGCTTGGGTTTGTTAACCCCTTTGATCCCACGTTGCCAAGGGTTTCACCACTTGGCACGTGGGATGCTTTGGGCGATGTCAATTCATTCGTTTGCAAAATGAACTGAAAACCCCTAATCTTTGTTAAGCACATTTTCTAGTAAAAGGTTTTAAACTTTAAATCTTCTGTTCGGGGGCATTTGAATATGTCCCGAGCCGGTTATCAAGAGGGGATGGATTAACCCGAGTCATGGTCGTTAAATACTCTTAGACTTTGCCTTAGTTTAATTAGTTGTTTTTAATCTCTGAGTCGTTCTCGAAGTTGAGAGAATCCCACCAAACAAACTTCAAAATCACAGTTTGCCGCTTTAAGGCTAAAATCCTCATTCGTGAAACAATCATCACGCTCGGCGCATTTGGTCTCTGTGGATTCGACCCGGTCTTATCGGTTATCATGCTACCGCCGGCCTAAACCCTACGCTTGGGGAAGTAACTTTTGCAATACAATCCAAGGTCGCAAGCACATTGCCCTTGGCAAAATGGTGAACTCATAATAAATTGTAAGTTATGGAGGATACATGCAAAACCTCTCGGAGACTAAAACTGTTACATTAAGGAGTGTGCAAAACACCCTTACCCGAGTGTACTAGGGACAAGGAATTTTGATTTCCAACTACAACGACAGTATTACTAGTATAAGGCTGCTGTATAGAGAGTTGATTCAGGTCATGCTTCACATGATTTGTTGCTTCACTATAAAAATACCAGTTATCGGAAATAGGGAGCTAAGAATATGTTTCATTTTGTTGTTGTGGCCAAGGGAAAAATTGCTGATGTTGAAGATATCGTTGTGTCGGCAAACTCCTGGTGCTGGATTAGATGGTTAGGAGTAGGACTTAACCATTTATGCTTGAGGTAAATGTTGCGGTATGCCAGAAACTTGATTGAGAAATAGAGGGTACTGATTAGGTGTAGATGTCGTTGATGATTACACTCTTAGCGAAGGATGACTGCAGATTTGGAATTCTTAACAAATGCTGGTGGTTTCTACTGCAAATTAAGCCTGGAATAGCAAGTCTTAGCACTTTAATTCGTACGGTTGCAGATCTTGCAGTGACGTTAGTCCAAGTAATATTAATCTTTATTGTAACGTGTTGTCATGAGAATAGTTAAGTATATTACAAAAGAGAAGACCAATGTATTGCAAATTTTGACGACTATACTAACTTGATACTCGGAAAACCACTATGTAATAGAAAACCCAAATTAACAGATACAAAGGCTGCAACACCAAAACTAACTGCTACCTACCAACTTCTATTAAGAAAACTAATAGAATTGATAACTGCCTAACTAACTGCTAGCGTATCATTCTAACACGTATGAATTTTCCATTGCAAAGGTTTTTGTTATATGTGTAAATGTATCTCCCTTTCCTGTTCTATGTTGTTTTAAATTTCAAGCAAATGTTTATTGTTTAATCTGCATGTGTGAAGGAACTGGTGGTTACGGATTTGTGGTTTCATGCAACAACAAACTAGATGGAAAACATTACGCAATGACGAAAATTCCCCTGAAGGGAACAAAGCTTGATTTTGACAAAATTTTGAGGTAATGTAGCTCTATAATTATGTAAGTCTACACCTACGTTTCAGTGATTTGGTTTGGATTAAAATGCACAATTGTAGAATATCTTTGCTATTTTGGTGTAAAAAGACCAAATCAACAATTATGTTCCTCTTGGTCTTGCCCCCCTTTATTTGTCTCTCACACGCTTAGAGTCGCATCTCATTTATGTCGTGTTGACTGACATGAATAAAGTTTGAAATTTGGAATGACAGGGTGTGGATTGTAAATGTAATCAACCTGTAATTGTGGTGAATGACCATCCTATTGGGAGGCTAAGCAATGCTCATTCCATCGTTTCCAAATTGATTCCAGCAAACCAAACCTAGCTTGGTTCCTTCTCTTTTCACTTGGTGATGCCCAAACTCCCATAACCAATTATCTTGCATCAAATCAGGATCTCTGTTATTGCTTTTTACAGGACTGAATAATTATATTCTTGGTTCAGCAATTTGTGCTGAGAATGATACTTCATTAAATTTATGTCCTATTTTTGCTGCAATATGTGATATTGACCTAATGTTCACTTGTTGTCTGGCGTACTTCAGCAGTGTAGCTGTATGGGTGTTTGTCAATGTATGTGCCTTTTCTTTCCTAATTACTACAGTAGTTAATTAATTCTTGATCTAGTGGACTTAGTTTTTTGTGGAAAGTAAACGGCCTTTCCCATGCATGTTTTTTCTTTTGCGGGAAAACGCTGAGGTTCTCAAATTTTCTAGTTTTGGCACACTTCTGCATTATAGCGGTATTTTTTCCTGTTTCTATCTTCCCAAATTTGCCAAATGGTAACAAGAAACGGAATGTTCCAGTGAATCTCAGACTCGGATATAAAGAGTTCAGGTTTTGGATAGTGTAAAAGCCATTCCTAAAAAGGTTTCCTTGTCCCTAAAAACCCCACAGCTCTCTTTTAATACAAGCCCAGGTTTCCTTGGCCTTCTCATGAATAGATTTGTGCGTTGGTCTATATGTAGAGCTTTCTAGTGTTAACGTCTAATTAATTTTTTCTCTAGTGGACTTATTGTTCATTAAATGGAAACTGGCCTTTTTGAGAGCTTTTTTTGGTTCAATCTTATGTATGTTCTAGGTTATAGATTCACTGGTTTCTTATTTAAGGGCTGTAAATCAACTTGCTGATATAATTTCTCTCCGATGAATCCTTCAGAGAGGTTCATGCAATTTCCAGAATGCATCACTAGTAGTATCACATCATTTTTTAAGCGTAACACGAGTCTCTCTCCTATTTGAAGGACGAAGATCAATCACATTACACGCTTTTCTTTAGAGGACCTTAAAGGACTTTCTGGACAGCATCGTCAAAGGAGAAAGTATGATGGAGAAAAGGCCTGCAAAATATTTCGCTAAATCGTCATTGCTTTGGCCCACATACATGACAAAGGAGTCGTTCATTTGGACTTACCGGTGAACAATATCTTCCTAGATCGAGATGACAATGTGAAAATTGGAGATTTCATTCTTGGTGAGAATCTTTTCCTTTCTTTTTCTTTGTATTTTGAATTTTTCCCACCTTTTTTTTGGGGTATCTAATGGCATAACAATTGCCAATAAAAAATATGTTAAAACCACTTGTGGAAAGCCCCTGAAAAAGAGTACATGGAACTTTCTCCTTGTAGCCAAGAAGGTGGATGAATCTAATACAGTAGATCGAACTAGCTCAGACGCTACTGAGCTCTACACGCACCGGAGAGGTACTTTATTGGGGAAAACGCCAAGATTGACACTAAGGCCGACATTTTTAGTTTAGGTATCATTATGGTGGAGGTTTTGGACACTCTGGAGCCAAAGGATAGAGATTCTATTTTGAAGGAATTAAAGAAGGAAGCAGAAAAGGAAATACAAGATATTGTATTCCAAGAGTCATTAAAGAGATGTCCCAAGTCAGTAATGCAGCTTTTAACAAAAAAATCCTTCAAAGAGACCATTAGCTGATGTGATCTATAAGGGTGCTGCTTTCCAATTCAAACCAGATTCTGCTGTAAGTTTCAGCTGCCTTTTGGTCTTTTATTTTTCGTTCAGGTTGATTGCGTTCACTTTCATTGAAGGAAATGGCTACAATACACACCCCTTTTTTAGTGTGTATCTATCATGTGCACCCAATTTATCTACCGTTGATTTTAAAAAGTTACGAATCAATTACTTGTTAACCTGAGCAACAGGTGACCTAACAAATTGAAGAAAAAAAAGAAGGGTAAATTTCACTTACCTCCCCTAAGGTTTTTGACGTCAAATGACCGTAGTAACCTTAGTATATATTCTCCACCCTAAAAAAACCAGTTTAGAAAAAAAAAAAAAAAAAAAAAACCTTTTTTTTGAAAAGAGTTAAAAAAAAGTTTTTTTTTTAAATTAAACCATTTTTCATTTAAAAACAAAAAGTAACAAAGAGAATTTTTTTCAACAATATTACTTTTTGAAATTTTTTTTTAAAAATATTTTTTCAAGGGAAAATTTTTTT
Source organism: Vaccinium darrowii (assembly GCA_020921065.1). Classification (NCBI taxonomy): domain Eukaryota; kingdom Viridiplantae; phylum Streptophyta; class Magnoliopsida; order Ericales; family Ericaceae; genus Vaccinium; species Vaccinium darrowii. Next base: position 6,243,738 of record CM037156.1, read on the forward strand.
TGAAAAAAGTTTCTTGAAATATGAAAGTTTTGAAAATATTTTTCTGGATAAAAACTAGTTTTTGGTAAACCATTATTTAAAAATAAAGTTTAGAATTTTTTTTTCCAAAAATCTGAAAATAATTTTAAAAATGAAACTATTATTTTAAAAATAAAGTTTAGAATTATTTTCCCAAAAATCTGAAAATAATTTTGAAAAAAAAGTGTAAAAAACTATTTTCAAAATTATTTTTTTCCTTCAAAAAACTATTTTCAACCAAAAAAAAAAAAGTATAGAAAAGTATCCTTTTTGAAAAAATTTCCCTTTGATACACACCTTAAGGGTGTGTACGATATGCACTCATTGTGTAGTCTATATTGCGCCATCTCATAACAAATGACCTAGATAACCGGTCATGCATAGCATTTTTATGAGTTTCATAGCTTTTAAACTAAGAATTCGTAACTTTTCAGCAATATGATTGGTAACATTTTCTTGCGTTTTGTAACTTTTTTTGTATTTCGTAACTTTTTGTGGGACTCGTAACTTTGAGACCAAAAATCATAACTTTTCTCAAATATGATTCGTAACATTTTTTTGCGTCTCGTAACTTTTAGACAAAAATTCGTAACTTTTCACAAATATGTTTCGTAACATTTCGTTCATCTCGTAACTTTTATAGTAAAAAAATCATAACTTTTCAACCATGTATAATCAATTAAAATGTATTTCGAAGAAATAAATGTGTTTTCTTTAAAATAATTTTAATTTCAATTTTGACAAAAGGAAAAAGAAGAACATATTTTTATTCTAAATTAATTTCATATACTAATTTGGGTCTCTCTTCCCTTAGAATTTGAAAGCACTTTTACTTACTTGAAAACTATGGCTCAACTTGAAAAATTAAGCTCTTTAAATTTTCCAAACTATAGCTATGGCATAATTTAAACCGTATTTAAAAAATAGAGTTAAAAAAGTTTTTCAGAAAGATTATACCGTTGTTCATTTAAAAGCAAAACCGTATCAAAGAGAATTTTTTTCAAAAAAGGATACTTTTTGATATTTTTTGTTAAAAATAGATTTTTGAAGGAAAACAAGAACAAATTTTGAAAATAGTTTTTTACACAATTTTTTTTCAAAATTATTTTCAGATTTTTGGAAAATAAAATACTTCTAATCTTTATTTTTTAAATAATGGTTTACCAAAAACTAGTTTTTATCCAGAATTTTTTTTTCAAAACTTTCGGATTTCAAGAAACTTTTTTCAGAAATTTTTTTCCCTTGAAAAAATATTTCAACAAAAAATTTCAAAAAGTAGTTTTGTTGAAAAAAATTCTCTTTGTTACTTTTTGTTTTTAAATGAAAAGCGGTTTAATTTTTTTATAAAAAAAACTTTTTAACTGTTTTTTAAAAAACTTTTATAACTCCTTTTTTTTTTAAAAAAAAAATGGGTTTTTTGTTAAACCGTTTATTTTTGTAGGGTGGAGAATATATACTAAGTTACTACGGTCATTTCACGCAAAAAGTTAATGTCGTTAGCCTTAAAGTAATGGTGGGGGGAATCTGACAATTAGTTTAAAAAGTAAAGGAGGTCAGTGGAATTTCAGAAAGTATAGGGGAGGTCTCTGTATTTGTCAGAAACCTTAGGGGAGGTAAGTGGAATTTATCCTTCTTTTTTTCCTTTAATTTGTTAGGTCACATGTTGCTCAAGTTAACATATAATTGATTCGTAACTTTTTGTAATCGATTCGTAACTTTTTAAGATCCAACAGTAGATAACTTGTGTATTGTAGCCATTTCCTTCAATGAAAATGAAAGCAATCAACCCAAACGAAAAATAAAAGAGCAAAAGGCAGCTGGAACTTACAGCAGAATCTGGTTTGACTTAGAAAGCAGCACCCTATAGATCGCATCAGTTGATGGCCTCTTTGAAGGATTTTTAGCTAAAAAAATGCATTACTGACTTGGGACATCTCTTTAATGACTCTGGGAAAATAATATATTGTACTTCCTTTTCTGCTTCCTTCTTTAATCTTCAAAATAGAATCTCTATCTCTTGGCTCTAGAGGGTCCAAAACCTCCACCATAATGATACCTAAACTAAAAATGTCGGCCTTAGTGTCAATCTTGGCGTTTTCCCCAGTAAAGTACCTCTGCGGTGCCATGTAGAGCTCAGTAGCGTTCGAGCTAGTTCAATCTACTGTATTAGATTCATCCACTTTTTTGGCTGCAAGGAGAAAGTTCCATGTACTCATTTTTCAGGGGCTTTCCACAAGTGGTTTTAACATATCTTTTATTGGCAATTGTTATGCCATTAGATTCCAAAAAAAAGGTGGGAAAAATTCAAAGCACAAAGAAAAAGAAAGGAAAAGGATTCTCACCAAGACCAAAATCAAAGGCAAAAGTCCGATACAATTCGTTTGTATCTTGTCTCTAACAAACTATTTCATTACAAAGTCATGATCAACCACAATGGAACCATCAAGGTTTTGATTCACGAGGGTAAATGGGGACAAGATTTCTGAAGGGGGACCAGAGTAATTTGCCAAGTGAATTCTCGTTGATTTGGGCCTAGCAAGGTTATTTGATATCATGATAATCCTAATAATAAAAAAAGGCTAATTTGATATCCTTGTTTTTTTATTTTTTAACTTAAAGAGGGCCGAGTACACACTGCATTTAAAAAATACTGTCAACAAATTCCTAATCCTAGGAAATAAACTAAATGATGAAAACTTAAAAAAAAAGTGTAAAATCTCTTGCTAGTTGTCCACTTGAACCAATTGCCATTTCTTTGCACTACAATTTAGGAGCACTAGAAGAAACCAAGAATTGATCTGAATAAGAGTTTTAATAAGAAGAAAAATGACATCAACTAAACTTGTCCAAATACCATTAATGACTACTGTACGGAGATAAAATCCATGTATGAGATTGCTCCTGTTTCCTTTGTCGGAACCCTAATGCTGCAAAATAGATAAAGGGTTAGAGCACGTTTGCATCTCGTCGGCAAAGACCCTCTGATACTTAAGTTAGTAAGGATTTACTAAATAAGCCAAAAACAATGCACATAACAACGAGTTACAGCGTACCTTTCTTCATAGGTATGATGCTTTATTTATAATCGTAGGTTTACTTGTTGATCAAGGCTTCTATTAGCCCTGGTTTCCTAATTGCAAAACCTTTCCTAATAAGACTCATCCTATTAGGTATCGTGGTGCTGCATATACAAGGTCTCTTCTAGTGATAGAGTTTCCTTCCATATAGGTCTCTTTCTTATAGGGCCGTGTAATCAGATTTGCACGAGGATTCCTTATAACGCATTCCTATTTGTATAAGGAATGCCTATGTGTATCCTTAAATTACGGAATTGCCTCTTATCTCATAAGAGACTTACCCAGATCCTTCTGCAATGTTAAACCCCCTCATACTCTTAAGGCAGCCCTGGTTGTTATGCCATATAGCTCGACATGAGCCCTACAAGGCCTAGCCTGCATGTGCCAAGCTATGCCAAACTAGACATATAGTCTTGTATGCAAACCTTGGCCATATTCGCAGTCTGACTAGCTCAGCTATGTCCTGAGGCACCCTCACATGGTTAACACCGAGCTAGTCCACCTTCACTTGGTGTTTATCCTGTAGTTCTGATCTTATTCATGCTCAAGACGGTTCATCATAGGGTCATGGGACCCCTTCGTAATAATGCCGAACTAACTACCGTCTCATGGTACCCTTGTCGAGCACGTGATCTGCTCATGCTATATGTTTTCTACAAGTAGTTGGGTTCCACCCTCTCCAATTGCTCCCCAACTCTGCTCACCATTGTTGTCTTCAATGATGGTTAGAGCTTTCTATTACTTCGTTTCAACGGTCAGTGATCCTCCTTCTGGCACGCCCCTCCATCACGTGGGAGGCAAACTTGCTTTTGCATTAATTGTGAAATGACTCGTTCCTCTTCAGATAAGGCCAAAGGACGGCCTACACTGACGTTTGTAGTGCATCACACCCCCACTTTATGGGGTTTTGGAGTGGGATAATGATTTAATTTATTGTTTTCAAACAAAAACCTTTAAAAGATCTTGCCCTTCCCCCTCCCTCTTTTACTTCACATTCCAAAATCAGAAAAGAGAGAGAGAAGGTCTCCATCATTTTCGTTATATCAGAGCTCTGTTCCTCGAAAAACCTTCCATTTCTCAACTCTATGTCACTAGAAATTCCTATTGGCACTCCAATTATCACCTATAAGTCCCTTCTACTCAAATTTTCGTTTGAGTCATTTCCCTCTCTCGTTAGGCCTTCATTTTCCTCTATCCTTCCAAGGGTTTCCTCCTCGATTTGAACCATGGGGAGAATGTTAAACTTAGTTAACTCAGACCAAAAAATGGCAAAATTTCGTCAAGACTTCAATATTCCTAACGATATCGAGCTTAGGCTTCCTGGTCCCAGGACATTACCGGAGCACGATCAAACCATAGATAGGATTCACATTCCCATCCTGTTTATTGCTGAGTGTGGCCTTCGCTTTCCTCTAGATCGCTTCTTCTGTGAGGTATGTGAGAGATGTAAACTTAATCCAATGCAATTATGCCCAAATTTTGTCAGGGTTGTAATGAGTGTTCTTGCCATGAACAAGCTCTTAGGTCTATCCCTATGCTGGTGGGATATCCACCGCATGTACAGTGTCGTAGCCACAAATGAATACACATATTACCTTAAAACTAGGAATAAGAATCAACAACTTATTACGGATCTTCCCAATTCTGCAAGAGGAGAGGAGAACGACTACCTCGTCGTTACTGGGAATTGGAAGCCCAGGGATTCAGAGGGTGGCCTTATTGATGTGCAAGTCCCTCATGTGTTTAGATCACCACGTTAGTATCTATTTCATTTCCTCAGCTGCCTTCCTTTTGCGTTTTTACCTTCATATTTGTGATATTTTCTTGCTTTGTTGTTTTGCAACTTCCAATATTAACGACAATCACCTCATCGACCATCCAGAACTCCACCGCTGAGATATAGCATCGCGCTTTGGTTTGACGAGTTTGAATCGACCCTTGTTCGTCTCCGCCGTGCTCCCCACATCCTGCTAGGCTACACTCCTTCCTACTGGGGAGGAATTAATAGGTGAGGAGAGCCATGCAGTCGCCATCCCTGACCCCCAGCAATTGACCCTATACTCCCCGACGCCCGCCCAGAGTTAGGCCGAGCATATAACAGTCTACGGCAAGGGAGAGCTTCACATGCTTCCCGTCCCCACTCATCGGACCAAGGAGTGACAATTGCCAGTAGGGTGGAAATCGAAATTGCCATCCCCATCATCACATCGTCTAACCCGAGCTGTCCTGAAGCCCAGGACGTTATCCCAGTAATTCCCCTTTCATTGCCGAGCACATCTGCCAGGGGTGGAGCTGAAGACGTAGAAGAAGATATTAGAGTTGTTCAAGGAGGTATCTGCTCAGTAGATAGCGACTCATGCTCTAGGTACTCTCCTTCTCCTCCAAATCAAGGTATGCCTCTCCAACCCATCGACCTCATTTCTCTAGTACACATGGATGATGCTCCATCGCCCCCAAACCTGCCTAGCTTCTCTGCCCCTCTTACCTCATCAACTCCAACTGAAACCGAGCTAACTACTCGGAATATGGAAAACAGGCCCAGAGAAGAGACCTTAACCCTCCCCTCCCACCTTCCCCTACTAGACAAAGGATAGAGGGAACGAGCTCGAGGAGGTCAAGCAGCCATCACTTTCTCCCCAAACCTGGGGCCCCGTACTTGCCCGCTTAGACGGCTCCCTTATTACAAGAGAGGATCGTGTCAGCATCCCAGAGAATGCTTTTGTTGTAGCCCAAGCAGTCCTACTGCCAGCTGATGTGGAGAAGGAGAAGGAGCACAACTAATGACAAGCTGATAAAAACAGCCTTCTAGTCTAGTATCAAGGTATGACTTAGTTAATAGGTCGTCTATATACTGCTTCTTTTTGGTTAATGGTTTCTTATCAGAGTTATTGTACTCAGGTTATGCAAAAGACCTTCGTTGGCTTCGAAAAAGCAAAGGATAATGAGAGGGAGCTTAAGAAGGAGAATGCCAATCTCCTTAAAAGGGTAGAAAAGGCTGACCAGGAGAACGCCTATCACGCTCAATTGTGGAGGGAAGCTCGCCTTAAAAATGATAAATTAAAATAGGAGCAAGAGGTTGAGAGGCTAAAGAGGTGGAACTGGATCTATGTTAGCAGCTGGAAGCTGACCGTGCTGAGGCAGCACTTGCTCGTGATAACGGAGTGTTGGAAACAACCGAGAGTTACAAAGCTCAGATGCCAAAAGGTGAAATACCACATCTAGAAGAAGTGCTGGACGAGGCTGCTGACCAAGCTTGGAGCGGATAAAGATTCCCCCCACTGGACGAACATGGAACTTCCCAGCGAGACCGAGGCTGCTACTCGTGCTGTTTAATCTCAGTCCTAACCTCTTTCTCCAGTTACATAAACTGTTGATGAGCAACCTGCTAATGTTGAGGCTGACCAAGGCACAGTTGACCTTATACGAGAAGGAGGCAATGGCAAGTCTGTTGAGATCATAGCCGATGCCACCATTGGTGAGGATTCCACCCATGCCACTGTTGCTCATGAGCACAATGAAGAGGCTTAATGCCTGTTGTTCGTTTGTTCTGTTCTTGTTTAGTTTTATTTTGCTCAGCGCTGTGTAGCATGCTTCGGCAATATGTGGCCTTAGAATTTGTGTTTTGTTGACATACTTGACTTTGTTTAATTGTTCATACTGCACTTTAAGTTTCTGCGTACCTGTTTTATGCTTATTTTCTAAGTTTTTTCATACTTAGAATAATTGGGCTTGACTAAGATTTTTCGTTCTCAATAAATCAATTGTTGCAATTATCAGTGAAAATCATCCTAAGTTTCTTCATACTTAGGATCTTTATGCATTTAGCATATTCAAAGTTGTTTCGTACTTGTGTATGCAATAATCGTTGCAAGTCTAGGTATAATCGTACTTAGGAAAATCTGAATCCCTCATATTCAGATATGATCACCTTTTCCACAATTTCCTCATATTGGATTATATGCTGGGGTATACTCACACCCTGCTCCCCAATAGGAATCCAAAATACTTAGAATTTTGGTTTGTATTTACTACCAAGCACAATTTTGGATAAGAAAAGAAAGTTTTATTCATAACTGAATCCAAAGTAAACAAGTACTTGAAATAGAAAGAAATTTTCGAATTTGCATAAAAATATGTTGGGATTTTACTCGTTATCCCAACTATAAACAAAAAGTGTGACTATATTCGTAGTCACATCCATGAAAATACCTTGTTACTGATAGAACTTCCTGAGATTATGCACGTTCCACGGTTGTGGGACTGGATCTCCATCTAAGTCAGCTAGACGATAGGCTCCAATACCTGAATCCGAGAGATCTTGTATGGGCCTTCCCAGTTCAGGCCTGAGCTTGCCATCTGAGGAAACCTTGGTGCTGGCAAGAACCTTCCTCAAAACTAGGTCTACCACCTTAAACTCCCTTGGCTGCACCTTTTTGTTGTAGCTTCTTCATAGCTGCTCTTAATATGCCGGCAACGTTATTAGTGTTTTTTCTGTTTTTCTTCTGCAAGATCAAGTTGCTCGGCTAGGGCTTCATTGTTGCCTTCTGACTTAACCAAAGTGGTGCAATTGGTCGGCAGGATGACCTCAAGAGGTATCACAGCTTCAATCCCATATGCTAAGGAATATGGTGTCTCTCTAGTTGATCATCTTGGAGTGGTCATGTATGCCCAAAGGACAGTGGGTAGCTCGTCAGGCCATTTGCCAAACTCAAACCTACAATAATCATCCACCCCATCCAAAAAACCACCCAACCACGCAAACCCAAAAAACCCACGCGGGAACAACTGCAGAGTTATTCAGACCCCTCTCCCTCGGACCCTAGCCCCTCCTCGGCCATTAAGTCAACCAAATAATCAACTTCGTCCAATGCGTGGCACAAGCCAATTAATTGGACCCGTTTTTTAGACGCGATCAGTTCGAGAACGTATTGTTTTTGGGCCTTGGAAAGTGAGGATTTCAGATTTTTTAAAAGTATTTTTGATTGCTTAATTATATCTGGACGCTGACCCCGACCTAGAGGCAGCTGGCTTCCGCCGGGATGGAGAGGCGGCTCGCTTCCGCCGGGATGGGGAATCTGGAAACTGGGAGGGGGAGGGGGAGTAGGATACCGAGCAACGTTATAATAGGATCCCGAATAGATGTTTGGATTTTGGAAATTCTGGTCCGAATAGATGTTTGGATTTTAGAAATTCTGGTAACTGGATGGACCACCGGGAAAAGTTGGGGTTGATGAATAAGTTGGGGTCGATGAACTATCGAAATTGGTACCCGATTGGTTAGGTGGTTAGTGATAGAAGGGAGGTGGCCGGGGTGCTGATGGCTGTGGAAACACTCTAGCACGGTACTCCTCGTACCTTTGATCCCACTTATTGTTGTTGTGCATATTTCTATATTTCGAAAGTGTTTTTCGAGCTTCTCTTGACTCTCTGATTGGCCGTTCTTCCTCTTGTATAAGTTGAAGACGGATGCCCAGATAATAGGTCCGGCAGGCTGACCCTCCTTAAATTCTCCTACACATTCGAGGAGAAGACAGTCATCATCCTCCGTCCATTTCTGCGCAAAAAAAAAAAAAAAAAAATAGACCAAAAGCGAAGATAATGGAACTGAAAAGACTGAAAAATTAGCATATAATATTTACCAATACTTACATAGCCCATTGAATCGTTTACTGCTCGTGTTTTACACTTCTCCTAGACGAGGAAGACACTTACTAAGGAGGAGAGAGATTGGGAGGTGAGAGGATGAACAAGGGGGCAGCTATTTTATAGGCCCCGAATCCCTGTTTCCCAACTTCTTCTTAAGACTCTTGAGGATAGTCTTATTACAAGCTTCTGTTTGCCCATTGCTCTGTGGGTAAGCTGGGGTTGAATAATAGTTTCTAATGCCGTACTGGGCACAGAAAGCCTTAAACATTTTTCCAAATTGGGACCCATTATCCGAGATGATGGAGTATGGGACTCCAAACCTAGTTATGATTTTGTTCTAGACAAACTTTTCCACCATAAATTCTGTTATTTTGGCCAATGCCTCACCCTCTATCCATTTCGTAAAATTGTCTGTGCCGATCAAGAGGAATTTTTGTTTCCCCGTTGCCATGGAGAGAGGTCCCACGATGTCCAAACCGCATTGTGCAAATGGTCATGGACTGGTTAAGGGTAAGAGGTCTTTTGCAGGTGCTCGGATCAAAGGTGAATACCTCTGACACTTTTCACAAGTCTTTACAAACAACTTGGCGTCCTCTTGCATGTACAACCACCAATATCCCTGTGATATTGCTCGGTGAGCAATGGACCTTGCTCCTGGATGGCCTCCACAAGTTTCAACATGAATCTCATGCAAGAATTTCTGCACTAAAGCAGGAAGTACGCACAACAAATATGGTCTAACGAAAGACTTCCTGTAAAGGTTACCTTCCAGGGAGAGCCAAAATTGTACTGCCTTGGTCTTAATCTTATGGGCTTCTTCTTTATCGTCTAGTAGTGTCCCATCTCATAGGTATGTGTGGTCACCCGTGACCCCCGCGAGAAACCTTGAAAGTACTAGAACATCGCGTTCATTAGAGTCGCCACTTGATTTTAAGGTTAACCAAGCAACCGAATTCAACGTACAAAATTCGAGACAACCGGTCCGTCATAACCAGAGTGATCTTGGTTCGGGAGCTAAGTTACGGGATGGGAAGGTTTTATTTGAAAAATGCACCCATCCCGCCTAATCAAAATGATTAGTCTCTACTCATAACTATGGGATTTTAAAAGATAATTTAAAGTGATTTAAACAAATACGGGAAAGGGAACAAGGAATAAATAAATAAAATTAACGATGCATGAGGCTAGATTTATAGAAAGAAATATTACCGAAAAAGATAAAATAGGCAAAGACTGAACTTCTTTTGATCAACGTCCGGATGCTCCCCTCAAAATCACGAATTCGGCGAGTATGAACTCCGTTCGCCGCAAAAAGCACTCTATTTAACTAATGCTTCCAAAAACTTGGATTAAAGGCAAGGCTTTGGGTAATTTTGGAAAGTAGGCTTAAGACTAATATTTTTGGGATTTTCGTGGCTAATTTTCGGAAAGGAATTTTGGGTTCGGGAAAGGAGTTTACAAAGGAAAAACAATGAGAACAAAGGTTTTTCTAGCAAGGTTTTCTTGAGGATTTTTGTTATGTGTTGAAAACCAAGACTTAGGCTTCCTTTTATAGGCACAAAGGAACCTTCTAAGAGTAATTTTTCGCCAGAAATCGGATGGGAGGTGAAGTTTGACCTTGCGTCCGCAAGGTTGAGTGTTGCGTCCACAAGGTTTGACCTTGTGTCCACAAGGTTGGACTTCCACAATTTACAGCATGGAGGCCCATGCCCCTACGTACGTATGTCAGTCATTCTTGTGATATCACGTCCGTAAAATGGTACTTTGGATCTGAAATTAGGCTTTTTATTGGGCTAGAACTTTGGCCTATTTGCTGGGCTTTATAATGGGCCAAATGGATTGAATTGGGTGGATTTGTTGGTCTTTTTCTTGGTGGATGGTAAATCCAAGTTCATCAAAGCATTAACAAAAATAAAATAAATTTTGCGGCGTCGTCAGTAATTTTTCATCATTGGGGATACTTCCGGACTATTGCTTAGGATTCACAGATAATCAAATTGAGGTGTCTACAGTATGTCATTATGGGATCCATCCAACTCGGCCCCAACTCAGTATCCATCACAACTTCAACAGCTTGGCCAATGTTGGGCTCGCTCAAACAATCCATAGAAACTGTTCGGTAGAATTCTGTATCAACGGCCGAGCCTAAGCAAGCAAGGGAGTTTGCATGAGCGTTTTGTCCCGAGTTGATCTGTTGGATGTGGACCATCTCAAATTGATCAAGCAAATCCTTGGCGGCTTCTGAGTAGGCTGCCATCTTCTCGTTTTTTGCTTCATACTCTCCTGAAAGCTAGTTCACTAGAAGTTGTGAATCACAAAACACCCTTAACTTACTCACTTTGAGGTCCAAGCACTCCTCAGTCCAGCAAGCAAGGTTTCAATTCCGCCACGTTATTTGTTGTACTAAACCCTATTCTTAAGGCTTGCTCAAGCATTAAGCCTTCTGGAAAGAAAATTACGACGCCTGCCCCTGACGGTCCAAAAATCTATAAATAGGACTCTCTCCCTATGTTTTTTATATGCTTTCTCTCTCCAATCCACCTATAAGTAGCTCTTTTAACTCATCTTCCACACACAAAACCCTAGCGTACACATACAACTCCGAGGTCCACATTGTAGAGGTATGTGAGTAGTCGAAACACATCGAGAGTATTGTAGGGACTGGTTTTAGTGATTTTTAAAGTTGTTGATGCATGAGGGTTGTAAATGATAGGAATTTTTTTTTTCTTTTGCTTTTATTTATGCGAACTTCAAATTGGTTCTATTTCACCAAGGTTTGAAAGTTTCGAATACTCTCGATGTTTCGACTACTCACATACCTCTATTGTGTGGACCTTAAATATACCCCAGAATTATGCAAACTCCAAATTGGTTCTATCTTACCAATTTTTCATATGTTTTTTTTAGGGAGCCGCATGCGCGGGCCAAATTCATAAAGGGAAGTGAAATAAAAGTTTTATCATGATCCTTAAATATACCCCAGCAATCATGTTCTTTTATTTTTTACCATGTTTCTTTTGTTTTTTACCATGTTTGCTTTTTGTTTTTTATCAAAACCTTATGTGATGTTTTTTTTTTTTTTTAGCATAAATAGACAAAAGAGCTATTGCACGGGCCTACATAGATAAGCAGTATCTACAAGGAGAGCGTACATACTCCTAGAATTTCAACCATGAACATTAAGTAAGGCTTCCTTGTTTACCATGATTTTTGACATTTTTTTACCATGATTCAAGATATTAATTTAATACTATAATTATTCCCATGTTTACAAGTTATTAAGTGATTTTTTAGCATAAAACTAGGATTTGTTTTAATATTTTTACCATGATTTTTTATCTTCTTTTTTTTTTACCATGAAATGTCGATTATGTGGTTAATATGTTTTTATCATGATTCAAGTTTTTAATAACTTATGATGTGTGCCCAATAGGCACACGTTAAAGTAGAAAAAGCATGTGTGAAAAGTATAAAAGGTGTATTAGAGCATTTTTTTTGTGATTGTGCGCATATTTGGGCACACGTTAGCAGCACCTTTTAACATTTATTACCATGTTTACAAATTATTTTATTTTTTATTTTCCATAAAAATTGTGATATGTGATTTTTTTTAAACTAAAATTTAGAAATAATATCATCCCTAATTTTGAATCTCCACAATTTTGAATATTCCTTGATTTTCAGAAAGAGAATCATTCACCATTTCAAAACTTCCTTAATTTTAGGCAAGAGGATCAAACAAAATATTGACAATCCCTAAAAAGAAGTTTAAAAAAGAAGTAACTATTTTTGGAAGTCCTTATTTTTTAGTTATATATACATAATCAAGAAAGGGTAATAATGGTAAATCGCATTAAAACAGGATGAAAACATAACTCCGTAAAAGGGGATGAAAATCTATTTGGTGTCCAAAAAGTGGATGAATATTTAATTACAAAAAAACAAACGAAAAAAAATTGTCAAAACAACTTACCCAACACATGCATACGAATATCGACAACAAAATGCAGCTCAAAACACCTAAAACAACAAAAATTGCTAGTGTAAGAATTACATACATAATTATCACCTACAAGTGGATGTAAAAATCTATCCTAATTTCGGTGACCAACTCCGAAGTGAAACCTCCCAGCTTTCTTGTCATTGAAGGCATATTCAAGTCGTAGAGGCCCCAAAGGAGAGTCCACCCGCATTCCAAATCCATACCCATATCCACTTCCAGGCTTTAGCCTGGCTCCAGCAGGATCACCTGGGCAGTAAAATGCAAGTTAAGCTTCCCATACTGGATTTACAGTTTCCGCAGCCTCACGCTGTGTTTGAATCATGGATCGCAGTGGGACTTATAACAGATAAAGCAATAAGATCAGGGAACTAAAGAAGTCAATTTAGCTTCTTCAGTGAATACCTTTATGAACCCATGATCCAAACCCAGTTTGACCTGAGATGAGCCGACACCTTTCCTAAGATACGACAGCAACTTATCTAGGACGAGACATTCAAACATGATGCTTCATATGCAATCCAACAAATAAAGTGGTGACTTTGTTGGCCTATTCAATTGTGCATTCACATAATGGTCCATTCACTCAATGGGCTAGTGATAAACGCTTGACCCATTTAAGCACCCTAAGTTACATTGTTTCTCATATTTGCAGGCTTCAATACCCGTTGGACGTGAAACGAGATTTACGAAGATGGTTGCTGCAAAGATGGGATGCTTTGCAGATGATTCAAAAAAAAAAATTAAAATTAAAAAAAATGGAGATGACAGCAAATTCCATTGGAATGCTCCGCAATCGAAGTCCAAATAACTCCTCTGCTCCCGGTAAGTCCCATCCAGACGGTAATTACGATTGTCCGGACGATCGATGATGTAGATGAAAATTTAGTTTTGATAGATTCGTTGGGGGTAGAACCACGAAAAGAATGCCCAACCATGATTTTAAGGTTTTGAACATACCGAAGGACTAGATGAGAGACACAAGCAGCTTTGAAGAAATCCATGGCTTCCGCCATTGAAGATTCAACGGTTATGACACCATGAGCCACTAAACCGTCCTCTAGGTATACATGAAGCTTCCAGCCAAGTAACATTTTTTTTTTTTGCATAGAATTTAGGCTTACTATGCGAATCGTGATTGACAATGATTAATTCCCGTTCTATGAAATTGAGTGGATGTTTATACCCATGACATGCCTGTATTCTAGATTTCAAATACTATCATGCAACAATGTTCTAAAAATAGTGCCAGCTGGGCAGAAGAAGGGCATAGCCGCGCCAAGGCTCCTATAGACGGCGGCTAGCCACCTAAAGATTAGTCGGAGGTTCTTCCATCTTTCAAAAAGCCATCCCTCCAACTACCAAAGTTTGAGTAAGAAAATGAAAAGACCAAAGTAACCACTAAAAAGTAACGCAACATATATGTTTATGTATTACGTACATACTTTGCTAGCCGATTCAGGGACTTGGTATGTGTTATTCTTATATGGTCTATGTTTTGTTAAACTCACACCTAACACCTTATACTTTTTTACTGGTAACACCTTAAACTTGGTCATTCAGTCCCAGCAAAAAAAACACGACCTTAACCACTATTCTCATTATGGATTAGTTCACTCTAAGGAATATAAATATTTCTGGTAGGAAACCGATCTAGATGCCATGGAGGAACGGATGGTTAGTCCCTCAATGCACATGAAATTGGGAAAATTTCCAGTCAAGTGCGAACCAAGTGGAACTAAGAACAAAAGATGCATTTGAACACACGGGTACAACTCACTTTAAATACGGGAAGTATTTTCACCTTGAAAATCGGATGTCCACATTTTCACGAGATAACAAAAACAGAAAAAAAAAAAAAAAAAAAAAAAAAAGCGATGCAAATTGACAAGAATTATTAAAAGCCAAATGACATACCAGGCACAGTTGGACCCGATCCAAGATCAGTTCCATAATCAGCAAAAACAGCCCCTTCCACAGGTCCCAACTGAAAATTTGTGATAAGAGCGTTGTGAGATAATCAAGAAAAAAGAGAGCAAGAAGAGAGAGGTAACATAACCATAACAAAAAGTACGTCCTTGCGCACAACCACTTCAAGAAAATCCAAATAACAAACCATTCCAACTCTACATGTGAGCCGAAATATTAATCATTAAAGGAGACAGATGAATATGCTTTGATAAGATGGTGCATCATCAAGTACGATGGAACTTTTGTTACTACCGAATCCATATCATGCACACTTGGTACTTTATTTTGCTAATTTTATATCTTCATAATGGTAATCTTATTTGAATCTTGTAGTCCTAATATTATATTAACTGAATTGGAAGGCTTGGTTTGTTTTGACCTCACCGTCTCTGTGTTCCTTAGGCGCGAGGTATGACTCTCTCCAAGTGTCAGGGCCTATATCATTCTCTATTTTGTAGAAAATTATCGATCCTTTCTATTTTCTGCCCTTCAAGCACTTTCTACCGTATATTTTACCCCCTTTTTTAATATTTCCAGTCATAATCACATCAAACTAAAACAACTCGTCTTTGTAAATATGTTTCCCACATATTCCCATGATCCCATCACGACTAGGGTTATCTTTCCTAATTTTAGTTACACTGAAATATATCAACTGAACACTCCTTATAAACCCCAGAGTGATGCAGTACAATTTAAGGGTACTATTGTCATTTTAGTGTCTTTAGGGTTAGTAGGGTCTTGAGTGTATAAATAGGAGCGAGAGTCTTTCATTTGGTAGCTTTTATCATTTTAAGAATAGAATAATCTAGAGCTTTGCTCTTTGTATCCCACTTTGGGAGTCTCTCTAATTTTCTAATGGAATATTTTGGTTGCACCATTTGGTATCAGAGCTCCTAGCTCAGATCTGACCCTTCATCTTGCCAGAAACTTTGCCGGAAACCTAAAACGGTGCCGGACAATCTCGCCGGAGCCCCCCAAATCTCAATTTTGACCCTCAAAACCCATAGATTGACCTTTTTCGGAGCTGATTTTGCTGTTTTTGGTCGATCAAAACCCATTTCGCACCTAGTTCACACCATTTCGGACCATTATGGACCATTTCGAAATTCGAACCATTTCAAGCTCTACCCAGAACTTGAATCATGATTACAGCAGTCAAATCCCACTTTACCAGCCTCAAATCACTGTTTCGGCAACTGATCTGCTTGTTTCAAGCTTCGAACTGGTGATTAAGGTCCATTTCGGTGCTCGAAATTGCACTTCAGGCCTTCGAATACTTATTTTAGTAGTTGACCAGCACTCGAAATCGTGTTTCAGACCTTTGAAACCTTATATTGGCACTCAAATCAGATTCAGAGCTCTCGAATCAGCAATCTAGAGCTCGAATCTCACTGTTCCTTGCTCGAATCATTTGATTAGGGTGTGATTCAGGTCAAACAGAGGATTTCGAGCTGACCCAGTGTATTTTCAGGCTCTATTAATTGATTTCCAGGTCAAATTTCAACTGGGTTTGTCTAATTTGTCGAAGCTTGTTGCAATTTGTTTCGATTTGGTCAGTATTTGGAGTCATTATTGGTGATTCTTGGTGAGTTGTTGAAGTTTGGGGTCCCAATTGATTGGGTTTTGCTTGATTGAGGTTGAATTGGTTGTTGGAGTTGATTTTGGTTGTTGTAATGGCTGATAGAGGAGGTAGAGGTAGAAGAGGAGGTGGGGGTAGAGCATTTATGGTGAATGATGGCGAAGAACATGCGTTTGGCAACCGAAACCATGAGGTAGAAGAGTTGAGTAAACAATTTGCTACTTTGATTGAGGAAGTGCGTTACTTGCAACCTCCAACCAAAAGGTAGTGATTGTGTTAAGAATACTCGAATTCAATTTGAGATCCTTTGTTAGCCCCACATTGGCATAGAGCAAAGTTGGTGATAATGAACTTCCCTTACCAAAGAAAAGAAGGTGAAATTGGTATCTAGTCGCCTTAAAGGGAGAGCTTCGGATTGGTAGACATAACTCAAAATTAGCCGACAAAGGCGAGGCAAAGAAATTATTAAAGATTGGGATAAGATGAAGAAGCTCAAGGAGGAATTCTTCCCTTTCCATCATAATTCCAACAACGATTCTTTGACTAGTTTTGGTAAGAGAGAGTCCTTGGGGGCTGTTCCAACTGAAAATCAACCTTTAATCGATCTTGAAGGCTAGAAACCCGTCACCAGGTGGAATATTCGAATGCTTCAAGTATGGAGAACCATTTCTCGAGTTGGAAGTTGGTGAAAAGGCTAGTGAGCATGCTTTTAATGCCCTCTTTGTTAAGGAGGCGAGAGAACCATGTTGCAATGGTGACTATGAGTATGATCGTTCCAATCTTTGACGAGTTTCCAAGTGAAGAGTTTGGGTATCACTTTCAAGATTTTTCCATCTTTGGTGAGTCTCCAAAAGAAAGACTTTGGATGTGAATTTGAAGACATTCCCATCTACGATGAGTGTCCGAGTGAGGATATCGATACTATTGTGGAAAGAGGACTTGAGGCTATTGAGGGTGCTAATGAAGAACAAGAAATGTCTAGTCTTTCGATTTATGGTCTTGCATGCTTTGGGAAGATAAGCAAGTCTTAGAGGAGAGCTATGACCTAAAGATTGATGACCATGACAACAGAGTTGTGGATTGCTCTCAAAACTTCATGTTTGAGTTGCCCTTGGTCGAAGACACTCAAATTTTTATGAGTATGGGAGCGATTTGGAAGCTCCATTATGTGATGAAGTGGCTGAACTAAAGGTCAAGGAATCCTTTGAAATGTTGCCTTCCGTGTTGCCCTAATTGCTAGATGTTCAAGTTTGTGATGTTGTGGTGCCCGAATAAGCTCCAAAGTGGCTAAAAGTGGGTGAAGACTATTTGGGACGGCTTGAAGATCCTTTGGGTATGGTTTTTAGTCAAGAAAGCCTCAGGTATGAAGCAAAGTTAAGAGTTTTCGCAGTTCATGTTACATGATTCTTGGTTTGTGTGGGTAACAAGTGTCATTGCCCATTTTGATGATTTCTTTCTACACAAGAGACATGCAAAGTGGGTGTTCTATGTACATACGAGTATGGATGAGGTGGATGTCCACAAACGGAAGCTCATATTGAACATGGGTTATTGGAAGAGGGTGATGTGATCAATAAATTGCAGCTACAAGCCTAATCCAAATCTGCATACTTTCTTAATTTAGTTGTTTTTGTATCTTGTTGTCTAACGTGCGGACACGTTTTCTTTAGAGGGGGAGTCTTGATGCAGCACAATTTAAGGGTACTATACTACTATTGTCATTTTAGTGTCTTTAGGGTTAGTAGGGTCTTGAGTCTATAAACAGGAGTGAGTCTTTCATTTGGTAGCTTTTATCATTTTAAGAATAGAATTATCTAGAGCTTTGCTCTTTGTATCCCATTTTGGGAGTTTTTCTATCTAATTATCTAATGGAATATTTTGGTTGCACCACAAAGTTTCAGAATCATTTCACATTCTCCATGAAAAGTTCAATAAGTTCTGCAGCAGAACCTATCCATAAGTGGTAAAAACCTAAATAGCATTGACTTGTAAGATCATGCATGAACCACCTATCTGCCTCAATAGTAGGTTGATGCATGATGTAGTTCATAGCTTACCATAAAGCATATTATATCCTATTCTCAATAGTCTGTTTTTTACCATAAACCACCTACTACTGCAAAGGAAAAAAAACACAACAGAACCTAAGCAACCTAGGTAATATAAAGAACACTTAACACCAAACAAACACATCAGCTGCTAGTTAACACCAAACAAACACATCAGCTGCTAAAGAGACAAAATACAAGGAGCACTATTCCAATTGGTACACAGAATCTGGTTTCTAGAATCTGAAGGTATTTATAGGCTTATAGCACTGTATTAAAAAAAAACTACTGGTTCAAGCATAAGAAATTCTCAATGTGGCATGTGTTAAACGGTCTTGGGTAGAACTCAACCCCAAAAGCAGTGAGCGTGCCCTCACGCTTATATATTTCATATTAACTTGGTAACCAGGCGACGTGGGACTTCGCTTCACACCTACCTCACGCGCAGCGTACTCACTCGGCAGCGCCACATGCAGGCGAGGGACACACACCCTACCCATCTCTGGTACCTAGCTCTGATACCATGTTACACAGTCTTGGGTAGAACTCAACCCCAAAAGCTAGCTCATGAAGTGAGGGCGGCCTCACGCTCATGTATTTCATATTACTTTGGTAACCAAACGATGTGGGACTTCGCTTCACAGCATGTCGTAGGTCCCCGGTGTGTACGACATGGATACAACGACTAGTAAGGTGTGTCGGTACTTTCATAGATTACATTTTTTGGACTGATCGTAGCAAATATTATTACAGTTCAAGTTACACTACTTTGGAAATGTTGTCGAATGTATACCCTTTGAACAATGGTAAAAGTTCTGCCTAGATGTCTGTGATACTAGATTGCAAGTACTGAAGCAAGCCCTTAGATCTGAGGCAATCGGTGCCCAGAACAGGCTCCACAGACCTTTGCACATTTTTAAAAATACTACCATAGTAGCATTTCTTTCAAGCCGCACCTGGTAGATGGCTGCAGCAAATGCCAACTTGTATACAGCAAGCTGAAAGCTTGCCCCATTTCCTTGATGGCCAGGCCACAAAAATGGAGCAATCTTTCCCCAAGTGCATTCAATTTATAATCCATGGATTTCCACCAAGTTTACTAATCAGCTTCAACCAACATTTAGGCAGTGTTTCTTGTGGAGCCAGCGAACATAATTAGACATGTTAGCCCCAATAAAAGGGAAAAAAATAGAAATAAAATAATCCATCCAAAAACAGTTTCAGCTAGACTAGTAGCATCAGTTGTTCATGTACAAACATTGGAAGAATTTCAAGTAACAGCGCAACTAAAAATGAGATGAGACTTTTATCACATACCAGTGGGAAAGCGATTTCTCCAGAGCCAACTGCATAAGACCGCCCAGACCCAACTGCACCTTCTTCGTAACCTCTCACACTGTTTGTCCCGCCAATTACAAATGCCTCGTGGGGGGAGAAATTGCCAACTACATGCCCGCCAGATATACTAAAGTACCAGTAGAAACTGAAGTCAGTAGAAGAAAAATTGACAGTAGAAAAATGCAGCATATTCCCTTCGAGAACAACTAAATTGAGGGAGTTGACAGGTAAAATGTTACAACTTACTCCCATAGCATCCTTGCTATCCCCATCACGGTTTCGGTTAAGATGCTCCAACAAGTAAGACGAAGTTAAAACAGAACAGTTACAGGTAAATAAGCATACCTCAAAAGAAAGCGAGCAGGGCCTACTTCTAAACCCTTCCTCGCACGAGCATTAACTCTGTTGAAAAAAAGCCATTCCGGCAATATAGGAAGTCCTTGCTCCATGTTGAATACGAACTGCAAAAATGACAATGATGATGGACCATAGTGGCAGTTGGCAAAATGCTTATCAATATATTATGGGCAACTAACCATTGAAGACCCAGGGTCACCAGAACCGGTGTAGACACACTCAAATTTAGCGAGTAAGGTATCATCATGCGTATTACCACTGCAGCAAATGCGTCGATCTGAGAACTCTTGGTAGTCAAGTACTTAAAGGTTTTGCTGTATAAAAGATGCATACCTTGCAGTGAGCGGGCTGCTATAGAAGTCCTTAATAATGGGATTCCCCTTGTCATCACGAGCACCAGCATGCTGGAAACAAACAAATTAATGATAATATAGCTATGATAAGCATAAATCAAGAAGCACAAATTACATTTGTTAACTTCCTGTTTCTACCAAAATTTCACTTTGCTCCTCATTATCAGTTCTAAGTTCTAACAATTTCTTTTTGTTAGAAGGAAATAACGTATTAAACATCAGTTCTAACAATCTCAACTCGAAGAAGACAAAAAAAAACAATGCTAACCGAAAAGTTAAACATGATTTTCAATTTTGTCGCTCCATCAAAGCCATCTCTCTCTCTCTCTCTCTACCAAGCTTCTAATAAGGGATCCCTTACTTTGCTACAGCGAGGGACTCCGAAGTGTTTTTAAGGGTCCACGTGAGAAATCATTAAAAATAATAATAATAAATAAATAAATAAAAGAGGACCGGGAAGGGCTTCATCCGAACAATTTTTCATAAAACTATATATATGCAGGTTTTATAACCAACCGCTCGGATGAAGCCCTTCCCGGTCTCTTTTTTTTTTTTCTTTGGATGATTGGTCGCATGAACATCTGGAAAACACGTTCTAAACACATTGAACGGTTCGGATCATCAAAATTTAATTGGGAAACGGTCGGAAAGTGGGAGTCCCTTACTGTAGCAAAGGGATCCCTTATTAGAAGGGGACTGTATAAATCTAATTAAAAGATGGCTTTGATGGAGTGAAAAAATTGAAAATCATGTTTAACTTTGCAGTTAGCGTTGTGCTTTTCTTCTGATATACAACAAATATCCAATAATGGCTCCCTTAAACTCTATAGTGTGGGATTTTTTGGTCGGGATCGAATTTTGATGATCCTAACCGTTAGATATGCTCAAAACATATTTTTAAGGTCCAACGCGAGGATTCATAAAAAAAAAAACAAAACCGAAAGGGCTTGATCCGGCACATTTTATCAAAAACGGCTCGGATCAAGCCCTTTCAGGTATTTTTTTATTTTTATTTTATTTTTTTTACGAATCCTCACGTTGGACCTAAAAAATACGTTTTAAACACATCTAACGGTTCGGATCGTCGAAATTCGATCCCGAACAGAAAATCCCGCACCGTACCCTACATAAGGGAGCCCTCATAGGATATGCTCTGATATATTATATATATGAATTAAATCATGTAATTACTCTCTCTCTCTCTCCATTCGCCTTAGATGTTGCCTGTTCTTTGAGCATTTCTTATCCAACAATTAGTGCTGCATGAGGCATAAATAGGGTGGCGTAGATTAGGGTGGTGGCAATAATGGCAAGGGTGGTGCGATTTGGGATGTGGGAGGAAGTTTTAGGCCTTATTTCAGCCATCGGTGATGGATTTACGGCGGCGATGGGGAGGCAACTAGGGCGGGTTTGTTTAGGTGGGTGTTGGGCGGCGCTAGGGAGGTAAGATTAGGCCTTGGGCCGTAGGTTTGGGTGGCGACTACGGAAGCGACGAGGTGGGTTTGGGCCACGGGTTTTGACAGCGATTGCGGCGACGAGATGGGTTTCGGGCAAGGTTCTAAAAGACGCTAGTCGGTCCCAGGTCGGTCGGCTGCCGACTAGCGACTTTTGACCGACTAATCGCCGACTTGGCCGACTAATCGCTGATTTTTCCCCAACTAGTCGGATTTCGATCAAGTCGGGGGACCTCTGACTAGCGACTTGGAGCCGACTAGTCAGCTGACTTGACTGACTTTTAGAACACTGGTTTCGGGTGGTGATGGGAGGCGGGATTTGGCTGGTTTTGGGCCGGGGGAGATGAGATTTGGGTGGCGACGATTGGGTGGATTTGGCCGCATTAAGGGCGGCAACGGTTAGTTGGGTTTGGGCGGCATGGAGAGGCATGTTTAGGCTCATTTTGAGCCATGGGAGGTAGGTTTCGAGCTACTTTGAGCAGCGATGAGTAGGCAATTAGGCGATATGTGGTGGGATGTATGTTGTCGTTATGGGCGCAGCAACAGAGCATGTGGTGCGGTTTTTCTGGTAAGGTCGTCGGAAGACAAAGGCAGTTGCAAGGGTTCATCAGCAATTGGATTCAGTGACAGCGCACAAAGCTTTAGAGGGCTTGGGAACTTCTGTCTTTTATTTTTGTTCGGCTATTGCATGTTGTCAACAATTGTTTTGTTTTGTTGTCTATTACAAAAATAAATAAATAAATAAATAAATAAAAGAGTGGCCTGGACGTAGGTTTTGTTTTTGCGAGTAGCAGTAGTAGAAGAGTCATGATACTCTTTGAGGCTCTCTCAATGCCTTTATTCTCCTATATATTAATGTCATCTTTTGATCTTATGATTAATGAAATTTTCTTTCACCGTTAGAAATCCTCAGCAATGTATGTGGGTGTGGAGTTTGAAACTAAAGTGAGCGATAACTCCGCTAACTAAAGAAAACATAAAATTACAACCCATCCAATGCTAGAGCTGTTGAAGTTTGGTTTGAGAAGTGTCCCAAAAATTCTCAGCAAAGGACATTACCCTAACATGTGAACAATGGACCACAAGGTAATGTTGAGAAATTAGAGAAGAGTCAACACTTCACTCATCCCAAGGTCGTATATACCAAGTTATCAACAAGGCCATCACTCCACCATGATGCAATAATTCCACACTGTTTCAACTATGAACCAAAAGAGAATACAGTAGCATAAAAAAGCAAGGATAAGAAAGCACAAATTTAATGAAGTACCTGGAAAATAAGTCCAGCTGTTCCACTCCACTTTGGCCTGAAAGGTCGGCTGAATTCAATGCCAGCTGTGACCCGGCCTATAGTCAGACTACTGTCGTCTGGTTGGTTTCCATGAACAAGTGTGCCGGGGGTTCTTGAATTCTAATCCAACAGTAGTCCCAATATTGATCAGCTTCTCACCATTAAGAAAACTGGTAGATATAAAAGATAGCCTCAAATTACCTGAATCATGATTGACCTTGATGTCCTCTTATCATCTCCTTCAATCCATGGATCTGTGTAGTTTATTCGAAATATAGAGTCGATTTGCCCTCTCTCTAATGAAACATTAAGTTTTTGGTTTCTTCCAAAAACATTTCGATGGGAATATGCAAAGCTGCAAACAAAGGACATAGGAAACATCAATGTAAGGCAGTATTTCATACTATGACCAGAAAGAGAACTGAATATAGGTATGTGTCAAGGAATATGACCAGCAACCTAGGACCCACAACATTTATCATGTTGTGGACTAGATAGATTTGGGCCAAGGCCAACACGTTGGCCAAGCACAGTAGGCCGAGTCTACCATGTGAACAACATATTCAATTTGGGCCGAATATATATGGAGGATGGCGAAAGTGACTCTTCCACTCATTGTATGTGAGAATATTCCAAAGCAAGTCCTTGAAAGCTTCTAGAATAACTTCCCCATACATTAGATACAACTACACCCGCAAGGAATACAGTAAGCAACCTACAATTACTCAATAGACTGGCCATATTTATCTTCTTATGATAGAGGCTGACTTGAGTGTTTGAGTGCCCCAACACTGCGGGCCAGCTAGGTCACTAACTGGGTTCTCTTTCACAGATCTGGCTGCGCAGCGAAACTGGTCATGTTTGCATTTGGCTGTAATCACCATCATGGTGGCGGTGCAATTATTTTACCTCATGATATGTAGCCATATGTGGACACAAAAGAACACATTTTCCAAACATAAGTTGATCCAACTTCTTTAATGGTACATGGAACACAACGATTATGCCAACATATAGTTGCTTGTAATCATTTTAGTGCTCTTACATGCAGAGCTTCTAATATGAACTGATGGTAGGTCAACAAATGTCTAATTAGGATTAGGAAATAGGCATAACATCCAGCTCACAGAGTTGCACCGAGCAAATAAGCAGTTTTATGAATAGTAATACATATCAAATCAAGCCAGAACAATAAAACCAACAATTACTTGCCAGAAACATATGTTGACCACAAAAAATTAAGGCAAAAATACAAAAATACAAGTGAGCAAGATGAGTGTAGCTGAAATGAGAATGGTGATATGGATATGTGGCGAGACTGGAAGAGATAGGATTAGAAATGAAACAATTCGTGAGATGGTAGGCGTCGTACCTATAGAGGAGAAGTTGTGAGAAAATAGACTAAGGTGGTTTGGACATATTTACCGTAAACCTGTAGATGCAGTAGTAAAGAAAATTGATAGGATAGTTTTGGGTAGTAATGCTACAGGGAGGAAAGACATAAACAGACACTCGATGCTGTAGCGCACAAATATATGAGTCTACTGAGTCTAAGTGAACAAGTAGCCTTGACCTCAATGAAAAAAGAATTCATATGGCTGAACCCAATTGATTGGGACATAAGGCTCAGTTTGATTTGGTTTTGTTTGGAATATAAATAGAACCACGTGTATATATATAAATAAGAATATATATGCAACTATAATTACACACACACGCCCACACGTATATATAACTGGCATATATCATAATGAACTGTCACCGTGATAGACACGTAAACATGTGCCCATAAATTTTTAACAAGCCATAGGATCTTATCCGAAACACTTGCAACAGAAAACACCACAACAGAAACACTGCACGGTTTCTATGGATGCCAATCCGGCACCATAATGATCCTTAGTGTCAGTACTTTTCAGGCTGAGCAGATCTAGAGGGGCATTGCTTCACTAAAAAGCACTTTAACTCAAGAACAACTAGGTTTGGTAATGACATGGCATTATTCTAAATTTCATCTCCCATTGATTTTTTTCCTCTGCATGAATGAGAAAAGAGTAGTTCTTTGAATATTCTCTCACCTAAATCACCTGCTAAAACACTACAAATATTTACCAACATTTTGTATGTATTGTAAAGAAGTAACAAAATCTACTATAGCCAATGTTTTTTCATGCACCCGATTTTTTCCGAAATCCATTAAATGCAACCTGATCAGTAAGGCAAACCTTCAACAGAACAACAAAAAACCTCCCTAACAGCCCAGAACCATAGAGGAGGTTCTTTATGTATCTTACATATTTGGATTGCCAGGTACAAACTGGAAAGAGAGTGCCACTTTTGCCAACATCTCTTCTAGTAGATGCATCGCATGGTGATGGCCTCTTAAGGTTCTATTATGCTATAGATGAACTTCTTGGCATTTGTGCCAACTCATCTCCTGATTGTTGCTTTAATGGGCCGCCGATATTCAGAAAAACGATGAGCAGAAAATCAAAACATAAGACCAAGACTATGCTCTGAACATTTCAGAAAAGGGTGGAGCAACCGCCAAACCATAAAGGAATGACTTAAATTAAGTCCTGTCCATCACTGGCTTGGGGTTTTAGAAAGGAGGAACTTCCGTAATCTGCCATGTGAGTTCTTACTTGAGATTTAAAAGAAGCACAACAAACATATACACAGTATCATTTACTCTCTCCGTAAATGAGAAAGGCATCCTTGAGACAGCTAATACACATGCAAAGAGTAATGACAAGGAAAGATGAACAAAAACTAGAGAATTCTGTCAAGTTGTAATTTCATACCTCCCAATCAGTCCTGATAGAGGGCCACTTGTTATCCTAACAATACAAAAAGAGAAGCAAAATATCATTGCAGATACCACCAAAAGTACATTCTTTTTCATAGGCATGGATAAGTAAAAATTAAAAGTTTGCAGCCCATTTGTTTGCCTGGATTTGAGCTTGGATTGGACTACAAATCCAATGGGACCACATATCTTACACATTTGGTCAGACTTTTGCCGTGAGAATTAAATGTTCTTCATAATCCCACAAAAAACAAAGGACATACATTGGTAGATGAGGTAGAATATATTCCTTAGCAGCAACAAGTGACGCGTATTTCTAATCCGGGACTAACAATATTGGGATTATAAGTCCATGGACCAAATAATAATCCAATCGATTGTTTGTTGGTCTCAACAAGCCAATCAATTGTTTGATTACTGGAACAAGGACTAAAGTATAAATGGACCATAAAATCCCTTCCTATGACTGGTTTCTTAAATGCAAAAGGGCAGAAAGGTAAAATGGAGTCTTAGTCACCCTCTGAAATAATACCACCTCTGAGCTAGGACACCACAATACATGAACCAGGATTGCAATCAACCAAGGACTAGCCCAGACTAAATCCAGAACAAAATAGGACTGCTATCAAACATGCCCTATTAATCCAGACAAACAAACGGGTCCTTAATGATACAGGGTACATGAGCGCTCCATAACATCACATACCCACTTGAAATCCCACCACCAGCAGAAAAGCCTCCACTTACACGTTCGACAACGTTCATTGTAAGATCAACCTTACCAGTATCTGTAGAAGATGGATTTCGCAAAACTCTAAGCATATAGATATGCACAAAGAAGTGTATGCAATATGTAAAATGCACATTCACAAGCAATACATTCACAAGCACTAAAAAATAATGAATGAAAAGATGTATCATTTTACCTCCAGCAGGCTGGGGAATAATACTAACATCTTCCATGATACCCATTGTTAAAACAGTGTCAACATCCCTTTTCCCTTGAAGCATACTGTACACCTGACAAGGAATTCAATTTACCAAAATACAAATTTCTGTAAGAATTACAAAATCTGCCTACAATTATGAAACCCAATTCAAGAAGCTCAGAAACATCCTGACTATTTAGGTAGAGAAAGGGGGAAAAAAGTGTTCCAGAAAGAACTTATGCGACAGAAATATAGTTTTTGCGATCCAATTATTACATCGCTGTCCTTTTTGCCACCCACATGGAGTCGCAAATTCACTAAAGACACCGAAAGGTTATATGATTATGGTATGTCATGTACACACTGACTGGCAAGGAGGTGGATCAACTAAGCGAAGCCAGTCTACTATCTTTCTGGTAAACCACTCCGTAAGAAACTTGAAAAGGGAAATGATAAATCATGACAACTATTGACTCCCTTATGTTTCACAACGTTGATCTATTTTGGGAGTACAAACTTCAAGGAGACGTGCATTTAATTCACTGAATTTCAAACCAAAAAGTAGTGATTTCCAAAATTTCAAATTTATCTCCACTTCTAAAAAGGGAAACACATTTAATGTAAACAAATGCAAATCAAAAAGTGTTAAGACTCTAAAAATTGCATCTTTATCTCCTCTTTCAAGAGTGTCATACCCATTCCTAACAGAGCATTTCTGAAAATTAAAAAGTTCTACGCTTTGATCTTTCAAAATGAATTTTTGGACATACCAAATTGGAAAGATGGCAAACAAAATGAGACAGAGGAGATATTAAATTTATATACACAGAGAGTGATGTCTTGCTCCAAATTTCATAACTACTGGTTCTATCTTATGCCACCTTAGTCATGGAAAAAAAAAATTAAGAATTATATTGAAAGGGCAGCTGGTCCCAAGCCTGGATAAAGGAGGAGGTAGGCACTTGACATCCAGCGCGAGAAATAAAAAATAAAAAATAAACTGTTAGATTTTTATGACATGAATCCAGTTATGTATAGGAGAGCTCATGTGAAAACAGATTCATGTAGCTGATCCCAATTAAATGGGACTTAAAGCTTGGTTTGGTTCGGTTTGGCATTGAACCGGTTTTTAGGATCTCCATCTGTCATGTCGGGTTATGTCTCACCATAGTTGTCAAACCATTAATCAGATCGAGAATCAAAATGATCAATCGAGACGAACCGTGCATGGATTAAATCCAGTCATTGATCGTAAAAGGATTCAAACAACTCTTTTAGGATCTGTAGAATTGCAATATGCCATCTTTGTCCTTGAGGGCCTCTATTACAGTACTAATTACGCTACAGCTTATTAATCCATAGTTCCATGCGCATCAATTTTGCAAGGTTCTAAAACTCGCTAGGCGCTCCCAAGGTGGCCGGGCACCTTCTAGCTTCCAGGGCCGAGTACTCGGCGCCTAGTCGGGCTAGCCAGCGAGGGGCCTTCTAGAACCTAGTCGGCGAGTACTCGGCCTTCCAGACCTTCTTTTAGAACACTAAAATTTTGTGGGAAAAAAGAAATCTATGATACATCATGCTAGAAGGATAAAACACTTTTAAACCACCAAAGTAAGAAATTTGACACAAATTGTATCCATATCTGATGTTTCCACCTCTACCCATTACAAGATTCATATCCTTGTAAATATAATTAATAACATATGAACTTTGTCCCCCAAAGTGAAGTCTATCAAACCTTGTCAAAAGGACCATTCCAGATTAAAACTGCGAGAAATAACTTACAAATCCAAACTTTAATTGTCCAATGTTCATTAAATGGGCGAATAAAACTTTTAGAATCCATGCAATACCAATACTCACCAGTCACCTCAAAAACCTTTCAATAACAAAATTGCTACACTTCCTAAAACATAGACTCGCTTGATGACTTCTGTTGAGAATATAAATAATAAACTTGTCCTCTCTCTAACAGCTTAAGTTTTTAGATGAGTTGGTGGTTAACAATCTAATATAGTATAAGAGCAGCCGATAGATCCTGAGTTCGAAACTCATCGCCTACCTTATGATTAAAATTTACATGTGTTTAGCCCGCTTATGGAGGAGAGCCTGGCTGCACGTGAGGGGGCATGTTGAGAACATAAATAATTATGTTGCCCCTCTCTCTAACAGCTTAAGCTTTTAGATGAGTTGGTGGTTAACAATCTAATAACTTCAAATGATTCCTTTTGCAAGAGAAAGATATATAAAGTGAATCCAGTCTTTATCCATATCGACCCATATCGTGGTTTATGCGGATCTTATGGTTACACTATAATCGGATCTTATGATTATACTATAATCAGGATTCGCCAACAGATTCAAATCAATAACTTGGTGTAACAAATCTAATTTTGTGAAACATCGTGAATCGTAAGGTTCTGATAATAGAGGTTTCAACACCAGGGGGTAATGTGAACTTTCATCTCAGTACTTCAAGCTCCCTTACAAAAATTATCCAAAGAATATGATCAGTACAATTCTTACAAAGATACACATATCAATTCTAAAGATGCATAAACTCTAAAGATGCATAACGGTGTCTATTTCAATTAAACGCAACAGTGAAAGATGTTACAAAAGACTAATGGGTATGTCAAGGCTCTAAGAATCAGAAGGTAAGTAGCTAAACTAGATCGCCAATCCAAAAAGATAAAATGACACTCAAAATTGTGCTCCAGAAGCAGAATGACTATGTGAAACAAAAAGAAGAGAAGGCACATATATATACAAGTATGGCAGAGCCTCCATCTGCAGCTAGACAACAAACATCACTAAATCCAATAGATGCTTTTGAAGGTAAGAATACTCCACCAGAACTGATCAAGGTAACAAGCTCTGCTCAAAGATATACCTGTCCTTTCTTGGTAGTCAGTTGTCTTAGTATTGTTTCTGGCTTCGTCTTCCCAACAGTAGGCTCACCACTGAATATAACACAAAGCATGTTGAATTAGAGATGAAACTTACTAAACAGGGTCCAAGTACTCAAGACTGTATATAGCATTTCAAAGCATGTCCTTACGTCTTCCGATCGAGGAAACGTATAGAGATATTATTGACCTCAGCTTCAGAAACTTGTAACCTGATAATACCCCCAGAAAGAATCTCTACACCAGAAACCTGTGATAGTTGTCAAAAAAAAAAAAAAACCTCGACTGTTATATGCAAAAGTTAAGGTCAAAAGCAAGCCAACTACCAAGTCTGCACGCAGAAAATTTAAGTTAGCAAGTACAGAATGCTAACCAAGCCAAAAAGGCCCCGCTCCATGTACCAGCCATTGATAGAATCTATTACTTCATCTAAACGCCTTATATTCACAACTTTTCCTGCATAACTTGACACAAAGATCAATAGAATAGGTCTCCTATCAGCAGTCGTAAGACATATGGTGAGTCTAATATTATAGAATTGTAAAATTACATAAATGCAAATAAACATTTTTAATGCATGTGCAATTATAGGTAAGAATTGATAAGAAGCGTACCATATCCACCACGAAAAGAATCCTCAATAAACTTCGCCGGAAGAACATTAGCACCTTCACATACCAACCCTTGAAACTCTTGATTTGGTTCTACCTTATCCCAAAATATACCAAAAAGAATTATTATGCCTCGATTTTTTCCTTTAGCTTAATAAATGCCATGCCACACCATCAAGAAACCATATTTATCAAGTACTGTTATGCACCTAATTAAAGTATGCGCCTCACAAAAACATTAATACAGAATAACTAAAACCAAAGTAACCCAATATGTTTAACTTCTATATGCTAGATAAAAAAAATGATACTTTAATTATGTGACCAATACCGAAGGATACTACAAGTGGGAAGGTGGTCTGCTGCATTCCGTAAGAAGGGGAGAGTAGTAGGCTAGATGGCGGGTGGGCCATTTGGGCCAAGCAATTAGGCCCAACCTGGAGCAGGCCCAATCGATCAGATGACTGAAGCCCATTGGCGGCCAAACGGTTCGACGTACGGGCCGAAGCATCGGGCCAGGTCATGCGCCGCAATGTTTCACAAAAGCTATGAAACGTCGATGGATACCTGTCCAACCCGACCACATGGCACCCGTCACGGTCCCGCCACTTGTCACACTCAGATGTCATTTTGGCAACATGGCATTCTGACAGAGGCAAGAACGTGCCGGTTCGGGAATATTCAATCTGGCAATGTGGCAACGATCTGGTCCCGCCACGTGGCGTTTCATGCATCATACAATGGCATAGTACTCGACTAGGGTATGGTATGACCACGTGGCACGGTCTCCAACCTCCTAACAGCATAGTGTAATCGTGCACGACGTTTGGCCGGGAAATCGCTTTAGGTGAAGTGGTTGTAGGTGACGTCACCACGGCACGAGACTGACACGCATAACCTTGACCTCCAAGGCAACCAACTTCTACACATAACAACACTGATAAATTTAATGAGGTACGCCATTTCTTCCTCCTCGAGCTCTGCTCCTCCCTAGTCTCATTCAGGGACTGACTTAGCCATCGGAGTGCATTCCGGTTGTCAAAGTCCGGCCACTAACATGGTTCCCTTCTTTTGTAGAGCCAGTTCTAGAGGTTGAGCACCAGATCAGACTTGAGAGACTCAAACCAAGAGTTCAGATTGAACACCACCCTAACAGGGACAATTGTTCAAGAAGCTGTGCTATTTTGTGATCTATAACTTAATATTTTGATTAGGCCACAATATTTTTGAGAAGCTTTCTCACTATGTATATTTTTGTGAGTTCCCTTAGCTGTAAGGTAACATCTTTCCATAAAGCTGTTTGTAGAAGCCCCATCACTGGCGGCTCCACAGCCAGCCAAGGATGATCACATGACCAATCCAATTTTTATTTTATTTTATTTTTTTACTTATAATACATGCAAAATTCTTAGGTAAGTCCATCCTTGAACACCCAGTTCAAATACGAAAGAACACCCAGTCCAAAAACCAATCCACCCGAACAACCCAAATTACAGGCAAGTGGAGTGGTAGGCACCATGTACTCATGCATTTGTTAGGGGTTTAACAAGATAATCTGGTCAATTTAACAACCCTATGTCTGTTAAATTTTTTGTTATCTTACATGTACTTTATCTCAGATTTGGTTTGAACACTTAGTCCCATACCAAGATTAAAAAACTCAGCAATCCAGGTTATTCACAATTGAACTCTTACTAAATTAGATCAAAATAAGGTACACATATTAATGACAAATATTAGAAATATGAGAGAGAAAAAGTATCAGTTGTTATTGATATTGTGCAACTTGTCTCGGAACAACAATCAACTCTTATCTCTATAAACAAGAAAATATGTTTAAAGAGATCGATGTGAACCTATTCGCCACATGATTTCCTAAGAAAAAAATGAGTGTATTCATGCTCCAGATTGCCTGGCTCAAAATATAAAAATTTGCTAACATTTTACGTATCCTTTGTATTTTTTGGTCGCATCATACACACTAGGGCTCTGGGCACACGCATTGCGTGTGCACGTTGAACTTTAACAAAAAAAATGTTGGTGGCAGTTAAAAGGGCGAGAGGTAATTGTGTGGCAGTTAAAAGCGCATTTTGGGTATAATAAAAAAGTGAGCCAACCTCAAAAAAAGTCCTCACCAAAGTTGTGCTCCCCCTTTATAATAGAGAATAGACTAGTATATGAGAATTTTTATACATACGACTGATTGGTAAAACTAGTAGAGTTAAAGTAATTCCGGTTAAAAATTTCTTGAGCAGCCACTGAACCCAATGGTAGTTGTCATGAGTGGTTGAATGTCAAACAGTTGTCGCTTTCTTATTATTATAGTTTCTATATTCCGAAATACTTCTCTGCGAATTAACCTCCTTGTATAGGGTAGTAAACCTAATAGGATGTGGATGCACTAGGATCCGCTAGGTTAATGCTATGGGCTCCATGAAATCCCTTTCTAGAATCGCCCTGGGTACAATAGTACATTTAAAATGGCTCCCTTAGATACCACCAACTTCAAGCTTGGGCAATTCTCCAATAACCCATACTAAGGGCCCAGTAGCATGCAACCCTAGGGGCTCGGGCTATGGGCACCTTTATAACCAATGAACTATTCTACATCCTTCTATTAGGGGAAAGTTGACACGTCTACTTACTTTTAATCCCACAAAATAAGATCGAGTAAGCCACCTTATACATTTCTGTCGAGGAAAGAATACCCTTATGTTGTGCCAAACTCAGCGGGGAAGGCCCAAAGCCCACATGAGGCTATTAAGCTGTGTACGGGCTTCAAAGACTTGAGACTATGCAGGTAGCCTACCTCGAGCAATGGCAAGATCAGTTTGACTCTTAGGCGGACTACATGGATTATGGCTATTCAACTGTGATTTTATTATCATGGTTGTAGAAAATCCAAAAAATAGCACAAAATACTTGTCCCCCAAAGGTGATTACTGATTAGATATGATAAACCAATTCCTAATACAAAAAAATATCCAACCCATACGCAAATGACATTTGCAAACTTGGCTCCGCCCAAATTTTCTATACCCATTGCTCCTGATTGACCCTGCAAAAAGGCTTTAGCCAAGTTTTTATTCAAAAAAAAATTCTTTGACCACTGGAGCAACATTGCCACATGTTGACAATTGCACACTATAACAAGTGAAAATAATGAGTTTGGCTGGCTTTGAAGAACTACTGGATATGCTAAGTTCCAAGTTTCACTTTTATCTTTGTCCGAACGAAAAGTCATATCCTAGACCCCAATTGAATCTATTCCAAGGGTCAATTGCGAGGGGCATGCAAGAACAGGAGTGCGCCCAGCTTATAATCCTATAATCTTTCTCAATAGAAGAAAAGCAATGAGCATAGTGTTGAACTGATTGGCTACAAAGGATCAAACCTCCCGAATTGTCATTGCAGACTTAGTACAAGAAAACAATAACTCCAAATATCCTTCCCGTGGTGAAATTGATTGTTGTGCTCCATTTGGTCTAGGTATGGATAGCCAGGGGTAGGAAATAGCGTCAAAGTATTTCATTGCCGTGAACGCCATACAAGGATTTCCTACCAATATGATTACATAACGGCCTAACCAACTCATTATACACCTCTCCATCTAAATATTGCACCAAGTATTATATGTTCAAAGCCTATCCATTTTGTTTGTCAGAGAAATGAAGTAAAAAAAAAAAAGGATGCATTCCATGAAGGGCGAAAGGAAGAATAAGATTAAGGAAGAATTCACATTTGGAAATTGCTTAGTTTCAAGCCAAACTTATGGAATCACATGGATTGATCTATAGGGATTTCTCTAGTTCTAATAGAGTCTATTAGAGGTTAAACATGATGCTGGTCATATTCCTAGTTCACGGGTATTTTGCAATTTCCAAATTTCTATACGTGGGCTATGTTACACGGATATGGGTGCGAGTATCAAGTGCGAGTGTATATCTAGGGGTCGATACCTAAAGTTAAAAAATTGGGGATACGGGGATATGGATTTAGATTTAGAAACGGGTGCCGGTATTAGTTAAAAATATATTTGTTCTTATGTTTTGTCAAATTATAACTTGGCCCATTTTGACACCCAAAACCCAAAATTAGTAAACTTAGCCCAGTCCAATATATAGCCACTTCAAAGCCCAAAAGGAATATATGTTGCCCATTATTATAGTTTTACATGGGCAAATAAGCCCAATACAATATGTTGGCCCAATATATCAGCCAATAATGAGTAAATAGGCCCAAGTTATAAAAAAAAAGACCCAAGTTCAATCAACATCAGGTTACCCTAGCTTTAAAAACAAAGGACAAAAACAATACCAAAAGTAGCTTATTTCATC
The DNA here is from genome assembly GCA_020921065.1 of Vaccinium darrowii. Taxonomy (NCBI): domain Eukaryota; kingdom Viridiplantae; phylum Streptophyta; class Magnoliopsida; order Ericales; family Ericaceae; genus Vaccinium; species Vaccinium darrowii. The sequence continues at coordinate 6,278,465 of CM037156.1, forward strand.
TCTTCCACATCAAGACTGCAAGTGGCTGACCTCCAATCCCCAACCTGCTTCTTCAATTCAACCTCTACTCTTCACCAAGGCAGGTTTGACTCCCCTCTTCTTCTTTTTTCTACTACTACTCCTCCTCTTCTTCGTCTTCTTCTTTTCTTCTTCGGTGAACTAGAAGTGCCCCAGTCGTGTCATGTCGTGTCAACACGGGTGCTTCGCCGACAATCACGGATCCATGTATCATAGTACATACGTCGAAGGGGTCACCTATGGGTCGAGTCGGTCACTAGCGCGTCAAGTTATTTATTTGGTTCTTAAATCTTAACTATGAGCCTTATTTGGTAGTGTATAGTTTTTATCACTCAAAAGATTAGTAGTTTCCTTTACCAAGAAATCCAAGTCTTAGTTGGTTTAGGAAGTCTCCGAGTCTATATAATGTCATGCAATACTAATCAAGGTTCGGAATACCGTACCGGGCATGGTACCATTACCAGACATGGTACCATTTTGGTTACTGATGTCTTTTCAATTGATCGCTATAGTTATTTCATTAAAATATATATTGTCCGTGAATACTTCAATCCTCAACCTTCACCTAGTGTAGATGTCAAATATTTGCATAATATTACTTGGTAAAAAAAACAAAAAGAATCATGATAACCACAAAATACACCCAAATTGTATGAATGTATGCCAAAATGTGTGTCGTGGTTTTACCATAGTAACCCCTAAAAAGTAATTCTATTGCCCAAAAAATCTCTCTTTCTGCCTTGTTTGATATCTGCAATTTGTCACCGTCTGGTTCATTTCACCAGCATTCGCCGAAACTCACCAGAATCCACCAGAACTCCCCGGTACCACCGGTAAAAGCCGAGAAATCCACTGGAATGGAATCAGACCTTTGTAGTACCAGTATACCTTTGAAACGCCAACCTTGCTTCTACTTAGTGAAATATAATATTATGAGAAACTTCAGAGCTAGAAGTATCTTTCATGGATCATGTGATGCAATCAAGTGTGATGCCTAAACCCTCTAGGAGCGATTCCTAGAGATTTCGTCTTTACTTTTTCCCGAGTTTCTGCATATAATAGTTCTGTTACGATTCACAGCACCAAGAACATCGCTGTTTTGATATGTACTCCTATTTTGTTAAGCCCTAACCCTAATCCTTAAATGCAACAAACACTAAACTCCCTTTATTGTCCTACATCAAAAAGACAAATGGCAACTCATCAAATACCAACTATTCCAAACTGACACACCTAAATCAACGCCAACACGTGTGTCTATGGCTACAGGTATGCACAAGCACCCATTACTCGAAATCGTATCAACATCCTCTTGCACATAATATTGGTCTCCAAATGTGATTACATTCAACCTAAACCAACTCATGATACACCTCTTGATCTGCATAATCTACCAAATCCTGAATGATAGAAGTTTCACATTATTCCATTTAGCAATGCAACCAAAAGGACAAACGGAAATTTGTCAACACCTAATATTCATACCCTAAACAGCAACTACATATTGTCCCCGTGAAAACTGCGACAGGCATGCAAGAACAGAACTACAGAAATGCCTACTACGAATAATTCTAGTCACGACACGATGCATCACTTCACCTGTATATGCTAACAAGTCAAAAGTTCTTATTCTCACATTTATCTATCACAGCAATTAAACAATAGAATATAAATGGCAAATCATCAAACACCTTCATATCGTACCTGAAACACCAACCGAATCCCATCCCGCGTATCAATGGCCACGGGCATGCAAGAACTAAAGTATCCACTACTAATAATCCTATGAACATCCTCTTGCACTTCCCTAACTGTCAGTGCTGAATTAGGCCGGCAAGCCTTGAGCGCCGCAACGGCCTCATTTTCCAAATCCTTCCTCTCCAACTCCTCCCCATCCTTATTCCTGACAAACACCTCGCTTATCAAAACCCTCTCCTCCTCGTGCCGCCCTGCCGCCGAGTGACCGCCCTTCGCCTGAGCCACGACTGCATCGGACTGTGCCGACTCATCATGCTTGGTCAGAGCCAACGAGGCCGAGCACAAGATAGAGGATTTCGATAAGAACCGGGTTCTTTTGTGGGTATTGAAGGTTTTGAGGAAATGGTCGATTGTGGACTTGCTTCTGGCTAGAGCTGACGATATTAGCGCTTGGGGAGTGAATTGGAATAGAGGTGGGGATTGTTGGTGTTTGTTGTTGTGGTGGTGGTGGTGGTGAGAGAGAGGGATTCTGAGAGACGAGGAAGTGAAGCGGACGCTATCGTTTTTCGGCATTATTTGATCGGAGGGAAGAGGAGAAGGGTTTTTTTTTTTTTTGACCAGCGGGAAGAGGGAAGAGGTTGATGATGGGTTTTCCAATGAAAATCGAAAAACCCTAGTTCTCAATTCATCTGGGTATTGAAATTTCGGGGTTTGGGGGGTTTTGTCGAAAAACCCTAGCTTCCAGTTCACCAGGGTTTTGAAAACTTCAAGGGGTTTGATGGAGGATGACAACCCTGGCTATGACGGAAAAAGTAGTTTGTTTATTGTAAAAAAAACCCTAGTTTGTTTAACTTTGCGAACTGTGTTTATAGTTCTGTTGACAAAAAAAAACTGTGTTTACAGGACCCTTCTACATGCACCGACCACGTATCGACGGCGTCACAGATACCGTTGTGGATCCCAACCGGTCGATCCAAGCCGTTCATCGTTCTCAAAATCACGTTACATTTTCCGTCGGTACGCGGTCGGTGCACCACGGTCGGTCCCCTTATATTTTCCGTTATTTTTTTTTTTGAAAGGAAAAGATTTTATTAATCAAATATACGAGATACAAGATTAAACGGGGCAAGAGGAAAAACGACAAAACAAGGCTGGGGTTGCCAAATGATTTTTTCCGTTATAGTATTGCACCCGAGAAGAACTAGGCTGGGGTTGCCAAATGATTTTTTTTTCCCTCGACAAAATCATTTTAATTTTAATAAAACATTAGTTAAAATTTTGCTAAAATCTGACAAATTCAATCTTATATTGATATCACTCACTCCAATTACAAACTCGTGTTTTTCTCTAAATTTGTTTAAAAGAAATTTATAAATATTTTTATACCTCCATCGACTTCTTTCTTACCCCCAAATAACCCCTTTTCACCACCGTCACCGGAGGAGGGCCTCCACTGACCGATGCTAAGTTGATCCTGTTATAAAGTTCGGACCAACTGTAACCATTGACCCAAATTTCGCCGAGCAACTACCACCAAGATCGGTCACCGCCCTCATCAAGCGCCGCCTACCACCAAAATATAGCCGTTGAAAATTTGGTTCTCTATTTATTTGGTGAAGAATTTGAATAAAACTCAATTTTGCTTGAGTTTTGGTGAAGGAGTGAAGTTGTGTTATGAGTGATTTTTACTCAAATTGAAATTGAGTTTTAATGTTAGTAAGGACTAAAGATACTAACACAGTTGGAATAAAATTCTCTCTGTGTTTAATAAAATAAACTATACAGCTTTTTTTCATATTCTTTTTGTTATTTTCCCTTCCTTTCGTTTTCCTTTTCCTTCCCCAAGATTCAAACAAATCCTTAACTTTTAAATTACCTATTACATCGCTAGATTATTGAGCTAGTTGCAATCAGTCCAATTCATGGCTCTCAAAATACATCGGTTCCGTCACATGTGAGCTTATTTTTTGTAAGTTTAAAAAATCAATTATCAACTTTCCTCATGTTCTTGAGATGCCTACAATCTTCCGTTCTATCTCCAAAAAAGTTGATTAAAAGATTGAGAGTTGCATTATGCTAGGTTTCTAGCACATGGGAGATCTATGAACGTTGGTTCTTGAGCTAACAATTAAAAGTTATCTTTTGAGAGTGTAATGGATGAAACTACTAAACAAAGAGACAATACGAAGGTTTTGTCTTTTGCTATTTTTCTTTCGCCTCTTTCCCAGACCGGTGGGGAGGTGTCGAGATTTTCTCTCCGTAACTGACATAGTGAAAATACATTTTTATCATTCATTTTAGTAGAACAAGTGCACATGCGACGGAAACCATTTATTTTAGTACTAGCAAACTATATGCACTGGATTTTATTGCAATTATCACAAATATTTTAGGGATGAACTAGAATGCTTTGAAAGTTTATTTTGGGCAGGCCCATGCGGGACCTTTGTTTTGGTCTTGAGCCCACTACTACCCTAAGGATTGATCTTTTATTTCTAGCCCGGAAGCTGGACCCGTTTTATTTAGGAGGAATTGACGTGTTGGTAGTCCACTTAAGTGGACTGCATCTCTTGGTTGGCCCATTTTGAGGCCCATAATGGGCTCGTTTTGATGATCCAAACCGTTTATTTTGCAGAAAACTAATATCATGTTCTTCGGATACAAATCAATACCTGATCCAAAAATTATTTCACGAAAATTAAGTTGGGCACGCTGCATTGAACCCATTTTTTCTGAAAATCAAATGCTTTGGGATCACTAATGATTAGTATCCAAACAACATACGTTTCGGTGTGATTGATATTCGTGTCGAGTTCTATATGACAAACGATTTCGATCATTAAAACAGACTTGTTACAAGCCTCAAAATGGGCTACCTGTAGGGTGAAAGAATAAGAGAATTGAACGTGGAGCAGCAGAGATAGAAAGAAAAGAAAAACTAGAAAAAAAAAAAAGATTTGCCTTTTTCACTGGCATTTCAATAGAATAGAAAATTTGTTTAAAAACTCACAACATATACGTTTGTAGTTTTGATGCCATGAGTAGGAATAGTTGTAAGAAAAAGGGCGAAAATATAAATTCCAAATTATCAATAACAATCTTCATGGAAGCACTAAAAGAGGTCATTTGGTTTGATTCTATCCATTCTTTGTCTAAATGACTTTTTCACTTTTCATGATTTTTTGTTTAGCTTTTCATCTAAATTTTGAGATTGGCCATTCGTATTGATGAAAGGAATCAGGAAAGTATAAAAATATGGACTGAAATTAAAAAAAAATCATAGAAGACAACACTTTAGATTAAAAGACAGTTGTTTCATATTTTTTGTCCTTAGTGAATTTTTTGTTGCTTTTGGATAAAATATGGACTGAAATTAAAAAAAAAAATCATATAAGACGACACTTTGGATAAAAAGACAGTTGTTTCGTATTATTTGTCTTTAGTGAAATGGTGGCACCTCGTAAATCTTTTCGTATTGATCAACATTTTTTTTATCAATTTATTGGCTACTAAAAAAAAACTTATATTAATTGGAAACAAATGAAAAAATATCTAGTTCCCATGAGCACCGCCGGACTCATTTTCCATCATTTTCATTTTGTGGTAGAAAATGAGTCCGAGTTACCAAATGATGGAAGCATCTGATCTCTCGAAAAAAAGATGGCAAACTGTAAGATGAACGTCTTGCTAACATTGGCGGAGGGCGGAGGGTCTAATGCTCATGCATGACACCCGCATGCCGAGGAAAGCAGCAAATTAAGACGCACAGGACATCCCCACAAACTCGAGAAAGTGTTTAGTGAAATGGCGGCACCTCGTCGGTACGTATCACGGCTCAACTCAATTTTGTGGCGTGTGCACGGCATGGGGCTTGAAGCCAAGCTGGCAACTCTGAGTGTTTGGCCAGCTTCGCCTTCAGCCCCTACACCGTACACACATGACACTCCGTGAGTGGAACCGTGACACTTCGTCAACGCACCACGTGATGTCACTGTTATCCTCCCTCTCCACAAACTCAGATGGTCCCGTGCCAACCTATCATTTCCTGGTGTCAATACCCAAAATTGCACAATGCAGAATCCACAGTGAATACTTTCACCTTTATAGGGTTGTTTGGATAGTTTATCTTCCAAATGTTAGCTTATAATAATAGTAGGATCATGTGACCATGTGAATCCATGATTCACCTATCTCTTTGGTCATATCAGGTGATGCTGACTGATCAAATATGGCTTTTGGGTTTTCATGGCTGGTTTACAGCTTGCAATTGAGGAAGAGCCGAACTATGGTAAAATCAATATATATACCACATTTTGTGAGATTTATTTAGGAGTTTCACGTTAGTGATCGGAACCGTTTTAATTTATTTAAATATTATTTTATGGGTTCATGTTTAAAATCAGCTCATTTCGATATTGGTAAAGACTTGATCGATTCATTCAATTTTTATCCAGGCAAGTTCAAGATATAAAATGATCAAGTCCTTACCAGTATCCACATGAGTTGCTTTTTTTTTTTTCCAAGAACTCTTAAAAACATATTTTAAACATATTAAACAACTCCGATCATTCGTATGAGACCCAAAATGTGTCCCACAAAAAGTGGTGTAACCATAGTTTTTTTTTTTATTTTATTGTGGATGCTTTGGTTATTATTCAGCCGATTTAATTAGTCAAATAAATTTGGATTGTAACCCTCTTAGCAATATTGTCAGTGACTCTCAAACACATTCATCGTAGGACGAAAGATACAAATATTTCCTTCCGGGGCGTTTATATTTATCTAGCTACTCCTATTTGTACCGTTAATCTAACAATATACACTCTCTACTCGGGTATATATCATATGCACCCCTAAAAATGTTACGAATCGATTACCTCTTATGAATAAAAAGTTATAATTTTTATAAAAAGGTTACGAAAAGCAAAAATGTTATGAGTCATATAGAAAATATTATGAATCATATTGCTGAAAAGTTACGAAACACCAAAAACTGTTACGATTTGTCATGAGATGGCACATATGGACCATACAATAGGTGCATATGACACACATCTTTAATAAGTGTGTATTGTAATCATTCCCTTAATTAATATGAAGAATCTAGCTACAGGGTTTAAATGAGATTTGTTTCAGTCTAATATTTTCTAATGCACTTCCTTTACCAAGAAAAAAAGTGACAAACATGCATACACTATTGAAATTTAAATGCCTTGAGTACTTTTTTTTTTTTTTTTTAACACAAAGCCTTGAGTACTTAGTTAAGTTCATTTAGGTCATGATTTTAATATCAGTAAGTACGGAGTAATTGGATAGGGAGCATATATATTTATGAATGAATATTGAAAAATGCTAAAAGGCCCGGTAGGCCTATGTTAATGTTTAAAAAGTGTGTTAAATATGAAAAACGTATAAAAGTAAGTGTAAAAGTGTAAAAGATGTACTAGAATAAAAAAAAATATATTTTTTACTTATTGTGAACCCGCTGAGTTCACAATAGCAAGGCGGGACCCATTATGAATTTCTTGTAAAGAAGCAAAAACAGGCGATGTTACCAATTGGGGTTAAGGGTGTATGTTGTGCATGCTGTGCACCATTCGAATTGTCCGTTCGGCAATCCAATGGTCCAGGTTTCATCTTGATCGTACGACATCCGAACTGCACAACACGCATTCTGTGTACCCGCACAGCACCAACGCCTCTCCCCACGAATTGGTGGGTATACTTTTGAATGTCTAATATATAGTCTGCTTTTGAATATTTGTTCCATACCATTAATTCGGAAAAGTTTAAAGGAAAAAAAAGGAGATTCACTAAAATTTAAAAAGTTCAAAAAAGACCAAATTTTTTTGGCTGAGGCCAAATAAAAGGGACACTAATGGAACCCTCCATTAATAATGTAAGATTCACAATAATTAAAAGTCAAGCCAAGCGCGCACGCACACATAAATCACTCAAGAAATAGCCTCATTTGGAAAGGGATAGACCACAAGAGGAAAGACTCAAACACACGAGCCTTTATAATTGAATTTTACATTTAACAAGATTGACCAGTACTTGACCTCTCAGCCATACAATGATGACCAACTCATAAACATTTGGAAAACAATTTATAATAGGAGTAGTATTCTTGTAAAAAGTGACAATAATAGGGGCTTTTTTTGGTTTAAATGAAATGACCACAAAATATCACTATATTCTTCCCCCTTTTTTCACGATAATGGTTATCCGAGCCAGTTTACGCACACCTTAATTAACTAGTCTCCTTTCCTGTCTGGTCAAATGCAGGTCATCCACATCGAGATTAGGGGATCCACAAAAATTAATTAATTTCTTGCAGTCTAACTTGAAAATTTGAATTTCGATCAATTGCATGGAGGAGCAAATCTACCAACTAAACTGAGGAGGTGTTTGGCCGCCATTTTTTTGACTTTTTCCATTCTCCTCCCAAATACCCAGAACTCATTCCCCCATAACTCCTTTTTCATTTTAAACTTTCTAGACTAGAAACCAAAAAGAGGTGGGAAGCTCCTTTTTCGTTTCTACTTCTCGTTTTGACTATAATCCAATTGTAAAATACATTTTGCACAATTTCTGCCAAACACTTCTTTCAAATTAAAAAAACACATTCTGACCATAATTGAAAAGGCCAAAAAAATTAAAAAGTGAAAAATGAAAAACTGAAAAATAGTCTTCCAAACGACCCCTAAAATGAACTAACTCTTCGGGTTAATATTACTATATTCAGTGCCCATCACGTGGGACAATAATTGATTAGTGGATGCACCATTCACTAAAGGTGGGCTAGGGGTCAGCACCACCTCTGATATGAAAAAATCTAAAATTATACAGTATTATTTCTTAAGACAGATTTTCCTACTAACCATGTTTGGCCCCTATATTGTCACATTATAAAAACATTATTATTGTCAAAGGAATTAATTCGGTATTTCAACCGTTCTTTTCACACTAACACTCAATTTTGAAATTTCAAAATCTTGTTGTTGCTATTCAACTATCCTCGTATATGAAATTCTGGTTCCGTTCTACACAGGATATTGCACAAAGAAGGTTAAAAGGTACAAACAAATTATAACCCTATAGAGATGTAATGAATCAATGATATATATCGACTTTTATAGTAGTGCACGTTTCTAATGTTCATAGTGGGCAGGGTGGCCCAGGGACAGGAGCTTCTTCATAGCTTATCATCAACTTTAATGGATAGTATTATTCGATAAATGTTGATGGATGTTTCACTTATGAAAACATGGACTTTGGGGTCTTATGTATCATTAGTTTTAGAATACGTGTACATTTATTGGGATCCATCCAAAAAAAAGTGTCCAGTTTGCATGCAAAATGAGAACTTAAAAAATGCATTTCGGTTTAAAATTTTCAATTTTTTTTTCCCATTTGATACCAATTATCAACGAGTTCTTTAGTTCTTTTGAGAAAAAGTTGAATTTGTTCAAATAAAAAAGTTATTCCTTTTAACTTCTCAAATCAAATATTCTTCTTGGGACGGAGTATATATATTGATCTTGTTATGCCCAACGCCGCACCACATGCACAAAAGCAGTAAAATCAAAGAGAAAGCAAGACACACATTTTACATGGTTCATCAGACCTATTTCCATGGAGAGAGGGATTTCACTATAATCTGGAGATAAATCCGTGGTGACTACACACTGACTCTCGTTGATAATGCTATGTCCTCTTGAGGACAATAATGAAATCCTCACTATTCTCTCGTGTGTATCTCTCTCACACTCACTATCTCTCTCAATTTTGTTACACACAATAAACAAGGCATATTCGAGTATTTATAGAGTTACAAAATAAAACCCTAACCACTCCCTCCGGGCCTAAGCCCAACCGGCCCACACGGAGTGGAATTCCAAGAGATCTTTGTGGGCGCCACCTACAAATTTGAATCCTGGCTCCATGCTGATTGTGGGTGTTGGCTTGAAAATGGACTGAAAACAAAGAGTCACAATGCAAGGCTATCCCAATTTGTAGCCTATTACTGCATAAGCATATAACGAAATCAAAAGCATGAAAGAGAGGATAGTTGATTGAGTAAACTTGTGCATAACCTGAGGGGCTCTCCTCATGAAAATATGTAAACACACTGGTATGGAATCCACATACTTCGAGGTCTGCTGTTTGTGGTGTGCAGGCACAGCAAGTGTATTATTGTGAGGTCAATATTATCAAGTCCACCCAGAATTAATTTTACGTTTGAACTATTTATTTTTTTCATCTCGTCGAGTAGATGACCACCCTGTAGAACTTAAATCCAAGTTGTAGTTATGTTTTCCGAGTCACGGGCCTGCTCAATGCATGGTGAACTGGATTCATGTTTGCATAAGACAGTAGGAGAGTGATGAGTGGCATAAAGATAAAGAAGTGTGTAGAGCATCCTTTAGTGCTTTCTGCGTCTTTTCTCAAAAGAAAGAAACTTGATAAAAGGTTGTACATTGTAACATTGGGCTCATGCATGAAAATATGTAAACATATCAACAAAAGCAGAATAGGATTGGATTAGTAATTGATAAAATTTGGTATAAAAATTGACTTGCACCCTTTTACGTGGTATAATGACTGTCACAAGTATAATTATGGATGAGCAAATTTTTGTGGGTTGATAAAAGCTGTAAAACTATATAGCATATTAAATAGTGAGTTTTTGAGAAGACTCTGAGACCGCGAAAAAAATTGTTGACAAAAATAGTTGACTTCCAGTGCAAAAATTTGTTTAAAATTTTTTATAATAACCATATCCTTTTGGTTAATCCATCCCTGGTGCGTGAGATATATATTTTTTTCCCAATTTAAGAAAAGCATTTAAAAATAATATATTGATTTAGGTGGTAAATGGAAAGAAGAATACTCCCTCCTTCCCCAAAAGTTTTGGTGCGAAGAATCCGAAAAGTTTTATATGGACGTATTTTATTTTTTTATCTTAAATTATACGTATTTTCGTTGTGGACTAACTTTGGAGGACGAAAGAAGCATTGCTGAGGACCACATTAGTCTAAGGCCCAGTTTTTCAAAAGATTTTAGCACCCAGGTGCTAAAATCATGATTTTCAAATCAAAAAATGAAGTGATTCCGTGTATCGTTTTTCGATTTTTTTTGCACCAAACTAAAGTACACGATGAGTACTTTAATTTGGTGCGAAAAAAATCAAAAAATGATACACGGAACCACTTCATTTTTTGATTTGAAATATCATGATTTTAGCACCTTGATGCTAAAATCTTTTGGAAAACTGAGCCTAATTAATATTAATAGGATTAACTTTTTAGAAAGCATTTAAAAATCCTAATTTTGAAACATTAAAACATGATAAAAGATATAGGCACTAATACTTGTACCAAGAATTGCACAAAGTTTCTCAAATGGAATATGTGGGTCCCACAGTAGTACTTCCATGCACAATATCAGCTTGATTGGACGTTGATATAGGTATATCAAATTTTGATATTTGTTCTATAAAATGGACGGTCATTGGACAATTCAACTTCAAACTTTGATATACAGATCAAGCTGATGTTTTTGCATGGATATTCTATTCTGCGGTCCTACAAGATGAATGGTTATTATTAAAACAATAAGCGCACGATAAGGCTCATAATGACGGCGGTGCAAAAATGGAGTACTCTTCTGCCGACGGTGTAAAGAATTTATTCTGGTTGAGAATCTCCTTCCAACTCCGCATCTTCACAATGCCCCTCTCTTGTTGCCAAGGCTTCCAATATCTAGATTTTTGGGCAAGGGGGAGTCGGGCTTTCGACATTGGTCGCAGTAGCGGAGACGGCGTGACACCTTCTCTGGTGGCTCGGACGGTTTTTTCCATGTATCTTTTGTTTCTTTTTTTTTTTCTTTTCTTTTTGTTCTTCTGTTTGTTCTGTTCTGCAGTATAGGATGTTGTATCAATGATTTGTTGTATGAAATTCTCTCTATTGATCAAAAAAAGGAAAAATCACTTTCATAAAGAACTCAATACAAGCATATGCGGCTTGACATCACAAGTACCCGAAACAAATAATCATTACAATACCTCAGAAACTAGTATCATTTAAAAATCAGTAACCAAAATAGCATCCGCAATGGGGAAATCAAAGGATGACCATCACTGTAAAAGGATAATACATAAAAAAAAAAATATTGGTTTCCGGAAAAATTTCAAGTCCTACAGATAAAAATAAGAATATCTTTGAAAACAAGAAAAAAACAAAATAACCTAGAGAGGAGTCACAAATCTTTGCGGCTTTTGGTGTTATTTTTTTGTCGATTAATTGATTTAGGTCCGTGGACACTGATTGGTGAGTGTACACGACTCATAAGTATCCACTAACACGTATTTAATGTTTTCAATCTTCGTTTACTTGCTCCCCTCCTTTTTACATGGATAAAGTTAAGAATATAAATGTTTTACAATCCCTTGAACGCTTAGTAGAGACCGGCCATCTTACTGGGCGAGAGGGGTGCCTTAAAAACCTTTCCCTATAGTAACTGGGCTCCCGAACCCGAGAAATCATGTTAATAATGGGCCGGTAAAATTTTTTTTTCCAAAACAATGGCAAAAGAGTCATTTTTTAAAACGGTTTCTCGGGTGCGGTCCTCAAACCCTGGTGGCGACTCCAAAATCATTTTCGAAATCAAAAACTTTTTCTGCGGTGTCCACAATATTATAGTGTATTTTTTCGGCAAGTGTAATATTGGGGTAGCTTTGAGTTCTGTATATGTTTGAGCTTCATCAATGGAACGTACTTATCAAAAACAAAACAAAAAGCCGTAAGAGCATCATTACTAGGCTCCTCAAACATTGTCTTTTGTTATACTAGCAAGTGAAACGGGAAAACCTGCTCCACACCATGCTCCTCAAACAGCTCCGGTAGGATACAATTGCTACAGTGGCTCACTTTTTGGTCTAGCCACTATTCACTTGCTACTTATTATTATTATTATTATTATTATTATTATACACATAATGTTTTCCATGGCCCCTTTCTATTTTATTCTCATAAAAGAACTTTTTATTTTATTCTTTTAAAATACTTTTTTTGAATAGCCATGCAAAAAAATTGGCTCAATCGAATTACCATAGATGCTTATTATTATGAAGTAGTATAATGCAAAGTATTAGAATTTTTTTTGTCTATGCCATTTGTAAAGTTTTAAACTTTTTTGTTTGCTTGAAAATAGTAAAATGTAAGAACAAAAAAATTTAGAATATTTACCCCAAAAAAAAATTTTAGAAAGATATTTGAATAGAAAAGTGGAAGTAGAAAGAAAGAATAGTTTAATATAGTAAAGTTAGAATAGAGAGTCTGATTCTGGGAGTTTTTAAAAAAGTAACTTGCTAAAGTATAAAAGGTGATTTTGAGGTTAAATTTGGTCCAATATATAGAGAGCCTGATAAAAATGTTCTAAGAGCATCAATATGTGGCTCTAGTAGAGAGCAAAGTCTCCAAAAACATTAAAAATTAGGCTACTCAAATGCCTTCCTAATTTGCTACATTTTGTAACTTTGCTACAGTAACCCCCCAAATTTAGGGAGACACTGTTCACGCAAAAACACCAAATTTAACCTCAAAAACACCTTTTATAATTTAGCAAGTCACTTTATCAAAATACGATAAATAAAAATACGATGAATAAAAATACGATGAAGCTGATGACAAGTAATAGACGAATCTTAAAATTTTAGGCAGTTTTTTTTCTTCATATAACTAAAAATCTGTCCAACAGGGCTACAAACCCCCATACAGAGCCCTAGATTGGCTAAGAAGTACCTCAACTTTCGAGGTGTCCATTGGATTGAGACGGGAATACACTGTGTACAGACAAACAATACCTGCTTGCGACCTTAGATTGTATCGTAGATAGTGTCGCCCCAAGCGTAGGGCTAGGTCGGCGGTAGCATAATAACCGGTAAGATCGGGTCGAATCCACAGGGACCGAACGCACCCGGCGCGAGAGTTGTCTTGCAAGTGTAGATTTGTTTCGCGAATGGAGGTTTAGCCTTAAAGCGGCAAACTTGGCGTTTGTAGTTTGGGGGTGGAATTCACTTAACTTCGTGAATGATGCGGAGATTTAAAAATGACAAATTTAAACTGAGGCAAAGTCTAGGGATTTTAACAACCGTGACTCGGGTTAATCCATCCCCTCTTGATAACCGGCTCGGGGCATCATTAAATGCCCCCGAACGGAAGATTTAGAGTTTAAAACCTTTACTAGAAAAAATGTGTTTACCAAAGATTAGGGGTTTTCGGGACATTTGGCAAACGAATGAGTTGACATCGCCCAAAGCATCACATGTGCCAAGTAGTCAAGCTCTTGGCTACGGGTGATCAAAAGGATTAACAAACCCACTCTTTGGTACATAAAAGTGAAACCCCAAATTTTCGGTAAACAAGCGATGTATGCCTTATACACGAGATGGACGGATTAAACCCAAGTCATGGAGTGTTAATCACCCCATGATTAAGCCTATTAAAACTACTCACACATTATGCTAGAAATTAAGCCTATGAATTGAAAGAAAACTAAAAACATGTTTAATAACTCTAAAAACTGATTTTTATGATTAATCCTAGGTTTTCCTACAACATTAACACTTGAGAAAATCATAAACAACAACTAAGAATAAGAGTTTTCTAAGGAAATAGCTAGAAAAACATGAGAGTGAAATAACCGATAAAAACGGAAATAAACTAAATTTATATAAAGGTCTCAACACATACTACAACATTAAATAAGAAGAATTACCTTGAAACTAAATGGAAGAGCATGAAAATCTAGAGAGATGGTAGAGCTAAACTAAGCTACAAACTAAGGAGGAAGAGAGAGAAGGGGAAAATAAGAGCTAACCCTACAATTCTGAGGTTGAAGACCTTATAAAGGCCCCAAAAGTCGTGCCAAATAATTACAAAATTGCCACAAGATATTTTGGATCGCGCCAAAAAAAGTCTGAAAATTTGTAGGGATACCGGTATCCCAAAAATCAAGCTACCGGTATCTCGCTCAAAATGACCTTCTGTTTCAGGGATACCGGTATCCCCAAAATCAAGCTACCGGTATCTCACTTCAAAATGTGAAATTCTTCAGGCAGATTTTTGACCCAACTTCGCGGGCACGCCCGGCTTCGTCCGAACTCGGAATGAGGCGATTCTTGAACTTTTGGAAAGCTCTATGAGTCTACTTTCAAACCCAATTGACCTCATATTCATAGAATTTGTATTTTGAAAGTAATGAGCCTTTTTCTATCAGTTGGTCAGATTTTCTCGAGGCTCATAACTCCAAATGTCTTGTTCTTTTGTTCCGGGGCCTTCCTTGAACCTTCCAAAGCTTCTTGAATCGACTTTTAAGCTTTGGCGATTGTCCTCCACGGCATTACGGGACCTTGGGTACTTCCGAATACAACCGGGGATTATTTGGAGCTTTGGACATACCTTTTAGCTCCGATTTTCTGAAACTCATCAAAAACACAACTCGTGCAAAATCAATCGTATAAAGGAACAAAATGCACGTGTGTGTGATTACAACGAGCGAGATAAGCCCAGTTTTATACAACATTTGGGGCTTATCAATACCTATGAGAGGTCCGAAAAAGTCCATGAAGGGATTGAGAACCTCCAAACCGAAGCTAAAACCAACTACAATCAACAAACCAATTCCGGCGAACTGAACCCGCACTAAGAAGTTCCAGACAAGGGAACAAACATAAAAAGATGTAAAAGTAAAACCTAAAATCTCCACGGCAACCACTGAAGACTAACAACCTACCACCACGCCAAAACACAAAAAGGCAGACCCTCGTCGTAGGAAACCAACCCAGCCGCTAAAGACTAACAACCTACCACCACGCCAAAACACAAAAAGGCAAACCCCCGTTGCAGGAAACCAACCCCGCTGAAGTCGCCTGAGAGCTTTGACATCGAGGATCTCCAACGACTGAGTTGCTGAACAAAAAACATTAGGTCAGAGAGCAACGAGGCACCAGATCTAATCGCATGGAGTTACAAGAAGGATGTATGGGGAAGAAACGGTGAAAAAGACAACTAGAGGGAAGAAAACGTAATGCAAGACGCCTTATGAATTACAGAAAAGGACGTGCAACAATCGATCAAAAACTTGATAGATTTAGAGAAATGATCTCTAAACTCTTTTTTATTCAATAATAAGCAACTACCCTGTAGACACCCCGATTTTGACCCGATAAACTTATCAAGCATCCCCGATGATGAAAATTCCCGATAAAAGCACACAGAGCTTGATCGTGAACTTGGAAACCCCTCCTAAACCTCTCCAAAATAAATCCAAGCTTGCACCACCCTCTAGTACATTCAAAACCCTCTTGTTTGATATATAATATGTCCCAATCCGTTTTGAAATGAGGAAGATGTGTCCATTTTACCAAAACAACTTATTTTCCCGACCTTCTGAGGGTAAAATGGTCATATATTTTGATGTACAAATCATCTTGGATTCAAACCACTTGAGTTAGAAAGTATATTTGACAAACTTTCCAACGCTTTAAACCATGCGCAAAACGGAGTTTGGTAGCACCCGGAATGGCCCCGCGAAGTTTGGATTGTTGTGTAGCCTCTCAGTCCAGGCGCCTGGATTGCCCTAATCCAGGCTCCCGGACTCAATCCAGGCGCCTGGATTCCCACTTCCAGGCGCCCGAAACTACTTCCAGTGGGTAATGTGCAGCTGGTTTTGATTGAAACCATGGACTTCTCCCCTCCTTTATCCCACGTTTTTTTCATTCAAAATTCCCTCCAATACATTATCCCTCCACATTTTAAAGTTCAAAATCATTTTCCCTTTAAAAAATTCACCCCAAACTACCCCATTCTCTCCCTATATAGACCTCACTCCCACTCCATTTCAAGAGGATCAACTCTCCTCTCCTCCCCTACTATTATTCTGCCAAATTTACTCTAGAAATTCCAGCTTCAATCATCTCCTCTCTGTTCTATTCACTTCTAACCTATAAACCCACTTTCCCACAATTCAAAATTCACATATTTGCATCACCCATAACCAAACCTTCAACCAAAGTACTTGCAATCAAGTTATCTCTGTTCCAACAGCCCATTTCAGTTTGCATAATCACAAAAAATCACCCAAACAACTCTCCAAAGTCCACAAATCAAGCTTTTCAAGGTAGTTAACTACCCAACATGTTTCAAACGGGTCCTGAGGGGACATCAACCAAACTCTAGCTAGTCCTCTATACTAGTCTGGGGTTTGGAAATAGTCTCAAATATCACAACAAGAAAGTTCATTTTGTACACTTGCATTCAAGTCCAGGCGCCTGGAATGGCAATGCAAGCACCTGGAATCCATTTCCTTTGCCATGATTTTTGTTCTTGTCATGCTTTATTTGCTCATTTGAAACCATGGTATATCATTTATGGTTGATGTAAACATTGCATGTGTTAGATGGTTGTCCTAAGGCATGGTAAATGGTGTTTAAAAAAAAGAAGCAAAGTTTGTGTTCAATAGGATGCATTTTACATTTTGGTCAAGGAGTGTATGATGATATTTGTTGGTTTGAAACAACATCAAGAAGAGTTATATTGAATGGAGAGAGTTCATCATGGTATAATGTGTTCATCACTTAGTCATTTAGAGCATTTCATCACTAAACTCACCTAATCTTTTTCTTTTTTCCTCTTTTCTAGTTGTTAATTCATCTAGAGACCCACCAATGCATAAAAGAGCATGATACATGCCTAAGATCAGTTAGACATTCTTCATTTCATCCTTAAAGCATTCAAAAATCATGATTTTCCAAGCTTATGTCATGTTATGAAGTTAATCTTGAGGTCCTTTTCATATGTAGAACCATCAAACATCATTCTAAGCATGTGAGAGTAAACTAGGATCATTGCATTTATTGTTTACTGTGAGAACTGGAAGATAAAAGTTTCTGCCTGAGTAGCCTTCTAGGTGCCTGGATTCACCTATTCCAGGCGCCTGAATCTGCCTAATCCAGGTGCCTAGTTTACCATCCAGGTGTGGTAAGTTTGATGTTTGTGATCAATTGCTGGAGCTTCTATGGGCATTTTGGGTGTGATTAAGCGATGTTTCAGTGTCTTATGCATGTTGTTCATCTATTCATAGCACAATCACATGTATCCACATTCATTTCGTTAATCTCTCCAATGCATTTTTGATGCTCTCGTATGAATATGTGTTCAAAGTCTAGTTGAACGATATGCTCTAGTAGAGACCGGTGGTCGCACCGGGCGTGAGGGGTGCTTTAAATTCTTTCCCCTTACGTAACCTAGCTCCCAGACCCGGGAAATCTCATTTTGAGAGACCACTAAAACATTTTCTAATCCAAGGGCAAAAGAGTCATTTTTCAAATGGTTTCTCGGGTACGGACCTCAAATCCCGGTGGGGACTCCATCCAATCAATCAAACCGTTTTCCAAAACCTCAATTTCGTGAGCATTCCCGCGGGGTGTTCACATACCCCCTTGCCCTAAGGCTAACATCAATTATCTATACTAGCAGCAACCCTAAAACTCAAAAGGAAATACAATAGTAGGTAGCAACCCTAATTCTTGTAAAAATAAGAGAACATAAAATAAAAAATTGAATCAACCTAAATTAAGAAACTAAATAACTCCATGTCAGTAATCTCCTAACAAAATGCTAAAATTGAAATAGTAAAATAAATACTAATAAATTGCTAGTTTTCCAAAATCTAATTTGCATTATTTTCTCGGGCTTGAAAAAACTCATCCTCGAGTTTTCCATGGCGTTGAAGAATTTGATTCACCTTTCCTTGTCTGCATCGATCTTATTCTATAAGTTGATCTTCTCGAAACTAAATTTCAAATAATCTTCGAAAGCAAAAGAAACAGTTTACTTCCAAACTTGCATGAGATATGCAGTCAAATGAATCTTACTTTCAAGACCTTCAATAAGCTCCCAAAAAGGATCCACCAATTGAAAATTTGGATCATCTTCGACACCATTTATTAAGATGAAGATTAAATATTTAGAACTGTGGTCATAGTCAAGATTGGAACCAAGCTTTGATACGAATTGATGCAAGGAGCCTTATGAACTACGGATGTGCAATAATCGATCACAAACTTGATAGGTTTAGAGAAACAATCTCTAGACACTTTTTTATTCAATAATAACCTACTACCCCCTTGCCCTAGGGCTATCATCATTGTTATACTAGTAGCAACCCTAATACTCAAAAGGAAATAAAATACTAGGTAGCAACCCTAATTCTTGTAAAACAAGAAAACATAAAACAGAAAATTGAATCAACCTAAATTAAGAAACTCAATAACTGCATATTAGTAATCTCCCAAGGAAATAATAAATTTGAAATAGTAAAATAAATACTAATAAACTGCTAGTTTTCCAAAATTTGATCTGGATTAAGAGGAGAAAGAGAACAGAGGACAGAAGATGGCCTTCCCTTCCGCCGCCATAGGGATGGTGAAACCCTAGGGGGAAGGGGAAGAGAAGAGATTGATTTAGGGTTTTTTGGTTTAGAGAGAGAAGATCTCAACTAGAGAATGGTAGGTAGTTAACTTTTAATTTTATGTAGACATCATTTTTATATGAATCTATAGAAGTCCAATTTTAAGAACTGACTGACTCTGTAAACACTTTAACACAAAACTGACTCTGTAGACACATAGACTCCACGTAAGATTGCATCTAAATGCATTAATTTGTTGCTGGGTTTATTGACAGCCCTAAACCACTGCATGGGAAGACTACTTTGATTGTTGACAACCATGAATTTGTTTTAGTTATTGTTGATAAAACAAAATTAGGAGTCACTTGTCTTCAATTAAGTTTTTGCACATATTTTTTGCCATTTCTGATCTTTTGTCAATTTTGCATAAATTATGTTTGTTTTCAAATTTTTCCTGAGATAAATCTAAAAACTAAAATTTATGATAAAAAAAGAATCATGTAAGACGAGCAACTCAAAATTAATTAATTTGCAAATTTTTGAATTTTTTGACTTTTTCTGCAACTTGATGATTTTATTTTTTTTACTACCTCTGTTCCAAAAACATTGCCTGGTCAACAAAACGAGAACTATTGGCGCATTTGGTAACGTTTTTGTTTTTTTACTTTTTGTTTCTAAAAAAACTAAAGGTCTATGTTTATTATTTACAAAAAAAAAAAAAAAACATGTTTGGTAATAAAATTTCTATTTTTTGTTTTTTGTTTTTAAATGACCTTTTGTGTGTTTTGGAAATTTTCAAAAATTTTGAAAACATTTTTAATAAACATAAAACACAAGGAACAGTTTCCTTCCAAACTTGCTGGAATTGCGCCTTTGTTTGTGCTTCGTGCCCTACGTCATCTCTTTTGTAGATGTCCTCCATACTAGTTATACAACCTCCTCGTCCACCTCGACCTCCAGTACGTCCTCCAGTCATAGTCAAGATTGGAACCAAGCTTTGATATGAATTGATGCACGGAGCCTTATGAACTACAGATGTGCAATAATCGATCACAAACTTGATACGTTTAGAGAAACAATCTCTAGACACTTTTTTATTCAATAATAATCTGCTACCCCCTTGCCCTAAGACTAACATCAATTATTTATACTAGCAGCAACCCTAATACTCAAAAGGAAATAAAATACTAGGTAGAAACCCTAATTCTTGTAAAACAAGAAAACATAAAACATAAAATTGAATCAACCTAAATTAAGAAACTCAATAACTACATATTAGTAATCTCCTAAGGAAATAATAAATTTGAAATAGTAAAATAAATACTAATAAATTGCTAGTTTTCCAAAATCTGATCTGTATCAAGAGGGGAAAGAGAACAGAAGACAGAAGGTGGCCTCCCCTTCCGCCGCCATAGGGATGGTGAAACCCTAGGGGGAAGGGGAAGAGACGAGATTGATTTAGGGTTTTTTGGTTTTAGGGAGAGAAGCTCTCAACTAGACATCATTTTTATATGAATCTATAAAAGTCCAATTTTAAGAACCAAAAGTAATGACTTATAATCTTTAACACAAAGCTGACTCCGTAGACACAGAGACTCCACATAAGAGTGCATCTAAATGCATTAATTTGTTGCTGGATTTATTGACAGCCATAAACCACTACATGGGAAGACTACTTTGATTGTTGACAACCATGAATTTGTTTCAGTTATTGTGGATAAAACAAAATTAGGAGTCACTTGTCTTCAATTAAGTTTTTGCACATATTTTTTGCCATTTCTAATCTTTTGTCAATTTTGTGTAAATTATGTTCATTTAAAAAAATTTCCTAAGATAAATCTAAAAACTAGAACATGTTTGGTAATAAAATTTCTGTTTTCTATTTTTTTTTTAAAATGACCACTTGTGCGTTTTGAAAATTTTCAAAAATTTTGAAAACGTTTTTAATAAACACAAAAGAAAAATAAATTACCAAACGCATTTTTGTTTTTAGTTTTGAACAAAATTGAAAACAAAAACAAAAAACAAGAAACAAAAATATTACCAAACGCCCCCAAAAATTAATGTATGTTTATTTTGAAAAAAATTCAGACAAATTCGGGGAAAAAGGTATACCTACATTAATCGTTTCTAAAAAGTACTAGTACTTTCTAAAGATTAAATGCTTCTTTAATTAAAAGAAGGTTAAAAGGTACTAACAAATGCTTCTTTACATTTGTACCATTGATTCGAGTAAGGGTTTGTTTGGAACATGAAGAAAAGAAAAGAAAAAAAAGAAAAGAAAATTAAAATTTTTCTCCCTCTTTTGTTTAGTTTGAGAGGAAAAAAAGAGAACATCAGTAAATGCTGTGTTAGAGTAAATGTTGTTGTTAGGAATAATACAATGTTCTCTTTATTTTCCTTTTCATTCTGTCAATTTCTACAAATTCCAAACACAGCCTTTCGTGGGGAAGTGACCATATAAGACGTTGGATTCAAAAATTTCCAAAAACCCCCACCGAGAAAAACCCTATACATCATGATGACGACGACGACCTCACAAACACTGTATACCACCTTCTCTCTCTCTCTCTCGCTCGCTCGTCATATTAACCCTAATTTTCACCAACTTGGTTACCTCTCTCTGATTCTCTGGCGTAACGTTATCCACAGCTTTTTGCTGAAAAAGTTCCCCAGAGAGAGAGAGAGAGAGAGAAGAACTTCTTCTTTGATTCACGCGTCACGTGATCGTGTCCTAATCACAGAGCACTATCGCATACATTAAAGGTAGTCCTCCAATCTTTTCAGAAAAAAAGTAGTAGTCCTCCAATGTGTGTGCATATATGTGTCTATACCACATAGGTCTTTATGATGCATGTATGTGAACTCAGTGTTTGTGGAGATTTTTACTGTGTGATTGAATGTGTCTTCTTTGGCAGCGAGATTCAGGTAAAGCTGTGAATCTTTGAGAATTTGTAAGTTTTTTTGGTGCGTAAAATTGCTTCTTGTTGCTGTGTGGGATTTGAAGTATTTTTTAGATCGTCTTGACTTCTTTTTTTCCCTTAAAAGCTGCTGTAATTTTAGAGAGGCGGGCTCGAATCAGTACATGAAGTACTGCATGTATGCACAGTCTGTGTTAATTATGGAAATTTTGAAGGACTCGGTGTTGATGCAGTGGTAGTGAACTGGCAATCAAAAATTTCAGTCAGGGTTAGACTCCCATCAGCGTGCTATCAAGTCTGGTATAAGGCCAATCTATATGGGCTTTCTTCTGGCTTTGATTGGGTTCCTCCCTATTGCACATTTGGGATTTGGTCCCTAGATTAGTGGGTCTATTGGGCAGGACACCAAGTTATCAAAAAGAAATTGTGTAAATTTGAAGTGCAGAATAAGAAAATATATTTCTGTTGTCCATTATATTATTCTTTCACCTGATTTATTGTTATTTTTTATGGGGATTTTTCAATTTGGATTTGAACTGGAAAATACTTGGTTTGAGTTATTATCCTTTTTTTTTTTTTTTTGAAGTAAGTTATTCCAAGTTGAACCGGAAAACAGTTAGTTTTGAATTTTCGTTTTGACTGCTTTATAGTTATTTGAGTTGCTTGTCAGCCAGGTTTTTATCGAATTTACTTCTCGTTGGCTCTGGAAATTTTGGTACATTATGCATAATTTATAAAGAGCTTAAACTCTGTTTATGGCTGATTCTTGTTTAGAGTTGATGATTTGAAATTATTGGCGAAGAAATGGAAGATAAAGGGACGAATGATCTGAAGGTACCGTTTTTGCGATCATCACACAGTGTTGCAGTTAGCCTTTCTCCTCCAATCCATAAAGTGGATGAGAAAGCTAAGACTGTTAGATTCCAGATAAGAGGCGTCAAGTGCGCATCGAGTTTAACTTGCTTAGAATCTGCACTCGGGAGGCTTAATGGTGTTGAAAATGCTATGGTTTCATCACTTGAGGGCCAAGCTGTAGTCAGATTCATGCCAGACCTCATCACTGTAAGTCGAATTGGAACTCACACACTTAGAGATTGCATATCAACCAGGTCATATGAGACTATGGGACAGTTCTCGTACCCTTCCATTCTCCCTCTCTTTCGCTTGCTTATGTTCTATCTTTTGGTTTCTCATTTTCCATCTTTACCTGAGGATAAAGAGCAAAGCATGAAATTAACTTGAATTTGTTTGTAAGTGTGTACTTTGACTTTCCACTTAGTTTTAGACTAGTTTGAGCTTGATTATGCCTATGTCTGCATGTTGGATGGTATGTATGGACCAAGACAAACTCGGTTTGCCCGTTTTGTTGGTCGCTCGGAGGAAAAGAAGATAACCAAGTCGCAAAAACGACTTCGAAGATTTTAGAATAGAAAGAGTGATCAAGTAATGTTGGTTGCAAATAAAAGTATCTAACCGGGCATAAGTCATCATGGCTGCTCAATATGGACTCCGTCTTCTTTCCAAACACATGCATGTATGAATGAAAGAGTCCGTGTCTTGTTTATCTTCTTGTTTTGGTATCACACTCATATCTATCATGTCCTCTAAAGCCACAAATAGGAACAATAGAAAATTGAGATTCAAAGGTGTATCACCTTTGCCAGATTTTCATCCCACAAACACCTTTTGCAATGCAATTTTTATACATTGGAAGACTTGCAGCTTAACTACAGAGTCATTGTTATTTATATGCTCCTAGCAATTCCAGGAGCATTAAAATAAAGGTGGAGTGTGTGTGCCTCGTATTTATAATAATACCTTACAAATTGAGAGGTGTATCCTCATTTTGGAAATGCATTCGATATACTTTGAAGACCCAAAAATGCAATTTTGACCTTTTCTTTGAAGGATTGAATCCTAATGTGAAGCCTAATTTAGACACTGGTCTGATCTTTATATGCAACTTGACATGATGTGTTCTGGTGGATTTTTATATAGCTGTATGAATTTTGTATTGTTGCCGGAGATTCATTCACAATAACACTTTACAGGCAAAAGCAATTAAAGAAACCGTGGAAACAGCAGGTTTCCAAGTTGGTGAATTCCAAAACCAAGATATAGCAGTATGCCGACTTAGAATTAAAGGGATGACATGCACAAACTGTTCTGAGTCTGCTGAGGGTGCCCTTTCCAAGGTTTATGGAGTGAAAAAAGCAGTCGTGGGTCTGGCATTGGAAGAAGCAAAAGTTCACTTTGATCCCAATGTCACCAATATTGATCGTATAATTGAAGCAGTAAAGGATGCTGGCTTTGGAGCTGATCTCATAAGTTCTGGAAATGATATGAACAAAGTACACCTAAAGCTTGAAGGAATCAAGTCCCCTAAAGATTTGACTAGTATACTATCCTCCCTTGAGTTATTGGAAGGAGTAAACCATGTTGAAATGGACGTGGAACACCATAAGGTTACTGTTAGCTATGACTCAGATATCACTGGACCAAGGTCTCTTATAAAGCACATTCATGAAGCCAGCGGCAGCTCCAACTTCTACAATGCAAGCTTGTACATCCCACCACGACCTATAGAAACAGAGAGGCAGCATGAAATCCAGATGTATAGATACCAGTTCTTGTGGAGTTGTTTATGTTCAGTTCCGGTTTTTATTTTTTCCATGGTACTTCCCATGCTTCCGCCTTATGGGAACTGGTTAGACTATAAGGTTCACAACATGGTCACTGTTGGGATGCTTATAAGATGGGTTCTTTGCACTCCAGTGCAATTTATTGTTGGCCGAAGGTACTAATTGCTTTTCACTTTATCTGTATCCATGTTCAAGGAAGAAAATTGGTTTTGTTTGAAATGGCCAAAATGCTTCTGCTTCCTGGGAGACTACAATGAAGTTATTAGTAGAATCCCAATACTTAAATGTTTCTACCTACCGATGGACCGAAAAATGGCAAAAATGGAAACGTACTGAAACATTGAGTTGTTTCAGAACCCGTTAAAAATATGCAACACTGACATGCTCATGCATTTCCCATTCTGTTAGCAATTCCATTACGTTTCGGCTAGGTTTTAGAATGCTCCCGAAATGTTTCCAAAATGGTTCCTAAACACTTCCTTATCCTAGCCAATGGAAACAACATACCGAAAGTAAACTTTGATCCTTGATCCATTCATGTTAAATTGTTAATGTACTTCCAATTTTCACTTTCATATCCAAAAATCTCATTGTCTTGTGATTTTGGATGTCCTTTTCAGGTTTTATGTGGGATCATATCATGCTCTGAGACGAAGATCTGCTAACATGGATGTTCTGGTTGCATTGGGCACTAATGCTGCTTACTTTTACTCCATATATGTAGTGATAAAAGCTTTAACTTCAGATAATTTTGAAGGGCAAGATTTCTTTGAGACCAGCGCGATGTTGATATCGTTTATTCTCCTCGGAAAGTATTTGGAAGTCCTGGCTAAAGGAAAGACATCCGAGGCTTTAGCGAAGTTGGCAGACCTTGCGCCTGATATAGCTCACCTGTTAACATTGGATGATGATGGTAATGTCGTCTCGGAGATGGAAATCAGCACTCAACTACTACAGAGGAACGACATAATTAAGATTATCCCGGGGTCAAAGGTTCCTGTTGATGGCATTGTTATTAATGGTAGGAGTCATGTGAATGAGAGTATGGTCACAGGAGAAGCAATGCCAGTAGCTAAAAGTGCTGGTGACAAGGTACACAATTTTTTGTTCTCTTCATAGTAAAGTTGCTACATTGATTTCCACCTCTTTTTGTTATTCTACATTTGCTGATGAATTGTATTACCATGATTCGCCCCTCAAAACTCTAAAAACAAAAAAGAAAAATAGATAATATAAAAAACTGTAGGCCCATTGCAAAAAGTGACTTTACTACAAAATTGACCAACAAAAAGGAAACACTTCTCCTTCACAAAACATGAATTAAAAGGCGTCTTTCCCACCACATGAGGCACAAAGGAGAATTCTTTCTTCCCGTCTTTCCCACCACATGAGGCACAAAGGAGAATTCTTTATTCCTTCCTTGCCTTCGGAAATGACACACATGAGCCAAACTATAGAAAAGCCGTTACTCCCTCCGTCCCTCAAAGATGGTCCCCTACGAATTTACGTGCAATTTTCAAACTAAAAATAATGAATTAACTAAAAGAATTTGTTGATTTTTTTTTTTTTTTGCACCGTTCAAAAGATCTCAAAGAGATCTATCAAATTAGATCGATATTGCTGAAGAAATTATTTCTGCAAGTACATTATTTTTTAGGTTGAAAATTGCACGTGGTTTCCTAGGGACCATCTTTGTGGGACGGAGGGAGTAATAGTTTCCTGCATTACCCGACTAAACAAAATGTACCAAACAACATGCTCCATAAGTCTCTAGCTTTTTTTAGTTGTGAAGTTATAAAATGCTGAACGGAAAATGGATTTTTTTGTAACACCATTAACAGGTAATTGGTGGAACTGTTAATGAGAATGGATGTTTACATGTTAAGGCCACTCATGTTGGTGCAGAGACTGCGCTTTCTCAAATAGTCCAGCTAGTTGAAGCTGCTCAGCTTTCAAGAGCTCCTGTTCAGAAGCTAGCTGACCAGATTTCAAAATATTTTGTACCTACAGTGAGTTCATTCTTCCTTTATGCTGATTATGATTTCTTTCAAAGGTTCTTTCATACTTTCATTAGAAGCTTTTGAATAGTTTCCTCACCTTTTATGCTAAATTTTTGCTTGCCGTAACTCTGCAAAGGTAAAATCAGGATTCAGAAACAGGCCGTGGATTGTGATTTTTTTTTTGTTGGTGATGCCGTAAAGACATCAGCAGAACTTACTGCACCCTGAAATTCAGTGACATGCTCTTTGTTTCTTGCTTACTGAAGCTATTGTGGCTGATACGTATTGACAAAATTTCCTCATAAAGTACTATTTTTTTTTCCAATTCCGTTGTGTACTTATTTAACATGTAAGTGGGCCCCTTTTTTGGTGTGTGTGATGACCAATTAGCCAGGGGGACTTTGAACCAAACCCCAACTGGGTAAGCCCTAGCTACCAACAACCACCCACAAGCCACAGTATTGGGGTAGCCAAGGTTTTGCCAGGGGGAAACCCCTGCCACTTTATGCAATCATATAGCATGAACTTTTCAGAATGCATCCAGTTTTGCATAACAAGATGAGATCATCATTTCACTAGTGGAGGGAAAACATTATAATCCTGACACCCTCCTCCTGCCATAGTTTTATTGAAATTTGTGTACGAGTATGGAATCCAGCCTTTTATTGTTGCCCCACTATGGACTGGCTTTCCGGTTAAGTGCCTTTATGGCATTGGCGGGACACGAAGGTTTATTCTTTCGATGTGCTCTCAGAATTCTGGGCCAGGAAAGACCCCCAAATCCTTGTGGTTAACACCTACGCAAATTTACAAAAGAAAAATCCAGAGATTCGGATGAACATATGAATGTTTCAGGGCAACTGTTCACCTAAATTTAAGACTTCGTGAAGAAAACTGTTTTATTGGCTCTGCCACGAAGAAAACTGTTCACCTAATCATTTACATTTGTGCTCTTAGGATACAGATTTGATGACGTGGATGGCTTGTTGCTTGTGTCTGCCATGCCAAAATTTATGCAGATTTTCCGTTTTTTGATTGCTTAAATTCCAGGTTGTTCTAGTTGCATTTATAACATGGTTGGGATGGTTTATCACCGGAGAAGTGGGTATCTACCCTAAGCATTGGATACCAAAAGCAATGGATGCTTTTGAGCTTGCACTGCAGTTTGGCATTTCGGTACTGGTCATTGCATGTCCCTGTGCTCTGGGGCTAGCAACCCCTACAGCAGTCATGGTTGCCACAGGCAAGGGCGCTTCGCAAGGGGTTCTTATTAAGGGTGGAAATGCACTTGAAAAGGCTCACAAGGTATTTACATTCGAAACTAAGACTACAGTCTAACTAGTAGGTTGTGGACAAGAAATGGCACCTTCAACACTATTCTCTCTGAAATATTTGTTTACATTCAACTATATTTCCTGCATGTAGCTTGAAAGTTCATTCATTCAGTGTTGGTGGGTAATTTTGAAATTCTTGGGGATCGATGGAGTGGTTCCATTCTGATTTCGTTGGCGGATGATTTCTTGGAAATTTCTTGATCATCCTCCGCTCATCTATATTATCTATGCACACACTAACTGAGGGACTTTGACATCACTTAATACAATAAAAATTATGCTTTCATGAAAATCCTTCCCATTTTATTCTAAGATTTGTTCGTTTAAACAACCAATCATTTGTTGTTTATTCGCATTTAAGGAAAATATTGGTCTCTGATTTGTGTTTTATGGTTTTGGCATTTTGGGTAGTACACTCCTTTCAGATTATAAATTTGCGCCATATCATACCTAAGCTGTAATAGCCCCCTCTCCTCTTCACCAGGAAAGGAGTAGAGCTCATTAACAGTGGATGATCTCATGTCGTTATTTACCTTGGATTTTTTCTTGAGATCTTGATGGACCCATATTGTGCCCATGCAGGTAAAAACAGTTGTTTTTGATAAAACAGGGACATTGACTATTGGAAAGCCAGCAGTGGTAAGTGCCATGCTCTTTTCGAAATTCTCCATGGAGGAATTCTGTGACGTGACCATCGCTACAGAGGTTGGTTTCCTTGTTTGTAATCTACATGTAAAATTTGAGATATATGCATTACATGAATTTTAGGTGCTACCTCAAGATATGTTGAAAAGGGAGCAAGGGAGCCAGTGGTTATTAAAACATGTGGCAAGACTGTTTGCAATTTCCCAACCTAAATCGATAATTTATGTCAGTTAAAAAGCAGATGTTTATTTACTAGGTTATCGCGGTATTCGTTTTGATGTGATGAATGCAAGAAAAGGAAAGTGTAATTTCAACCTCTAATAATCTGGAACAAATCAGAAGATCCCACATATACCTCACTGCTTCTGGGTTTATGGGTCAAGCACATTATACAAGAAAATATTCTTAAAGGAGATGTAAATTGTGAATTTACTGTCACAGAGAGGAAAGCCATTGTGTTCATGTTCATTTTTTTTTTTTTATCAACTTCAGGCAAATAGCGAGCACCCAATAGCGAAAGCTGTATTGGAGCATGCGAAGAAGATAAGGAAGAACTATGGGTCTCAAACTAAACACATCAAAGAGGTGAAGGACTTTGAGGTCCACCCAGGATCTGGGGTTGGTGGAAAAGTTGGAGACAGAAGGGTATTTGTTGGGAACAAGAGGCTTATGCGGTCTTTTAATGTCTCAATTGGTCCAGAGGTTAAGAAATACATTTCAGATGCTGAGCAACTGGCTCATACCTGTGTGCTAGTTGCCATTGACCAAAAGGTTGCTGGAGCTTTTTCCGTTACTGATCCGGTGAAACCTGAGGCTGAACGTGTCATTGCTTATCTCAAATCAATGGGAATCTTGAGCATCATGGTCACTGGAGATAACTGGGCCACAGCAACTGCAGTAGCGAAGCAGGTTGGAATTCAGAAGGTGTTTGCCGAGACTGATCCACTGGGAAAGGCCGATAAAATAAAAGATTTGCAGGTACATTGTATCTTCAAGTTATGCTCAGATCAACGTTAGTCAATTTTTGTTAGCTAATAAGTGAATGAGAATTTGACTGCATAATTGCTGTAAAATCTTATATGGAAGAAATTCCCAAATTCACACATTCACCTAATTGATACTATCTTTTTTACTATTGAACAAATCCTAATGCAGATGGAGGGTGTTGCAGTGGCGATGGTGGGAGACGGAATAAATGACTCTCCGGCCTTAGTTGCAGCTGACGTTGGAATGGCAATTGGCGCGGGTACAGACATCGCTATAGAAGCTGCTGACATAGTTCTCATCAAGAACAACTTGGAAGATGTAATCACAGCCATACACCTATCCAAAACGACAATGTCCCGTATCCGACTCAACTATGTTTGGGCACTCGGATACAATTTACTTGGCTTGCCTGTTGCCGCCGGGATTTTGTTCCCCTCCACCGGGGTCCGTTTACCCCCGTGGCTGGCTGGTGCTTGCATGGCTGCTTCGTCGATTAGCGTGGTTTGTTCTTCTCTCCTTTTGCAGTATTACAAGAAGCCTTTGAATCTGAGAATCATGTAGCCTCATAGTCCAGGGATTAGCTACATCTGCTATTAGTTAGTGATTGTCATGAACCTTGAATTGCTTTTAATTTGGGATTTTGTCTTCTTGATGTTCCTTGAAAAGTGAATCATTTGAACTGTTTAAACAAAAACAAATTTCAGAAGCAGTTCGCTAAACAGGACTTCTGTGTTTTCAGAAAATAAAACAGAAAGGTCTTTCACTCTTCTGCAGTTTTTTCAGTACTAAGAGAACCAGTGTGACTATTCATATGATTCCTTAAATACAGGGTAACGAAAATGTCGTGCAAATAATCAAAATACTAAGCTGAGTGTCATTTCAAAAAATATCATCAAAAGTAAAGACAATTAAACCAAAAAAAAAGAAAGCAAAATAGTGTATGATGCTAAAAATAGATGGCAAATTAAAGACTTTCCAACTAAGGCCGTAGCGGTCTCTGTAAAACCTTAGGCGTTAAAGAGCAAGATTTGTGGCATGTCAAATTCCTTTTCTTTCTTTTTTTTTTTGAACGGACATATCAAATTTCTTGTCATCCCCAAAAAAATGACCAAAAGTCTAGCCAAACTTGGTGCAAAATCTTGGCATGGTGTTTTTGGTGCCAAAACTAACTAGAAATTTCACACTTTCACTTTGTCAAACTTTGACAACTCACCCAATCCACTGAGTCCAACAAATCTCTCCTCTCTTCTCTCGCCCCTTCTTGAAAAAAAAAAAATTAAAAAAATACTCATTGCTCAGAAAATAATCGATCTTGAGCTTGAGCTCGTTGGTGGAAAAGAAACTCAAGCTCAAGTAGAGCTCTCGATGATTTTTTTTATAGAATAGTTCAAATTAATGAGTAATAAAATAGAACTTATATGAGTATATGTTCTTATTTGCAAGCCAATTCGAGCTGAAATTCGACTAATTTGAGCTGGACAGGTTTACGAAAGGAGCTTAAATTTTTTACTTGAGTTCGTTTGTCCACTTAACAAGCCAACGGAGCTTGACCGAGTTCTTACCAAATTGAACTTGAACAAATTCTTACCGAATCGAGCCTTGAGCTATTCACGAAGACTCTGTTCGTTTGTGTAGACCTAGAAATAGGAGGTGGTTTTACTACTTTTTTAATTATTGTCGTATCTTTTCTACTACCATCTTCTACTTTGAACTAGCCTTATTCGTTTCCCTGTTTAGTTTTAGTGTAGTTTTGATGACATCATCATTTTCCTCATTTCTCTCTCTATCTCTCTTCACTCATTACACCTGCTGACATCATCAAAACTAAACTAAACTATCTAACTAAACACAGCCATTATAATCTCCTTTGTGTGAAAATGTCTAAACATGAAAGACATGGTTTTAAATGTCATATAAGGGGAAAAAATAGTGTCACTATAGATTGGATCATCACTAATCCTTACCCATTTTCTACCCAAACTTTAAAAAGGCATGAGTTTTACCATTTTTCTTATCCGAACTCGTGCCTTTTTTTCCTTTCCCCTTCAACACCTCTTTCACTTTCATATTATTTTAAAATGTCATTTTTACCCATATTTTGAAGAGAAAACATAAAAAAACACTATATTTAATTTTTAAAAAAGGTTTGACATTGGAGATGACATACACAAATGAAACTTTTTTTCCCAATATCCATCCAAATATGGGTAACATTATGAGTCAGAACTGGTCATGCTTTTATATATACAAAAAAAGAGCAGAGTGTCGATTACTAACGCCCTATTTGGAACATGAGGAAAAGAAAGGAAAGGGAAAAGGGAAACCAAAGAAAGTGTAAAGGAACATTTGATGTGTTTGATTTCTTGTTTTGTTATCTTTCCAATTTCCTCCCAAACCAAACAAAGGAAAACAATTTTCCCTTTCTTTCCATTATTTTCCCAAGGTTCTAAACAGAGAATAATGTTGTTCAACCTCCTTAAAAGAGGGTGAACAAAATCCTCCATCATATTGGTTGAAACATATGGGTCTCATCACAAAATGATGTCATGCTTACTAAAAAATGAATTGTAGAGCTAAGTATGACATCACTTTGTGATGAGACCCACACTTATTCAACCAACAAGAGGGAGGGTTTTGTTCGTCCTATTTTAAGAAGGGTTTTGTTCGCCCTCTTTTAAGGAGAGTGACTAGTAAGAATAAGGTGTGTTTTGGCCTAAAAAGTTGGCTGGCTTATTTTTTCGTCTTTGTTTGATTTTTTTTCGTGTTTCTTAGTTTTTCATCAACTTTTTGTGCATTATTGGTTCGTCTCGGAAAGAGGAATAAAAAAAATAAAAAATTGTGATAAAATCATAATTTTTTTTGAATAAAAACAAAAATAAGTCAAAAGACAGCATTTTACACTTTTTTCGATTTTATTCAAAAAATTGAGAGTTTTAGTCATAACCTTTTACATCTTTGGATTCCTCTCGCCAAGATGAACCAATAATACTCAAAAAATCGATGTAAAACTAACAAATACAAAAAAAAAAAAAATCAAATATAGACAAAACAAAAAGTTAAGTTGGCTTTTTTAGTCAAAATACCCCTAAGTCTACAATTGCACTCAAAATGTACATCCAAATACATAAACACTCACATAAATGTGCGTAGCTCACATACACTACAACAACACTTGTTGTAGTCGCATACATTTATGTGAGTGTTTCTGTATTTGAGTCTGAGTGGGATTCGGGAGGCTTATAGTCAACTTACTCATTACACTCGTATAGTGAGCAATCATGGCACTAAGGGGATGTTTCTCTAAGCCAGTTTTTAAAATAAATTGGCTTTTTACGGTTTGTTATGTGATGTATCGTGAGAGAATGACATGTCTTGATTTTTAGAAAAAAAATGTTTTTTGTTAGTGTGGTGGTAGTCTTAATTTTTGGGAAAAACTATTTTTTGTCGGTGGAACGCCGGTTTGCTGGTAGACTTTGCAAATACTTTAGTAATCTCCTTTTTAATGAGTCCTGTGTTACTCTAATTGGTTGCTTTAATTAGTCCGTCGAATACTCTCTCTCTCTCTCCAGAGTTTCTTTTCTCTGTACGTCTGGTTCGATCAATGAGACTTTACTGTTACAGATCATGAGAAGGTAAACTGACGAATCTCCTTTTATCTTCAGATTCTTTTCTCTACCCATTTCAAAATTCATGTGTAAAATATAAATAAGTTCAGTCTCCTTTCGAAGAGTTTTTCTTGATTTTCAGCCTCAATTTGTGACACTGTTGCAGAGACGTCTGGATTTTTTCCCAGCTATTTTGATCGTTTGCGGTGTTGGGGTTTATGGGTTCTTGTGGAGTGAGAAGGTAGGGTTGATGATTTGCAAATTAGGGATAAAATTATAGAGGTATTAGAGTGAAGCTAGAGGTAAAACTAGCTAATAATTTCGGTATTAGGGTTTTGGAAATAGGGTTGGAGTGTCTTATGAAGTGTTTATGTCATTAAATTGTCGCAGTGCTAGGGTATATGGGTTTCCATTGAGCAAGAAGAGGGTTGATGATGTGTAAATTTGGTATAGAACCATTGATGTAATAACGAGGTATAAAGCATGTAAAATGGGTTTGTAATTTCAGTATCAATCAAGGTATTGAGATAGTATTGGAAAATGAATAATTCGGGATTGGGAGGAGGGTTTTTGTCGAGTTCTAGTTGTGGGTTTTTAGACCTTGAATCACCGATAGCTAGGCATGATGGAACACAGTTGGGTCACCAATCTATTACCCAGCACCATCATCGCCAAGTGAAATCTTCAATGACAGGTATAAAAAATGACCTCCCCATTAGATTTATGGAAGCAAAGGGCTCGACCCAAAAAGGTTTCCCCGATATTGGTAAGAGGAAGGTGGTTGCCTCTGTTGATGTTGGAAATAACAATGGTAACAGCAGTAGTGAAGAAGGGGAAGAAGATGAGTCTGGTTATACTGAGGATGGGAATGGCGAGAATTTCACTGGGGCAAAGGGTAGAAAGGGGTCTCCATGGCAAAGAATGAAATGGACAGATGATATTGTTAGGCTTTTGATTGCAGTTGTTGCTCATGTTGGGGATGATGGTACTCTTGATGGCGAAGAGGGGCCCAAGCGGAAATCCGCGGTTTTGCAAAAGAAAGGGAAATGGAAAATGGTTTCGAATGTAATGATCTCTAAAGGTTGTCATGTTTCACCTCAGCAGTGTGAAGATAAGTTCAATGACTTGAACAAGAGGTACAAGAAGTTGAATGACATTCTTGGGAGGGGAACTTCTTGTAGGGTGGTGGAAGACCCCACTCTCATGGACTCCATGCCGAATCTCTCAACCAAGATGAAGGAGGATGTAAGAAAGATATTGAACTCGAAGCACTTGTTTTACCAGGAAATGTGCGCTTATCATAATGGGAAAAGGATACCCAACTGCGATGATGTTGATTTGCAAGTTCATTCTTTACCGATTGTGAGATGCACGAAGGACACTAACGATTGTGTAGAGGAAGAAGCTGAAGAAAATAATGAAAGTGAGGATGAAGATGATGAATCAGAAAATGAAGAGCATGATGATGTGAATGAGGATAGGGTCAGGATGGAGGAGCAGAAGAAGCCAAATGAGGAGGATGGTAGTTTTGGGCCCCATTCTAGTGCGCTAAGTGGTTTTGAAGCTGAAATGGCTGAGTTTTTCCAGGACTCCACAAAGTCACTATGGGAGAGGAGGCAGTGGGTTGGAAAAAAGACCGTGCAACTCCAAGAGCAAAGGGTAAGCATCGAAGCAGAAGCTTTTGAGTTGGAGAAACAGTGCTTTAAGTGGCGGAGATTCTGCAGCAAGAAAGAGAGGGAGCTAGAGAGATCAAGGCTAGAGAATGAGAGGATGATGCTAGAGAACGAGCGAATGGGATTGGAACTGAAGCAGAAGGAATTTGAGATAAATTTGAAGAGTTCGGAGGCATCTTTGGATCCTAGTTCTCTCAATATAAATAGACTGCAAAGAAGAGATCAGATTGATTTGGGTAGGCATTGATAGCTCCTCCAAATATGGTTGTTTATTTACTGCTGGTGTCTTGAAGGACTGTCAGACAATTTTTTCTGTGCAAACCATGGATGCAGGTGACTTGTTTTCTTTTGTTTTTTTAAGATAATTTTGTTAGAGTATATGAGCTATCAATTATGGGTTGTTGCTGTGCTGCTTCTTTGTGTTAAGAATCTTAAGATAGTCGCATCACGTTCTTCCGTTCTTGTATTTTCTTTTGCAAATTTCCTATATGTTTTAACTTCTCCCGCCCATCGGACCATGTTAGATTTCCTGTTGTGATCAGGTACTTTGGAGGAGGGTGGGGATAAATATTCTTTCAAACACTTAATATACATGCATTCATCCGTCTCGGTGTTTGTGGTTCTCAAACGCCTGTGTTTTCCCTTTACAGTTGCATTGTTTTTCTATAATGAGCACAAAGTGTGTTATGTAGAGATATTCTGCATTCTTGCTGAAGATATATGCCATGAAAGTTTATGACCCTGTGAACTAGTTTCGCATCTTATGGTATTGATGCGTTTGTGTTGGTTGTTTCTGAATTTGTTATAGAATACATCACACTTTGGGATATGTTCCTCTACGGAGAATATAATTCTTGTTATTTAAACTGATTTGTGAGGTCATTCTTTGCTATCAATGCTGAGGAGTGCCAGTTTAAGTCAGCTCATCCAATTTGCACCCTCATTTCCTGCCCAAAATCTTTCACACTCTTGTTGTGTTTCTTTGTTTGTTGTAATCTGTTTTTTCCGCTAAAATTTGCCTAGTAGAGAACAATTTGCCGAAAATCCTGCATTCAGCATCGGTATACAGGTGGTCAAATATTCACATCATTTACAAGAGGTGTTTTGATGAAAGTACTTGAGATCAGGTCAATAAGAACTTCTCCAATATCCGCTTTGCTACACGTAGTAGGCGAGCAGGTAAACTGTATGGGCTCAATGGGTTCTTGAGTTTCTACATATCTAATATGATCAGATTATGTGTGGTTTCTGTGAAATTTTTCAAGCCTGCTTAAGGTGACTCTGCGCATCATTTGACGTTTGTTGTTCTAGTTGTTTTGGATACCTTTCATTACTTTTCCACAATTTTTTTTGTTAAACCCTAATAGGATCCTAAATACAATTATTTGGGGGTATCTTTCTCACTTTGTAATTCCTTTGTACTGCCATGGCTGAGTGTGAAGGAGTATGAGATAAGTAGCTCATTGCCTCTCTTGCTTGGTTTATGACTTAAAAAAGGGCATTACATTGTTCTTCTATCTGCAAACAACAATGCTACGTACACAGAAATACTATCTGGAAAGTGGGAATGAGTGGCTTCTGAAAAAGCAAAATAAAAGGGTGGGGAAGGGGGGTAAGCAACTACAACCACCTTCCCCGGGTGAGACCATTGAAGTTCAGACCCACAGTGGACTCAAGTTTTTTACTCCTCCACCAAAGGCTAGTGGTAGTGGGTCACAAGACTTGCAACCCTACAACCCATAAAGTGGGAATGAGTGGCTTTTGAAAAAGCAAAATAAAAGGGTGGGGAAGGGGGTAAGCGGCTACAACCACCTTCTCCGGGTGTGACCATTGAAGTTCAGACCCGCAGTGGACTCAAGTTTTTTACCCCTCCACCGAGGGCTAGTGGTAGTGGGTCACAAGAACAACAGGGTTGCAAGGCTTGGCAATGATATTTGTTGCCTTCTTCCTCTTTCATCTCTCATCTCCTACGTACATTTCCTGCGATATCTAGAGGCCCATCTTTTTGGTCTTTCTTGATTCTAGAACTTCAATCCAAAGGTCATGAGCGTTTGATAGCATCGGACCATGGTGGATACATATTCCCCCAAATTTTTGGTATTTTTTGTTTTGATATTTTTGTTGGTCCTTTTAGAATTTTTGTTAGATTCACGTTTTATTTGTTGAATTAATTATCCGTCTCGACGAGAGGATTCAAAAAGTAAAAAATTATTGCCAAAAGCAAAAAAAATAACATAAAAAATATACTAAGGATGAAAGTTTACCAAATAGTTATTTTTTTTTTTCCCTAGAGTTTCATTGTATATGAACTTTTTTCAATTTCAGCTC
Organism: Vaccinium darrowii; assembly: GCA_020921065.1. Classification (NCBI taxonomy): domain Eukaryota; kingdom Viridiplantae; phylum Streptophyta; class Magnoliopsida; order Ericales; family Ericaceae; genus Vaccinium; species Vaccinium darrowii. The sequence goes on from CM037156.1 coordinate 6,315,794, forward strand.
ACATTTTCATACGTATGTTTTAGCTAAAATTCTAGAAAGACTTTCTCATCTATGCCTCTTGTACACAGAGACTCCCTAACGTTTAAAGGCGTCCAAACAAAACCCATCATCTATATGAAACAAAATAAATGACTTACTCTTTAATGGAACGAAGAAAATGACGATTTTACCCTTTTAAAATCGTCCACATTGACCCCTTGATACTTAATGGTACGGTGACAGAAGAGGTCAACTTGCGTAATGGTCATAGATGGGGGTGTGTTTGGGTGCTTTTAAAGGTTAGGGGATCTCCGTGGAATTTAACTTGTTTTTTATGCCAAAAATAATGATGAAAAAGTAAACAACAATTTGCGAAGAGTAAAATAATACTACCAGATAAAAAAAATTGGGGGAAATTCATCCTAAATACAATTAGCCCTAGGGTAGATGAAAGTGGTGCATGGTATTTTGCCCCTTGAATAGGCAGGCGTACCTATGATCGACCTTGGTGTATGACTCTTGTGTGGCGCTCTTCAGAGGGTGAGGTTTAGGGTTCGATTTCTATGAATACAAGGTTGGCCCTCGTGATAATCTAACAAATGCTTGTTGGAAACACATGGTTTCCAGTTATAAAATCGGGAGTTGTTTGCCTCAAGACTTCATCCCCATCAAACCTCCTCTAAGACTCCATTTTGTGGGCTTTATAGATCACAACAGTGATTTGAATCGTTCATTTTGTGGAGCTCGTTAAGAAGAACAACCATGGAAAAAATTAGTTTGACCAATCATTGATAGACAACTAACTAATCATTTCTTGTGTTTACAAAATGTATAGGTAAAATGATTTAAAAAGTAACCAATCCAATTTTAAAATAAAACAACAATTAGTTAATTTTTTTTTTCGAGAATAGATAGAAAATTTTACTGATCACTGCGCAATACTGTACAAGTAGGAGTTAAATGATGCAACTGATAACAATTAGTTATTGATCATATGTATGTATGATCAAACTATTGTTTTGCAAATTTATTATTCTGAGTGAGTTTACGAGCCTGCGTGGCTCACAGAGTGAAGTATTTGGGATCGTGAGGATGTAGACCTCGAGGGGTGCTACCAGGGGTGATTATGGATCAGATTGGTCCGGTTTTGTAGTAAATCAATAATCAAATCACTACCTACGGTTTATGAATGGGAGAACCAAACCAACCCATAAAATTCATAGAAAACCAATCTAAACCATTAAAATACAGTTCACTTTTGGGTTGAACCACGATTCGGATCGGTTTGGAATTGGAACCATTGACATAAAATCACAGACGAAACCATTAAGGTAATTGATATTCACACCCCCCAAATTGTTGTCCACACCCTTTTTTGTTTTCTAGTAAAATTTTTACACTTGAAAATTTCACTAGAAAAAAAATGAAACGACCCGGATTTTCGGCCTATTATTTCCGAATAAAATTATTTTATCAATAATCTGATAATGTGTGTTTGAAAATTTTTAGACTACTAATCTATTTTAATATGTCCTAATGCTTTCTTATATGATTGTCATACACTTGTACGAATATACGGATGTATATATATAAATCCATCTTTTTTAACTATATTGCCCAACTACAATTATATACCAACCAAACTCAAACCCCATGCACATTGATTCACACTTCAATCACCTTCACATCCATCTCTCCATGTTTAACCATATTTGGCCTACTTTTTCTCTCGACCAATAAAAATCAGGCAACACCCTCAAAGGCCTTCCTTTAACCCCTAGACAATTGCCACCCTCCCACATCTCAACATCCTATGGGATTTTACACAACCCTTAACCTCCTATATTATCTATTCCCCTTCCCACTGTCGGTAGAGAAAGAGAGAGAGATTTTCAGGCAGTAAGAGAAAGAAGAAAGAAAGGAGAAGAGAAATGATTTCTTGCACCTGCACGACCACATTTTCTATTCGCGTCCATGCCACATACCTCTTTAAACAGCCGATTTTCTCATAGTTACATTCGTTTTTGGGCTTAGGTTTCTTCAGAGAAGTTTTAGAGGGCTTCTAGACCTTTGATTTTGACACAAGAATCACCCAAATCGGTTGAGTTTTGAGTGAGCTATAGCCATCCAAAGTTCAGTAAAAATCTCGGCTATATTTTATAGACAGCTCACTGACCTTTCCCAAATCGTCATTTTTCTCCTAGTTAGATAGGTTTTCGAGTTTAGAATCCTTCTTCAAGGTTGTAGAGAACTCCGAGAGCTTCGACTTAGACACAAAAATCATCCAAAACGGTCAAGCTTTGGTCACATTATAGCTGTCCGAAGTTCAGTACGAATTTGCGACTTTCACCACAAAACTTTTCCAAAACCGAGCTTATTCTTCTGGACCAAAGGTAGATTACTCTATACCTTTTAATTCCTAAGTATACTACATGTATCATAGACTTGATTTATGTGTTTGGTGTTTGATTGATGCTTAGAACTTGCTTATAATTAATAAAACTTGAAAAATATGTCCAAGTGTTGAAACTGTCTTGGTACCGGTTAGATTAGTCAACTTTGGAACCTCATATAAAATAATACGAAGCTCTTATGGGGTTTATTCTTATGTCAAATTGTAGATACACTTCTTATCTTTAAATAGCTGCTGGAATCTCTTATCGGATTTATAGAACTCTAGAAAAGCCGATTTAAGTAAATGATGGTAAATATGGACATTCTAGATTCAAAGTCATTTTTGTTTATCTTAAACTCATTTATATGAAATATGTTCTAAATAAAAAATGTTCAAAACATCCAATTCTATTATCCTGTTAAATATCATAAATTTAGGAGCTGTTTTGATATGCTTTTGAAATGCATTTCTTAATAGCAAAATCTGTCAGACTCGAGTAAAAAATTAAAGTTCTAACAATTTATTGGAAGACTTAAACATTTTATTTTCTAAATCTGTTTTTACTGGAAGTTAGACAAGGTGTTGTGAACATTTATGAATTTTTATGGCTCTTCAATCCATCTCCTTAAACCCTAAACGATCAAGTTTTCATATAGTATCAAAACTAGACAGATTCTATTCAAAGCTCTTTTGGGTTAGCATAACTTCTGTTTTTTTTGGAAATGTGTTCTTCAAAAATGTTCCTAACACCCTAAATAACTTGCCCGTAGAATTTCATAGTAATTGGATTATATTGATAGGTGATTTTGGCTAAACACTAAGGTGAATAAAATATGTACTTTTTGGTAAATAAGGAACTAAGCCTTGAAACTCATTTTTGTAGATTAATTTGATATTATCGTATGAGTTAACGAATAATCATTCTTCTTAGTTGTGATTGAACTGTGGCGATATTATGAATTGTTATTTATCATTTCAAGTTACGACTTTGTTGATTGAGTAGTAATGTTACCAAGAACGTAGAAAGCACGTTAGGTTCATTGAATTAGTTGCGGACTTGGAGAGATCACTAGATGTTTAAGTTAATGAAAATTTAAATAAGGATAATGGATGGTGATTGATGAGGTCTGGGGAGGCCATCCCGCAGAGTCTCAGTTTTATGATTGGTGGTCAACCAAAGATAATGGAATTGAGGAATTATGCGGTATTGAATATACCTATGTGCTGTATGTGCATCCCGAGGCAATGTGTTGTATGTACAACCTCACGTGCTGTATGTATGTCTCAAGGATTTGTGCTGAATGTACATCCTTATGCGCTGTATTTGCATCTTGAAGAATGTGCTGTATGTACATTCTCAAGGGGGGAAGTGAATATTGAAATGATGGAAAGCTGAATGCTGTGTTGATTTGGAGATTGATCCACAAGATGGTTGGAATTCGAAACTTTTGAGAAAAGAAAATGGAACTCCGTGATAATCAGGGAAATGAAAATGTATCGATCGTAGTACAACAATAATTTGGAAAGAAAGTTGAACAATGAGATGGGTAGAGTGTTGGGATTAATTGAGAGTGAGATTGCTCGAGGTAATTTTCACTGTGTTGAAGGTTATTCATTGAATCAATTTATTTGACCCTTAATGTTGTATTGCCTTTATAGCAAATTGTGTATTACTTGTAATGCAAGGGTTAACAGGTAGGAGTATATCTGCTGAGTGTCATTCGCTCGTGGTATTCGTGTACCCTGGCTTTTCATGCCAGGTATTGAAGACGGAATTGAAAGACAAGATGAAGATAAGGATAGAGCCCACTAGAGGACAAAAGATGTCAAGGCCTAGATTCCGTACTACTTACTGCTCTGTTCCTTTTTCGAAAATTAGATTTCAAGTTGTAATCTTACTTAGTAATTAAACCTATTTCGTCAAGTTGTTGAAATCTAACTTTGCTTCCGCTGTTATTTAAGAAATTGACTTTTTATTTAATGGAATCATTCTGGAAAATATTTTATTAACGTATCCGAATTTTGGGGCGTTACAAAAAAGGGGCGTGGATAACAATTTGAGGGGTGTGGAAATCACTCCCCAACCATTAAACGCGGTTTCTAATTTTTTAAAAGTAGGACCAAACCACTTTACTAAAAAACCAAATCAAACTTTTCAGTTTGGATTAATTTAGACTTAATTTACATTTTAATGGTTATTTTGCTTATTCCTAGGCAGCATGGATTGATATTGAAGGTAAGGTTGATTCAACAATGATACATACACACCCTTTGTGTCACTCCTAGAGCTAGCTTTGAGCTAAAACTCGTAAAGCCACTACTTTAGGCCTCCGATTTTTTACAAATTTTTAGGGCCCCCCAATTTTATAGGTCCATATAATTATTACCAATTAGGCCTATATGAAAATTGAATTATTGTAAGGGTTATCGATTTTGGGTACTTGTACTCTTAAATGATTGTAATGACTTCATATGAAGTTTCTTTAAGGGTATCCACAGTGGACTCTCTATATTTGGCTCCTAAAATGACTCATAAAGTTGACACATAAGCAAAAGTGGGGTCCAATTTTGTTTGTTAAGGATTTGCTAACTTAGGAGTGAGAGAGCACTCCAATGAACTATCTAAAATTGGCTCCTAGACTATGTCCTAAGATTATTTATGGACACAAAAATGTAACTGGGTCCCCATTTCCCCCTCCCTCTTCTCCTTCTCTCTTTCTCTCTCTTCTTCTCACTCCCAACTCTCTCCCTAAACTTAGCTAATGTGGTAGGAGCTATGTTAAGGAGCTATCCTTAGGAGCTTCTGTGGATAGCACATTGAAGACCATAATTGAGCAAATGAATTGCTAAATGTTAGGAGTCTCACCTATGAGTTTTTTTAAGAGCCCACTGTGGATGCCCTTACCAAAGTATTTTTAACTATGCAAAGTAGATTGAGGGGCCCATCTTAAAAAGTTCGCTTTCGGCCTCATGAATATCAGAGCCGGCCCTGCTCACTCCCCACCACACCCTCACTCACATGGGGTGTAGAGCTCACATGTGGGGGCCACATCCCATGTGAGTGAGGGTGTGGTGGTGAGTGACACAAAAAGTGTGTATCTATCATTTTTGAGGTTGATTTGGTCTTGCATTCATGTGCAATACAGCAAGAGTGGTATGCTGTCGTAAGGAGAAAATAAAGAAAACTGACTTTTTGTTATTTCAATCAAGTAGAAAAATACTAATGCCAATCCCTTGATTTTTTTTTTTTATCATTGATGGTCAAGGTTGTCCAAGTCAGCTTACGCACACCTTGACTAATGTCCTCCTTGGTTAAGTCAAAGGCAAAGACCTTCCACGCCCGGATTAGAAGATTCACATGCAAGAAATTATTTTATTGCGGTCTGACGCCAAAAAACAAACCCGAAACAATTACATGGAGAGCAAATTCATCAACCAACTCCGCTAAACCGCTCCAATCCCTGGATCTCTACTACAGCGCAATCTACGTTGCAAAAAAATAAAAAGAGCATGTGCGGACATGTGCTCGAGCTCCGTGTAGGCTAATTGAAACTGAAGGCTTTTTTTTTTTTTTCAATAATTAGGAGATCTTATGCACCACTCTTTTGAAGAGCTCTCCTTTTGTTTAGTTAGCTTTATTAATCAATGGAACGAACACGTGGATTTTTTGTCAAGAAAAGGACAGACATGATAAAAAAAAAAATTCAAGATTTGAAAAAAAATACTCAACTTAAAGTTGAATTTTTTTAATTGAATTTTTTTTCTCTTTCAAGTGATTTTTTTTAGTGTCATCTGTCGACAAACGGGGGTCCCATTTAAAGTCAGAACAAAGCTCTGTATGAACTAACTCTAAAGGAGTTGGTAACCCTTACGAGGTTTTGAACGTAAGACCTTAGGGGGAGCAATAAAATCGATATAATTGATGACGTTAGTAATGGTTTATGTAAAAGTGGATCAATGATTGTAATACAATTCTTTCTAGGCGAAGCAAACATGTGATTAATAATTTCATGCCCTTGTCATAGCAAAACAAACATAGAAGAATGATCCGTTTTATAATGATAATCAATCTCACTTCATTACCGACCCCAATCTCAATTCCACCACACACTAGCAGTCTTATAAAAAAAAAAAACCTCAAAAATGTCCTTACAACTCATGCCAGTGCGGATTTGTGAAATTGGAATCCATGAAAATGTGAAAGAAGGTTTGGCACTCTTTTTATTTATTTTTGTTAAAAGGGTAGAGCATGCATTATTAAATAAAATAAGGATTAATTACACAATTCGGGGTGGCTGAAACCCCTAGCATCTATCAAATAACTAAAGTGAAAAGTTCAAAACAAAATGGAATGGGGCTAAAAAGGATAGTTGGTGGTTCTATAGCTAGAGCTTCCCTTGCATGCATGTCGGCATACTTCACGGCCTAATCCACTCCTCAAGTGTCCAATTCGAGATTTGCTGCACTATCTCCAATAATAACACATTCTAGTTTCACGGGTGTTAGAGAAACCTTTACAACGAGCAATCTATCCCCAAGCGCTCCAACTATTTTTGACTCCGGTGTTAGTCACACCTAACCAACTAGTTTTGACTCCGGTGCTAGTCACACCTATCCGAGTAATTTTTCCTCACACAAAAATCACTCACAAAAGAATAACTCTCACAAGAGCATGAACAGAGGTGTACAATCCCTTTTACAATGATAACTCAAATAGAACACTCAAATTAGTGTAAAATATGCAAAATAAAGCTTGGAGTTGAATTATAAGGACGGAACATGTAATTTTCCGTTGGTTGCTCTCTCACCATCACCTATAATCTTCCTTGGCCTTATAGGCATCAGCACATGAACGTTATACTCCAAATTTGGAATATGTCAATCCAATATTCCAATATTGCCTTTGGTACAATACAGTAACCTTCCTTCACTAGCCGTTTGAATTTGACTGCCTTAGATTCTTCAAATTACGGATTTCCCTTGTCAAGCTTTTCCATTTGAATTGTAAGGAGCTTCCCAAAATAAGAATTGCTCTATATTTCCATGATCTTTGAATTTTCTCCAACATTTTATTTGTCATTTAGAGTGCTTGAGCCAATACAAAAATAAGAAAAAGATTTGTCCTCAATCTTTTTCTTTCAATTAAGATCTTGGCTATTGGAGATAGGATTTGATGTAGAATCTATCCATGTGTAACTTAACCAATTCCTACAAAATAAACAACTATTCAAATGAGTATCAAATATCTAATTTTAATTATATTTCACTTTTAACTAAATATGTTTGTTATCATCAAAATCAATAATGTATTTTTAAGAAAACATTTGGGCTAACATTTTGGATTTCAAGGAGGGAATTTTCACAAACTTGGGAGACTAAGGTTGAAAAATGATATAAAAGAAAGAAGAAAAAAAAATTGGGGATCATTTGACTAGCGAGGAAAAAAATGATAAAAAATAAAGTAAAAGAAAATGCATTTTTTTCTTGCATCTATTTGATTCGGAATGAAAATTTTACTCGAAAAATAGTAGAAAATATATAATTTCGTATATTGAAATTCCTAAATTGTCATTTTCTCATTGTGAATAGACTACAGTAGACCATAATGGAAAATTGACGTTCAAAACAAATAACTGAACCAACCTACTAATACAAATAAACTACTCCGTCCGTCCCAAAAAGTTTGGCGTATTTTCCTTTTTTGGCTATCCCAAAATAAAGTGCCAATTTAAAATTTTCAACAAAGGAAAGTTAGTAAATTCTATTTTTGCCCTTGAGATGCTTTTAACAAATCAAAAAAATGAGACCAAAAGAAGAATAATTGACAATTTTTAAGTTTAAAGTGTGTTTTAAATTTTTGAAAAAGTTCTTTGATTACATTGGCGGCAAGATTTTTCGCTTTCCGGAAAACAATTTAAATTCAAAACTTGATTAACTCCCATATTATTAGGGTCAACTAATGAAAGACAAACTTGAAAAGTCAAAAGTTTTGGGTAACATTGTGTATTATTCATAAAATGTTGAAATTTAAAAGTAGACCAAACTTTTTGAGACGGAGAGAGTAGTAATTAAAAAATCCCAAACAGTCGTAGTTTAGAAAGCAACTCTCACAAATAAATGATCCATGCATTTGTTTTTTAAGTTACATATACCAAAAAAGATCCATCGTACGTAACAGTAATAGACGAAGCCAATTTGACTTTGGCTACAATGAATTGAAAGGTTGGAATGAAGGACAAAGTCAGAGCCGAGAACAAAGAACAAAAAATTCTTTACCCAAAAAGGTGGGAGGGAATAGGGTAAATAAGGAAGTCATGTTAATTGTTGTTCATTCTAGTCGATAATAACAATTTCCTTCACATTTTGTGAGCAAAAAAATTGAAAACATCATGCCAAACTCAAATGCTTGCGAGGGTTACATGGGAAATTTCCCTAACCATTATTTTCGGTGACCTTGCTAATTGAACATCAAACATGTATATAGGGGCCGGTTTCTGTGACACATAAAAATAAACGTTTTTGTTTCGGGTTATATTGTGATGATTCAAAATGTTTACTTCGTTTAAATAGATAAAATAGGAAATCCTGTAAAAATTCAACTCAGTCGAATATATCAATAAGTTCTTGATCCAAACAATTTTTAAAAAACCTGATAGGAACTGGTGCTCTCAGAATTATTTGGTCGAGCACTTAACGATATTCGAATGAGTTAATTTTTTACGGGTATCCCTAAAAACATGTTTTAAACAGGTTGAACGGCTCAGAATATTAGCGTGGGGCTCCAAAACAAATTGCGGTTTTTATGTGCTCCTAGAACCGGTCTATATATATATAGGGGCCGCTTCTAGTCCGGACTCCGGACTTGCGGACTCCTATGATCCGAGCATTTTTTTTAAAGCGAAAAAATTAAATTTTTTCTTAAATCCGGGAGGTCCTTAATAGAAAATTTGCCTATATATATATGGGAGAGCTTCCTATCCGGACTTTGGACTTCCGGACCTCCGTGATCCAAGAATTTTTTTTTACGATCCAAACCGTCCAATGAGTTCAGAAGGTGTTTTCAAGGGTCCACGCGGGAAATCTTCAAAAAAAAAAAAAAAAAGCTAGGAATGGCTTGATCCAAGCTGTTTTTCGCAAAACTGTTTTCAAGGGTCCACGCGGGAAATTTCAAAAAAAAAAAATACCGGGAAGGGTTAATCCAAACAGTTTTTTGCAAAACTGTAAATAAACAGTTTTTGTGAAAAACTGCTTGGATCAACCCCTTCCCGGTATTTTTTTTTGAAGATTTCTCGCATGGACCCTTGAAAACACCTTTTAAACACATTGGACGGTTCGGATTTCCCAAAAACAAATTTTTAAGTGATAACTTACATTTTTTCTTATTTACGAGAGGTCCTTATTAGAAAATTTGCCTATATATAAGTATACACAGTCCCCTTCCTATCCAAATCCTTAAGTAACGGACTTTGTCCGCACCTCATAATTCCAGAAAAATTGCTCGGATCAAGTCCTTCCTGGTATTTTTTTTTTGATTTCTCGCAGGGACCCTTAAAAACACATTGAATGGTTCGGATCATGAAAATTTGATCGGAATCTATGAGGTGTGGACGAAGTCCGCACTTTAAGGGTGTGGATTGGAAGTTTAGTGTGTATATATGTATGTGTGTATAACGTGTTTGAGTCAATATTCAAAGAGACTAGAGTGAGCTAGAAAGGTAAGTAATAATCAACGGTTAAAAATAGGAGAACGAGGTGATCTAGAAGGGTGAAGAAGATAGCAAAAGTGTACAGAAAAGACTAACGTAGTGGAGCTGTTAGGCTAATCTATGGGGAGTGCCCAAGTGAACTAGAGAGAATGAGAGGATTACACCAATAGAAGAATGTTCTCCTTTCAGATTAGTGATTGCCCACTTTCTCGCTCTCTAGAATGTCACACTCTATCAAATCAATAACTTTTGGAAATTGTGAAAGGAATGTCTCATGTTTATAGAACAAGTCTACCTTGGGCCAGTACTCAAGCACCATGTATTCCTTAAGGTGACGTCACCCACCACGAGGCTGACCCTCGCGGCTACTCAGGCGTGCTACTCCACCCTTTCATGGTGAACCTCTCTCCTTTTGTAACCACCAAGCTACTAGATCTCGTTCCAATCCCGTTGGGGCAAGGTCATAACCTGTTCGGTTATGCCAATACTGCAACCAAGCCTCAGAGGGCCCCTCAGGTCCTGCCTTAGAGCAGAGCAGGCGTTGCTTGGGCTACGTATAAATGACTAGCTTCTCGCCCATGTCTCTGGGCTACACTAATCATTGTGCCTATGAGTTTTTCTCCATGTTTGGATGACCCATAGCAAAATGTATATTCCCAATTGGGCTTCAGTGGGGTGCGTGATGGGGCTTCTGCTGAAGTGATATCGCGCTAGTGACACTCGCATGAACTGACTTGCGCGACTCTGCCACATGTCGTGTAGTCCTTGTGTAACACCTGTTAACATGTGATTGGAAGGTCAACTCTAACTTTAGTCGACATTCTACAATGACCTCCCTTACAATACACAAGCGCTCGCACGCGCACACACACAAAGGTTCTCATAAGGGATCCCGAACCACCATTCCATACAGTTTTATGAAAAACTGCTTGGATCAAGCCTTTCCGATTCTTTTTTGTTGGTGATTCATCTTTAAACCCTTAAAAACATGTTTTTAACACAGTAAACGGATCGGATCATCAAAATTCAATCGGGAGCTATGAGGTCCGCAAGGAAGGGTGGTGTGGGATCCCTTACGAGAATCTTCCTGCAAAGTAAGAGATTGCTTATTAAAAGCTTAGTTGCGGGCGCGTGCATATGAGTTGCAGTTTCCATCTTTATCTCACTAATCAAGCGTATATTAGGATCTTACTTGCAGAGTAGTTTTGGACTGATCTATTTTTTTTTAAGACATTGACTTATTGTGATTACATAAACTCTTTTAGCTTTCATTGAAAATATTTTATCTTTCAAATTCGCCTCGATAAGAAAGATAAATTTTTTTAAAAATACAAAAGGAATAAAATTTTAAAAAAACAAATCAAATTTGAAATAAATTCAAAATTTAGAAAAAAAATTAGACAAGAAAATAACTCTCTAAGTTGTATAAAGTTATTTTTGTCTTTCGTAAATCCTCGACCTTTTTGATGTTATTTTATATTTTTCATATTAATCTCATCAACATGAATAAAAAGCTTAAAAGCTTAATACAGAATCAATGAAAAGTTCAAGAAATAGAAAATAAAGCAAAAATCATTGAACATCCAAAAAGTGTGTCAATTGAAGGCTCCCTCACTTGATAGTGCATTTCTAATGAGGGCTCCTTCACTTTGCTACAGCGAGCGACTTTCATTTTCGGATCAAATTTTGACGATTGAACCGTTAGATGTGTTTAAAAAGCATTTTTAAGGTCCAACCAACTTGAGGCTTCGTAAACAAAAAAAAAAAAAAAATTAAATTAAATTACCTAGAAGGGCTTGATCTGAGCAGCTTTCGATAAAACTTAGTTTCATCTAACGGTTTGGATAGTCGAAATTCGATCCGGAAATGAAAGTCTCTCACCGTAGCAACGTGAGGGAGCCCTCATGTGAAAATTTGTTTTACATATATATATACACACACACACACACAACAAATATCCAATAAAGGCACATTTAAACTCTACGGTGCGGGATTTTTTGTTTAAGATCAAATTTTGATGATCCGAACCGTTAGATGTGTTTAAAATGTATTTTTAAGGTCTAACACGAGGAAAAATTCCGCACTACAACCTATACAAGGGAGCCCTCATAGGATATATATATATATACACGTTTGAATTTACTATATTTATGTCGCTAATCAAACATATCCCAGGATCTTATTGGCAGAGGAGTTTTGAACAGATCTAGTTTTTTTTTTTTAAAGAAATTGACTTATTGTTTGTGATTCTAAATATCTTTTAGGTTTCATTGAAGATTTTTAGTCTTTCAAATTCATCTAGATAAGAAAAATAAAAAATAAAAAATAACAATTGAATTTGAAATTTTTCAAAATTTAGACAAAAAAAAAAAAAAGGGCAATTTGTTCAAAAGTCCTAGACAAAGAATTTATAACCCCCTTTAGTCCATCAAACAAGTTTATAACCTATCCAGTTTTAACGCTAGCAAATTTTTTTTTTTTTTTACCAAAAAAAAGTTTGTACCCTATGAAAGTGCCTAAAATTCTAGGGTACCCTACGAAAGTGACTAAAACCCTAGGGACCCTACAAAAGTGCGTAAAAACCTAGAGTACCCTATGAAAGTGTCTAAACCACTAAAACTCTATAATAGGAAAATGCACCCTAAAACCTAAACCCTAGGGTACCCTATGAAAGTGCCTAAATCCTAGGGTACCCTATGAAAGTGCCTACAATACTAAAACCCTATAATAGGAAAGTGCACCCTAAAACCTAAACCCTAGGACACCCTTTGAAAGTGCCTAAATTCTAAAAAATAAAAAATAAAAAAAAATTCATGGACCTTAGACCTTGTAAAACTTTAACATGGACTAAATGCTCAGTAAGTCCCCACTTCTGGACCTTAGAACAATTAACCGAAAAAAGGGCAAATTACTAACTCTTTGAGTTGCATTATTTTTGTCTTTAGTAAATCCTCCAACTTTTTGGTGGTATTTGTTTTTTATTTTTTAGATTAATCTTGTCAACATGAATAAAAAGAGTTAAAACAAAATGAATGAAAATTTTCTAGAAAATAAATCAACAATAATTAATTTAGGACAAAAGGTTTGGTAGTTTTCCCTACCTTTAATTTGACTTATCAAACAAAAGGAAGCCTCTAATTTAATCATGCCCCAGTCAAACTTGGATTGCTGGAGCCCATAAAAGAGGATTCCATTTTCCCGTCTCCCAGTTAGAAGGGACGATGAAATTTCCCAAGCAGAATCACACCCAACTTTGTTTCCCATCCCTTTCAAAGAACAGGGAACCCTGCGTCCAAACACCCCCCGCCAAGTCCCTTCTCCTTCTTTCCCCACCATCCGATCTTTAAGGCTGAGTTTGGCCAAATTTAATTTTTTGCAAGGGGTATTATAGATCTAATTGAATTTTATAGAGCTTTCCTTTGTGATTTTTGACACAGATGATCCGTCTCGAAAATATGAATGAGAAAACTATAACTGCGAAGACAAACATTAAAACAATTCAAAGGAGACGACCTTAAAAATGCCAAAACAGTGAAAATTAGTTTTTTAAATGTTTTTTGTCTTTAGCAAAATTTTTGAGAATTTTGGTTTACAAAGACAGTAATAATAATCTCAGTAAATTTAGCCCAAACAGAAGTGATTATTCAGTGCTCATGGTGTTCTGAAAGTCTTTCTACATCACTTGTTTTGTGTCAAGGATGGAGTTAGGGGGTGGTTAGTAGGGGTTGTCGCCTTACTAAATTTTTTAAAAACCTTACTATTACACTGAATATATATCGTCCTATTCGTGGGAAAAATAGCAGTCTTAGGATCATCCTTTTTGCGTAAGATACTCGACAAAATACTCAATTCAGTGATTGGAGCGAGACTCTTTTGTGGATTTATGACCATACCCACCATAACTCTGCACTGCTATCTCTTCGTTGGCCCCAGCTTCTTGACAGAAGACAACTAGAGACGAGTAGCAGCAATGACTGGTTTTGTTACAGGACAGTTCATGATATTTATATCGGTCTATAATAGGCCGCTCTATGAAGGATTGGTTCAACCTCATCGCCCTTTCTTCACGCATATATCTATCATTAAATTATATAGCCTCGCCCTTTCTTCACATATAGCCTCTCCTTACGCAATAATTCTGGCTACGTCCATGTTTTGTGTATACCCAAATATTCTGTGCATACGAATGTAGTTGGAAAAACTGTGCTTGATCCCCAAAGGTTAGTCTGGTTAATTGATGAATTTGCTTTCCAGTTTTCACACAATGAAAGTATGCGTAAGTTGACCCGACATTCGAAATAGTCTAGAAAAAAAAAAAAAAAAGAGCAACTAGGGTTATAGTTTTTCAATTTACAGAGGAGTATAGTACTAGTATAACTTTTTCCCAAACACACCCGAGAAACGGAGAAAATTTTGGGTGCAAATGGGGTACCACGTGGTACCCTTGCACAGCATCCGAGCCGTCCAAAAATGCAACGGACGGCTCGGATTAAAAGTGCCGGACGGATTAAAAAAAAAAAACAAAAAAAAAAGGAAAAATGGGTTTCAATCCGAGCCGTCCATTGCATTTTTGGACGGCTCGGATGCTGTGCAAGGGTACCACGTGTACCCTACCCTATTTGCACTCAAAATTTTCTCCGAGAAACGGCACCAAATATCAACCATATCTTCAGAATCTCGTACACCGCACCACACACTAACATTCCCGACCTATAAAGCATCTTTATAGGTCATCCCTTTAAATCTCCACCACCATACGTTCACTTGAAACCCTCTCTCTCGCATTCTCTCTCCTCATTTCTCCTCGTTCTTCTCTCCGCCGCGGCGCCTCCCTAGGCGAGCTGAACGCAGGTACTCTCTTTCTCTTATACTCTCTCTAAATTTAGCCCGATTTGGATGGTCTGTACCGATCTTCTGTTGTTTTTTGATTTGGTTTTGTGTGGTAATTTTTTCTTTGCTCAATTTTCGGGATCCGAATGTGTTGTATTAAAACAGTTGTCAGGGTTTCAGATCTCTATGTTTTCTTCTATTCTGTGATAGATCCGTTCATTTTTATACCGATTTAGTTCATATCTTTTCTGGGGTTTCTTTTTTTTGCTTCGTTTGATAAAGGTTTGTTTGTACACTTTTCTGGTTTTGTTTCTTGGATGTATATATATTCTGTGTATATTTTTTCCGTTGGAGTGGGTGTGTTTTGGATCTGAGGATTGTAGATAAATTTCATTTCCGATGTGGAAAATACACACATACATATGCTTTTGTTTTGTGTTTGTGTGTGTGGGTTCTTCGTTGCAGTTGGTGTGTTTAGTCAATAAATTTTGCTTGAAACAAATATGGTATCTGATCGAATTGAAAGTTTCTAATCTACTGGTATTGATTTTGGTTTATGTTGTGTATGTTTCATTTTCTGTGCATCTGGTCAAATCTTGGGTGGTCGCTTGGTGTTTGCGGTCAATATATGCCTAAGTGGATTTTTTACATGGATCTAGTTGGGTTTAGTAAAAAGTTCTGTTTTATACGAAGCTCCTGAATGGGAAAACTGAAATATAGATCCAAATTTGGTAAAATTGCAAGTGACTTTTTTGTGTTATTGTGTCATTATAATGGCTTTCAAAACTTTTTGAAAGACACAATTTGATGGAGGTTAATGCAGTGCTATGGGTTTCTTTCCGTTGGTCAAAGTTGAGTGTTAATTGGAGACTGAGAGAGATGTGGAGATGCTGTAACAGGAGCAGTTTGGTTGTATTTTCTGATTTACTAAGTTCCTGTGCAATTTTAGTCCTGTCCTAATGGCGGTCTCGGTATCCGATCTTTATGTTCATATCCTTTGACATTTAACGAATCTAGTGTTCTGGTCATAATTTTTGTTCCAAAAGCAATTGCAAATTTGCCAAAGTAGTTGCAAGTATTGGCATTCAACTTCTTAAACAGTCCAGATCACCACGTTCAAAAGCTTAAACCGGCCTGAGGGTAGGGGTTGGATGAAGACTTATATTTATCATATGATCCAGTCGTGATGTCATTAGTTTGTTCAATATCTTTTTGGCATTTTTGTGACCTTCCCCTGTTGCTTATGTTCTCTGCTTTGACATATTTTTTTGTGTCCATCTTGAATTGTGTTGACTGATAGATGGATCAAGCAACACGTATGGTTTAAAATTGGATTTTTATATATTTACTTATTTTTTGTTAAGTTTTTTCATGCTCTGTTATGATTGTTCAATAAGAACACCTGCTGCATTTTTAGTTAGTTTTGATCAACTCACTATCACCGCTGCAAGATACTGGTGCCACTGTCCCACTACAATAAAAAAATGCCAAGGTACCTAAAACAATGCCCTTGTTTGTTAGTGGGGCAATACCGTTAGAATGAGATAAGACTACTTTTCCTAGTCTAGGTGTAGTGCTGTTCCACGAGAAATGCGTTTATATCTCATGCTCTATTTTGCTGAAGTAGATGCTTTTACTAACCTTATGCCTTGCATGATAACTACAGGAGATCTGATTTGCAAAGCTTAATGGCTGATCAGCATCAGCACCCAACTGTCATTCAGAAGGTAGCTGGCCAGCTACATCTGAGTTCCAATGCTCAAATGCGCTATGGGAGCTATCAGAAGCCTGCTCTTTACCAGAGACGGTTCTCGTATGGGAATTACTCAAATGTAGCGCTTCAGTATCCCATGACCCAAACGTGTGGAGCTACCAATGACTTGTCATTGGTCGCTGCAAATGCTTCACCTGTGTTTGTCCAAGCTCCCTCTGAGAAAGGCCCGGCTGCCTTTGCCATTGATTTTCTTATGGGCGGTGTTTCAGCTGCTGTGTCCAAAACTGCTGCTGCTCCAATTGAGCGTGTTAAGCTTTTGATCCAAAACCAGGATGAGATGATTAAATCTGGTCGACTTTCTGAGCCCTACAAGGGTATTGGAGAGTGCTTCAGCCGAACAATTAAAGAGGAAGGGTTTGGATCATTGTGGAGAGGGAACACGGCTAATGTCATCCGTTATTTCCCCACTCAGGTTTGTTTTTCTCCTTTTTTGGTCCGTCTCAAATATGGCTACTAGCGATAATGCACATGAAGAAGTATAATATTTATTGGGAAAATCCTACGAGTAGAGAACACTGGCAAAGATATAGATTATTAATTTTTTTTTGTTGTCTGCGAAGTTATTTGCATAGAATGATAATATAATAAGATTTCCAGTGATGCAATTTCTGGTTTGGTGTTGTCAATCGCATTGTGTAAAACCAACGTCTTTTGAATTAAGAAATGGACCTACTCAGCTAATACGGGACGAGGGACAGGGATGATTTGGCTGGTTTTATTAATATATTAAACTGCATTTACTTTTCTGCTATTGGGAGCAGCTGCAGATCCAGGTGTTAAAAGGGATAAGACTTGAGCGGTCACTAACATATTAATCAGTTAACGATGCGTTGGTTTGTGAGGTGCTTACTACTTTGTGTTAAATCTAGTAAAATCAATTCTGTCTGTAATCTTGTTTGGCAGTCAGTTTATTTTAGGAAACTGAAATGTGTCTGGTGTCACCACAATTGGTGTTTCTTTATTATTATATATTATGGATGTCAGTGTAGATGTACACAAGTGAGATGAGTGACAGACTGCCTGCTTACTACTCTCTGAAATTTTCCACAGGCCCTGAACTTTGCGTTCAAGGATTACTTTAAGAGGCTTTTCAACTTCAAGAAAGACCGTGATGGCTACTGGAAATGGTTTGCTGGTAACCTGGCATCCGGTGGTGCCGCTGGTGCTTCATCCCTTCTCTTTGTGTATTCCCTTGATTATGCCAGAACCCGTCTTGCTAATGATGCCAAGGCCGCCAAGAAAGGAGGAGAAAGGCAGTTCAATGGCTTGATTGATGTCTACAGGAAGACAATTGCATCAGATGGTGTTGCTGGTCTTTACCGTGGGTTCAACATTTCATGTGTCGGCATCATCGTGTATCGTGGACTTTACTTTGGACTGTATGACTCTATTAAGCCCGTGGTCCTCACTGGTAAAATGCAGGTTAGTTATTTGACTTCATCTTGCTTTATATCTTCACCCAAGTTGAGAAAGTCACGGTGCTCTTAATCTGTTCTCCATGCACGTTTATAACCTGTTGGAGCATAAGCGATTATAGTAACTATCATTCACCATTTGTTTGCTAATTGATGCTAGGTGATAAACTACATTTGTTTTCTCACGTTTTTTCATAATCGAATTGTAGAAATAATATAATTTCTAATGGCCTTCTCTACCTTGAAGTTCAATTTTGCTTTTCTGAATGATACAAACGTTAAACATGACGAGTATGCATGCGAGTGATGTGTATTGTTTGCTTGCAAAATGGGACCAGTGACCTGTGATTGCAAAATCATTCTATTATTGTGGCCGTATATGCAGTAGATTTGTGCTCCCTTGTTTGTCTGTAATGATGTGAATATGTGGCATTGCCCTCTATGTCTGGACGCTTGTATTTTCAAGTTGACTTCCGATTTCTGGTTTCTTGTCTATTCATGTGAATGTCCAACTTTGCCCTCTCATCTTCGACAACTAAGTTTTGAAGTTACCTGCATGAAGATGAACACAAGAGTGAGTCTATGAAAAAAGGAAGTGTGAAATCACAACCCATCTATAGATCAAAGGATAACTTTATAATTTCGCATATGAAACACAAAAAAGGAATGCATGTATGGAAATCATTTCCCGATACTTCACGAGGGAAAAAGTGTGATATCATTGTTCCATTGCATGGCATACTAAGGTCCTCTGACAAAAGCAATTGTGTGTTTTGATGGTAATTTCAGGATAGTTTCTTTGCTAGCTTTGCTCTTGGTTGGGTAATCACAAATGGTGCTGGCCTTGCTTCCTACCCAATTGACACAGTCCGCAGAAGAATGATGATGACCTCCGGTGAAGCTGTCAAGTACAAGAGCTCGTTTGATGCCTTCTCTCAGATCCTCAAGAATGAGGGTCCCAAATCTCTGTTCAAGGGTGCCGGTGCCAACATCCTCCGTGCCGTTGCTGGTGCTGGTGTGCTCGCCGGTTACGACAAGCTCCAGGTGATCGTGTTCGGAAAGAAGTACGGATCCGGTGGAGGCTAATTTGAGATCATCAACGTTGCTCAACCCTTCTTATTTATTTAGATGTTGATGAAAATCTGTTTTTGGAGCTCGATTTTGAAGATTGTGTTCCGGTGCAATTTTTACTCGGTTTGAATAACCAAAATTCGGGGGAGGTTTTATCTCCCAAACATTGTTATTTTTCGCTAAAGCGGGTTTTGTTGTCGTGAAACTCAATGTAGGAGAGTTTACAACTGCGCGTCGCGGATTTTAATTTTTGGCTATTTATCATCAAATTTGGAGAATATTCTTGATGCTTTGTTGTTTAAATTTGTTTTTGAAGTTTTGGAGCTGATGCCTCATAATTCTCACTATCGTTTCATCTGCCTCTTCTGGGACTAAATTTTGTTGATGCAAAGGGTTTACAGGTTTTGAAGTAATTCTGGGAACCCATGGAGTCTGTGTCCTATGTCGTGATTAATGCATATCCTTTGCCTCTCTTTGATTGATCTTTTTACCATTTGAAGGGGCAGGCATTTGGTTTTGTGTGGAATGATGGCTCTTCCAATACCTACGTTGTAAGTACTATTCTTTGACCTTGTGTATATAACCCTCGAACTGTTTTTCTCTATCATTATAATTCTTTATGAGCAAGGTGCCCGTATGACGTGTCCCAAAATGGCGTTCCGTTCCAATTTGGCATGCTTAAGTGTTAATTTTGTGTCATGGCAGTACACTGTCGTGTCATGTCGTGTTGTATTTGCCTCTTAGGCTCCGATTGGATGGTGCTAAAATTTCAGGGGGATAAGTTATAGAGGGGGGATAAGGTAAGAGGGGGTATTATTTTTGGAGGGTTGGCCCACATTGATATGATGTTTATGAAGGGGTGATAAAAAAGTAGATAGTTTGGATGGTGGATTATACAGGGGGATAACTTTTGACTTGGTTTGGATGTTTTATAAATAAGAGGGGGTGAATGATGGAAAATGCTGTCAAATGACTTTCTTGCCCTTGTGCACTGGTAAACTTGATTATGTATTAAATTAAGTATATAAATGCAAAACATAATATATTTAATTAATTTTGGCCAATTTTAAGCTATAATAAAATAACTAATTAAGAAATTCAATTTTAAAGTATATTTTTTTTAAGAACGTTTTTTTTTTTAAATGAATCATTGGTATTCAATTTTTTTTGTTCAATTGTTAGTAACCAAGTTTCTTTTTAAATATTTAGTACCCAAATTTATTCTCTTTTTTTTTTTTGTGAAATTAGATGTTAATATTTATAGGGGAAAAAATTACCATGGTAAAGCCCTATTAACATTGATAACTTAAAAAATAGAGTTGGAAAATTAAATTAAAGAAGTAGGCTAAGAAGAAAAGAAAAGAAAAGAAAACACTAGAAGTACACCAAGGTAAAGTTAGTAAACTGTGTGCTAAAACCATTGGTTTTGCCCATTTCAAGGACACCAGAGTCTAACTCCCTTCCCCAATTCTTCTGTCTTTTTTTCTCTTCTCCACCCTTTAATCCATCTTTCCCTCCTTCTGATTTAAGACAAAACCCATACTCTCTCTCTTTCTACCCATTCTTCCCCAGCCCCTTAGCCCTCCGACAAAAACCCATCTCCACCCAAATACCAATTAAACCGGAGTGAAGGGTATCATCACGGTGAGCAACTCGCTGGAAATTTGTCATCTTCAACAGTGAGAAACTCGAAGTGAAGGCCCAAGATTGAAGGGTGTTGGCTAATGGTTGCTGTGCAATTTTCGCCCATCTCAGATCCAAATTCCGGTGAGCTTGTGTTGGGAATGCTACGCCGTGGAACTCCTCCGGTTTGTGTTGGCTGATGGAGGAGGGGGATAAGGAGGGGCGTAATGGTCATAAAACCCACCCTCTACTCCCGGATAATTTTTAGGCAGCCCAAGGGGTGCCAAAAAATTATCAGGGAGAAACCCTGAGACGCGTGAAAAACTATCAGGGGCAAAAACTTATCAGGGACGGTTTTTTGTTTGCCAAACCAAGGGAGAGGTGTGGAACCCACCCTTATCAGGGGTGAAAACTTGTGAGGGGAGGCTTTCCCCTCATCCAAGCAGGGCTTTACTGTGTTCCGAAGGTTTATTCCAGTTTACACCTCGTGCACCTTTCTGCTCGTTTGGTGAGCCCTAACATGACAAGAAAAACCCCCTCGGCTAAAGCCCCAACCAAAGCAGAAATTCATCCGAAAATCTCCTTTAAACTCACCCCACATCAACTCAAAGTCATTACCAGTAAATTAGATTTTACTGAAGTTTTAACATAAAATGATGAAATAGTAAAAAATGTAACTTTTCTTGCTTGGGAATAAGGGACGGGGATTGTGTTCCTGGCTTCCGGTTAGCTTTGGTTTGGCCTCTCTGCTTTGGGCAAAATAGGCTCAAATGGTAATTTCGTGTCCTTCAAATTTGAATTTTTTTTGAGCAATGAAGAAATGTAATTTATATTTATTAAAACTAAACAATTAAAAATCCACAGCTTTAAAAAAAAAAAAAAAAAATGAAGCCACGGAAATAATAAAAATAACAAAAGACCATAGGCTTACAGCAGTCTCGATAAACTACTAACATTGTGTTTGGAACTTTAAAGAAAAGTGAGGGAACAGAAAAGTAAATTAAAAGAATATTTTTTGTACATGATATTAAGATTTGCTATTTTCTTCCTTCTTTCTGTCAAAACCAAACAATGGACTAGAAAGTTTAAATTTTCCTTCTTTTTATATATATATTTTTTCCATAAGTTACAAAAAAGTTCCAAACAAACCCTAAAATGTTTTGCTGGAAAATTCTTCCATTCCTTTCAGCCTAAATATGGTACAGAGCTGCAACCAAGGGAAGTTGGAGAACATATTTTTTGAAACCCTTCCACTAAGAATGCGGAATAAACCATGTTACTACATCATCCCATAACATAAGGCCCCAAGCCACCTAATATTTCCCCAAAACTTCTAGCCACCTGACTTTCCCCCACAACTTCTAGCCACACTGCTCTAGAATAGGAACAATCAACAAACAAGTGACTATGAGATTCAGTGTTGCCATTACCACACAAGTGACAAGTTGCATCAGAAATGACATCCAATCTTAGCAATCTATCCCTGGTGCTCAGTTTTTACTGCACAGCCAAACAAAGAATAAAGGCCCACCGTGGAACATATTTACTAAACCACACAACTTTGCGCCACTCTTGAGAAACATATGTATGCCTTAATAGCATTCCAAGCAGACTTCATAGTAAAATTACCAATAGGGGAAGGAGTCCATGTCACAGGATCTTCAATAGCCACATCAAGAAAATAAAAACCTTATGGAGTATTTGCTTGAATCTCCTGGCTAAACCCTACTCCTTTTCCTTGGCCACTTCCAAAGTCCATTTTGAATGAGAGAGGATACTTTAGCATTTAGGGACTAACCAATGTTAGAGAAAATGCTCTCTCCAAACCGCTTATATAGAGGACCCAAAGGGTGCCAATTATCTAACCATGCAAATGTAGAAACACCATTTCCCACTTTGTACGGAATGAGAAGCTGGCATTAGCTTCTAAGTTAATTGTACATGAAGAATCAGATATGTAACATGTTTAGGCCCTTGATGATATATGTGTGCACCCATACTAGAACCTTGAGGCCACATAGTCAAACTTTGTGTCCACACACTAGAACCTTACAGGAACATTCACGGATCTCGCAGCCATAGACTTAATCATTGCGGTCACATGCTCAAAACTTGCGGCAACGTACTTTTTTTGGGTAAATTTGCAGCAACGTATGTGGATCTTTACAGAAAAGTTCACTGTCCGGACAAATGTTATCTTCGCTCGGACGAATATTCCATTGAGCTAAATTTTGTTTCTGCTGTTTACTGAATGAAAGCCATTTACGGGAGGTTGGGTACAAAGACAGTTGATAAACGGAAAACTTAAGCTTCCTCCTTCTAATGCTCAATCTCTTTCTCATCAACCTCATATAATGGAAACCAAAACCCATCACAAACACATCCTCCTTTTCTTCTCTCCACACTTGCTCTCTTTTACCCCAAAAGACAAACTCAACAATTGGAACACAACCAAAACCTTTGTCCTTTCAAACCCCTTTCTCTCTCTCTTAGAACAAAAATGCACTTCCATGACCCATTTGAAGCAAATCCAAGCCCAAATGAGAGTAACCGAATTGATATTAGATTGGTTCACTTCGAGTCAGTTGGTTGCCTTTTGTGCCACTTCAGAATCGGGTAATCTTGATTACTGTAAAATGATATTTGAAAAATACCCAGTACCCGAATGTGTTTTCATGGAATGTGGCGATTAGAGGTTTTTCAGAGAGTGAAAACCCAAAGGAATCTGTTCTGTTGTACAGAGACATGTTGAGGAGTGGTGGGTGTAAGCCTGATAATTACACTTACCCTTTGCTGCTGCTGCTGCTGCTGTTGTTCTTTTCTTCATCACTGGTATGGAAGATGCAGTTTGATCCCACGCAATGTCTGCATCATGTTCTCTGTAACAATACTAAGTGGCCAAATTTTTTACAAACAATACCCAAAAAGTCGAATCTTTAGACCAGATTCATTCAGGATGTGGCCCATATCACATCATCTTTGAATCTATAATATACGCCTCATACTTTTATGCTTGACGTTTTTCTGGGCAAAAGTTCTGGGTATGTAGCATTCCTATTTTCTCATTTCATAACAAATTAGGATTTTTTTAGTATTTCTTGAGGAAAGATGATGTGTTTTAACACTCCTCATCATAAGTGAAGTTTGGCTTGGGCACTTTGTAGGGTAGGGAGTCCGGTTATATTTTGACTTTTTTATACAACTTTGGTCAGTTGGTGGCTTTGTTGACATGTTTGCCGACAAAAGAAATGCAAAATATGGTTATCCTACTCTTGCACACCAGGTCTTCATTCTCTTTTTGATAAATCATTAATCCTCTCTCTCTCTCTCTCTCTCTCTATACGCTTGACACAACTTTTGTATTGCCCATGGTGGCCGTGGTAAGGGAAATTTAGTGAAGCTCTAGCTTTGTGTGGTATCAATGGAGTGTGATCGGTTAATACTGTAAGATGCATGACTCCTGCATTCATATTTTGAAAGCCAAACTGACAATCATGTTTTGAATGGCCTGGAGCAATGCCACCACCACAAATTCTACATAAATCAAAATCTTAGGACCACAAATACATAGGATCGCACAAATGAAAATGTATTAAGTGAAAGATATGATGTTGAAAGGAATGTGAATGAGGTTCTTAGCATAAACTTCTTGAAGTGGGTAAAAATGTAATCTAATAAAGTAGAAGGGAAAATATCATACATTTATTTTTAAAAAAATTGCACTTTTATGTGGTAGAATTTTGTTCCAAGTGTTGACTACTCTATATCAATTGTATAAAAGCTATGGTTGAAGTGCCTTAGCTCATGGGGGTTCATTTGGGTCCATTTTAACACTGATTCCATTGACCCACACATAACCTTGGAAGAGTTATAAATCCGCAAAGGGTGGAGCAACCTTGTATAGATTCAAGTTTGGAGGAGTAATGGCATATTCAATCTTGAGTGTTACTTATAGAATTATGGAATATAAATACGTTGGAGCATAAGTTGAATTTGCTAGTTTTGAGTTGGGGGCATGTGACCCCTAGCGCCACGTGATGTCTCAGTGACCCCAATTACACCACACATTATGGTGAGCCCATGACAAAGTGAATGGACCCAACACACAAGTGTCATGCTAGATAG
This sequence comes from Vaccinium darrowii, assembly GCA_020921065.1. Classification (NCBI taxonomy): domain Eukaryota; kingdom Viridiplantae; phylum Streptophyta; class Magnoliopsida; order Ericales; family Ericaceae; genus Vaccinium; species Vaccinium darrowii. Next base: position 6,340,712 of record CM037156.1, read on the forward strand.
TTATGGGACATCACGTGGCGATAGCTAGAATGATTGAATAATTACACCTATAAACGGGGTGCGGGAGAGATTGGACACTCTCAAAGAGAGCTCAAATCCTTTGTGTATCTCCGTCATAGCAACGGCCAACAACAAATGTCTAAGCCCCAACATGAGAAATCAAACGAAGTTTCAAAGAAATACCAAGTGATATCGCAATGGTACGGATGAATAATTCAATCGGAGGCCAAAGGAGGGCTAAACAAGGATCATAATTGAACAAAATAACCCGAAGGAGTTCTCTAGAAAAACTATTTGGTCGGTCCGGCCCCCGTTTAGACGGGAAATGCAGAAACAGGGAAAAATGCAGGAAAATTTGATTTTCAGGGATCTCAACCAAATCACAAAAAATGACAGAAGTCAAACTGAAGTTATGATCAAACCAACACATAAAACACTTAGAAGGAGAGAAGAGATCCCTACCTCAAGGATTTGAAGCTCCCACAAGCTCCAAGTAAAACCCTAGCTTCTCCAAGCTTGAAACCCACCCAAAAACGGTTCCCCAAAGCTCTTGCATACAAATCTTGGGTTCAAATGATGTGAGTATGATGGATCTATGGTGGATTCACTACAACAAAAAAGGCATTCCCCGCATATTTTAAAAAACCTGGTAATGGTCCTTATTTTGTCTGGGGCCGGAGAAAATACGCGCGAGACCAAAAATTTGTAGAGGCGCGAGTTACTACTTTTTTTTTTTTTCTTTTCCCTCCTTATTTCCTTATCTTTACCTAGGCTTCTCTTTTCTCCTGCGAAAAGCCCTTGTAGCTATCTCCCTCCTGTGATTTCACTTCCGACTGCGATCTCACTTCCGACTCATCTTCCTTGTTCAAGTATTGTCTCCCTCTCTCTCTCTCTCACACACACGCGCACACACACACACACTCACACACACATTTAAGCCTATTTTTTGTTTGTGTTTCGTTATTATTATTATTATTTTTTTTTTGCTTCTGTGGTGGTCTTTTGCGTGGGTGGTGCTGAGGTGGTGGTGTGAAACAGCGGTGGGGTCGATTTAGGGGTTTACATTATAGGGGGTCGCCGAAGAAGAAGTCTTGGGGGTGGATTTTTATTTTATTTATTTATTTATTTATTTATTATTATTATTATTATTATTATTATTATTATTATTATTATTATTATTATTGGATATTTTGGTTTGGTTTGGTTTTGTAAGAGGGTGTGAAATTTGTCAAAACCCTTTTTCAAATAGATCTAGTAATAAATGGGAATTTTTTTGTTCATATGGGTCAACAAAAACCCTCTTACGTGGTTGATTAGCCTCCTAAAATCTAATCATGGAAAAGAAATCTTCATGCATGAGAGTCAGTCACCAATCATGTGGATTATCTTATTTCAAATGGGGCCGTTAACTTTACGGGCTTGGCCTCTAATTCCATCGGATTTCATTTTTGGCAGAGAACTCCAAGATTGACGTCTATGTGTTCGGCTTCTCACCCTATCTGGTGGTATATCACTCTCTTGATAATATGATGCAATTCAATGAAATTCACATGTCCTAATCGTTGATGCCATAACACTTAACTTCATCAAGCAAGACTCGATTACACATAATAGAAATATGTGGCTTAACACAATAGCAATTATCTATAGATTTAATTCCATTAAGAACACAATCACCATTAGGATCCACAACCGAACATGCATCTGTAGAAAATTGTACATTATGCTCATTATCACAAAATTGACCAATGCTTAAGAGATTAGCTTTCAATCCTTCTACAATCAACACATTATGCAATTTGGGGAGACCGGGGGTGCAAATGGTGCCATGACCTATAATTTTACCTTTGTTACCATCACCAAAAGTCACAAAGCCACCATCAAATTTTTCAAGATTAGCAAACATAGCTATATCCCCGGTCATGTGCCTAGAGCAACCACTAATCAAGATACCACAAACATGCATTATGTGCCTGAAAAGCTGTTTGTGCAACAAGAGAAACATTGTCAACTTTCTTCCATATATTATGTGAGTTCACTTGACCATTTGAAGCAATTTTCAACTTGTTAGCATGTAGAGTCAATTTGTTCACGTCTTCAACAATACAAGAAGAAGAGTCGGACAATGATCTAGGAGAAACAAGAGTATCAACAATAGCCACTAACATAGAGACACTAGAATTACTCTCACATGCCTCATGGACACCACTTTCACTAACCTCATCTTCACTATTATCTCCCCAAGTGACCTTAAGACCCTTTTAGTTTTTATCTTGACACCACTCAAGGGATTAGAAGAAGTACCTAGTTCACTAGGTTTCCTACAAGTCACAAATCTCTTATACTTCTTAATAAACAAAGCAAGCTCCTCATTGTCTAAGTCTCATCATCGTCACTAGTGTCATAGCTTTCCTCATGAGTAGACTTAAAAACAAAACCGTTACTAGACTTAAAGATAGGCTTAGAGGGTTCGAAGTCCGAAAAGTCATTTTTCATTTTGGCTTTTTGAAAGGCATAGTCACTAATGTCAAAGTAAGCAAGACAAGATTTCAAGACACCCTCCATAGAACAAACACAATCAAAAGTACAAATAAGGATCAACTTAGGCAATTAAACCAATAATGAGCACATGGGCTCTGTTACCAATTGAAAGTAAATATAATGCACTGACGAGTCCTAGAGGAGGGAAAAAAGAAGTGTGGGGGGGGGGGGGGGGGGGGGGGGAAGAATAGGACGACAATTTAAAAAATTAAGTCTAATTAAGAGATATACAATCATTCATGCTCCATTCAAATTGCTATAATTTAATTTGCAAGATATAAAAGAAATTAAAGTAAAGAGACAAGACACAAGATATATGTGGAAACTACTTAGGGTCTAAACACCCTAAGCATAAAACCATGGCCTAGTCCTACTTATGCATTCCATAAATCAAAAGGTTTAGAAGAATTAATAATACTAGGAATTACCCAACAAGCACCTTGTGACACCTAGCTCAAATTATTGATGTAGTACCCCGTACCCCTCTTTGATTCCATGGACTCCACAAGCACACCCGTCTTGATCTTTGAGTCAACTTGGCACCGGTCCAACCGGCTCATGTAGGAACCAAGACAATCAACCATGATGTGAATGACATGATGATAAATGAAGATTTTTATGAAAAATAATCAAACTAGATGTAATCCATGGAGTATTAGAAGATTAATCTAGATTGACAAAATAAATGATCAAACACAAGGTTTAAATCATATAGTGCATCAAGAACTCATAAAAAGATAAAAGACTTGATTTTTAATAAAGAGTTTTGAATGAAGAAAATCAATCTAGAACAAATACATGGTGAACAAAAGTATTGCACTAGATTGACATAAAAGATGATCAAACACTAAGTTTAAACCATACTTAAAGCATCTAAACACAAGAATATAAGAAAAGATTGTTACTTGATGATGCAATGAGGATTTTGAGAAGAATCAAACTAGAGCATATACATAGATATTAGAATATAGCACTAGAATGAATAAAAGATGATCAAATCAAAATAGAAATCACCTTAAAAGCAAGAACCCCATGAACAAATGAAGGAGAACTGTTTCTCTCTCTAAGGTGGGCTAATGCTCTCAAAATCTGACCTAGAAGAGTGAAAAATTTGTTTATATAGTGTCAATGATGAAGCCCTAAAAGAGGGCCAATGAGAAAATGCCACATACCTCTAAAAATCGCGTTGCGCTAGTAATTGTGCCAGAAACTAGCTGTGAGCACTAACGAGCGCAACAGAATATGCATATGATGTCATGCATGACCTCAGACAAAAAAAACCGTTGCGCTAGTAAGTGCCAGAAGGTAAAAAGACAAGTGCTATCTGGCGCATCTTGCAGAAGTTTGAGAAAACTTGAAATGCGTGCACTAGTAAGCGCCAGAAGGTAAAAAGACAAGCGCATCTAGCGCATCTTGCAGAAGATCATTTAAAAGAGGTATAAGCCTAAGAAAAATTTTCTCTATTAAATCCAAAGGCAAACAAAGAATTCCAATGCCATATAAAACAAGATTTTCCAATGAGACCTATAATCAAATTAACCACTATGATGCATGGAAGAACTTGAACATGAAATGCAAATGAAATGCATATACATCTTGTTATCGAAATCCGAGCAATCTTCATGGCAATGGCTTTACAAGAAATCTTGATCCCTCGGGCCGAACATCTAGACTCAATACACTAAAAGACCTCCCAAACCTAAATGAAAAAAGAACAATATACAGACTTCAATGGTTTGTCGGAATCCGGAAAATGTCAATAATACTAACATTTTATTGCTCAAACTTTAATCCAGACTGCTGGTAATTACTTAATTGTTTTCCAGAGTTGTGCTAATGGAAATGAATATGGATAAAAGTTGGATGAATTTGAGTAGGCTTGATCCAAAATACCTACATGGTGTAATAGATTTTATGGCATTTGCGTGTCAGAACATTCGTGATGGGGAAATAAAAATTTCATGTCCGTGTAAGAAATGTCATAATTTCGTTAGAAAGAACATAGATGTAGTGAAGGAACATCTTGTTGTGAATGGAATTAGTCCAAGTTACACTGTTTGGATTTTTTATGGGAAGAGATCACATCCAGTTTGTCAGATGGTTGGAAGAGGGCCAAAAATTTCAATTTGAGCACATGTCTTTTGATGGGAAGATTGAACTTAATACTTGTCCTACTCGTTTATCTGGGTCTGAAGTGTTATCAATAATTTCCCCCGAACTATGTTAACAAATTTGGAAAGGAGGGTGATGGGGATTTACATGTTAGAAAGAGAAAAAAGACAGGTGATGAAGATGGTGTTGAGGAAAATACTTTACAAGGTAAATGGAAGAAGAAGTGCATTTTCTTTGATCTACCGTATTGGAAGCATAATATGAGGCATATTAAAAAAAAATGTTTGTGACAATGTTTTGGGGACAATAATGGATTTTGAAGGCAAAGGGAAGGACAACTTAAATGCTCATCGTGATCTTGAAAAACGAGGCATTCGCAAGGCGATGCATCCTTGGAAACTAAGTAGCAGCAAGTTTTATTTGCCTCACGCATGCTTTTCAATGCACAAAAGGGAGAAAACTATGATGTGTAATCTTTTGAAGAAGGTGAAAGTTCCAGATGGTTATGCTTCCAACATTTTCCGTTTGTGTTAATGTAATGCATCGCACCATATCTAGACTGAAAAGTCATGACAGCCATATATTGATGGACCAATTGCTTCCAATAGCAGTCAGTAGAACATTTCCTAAGAAAGTGAGTAAGCCATTGATAGAGCTTTGTAATTTCTTTAGGCAATTGTGTTCCAAAGTCTTAAAAGTTGATGAATTAGATCACCTTCAATCTAGAATTGTGCTCACTTTATGTGAGCTTGAAAAAATATTTCCTCCCTCATTTTTCGACACAATGGAGCACTTACCTATTCATTTAGCTGAGGAGGCAAAGATTGGTGGTCCCGTGCGATACCGGTGGATGTATTATGTTGAGAGGTATGGGATTCTTTATACTTCATTTAGTCTTCAATTTGTTATCTCATGCTTTGCCTTTTAACATTAAAACCATTTTATGTATAGGTATCTTACGACTCTTAAGTCATACTTTGCGTAATTGAGCCCGCCCAGTGGGCTCCATTGCAGAAAGGATATTTTGTTAAAGAATGCATGACATTTTGTTCTAGTTACTTGGATGGTATTGAATATAAGTTAAATCGACCTATGAGGAATTAAGATGGAGGTGATGAGGGTCAAGTAGGAGGTTGTCTTCTTCGAAAATAAGAGAAGTTCTCTTAGTCTCATACAAATGGCACATAATCATTGTTATATCTTATTTAACACCGACTCGGTCATTCCATATCGAGAGTAAGATACTTGATTCTTCATTCCCCAAGATTATCCATTTTATGGTTACTCACAATACTTAGCTTGTATTGTCAAATCACATGAATATTGTAGGAAGCACCGTGAGTTCATAAGACAAAGCAATTGTCGAATTAGAGACCGTGCACTTGAACGCCTTCACCATGAAACATTTCCCATTTGGTTCCAAAACTATCTAAGTCATATTTCACACTAGATTAGTATTACATTGTTGATAAAATAGCAATTATTTAGTTTTATTACTTTGTTCTCCTAGGTCCATCAGTTACAGCTTGCGGGGCCTGAGCAAGTGACAGATGAGATTGCAGATTTGGCATTGGGTCCTTGTGACACGGCCACTAGATTTAGTAGGTACATCATCAATGGGGTTAGATATCACACCAAGATCGGGAGAGAAAATGGAAACAAGAAAACAATGGAGTTGTGTTGATGGCGAAGACTAGTAGTTATTCAAGCACTAGAGATGTGAATCCTCAAGAAAGAGATGTTACGTATTACAAGAAGATCACAGACATGGTGGAGTTGTAGTATACATATAAACGTAAATATGTATTATTCAATTGTGAGTGGATTGATAACAATCGCGGGCTAATACCGAATGATGAATTTGGCTTCACCCTTGTTTGTTTTGATCGTTTGCTGTATATGATAGAACATGAGTCCAATGAACCATTTATACTAGCATCTCAAGCCCAACAAGTATTTTATGTGCAAGATCTGACCAAAGAAGGTTGGAGCATTGTAATTAGAATGAAACCTAGAGACGCGTATGAATCATGACAAGTTAGGATGGCCTTGTTGCAAACATCGAAGTAGATGGAATTTGTCGGCAAGAACTAAATGATGTAACCTAGTCACAAGATGAGGATAGCACGTGGATTAGGGATGACTTGCCTGGCCTAATAGTAGATGATCCAGTCGATGATCATGATGATTTGTTTTACTTAAGGGAGTATTAGGTTGCAAGTATGAGATGGACTTTAGTTAATATCTTTATGTATCCTCGTCCTTTTACTTCTACTAATTTTCATGTAAAATATGTTGCACCTTATGGAGTGATGTTTACCTTTCCATTTATCTATGTAAACTGTTGTATGCTTGACTCTTTCATTGTTATTTTTTTTTAATAGAAATGTGTTGTTGTATCCTCATCCTTTTACTACGTTAGAGATTGCAATGGCGGATGCTGTTGAGCAGGGGAGGATACCTGAGCCACCACCTAGATGGTATCCACTTGGAAGCATTGTCAACTCATCCTCTCAAGGTGAGACTAGGTCACTTTCAAACGGGTCCATACTTCTCCAGTTACACTTATTCATGTACTTATTTATTTATTTATTACCTTTTTGTTGTTTACTTGTTTACCTTTTGGTATTACTTCAACCTGACGGAGGGGTCCCACGTTGATGCATGCATCATGGAATAATGGCAAGGAAAAAATTAAGATTTTGTTGAATGGTGATGGACAACCTGTAACGCCCGAAACAGGTCCAGTTGCCACTCAAATGGGGGTGATGGCAAGGGATAGTTCCCTTCTACCATTGCACTATAACGAGCGATATGTTCCTCAACACTATATGAGGAGAGTATGAGAAGAAATTAAGGTAAAAACTACATGTTTCTTTTTCTTTTTTAAGGAAAAAAGTGCATGTGTTTTTTTTCTTGCTCCGTATTATGCAATTTCTTGTGTTGTAGGCTCACACTACTGCAAATGACTCTATGGAGAGGCGGTTTTTGCAATCACTTAGAAAGAAATGGCAAGGATGGAAATATGAAGCAAAAAAGTATGGATACATGCCATATGACAATGATGCTGCTAGACTAGCTCATAGGCCTCATAGAGCTACGAAGCAGCAATGGCAGTGTTTGGTCTACTATTGGAGTACTGATAAAAAAAATACAAGTAATAGAAACATATGGACTATTTCTTTCTCGTAAGATCATTTACAATGAAATTATTGCTCTCAATAGGGGAAGAGCACAACAAATCAGAACATTAGGAAATCCCAAACATTGATAAGCACGAGCGGACAGACATCGCACGCTAGGGTTCAACAAATAGGTTTTAAGGAATATCTATTGACTTCAAATTGTTGTATGCCAATATCCTAGTTTTACATTTTCTGCTTTTAATATATGTTCTTCATGGATGCTAGGAGAAAGATTTAGGAAAAAACCCAACACGCTTGGATACGTTTGTCAAAATGCATACAAGGAAAGATGGGAACATGGTTAATGAAGAAACTTCTGCTATTTTGGTAAGTTTATTAGTTCGTTATGCAATGTGGTTATGTTCTACATTGATCTTATTATGTGATATGATGGTATAGTTTCTATTTTTGGTCATGACATGTGATATTTCATATAGGATAAACTCAAGGAGTTACAACAACCATGTCAAGATGGGTCTAATACAACTCCAATATCAGAGGATGAAATTTTCATCCAAGCTATAGGACCCGAGCGACCCGGGCATAAGCGAGGTGTTGTGGACGTCGCTCCACCGGTTTGGAAAAAACTTTGTTTTGAAAACGGAGTCGCCACCCGGATTCTTGGAAAATGGTTTAGGACCCGAGAAACCAATTTGAAAATGATTTGGAAAGTAATGTGACTCTCGCGGCTGAAAAATAAGTTTGAAAACCAGAGATCATTTTGGATTCGGGAGCCATTTTACGAACGGGGAAGGGTTTTAAGGCACCCTGCTCGCCCGATTAAAAATCGGTCTTTCCTAAATATTTATGGAATTTTTAGAAAATATTTTAATGTCAAACTTTATTCAAATAAACAATTAAATCATGCAAAAATAAGCAATTAAAAGAAAACAGATAATATAATGAAATAACAGCAAATTATCTAAGGAAAAACTAATTTCTCAAACTGTTTATAAAAGAAATCGATTTAAAATTTCAATCTTTCAAAAAGAGTGCCGTACAGCTCACAAAGTGTACAGTGCAGCAATGTTCACCAATCCAACGGTCATATTTTAAAAAAAGTGTTGTACAGCACTCCAAGTGTACTGTGCGGTACAGGAGGAGTGCCGTGCGGCACTGTTTTCTTCACAAACAGTTTGAAATTTGGTTTTTTGACGAGAATGAAATGGAAGCACATACAAGACATGAAACTTGATTAAAATAGATTACTTTGAACTGGAAAATGATAGTTTTGGATTAAAACATGTCCCTCCTCATGGGATTACTCCATTCGATGCAAAATTTTCATCGTATGGCGCAATCGGGAGGTCATACATCAAATTGATTTTTAATGTAACATAGGTATACCAAATGTGGAGAAGATATAGGAGATCATTCCACACTTGATACCCATCCCCTCAGGGTACCAAAGCTAAGAGATTTGGCGAAAAGGGATTATACCTCCAGCTTGAACCTCACGAAATGAAATGCCTTCTTGATCCTCTAAGCATGGCTTGGACCTCCTCTGGACTCCCACTTTACTCTAGTATAGTAGCAAGGATACTTGGTTCTTGGGACTAAGGATGTATGGGGTGGCTAGGACACGGTTTCAAAGCCGAAAACAGGGTACTTTGTTTTTCGGTTGGGTTTTCTTGGGTGGAGCTTTGAGAGTAGTTTTCTGGGGTGGAAGACAATAGGTGATTTAGGATGTAGGAAGAATTCATGAGGGGTTCTTCATTGTTTTTCTCATTGTTGATCATCCGAGCAATGCTCGGTATTTATAGGCGAGATGGACGTAACCTCCAAGTATTCTTGCTGCCCAAATAAAGTGATTGTGGGCTACTTTCCTAGCCTTTTTCCTCTCCAAGAAATCATCATGAGGCTGGGCGATCGTTTGTCAAACATTTGAGCTGCTGGGCATTTTGCAAAAGTCGATCTGATGTATGACAGTGCCGTACGACACACAAACTGTACCATGCGATACACAAATTGTGCCGTATGACACACTTCCACCGCCAATATCCAAAAAGCATGCCGTGCGTGACTGTTGGAGCATCGTACGTGAGAGGTGAGTGCCGTATGGCACTATTGACCGAATTGACTTGAAGGATTTCATTCCGAGATGGCGTTTCTTTTCACCATTGGGGATTAAAATGTGTACGAGAGTTCAATTTTGGGGTGTCTACGGGTGTGGGTTAGGAGTAACTTCAACCCAGCAGCTTGCTGCCAAGAAGCATAATCAGGAATCTTCCAAACCCCATTGACCATTGAGAGTTCAAGAAGATGAAATCAAAATTGGGAAAGATGGTAAAGGCCTTTGAGACCATGGCATACATATTTGAGGACTCTGATGATAATTTAGATGAGTCATTCTGTGGACGGCCCACCGAGATCGGTGCGGTTTTTCGTTTGAAAAGATCGAAGACTGTTTGAGTCGCCACTCAGGTTTGAGGTCCGAACCCGAGAAACCAATAAAAATTGACTCATTTACCCATTGAAAAAGATTTCACTGATCATGACGGAACCAAAGATTTCTCGGATTCGGGGGTTTGGTTACGAGAGGGGAAGGGTTTTACGGCACCCCTCTCGCCCGGTCCGTGAACCGGTCTCTACTCAATGTTTTGTGGGATTTTGAAAATGTTTGAAATTCTATTCTCAACACGAAAATGGGAATCGGGGATAGGAATCACGTAGATAGTGAGAAAATGCAAAGTGCGAATCTATCGTGGATGCTTGTGTGCGTGGATTATATGGGAATAATGATAACAATAAGTAAACTACTACCAATATTTACAGAAATAAACTGCAACAAAACTGTACAACAATCCAAGAAGTCATGAACATAAGAACTATCAAACTGACTTACAATCTGGATCCCAGAATGAGGGTTGAGCGCTCAAGGGTTATGGCTTGAGCGCTCAACCTTCCCAAACCAGTTTGAGCGCTCAAGGCTTTGGGTTTGAGCGCTCAAACCAATTTCTGATTTCTGTGAATTCAAACCTTTTTATCACTTCTCTGCTCATTCTTTACAAGATCACCACATTTATAAAATGTTTTTCATGAAGAATCAGATGGGAACAGACAGATTGACCTCTTAAAGAATGATGAAAGAAGAGAATCACTACAAATTAATGAAGAAAATGTTTAGGGATGGAGAAAAGAAAAAGGGATCCAGATCGGGAACACAGTAATAACAACCCACACACACACTTTTCAACAATAATCTACGAAAACAAAGCATAAGTATCAAATTACTCAAAAACAGCTTGAGCGCTCAGGTTCATGACCTTGAGCGCTCAGGTTCATGACCTTGAGCGCTCAAGCCATAATCTGAATTTCTGGTTTTTGACTTTCAAGCAAGCTTTTGATACTCCATAATGATAAAAAAAATATGTAATCTGAAGATTAGTGAAACTGGACAGCCACTGACTTACACTCAAATGCTTGATTTTCAAAGGTTTTGATGTATAATCATCACAAAATAGCTAATCTACACTCATGCATAAGATTTTGAGGTAAAATAAACTGTTTCGTAGATTACATGAGCTTTATTAATTATTAAATAATGATCAAAACCCAGAGAAAGTTCAAAACTCATGAAAACAGAAATCACTCAGAACTGGGTTTGAGCGCTCAAGGCTTGAGGCTTGAGCGCTCAACCCCTGTTGAAGCTGCAAGTTTTGAAAAGTTTTTAAACAACTTTTAGACCTTTATGAGTTCAATACAAGTATAGAGAACTTGTTAGAACTCACTGGCCTCCCTCAAAAGGATCAAAACAGTGAACAATCACATGTGTAACTACCTTTTTCACTTGTTTGAAGGCTTGAACTAGATTGTGGATTTGGGAATGGATAATATTAGGTGTTTTGCTGAGTATTCTGGGTGAATGGTATAGTGTATAGGGTTGATTGATGATCAAAGGTTGGGTTTTGAGTTTGGCAGATGGTTTTTGTCAGTGGTTTGGATGGTGGATGAATGGTATTATAGAGAGAAAATAAGAACGATTTCTGGAGGGATTCTCAGCTGAAGTGTAAAAATTGGTAACCCCCCAAAACCAGGGGGTGATGAGTGGTTTTATAGAATGAGTGGGAGGGAAGTGAGGAGAGAAAGGTAGTGGGTTTGTATTTTAAAGTGGGTTAGGAGTAGTTTTAGGTGTAGTTTAGGACAATGTAGGACGTATTATACATGTATAAGACGTATGCAGGTGGTTAAACACTCCTTTCTGCATGAAATCTCATGATGAGATACTCTGCAGATTCCTGACTGGGACCAGAGTTGAGCGCTCAAAGCCGTAGGTTTGAGCGCTCAAGGTAGTATTCAGGGGTTTGAGCGCTCAAGGTCTCAAGCTTGAGCGCTCAAGGTTCTTGGTGGCAATTTGATGGTTTGGTTTGGTTCAACAATGCTTGGGTTGGTTTGGATTATTTGATGATGTTTGGTTGATATTAACCAAGTTCAAGCCATTTTCACAAGTTTCGGGTAGTCATGATTGATCCGTTTCATCATCGGGAATGCTCGAGCGTATCCCGGGTTCGAAATCGGGGTGTCTACACATTCATGAAGGAAAATGTACAATTTTCCTTTACCTTTTTCATCTAATAGCATTTTCACAATTCATGTTCTAAACATTGTATCGCCTTTGTTACGTATCAGATTTACTTTTCCAAGCTTGGTCTTATGTGCATTTAACTACATTAAGTTGTTTGTTCTAATAGGGTCCAGATGCTTCTAGCGTGCACCGGAAAATGACGATTGATAGTCATCGAGACAATTCGGAATAGAGACATCTAGAGTCCCAGTTGCGGGAAGCAGGACTTTTGTCACAACTAAATGCATGACCTAATTCTCAAGGTGAGGTAAAATGAATATTGTCACACCCCACTCTGGCAGGATATAACCTGCACAAAGTGACTGGACACCTGTCACAACACCTGTACGCCTTTTAAGCTACTCACAAAAGCTATTATACAAAGCTCAACTGCAACTCGTAACGAATGCAAACAAAAGATATTATAAAACCAAACTCAACTGCCATAACCAAAACAGGTGTTCACACCTCCTCAACAACTGTACATTCAAAATCATTTGATAGGTACTCAACCACATTAACTCTACAAAATACTGATTATCCACATCACCCACTGACTGACAAAATCACAGAACACAACCTCTAGGAACACCTGACTAGCACTCTGGCACTGTAGTGGACCGACGTCTAGCTCAACTGGAAATCTGCAACCAAAAAGGTTACAGGAGAATGTACCTTAGCAACATAATAAATGGAAATGATAAGTGTTTAGATGGATCGAAATATAAACAACACACCAACACATTTGCTTAAACAATTTAGATGGATCACAAATTTTTAAAGCATCACACCCACGCTTTTATCTCAAAACACAGTCCTCCATATTTATTTCAAAAATGCAGCCCACCGGCTCATCTCAAAACATGGCCCACCGGCCCATCTCAAAAACACAGCCTATCGGCTCATCTCAAAAACACGGCCTATCGGCTCATCTCAAAAACACGGCCCACCGGCCCATTTCATCAACACACCTCTGTAAGTTTTGCAAAATATTTCACATTTTCTTTCACAATATAAAATAATATTCTATCATTTTACCCAATGTGCCAACGAGTCGCCAACCTCCCGACCGGGAGTTATGACGGTACCGTTACCTCGCTCACAAGCTCACATATAGTGGCGGTGACGAGGGCCATTCTTTATCACCAATGGTAGGTGCAATCCACACAGTAAACAAGAACTAAGCTTGCACTGCTCACATTTGGCACATCCCACGAATGCAAGTTGCCAACCTTGCAAACTAAAATATTGGCACAGCCCACGCTACAAGATGCCAACCTTGCAACTTTTTGGCTAAAATGCTGGCACACAGCCAGATGGCACAGCCCACGAATGCAAGTTGCCAACCTTGCAAACTAAACATTGGCACAAGAGGCATAAAATATTCTCTTTTCACCCACCAGAAATCATTTGATCCATCACTGAAAATCATTTAACCCGTCCAAACACAATACTTTTAACATATACAAAAATCACAAGGAGAGTTTTCAAAACATCAATAATCACACCACACATTTGAAAACACCACATAAACACTACACATTTTTATTTATTATAGAGGCTGTACATTCTCACCTGTCACAACAGGACCAACTCCGCCATAGACTTAACCTCTATGCACCAGAAGTGTCACCACGACCATCTTACAGTATCATCACCTATGACATCAATTATGTATCACCCATAAGCTCCCTACCAAAAATTCATGCCCAAATGCAAGTGAAATGCATGAAAATGCATACTACGACCCAACAGTGCTGCACTCTACGAATTTCCAGAATTAATCTAATGATCCATTTCCCACGAAATTTGTACCACAACCTCCAAACTCATACTCAATCATCATATCAAAAATTCAGAATTTTCCAAGCTCTGTAACTATTTTTAATCAACCATCAAACTAACCCAGAACCTGCTGAAAATTTCCCAGAACAGATTTTCCTCCAACTTCAAATTAAAAACTGCTATTCTGCAGAAGAAATTAGAGCATAAACCATACATCAAATCGAAGGTATATGAGTCTAGTTTCAGAATCAAAAGACGGTGTACCAATCGGATACCCGAGCTAAAAGTTATAACCGTTTTCCCAGGACATGTCAGTGCTGTCTGCCCAAACACGCACCTGACCACAGATTGATTCACGAATTTTCATATTTTCTGTACTTCTCATAAAATCACGAAAATTTAACACAAGGTCTAGAACTCATATGGGTACCTCCAGTTAAATTCTCATAAAATTCTGAATTCGGGAACCATGTCTTAAAATTCGCCAAAAACCATGGCAGATTGTATTTCATAAAACTGTCAGTGAACACCCTTACGTTTCTTCCACGAATTTTCGTAAAAATAAACCCCAATTCACTCTTATGAGATGCAACACACTTGATTAACTTGTAAAACAACAACATAACTCAATATTTCCGGAAATTAATTTCCAATTCGTACCTCAATTTGGGTTTTCCCCAAATTTTCTTCTTCTTTCCTCTTCTTCTTCTTTCTTCTCCTTCCTCTCTTCCTTTCCCTTCTTCTTTCTCTTTTCTTCTTTCCTTTTCTTTCTATGTACTGATCTCTTTAAGGGGAAAAATATCCCCTCAACTGAATTATTGAGGGGAAAATGATTGGGTGTGGGTGAGATCAAGCCCCGTTTCGACCGTGCAGTCCAGATACTACCTCAGAAAATTCTAAAAATTTTACCATGGCTCTAATAAATTACCTTGAGACTAACCGCGGTCTCGGTTTATCCAATAACATTCTCATAAGTACTCCAAAATGTGTATCAAATATTTTTGAAATAATCCGGGGTGTTACAAATATGCACAATGTCCTGCTAGATTTTCTTAACTTTCATGTGTTTCTTTTGTTTTTTTGTTCTTGAAGTCAAACCAAGGGTACTATTGTTTTTTTTTTTTTCTCTATTTTGTTTTCTCTCTTTTGATTTGGGTCGGTTTGGTTATATTCAATTAGTTGGGTTTGGTTCAATCTCAGGATGCTTGTCGTAAAGGAAACCGTTTGCACTGTTGTTTCATACATTTTGGTTTACAAAGATGTAAGATTATCTGAAGGAGACTTTTTTGTCCTGCTAGGAGTCTCCAACAAATCCTAATTCACAAGCTAAGAGTGGACCTAGTGAAACTGGGGACAATCAACAAACAGCGAAAGAATCTGACGTGCAAGCTCTTGCTGAGTTGACTCGTGTTCTTAATAAAAAGGTTAGCATGGTGGTTTGAGAAGTGGAAGCTTCCACTAGATTTAAGCTGACGTCCCTATCTCAAATAGAAAATCTCATCATTGATGGAAAAACATAGAAAATCAAAAAGTATAAATGGTTGAAGACTTAAAAAGGTAACTTTATGATTACCATCAATGATATTATGAAAGATGCATGATTGTACAGTTTGACTTGGGATGGGTTGAATTATTTGATATTGATCACACCAGTCACCAATGAAACACTTGCATTGTAAAAATAGATATCCATATATCCTTTCCTCCTGTCAATAAACAAGTCAAAATGAAATTCTCAACTCTTAGTTAAGTATTTGGATTTGCACCAGCCTAACAAGGATATGTTTATAACACTACTCCCTGGTCCCTTCACACGTACGTACATGTTAACTCTTATTCAGATTGAGAGTCTTGTTGTCTTGCTTGGCTGCCGTGTTCTCTGCATGAATCTTGGATTCAATTGAATATAACTAGATTTTGTGTTGTTCTAATTTGAGTCTCTTGCATCAATTTCGCATGTACTTCATGAAATTTGACTTGAACAGGAATGAACACCCTTATAAAAGGTTAAACTTACTATAGATGTTGGAATTCTTAGAATTTGGAGTCTAAAATGAGCCGAAATGTGGTTTTTGGTGAAATATGGGTACCAATAGGGTACTAGTTATCAAGCATACATGGTGCCCTTGTACCAAAAACCAAGCGCCAACAATGCAAGAAATCAGATGGTAGCATTCAATTTTCTGTGTACTGCATAAGAACAAACTCTCTCTCTCTCTCTCTCTCTCTACTTATCAAAACACACACACACACACACACACACACACACACACACACACATCATCATCATCATCATCATCATCATCTGATGGTAGTTCCCGAATTCTTCGAGAGCACGGCTGGCTTTGATTCCATTTGTCGACACATTGTCGGCTCCATTATCATTGTAAAGAATGATTATACTCCTGTCTCCTCACTTGCAAAACTCATTCACATACTCTGAATTGGACGGACCCAAATCTCGAATCTATTGCAGAGAGGTTCTAAGTTATGTTTCCCGCTGTTTGGATTTTGGTTTGAGCTTGAAGATTAGGCTCACTGCTCCGTGTGATTTGGTCATGGGCCTGTAGCTATGATTGTTTATCAGTTGACAGAAAAATGGTAGCGTTGTGCACGAAATTGCAGCTGAATCCTTTTTAGTATCTTGTACTCTATTTTTGCAGTTAGAGGTTCTCACATTTCATGTTTATTTGGGGAACCAAGTCACCAACCCAACATTGTACACAATATTGAATTGACTAACTATGATGAGTAGACAAGTGATAACTGATTACACGTATGCTTGATAACTGGTACCCTATTGGTACCCAAAATTTTCTCCTTTGTATTAGTTGTTGTGTTGCCTCATTTGCTCCTTGATCATGTCATTAAGGAATTTGAGTTGCCTATCAATAATTAAGAATCTAAATTTTTTTTCTTCTGTAGAACAGTTATGTGTTACTAATCAATTTTCCAAAGTTACCGAGTTACTAACCATTATGTCCAACTGTAGTATGTAAGAGAGTAAAAAAGATAATCTATAAGTTATTTAAGGTGGCTAGTTGAAGCTTTAAAACGAGGCGGGAATAGGCTCCCAATTGGTTAAACCATGTTGGATACAGCTGCTCCCAATTCAATTAGTGCCCTTATGTTTCAGTAGGCTAGCAATAGACGGGAATCATTCAATACTTTCTAAACATGGATATGCTTCATACACTTGGGTAGACCATGTCTATATCTTTGGCCATGGATATGCTTGCTTTTCATGTGTCTGGTGTTCATATGGTGAGGACACCTCCTAAAATTTGTTTGTGCTATTGTAGAAAATTGAGCAAGAGAAGCGGGAGAAGTGCCCACAAGGTACGAGCATGCTACATACTTCCTTTCTATGACCATACTACGTATTTTGACAATTCTTGACAATAATATGCCTTCATTAGCTGATAACGCAGTACTCATACTTGAATATGTTGCAAAACTCTATCAATTTTATGCTTTGCTATTAGATTTGACATATTATAAGCTGTTGTTCCAAAACTCTACCAATTGAATCAAGTCTAATGTTTGATGGAGTAGAATTATAAACCTGTTCAGCTTTGAACATAGATGTATTCTAGGCTTGGTACACTTTTTTTGAAAGGCAAAAAAATTTCATTAATCTTGAAATTGTTACAAGACTAATAGGACAAGGAAACAGCAAACAAGCACAAAGCTAATGTCAGCCCAATCCGAGACTCACTCCATGATTGGTAAGAAATCAATCAAGGAAACCCACCTAAAAGGCACAAGCCCAACACCCTCATGGGTCCAAAAAAACCCAGAAAAAACAATCAGCTTAAAAACACCCAAGGCCCAATAATGCCTAGATAAAATGGGCCAAGCCCAACCAATAAAAACCCTAAGCAGCCTCCCATCAAGCACTGCTGCCACTTGAAGAGGAAGCGACCGTTGCCACCACCGCCGCCGGAACCCGGGGAACAAGCCCCTGTTGTTGCCCCAATGACGGACCAACCGCCCCTCTCCAAGTCGCCAATGAACCCATCAGACCCCGCCGCCAGCATCTACACGAACCCATCACCAAGAACAGCATCACTAAGCCTTCGTGCACCACCACCCAAGACCTCCTGCAGTTTGCCACCCACACACCGGCCAAGCCTAGCCCAAAAACCACCACCCAGATCCATGAAAACCGAGAGCTGCGCGCCAAAAGCTGTTAGGCACAAACCGAAGGGACCCAACAATCCACGCCGGATACGCACGAGGCAAAACAATTAACAGGACGCCATTTTATAACAACATATTCTAATCTAGTATGGTGAATGCTACCAATGATTGAAATTTAGTTATATTTTTTTTTGTATTCTTTGGAGGTATTGGCATGGACAAGTGTGTATCTTCTAGGTGATTAAGTTTTATAGGAAGAATTTTGTCATTGGGATGGTGACTGGAATAAATGAGTCAAATATGAATCAGCTTTCCTGGCCTTCTAATGCTCATTGTGCTCATTATTCATTTCTTTCTTTTGGCTCCTGGAATTTTTTATTTTTATTTTTGGTAATGACTCGTGTCAAATTTGGCATGATCATTTTTTTGCTTTGTTGAGTTGAAGTGCATCGGAGGGGCAGAAATGGGAAATGTCAGATATGGTGTTGTAATTCTTATTAAGGGGATTTGGGAACTGTCAAATGCGGTGTTGGGCTATCTTTTACGAAATTTAGACATTTGCAATCAGCAATGGAGACCAAATTGCATCTAAGTCGAATAATATATTGTTTATCTAACAGTTATTGGGATTAAAAGAAGTTGAATACCATCTTGACGCTATTGAGGTGTTATGACCTACAACTACGGACTACAGTCACAAGGGTAACGAAATTCTTTGTATTGAACGGGCCAGACAAGTTCATCCTGATAAAAATCCTAACGACCCTCAAGCTGCAGAAAGATTTTAGGCAATTCCACTATTTCCTATTCACCTTTCTTTCATTTTCATTGGTGTCCAAATATTCAAATTTGGAGAGGCAGTTCATGCTAGGAATATTATGTTCATCGATGCATTTTTCAGTTGCAACCTATGTTATTAGTCGTCCTTGATTTTAAGTTGGGAGAGTTGGTATAGGGTCCACTATAGCAATTTCCTAGAGTCTAAGGTCCACCCAAATATTCTCTAAGACATAAGATCCACTAGAATAACAAAAGACCCAACTACCCCCATCATCAGCAGCTCCGGATCAAATCCTTGACCAAATCCTCGCCGTCCCTTCTTCACCGGAGACACGACCGACTGTTCTGGCCGTCTTCCATCAGCGGCGGCGGATGGCGGTGGTGACGATGGTGGGTAACTTGAGGCTACCAGCGCCGGCGACCGGCGAAGCCATGGCGCCTGCGAGAAGCTGTGGCGAAGCGGTTCAACTCCTGCTACTTTCTTCCTCTGCGATGTCAACTGCATCTTCGTCAACAACACCACCGACATCCTCGAACGGTCGGCTGCCGCCCAAACTCCATCTAGAAAAAATTGGACATCGCCGGATCAACGTGACGTCAGATCTAAAGCCGCCGACGAAGTGACGGCCCTTCACAGATCTTGTAACTTACCGGTGTTACCGACCGGTAACAATGGTGAGTTCCGGTAAGTGAAAAAATGGCAGAAATCGATCGAAAATGAAGACGGCGATCTAACTTCAAAGCCTTACCTACTGCGCGAACGAAGAACACGACCAAGCTGAGCAGATCTGGTCTCTTAAAACGAAGAAGATGAGCGAAGGAGACTGGTCTTAAAATGATCAAGTTGAGCCAGTGGGGACCACGGTGAGCACAGCTGTAAAGCACAACTATTTCGGTGGTACTCATCATCACGTGATAACAGGTTTTCTCAATAGTTGGCCTTTCGGTCCAACAGATGACCTTTCGGTCCAATTAGTCAAATGCAGACCAATTTCGTTTTACTGTACGTAAAAGGCTGTAGCTACAGCTAGTCAAAAAGTGTGCATATGTTGGAGATTTTGCAGCAAGCTATTAGGTCCAATTTTCAAACCATCTTTTGGTCATAAATCAAGGACATCACTGGGTCTAATCAGGGGCAAAAGATCACGTGGGGCCCTACTATTTTGGTAGTGGGCTAATTTATGTCGAGCCACAGTGTGCTAGATTACATTTTACAGCATTATGCTAATTATACCTAGATTACATTTTACATTTTAATTTCAAGCTGAATTACAAAAAAAAAAAAGAAAGTATTTTGAATTGAAATTCATACATTTTTTTCAACAGCAATCCTAGATTATGTACTTTATTATCTAGACTAGCTTTATAATGAATATATATTTCTAATTTTTAATTTGGTTTGTGCTCCAGTCTTAACAAGCTAGTAGATTTTTGAAAAAAAAAAGAGTCAAGATAACCACATCTTGCGAGTTCAGATAACCACCTCTTTCGAGTCCAGATAACCACCTCTATTTTTAAAAAGTGGTTTTTTTTGTTTTATTCAATTTTCAGTAAAATTTCTAGTAAAATTTTATGTTAAAAGCAGTAAAATTTCTAGTGAATTAGAGGTGTTATGGAAGTATGAGGTTTTATGTTAAAAGCAGAGAGTTTGTGCTGCTACCTTGTAGTGCTTGGGTGGTTGAGGACTTGATCCCAAGTAAGTTTTTTAAACAAAAATATGCCCAGATAACCACATCTTATGAGTGCAGATAACCACCTCTTACGAGTCAAGATAACCACATCTGATCCTAAGTAGGTTTTTTTTAAAAAATGACACAGTTCAGATAACCACATCTGCGCCGGTCAATTTTCCGGCGAAGTCCAATTTTCCGGCAACTTTTCCGGCGCCGGTAGAATTTTCCGGCGAACTTTCCGGCACCGGCAGACTTTCCGGCGCCGGTAACTTTTTCGGCGAAGGTATATTATGTATTAAATTTAATGTAAGGGTACATTTGTCTAGTAAAAAAATAGAATGGACCTAAGAGCATTTAAAAAGTGATTTGGTGGACTAGAGGTGTTATGAAAACATTAGGTGGACTAGAGGGCTTATAAAAAGCTATAATGGATCCTATAACAATTCTTTATTTTAAGTTTCCTCTTTATTTCAATCAATCTCAAAAAAGAAAAGAAAATTGCAGAAAGGATTAAATTGTCTCACATGAATCATTTAAAGTTTCACATTGTACGGTGCACGTGACATGGTAAAATATGACAGTATCACTATTATCGGTCTTAATGTGTAAAATACTTCTCCACACTCCTACCACGCACAATTATAATTTGTGTAAAATACTTTTCCACACTCCTACTATGCACAATTATAATTTATACTTCTTCCAAAAGTATCAAAATAGTTTTGATGGGCACTGGGTTTAAGCGAAAGATGTAACATTGATATGTAGGAAGTGAAGCTGTAACGCCCACCGGCCCCGCACCTTGATTTGATCAACAAGCCACACTACATGGCCCTAGTAGTCTCTTACGTGCTTTGTTATATCCCAAGATCACCCATGTAGCCTTCCAATGTGGGATTAAACAATCTCTACCCCAAATCTTGGGTATTACAGGAGGCACTAAATAAGGGGCAAGTTTGTTAGAAGAGACTAATAGTGAAAGCTAGAAGATATTCCATAAAATAAACTGAAAAATATAAGGGGACCGACCGTGGTGTACCGACCACGTATCGACGGCGTCGCCGACGCCGTTTTGGGTCCCAACCGGTCGATCCGAGCTGTTCATCCTTCTCAAAATAAAATTCCGAGTGGGCAATTTTGGATGAAATGGGGGTGATTTTGGATCGAGCTCATACAGCCGTCCGATTGCCTCGTTTCCCGCATAGGCCCACTCGGAATTTGATTTTGAGAAGGATGAACGGCTCGGATCGACTGGTTGGGACCCACAACGGCGTTGGCGATGCCGTCGGTACGTGGTCGGTGCACCACGGTCGGTGCATATAGAACGGTTCAAATAAACTATCCATTGGATTAATAGTGATCGGGTATTAATATTACTCTCCCATAGCATTTTATATCGGAGACGTAGTAAAACTATATGTACAATGTGTGCTTTAACTGTGCCAAAACAATAAACAAAATGCCATATATATATAATGTAACACTATGAACAGATAATGAACAGATTAATTGTTACATTAAGGGAAAAAGATAATGAACAGATTATTTAGGTGCAACTCTTTGGCTAGTTCAATGGCCTCGATGTCATCCATACCAGATACAGTAAACGAAGAAGAACATGAATATCAAGATTTAAGTACAGATTTAGGAAATTGGGATATACCAAAAGTACCAGTTAAAGAAATTTACAAAACTAGTTTTTTAGAAGATAAATTTAAAACTGATCAAGTAGCAAAAACTGTAGAACAAGTTTATGCAATCACAAAGCAACAAGAACGATGTACACTTCTTAGTAAAGAGTCAGTCAAGAAACACCTTGATAGAGGTTATAATTTTATTCATGTAGGTTTAGTACAAGTAGCGGTTAAGCCACTCACAAGAAAAGGATTAAATTCCTCAATTTTATTATCTTTAAGAGATAGTAGATTTACAGTATTTAGTGATAGTTTATTAGGATTAATGGAATCTAGTTTACACAATGGTCCAGTATATTTTAATTGTTATCTAGATTTACCACTTAGTTTAAGAGACAAAAATATTCTGAAAACTTTAACTTTAAATATTCAAATTGCTGGAGCAATAACAAATATGCTTGAGGGAAGTCACTCAATTGCTTTAATTTATCGTGTTTACTATAAATGTATGAAGACTAATTTAAATATCCATGCTTTAGTTAAAAGTCCTAAAGATAAAACCGTATTAATCCAAAGTAGTACTAGTAATGCAAATATTCAAGTACCAAAAACAATCCAATGGAATAATATCCAATTACCCGAAAGTTGGATTAGTGAAAATGAAAGCTATCCACAATCAGTACAAAATGATACAGTAGATTTAGAATATATTCAACAATACTTAGATGGAACTGTTAGGATTAGTTTTGATCGACAACGAGTAAATACTCCTCTTAAGATTAGAGAAGTTAGTAGATCAAATAGCACAACTAGTATACCTAGATATGATAAGAATCTGTTAGAACCCCAAGTTAAGTTAAAGGGTGTAGAAACAACCTCCCAAGTTAGCAAACCATATTATATACCTCAACCCCAATTTGGAGAAGAAGTATCCCCATCATCTCCAAATCAAACTGATTTCGAAGATGAAGTAACCCCCCAAAAAATAGACAAAAGTTTGTTAACAATAAGTAAAATATTTGAAATAGATGTAGACAAATTACTAGAAGAATTTAAGTCAAGTAAAAATAAGGAAAGACGAAGAGAATTTCGCAAAAAATACACCCATAGTGAAAAGGATGATATTGTAAAAAAATGGAGAAAATTTATGGAAGATACTAAAACAGAAGTCTATATTTTAGATTATGTAGAAAAATATTACAACCAAGTTAGCACTATTACAAAAACAAAATGGAGAAAACCAGACAACACAGTAATATCCTCTAGTCACCCTCCATTAGAAACACTTCTCATTGATTTCAAAGGATCATTAATAAGGGCATCTCCATTCAAGTTAACAAGCGAACAACAACCTGAATTTAAAAAAGTAATTGAACAAAATAATTACACCAACCAGTGTCTTAAAACTATAAGTCAACAACTAGATAAAATAGAAATTAAATTAGATGAAAGTCCCTTTTGTAGCACTTCCTCTCCCATAGAAGCTTTAGACAAACCTCTAGTAAGTCTCCCTGAAAAAGAATTAAGCCAATCAACACTACAAAAACCCAAAGTCAACATATTGACCAAATAGAACAATTAATAGCCAATTTAGCTATAAAAAAAGATCCAACATCATCTCTAGTTATCAAAAATGAACCAAACCAACTCACAACTATTACAAAAGAACAAAACCTAGAAATAAGTAGTCAAAATTCCAGCACTTCCTCAGATGACGAAATTAATCACCTAGTAAATCAATTTTCTAGTCAAGATATTAATCGTATTTATAATCCTAAAATAAATATGGCAAATCCAACAAGTCTTACAAAAAATTGGTATTCTAGACCAACACCTCCTGATCTTCAGTATGAAGAAAAGAATTTAGATAATCAATTCTCTGTTTCTTCAAATAAGTTATATGAGTGGAATATTGATGGTTTAAGTGAACATCAAATCTTAGAAAAGTTAAATCATCCCAACAATAACACAAATCAAAACCATCACAAAATACAACGAATGGATCTCATGCAAAAATGGACAGTTAACGTAAGATTAGTAGTAAATGATTACGAAATAGAAACACCTGCTCTTGTTGATACTGGAGCTGATTTAAATTGTATCCAAGAAGGATTAATACCCACAAAATATTACCATAAAACAACTGAACAGTTAAGTTCGGCTAATGGTAGTAAAATGAACATCAATTACAAATTACCCAAAGTCCATGTAGGTCAAAACAATGTCTGTTTTAAAACTTCATTTGTCTTAATCAACAATTTAACTGATAAAGTAATTTTAGGAATACCATTTATTTGCTTACTCTACCCATTCTCAACTAGTAGTAAAGGAATCAGTACAAAACTATTAGGACAAAAGGTACTCTTTAAGTTTTTAGAACCACCAGAACACCAAGAATTAAGACAGTTAAAAAATTATTTTGAATTACAAACTATTAATAGGATAAGTCAAAAAACTAAACATTTAAAATATCTCCAAGAAGAAATCAGATATAAAAGAATCGAAGATCAATTAACTAATCAAACATTAATCCAAAAAATAGAAGATTTTAAAATTAGATTAGAAAAAGAAGTCTGTTCCAACTTACCTAGCGCATTTTGGCATAGGAAAAAACATATAGTAACATTACCATATATAAAAGATTATAGTGAAAGACAAATACCAACAAAATCTAGACCTATCCAAATGAATCCAGAAGTAATGGAAACTTGTAAAAAAGAAATTCAAAATTTACTTGATAATAACATAATTAGGAAAAGTAAATCCCCCTGGTCATGTCCTGCCTTTTATGTTAACAAAAATGCTGAAATAGAAAGAGGTGTACCCAGACTAGTAATTAATTATAAACCATTAAATACAGTTCTAGAATGGATTAGATATCCAATTCCAAATAAGAAAGATTTAATTAATAGATTAAGTGAAGCAGTGATATTTTCAAAATTTGATTTAAAAAGTGGATTCTGGCAAATTCAACTCCACCCAAATGATAGATATAAAACTGCATTCACTACCCCATTTGGACATTATGAATGGAATGTAATGCCCTTTGGTCTAAAAAATGCCCCTAGTGAATTTCAAAATATCATGAATGAAATATTCAACCCCTTCAGTCATTTTATTATAGTCTATATAGATGATGTTCTTATATTCTCAAAATCAATTGATGAACATTGGAAACACTTATAATCCTTTTTAGATATTATAAAACATAATGGCTTAGTAATTTCTGCCCCCAAAATTAAATTATTTCAGACAAAAATTAGGTTTTTAGGATATGACATTTATCAAGCAACCATAGTACCAATTAGTAGAGCAATTCAATTTGCAGACAAATTTCCTGATGAAATTATAGATAAAAACCAATTACAAAGATTCTTAGGATCACTAAATTACATAGCAGAATTCTATAAAAATCTTAGAAAAATATGTCAACCCTTATTTGAGCGATTAAGAGATAATCCTCCTCCTTGGTCACCCATCCATACTTCTATTGTTGTCGAAGTAAAAAAATATGTCAAGATATTACCTTGCCTTGGTATCCCCACAGTCAATTAGTTCAAAATTATTCAAACAGATGCCTCTGACATTGGTTATGGCGGCATTCTCCTTCAAAAAGTCAGTTCAGTTTCTCCAGAACAAATTGTTCGATTTCATTCTGGTCTCTGGAATAAAGCACAAAGTAATTATAGTACTATTAAGAAAGAAATTTTAGCAATAGTATTATGTATTTCTAAATTCCAAGATGATATACTTAACCAAAAGTTCTTAGTCCGAGTAGATTGCAAAAGTGCTAAATATGTTTTAGAAAAAGATGTCCAAAATATTGCTGGTAAACAAATATTTGCTAGATGGCAATCAATTTTAAGTATTTTCGATTTTGATATTGAATATATTAAAGGAGATCAGAACTCCATTCCTGATTTTCTTACTAGAGAATTCTTGTTTAGTAAACAATAAATATTTTAGCTAAATATTTTGGCAATATTCAGTAAAATGGCCGAAAAGAATAAAAAGCAAGGAAACAGCCCCAGCATCCAGCACCTCCTCCATCACAAGCTACAAGTAATCAACTCGTCACTACATCTGCTGCTTCTCCTGTTGAGCTCATTAACAGGTACCAAGTTCTTGGACAAATTCCAAAAATTGCATACAATTCAGCTCTAGCATATCCGCAAGTTAGTCAAAATTATGCCCCTACAAACCAAATTTCCAAAACCAATGTCCAAAATCCCATTGTCCAAGCCCCACAAACCAAAACAATTTATCCAACAAAGTCAATATAATCTACATTCCCAAATCCCAAACCACTAGATTATTTTACATCGAACCTTCTCTCATTCGAATCACCAACCCCATAACTCTAGCACAAACCTATTTTCCCCCAGAATGGCATTTTATTCCTCATCACCCAGAGAAATCAATAGTCTACTATAAAGATATTCTTGATCAAACCCAGTCAGCCATTTTCAAGCCGATCCAAGACAAAAGTAACCCCCAGATAATTATCTACCATTCTCTTTATATCCACCATATCATTAATTTAGATGAATGGGGACCTGCTTCTTCACTACGAACCCTACCTGGTCACAATATTCCCTACAATTATTACGATTATATTGAAGCTTGGTCCAAAGCTCTTCTTCATGAAAATGAAAAATACAGTCATTCATGGTTTCTCCAGTTTGATCAATATTTCAATTCAGCCTTTCCCACATGGTTTCTTCGTTGGTGGGAACATTATGGTGCAACTCCTGATATCATTCCCATTGAACTTTTAGACCAAGTAACTTATTTTTCTTCAAAACGAAAATCAAATAAACATGATAGCCAGTTCCCAGATCTCCTGTTATTTATGGCCAAATACAAAGTTCCCTGGATCTTTAGATGGAAATTTTGCATTATCAACAGCACAGTCAATCGACAATTTCTAGTCAAATGGTGGGACAAGTTTCTTCATCAAAGAATCATCAACCAAGTCAAAGAAGAATTCCCAGTCAAAGTCCCAACTCCAGTCAAAGTCCCAACTCCAGTTATTCAATCCCAGTCATGTTCTCCATCACAGTCAACATATCCTACTATCAGGCTCGGCAGTCCAACAGCAAGCTCTTCAAGCAAAGCAAAAGTAAAACCCCAGCCACAAAGCTCTGACCTAAACAAAATGGCTCAACAAATTTTGACATAAGCAAGTCAATCTCCAGAATGTAACACTGAGTTAGTCAAAATAGCACTACAATTAATGGCCCAAGCTAGTCAACAAGAAGAAGATGCATCCTCTGAAAAATCATCCACATCCCAGCCGGATCCATTTAGCTCTCTGTTCCAAGATGCTCAAGACCGGTATGAATTATGAGTATGAATTATGAAAGCAGCATTTCAAGCCGAAAGTGTTTGGCACTCATTGCAAACATTTTCCTAGTCAACAAAAGACAGTTGCAAGTAAGATTTCCCCAAGATAAAGTAATAACCACACGCAAGTACTCCATCCACCAAAAGAGCAAGTCACATGCAAGTTATCAACCGAAAGCAAAGACAAGTTCTCCCTCAGCCGAAAGTAAAGACAACATTATTCTCCTCTCAACCGAAAGTGAAGACAGCATGTTTTATTCACCGAAAGTTGAAGAAAAAGTCACCAATTTAGTCAAAAGTAAATTATTGTAGAATAGCGGAGTCAATTATTGTAATTTCAGGACCTTATTCTATAAAAGGATCCTTTTAGTTAGGTAGTGGTAGGCTAAATTTGAGATACAATTTCTCAAGTTGTTAAACCCTCCTCCCTTCCATTTCGTGTAAGCTCTTCACGAGCAAAACCAATTCCACCACTTGTAAATTACCATCCAAGTTCAAGTCACCAACCATGTACTCCCCCAGTTATTGAGTAATCAATTGAAGTAAGTTTCCAAGTAATTACTTTGTTTATACTTACATAATTCTACTTTGATTTTACTGTGATTTACATACCGACTTCATGTCTGGTTTAGATTATATATACCGACTTCTATGTTTGGTTTAAGATAGTTATCTATTTCAAGTAATTTAATTTGTGCTTTACTCTGATCATGTACTTCTACTGTGTCTATGCTTCCGCCCCCTCCATGGTATCACTGAGTTTGTTCAAGAATAGTAGGTTTATATAACTGATTATTTAATGTAACACTGAGTTATTCATGTAGGTTTAGTACAAGTAGCGGTTAAGCCACTCACAAGAAAAGGATTAAATTCCTCAATTTTATTATCTTTAAGAGATAGTAGATTTACAGTATTTAGTGATAGTTTATTAGGATTAATGGAATCTAGTTTACACAATGGTCCAGTATATTTTAATTGTTATCCAGATTTACCACTTAGTTTAAGAGACAAAAATATTCTGAAAACTTTAACTTTAAATATTCAAACTGCTGGAGCAATAACAAATATGCTTGAGGGAAGTCACTCAATTGCTTTAATTTATCGTGTTTACTATAAATGTATGAAGACTAATTTAAATATCCATGCTTTAGTTAAAAGTCCTAAAGATAAAACCGTATTAATCCAAAGTAGTACTAGTAATGCAAATATTCAAGTACCAAAAACAATCCAATGGAATGGTATCCAATTACCCGAAAGTTGGATTAGTGAAAATGAAAGCTATCCACAATCAGTACAAAATGATACAGTAGATTTAGATTATATTCAACAATACTTAGATGGAACTGTTAGGATTAGTTTTGATCGACAACGAGTAAATACTCCTCTTAAGATTAGAGAAGTTAGTAGATCAAATAGCACAACTAGTAAATTGGTTTCGTCATCTCAAATTTCCTCAGATGACGAAATTAATCACCTAGTAAATCAATTTTCTAGTCAAGAAATTAATCGTATTTATAATCCTAAAATAAATATGGCAAATCCAACAAGTCTTACAAAAAATTGGTATTCTAGACCAACACCTCCTAATCTTCAGTATGAAGAAAAGAATTTAGATAATCAATTCTCTGTTTCTTCAAATAAGTTATATGAGTGGAATATTGATGGTTTAAGTGAACATCAAATCTTAGAAAAGTTAAATCATATGGCAATGGTTGCCAACAGTTATTTAAGTAATTTTGACCACACTCAACCTGAAATTGTAGACTTACTAACTTCCGGCTTCACTGGAATGTTAAAATCTTGGTGGGACAAATATCTCACTTTTGAGTCTAGAGAAGAAATTAGAAATTCAATCCAAATAGATGAAATTGGTTGTCCAGTATTCAATGAAGATATTGGTATGGGCCAGCAAGATGGAATAAATACTTTAATATTTACTATAATTAGGCATTTTATAGGAACACCTAGTAACATTACTTCTAGAATCCATGATCAACTAAGTAATCTACACTGTCCAACTCTAAGTGATTTTAGATGGTATAAAGATGTCTTCACATCTAGAGTTATGCTCTGAGATGATTGTACTAAATCATTTTGGAAAGAAAAATTTATTAATGGTCTCCCTAATTTGTTTGCTCATAAAATTAGAGATGTTCTTAGTCAACCAACAGGAGTAATAGAATATGATAAATTAACATATGGAGATATTATTAGTACAATCCAAAAAGAAGGATTACGAATGTGCATAGATATGAAAATTAGTAAACAAGCCCAAAAAGATAAAGATAAAGCCAAATATGAGTTAGGAAATTTTTGTGAACAATATGGTCTACCACCAGTAGCACCATCTAGAAGAAAAAACAAACAAGATAAAGAAAATAACAAAGATACCAAAATTCATAAAAAAAAGTAAACAAAAACCTTCTAATGATAAATATTATGAAAAACCTAAAAACAAACAAAATAAAAATCCTACCAAAAACAAAATTGATAAAAGTAATATTACCTGTCATAATTGTGGCCAAAAAGGACATTACAAAAATGAATGTAAAGTAAAAGAGAAAATTAGCCAATTAAAAATATCTGATACAGATAAAAAACACATCTTAGAAATTTTCAAATTAGAAAATTTAAATTTCTCAGAAGATAATAATAGTAATTCTTCAGAATACCATTCCCTTAGTGATGATTCGAGTGAAACCAAAGTAGAATTTGGATGTACTGGTACTTGTTGTAAACAACTTAATGTCATATCAAAAGAATTACCAGAAGAAGATTTACTAATAGATCTCATTAGTAAAATAGAAGACTCTTAATTAAAACAACAATATGTTAAAAAACTTAAACAATTATTAGTACAACAAAGTAAAAAACCCCAAAATAGTAAACCAATAGTAAGCCTAAATAATACTATAGAACGATTCAATAAAAAACAAAAAGAATTAACTTTACAAGATTTAAGTTTAGAAATAAGTTTACTTAAACAAGACATTGTAAAATTAAAAGAAAGTAATAAAAAATTAAAAGATAATTTAGCAATGTTACAATTAAAAGTAAAGTTCCAAAAAGTAGAGGATGAAGTCAATCATAGTCAATCTTCTGATGAATCCCCTGAGTCACCTTCCACAAAGTTACAAAATTACTTTACTAATACTAACTTAGATGAAAACATTGACAATAATAGATTAAATCTCATAAACCACATAAATATTAAAAATGGCATGCTAGAATTAGATTGATAATTGATGATTTTGAAATACAAGTTACTGCTCTCCTTGATACTGGAGCAGATTTAAATTGTATCCAAGAAAATTTAATACCAAAGAAATATTATCGGAAAACAATTGAGCAGCTAAGTTCAGCAAATGGTAGTAGAATGAGTATTAAGTATGAAGTACCAAATGTTCAGGTCTATCAGGATCAAGTTTACTTTAAAACTTCATTTGTTCTAGTAAAAAATTTAAGTGACAAAGTAATTCTAGGAGTACCTTTTATCTGCCTCCTATATCCTTTTACTACTGATAATAACGGCATCACTACAGTATCATTAGATCAAAAAATTACTTTCAAATTTTTAGTAAAACCAGAGCAATATGAACTACAGCAGTTAAAACATTGTTCAATTTTTTCTTAATTTTCATCTAACATTTTCGTTGAATTTTCAGATGTATTCAAAGTAGCACAAAAAACATTTTGGATGGATCACTCTCCCAGTGATTCCTGAAGGATCTCGTAACAAATTTAGAAAGCTCCATTATTTACAAAGCATTGACGAAACCCAACAATGTCTCTTAGACAACATCTGGAGTACAAGTGGGGATAGTCAACAATTTTTAGCCAGCATAAATGCCCTAAGCATTTACTTTCAAGAGCAGAATTTCCAACAAGCCAAGAACTGGTTTCTTTCCAATTCTTCAGATGGAGTTTCTCCAAACCCATCTTTAGCGAGCAGTTCTAACACTGATTCATCTACTGGGAATTGCAGAACAATACCCCCTAGATGTTATCAAATTTTGAATGACAGGTGTCACCAGCTCAAAGAACAAGTCAACTCTCTTCGCCAACAACTGCAAACAGCAAAGAGTAAAACCTCTGTTGTCCCACTGACAATAGTAGAGAATGTGCAGTCATCCCCACTGGATGATGGTGAAAGTGTGTGTGTATCTTTCCAAGAAAAAGCAAGTAAAATTTTAGCTTTACCAAAAACATTGTCTCTACTCCCTACAACTCTTCCCCCAGAAATTACCACTGATATCCAACATAAAGCCAAACAAGCAGGCCATTATTTCCAAGAATTCCTATTTGAAACCCTAGTCAAAATTGCCAGTCAAACTACAGTCAATTACCCTGAAATCGTCCCCGGATTATCATTCATTTGGGATACCCTTTACTACAAAAATCCAGATAGAGTAGAATGTCCAAAAATAGACCCCCTTTGCAAAGAAATCCCCTTAGAACGGATGGATTGCAAATGCAATTTAATTTATAGTATCCCCTTAGCATGTATAGATATGTCAAAATTTATAGATCTTTCTTTAACCTACCAAGGTAAAGAAATCCAAGTTACTCCCATGACCTTACTTGACCATGGTTTCCTTCGACAGTTAATTTTTACTTCCCCAGAACAAACTGATAGAGTCACCAGAAAAATAGCCATTTGTGTTAACAATATTTTTGCCTCACCAAAATACGATGCAGTCAAATGTCAAGTACTGATCAGAAGTAAAATGCCCGAATGGACATCTTTTGGGACAATTATTTCTGCTCAACATATTATGCATATTACAGCTAATTGGCCGTTCAATAGGAACCAACCACCAATCTTTCTAATGGGTTGTGAATTTCCTCCTTGGATTTGTTCAAAGTCAATCAGAAGTCAAATCAGGCACCACATTGCTTAGGAAGTTGCAAGTAATCTTGGAGATGCGGATGAAAATATTTATAGTCTCTACAGCTACAAGTTATTCAGTGAAGATCCAATTCAGAAAATTCGAACTATTGATTATTTAGGAGAAGTACCATTTCTCTATCATACCAGATATAAGAAATTGGTTGAATACTACCACAGTTATTTAGAAGTTCATGATGTATCGGATTCAGACATAAATTTTACCCAAGACAATAATGATGGGCGAGATTTATGGAATGATGAGGATACTGACCATGACTTTTGGGATGATCTGTCCCCTGAAGAGTTAGAGAATATGGACAACATAATGGAATTTTGAAAGTTGTTGTCACAAGCATTTTCCAAGTCAAGAAGTATGATAACTCCACCGAAAGCCAAGTAAAAGTTGTTGTCACAAGCATTTTCCTAGTCAAGAAGTATGATAACTCCACTGAAAGCCAAGTAAAAGTAGCTCCTACATGCAAGTTATCAGCCGAAAGCAAAGACAAGTTCTCCCTCAGCCGAAAGTGAAGACAACATTATTTCACCACAAGCTGAAACATTCTCCTCTCAACCAAAAGTGAAGACAGCATCATTTATTCACCGAAAGTTGAAGAAAAGTAAATTTTAATTAGGAAATTATTGTAATTTTTCAGGACCTTATTCTATAAAAGGATCCTTTTAGTTAGGTAGTGGTAGGCTAAATTTGAGATACAATTTCTCAAGTTGTTAAACCCTCCTCCCTTCCATTTCGTGTAAGCTCTTCACGAGCAAAACCAATTCCACCACTTGTAAATTACCATCCAAGTTCAAGTCACCAACCATGTACTCCCCCAGTTATTGAGTAATCAATTGAAGTAAGTTTCCAAGTAATTACTTTGTTTATACTTACATAATTCTACTTTGATTTTACTGTGATTTACATACCGACTTCATGTCTGGTTTAGATTATATATACCGACTTCTATGTCTAGTTTAAGATAGTTATCTATTTCAAGTAATTTAATTTGTGCTTTACTCTGATCATGTACTTCTACTGTGTCTATGCTTCCGCCCCCTCCATGGTATCATATATATATAGAGAGAGAGGAGTTATCTAGTCCGGGAATCCCGGATCCGGAATTCCACCTTCCCGATATTTTTTTTTATGATCTGAACCGTCCAATGTGTTTAAAACGTTATCTATTTCAAGTAATTTAATTCGTGCTTTACTCTGATCATGTACTTCTACTGTGTCTATGCTTCCGCCCCCTCCATGGTATCATATATATATATAGAGAGAGGAGTTATCTAGTCCGGGAATCCCGGATCCGGAATTCCACCTTCCCGATATTTTTTTTTATGATCCGAACCGTCCAATGTGTTTAAAACGTGTTTTTAAGGGTCCCCACGAGAAATCATCCAAAAAGAATACCGGGAGGAGGGGCTTGATCCAGACAGTTTTTCACAAAACTGTATATGTACAGTTTTTGTGAAAAACTGCTTGGATTAAGGTCTTCCCGGTAACTTTTTTTGATGATTTCTGGCGAGGATCCTTAAAAACACGTTTTAAACACATTGGACGATTCGGATCATGCAAATTCAGCTTTTAAAACCTCCAAAACACCCAAAAACCTTCAATCCGGGATCCTTGATAGGATCCGTGGCGTATATATGTGTGTGTGTGTAGTCCAATCTAAGTCATATATATTCAGTCATAGAAATAGGTTATATATGTGTGTGTGTAGTCCAATCTAAGTCATATATATTCAGTCATAGAAATAGGTTCTTAGTTAATAGAGAAAAGGCAATCCCAAAAGATTTACCACTAGTTCTTATGAATTGCAAAATTTTTATGGTATTTAGTTGGATTTTGATAGATAAAAACAAGTTGGATTTTTGCTTTACTAACGACAACTAATTATATAAAACAAAGTTTTTAAAAAAATAGCAATAAAGCCGATCAAATAGCCTTCACCTGTTTTGTGTTACCCATCTCTGTAGCTACTAAACTAAAAGCATAACATTAGCATATCCTCAACTCTTTCAAATAGAAGGTTGAGTGTTTAACCATTGCCTTGTATGAATCAATCAAGCCTTTTATTTTGTAAATTATATAGAGGTTAAATTCAATTTACGATCTGGTAGCGACGTAATGTAATTGTATTTGTGGTGCGAAAAGTAAACAATTAAAAACCTAAAAAAAAGTGGTTCTTGTTCATGTTGTGCTAAACATTTGAATGTCATCCATTTGAAATGGCAATGAACTAGTAAACATAAAACTCACTATCATAACATTAATTCGGCGTTCAGGAATTGAAGACAAGCGAAAAGTCTAGGAACAATTACATCAACCATGTGATACTGAAATCTGAAATAAACATAGTTATGACTCCTGGCACACCACCTTCCCTCTTTCCGGTTTACTCACTACTAGGATGCCTTTTTTAAAGAAATTTGATTCTCCTTTCAATAGAAAAAATGGTTTAGGATATCACCGCATTTTAATATGCAGCATTCCATTTCTTACCAAAAAAATGAGGATAAAAGGATAATAATCTGTTATATATAGTAGTAGTTTTATTGTCCTCAATATTTTCCTTCCCAGACACCCATTAATGGGTACCAACTCGGCGTTGATTTATTTATATATAGTAGTAGTTTTATGGTTTTAATCTTTTGAAGATACAGATATGCATATTAATTGAAATTTGAAAAAAGTCAAAACAAGCATTTATTCAATTAGATACATTCTAAAACAAATTTATAAATGCAATTAATTTGTCCAATTAATCCTCATTCCCAATACAACGTTACACCTCACTATCCCTCTATATAAAGGCCATGGGGATAAGAGATAAGAACCATTAATACATACCTTTCCATCCCTAAATTATCCTTCAGCAATGACCAGAATGAAAGTGAAGCTTGCATACATCGCAAACAATAGTGTAAGGAAAGCCACCTTCAAACGAAGAAAGAAAGGATTACTGAAGAAGACAGAGGAGCTTAGAATCCTATGCGGAGTTGATGCGTGTGGAATCATTTTCCACCCCTATGATCCTGAGCCAGAAGTTTTCCCTTCACACATAGAAGCTCAAAGAATCATATCCCAGCTTAGGAATAAGTCTGAGTTAGAGCAACATAGAAGAATGGTAAGTCAGAAAGATTTCATTACGCAACGGGTCACTAGTGTAAACGGGCAAATAGTTAAACAACAGAAGGAAGTTCGGCACAAGGAGATGACTCGTATCATGTTTCAGTGCTTGAATGGCGAAGGATTCTTGCATTTGAACATGGTTGATCTGAAGGATTTAAATTCCTTGGTGGGACAATACATTATTGATATTGACAGGAGAATTGATTTTCTTGAAAAAAACCATTGAGTAATTTTGAAAGAGGAGAGGTGGATTTCTAGGAGTCGGAGTTATGCTTGTTTCAAATTTCAGTGTCACATGGTAGATGTAGTTGTTTCGAGACTTTAATTTCTCGGGTCTTGCTGCATTAAAAACAGTTTGTCGTTATTGTTGTTATTTTGTGCTTTGTTGTTATTTACTGATTGCCACAGAAATGCTATAATAGTGAGTTCTTTTTGCTTTACTTCCTCATTGCCATTTCAAATGGATGATATTCAAATGTTCAGTACATGCACGAAAACCTCTTCTTTTTTTTTATTTTTTTTTTATAGTTTATTTCTCTCTTCAGAAACGTAATTGCAACTGGATTTTTACCAGATCTTACATGAATTAATATCTATATAATCTACCACATAAAAAGCTTGAGTTGGCATAAGCTATTTTTTTTAACTACAATTATGTTTTAACAATTTCTCCAAACACAACGATATATAACTTGAAATTTGAAAAAAAATCCTATTAGTTAGGGATCAATCTATTTACCTATTTATCTCGATTTCCCTATGTTGCGATAAGAAAGTACCTTCTTGAAATCTATTTTACTTATTTTATTTTTTCCCTTTCAATTGCTGTGGATAAAACATGTTGATGCTAGTAAAAGAAAGTATTTGTGGGAGAGGATCCTAGTGCAAAACTAAATGGTTGAGCAGAACAAAATTTTGCTTTCAATAGGAGTTGAATTTTATTCCTAACCAACCTCAACAGACTCCCCAACTTGCCTTTTTGCCGAATCAGATGGGTTTGGTGGTATCTTTGCATCCATTTTCTATACCAAAGCCGACCACTTGTCTCTAATTCTTGGATTTTTTTTTTAATTGTGTTGGCTCCAATCAGATTTAATGGACCCTTAATTCCGCAAGGTTCACTTGGACTTTTGCTTTTCAATACAAAATTTGGCCCAATTTGACTAGTGATCGGCTCAAATTAAAACTCGTTTGGCATCCCCTATTAACTAAGCCAAGCTTAAAAAAGCTCATTATCAAGACTTCAAATTAAGCTCAAACAATCCGATTATATTTTCGTATAAATTGTACTTAGAAACGTGATAGACTATAATTTCGTATAAAACCTGGTGACGTTTCAACTAATAATCACTGCACATCCGATCTAATTCTTTATATCTGAATTTGTTCAATTTGACACGATTAATGACTTGTTGTTCAAATTATTAGGGGTGGTGCGAAAATATATAGCGACGTGGAACAACTTACCATATCGACAGATACCTAGAATTGGATTTGGAAATTTAAAGTTCCCTCGAAGCTGAAAGGTTTCCTTTGGATGTGTATGCATGATAAATTGCTAATGAATCAGCGTAGATTGCTTAGAGGTTTATCTTGTAATAACCCGAAATTTAGTAAATAAAAATTTCGATTTATTAATTTGAATATTTAATTTTTAATATCATTAATTAAAATAATTTATTATTTAGTTTAAATAATTCGAATAAAAATTCATTTAATTCGTTTTATTAATTTTTTGCGCCGTAAATCAACGCGTGCACACCGGGTACTACACCATACTGCGTCCGAAAAGTCCTACAAATCCCCCAACTCCTATTTTGTCTCCTTATAGCTAGCACCACCCCATTTAATACCTAAATTAGACCTATTTTCCATTTTCGGAAAGCCTAATTAACCATGTGGCCAATTTTGACTTTGCTTCTAACTTCGACTTTACTTTTACTACTCCTAATTTGGATTTTAGTGAGTTAATGAGAGTGAGAGAGAGAGAGAGAGAGAGGGGTCGGTTTGGGGGAGGAAAGGGGAGAGAAATTGTTTCCCTTGCCATGTATCTGTACAAGCGTTCTCGCGCGTTTCGGCGCCGTTTTTCTTCTAAATTCATAAGCGTTATATTTTTGTATTCTCCTAAGGCTATCTAGGAAGTTCCTAATATACTTGTTTATTTTCTTAAAAAAAGTAATTATTTAATTATTTTTCGTGGTACACTAGTTTATATTTTTCGCGCACAAAACCAGCCTTATGGAGCATTTTTTATCCCAACAAAGGGGAACTTATCTCCCAATTAATGGGGGAACACTTTATATCCTATTATTGCTAGCCTTATAAGGCTATAAATAAATAGGGTTACTTTTACTATAAAGTGTGTGTGTATATATATATATATATATATATATATATATATATACCTGATTGGAACAAAATGGGTATTTTTTTGTGTTGCAAATTGTTTTGGGAAAATCCGAGCCGTCCAATGTGTTCAAAAGATGTTTTCCAAGATCCACGGGAGAAATCTTCAAAAAAAAATACCAGGAAGGGCTTGATCCAAGCAGTTTTTCGCAAAAACTGTATATTTACAGTTTTGCGAAAAACTGCTTGGATCAAGCCCTTCCCGGTATTTTTTTTTGAAGATTTCTCGCGTGGACCCTTGAAAACACCTTCTAAACACATTGGACGGCTCGGATCGTCAAAAAAATGCTTGGATCATGGAGGTCCGGAGGTCCGGATCTCGGATTAGAACCGCGTCCTATATATATATATATATATATATGGCAACTTTCTTATCCGGACTCCCGGATTTAAGGGAAAATGCAATTATTTCATTGTTAAAAATTGTTTTGGGAAAATCCGAACCGTCCAATGTGTTCAAAAAGTGTTTTCAAGAGGCTGCGCGAGAAATCTTCAAAAAAAAAATACTGGGAAGGGCTTGATCCAAGCAGTTTTTGCGAAAAACTGCTTGGATAAAGCCCTTCCCGGTATTTTTTTTTTTGTTGAAGATTTCCCGCGTGGACCTTTGAAAACACCTTCTGAACACATTGGACGGCTCGGATCGTCAAAAAAATGCTCGGATCATGGAGGTCCGAAAGTCCGGATCCCGGACTAGAAGGAGACTCTCTCTCTCTCTCTCTCTCTCTCTCTCTGTCTCTCTCTCTCTCTCTCTCTCTCTTATATAGGTAAAACTTCTAGTCCACACCTCCCGAAAATAAGAAAAAAATGATTTTTTTTTTGTGCTGCAAATTATTTTTGGAAAATCCGAGCCGTCCAATGTGTTCAGAAGGTGTTTCAAGGGTCCACGCGAAAAATCTTCAAAAAAAAATACCGGGAAGGGCTTCATCCAAGTAGTTTTTGCAAAAACTTTAAATATACAGTTTTTGCGAAAACTGCTTGGATCAAGCCCTTCCCGGTATTTTTTTTTGAAAATTTCTCGCGTGGACCCTTGAAAACACCTTTTGAACACATTAGACGGATCGGATCGTCAAAAAAATATTTGGATCATGGAGGTCCGGAAACGGGAATCCCATTTTAGAAGTATTCCCTGTATATATTTAACACTCTGTGGCTAGTTTCGTATGTATAACTAGTACCCAAAACTACCCAAATACGCCCAAACCTAACGAACCTAGACATTATATGTCGTTTCCTACGTATCTACAAACCCATACTTGGACCCCAAGGCTTTATGCCTAGTGAAAGTAACCTAGACATTATAGTCCAAAATAACTTTATGTAAAATAGTGTTTTTATGCCTTAAGGAGGCCGGCCAAAATGGGGAGGGAGGGAGCTTCGTGGTTTTCCTATAAATAGCTCCCCTCATTTGTTTCAATCTCACACCAAAAACCTTCCTCACCACCTTTGTAGTAAACTAGTTCTTCAAGAAGAAAAACCATGAGTTTTTCAAGTTCTTCTTGAAACTCAACCTTCTACCACCACACTCGACCACCCTTGACCACCCCTGGATCTTAGAAAGGTAGAATAAGCTAGCTAGAAAGCGTTCGAGCAACCGTTACTCCGCCGGAATCCAACTAGCTTATCGGCTTCCGACTAATCATCAGAATTAAGGTAGATACTTTATCTTAACCCTAGATTAGTATTTTCTAGTTCATTTTAAATATGTCGTTATTATGCTTAATCGTGCTTAAATATGATTAAACGAGATTATGTTGGATGATTAGCAATTTTATAAAAGATTAGACTTCGAAAATTTCACGTAGACATTACTATGCACGATTTGAGATTGATTTATCAAAATGCACTGTTATAATGCCCGAATGAAATTCGATGTTTCAAATTTACGCCGTTATAATGCCCGACTGATTTTAGAAAAGTAACTGACTGATCTTTTCTTAAAGCAACTTCGAAAATGTTTTGACTATACTTGGACTGTGAGATAACCCAAGCCTAACACCCTTGAGGGTCTGTCAAAAAAAGATGAGCCTCGCGCTGTCTAAGAAAGGAATGGTGACAATAACTGCATTCGTGCAACCATCTGGCCTGAGACTCTCCTGGTTATCTCATTTGTCTAAAGAAAGTCACCAATGAGATTTTATACCTAAAGTAACACGGTTATCGTGAAGTGATTTTAAACGGGGGATTTTTTTTTATGAAATTATGGTCTGTGCACGTTTCCTGAGACGGTACGACACAACACGTTTTTCGAGAAAATGAACGATTGTTTTCACAAGAAGAAATAAAGATGAGAATGAAAATGATGATGTGATAAAAATTGAGACGTTAATGCTGTTGGAGTCCCGCCTCAGTTTCCCGGGGTGAACTAGTGGTCGAAGCTCAATGGAACTATACGGTAGTGTTGTTTGGAGTCCCGCCTCAAATTCCGCGGGGAGAATTTGGTGGTCAAAGCTCACTCAGTACAACACGTAGTGAATGGACTTCATAAACAGACTGTTGAATTCAGTGATATGGGTAGCCAGGACTACTATCCTTTTTTTTTTTTTCTAAGCAAAAAAATTATTAATCTCTAAAAACGAATTACAAAGATTAAAGGGACTCAAGATTGAAAACGCCAAGTCACCGAAGGGGGAAAAAACAAGGAACAAGAAGGGTGGTAAGATACCAACCAAAACCTGAACCAAAATCTAGGAAAAAAACAAACCTGATACACCCCAAAAACTATAGCAAGAAAAGAAAACATCCTAAGAGCTCCTACCCCTAAGCCAACCAAAGCAAGCAAGGCCATAGCAACAAGAACAGCCAGATACACAAAAAAAACCCAAACGACGAAATCTCCAACAACCAAAAAACGGAAACAGCGCCAGAAAGCTCCCAACAATAGACAAGTGCCATGTCAAAATTCTATTGAAATGGAGGCATCTCCCTCCAATATCAAGAGCTTTAATTTCCTCTTTAATTTCTTGTTTTGAAATTTTGAATCCCTTCAATTTTAAAAGCTTTTTAATATTAAAACTCTCCCTTTCATGAAATTTTACACCAAAACAAACTCCCATCTTCATATTCTCCCGGGCGTCCTTGACTAAATCATCTTCATAGCCTCTATCCTACATCACCAAAATGTAAAGTTTTCGGATTGCACATCATTATGACTATGACACGAGACCTATTCTATTTGTGTTTGCAACCCAATAAGGAAAATGCTAACATATGCTATGTGGACTTACATTGAAGTTGAAAAAGTGTGTTAATATGTATGAAAAATGTATTCACTCGGTCCCAATTTTATGGTTTCTTTTGGGGATTACAACCTATTAGGGGAATGTAATAATTACACGTGTCATAATTTTTCTTCCCTTATTTATCTTTCGAGACATCACTATCACATATACTTACTTTCAAAAACCAAGGGTAAAAAGATAAATTCATCACTTTTTTCACATTAAAATCAAATTGGGATAATCATTTTGGGAAATGAAAAAGGGAAAAGGCTACAATACACACCCCTTATTTGGCACCCTTTATTTGGGTGTGTATCACACACCCCTATAAAAGTTACAATTTTTTTTTGTAAAAGTTACGATTTTTTGTACAAAAGTTACGAGATGCACCAAAATGTTACAAATCATAGAAAATGTTACGAATCATATTGCTGAAAAGTTACGAAAAATTAAAAAATGTTACGATTGCCGATGAGGTGGCACAATCTAGACCATACAATCGGTGCATATGGTACACCCAAATAAGGAGTGTATATTGTAGCCATTGGGACCATAAAACTGGGAAGGAGAGAGTATAAAAATAGGTATAAATGTATTGAAAAATATAAAAGATGCAGTGGAGTCGTCTTTTTTTTTTTTTTTTTGCCTATTGTGTGCCAGCAAGACGCAACAAATAATAAGTGTTAAGTACAAAAAGTCACGAATTCACATCCAACAACAGCAGGGCCTGCCGACCTCCCATCCGGCCATCCAAATGTGTTTTGGATGGCCCATTTGAATTATCGGGTTGAAATACTCAAAACCAAAACACCCTTCAGCACCCCAAGGGCGGAGCTACCCTTTGTGTAGGGTGGGTTTTAGCCCAAGGTAGAGTAAAAAAAGACTAAAAATTTACATGTAAAATTTTTGTTCAATAAAAAATTAATATGGGTTAGCCCATATAAAAAAAAATTATATGAATTAGCCCGGGGCAAATTAGATTCCTGGCTCCGCCATTGCTGCACCCTCTCAATATTTCAACCCGATAATTTAACCCCTCAAATTTGGGCCGTCCGAAGCACGTTTGGATGGCTAGAGGTCGGCAGGCCCTGCGGACCCCCTTCGGCAGTAAGGTTCCCGGGTCCCAAATACACAAACACTTACATAAACATGTGGTGCTCACACACACTACCAGTGTGTGTGGTCCACAAATTAATATAATGTCGGGGTGTTAAACAAACTAGTAGACGCTTGTTAAAGCTTGGAAAAGTCTTTGGTTTTTTTGTATTATATAAATGATGGTTTATTAATTATGGAGACACGTTGATGGTGAAAAGCTTTTTGTTGGAATATTTTTGTGAATGATGTGAGAATAAATAATATTCTAAGGTACATATGATGTTACATATTTATAAATAGTCTTTTTTATTCATATGAGGAAATAATTAATATTTTTTAACACGTATCCCCAACGTGTCGTGTCCTTCATTTTTTTGAGATTTACGTGTCAAAGTGTCGGTGTCGTGTTGTGTTTCCGTGTCGGTGCTACATAGGATAAACTACTTTTCCTAGTCTAGGTGTAGTGCTGTTTCAGGAGAATTGTGATTATATCTAAGAGCTCTCAGGCTCTATTTTGCTCAAGTAGATGCTTTTACTAACCTTATGCTTTGCACGAGAACTGCAGGAGTTCTGATTTACAAGGCATAATGGCTGATGACTATCAGCACCCAACTGTCATTCAGAAGGTAGCTGGCCAGCTACATCTGAGTTCCAATGCTCAAATGCGCTATGGGAGCTATCAGAAGCCTACTCTTTACCAGAGACAGTTCGTGTATGGGAATTACTCAAATGCTGCGCTTCAGTATCCCAGGACCCAAACGTGTGAAGCTACAAATGACTTGTCGTTGGTCGCTGCAAATGCTTCGCCTGTGTTTGTCCGAGCTCCCTCTGAGAAAGGCCCGGCTGCCTTTGCCATTGATTTTCTTATGGGTGGAGTTTCAGCTGTTGTGTCCAAAACTGTGGCCGCTCCGATTGAGCGTGTGAAGCTTTTGATCCAAAACCAGGATGAGATGATTAAATCTGGTCGACTTTCTGAGCCCTACGAGGGTATTGGAGATTGCTTCGGGCGAACAATTAAAGAGGAAGGGTTTGGATCATTGTGGAGAGGGAACATGGCTACTGTCATCCGTTATTTCCCCACTCAGGTCGGTTTTTCTCCATTTTTGGTCTCTCAATTATAGCTACTAGCCATAACGAGCATGCAGAATCATAACTTTTATTGGAAAAAATTCTATGGCTTGAGA
Source organism: Vaccinium darrowii (assembly GCA_020921065.1). Taxonomy (NCBI): domain Eukaryota; kingdom Viridiplantae; phylum Streptophyta; class Magnoliopsida; order Ericales; family Ericaceae; genus Vaccinium; species Vaccinium darrowii. The sequence continues at coordinate 6,384,408 of CM037156.1, forward strand.
ACGTCGGCAAAGATATAGATGTATTAACTTTTTTGTTGTCTGTAATGTTGTTTGGCAGTCAGGTTATATTAGGAAACTGAAATGTCTGTCTGGCTTCACCAAAATTGGTGTTTCTTTACTATAATACACTCCTATATATAGATGTCAGTGTAGATGTACACCAGTGATCAGATGCGCGACGGACTACCTGCTTATTACTCTCTGAAATTTTCCACAGGCCCTGAACTTTGCGTTCAAGGATTACTTTAAGAGGCTTTTCAACTTCAAGAAAGACCGCGATGGCTACTGGAAATGGTTTGCTGGTAACCTGACATCCGGTGGTGCTGCTGGTGCTTCATCCCTTTTCTTTGTGTATTCCCTTGATTATGCCAGAACCCGTCTTGCTAATGATGCCAAGGCCGCCAAGAAAGGAGGAGAGCGGCAGTTCAATGGCTTGATTGATGTCTACAAGAAGACAATTGCATCAGATGGTATTGCTGGTCTTTACCGTGGTTTCAACATTTCATGCGTCGGTATCATCGTGTATCGTGGACTGTACTTTGGACTGTATGATTCTATTAAGCCCGTGGTCCTCACTGGTAAATTGCAGGTTAGTAAATCATTATGTGGCTTCATCTTGCTTTATAAATTATATCTTCATACGGAATTCTGCTACTTCCTCTTTGATGCAAGCAATTGTGTGTTTTGATGGTAATTTCAGGATAGTTTCTTTGCTAGCTTTGCTCTTGGTTGGGTAATCACAAATGGTGCTGGCCTTGCTTCCTACCCAATTGACACAGTCCGCAGAAGAATGATGATGACCTCCGGTGAAGCCGTCAAGTACAAGAGCTCGTTTGATGCCTTCTCTCAGATCCTCAAGAATGAGGGTCCCAAATCTTTGTTCAAGGGTGCTGGTGCCAACATCCTCCGTGCCATTGCTGGCGCTGGTGTGCTTGCTGGTTACGACAAGCTCCAGGTGATCGCGTTCGGAAAGAAGTATGGATCCGGCGGAGGCTAATTTGAGATCATCAACGTTGCTCAACCCTTCTTATTTATTTAGATGTTGATGAAAAAATCTGTTTTTGGAGCTCTATTTTTTAAGATTGTGTACCGGTGCAATTTTTACTCGGTTTGAATAGCCAAAATTCGGAGGAGGTTATATCTCCCAAACATTGTTATTTTTCGCTAAACCGGGTTTTGTAGTCGTGAAACTCAATGTAGGAGAGTTTACAACTGCGCGTCGAGGATTTTAGTTTTTGGCTACTTTGTTGATGAAAAGGTTTTACAGGTTTTGAAGTATTCTGGGAACCCATGGAGTCTATCTCTGTCCCATGTTGTCGGCCGACTGGAGTTATTCTTGAGATCCATTTGGGGAAGAACATTGTTGTTTGACCATGATTTTAGCAAATGAGTTCACCAAGTGTTAAAAATCATGGTTAATTTTAGCTAAAAGAGACCATGATTTTAGCACCGGGTGAACTCATTTGCTAAAATAAACCATGATTTTAGTTGCTAAAATCAAACGGAAAACTTAGCCAAGGGATCTGAGGGATTTCGAAGATTCGATTATTGGGATCTCTTTACCACTGGAACTATCTCTGGTAATGTTGGAGACAGGCATTTGGTTTTGCGTGGAATGATGGCTCTCCCAATACCTACGTAGGAATAGTATTCTTTATGAGCAACGTGCCCGTACGACATGTACCAAAATGGCGGTCCAATTCGGCATGCTTATAATTGTTAAGTTCGTGTCATGGCAGTAAACACCTTGTCATGTCATGTTGTATTTGTCTCTAACTATGCCATGAGGGTCCAATCCCATTTACACCTCTTAAGTTTACCTCTCTGCCCTTTTGGTAAGCCCAAACATGCAAGAAAAAACCCCTTCGCATCCTTATCTGACACACAAAAAAAAAACACTAAATTTAACTTCAAAAACACCTTTTATAATTTAGCAAGTCACTTTTTAAAAAATTCAAAAAATCAGACTCTCTATTCAAATTTTAGCAAGTTACTTTATCAAAAACTTACAGAATCAGACTCTCTATTCAAACTTTTACTCTTCCCTCCTTCCTCCTCTTTTGTTGAGTGAATAGTAGATTACCAAATTTGTTAAGTTACTGTAGTAAAGTTAAGAAAGCTTCAAATTGGTGAGTTCATTTGGTGAGGCTGATTTTTGAGGTTTTGGAAGAGTTTGCTCGAGAGGTTGATATTGATGCTCTAAGCATCAGTATCAGACGACACAAATGCCAATAAAAGCTAGACTAGAGAGTGAAAGAGAAAAAATTGCTCAAGTCAGGCGACACAAATTAACTCAAAGTTTTAGGGGATGAACAGTAACTTAACAAATCTGAGTACCTACTGTTCACTCACTTTCCTTTATTCTACTAATTTCTCATGCTAGCACAGTAACAACATCAACTAATTTTCTCATCCCGGATTGATTACCTGATGCTTGCCGGAAAATTGGTCGGATATTGCACAGTGGTCGGATTAATTTCTAGAAATCACACAGTGACGGGAAACGCAGTTGATCGGCCAACTGGATTGTTTACCTAATTTTCTCATGCTGAATTAATTTCTAGATCTGTGATGGATAAAGAGGCGGTGTGGTGGGGTGGATTGATCGGAGAGAGAGAGAGAGAGAGAGGTGGTGGGGTGGGGTGATCAGAGATGGACTAGATCTTTTTTTTGTGTTCAAGATTATTAAGTTAGGTTGTTTCACTAACTTATTGACTAGGTTTTTTGGTTTTTTGACTTTTTCAGTTAATATTTATAAGAGAATAACTTGCCTAACATGAAAAGTGAGAAAACTAAAAGTTAGGGGAAGTGGAATGTGTTGGCTTTTATTTTGACTTTTTTGAGTTAGAGGAATGAGGTTGTTTTTGGCTTACAAATAAGCTGATTTATTTTTAGTGGAATGGAGTCTACGAAGCAGATTGTTCCACTAACTTATTGGCCTTTTTGTTTCTGTTGTTTGGCTTTTTTAGATGATGTCTTGTAAAAAAAATAGTCTGCTTCAAAAAATATGAAAAATAAAAAAAGTGAATAAGTTAGTAAAGTTAGGGGGTGTTCCACTAATAAAAAATAAATTTTTTTTTAAAAATCAAGACAAGTAACATTGTCACACAATACATCATATAAAAAAACGTAAAAAACTTATTTATTCAAAAAATTACTTTAGCGGAGTACCCCTTAGTGGAATGAAAGGACTTTTTTTTTAGCTTTTTGGAGTAAGGAATGAGTTGTTTTTGGGTTAAAATTCGCAGAACCGGGACTAGATAAACCTGGGGACCCACCAAATTTGAGTACAATTCGGGAGGTCACATACTCCATTACTCGGTGACTTGGCTTCCGAGACAAGAACAGTTATGGGCTACTCTTTTTGTGTTACTAGGGGCATGTTTTGTTCGGTGTTGATTATTTTTATTTTTGGTGGATGGGTACGCACTAATTACACAAATAAATAAAATAAACACATGCTTTAATACATTTTTTACATATTTTAATACACTTTTACATATTCTTATACACTTTTACACATTTAAATAATTGTTTTCAACCTTAACGTGTGCCTATTGCGCACACATTAGCATTTTCCATAAACTTATGTAAAGAAATAAATTATCAAGCTAAAATAGAGAAAACTTAACAAAAAGTAATAAATTTTGTTGAATATGTATGAATTAGTACTCAATTACTCCGTTCCGCTAACTGAAATAATAAGTACTTAAAATGTGTTTTTCCTATAATTTCATATAGCAATGTGTTTTGCCTACAAAAATCCTCCAAATCCCCAATCCTAATTTTCTACAATTTACAATTATTTTTTCCTCGCAAAATAACACGTGCCCTAAATCACTCCTCCAGAGCCTGCTCCTCCCCTTTACCCACACCCACGTACAACAACAACAACAACAACAAGAAGGAGAATGGTTGATCTGAAGGAGAATTGATTTTCTTTTTTCTTTTGATCGGCAATAAAAATATTTTATTAAGGAGGAAGGGGGTTCCAACCAAAAGTTGAAAAATTCACATGCGAGAAAAGTCCAAACACTTGTGAGCCTAAAGTGCTCAGATAGAACAAGACAATGAAAATAAAACACTGAAAGGCCTAGCAAGCCCAAATCTTCCAATCAAAGTCCAAACCAGAAAACCCTAAACCTATCCCTACTTCAAAATGCAAAACATCCTTCGATGCCACCCACCAAAGCTCCTGGCAGCCGGGAGAATTGATTTTCCTGAAAAATACCAGTAAGTAATGAAAGAGGAGAGGTGGAGTTCTAGGAGTCGCAGTTATGTTTATTTTAAAGTTCAATATCACATGGTAGATGTAGTTGTTTCGAGACTTTAATTTCTCGTGTCTTGCTTCATTAAAGACAATTTGTCGTCGTTGTTGTTGTTGTTTTAAATGTTGGTGCTCTGTTGTTATTTACTGATCGCCATATTAATGCTATAATAGTGAGTGTTCTGTTTTACTTCCTCATTGTCATTTTAAATGGATGATATTCAAATGTTTAGCACATGCACAAAAACCTCTTTTTTTAAATTTTTGATAGCTCATTTCTCTCATAAGAAACATATAATTATATTCGGTCTTTTACCATATCTTACATGAATTTATTTCTATATAATCTACTAAATAAAAGGCTTCAGTTACTAATATAGGCTATTGCCTTTATCCATTTTAAAACATAGAAAGATCATCTATCAGCATTGCAAGGTGTTTCTGTGAGAAGCCCACTGAGTTCAACAATTGACGTAAGCTAAATTTTTTAACTACAATTACTATGTTTTTAACTTTTTATAATCCAATTTCTCCCAACAATAAGATAACTTGAAATTTGAAAAAAATAAAGAAAGTATTTGTAGGAGAGGATCCTAGTGCAAAAATAAATAGTTGGGCAGAACAAAATTTTGGTTTCAACAAAGAGTTGAATTTTATTCCTAACCAACCTCAGCAGACTGCCCCCAACTTGCCTTTTTGCCGAATCAGATGGGTTAGGTGGTCTCTTTCCATCCATTTTCGATACCAAAGCCAACCACTTGTCTCTAATTCTAGCATTTGTTTAGTTTTGTGGGGCCCAATCATATTTAATTTGCCTTTAATTTCGTAAGTGTTGGTCCACTTTTGCTTTTCAATATAAAAGGCCGGATTTTGTAGATGTCTGCGGACATAACACAAAAGTTTGTTAAATAATTAAGTCTAATTATTTTTTTTCATTCGTCATTCTTAATTTACTACATGGAAGAGGGGAGAATGAAACTCGATCTCAGGATGCATTGTGGGGCATCCAAGAGCTTTACCGCATGAGTTAGTCACCACTTGCTTTATAGGTTGATAAACGAATCAGATTATTTAAGTTCAAGTTTTAATTTTAATTAAATTTTTTTTGGGACGATTTGTTAGAGGGTATATTGGCTAAATAATTAGGTCAGGTTATTATTTTGTATTCAAATTTTATTTGAATTTATTGGTTTTGCATTAATTTTGTGAATTATTATTTCGTTCGACAAGAGGAATCTAAAGATTATAAAATCATCAAACAATCTAAAATTTTTGTGAATAAGACAATTACAATCCAAAAGTATGCTCATTTTTGGATTATTTTTATCTTTAGTGAACTCTTTTCAGATTTTGGTCAGTAATTTTTTGACTTTTATATTCCTTTTATCGGGACGAACCAAAAGTCCGTGCAAAACTTTAAAAAAATACAAAAATAATAGAATCAGCACAAAAAAATATTACAAATGGATTATTTAGCCAAAACACCCCTACGTCAAGTTTGACAGTTTTTAAGTTGGTTGAGCTTAAAACGAACTTGAAGAAGTTATTACTTGGGCCGTTTCAACTTATAATGTGGCATAATGAAAACTCTACCAAGATTGACTAGTGATTGGCTCAAATTAAACCTCGTCTGCGATCTTCTCTAATAACTAAGCCAAGCTTAAAAAGCTCATTATCAAGACTTCAAATTAAGCTTGAACAATCCATGCACGCCCGGCTCGTTCGATTCGGTATCAGCGTTAGCAACAAAAATTGCAATGAGAAGCGTAAAAATAAATAAATAAATAAATAAATAACCCAAGTTCCAGGGAAACTTTACAATCTTTGCCATGACTTTTTGAGATTCTAAGAAACATGTGTCATATTAATTCCTTGTGAGTTGCGACAAACAAACTATTGCTTTTGTTTTCTAGGCTGGTTTTTGAGGGAAGCACTTTATATTGAAGAGATTAATCCAAAATTATTAACCATGCAAATTTGGCATTTTTTTTTAATAATTATTAATTTTTATGTCAAATAAATTGTACTTAGAAACGTCATAGACTATAATTTCGTAGAAAATAAGGTGAGGTTTCAACCAATAATCACTGTACATCCGATTCTAATTCTTTGTATCTGAATTTGTTTAATTTGACACAAATAATGACTCATCATTCAAAATATTAGGGGTTGTGCAAAAATATATAGTAATGTGGAATGACTTACCATATCGAGAGATATGTTACACACGATCGTAGAATTACGACGTAATAGGATCATTATTTTCACGATTTAGATGTACACTTTAAGTTTATCACAGTTTATAATTACAATATATTTAGACATGGTTGGTTGTATTTTATTAACATGTTATAATAATTTTTTTGTGACACTCAAACTAATCATTGTTATATGGCATTGTAGTATGTGGAGTTGGGTTTTGATAGTTATGAATATGTAATATTTTATTGCACGAAGTCTAAAATCGTCACCTGGCCTCTGACTTTGGCAAAAAGATTCTGAGACGATTTTAATTTGGTCATTTTCACGAGAAAGTTGTAGCCGATGTGAGTATTTATCATCATCATTTTTTATTTTTATTTTTTTTTGTAATACATTTGAAATCATAAGCGACAAACACTTGGTAGCGTTTTGGGATAAATTTCTGCATTTCCAAACTTAGTGAAAAATAAAGAATAGTGATTTCACTTATTTTCAGTGTGTTTGGTGGATTAGTCGAAGGGGACGATAAACCCACGGGTGCAGAAAAGCGGGCACAGAAATTGCACAGATGGCGTTCAGAGACCCACTTTTGGGTCTTTTCGATTGAAATGGTGGGGCTTTGGTTGAACTACTTCTAACCGTCCGATTGAGCTGAAATTTTGTGGGGCCTTTTGTAACGCCCCGCATTTTTGGGAAAAGCGTTATGGATTATTATTACAATTTAAAGTTGGTCTAAACAGTAATAATAATAACCAAAATACATATAGATGGTCTATCCTTCACAGATTACAAAAAGGTAGACTGGGTGGGTTCTACGGCTCCGCAAATTCCTCCGCCTGGTGGATCTCTATTCCGGCAGCTCCTCCGGCTCCGTGTTCTCCGTAAAGGTATTCCTGTCCATCGTGACAATCTAGCATAATACGTCAGAGTTGCGAAGCAACATCGTCGTATTATGCCAGGGCAAACCGTGAGCGAGGACGCTCAATAGATACCGTACCCCAACATTAAACTAGCAATTCTAGAACAATATTGTTGGCAGGTAAATAGTTGAAAATCATTTATCAAAACGGTAAGTTCATGCGTGTCAATGCATCAATATCACATCAAATCAGAGTGCAGCTTAAATAAAATCAGTATCCCATTTCTTTTCATATCAGAGTGCAGCTTTAATAAAATCAGTATCTCGTATTATTTCAGAATCCAGAGTATAGTGTCAGTATCTCGTATCATTTTCTCATAACAGCATTCTTCTTCAAATTTTAACCATGTCAACATCTTACATCTCTCGAAAGTTATTGGCCCGTTCTACAACCCCGTTCTAACGGTCACCAACCTTTCCGTACGAAGGGTCGGCCACCCATAAACTGACTCCTGCAGTATGAGGTCCGCTAACTCCGCGTCACACACGACATAGTCCCGGCTACCCATATCACTGAATCCCCACCAGTTTGTTTATGAGGTCCGCTTGCTATGTGTTGTACTGAGTAAGTTCTAACCGTCAAATTCACCCGCGGAATTTGAGGAGAAACTTCAAACAGCACTACCGTATAGTTCCGTTGGGCTTTGACCACCAGTTCACCCCGGGGAACTGAGGCGGGACTCCAACAGCATCAACATCTCAACTTTCATCACATCAACATTTTCATTCTCATTTCTATCTCTTCCATTTAAAAACATTCGATCACTTTCTCGAAAAATGTGTCGGGTCGTATCGTCTTTGAAAAAGAACGTCCACATACATTAATTTCATAAAACAAAATCCTCCGTTTAGAATCGTTCATGATAAATCTTCCGCTCGTAACCCATCTTACGAAAACATGTTACTTAACGACAAAAGTTCTTTCTTCCGGGGATTTAAATCAAAACATAAGGATTAATTCTCGTTCTTAGATTTGCTGGCGTGTTTTAAGATTCGTACGTCAAATTGCCACTTGGTTTGTCTAAACCAAGAAAGACCCTACTAGAAAACTCTAGTAGTTGAATCCGTTTGGCGTGTTTTAAGATTCGTTCGTCGAATCGCCACTTGGTTTGGGCTAAACCAAGAAAAAGCCTGACTAGACATGCTAGCCATAGATTCTATTTGTTAGTCTAAATAGATTAAGAATATTTATTCAATAATCCCGGAAAATCTCATTTCATTTGAAAAGCTCTTTTCTCAGAAAATTGGTCGGGCATTATAACTGCGTAAATTTGGAAAGTCGATTTTCATTCAGGTATTATAACTGGGTAATTTAGTTTCCCAAAAGTCCATCGAACATTATAACGGTGCATTTTGATAGTCAATTTTAATTCGTGCATAGTAACGACTAAGTGTGTTTTTTTTTTTCAAAGTCTAATTGTTCATAAAATCACTAATCACCAACATAATCACGTTTAATCATAATTAAGCACGTTTAAGCAAAATAATAACATAATCAATATGAACTAGTAAATACTAATCTAAGGTTAAGATAAAGTATCTACCTTAATTCCGATGATTAGTCGGAAGCAAATAAGCTAGTTGAATTCCGGCGGCGTAACGACTAGTCGACCTTTGCTCGAACGCTTTCTTGCTAACTTATTCTACCTTTCTAAGATCTAGGGGTGGTCGAGGGTGGTGGAGTGTGGTGGTTTAGGATGAGTTTCAAGAAGAACACTCAAGAACTCACTCAAGAACACTAGAAAGCACAAAGTGGAGAAGTTGGGAGGTTTTGGTGTGAAATGAAGCAAGGAGAGTGAGCTATTTATAGGGAAGTAATGAGGTTCACCTCCCCCAAAGATAATCACCAGCCAAAAACCCTCCCCACAAGTGTCCAAACAACCTTTTGCAAAAGCAAAAATTAGGTTTTAAAGACTAGTTTTAGGTTATAAGAAATTCCCCACCAAATTTCCCACCAACTTAAAGATTAGTTTTAGGTTATAAGTAATCTCCCACCTAATCAAGGTTAGCTTTAATAAAATAAAATAAGAGTTGGGGATTTAGTAAGGCTTCCGGACGCAGTGTGGTGAAATACCCGGTGTGTACGCGTTTATTTACGGCGCGAAAAGTATAATTAAACAGGTTAAATCTAATTCGTTTAATCTAACCAAACCAAATTATAAACTATAATTATTTAAAAATAAAACCGCATTAATACATCGAAATTTTTTTTATTTACAAAATTTCGGGTTTTTACACCTTTGGCAAAAATGTTCTAAGAATAATGAACGGTTCGGATCCCTCGTGTGGGACCCAAAAGTGGGTCTCCAAATGCAATCTGTGCAATTTTTGTGCCCCCTATTCTGTACGGGTAGCACTGCCCAACAATATATAACGTCAACGAAATAGACTAAAGAGAAAAAACTAAAAGGAAAAACCGAACCGAAAGAATGTCTTATGTGAAATAAATAAGTTTTTCTCAGTCTACCTAGATCGAACACTTGCATAAAGTGCCATTCTTTTTTTTGGTACAACGGAAAATCAAAAAACAACAAGACTAGCAAACGCTAGTCCCTCGATTGCCCTGAACCCAGGGCGTCTTCTGGCACCAGCATGCGAATGGACCGAGGGGAATCCTCCAAAACCACCAGAGGATCAACTTGTTCGGCTCCAATGTGTGCAAGGTGGTCAGCACACTGATTTGCTTCTCTGAAAACATGGGTAAGAGACGATCCTGTGCATGAAAGCAAGATTTGTGCATCCTTGATTAAGGTAACCTAGGGGTGTTCATCATTAGGACCTTCATTGATAAGTTGAACAACATCCAAGGAGTCAGTTTCAATAGAGATGTTGCTATATCCCGTCTTGAGTATAATTGTTAGTCCACGGTAAATCCCCCAAATCTCAACTTCCAAGATAGATGAGCAATCTTGTTTTCCAAAATATCCCAGCAACCAGTGTCCTTGATGATCACGAAATATTCCTCCATATCCGGCTAGTTTCCGACTCTCCATCTAGCAGCCATCCGTATTTAGCTTGACTCCCGCTGTACAAGGAGGAGACCACGAAATTAGTACACTATTTCTATGGCCATCAGAGAGAATGGACTTGACCATTCGCCTTGACCATCACAAGTCTAATTTGATAACCCGATCCACTTTTATAAATATTAATATTTTTCCGGGATCGGATAATCAATAATAAGTAGCTACTAATATTGTGGATTTTTTTTGGTACTTCAGAAATAATTAATATTGCTCATTCATGTGAGCATATACTTTGGTTGTGTTCATTTGGGTTCTTAAGGCCCGAGACTCACCTTTTCAGTTGTGGGCCCCATTTTATTTTCTCTCCTATCAATATTTACGCCTCGTTTGTTTGGCCGGAAATAAATAGATGAGATATGAAATCCCATGGGATATGGGTAAAATATAAAATCCTTGAGATATTGCTCAGGATATTAATGGATGGAAAAAATTCATATCCGGTATTTGTGTTCGACGGGATATAACCAGTGGAAAACATTTTTTAATGTGATTCTATATACCGTACGGATGGGGAGAAAAACTTGGTAGGAATTTCATATCCCATGCAAAAAAAAAAAAAGAACAAATATTGAAAAATGAGGCCTACCCCAACCCACCCCCAAATCCTCCCAAACAAAGAAGGCCTAATATAGAAATGTTACTCTAGTTCATACTTTGTGCAAGATGGATTCGTAGAGCCCACTTCGAAAATCCACACAAATGATCCAAGCCGTCTATTAGTTCTAAAATTATTCTTTGAGTCATCAAGATAAAAATCAGGTCAATCGTATAACTTTAAGTACTTGATCCAGTTATTTAACTTTCTTTCAAATTTCTGTCAAAATTTAGGATCCTAAATTATGAATGAATAATTAGAAGATGGATCAACCACTTATAGTTTTTCGAATGAGCTAATTTTTTAGGAGTGACTCAAAAAATTATTTTAAGAATTAATGAACAACTTGGATCATTTATGTGGGTCTTCAAAGTAAATCTGACGGATCCATCTCACACAATGTATTTTTTAAATAGTATTTCTAAAAATGTTGATGAAAGAGAGAAGGAAAAAAAAAAAAAGTGGGGCCACGGCTAGAAAGTGAATCTAGGGACTTGAGAACCCAACCAAAGAAGGCCAAATCCCAACGCTTTTCCATCAAAAAGTTGCCAAGAAGGGAGTGTTTGGTTGATCTGCTTAAAGCCTAGAACATATCGAAGAAGTAAACGACAAGCAACCGGCTCCTCCCTTTTTCCCATCCATTTTCTTTAAAATATGCTCAAGTGGTCCCCCTTTTTATTAATCCTGTAACCGATTTAACCGGTTCCCTGTCAAAGAATACAGAAACGATGACATTTTAGGCTGGACACGGGGGCCTAGCTGGCCCTGCTGTGCCCGAAGGCTGTCGTGTCATTCTATAGGTCGTCTCGAAACACTATTGAAGAAAATGAAGTCGATTGGAAACTTTTATTGTTCATTTATTGGAAAAAAAAATGTGATTCACATACTAACTTGAAAATCTTTAATTAAATTTAATTTTTACAAACCTGTTAAATTAAAGTATACAAAACAAACTATATGAATCATATATTCAAGATCGTGACAGAGCCCGTATGACCGGATAAGGAGCTTGCTGTGCCTTCCCGATCTCCACTAGGAGCATCTTCAACCCATTTCTATCTCTCCAAAATGATTCACCAATTCAACCAATGGTTCACCTATTTTACCTCTGGATCCGTTCCATCCCGTGGGCATCTTCAACCCATTTCTATCCATCCAAAATGATTCACCAATTCAACCAATGGTTCACCTATTTTACCTCTGGATCCGTTCCATCCCGTGAATTCGGAAGGGAAAAATAAATGTGATCCTTTTTTTTTCCCATAGTAATAGCGTAAAATAAAATAAATGTCATTTTAGACCTCAAGTTTTTCTATTTTCTTTTCCTTTTTTATAACGTGATGTCCAATTTAATTTACGCACGCTGTTTAAATTCCAAATCAGAAGTGAAGTAACAAATTGAAGTGAAACTCTAGTGGTTCCAGATTTTTTTTTACTGACAGTGACAGTTTACATGTTGTCATGCTTCCATTAAGTAACCCCTTGACCTTGTAGAATACGAATGCCATTCTTGTTCTGGAACAATTAAAAAAATCCTGAAAATGTGTTAGTTGATCAGATTCCTAAACTAATTGAAACGATGTTCCTTTGAAATTAGACTACCAAGTGCACGATGTCTATTGATTAAATTTAAATTTTCATTCGCGATTAAGACATTAAAAAATCGCCTAAGAATTGTTACGTCATAAAACTACATTTTTATGTTCTACCCAACTTTTACGTTTCTTTATGTGATGTATTGCGAGAGAATGACCTGTCTCGATTTTTAGAAAAAATTATTTTTTGTTAATGGAACACCCAATCTAAATTGTTTTGCGAACGTCATTTTAATGATTTGATCTGCTTACAGTATTTTTTTAAGTTCTAATTTGGAGGTCTTCATGTTATGATTCGACAATCCAACAATGGTAGCAATATTTCCTTTTTTTGGGTCATGATATACAGAGGATTTCACTTTTTTTTACAAGGAAATAAGAAGATTATATTAATGAAAGCTCAACAACATTTACAAGACGGAATTCATTACAAAGATCTTGGGCTAAGCTAAACTAATCATCCAAATAGAGAACAAGAAATGCATAAGGCAATCGATATGTTTCACCCCAACCTAGACATGGTTTGACGCAAACAGCGGCACTTACAAGATTCATACCTAGAATCAGTATCTTTGAAGAGACTTAGTGCTAGTTGATGATAAAAGATAGCAAATATCCAGACGATCAAATAGACTCCAACCAAGTATTTCACTTCAAAATTGTTTTTTTTTTTTTTTGTTTTGTTTTTTCCTTTGGTAATGCAAGGTGTTTCTGATCAACTTGTGTGTACCTCACGCTAATTTGTATAACACCTTTCATAGCCGTTTCTCACGCTGATCAACTTGTGTGTACCTCACGCTAATTTGTATAACACATTTCATAGCCGTTTCTCACGCTTACGTTTAAGGGTGAAGTAGCCTCAGGAGTTGTTGCCAAGGAAAATCCCTAAGACGGGAGGAAACCCCTAAGGCCCATGTAAGGCTACAAATGGAATGAGTTGTTCGTGAATTGTTCAAGACTCGAGTTGGTAAAAACTTGTTCGAGCTCGATTCGACTACTAAATAAACTGAATCCGAACCTCAATTTTAAACTCATTTAATAAATCAGCTGAATGAGAACCTTAATAGTATTCAGCTCGATGAGGCTCCCGAACCCAGAGTATACATATGTATCTCATAAGAATTCCACACATAACTTTCGATTTGCAAAAACTTTTTATTTTTATTTTTATAATTAGTACATAATAAACTTTTAAAAATACTACAAACTTAAATTTTAATATATTTTTGTTATTTTATATATGTATGAACTCGTTTATGTATAAAATAAAAAAAATTTACTATTTGAAATTCCAAATCCGTACGAAAAGTAGAAATATGTACTACTAATACTTTTGGCTAGTTAAAGCTCGTGTGAAAAAGTACTTATAATTATCCGATTGAGCTAATCTAACACAATGTATGACCTACACCTGTCGGGTGGGTACCCATAGTAGAGGTCCAACCGAACATTGTCCCGTGTACCGAGACGCAGCGGATGGTTTCCTCTAGAACGGATTCCCGTCTGTAACCCCTGCATAAAGGCGCCACCCCACACACACTCTCTGTGACTCTAGAGAGAGAGAGAGAGAGAGAGAGATTCTCTCTCAATTTTACCGGAGACAGAGAGTTTCTAGTGAGAGAAAGCGAAAGTTTAGAGAGAGAGAGAGGAAGAGAGAGAGAGAGAGAGAGTTTCTAGAGATGGCACATTCGTCTTCATCATTGATAAGGTAAAAGACGCTCCCTCGCGTTCAAAAAAGCGCATCAATGTCGGTTCTCTTTAATCTCTCTCCCTCTCTTTAGTGTCTCTCAAGCAATCAATACTTTTTCCATGTCAAATACACATGCATGTATATATCTAATGTCAAATTTTGTATAATTTTGTTCTATGTCGGTCCCTGATGGATCGAATCGAGTTCGATTGATCTCAATTTTGTTTCTGCTTTGGTGAAATTGTGACAACATTCGACTGTCAAGATCATATTGGTCCTCTGTTTATAATGGTTTGATAGAAGTAATGTGATGGGAGGTATATTAGTTTTGGATTATAATGTGGCTTCTTTACCCTAATTGGGCTGTTTTTGCAATCTGTTTGGCTAATTGGAAAATGCGATTGATTATAAGGAAAAGAAAATGTTTTAATGAATAGTTTGTGATCGTTAATTACTCTCTATTTTCTGTACTTCTTTGTATCATTATTTCACAGAAGAAGTAGGTGATTTTAGTTATAATGTTTATTTTGTTTGTGTGGATTGTTTGGTAAAATTTGGAGAGTTGAGGTGGAATTGGCTGTTATTTTTCAACTGTAGCAGTGATGGTTTCTTTGCGGTATAATTAAAAGTTCTAATTAGTGGAATTAGTTTTGAAGCAAAATGTGGTTTAATTCTTTGTGCATTTTGTTGCCCTTGCCATGTTTGGTTTCTTTGCAAAATTTAGTTGCTTATTATTTCATGAATCTTAATTCTTCTATTTTTCTACCTTTTCCCTTGAGAAACAAGTTTGGTTTTTTTCTTTGGGGGTAATTAAGCGTATACAAGAGGGCTATACTTGTCCCGAAGTGGATATATTTCTATTTGACGTCCTTTATGAATCTTGAGTCGTTCTGGTCGAATTAGCTGTAATATGTCAAATGTCACAGTAAGGATATGTCAATCATAGACCAGTCGATGCAGTAGTTAGGAGGGGTGATATGGTTATGGTAGAGGGTAAACATTAGTGAGGGATAGACCAAAATCGACATTGGAGGCAGTATTTCAAAAGGATCTTATTATTTTGAATATCACAAAACATAATACCCTTGAGGCCTTGACAGAGCTCAATGAAAACAACCGATTCATCAAGCCGATCCCAATTGATCGAGAATTAAGGCTCTGTTTGGTTTATTTTGGCTTATGTTACCTGTCGCTGTGCTGGAATGTATTGACCCTAGCTTTTCATGACCGGAATTTCTTTGTTGTGATTTTATTTGTGTCATGTTTAGTCAATTGAAAATATTTTCACTTCGAATCTCGGGAAATTTTATTACAATCTTCTAATAGCTCCGAGGAGAAAGATGTTTTTAAACTTAAGAAACTATTTGGATTTGATGCTTAGGCCATAGTTAATGCAAGAAGTGTGGTAATTTGAAGGCATTTGATCAAAGGATAACCCATCCAAACAAAGCCTTGTTTTGCATTCAAACAGTCACTTATGTGAATCTTTATCTGATGTTCTGCTTTATCAAGGATTATATGCTAAGTTAAATTTGAAAGATTTGATATTCTCTTTTGACCGCATCATTCAAAGTCAATTTAACCCTTTGTTTGAGTATTTGATTAAAGTTGTGCTCAATTTAAGTTATTCCTTGTCCACTGTGGGTTTGGTAATGTTGCTTATTTGGTTACTTGATTGATTTTTTAAAACAAATTCTTTTTTTTCAAAAGTTCGTTAACATATTCGTGTTTTCACTTCATGATGTTCAGAAAGTTATGAAAGTGACTGTCAATTTGTGATGAGCTGTTTTCCCAGTCCTTGAGTGGATCTGAAGGCTTGAATTTGTGGGAGAATCAGGTTTGCTCCACTGATTGGCTTTCATTTGTTTCAGTGTTCCCCTAACCTGAAACGGTAGTGATGTTGATTCTCTTTGTGTTAACAGAAGGCTTTTTCAATATGAATTGGAATCCTCCAGTGGATGTTAGTTATGTAAACAATAGCTTTCCTTATAATTCAGCCGGAAGCTTTATCAATTTCTTCGAAGGCCTTGCGTATGAGCATGTGAATTTCATTTTTTCTGATGCATTGAATGTTCAGGTACTTACATCTGCAATTCCTATATTTTGATCAATCGAATTGAGTTTTGAGATTTGTGATGCCATTGATGCAGGAATTGTTCTATTGGATTTTTTTTACTGCTTCTTTTTCATTTTTTGGTTAGCGGTGTAAGAACTTTATACTTAATTGTACCTTTTTACATGGCTACAGAAAGTAATATGTATATTTGACCATTATTTGATGCATTTTCTTGTTCTGTTGTATTCCAGAATTTGGATGTAAGATAGAACTCTATTGCATGAATATTTTACCCAATATTGCTGATTATTACCTGTTCCTATTTGTGCAGGAGAGCATGTACCCTTGCATGCATACAAGTATGTACAAATTTGGGTTATCTGAGCCTGGGAGTCTTTCATATTATGACTATGGTCATGGTCATGTGCTCAATGATCATGAACCAGCAATTGATGAATACGATAGGCATTTGGAGACCTCTACTCCAATGACTAGTGAACGGACTGGGGATTCACATAGTCAATGGGATGGAAATTCAAGCTCAAATATGAATGCTAACCATGTCGAATGTAAGTTTCGAGTTCCTTTCAGCGATGCATTTTTGACTAGTGCTGTTTGTGTATGCCAATATGCCTGTCACTTAAATGTGTTACCTGTTTTTGGTTGTTGTAACTTGTAATTAATGTTAGGCTTCTTTATGGGAATATGTGGCAACATGTGGAAGCATTTAAATTGGATAATGGTATTTAGACATATGCCATTCTCTGTCATTCTCAGATTACCAAAAACTCCTCCATGCATGTTGCCCAAGATTTCTGAAAGCCTCTAGTTTTGAGTGCTAGAAATTTAATTTTCTTGGTAAAACTGTAAACATCAGAGTTATGTTTTTGAGATTACTCTTTTACCAACGCCAATCCAATGTAACCTAGTTGCTTCTCTTTTGGTTATCTTCGTTCACATGAAGTAACATCCTTCACAATCCATAGCCACTAGCATCTGAACCCTGTTTTCCAACAGCTCTTCTGCATATTTGATAATTTTTACTTGGGCCTATCATCAGAATCTTGGAAAGAAATTAATTAACAGAGATGAATGTCCAGTGAGCAAACTATTTACACTTGAGGCCTTCTTGCACAAGACGACAATGGCAGGGGACCAGGAAATCCTAAATCTCATAGAAAAACTTATCTTCTACATTTTTCGCAGCAGTTATATGATTCGGGCCGTTTGTTGACTGGATATGATCTTTATATCCAAGAAATCCACGTTTTTCCTGCACTACTAGTCCCATCATACCAGCGAGCCCTATAGGATATATACTAACCGTCCACCCACCAATTGCGTACTACAATGAAGACAAGCAAGTGGAGCTTCCAGCATCTCTGTGGAGCTTGGTGCAATCTGCTCGAGCCGGATCCTTTGAATTTACTTGATGTGTTCATGTTTGAACAACCTTTTCTATCGACCATATAAATGTGAACTTAGAGGAGTCAACTTAGGTAACATTTCTGCATATTGCTAATTGTTTTCCAAGTCCTATGCAGTTAAAACTATCGTAAGAGAGCAAAGCATTGCGAAAACTAGAAACTGATCTTCAAACGGCATCTCTTAAAGCCTGTATCCAACGTAGCTATCCTTGCCACCAAGCGCAATTCCCAATTCAAGAAAACTGCCAATCTAACCTAGATCAAGACCCACCTAACCAAGGTTCTGTTACAAAATCACTAGCCATCACTTGAACTATAGACATGGTGCTCGACCACCTACCAAAGGACATGGAAATCTTAAACGAGATGGTCCTTTGAATAAAATGTTTGAAGTGTTCTTCTTTTATCGGTCTTGCTGCCATTGTTGTGTTATGATGTTGCTACTCTTAAAATAGTTGCTGGCAGAAATTTGATGACTTACAATTGTTTTATTTTCCTCATCTTTGTTCAGGTCCTCGAGGTCATCATAATGCT
Organism: Vaccinium darrowii; assembly: GCA_020921065.1. NCBI lineage: Eukaryota > Viridiplantae > Streptophyta > Magnoliopsida > Ericales > Ericaceae > Vaccinium > Vaccinium darrowii. The sequence continues at coordinate 6,402,719 of CM037156.1, forward strand.
CGGGATAATCAGGTGTGGTGCTCTCTCATTGCCAGTCTAGAGTGTAACTAATTAATCCTGGATGCGGCCTTGTGAAAGGCCATTTTTTTTGTTGCTAGTATCCTACACAAGCACAGGGCTTGTAGGGCTAGTCCACTTATGACCAATTGACATATTGGTAATGGTAGCCCAGGTGTTACTCTGTTCTGGTCTGATAGATTTTCATGGGTAATGGCTTAGTGACATAGTGTATGCATGAGGACGAGCAAAAGCGGACGTTTGTGCTTGAAAGCGTCTTCTGAAAATATCTCGAACTACTAAAATCCACGAGAGCTAGAGCCTAGAGCGTAGAGCGAAGATTTGAGGGCGGGAGAAGGTCTGGTAGAATTATGTGACTTAGGCTAATAGCTAGAAGAACTGTATTTTTTACACTAGTAGCAAAATGTTTCTGCATTTTCTGGTTGTTTTCTTGATATTTATGCTTTGACATACCAGTATTGTGCACCCTATTCTAAAAGATTGTGCAACCCTATTCTATATGTCGTGTAACCTAATTGAGTTTGTGTGCTATCCTTTCCGCTGTTGTGCAACATTTTCATATCACCACATTTTTTTATGGGGAAGTTCTACTATTTTGTGTGCTTGTAAAAGATTGTGCAACCTCATCTCAAATACTGTGTAACAAAATTATGTTAATGCGCAGTTGACTTCTTGATATTCATCTATGTAATAAATTTGTGTTTAAGCATTACATTCCAAGGTAGAAATATAGAATTAACAAGGTAAATAATCAATGCAGTTCCCCTTCTGTATGCTGTGCAGGTGCAGCAGGTCGCTTGGCAAGACAATGTTGATCCTGACAACATGTCTTATGAGGTTCGTTGCGCAGAAAGTAATATGTTCTTTTGTTTTGGCTTTTGAAGCTATCATTTTTTAACTACAGTTTGATTTTATTTTCATTTAAATTTGGGATGTTTTGGGTGAGTAGTTTTTGTAAATCCCGAAGTGATCTTCTACTGAGTTAATGAAAACCTTGTAAATATCTGTTGATGATGGGTTATCAATTATCATAGACTCCCTCCGTCCTTTTTTTAGTGTTGACGTTTCCATTTTGGGTCATCCCTTAATAAGTGTGTGTTTTGAAAAGTTAATGGGTAAAAGTTTGCACAATTATCATTTTGCCTTTTTGAAAAGTTAGTGGGTAAAGAGTTATTGGTAAAAGTGGAGGATAATTTTGAAAAGTGGAGGTAAAAGTTGATGTGAAAAGTGTAAAGTGGAGGTAAAAGTTGATGTGAAAGGTGTAATGATGATGTTTCTTTAATAAGTTGGTTTTACAAAGCAACACAATTAAAGAGGGACATAGGGAGTATAATATATGCTACATTAATGAAAGTAGTGGCAAATTCCTTGTTCGGATGAAATCTAATGCTTGCTAATATAAAATCAACAGTTTTGAAAACTAATTATAGTTGTGGTTTAATGGTAGCAAAGATTATGTTGTGAAGATACTGACGAGACAGTATTTCAACTGCAGGAGTTACTTGAGTTGGGTGAGGCAGTTGGAACTCAAAGCAGAGGTCTTTCCCAAGACCTTATCTCCATGCTTCCAGTCAAAAAGTTCAAGTGTGGCTTCTTCTCAAGAAAGAAATCAAGAAATGAGAGGTACCATTTAAGCTTTTTACCGCTGTCATTTTATCGTTCTTTTCTGTCAAGCTGCTACTTCTTAGGTTAGTTTTATGGACTTGAGATGTCCAACTTTCTATTCATTGTTGCAACTTCTTTTACTTTTACGATTTCTCGAAATGCATTACGAAGAAGGAAATTTGATATTACATATAAACCCTATTCGGTCAATTCTGGACTTATTAGACGAAGTGGAAAGGATTGACTTGGGATAAGGTAATCAAGACAAATTGACCGATGTGCAGTTCCTACTGTCATGTCTATGGTTAACTAAAGGCTGGGCACTCATATTATCTCCTGTGTACCTCTGTTCTTCGGAAACCTGTCTTGTGGGAATTCATCGAATGAAATATGATACTAGAATCAGCGGGTTTTGGTGGTAAATAGGGTATTTTGTTGCTTTCCCTCAGAACTCGTAGAAATCAGTTGGTTAATTGATTATTGGCTGGTACAATCCTTAAGGGCTGTTAACTTTGTTCAGATGATTCCATTGTGACTACTAACACTGAGCTTAGTGTGTTGGAACTTGGAGCTATGGAAACTACTGATCTCTTGTCATATATCTCCTGCACCTGAGCTTAGTGTGTTGGAACCATGGAAACTACTGATCCCTTATTGTATATCTGGTGTTATCTTAATGTGCTTAAATTTTAAATTGCTGTCGTGTTGCCTTCTAGTCTCGTTAAAAAGCTTCTTTTACTTGTTTTCTTCCGATTGCAGTTATACTAAATACAGTTTTGTTCCCAAGTAAAGGAGCTAAATATGATTACCTTAGACAACTTGGCTCATCTGGTGATAAATTTACTCACCTAATTGCGAAGGTGGTTGTTGCGATTGTCATTGTTAAATTCTATGAAGCACGTATATGGATACGGATACGACACGGATACAGTGATACGGCAAAATCTAAAAAAGTAGAATACGGATACGTTGGGGATATGTCTATTTACATTATGTAATTTTATAATTATTAGTCTTCTACTAGTATGAACTATTATATAAGAAAGACAACAACATTTAAGTAGCTGTAACCCTATTATTGTAACAAGAGAGACAACGATTTATGTAATGTACAAGAGGAATATATATACTTTATCTACAACAGTTTTACATAGCCAGTCTTTTGTATATTTTACTTATACGAAGCTTTGATAGGAAAATATACTTTACAATGGGTTAAAGAACTAAAGGCGTAAATCGTAATGTATATTTTATATATATCGTACGGTGTATATACGCAATGTAAAAACAGACTGTGAATATATACACCCATATATACTAAAAAGAGTTAAAGACTTAAAAGGTGTAATGTATACTGTATGTATAAACCTGTCAAAATGATCCTTTTTGTCAGTGGAGCTTATCTAATAAATGTAGAAATTGGCTTATTAGATACCTGAATAACTCCCGTACCCAACCCCTAATAAATAAACCAAAACGAATGAAAATAGTATAAGAAAAGGGCTTAGCAGCGAAATGGATTACAAGAAAGTATCAACTATTTCTTCAGTTAAAAAGGAACTGCAAGTGAGTCGTTTGATCAGTTTGTTCTATACATAAGATTTCATTCAAGTCAAGGCCAATACAAACTGTTAAAATAGAAATCAAATAGGCAATAAATGTTGCTAGAGACTAGAGAGAGAGGTAAGTTGCACACTTAAGTTAAAAAACTGAAAATTTATGAAAATCGACAAACAAATCCGGTATTAATCAAGATCAGGTGCAGGATTTACCTAGATGAGGTCACAAGATCCTACCAACTCAAAGATCCACAGCCTTTCTGCAGAGTATTGGTTTGCAATGTCTGCTACTATGTTGATTTGAAGTATGAATTGAGATTTTGATTTGAACTTTGAATTATGATTCCATTCACTTAATTTGGTTGTATGGCTTAGGCGAGAGGTAATATGCTTGCCTGCTCGGTGGTTCATGCATCCAAGTTACAACTAGGAATTGAAAGGGAGATAACTCAATTTATTGGAGTATAATTTTTTTGGTCTTTTTACCTGGAAGGATCCTCACGCATAAATTTTCATTTATTTTCTCTTCCATTGTGCCAATTTTCGTCAGGACATTGAATTTCCTTATTTTGATCAGTTTTATTTTCTTGTAAAAAAACAGGTGTGTAATTTGCCAGATGGAATACAAAAGAGGTGAACGGCAGATAGTTCTTCCATGCAAACATCTCTACCATGTTGGTTGTGGCACCAAATGGCTTAGTATCAACAAGGTGATCTACTGTCTGGAAATGTTTTTCATCATCGTTTTTGCGTTTTCAGAAATAGAGAAACTTGCATGTTTGAATCTGCAAATGCAGTTTAAATGCAGTTTCAATTTTTTTTTTTGAAAACATCTGTTTGGTGTTCCTGAAAAACGGGTTGTTTTATTTTTCAAAAACATGCCAAACAAGTTAATTTTTCAGAAAATGAAAAAGCACCAAATACTCATACGAGAGTGCTTTTAAGTAGAAAAATTATAGTAGTTACACAACAAGAAATTGACGGTACCTTATTTTGTCAGGCTTGCCCCATTTGTTACACGGAAGTCTTTGGAGCCTCATCGAAACAGTAAGAGATCATCCATCACCTTCCAGCATAAAGAGAGGTCTCTCCGTTTGCTTTTGTTTTTCTGAGTTTAGGTTTTATTTTCACACACAGAATATGTTTCGTTTCGTCCACGTTTTTTTTTTTTTTTGGGTAATTGTCCACGGTTTCTTTAGCAGGTTTAGTTTTTGCATCATTAGTTTCTGTAATGAATGAAGATCACATTAGCTTCTGTAATGAATGAAGGTCGCGAACATAATAATGAACAGTTCTATTGTAGAGGTTGAAGTTCCTATTACTACTTGCACTAGTTTTTCTACTTATGCTTGGTAGATATTTCTCGGTCTCATTATAAGTGCAATATCTTTGTTGATGAACAATACATGCTCGGAGTTCATTTCTGGCTTAGGCTTGGGCGCCATTCCACTAACTTTGGTTTTTCGGCTTTTTGATTGATGTATGTGGGGAAAATAACCTGCCTTTAAAAGCGTGGAAAGTCAGAAAAAGCCCAAAAATCTCCTTACTTCTTTAGTGGAACGGCTGCTTGGGTATATTGGCTATCATTTGCTCCTAGATTCCAGATGGCCTTTCTGATGGAGATCGCCATTTTCCTAATTCATTTTGAACATGCAAACTAGTACCATAAAGGAATTTATATTTATATTTTGCTTTTGATTTTATTTTATTCCCAGAAAATTATTGCCATTTGCTTGTCTCTTTGGGAACTAAGTTATCAAAAGAAATGAAAGAAAGGAAAATGATTGGGACATCTAATCAAAAGAAATGAAAGAAGGAAAATGATTGGGACACAGATGTCTGGACACAAATTTATCTTTTGGAGCCATCCGATATGGGTGGATTTTATATGCATCGTGTGAGGTTCATGTACGTTACACGATTCTGAATACATTTGTGTCTCGGACGTTGTCAAAAAAAAAAAAAAAAAATCATGTCTCGGACGTTGTAAAAAAAAAAAAAAAAGATTTGTTAGGAGAGAGATGATTAGAAAGGACTCGGTGGTGATTTCCATTCCAGTTGGGATAATTCTAGAGGAAAAAGAAGCGAAAGTAGAGGGTTATCCATTTGTTAGTTTTGCGTCAAATTTTTTTTTATCAGTTATTGGTTCGTTTTGATAAGAGGAATTTAAAAAGTAATAAAATGTTATTAAAATTTTAAAAAGTTCACTAAAAACAAAAATAATTTAAATTTTTGTGGATTATTGGATTATTTGTCTATATTTAATTTTTTTTTGTTTGGTTAATAATTTTTTACTCTTTAGATTTCTCTCGTCTATACGAACTAGTAATTCAAAAAAATCAACGCAAAACTAACAAATGCATTTTTTTTTTTTTGAATAAAAACAAGCCAAAACACCCCTTATTCCTTTTTGACTTAAATTTTTCTTTTTAGCTAGTGTTCTTTCTTTTTAAAACTCCAACAATGCTCTGTATTCAATCAGTTATCCAATAAAATATTTCCAATTATCAGGTTTTATTGAACCCAATCGTCTATTCTGTTTCATCAACTACCAATATCCTACAAAAATCAAAACATCCAACCAAATTTAGGCTCATCTTTAAACCGAATTGGGACACAAAAATGATCAGTTTAGGGCTCAAAATTGAAAGGTGGAGGGCCTGTGTTTTTGTTTTTGCTCTCTATAATAGCTAAAATTGCATTTTGTTGAGACATTTTAGAGAGAGAGAGAGAGAGAGAACCAAAAAAAGGAATGTCAGAAGTGGGATTTGAACCCACGCCCTCTCACGAGGACCAGAACTTGAGTCTGGCGCCTTAGACCACTCGGCCATCCTGACTTGCTTTTCTTATTATTGCAGATTTCTACATTTATAACCAATTATGGCCTAGTTTTCCAAAAAAATTTAGCAACCCAGTTCCTAAAATCAACCATGATTTTAGCAAATGAGTTCACCACGTGCTAAAATCATAGTATTTCAAATCAAAAAATGAAGTGGTTCCGTATATCATTTTTCGATTTTTTTTGGTACCAAATTAAAGTACTCCTCGTGTACTTTAATTCGATGTGAAAATTTCAAAAAATAATACATGGAAACACTTAATTTTTTTTATTTGAAATCCCATGATTTTAGCAACTGGGTTGCTAAATTTTTTTGGAAAACTAGGCCTAACTGTATAAGTCATGACGACTCGTAAAATAGTCTTTTGTTTTTTCATTTTTTGTTTGTCCGTTTCCCATTTGGAAATGCAGGGAACGTAAAGGCTTTCCCTAGGAGACGACATGAAATGTTATATTGGGCAGTGGAAATCGATGGTATTCGATTAACGATTATTTTTTACCTCTTGTTAACCATTGTCCAATAAATGGTGGATAATATGCATAAAATGTCAAATAAGTTCAAATTGCAGTACACATCTCAACGAAATCAACACACACACATATCAGTATACACATTATTCACACCACCTTATGGATTTTGTTTAATATTTTCGTTCCACTTTTTAAAACTAGTATCTAACTTTCGCTCACCTCAAATTATCCTAGGAGACTAATTGCATCGTCCACTAGCAGGAGCTCAATTAAAGCTGGAATAAATGCCCCGTATGGATTGGCCCCCAACTAGTTGTTGGTATCCGGGAATTATAGGAACAATTTAACTTCTCCCAAATAAGAGCTTATGTCTTGGGCCCAATCGTAGTGCTCATTACCGGATTGTAGTCTGAATTGTAATGCTCAGGTTCGAAGCTTCACATGTTCTATCAAATGTAACGGGGCCAGTCTTTAGGGTGATTTTGATTTTATTGGACCGTTACTAGAATACAGTGTGATTGATCCTCCAAGATCAGTCGAGGTACGGATAAATTAATCCGGACACCTCAGTTATAAGAATATGAGTGTGAATTACGTACGACCTATCGAGAAGTTATTTCGGACTTGTCTGTTAGTCAAGCATGGGCCAGCACGAACACCGGTCCAAATTCAATGAAGTACATGTCAAAAATTTAGGTTAATCCTCTTTTGAACACCCAGTCCATGTCAGTTGCAGATGGTATAAGTGTAGTACTAACTTCATATATACATTAAGTACATAAATTCTTTTTGGTTGTTTCAGATTATGTAATTATGGAAAGGTTAAAAAAAAGTTTGTCTACGTTGCAAAATTTGTTAACTTGAACAATTTTTCCTTGGGTTTAGGACTCCGATAAAAAATCTTTCATATTGTCTTAAAGAAGAATGTGTCTTCAAAAAGGGTTGCGTCAACCTTTAAGCCACAAGTTCTTTCTAAAGGGTAATAAAATCTTGTTCTTCCTATTCCCAAAAAATTGTCCACTACATAAGATGAGAACCTTTTTTTTTTTTTTAAATTTTGGGCAAATATTTATATTTTTTTAGATTCTCATTCTGCGTGATAGGTAATTGTTTTGAAATCAAGGTTATGTTTTGTGACCGACTGACTGCAATATTAACTAATATACGAAACTTTATGTATATGTTGTTGGTTGATTAAGCTACTAGAGTTATGGTAATTTATGAACACCTTGCTACAAAATCCTAGAGACGCCACTGTTTTTTCCACTTTGGATCCTAGCGGCATATGATTGTCGGAGTGTGGGGTTGCCTTTCTTGTTGCTCTTTTTCCAATCGTGATGCCTTGTGTTTTGGATCATTTTAATCTTTGTAATTTGTTTTCAAAGATTATTAAATTTTTTTGTCGTTTGAAAAAAAAAAAAAAAGAGTATGGCGTTTGTTTTTATTTTTTTATTTTGAACTTCCAAAATTAGGTCTAGTCCTTGTAAAAAGAATCATAATATGATGCAGAGAAAAAAAGGCTAAATGTAGATGAACAAAGTTGGTGGAAATAAAAAAAAAAATTGTTGAAAAAATTTGGAAGCTTGGGAATTGAATTTGAAGTTGAGTTTTGAGGTGCGAACCCTTTTGTGTGTCCTATTTTTTTTTTATTTATAATTACATTGGTAACTGTGAAGTTTTACTAATGTTAGTCATACTATGACTCCTTGACGCATGTATCATATTTTATTGAACTACCAAACCACTACTATTTATTGTTGTCACATGACAGGATGTTAAAACATTAGTAATTTTTTTAGATTATTTAAGAGGGCCAATCTTCTATTCGCAGGAGTCGAATCTTAAAACTCGCGCTTCAAAGGAACATTACACAATCATTGAGCCAAACACTAAGGTAGCCCACTTCTCTTTATCCGTGGAGAATTGTATGACATGTGCATATTTACTTAGCCCATGATTCCCATTAATAGATGCTACGTGGACCATGACTTTGTCAATGGGCCCAATTTTTGGTTCTTAGCCCATTTGACAAAGCCCATGTCCATTTGTCTGTTGTAGTGGATTAGCGTTGTCTAGATTTCAATTCCATGCTCGCTGGACTCGGAATAGCGATGTACAGTTCATTCAAATTTAGGCTCTGTTCATTCAAATTTATTTTCCTTCCCTTTTCCTTTCCTTCCTCATGCTCCAAACATAGCCTTGAGTTAGACTCTAATGCTTGCTCAAACTTTTGAAGGCAAATTTCATACCCTATATTTGTAGTTTTGCCATTAATTAACTTTGTACTCAAATTTGTGTATGAATTTGAGTTTGCCCATTAGAATACTCAATACCAAATAAAAGTTTTTCTTAGATTTTTACTCAAAGTTAAAGTAAAAATTTGAGTAAGGGTGGAGATACTCTTACGTGCATGAAATAATATTATTCACATTCATAGCTAAACTTGGAGCATGACCTAACCTTTTAATCAACGCCTTTTTTTACATGGGAGAGGGGGGAAATGACTCAATCTCAGGATGCAGTGTGGGGCATCCAAAAGCTCTACCACATGAGCTAGTCACCACTTGCAAACCAGCTCCTTCAAACAGCAAAAAAAACTTAAAACTGGACGATTCCTAATTTTCAGCTTTGAATAAGTAGCATTAACCCTTTTGCTAGCAATCAAAGAACTCGAAATTAACTAATTGCAACATAATGATCACATTAATTTTAGGTAAAAGATCTCGGCCTTGTTCGTTTCATGGTTTAATTTAGTTTTAGTTTTGCTTTATACTCGTTACCCTCATTTCTCTCTCTTATCTCTTTCCACTCATTACCCCTATCTCCAAAACTAAACTAAAACTAATAAACAAACAAGGCCGTATTTCATTAACTTGGAATTATCAACACACCTAACTACACACAAAAATTGTTAGACGGCATATCTCAAAACTAATGAGCACACGGTTACGTGCGGAGCATGTATCCCACGCTAGCTTGCACAAAGAGAAATGCACACAGAGAAATGTATCGTGTCACATTTGAGCTTAGTATGTCAGGTAGGTATGAACGGGAAAACAAATCCAGGGTGCATGCTGTCGGGGACAGCATGCACGTTGTCCGATTTGGGCCGTCTATGCTCGGCCATGGACAGCTCGGATCACATCTTGTCCAACAAATCCGAACCGTCCGCTACCAAACAAATCTGAGCTGTCCATTGCTGAGCACGGACGACCCAGATTGGGACAACATGGATGTTGTCCTCCCCCAAGGCACCCGTGTCGCGTTAAGAATAACTATGAACGCAGTACACCATTATTCGCTAACATCATTTAAATATGGGAAAGTCTAGTCACATATCCATTTTTACAACCAAATTTACAATTAAATTGCCACATTCAGGGGTGGATCCAAGGGAGGTCACGCGGGGGCATGTGCCCCAGCTGACCCCGCTCAAAACTAAAAAAAAAAAAAAAAAAAAAAATTATATATTTAGCACAATTATGTAAGGGGCCGATTCCCCTCACACTTAATAAAACACATAAAAAAACACTCAATTTTGTTCCGAGCCCCACTGTGATGTTCCGAACCGTTGATCATGTTTAAATGAGTAAAATAGGAGGTCCTGCAAAAATTCAGCTCAATCGGATATCGGTAAGTGCTTGATCTAAACAGTTTTGCAAAAACTGTGATAGGAACTAGTGTTTTTAAAACTATTTGGACCAAGCACTTACCGATATCCGATTGAGCTGAAATTTTGCAGGACCTTTTATTTTACTCCTTTAAACAAGATCAAAGGTTCAGAACATCACATTGGGGCCTAGAAGAGTGAGGTGTTTTTTTATGTGTTTTTTTAAGTGTAAGGGGAACCGGCCCCATTATGTAATATAATGCTATATTTAGCATACACACTTACATATATCTCAAAAATAAAAATGTAGAATTAATTCTGTGCTCATTTTTTTGTTCTTTTTTTTATTTTTATAAAAAGAATGCATTATAAACCTTATAATCCATAATAAATGTCTTAATTTAGAAAAATCGTTGACTGAAAAAAAATTGCACGATTATAAGGTGCTCCCATTGGGTTGGATTCCTGGGTCCACCACTGGCCACATTAGCATATAGGCTTCATCATTTTAATGATCCGAAACGTTCACCTTATATAACACATCGAAAGTAATAAGATTACACAGATTTAGGTTTATTAAAAACCCACTTCATTCCACTAATTGGTTTTTTAGTTTTTTGGTTTTTTTTGATCTTTAGTTTTTCAAAAAAACCAACTAGTTCCACTAACAAGTTTTTGGTTTTTTGGTTTTTTTAGTTGTGTTATGAAATTACAAATCTACCCTTCTACCCAAACAACTATTGCTCCCTTTTTTTGAAGGGAGGGCAGATTTGTAATTTTACATGATTAAAGTACATGTACTTGATTGTGCAATGATTTGGTTTTTTTTAGGTTAGTGGAATGAAGTGGGTTTTTTGTTGGTTTTTTTTGGGGGTTTTTTTAGTGGAATGAAGTAGTTTTTGATTTAAAACAAAACTAGTTTTTTGTTAGTGGAACATGGCCTAAAGTGGATAGTCGCGGAGCCAAGAGTCGAAATCGGAGAGGGCTGAATTATGAAACAAATCTTGGTTCAATGATTTTTTTTCAAGACTAAAATCAAAGTCATTCGAGTTTTTATGGGAAGATTTTGATAAATTGAAAAATTTATCTCAAGTATTGCTGCTATCATATCATTTTATGAACGATGTATCATTATCACATAGTTTCACTCACCATAATTTAGTGTTCAGGAAATGAAAATTATTCTTACTTTTTAATTATTTTCAAAATTTTATAGTTTATTAAATAAACAATTGTTATAGGGTCCATTATAGCTTTTTATAACACCTCTAGTCCATCTAATGTTTTCATAACACCTCTAATCCACCAAACTACTTTTTTATTCTCTTAGGTCCATTCTATTTTTTTAATAGGCAAGTATACCCTTATATTAAATTTAATACATAATATATCTTTGCAGGGAAAGTTTGCCGGAAAAGTTTGCTGGCACCGGAAAAGTCGCGCGGAAAATTGGACTTCGCTGGAAAAGTTGCCGGCGTAGATAACCATATCTGAAATTACAAGATGTGGTTATCTAGACTCACAAGATGTGGTTATCTATTTTTTTTTAACCCTAATTGAGATTAGATGTGGTTATCTGGACTCAAAAGAAGTGGTTATCTTTACTATATTTCTTTTTTCAAAACCTAATTCGGATTAGATATGGTTATCTTAACTCACAACTAGCAATTAAAATTCTAAAAATACCGAGATGATATTGAAAATTCAACCTAACTCACAACTAGCAATTAAAATTCTAAAAAGTTACCCTGTTAATTATCTTTTTGTTCCAAAAAAAAACCCTACCCCATCATTGGCATATTAAATAAAAAGAAATATGTTGAAAAGAAAAGACTAAAATGTGAAGAAATTGGGTAAGTTAATGTGCTCTCAACACACACTAACATATCTCCAAAAAGTTGGTGTACTTCCCAAAACAAACCTCTGTTGTTGATAGTTGGACAGCAGTAAAGAAAAATTTTACTGATTTACGGTGCAAAAGTTCTTTGGTGCCTTAATTTACTGTGCAAAAGTTCTTCGGTGCCTTCAGAAAAGATGAACAGAGGTTGAGGTAGAGACTTTCGAAAGAAGAACAGAGGTATTCCTCTCTCTCTCTCTCATGGCAGAATATGTAAATCATCTTCTTCTTCGCCTCTCTCTCACACACACACTCTCTTGATGGATCTGTGTTTGAAGAACCCACACTGTCTCTCTATTGACCGATCTGTATTTTTTAGAAAACCCAGAAAACTCAGAGCAATGAAGGGTACCAGACGGAATCTTGATTACCGCCATCTACTTCTTCTTCTCCTTTTTTTCTTTTTCCAGATCCCGTCGACCAAAACTACAGGTACTGTCGACCAACACTACAAATCTGCGTCTACACTTATTTCGCCCTAATCCGTCGACGCCGGAGACGATGACCCCGTCGAAGGCGACGGAGATGGAGACGGTGACTTCGTCGACAGAGATTCCTCCGGAGAATGTTTGAACTTGAGATCCTCCGTCGGAGGTGCTGGAGGAGAACTGTATTCCGGCGAAGGAGACGGTGGAGAGATCGAGTAGCCGCCGTGTTCCGGTGCCGGTGCTGGAGCGAATATAGATCTGAGGTTGGAAAAAAGTGGGACAGTGGGAGGTCGTGGACTATGGGAGGTCGCATGTGCTTCAGGGAGGGTAGTGTTGTATTTTAGATGGATGAGTGGACTGGATATGTTAGGAAAATCTTAAGTGGACTAGAAGTGCTTGAAAATAGCTACAGTGGACCCTATAACAACTCTCCCTTTATTAAATATCTAACAAAAAAATACAATTTTTAGCCCCTATAGTTAATTTACGAAGCTCCGCCATTGCTTAGAGACCGTTTTCCCGATGAATCTAAAAAAATCCGTTTTAGTGATAGACAATTATGATTATTCTTTTCCAAATAAAAAGAAAAACTGGTACTATGGAAATTGTTAAAAACAAAACACAGTTTTAAAACAATGTATATGCCCAAAACCAATCTTCCCAGACTTGAATAAATATATGCTCCTTGATTTTTCCTTGCTTTTCAACTTGTATATTCCGAGAAGTTGCCATAAACAGAAAACACAATTTCTTGTGATTTTTCTTTCCTTTCAAAATTGCTAATTAAGTGTCAAAACCCTTGATTACATTGATCTTCCTTGATTTTCTTTCCCACCGAGGCTGCTCAAACCCTCAATTACACAATATTACGTTGATTTCTTTCTACTTCCTAAACGAACATTCTAAAATAAAAATGAAAAATAAATTACAAATCGATAAACAGAGATACAAGCAAAGCTGTGTTAATGTCGTGAAATTGCTAAATAAGATAGACTGCAGAATATAGACCTTACAATTCTTGCACAACTAGTATGAACCCGTGCTATGCACGGCATGGAGATATGAAATAAAATAATGTGTTTTTTTTCTTTTTGTGATGAGCTAAAAAATTATATTTTTAACCAGAAAATGTATTGAATTACTCGACCACTTCAATTAAAAGAGTATAACAATTCTATTTCTTATCTGCTCCTCTTGATTCTAATTTTCCATGGTGATTGAATCGGCTATAAAAACATAAACCATGCATGTGATTGAATCGGCTATAAAATCATAATCCATATATGTGATTGAATTGGTTATAAAATCATAATCTATATATGTGACTTTTCCACTTCCTAAACGGACATTCTAAAATTAAAATGGAAAATAAATTACAAATTGATAAAGAGAGATACAAGCAAAGCTGCATTCATGTCGTGAAATTGCTTGATAAGATAGAGCGCAGAATATGGACCTTACAATTCTTGCACAATTCATGATGCGATACATGATACTTTTTCATACAGGATGATGCCTCGTATTGAGTACTTGGTGTAACTACTTTTTTGAAACATTTCTCAATGTGATACATACAAACACTGAAAAAAACGATATACTGTACAATACGATGGCCCTTATGACAACCTTGATTCAGGCTAGGGTGTGAAGTTCGAAAAGAAGAGTTTAAAATTCTTAGGGTAACAATTGAGGTTTTTATTATTATTATTATTATTATTATTATTATTATTATTTTTTTTTTTTTCCAAACGGAATACATCAGCGGGGTTAGGAGATCAGAGAAGTTAGCTAGTTAGTTCATAGGGAGCCCAGAGACTGCCTATAGCCCTGAACTCCGACCGTGCCCTCATGGGGCTCAAACTCACAGCCTTCCACTGAGGGAAGCAAATGGAATTGTCAGCTTGCTATCCTGGCTTTCCCAATAATTGAGTTAACAATTGAGTTCATTTGAAGTTGGACTTTTCTGATGTTAGGCTCGCATTCACATTGTTCATGTTCTAGGCAATTTTTTCCATTGAATTATTGACTAAAGAAATGTTTTCAATAAAATAAATTATTAAATAAAAACCCTATTTGAATAAGATGTTTCACTAATTTCCAAAACAGCCTGTGGTTTGTAATCATGAAATGAATTATTGACCAAATTAAGAAGTAAATTAAAATGAATTGTTTCAATAATGGAGTACTTTTCATTTATAGTACAAATAAAAAATCTTTAAAGAATTTCTAAGCCGCGATGTACAAATCTAATTCCGCCAGATTACGTGGTGCATGTGCCAGGTAATCTACAGCTTGTAGTTTGTAACACGACCTTCTTTCACGTTTTGTATATCCCACCAACTAAAATTCAAAATAAAAAAAAAAACAACTTACTTTTAAAAAAATGTCCGAACTTCACGTGGGGATATAAAGTATACACCTTGAATTACTTTAAATTTGTGACATTTCGTATTGAAGTTTGTAGTTTTTTTAAAATAAAATTTCATAACATCAACAGAGAAATTCACAACATTTCACTTAAAAAAGCCTAGCATTAAGATGAAAACTTGTAGCATAGAAATTTCATAAATTCAAATAAAGACGAAAACTCATAACATAAGAATTTCATGATTTCAAGATCGATGTTTTGAATTTATATACAAAAGTTAAAAATCGACATTGATGTAACGAGTTTTTTTTATAAAATATCCTAGCTAGATCGATCCAAGAGATTCAAATGGTTGCATACCGCAAACACCCAACTTAAAATGTGTCATAGCATTCTAGTGAAAATGTAAATATTCCACTTTTGCAACTCCTTATTGACAATATCTTTAATCATATATTATTTTTTTTGGAAAAAAACAAACAAAAATATATTGTACTAACTGAACAAAAGTACAAGGATATACATGTGATACAAAACGAGGAGTGGATGTGTCCAACCGATAAAAACCAACCTTAGCTACACAAAATACACCTCTGCTACATCAATCATCTCTCACATTTTAAGTCAACTAGGTGCAGCTGAACATAAAATTAATTAAAATTTTAAACATCCACCTCTCTCTCCCTCCCTCCCTCCCTCATATGACACACACAAACAAAACATTATTAAATTAAAGTAGTTGTGAACTTCACCAACTATTATCTCAAAGAAAGGAACCCAACGAGGGAGAAATTTTTCTGTGCCGAGCGGGTATTGCCCACGTGGTACCCGCTTGGCAATTTCAGTCGTCCGAAATGCAATCCAACAGTCCGGAAGAGGAGTTCAGGTGAGAGGAGAGAGAGGGAATCAATCTCGGCCGTCCAAAATATTTTTGGACGGCCGAGATCATGCTCGGCAATGTTTTGAAACCCGGACCGGAGGGCGAACCGGAAAGGGAACGGACGGACGGGTCACCGGTTGAACCGCTATCAAACCGTGACGTCATAATTATGTCTTTAATATATATTTAATATGCAAAAAAAAGAAATATGAAAAAAAAAATGGTTGGAAAGGAGAGATGGCATAAGAGAAATGAGAGAGATGAAAATCTATGTGGGGTTAGTCCCACATCGCCTAAATAGAGCTTTGAGACAACCTACAACATATATAAAAGGTAAAGAAGAGGTATTTGCGTCCACTCTCATGCGTTTGAAAGGCTGAGGGAAGCCCACGTGGACAATTGTCCAAGGGAAACAACTTTTCAACTTTAAATGCAGCAATATCTAGGGATGGCAACGGGGCGGGTTGGGGCGGGTTTTGATGATCCCTGTCCCGACCCTAAAATTCTCTAACCCACCCCTAACCCGCCCCTAACCTGACCGGGTAATTTATGGGTACCCCCACCCCCGCCCCTATCGGGTATCGGGTTTACCCACCCCGCCCCTATTTTTTTCACATATTAGTTAAGTATATTTTAAACTCCAATTAGTGAGTACAAATGATAAAAGTTCACAAAATAACTTTTACAACTTAATCAAAATCTACTATCTCATGTTGTATTTTAGTTGTAAAAGTAAAAGTATAAGAATAAAAATAAAATTTAATGCATATAAGTGAAAATATAATTTGATATATACATATAAGAGTGTATAAATATAGTTATCCATATATATATGTATGTCGGGGCGGGTAATATCGGGGCAGGGTGACCATACCCCTGCCCCTACCCTAACCTTGGCGGGTTTTTCAAAATCACCCCCTGCCCCTACCCGTTACCCAAAAAAATCGTAAAAAACCCTATCCTATCGGGGCGGGGTAAGGCGGGTTCGGAGCGGGGCGGGTTGAATTGCCATCCCTAGCAGTATCGCGTGGATTTCAAAAAGAAATTTCACTGGTCCGGTCCGATTGACCCGTCTCCGGGTCTAACGGTTTGCCTGTTTAACAGTTATTTTACACCGGTTTTTTTGAAAAGAGACCGGTTTTGATTAATGAACGGTTCCTGGGATCACTCGGACCAAGACAAGGTCCGGTTGACGAGTCATTTGGTTGAACCGGCCGGTCCGGTCTGGGTTTTAAAACATTGGTGCTCGGTATGGCCACGTGGTACCCATTCGGTACCCAAAAATTTTCCCCAACGAGGGCAATGGAATACACCGAATCCCTAAGATTTTGATGCATTCAAAACTTATGCACGTAGACTTCCCCAAGAGTGAATGTATATATAGCCAGTGAAGGTGAAAGCATTTGTTAAGTATTTTTTTTGGCCTGGTCCAGGTCTTTGTCAGCAATATTAAAACTAGAAATAGCTGCACGTCGTGTCCAATAACGATCGATGGTGGCTAATTTTGCTGCGAAATTCAGGTGTATTTGTAAAGATAGTTTGAGGATTCATAAAAGTTTTTTCACAAAATAAAATTGGGTGTCTGAATCGGTTTACACGCATTTTGATTAATTGCTAGAATTCTGGAGTAACAATTGGAGAAACTTTATAATGTTGGTAACCAAGTATTACATATAATATCAATTATCCAATCAAGTATACTAGATGGGCTTCCCATCAGGGACTCCTATTTTCCGATCAAATTTTTATGATCTGAACCGTCCAATGTGTTTAAAAGGAGTTTTTAAGGGTCCTCGCGAGAAATCATAAAAAAAAAAAAAATTTGACTGGAAAGAGCTTGATCCAATCAGTTTTCAATAAAAACTGTATATGTACAGTTTAATAAAAAACTAAAAGGATCAAGCCTTCCTGATTAATTTTTTTGATAATTACTAACGGGTACCCTTGAAAACATGTTTTAAACACATTAGACGGTTTGGATCGTCAAAATTTGATTAGGAAATGTGGGAATTTGGAGAGTCCTGCATGAAAACCCAATCTGGGATCTCTGATGAGACCTAGCGCATATATATATATATATATATATATATATATATATATATATATATATATATGAGAGAGAGAGAGAGAAAAAAAAATTCGCACTTAATTATTTTTTCGTGGCCTGCAAGCAACCAAATTGATCACATCATGAAACAACTTATAGAAATTATCAAATTAAATTATAGATATTATAGAAATTATCAAATTAAATTATAATAAAAATTAATCAAATTATAGAAATTATATTATAGAAATTAATTTATAAAAATACTAAGTTTAATTAACTAAAATAAGCGGTAAACTTCATATGAAGGATCCTGCAAGGTGTAAAAATTTAGATCTCGAACTCTAATTTTTGGACAAAATTTCGACAATCTGAACCGTTAGATGTGTTTAAAACGTGTTTTTAAGATTCTACGGAAGGATGTGGCAAAAAAATACTACCTATAAGGGCTTGATTGGAGCAATTTTTCATATGGCGATTATATGAAAAATTGATCCGATCAAGCCCTTCTGGGTAGTTTTTTTGCCAAATCCTTGCATTGGACCTTATAAACACGTTTTAAACACATCTAACGGTTTTGATTTTCAAAAAATAGATCAGATGGCCTTGGACTGGTGCATTATAGTGTTCAAATGCCACTAGAAGTACTGAATGTGTTCCGATTGTGTGGTTACCGACATTGGATGATCATCAATTTCGGGGAGAATGATAGAATTGATAAGATGTTAAATCGTATCGGTTTAGATCAAACATTTAAGAAAATGAACCAGTATCCACCATTCAATGTTATACATTGAACTTACTTAGTTATGAACCAATATATACTGCTATAGTCTAATGTACGTTAGCCACATGATCGCAACACAATTATGACGATCAACACCGACTATTTTGTTTTTATTGGTGTTTTAATAAACCTCACTAAATTTTGGGCCAATCGAATTTTGAAAACCCCGTCATCGGGAGATTCTGGACGTGATAATCATTAGTAGAAAAATATTTGTTAACTCCGATTGAGCATACAGAGAAAATAAATATACTTAATTTTTGACATGAATAATATATTCCATCCTACAAAAAATATAGACGGTTCCGATTTTCAAAAAATAACTCGAAAGGCCCTTGAATGACGCATCGTAATGTTATGCCTAATTATGCACACACGTAATGCCATGTGCTGTACACACACAATATATAATCTTTTTTTCCCCTTCCTAGGGCCTGCAAACGTTACCTCTGCCTCTCTCTCTCTCTCTCTCTCTCTGCGACTCAGACCCTCTCTCAATCTCTCTCTCTACCCCTCTCCGACTTTGGTTATCCGACCATTGGATCGCCGTCCCGTCTCAACGGCCAAACGTCAACGTCTCTCTCTCTCACACTTCATAGTTCACAATCTCTGTCTCTATATGTGCCAAAATCCCAAACCCTCTCACTCTCACAGTCACACTTCACAGTCACGATTAACCATTAACGTCTTCGGTCTCTCTCTCTCTCTCTCTCTCTCTCTCTCTCTCTCACTCTGTCTCTGTGTGTGTGCTTTTAAGATTGATTAAGGGTTTCGGTTCGGATTAAAGGTTTGATCCTATTCATAGGGTTTGAGATCGATTTGGGTTTCATCCTATTCCCAGGGTTTGAAATCGATTTGGGTTTCATCCTATTCCTAGGGTTTGAGATCGATCTCATCCCAGGGTTTCACCGTTTGAGATCGATTGCTTCCTGAGATGGATTTGGATTTCAAAACGATTCCTAGGGTTTGATCCTATCTGGAAAATGGTAAGATTTGTTTATTTATTTATTTGTTTTCATAACGATTTGTTCATTATTTCATTCAATTTAATTAGTTAAGTTAATTTGTTCTTATTATTATTTGTTTTGTTTTTTTGTAGATGGATGCTCGTAACCCCCACTATTTTTCTGATGATGAACATCATCAACCACCACTACCAGGAACAGGAAACCCTGTTGCATCACAGGGTATGGAGTCTGTAGGTGATGCTGCTTCAAACATTGTGCACTCTGGAATAGGACCTTCAGGTTATACTCCAACAGATTCAACTCTTACAACTTCAGGCCGTAGTGGTTCAAAAAGGCAACACACATCATGGGTATGGAATCATTTCACTATAGATAAAAACTTCAAGGATAAAACTGGTAATAACATAGGACCTAGGGCTGCATGCAATTATTGTGGCATAGATTATAGTTGCAATAGTGATCATGGCGTAGGGTAGCATGATAGACATATTAGAAGTAAACATAACAATAAAATTGTTGCACTCAGTGGTGAATTTGATAGTAGTTTGCCTAATTTCATTTATTCAAAAGACAAAATGAGACATGGACTGGCCTATTACGTAGCTACAACAGAACAACCATTTACTTTTGGTGATGGCATTAGATTTGAATATTTTGTCCAAAATTGTCTAAATCCTTCATTTGGTAAAGTCTCTAGAAATACAACCCGCAGTGATACGAAGAAAGCTCATAGTGAAGTTAAAATTTTATTGATTAGTGAACTTGCTAGACTTGGTGCAATAGGTTTTACTTCTGATATGTGGTTTGGTATAAATAATCGTGGTTATATTTGTATGACTGCTCATTATATAGACTCTATTTGGACTTTACAAAAAATAAAATAAAATATTGCTTTCCGTTTAGTGGAGTTTCCTCATGATGCTTATCAGATTTTTGAAAGTATTATGGGTGTTTTTAGGGATTATGAAGTTGTTGATAAAATTTTTAGCATTACTTTTGACAACCATACTGCTAATACTGCTACAATTCTATTGTTTAAAAGAAATTTGACTCCTTACTTTGGTGAGTTATTGCATATGCGATGTGCGTGACATGCCATTAACTTAGTTGTGCAAGATGGTTTGAAACATATAGCACCGCAGATACAAAAGATTAGAGTTGCTGTTATTTTTATTGGCACTTCCCCATCTAGGCAACAAGAAATTGATAAATTGTGTGCATCATGTTACAATGTGAAACCCAAACAAACGAACTCTGATGTTGTGGACGTTTGAGGGCCACATTTTTTTTTGTGTACTGAAAAAGGGCGATCTGGGAAACAGGAAAAATTAGAGTCGCCACCCGAGGTTTAATCTTTGGAAAATGTTAGGTACCCGAGAAACTGTTTAGAAAAAGTAATGACTCTTGTGCCGCTGAAAAAGGGTTTGATCTGCGAAAAATAGAGATTTGGGTTCGGGAGCCAGGTTACCCGCGGGGAAGGTTTTGTTTGAAAAATACATCCCGCGTGCCCGGATTTTTTCGGTCTCTACTAAATCTTTGTGGGATTATTCTTGAAAAGATTTTAATGAAAACCTTATTTCACATAAACAATATATCAAGAAATAACATGCTTAAAGGAAACAAATAATTTTAATGAATTACATAATACGCAATCAAGTATATAAACGTGAGAAAATCAAACAAGAGGGGATGTAAGTGTAAAAATAGAAAGTGAGGGGGGGGGGGGGGGGGGGGTAACTGTAATTGAACCTTGCTGGTTTTCCCCAAAACAAAGTATCGGATTTCAGAAAACAGAGGAAGTAAAATATGGTGCCACTGATGCCGTACGACATCTAAAATCACGCCGCACGGTGTCAATTGAGTATTGTACGGTATCCCTGAATACTATATTTTCCAAAAAAAATCTCATTTTGTTTGGTTGAAATCAATATCTATTTTTGGTGCAAAAACCATGTTATTTGTTGATCAAAACAGGTTTAGAAAATGGTTTTGAGTGGGTGAATGTACCTCATTTTAGGAATGGTATTTTGTGACAATGGATGATATCACGCGATACCAACCCGAGAGGCTCAAATTTTGTTGAAATATCTCTGTTTGGACTCGAGGAAGAGCTACAGAGCTCTCCTCAAGCCCAGTGGGGATTCCCCTCATAAGATTGTTATTTCAATTTGAACGCGAATATATGCCTCTGGGTTTGCTCGGTTAAGACCACAAACTTCGAAAGGGGGGATCGGTTTGGGAACAGAAAACTATAGTTGTAGGCTTATGGGAACAGAGTTTTATGTAGGATTTGAATTAGACAGAGTAACGAGGAGACGACAAGTTTGTTTTCGAGAGGATTTTTTTGGCTAGGAATTAATCAAAAATCCATCCTTCGTTGGCTTCTCCTGCTCTCTTTTTATAGATGAAGCTTTGGGCAAGTTTACAAGTTATGCCACATCCGTACGTTAAGAAATTCGCATCATTGCCGAATCGCATCATTGTTCTGAGTTGCTGGAGCAATCGCGGGAATCCTGTTGATGGGACATGGGTGTTGTACGGTGTCGAAAGTGTACCGTACGGTGTACATGTCAACACCGCACGGTGCAAATTGAATTTTAAGCCGTACGATTCTGGGTTTTGGGCCGTACGACTCAAGTGGGTTTGGGTTTTTGGTTCCTTTGATTCATCCGACTCAAGCAACTGTTTCGAGGTATATTTTGCGCGTTCTTTTCTTCATTAGGGATGCACATGTCATCAAAATTGGGGTGTCTACAGTTGCCCCTCTTCGACGCGACTTGGTCACCATTGAGTCGGTGCACGTCACGTTAAAGATTTGGACATCCCAATTTGACTAACCATGCAGAAAAACAGTAAAACATAAAACCTTGGTCGAGCGCAGAGCTTCCTACGTACCTCGTTTGTGAGGATCAGACCAATCGTAGTTCGTTGAGGCCGTTATGAAAAATTGACACCTCAGTTTTCAACGAGGGAAAAACGAATGATGTTTGCAAAATGAAAGAAATCATTCGGAGGCCCTGAAAGCCGTTAAAAATAACTCGGAGGCCCTGAAGGCCGTTAAAAATATTTTAGAGGCCCTGAAAGCCAAAAAAATATTTCAAATATTGGGTAGAATAAATGCCGTAGAGGATTTTAGAAAAATTTGTGAAAAGTAATTGCCGTAGAGGACTTAAAATTTTTTGGAAAAATTAATGCCGTAGAAGACTTAGAAAATTTTGAGAAAAATTAATGCCGTAGAGGACTTAGAAAATTTTGAGAAAAATTAATGCCATAGAGGACTTAGAAAATTTTTGGAAAAATAATTGCCGTAGAGGACTTAAAAATTTTTGGAAAAATTAATGCCGTAGAGGACTTAAATTTTTTTTTGGAAAAATTAATGCCATAGAGGACTTAGAAAATTTTGAGAAAAATTAATGCCGTAGAGGACTTAGAAAATTTTTGGGAAAATAATTGCCGTAGAGGACTTAAAAATTTTTGGAAAAATTAATGCCGTAGAGGACTTAGAAAATTTTGAGAAAAATTAATGCCGTAGAGGACTTAGAAAATTTTGAGAAAAATTAATACCGTAGAGGACTTAGAGAAAATTTTTTCAAAAATAATTGCCGTAGAGGACTTAAAAATTTGTGGAAAAATTAATGCCGTAGAGAACTTAGGGGGTGTTCCACTAAGGTAGTTTTGTTTTAAAACTGCCTTGGTTTTTGTGTTATGTGATGTATTGTGAGAGGATGACTTGTCTTGGTTTTTGAGAAAAACTAGTTTTTGGAAAAAACTAGTTAGTGGAACACCCCCTTAGAAAATTTTGAGAAAAATTATCGGCGTAAAGGACTTAGAAAATTTATAATACTGTAGAGGATTTAGTCATACCGTATCGTGGGAGTTTGAAAAGAGAGCCATTTCAGAAGTGTTGAACAAGAAGGGGAAAAGTGCAATTTCTTGGAAGCAACTGGATAAGGGTGTCGTACGGCATATGAGTATACACCGCACGGTTTGAAGAGCCGCACCGCACGGTGCTAGTGGAATTTACGGACAGGCTTCATTCTGTAACTGCTAAAACTTTCCGATTTCGCATCTCTTGTTCAAAATATCTCGATCGGTCACACTCCTTAGTGAAAGCCGAACTTCCCTAACCCGAAATCTTCTTCTTCTTCCCAAAATTTTTTGCCAAAATCCTCGTGATTCAAACCCATGGCGAGTTCGAGTGATAGTGAAGGGCGATCATCGTCGTCCGATGAGGGGCACCCACCGTCGGTTCTCAGAGAAGAGAGCACAGCCACCCAATCGGCTATGGGCGGCCCATCACCGACTGGAATTGATTCGGTCACGACGAGTCCTAGTGGTACCGAGCACTGCGCGGTGCCAATTGGGGTTGAAACATCCCGCGCGGTTGAGACCGAGACCCATACAGCAGAGTCTAGTGGCAGAGAAATGCATGCAGTGGTGCCGAGTGGTGGTGCGGTGGCGACGAGTGAAACCCATAGTCCGGTTGGGGGTGGTTCGGATGCCATGGTGGCGAGTGAGACTCCAGCAGGTGGTGGTGTTGCCGATCGGCCTGAGGGAAGCAGTAACGTCGCCATGCAGGGTGGCGAGAGTGCCTTTGGGCCCATGGAGGTTGATGTGTCGGGCACGGGTGCATAGGCTTCGGAGGTGGAGATGGATATTGGAGGTGTACACGTGATGGTTGAGCAGAGACCCACCGGAGAGGGTGTAGATTCTGGTTCTTAGGAGAGCTTGGTACCCAGTGGCCTTCTGAGTGCTTTTCTGGTTACTGAGGTACTCGTGGGAGGAGAGCGGATGTTGGTTGATATACTAGTGGTTAGGAGGGACTGGGGGAAGGAGAAAGTGACAATGGAGGAGGCTCAAGACTCGAGCAGTGGTGGTGAGGAGATGGAGGTTGGTGCTTCAGACCCGCCAGTCATTCTTGCTGTAGTTGGTTCTTCCTAGACTCCAGGTTTCACTTTGGCTGATACACTGGAGGGAGTGAGAGACGAGGACTTAGCACGGACCCTTCAGGAGGATCCGACTTTTGTCAAGGCTTTGGCTAAGGAGGGAGTGCCTGAGCACGTTCAGGACATGATCCTTGAGGAGAGACAGAGAGGAGCTGATGCTGCATGAGAGGGAGTGCCTTTGTCTCTGGTGGCAGAGGTGGAGAAGGCTCAAGGGGTGAGGCCTCTGTTTGACCCTGAGACTTACGTGCCACGGGTGCACTTCTTTATATCGCTGGGGTGTGATGTGTACTCGCCGATGCACCTATTCTATGATGTGACCACTTTGTTAAGGGACCCGGAGACCCATATTTCAGCACGTCCACTGGTACGTACTTTAATTGTTTGCATTCGATTGTTGTACTCGCTTTGAATTCTTGTATTTTTACGTTTTCCATTGTTGTTGTTTGAAAAACTTGCATTTGCTTTCTGAAATAGAGAAACACCTCTTTGCCTGTGAACAGAGGCTCGCCCGACTCCTTGGAGCGCTTTTAGAGTTTGCCAAGGGCAGTGAGAGAAATAATTGGAGGTACTGGCTTTATGGAGTTTATTCGGCTTTTGGTGCTGACGTGGGCGGACCGCAGGCTGTTGAGAGCTCTAGTTAAGCGTTGGTGGGACACCACCAACACTTTCCACTTGAGGTTTACTAAGATGACCGTGACGCCTTTGGACTTTTCGGCGATCACAAGTCTAAGAGTAGGTGGCGAGCCGATACCCTTCAACTCGGGGTTATACAGAGATAACGGAGCAATCAGGAACTTCTTGGGAAAAGAGATAGGTGATGGAGACCACTTGTCGGCCTTGTGGGACCACGAGCCAGAGTCGCCGATAGAGGTAACTTAGATGGTGAGAGCTTACTTGCTATATTTGTTTGGTGTGTCCCTGTTTCCGAACAGGCGGAGTGAGGTTCACTTGGGTTGGCTTCTGGCACTGGCAGACTTGAGTAGAGTGGCAAACTTGGACTTTGGAGGCGCTGCTCTTTGTACCCTTTATTGTTTCTTGGGTTTTGTCAGCCGTGGCGTTGGGACAAGCCTTAGCGGCTTCTGAAGGGTGCTCAAGGTAAAACTTTACATGCTTTTTTCTTGCTTTCAAATCCTTGAGATATTGTACATTGTGGCTTTTGTTTGCTGATGATATCAACCATGTAGGTGTGGGCTTATGAGGTGCTGAGGATGTACCCGCCAGCGAACAGACATGAGAATGAGGAGGTGATCCCCTGAGCAACAAAGTGGGACCGAGAGCACCGAGGAGGTAGCGTACATGCAGGGAGAGTGAACGACTTCCATCGTTTCTTGGACCAGGCTGACAGTAGCACGGTATGTCTCTGAATTCTGCATTGCTTCCCAAATTTGAGCTTTCTATTCTGCTTTAAACTTTTCTTGAAGAAGTTGAGTTTCCTTGCAGTTGAGATGGCATGATTGGGATGCAGTGACTGACCAGTACTTGGAGCGGAGCAGGGAGTTGACACGAGGGCAGATTCTATTGGAGTCCCCGTACGGTTGGCAGTGGTACCTGGGAGAGAGGGTGCCTCGTTAGTCCCTCAGGTTAGCGCATTTCAGGATACTGGGGCGTATACCCCTTGGCGTACAAAGGACTAACAAGTACACGCGGGCTGAGGTAGAGAGATACACCGTGCTTCCCTTTAGCAGTTCTCTAGACTACGAGGGCTTTCTGGCTAGCCACCTGGCTAGCTTCTTGGACATGGAGACTCATATAGCGGCCACGGAGACAGTTTTACCAGTATTGAGGAGAGAGAAAGAGGTGCAAATGCCTGAAGGGATGATGGGAGTGTTGGAGGTTCCTCGTGTTGCACCCCCGCTTGACCTTACCTTTGTTCAAATAACCTGTAAAAGAAAGAAAACACATTTTCAGTTTGTATTCCCCTGGACATTATAAAAAATACCTGTACAATGTCTTTGTTGCAGATTCCTCCTGGTTGGGCGTCTGAGTCCTATCAGCTGAACTTAGACTTGGAGGCTTTAGTGCGCCGGCTGATGATAGGCGACGTTCCAAAGGTGCGCCCCCGAGCTGAGCCGGGAGTGATCTTCAGAGAGGGCGGTCCTGGCAGAGGTGGCCCAGGCCGTGGTAGAGGAGCTCGGGGAACAGGAGGTGGAGCCCACGGTGGTGGCAGTGCTGAGAGACGCAGTGGAGCTGACAGAGGCAAAGGTTCTAGAGGCGGTGGTGGCGACAGAGGCAGAGGTGCCTGAGGGGCTGACAGAGGTGGTGGAGCTAGTGCTGGTAGTGACGGTGCAGGCAGGGCTGCGAGAGGTGCTAGTAGAGGAGCTGGTGGACCTAGCAGAGGAGGAGGATGTAGAGCTGGTTGTAGCTCTTCTCCTGGCAGAGGGAGTTCTCAGGTAATCTTCATGCTTTGCTATTTGAACTGTGTGCTTTTAGACTTGTACATCAACCTTGTATACTGATGGAATTTCTTTGCTTTGTGTAGAGTATGTCCCCTTCTCCGAGGACTGAGCGCAAAAGGCCGTTGATGAATTAGGCTGGAGGTGGTCCTGCGATTCTCCCTTCTAACAGAGTACTTCTAGGCCGCCAGCCCTCGGTTGAGAGACTGGGAGCTTGTGCACCAGGGAGTTCAGCTCCACCGTCATTGTGGTCTTTCAAGGAGGCAGAGAGCAGTGAGGAGGAGGACACGGGTCCCTCTAAGTCCGAGGAGCTTGGGCCACGGGTGCGGAAGAGGCCCCGTGTTTGAGTAGGTAGGACAGGCCTGTGTGCCTACTTTTTGATTTGGGCGCCTATTTGCCCGTTCTTTTCCTTTTCCTTTCTTTTTCATGGATACGGCCTGCGTGCCATGGTAGTAGTTTGATGATGTCGGGCCTGTTTTGCCCCTGGGTAAATGCATTCTGTTACTTATGACATGGATATTGTCTTGATTTTTAAAGAAATTCGCATTTTCATTACGTAAAATGGCTTACATTAACAAGGATTTGAACCTAAAAAATAAGTCTAGCACCAAGAATGCATGACACGAGACACTGTATATGAATTCGAAACTAGGGAGAGACATGTGAATTGACTTGATAAAACTGGACACTTTTGGCTTTTTGTGGGAAGAATTGGAAAAAATGATGAGAGAGGGGAATTTTAGAGTGAAAACGCCCGGTGGCTTGATGTCTTGACTTGATTAATTCAACAAATTCCAAATGTATGCAACAATGCTTGCAAAACCAAGTAAATCTCGAAAAACCATAATCCGGCGTGCTGGGACTTGATTTTCGGAAATTCCTAGCCCTTCATGAAGCATGCTTGACACATCCTTCTCGAGTTTTGAAAATGCATGACATGTCCTTGCTTGAAGTGAATATCCTGAAAAAGTTGCGGAAAGGTTGGAAAATTTTACCCAAATCTCCGTATCCGGGGTTTTCGGCATATCCGTTTATCGAGGCATCCTTGAAAGTGCTAAATAATTCTTCTACTGAGCCTTTGATACTCATTTTGAGTGAATATCTTGAAAAAGTTGCGGAAAGGTTGGACAATTTTACCCAAATCTCCGTATCCGGGGTTTTCGGCATATCCGTTTATCGAGGCATCCTTGAAAGTGCCAAATAATTCTTCTACTGAGCCTTTGATACTCATTTTGAGTTGTATACACAAGAAAAGTGGCCAAAAGAAGCTCGGAATGGGTTCGGAGGGCCAAAATTGAAATTTTGGCTGGAAAAATAGCCAAGTATGCCGTATGGTGTAGAAAATTGCACCGCACGGTACTCCTATAGTGCCGTACGGCATCGGCCTTTGATGCCCCACTTTTGACACTATTTTCTGCAGTCCTGATTCCTTATTTTGGCTTTCCAATGCATGTTTGCGCGTCCCATAACCTTGAAATGCTGAACCAAAGCCTATCTTGGAAAAGTTTACAAACTTTTGTCTTATCCTCACGTTCTTCGATGTGGCACGCTTCCTGAGGCGGGCGTTTTTCAAGATTTTTGAACTTTTCTCTCTTGAATGCTTTTAAATAGCATTGTTTCCACAACACATTCATCCTGAAAATCATATTCTTCATCTCCCTTGATATCCTCCAAGTGGCCATTAGTATCTCAGCTTTGGAACGTCCCTGGCTTGACGAGCTCGATGGCCTGGGTTGGCTGAACTTTCGGGACCATAGGTTAGCATCTATGCGTTACAGTCGGGATGTAACCATACGTCCTGAGTTGCTCCATGCTGCTGTTCGTTTCTGGGATCCCGAAGTGCACGTGTTTCGCTTCAGCCTTTGAAAGTTGTGTCCCACGGTGGAAGAATTCCACGCATATCTTAGAGGTTTTGATCTGGAGACTCCCGTTATTCCTCTTCAGGGAGTAAATTATGCTGATGTGCTATCCTCAAAGCTGGGTTTGAGTAAAAATGCAGCGAGGTCCATGATCCAGGGAGGCGTGCTCAACTTTCCGTGCTTGATCAACCAGTTTCGACCTGAAGGTTTTGCATTGTGTCTCGTCATTCTTGTGGCGTTTCTGTTTGTTCGTTCAGACAATCAGGCAAGTGCAAGCACTGGTAGGAGTGGTTAAGCAGATTGAGGAGCGCAAAGATATAGGTCCAATGGTTTTGACAGAAACTTTGATGGGTTTGGCTGGAGTCCATGCTGGGCGGACCAATGTTTTTGAAGGTAGTGCTTTGCTCCTACACGTGGGTTTCTCACTCAGCTCTCCTTTTTCTGGGTTATCTCTCGTTCTCTTTTTACCTCAGCGCTCAGGTTTAGGCTTTCTATGGCTCCTTACTTTTTTTTCTCTCTCATGCAGACTTGGTTTGTGATGGGGGTGCTCTTCTGGAGGCGGTGTCGCGGAATAGGATCCATGAGACACAAGGCTTTGTTCTGAGAGAGTACCAGGAGTTTCATAGGAGTGTTCCTGGTTGGGTTCAGGTGCTTTCCCAACTTAAAGAGGACACAGTTTCTTGGCGTTTGAACTGGATGGATCGTCCGACCATGATGGTGAGCAACATGGGATGTCATAGGATTGTCCTGGCAGGTTTGACTTGCTAGACCCTTTACATTCCTTACCGCATTCTTCGCCAGCTTGGTGTTGGTCAAACAATACCATTTGTGAATCCTGAAAACTTCATCATGCCAAATTTCAACCATGCAACTATCCAGACTTATCATCGTACTTGGAGGGAGCGTGCGACTGTTCCCAAAGATCAGTATCCCAGCATTGTGCTTTCGGGGCGTTACAAAAGATGGTTGGTTCAAGAAATTGAAGCAAGAGAAAATGGAAATCAAAATTGACATCTGCTTTAGTCTTAATGTACCCGAAATAAATTGCTGACCCATGACATGCTTCATTTAGGCCGATGTTTTGCTTTTGTTGTGAAAGATTCATGCTCAGCCATGTAATCGAAGAAATCAGTTTGAATAAAAGTGAATTGTGAAAGTTTTCCACTTTGATTCTCATTGATTGTG
Source organism: Vaccinium darrowii (assembly GCA_020921065.1). Lineage (NCBI taxonomy): Eukaryota > Viridiplantae > Streptophyta > Magnoliopsida > Ericales > Ericaceae > Vaccinium > Vaccinium darrowii. Next base: position 6,432,579 of record CM037156.1, read on the forward strand.
ATTGTAAGCGTGAATGATGGCTCTGGATCAACTCAAGAGATGTATCAAAAGATTGCGACCGGTCCTCAATGCGAGGATGCCTACGTATCCTTAAAAAGGAATCAGGTCATGACGTAGTTCATGCATACGATTTGGCTAGGGTTCACTCGAGTAGTTTCGCTCTCCTTTTGTGCTTCAATTTTTGCCTAGTACCACCTTTTCGGGTTTCGGTCTAGCAAGCTCTTTTGATTGATTTGTCTTGAAGTTTGCCTAAGCCGCCTCGATGTGGGTTTTCGACTTAGCAGACTTGCTCTAATTTTTGTTTGGCACTGCCCGCCCTTACGGTTTTTCAGTCCAGCGAGCTTCTCTCAGGAGTAGTATTGCTTGAGCTGATCCATGTTGACCAATGTAGAGAATTCGTTGCCGTTGAGATTGATGAGCTGAGTTGCACTTCCAGACAAGATTTTCTTGATGATGTATGGCCCTGCCCACTTTGGCCGAAATTTCCCACGTGGATCGAAAACTGGAGCTTGGATCTCTTTTAGAACCATATCTCCTTTCCTTGCAGATTCCTAGATATGACTTTTTGTTAAAAGCGCGTGCGATTCGGCGTTGATACCCTTGAACGTGATACAGGGCTTTGAGCCTTCTTTCGTCGAACAGCTTAAGTTCTTCGAATCTTGCGCTCTGCCATTCAGCTTCCTTGATGTCAGCTTCTATCAAGACTCTCAGTGATGGTACCTCAAGTTCAATGGGGAGACCGGCTTCCATACCGTAGACCAAAGAATAGGGTGTTGCCCCTGTCGAAGTACGGATAGATGTCCGGTATCCCCAAAGTGCTAATGGCAGCTATTCATGCCAATTTCTTGCAGACTGAATGGTTCTTTCTAGTATCGACTTGATGGTTTTGTTGGCAGCTTTTACTGCTCCATTGGTTTGTGGTCGGTAGACAGTCGACTTAGGACCTGAATCCCAAAATCTTCGAGAACTTCTGCGGCTCTACCCTTGAAGTGAACACCATTGTCAGACACGAATGCGTGAGGTACGCCATATCAGTAGATGATGTTCTGCTTGATGAAATGAGCGACCTGAACTGCTGTAAGAGTGGTGTATGAGGTGGCCTCAACCCACTTGGTGAAATAATCGATAGAACTAGGATGAACTTGTTGCCATTTGAAGCAGCCGGAGTGATTTTGCCAATGACGTCGATGCCCCAAGCAGAGAAAGGCCAGGGTGAAGTCATAGAATGCAGCTCTGATGGTGGCATGTGCATGAGATTGGCGTGAATATGACATTTGTGACACCGTCTCGCATACTCAATGCACTCGGTTTCCATGGTAGACTAGTAATACCCTTGTCGCAGGATTTTCTTGGCGAGCATTGTATCGTTCATGTGAAGGCCATAGACTCCATTGTGTACTTCTTCCATGATTCTGGTTGCTTCTTCGCCGTTCACACATAACTTGTGTATTCCGCAGTGGGATCTTCGGTACAGCCTGCCCCCGCAGATAATGTAGTGAGAAGCTAGCTTCCAGAGAGCGATCTGATCCTTCTTGTCAGTTTTAGTTGGATATTCGCCCTTTTCGATGAAGTTTCAGATGTCGTGGTACCAAGGAAGACCATCGTCAGGCTCATCAATAGCCATGACATACTCATAAACGGGCATGTCCCTTTGTTCGATCATAATTGGTCAGAGCTTGACTCCATTAGGTATCTCCACCATTGAAGCTAATGTTGCCAGGGCATCGGCGAATCGGTTGTTTAATCTGGGCACATGAGTGAAAGTGACAACTTGGAATCGATGGATCAGATCGTCAAGGTCCTTATGGTAAGGTTTCAACTTGTCTTCCTTGACCTTTCAGTTGCCGTTTGCTTGTGAAACCACCAAGTTGGAATCTCCGATCACTTCCAATCTTTTGACACCGATTTCGAGGGCAGCTTCCATTCCCATGATACATGCTTCGTATTCAGACTGATTGTTGGTGACTTCAAAGTTTAGCTTGAAAGCAAGAGGGATGTGTGACCCTTCCGGTGAGATAAGCAGAATTCCAATCCCGAATCCTTTCTGGTTAGCAGCTCCATCAAAATATAACAACCATATATCATTGGTTGTGGTCATGACATTTTCATGGGAAATTCGAACCCCACATCTTCTGGACCTTCTACCGGATGACCGACTAGAAATTTAGCGACAACCCTTCCTTTCACAGACTTCTGAGTTACGTACTTGATGTCGAATTCAGCTAGCAGAAGCAACTAGAGTGCCAGCTTACCCGTGAGTACTGGTTTCTCAAACAGGTATTTGAGAGGGTCCATTCGAGAAATCAGCCTTACCGAGTAGGTTAACATGTAATGTCTCAGCTTCTTGGAAACCATATTAGAGCCCAACAAACCTTCTCCAGGGAGGTGTACCGTTCCTCGCATCCCGCCATTTTCTTGCTAATTTAGTATACTGCTTTCTCACTCTCACCTTGACTTCTTGCGTGAGCATGCATCCCATTGCTGATGAGGTAACAGACAAGTACATAATGAGGGGTTGCCCCAGTATTGGTGGCATCAGCACTGGAGGATTCTGAAGATAATTCTTGAAGGCTTCAAAAGCTTTCTGGCATCTGTCGTCCCATTTGAATGGCACACCCTTCTTGAGTAATTGAAACATCGGCTCGCAAATTGAGGTTAACTTGGCGATGAACCTGCTGATGAATTGAATTTTCCCAAGGAAGCTTCGTACTTCCTTTTCTGTCCAGGGTAGCTCCATTACGAGAATAGCCTTGATTTTGGAAGGATCTATCTCGATTCCTCGTGTAGTGATCATGAATCCCAACATCTTTCCAGCTGTGACTCCAAACGTACATTTCTCAGGATTGAGACGCAACAGGTATTTGGGAATCCTTTCGAAGAATTTTCTGAGGGTGGGTAAATGCCCTTCCCTTTCCTTGGCTTTGACAATCATGTCATCCATGTAACCTTCGACTTCCTTGTGGATCATGCCATGTAGCAACGTTGTGGCTGCCCTCTGATAGGTTGACTCAGCGTTTTTCAATCCGAAGGGCATGACCCTGTAACAATAAGTGGCCCACTCTGCGGTGAAAGTAGTTTTCTCACGGTCTTTGGGAGCCATGAGAATCTGGTTGTATCCTGAGAAACCATCCATGAAAGAAAGAAGCGCATGCCCTGCAGTATTGTCCACAAGTACATCTATGTGCGGTAATGGGAATCATCTTTAGGGATGGCCATGTTCAGGTCCCTGAAGTCGACACAGACTCGAATCTTTCCGTTCTTCTTGGGGACATGAACAATGTCTGCAACCCATTGAGGGTATTCTGTTACCATCAAGAACACAACATCTATCTGCTTCTGAATTTCCTTCTTGATTTCCAATACCTAGTCAGGCCTCATTTTCCTCAGCTTCTGCTTGACGGGCTTTGCATCCGGATAAAGCGTGATGCGATGCTCCACAATCACGGGGTCGATACCAGGGATATCTGCGTGTGACCATGCAAAAACATCCTCAAATTCTTTCAGGAGATCCAAGTGGGCTTTGAACTCTTCTGGAGATCGTCCGGAACCAATTTGAACGATGCGCGGATTGCTTTCATCTTTCAAGTTTATAGAAATAATTTCTTCTTTTATAGGCTGAGCATGCCTTTCGTCTTCCCTTTTGATTAGAGATTGAAGTTCTTCTGGAATTTCTTCCTCAAACTCAATCCCTTCATCGTCGGGGTCAACACAATTTATTTCGGATACAACAAGATAAGCAAAGTCTACTTCATTGATAGCAAATGCGGGGCCCCCAGGGGCGTGATACATGAAGGTGGACTCGAATTCAAAAGAAAAGTGATGACGCGGGGGAATGACAGATGTTAAGTTATATAAGGGTTCATTTTGTTATGTATTCTATTCATAGGGGTAGTTTAGTCTTGTACATGTTAGTCCTGTCTATCTCAGTGTAGAGTTCCATTCTTACGTTAATGAGAAAACCTTTGATCTCTCTTTCTCTCTCTACATTCTAACATGGTATCAGAGCATCGGTCCTTCATTGATCGTGCTTGGTAGAGCTTTAGAGATCGGTTTTTTTCTCTCAGTTGATCGTATTTGTCAGTCGTTGTTTGTTAGTCGTTGTTTGTTTGTCTGTCGTTCGTGTTTGAGTTGAGTTACTTCACGATTGACCTCCGACGAGCCCACAGCAAGTGTCGATGACCTCCAGCGAGTTCACGATAGGCGACGACGACCTCCGGTAGGCCCACCTTGGCCTCTACGACCAGTTTCAACCACTGTTCCACCATCGATTGGCTATCGGCCCTACTTAGAGTGGTTGGGGAGGATTTTTGAGGTCAGGGTTCTATAGCTCTTGGAAAACCGACCACGGTGATAGGTGGTCGATCATCGGAATACGCCAGAATAGTGCTCACGCGCCGGAGGAAGGTGGCGCGTGGCTGAGAGTAGATCTCACTCGCGGCACGTGACGTGTACGCATGGTTTGAGGTTGAAGGAGGTCACCTCGCAGTTCAAAGGGACCTGATCCACTTAAAAAGGGTCAATCGGCTAGTCAAGGGTTCACGCGCGTGTCAGACAGTTCATCCGGGGATTCAAAGGGGGTCAGCGGCAGTCAAAGGGGTCATAAACCTCTCTGGAGGGTCCAGAAAGGTTCAAGGAGGTTTTTTGACCATTTCTGACCACTTTTGGGAGGTCCGTGACTTGTTCCGGACTAATTTTGATGTTTCGGACCCATTCGCGGGGTCCGTTTAAGGTGATTTGAATCGCAAATTGTTGGTACAATGGAGGGGGAGTTACAAATTCTCAGGCGCCTATTGGCTAGGCTTGACGCTCCATCTACCACCGCTTCCACTTCCACTTCCACTTCCGCTGCTTCCACTGCCTCTGATTTCTTTGCTTCTGTTCATGCTAGTGCTTTTATTGCATCTAGCTCCCGTCCTTGGATTATAGATTCGGGTGCCACGGATCATATGACGGGTTGTTCATCCTTTTTTGATTCCTACTCTACTTGTTCTGGTAAGGATAAGGTTAGAGTAGTCGATGGTTCTTTATCTGCTATTTCCGGGAAAGGTTCTGTTCATTGTTCTCCAACCATTTCTCTTTCCTCAGTTCTTCATGTTCCCAATTTTTCTACTAACCTTTTATCCGTTAGTAGTCTTGCCCAATCCTTAAATTGCTCCGTAACATTTTTTCCTACACATTGTGTCTTTCAGGAACTGGATACGGGGAGGATAATTGGCAGTGGCAAAGCTCATGAGGGCCTTTGGCTTTGTTTGTTTGCTTTTTTCCGCCGATTTTTGAAAACATTTTTTGAGAGTGTTGTTTGGTACAATTTTGCAGAGGAAGAGAGGATTTGATAGTGCAGGGCCCACTGGCCTAGTTTTGCGCACAAAGAGAGAAAGAGAGAGATGCATTTTGAGTTTGAGAGTGAGGGGCCCACTGGCCAAGTTTTGCACAGTGAGAGAGAGGAGGAGGAGGGGGCCCACTGGGGTTCCTTGTCGGTCAAAAAGAGGAGGAAAATGGGAGAAACTACTGACTTTTAAGAGGGGATCAGTGGCCCCACGGGAAAAGGAGAGACCATTTCCGAAAAAGAAGAGATTTTCAACTCCAAAAAGCTTTTGCAAAAACGTTTCCGAACAAGGCCTTTATTTTTTGGAGTCTGCACCTAATTCAGTTTGTCCACCTTTGTCATGTGGTCAAGCCTTTACTGCAGATACGGGTTCTGCTCTTTCCTTGTTACATCAATGGCATCGTAGATTGGGTCATCCATCCTTTGGGATTCTTGAAAAATTGTTCCCTAGTTTGGCTAAACAATGTTCTCGGAGTCAATTCCTTTGTGAAGCTTGTGAGCTTGCGAAACATAAGCGCTCCTTTTATGCTCCGGTCAATCAAAGAAGTGATTCGCCATTTATGGTCATTCATTCTGATGTTTGGGGTCGTTCCCCTGTCACATCTCTGTCTGGGTACCGCTGGTTTGTCACCTTTATTGATTGTTATTCTCGTGTCACTTGGGTGTATTTGTTAAAGGCAAAAAATGAGATTTTTTCATGCTTTAAATCTTTTCATCAAATGGTGCGTACTCAGTTTGATGCTAATGTTAAAGTCCTCCGTAGTGATAATGGGACTGAGTATATCGATGGGGCTTTTTGGGCATACCTCAATGACTCTGGCATCCTTTTTCAGACTTCTTGTGTAGGCACTCCACAACAAAATGGAGTTGCAGAGCGCAAGAATCGCCACCTTGCTGAGGTAGCCCGCTCTCTATTGTTCACAATGAAAGTCCCTAAACATTTTTGGGGAGAAGCTGTCCTTACTGCGGCTTTTCTTATCAACCGCATGCCATCTAGTGTTCTTCAGTTCCAAACTCCGATTTGCTGAGGTAGCCCGCTCTCTATGGTTCACAATGAAAGTCCCTAAACATTTTTGGGGAGAAGCTGTCCTTACTGCGGCTTTTCTTATCAACCGCATGCCATCTAGTGTTCTTCAGTTCCAAACTCCGATCAAGGTTCTCTTAGGTTGTTCTCGGGTCTCCTCTCTTCCACCTAAAGTCTTTGGTTGTGTGTGTTTTGTTCATGCTTCTAAGCACCCAGGTGGTAAGTTGGATCCCAAAGCCTACAAGTGTATTTACCTCGGCTATTCTCCCACTCAGAAGGGTTATAAATGCTATGACCCACGCTCTCGCAAAATGTATGTCTCCATGGATGTCACCTTTTGGGAAACAAAATCCCTTTATCCTCTGTCCACTTCATCTCTTCAGGGGGAGAATGATAGATAGGAAGAGATGTTGACATTTCATACTCCTGAGTCGTGGTCTTATCCTTTACCTTGTCATGGTGAGGGGGAGAAATAACCTTTACCTGCAGAAAGAGCAAAGCATGATGTTCGGGAAAGACTGGATAGGCCAAATTTGCGGACCTTCTCTCGAAGGAATAAAGACAAGGCTACATGTGCAGTGCCACTTTGCCAATCTCCATCACCTACTCCAGTTTCGGACTCTTCAGCTGATTCATCTGGTAATGATTCTCTCCCTACTGTTGTTGATGATCCTAATGCTCCTATTGCTCTTAGAAAGGGAGTTAGATCATGCACTCAACATCCCATTTCCCAGTTTGTTTCTTATGACCGTTTATCTCCTTTGCATTGTGCTTTTGTTTCGTCTCTTTCTTCTATATCTATTCCACAGAATTGGCAGGATGCATTCATGATACCTAAGTGGAAAGGAGCTATGGTAGAGGAGATGATGGCTTTAAAAAAGAATGGCACTTGGGAGCTAGTATCTCTTCCAAGAGGGAAGAAACCTGTGGGGTGCAAATGGGTGTTCACTGTGAAACACAAAGCTGATGGGACAGTTGAGAGATACAAGGCAAGACTTGTTGCCAGGGGCTTCACACAAACCTATGGTATCGACTACGAGGAGACGTTTGCCCCTGTAGCGAAGATGAACTCCGTGCGAGTTTTACTCTCTTGTGCTGCCAATTTAAATTGGCCTCTTCACCAGTTTGATGTGAAGAATGCATTCCTCCATGGCGAATTAGAGGAGGAGGTGTACATGGCCATTCCACCAGGTTTTTCTTCATTCAGACAGAGGGAAAGGTGTGTCTATTGAAGAAGGCACTTTATGGCTTGAAGCAATCTCCTAGAGCATGATTTGATAGGTTTCTCAAAGCCATGTTGGGATTTGGATACACACAGAGTCATGCTGACCATACTATGTTCATCAAGAGAAGTAATGGTAAGATTGCCATTCTTATTGTTTATGTGGATGACATAATCATGATAGGTGATGATGTGAATGAGATTGTTAGCCTTAAAGCTCTTCTTGCTCAAGAGTTTAAGATTAAAGATTTGGGGTCTATGAAGTACTTCCTTGGAATGGAGATGGCTAGATCTGACAAAGGCATTTTTATCTCTCAAAGGAAGTACATCCTTGATCTCCTGGAAGAAACTGGTATGTTGGGATGTAAGCCAGCCGATTCTCCCATTGAGGCCAACCATCGTCTTGGTAGCAATGTGGGGGAGCTTACAGATAAGGAGAGATATCAGAGACTTGTGGGTTGCCTGATATACCTATCTCACACTAGACCAGATATCTCCTATGCTGTGGGGGTTGTGAGCCAGTTTATGCATGAACCTCGTACTGTGCATCTTGATGCTGTTTATCGCATTTTGAGGTATCTCAAATCAGCCCCAGGTAAAGGAGTTTTGTTTTCTAATCATGGTCACTTGATATTGGAAGCTTTCACTGATGCAGACTGGGCTGGTTCTATTGATGATCGGCGATCTACTTCTGGTTATTGCACCTTCCTTGGAGGGAATTGGATTACGTGGAGGAGTAAGAAGCAGTCCATGGTAGCTAGATCCAGTGCAGAGGCCGAGTACAGAGCTATGGCTCATGGTGTTTGCGAGCTTTTATGGCTCCAAACCTTATTGCGTGATTTGGGATTCCTTGATTGTGGTCCTATGAGGCTCTACTGTGATAATAAGGCAGCCATAAACATTGCTCATAATCCTATCCAACATGATCGAACGAAGCATATCAAAATTGACAGACACTTCATAAAGGAGAAGCTAAGCAACGGTTTGATTTGCATGCCTTTTGTGAGATCTGAAGACTAGTTAGCTGACGTATTTACTAAGGGTCTGAGTAGTAAAAGTTTTCACCCCATTGTGTTCAAGTTGGGCTTGAGAGATATCTTTGCACCAACTTGAGGGGGAGTGTTAAGTTATATAAGGGTTCATTTTGTTATGTATTCTATTCATAGGGGTAGTTTAGTCTTGTACATGTTAGTTCTGTATATCTCAGTGTAGAGTTCCATTCTTACGTTAATGAGAAAACCTTTGATCTCTCTTTCTCTCTCTACATTCTAACATACATGTTCTAGGTCAGACTCAAACTCAGTGCTAGACTCAGTTTCTGACTCAAATTCAGTGTTAATGTAAGTGATCCTAGGCACAAAAGTGCAATTTTTATAAATTCCATTGGCATCCACAATGAGTGCAGTAACATCTCCAAGGGCATCCTGGCTCAGCATCATCAATTCTACCTCCTCGGCAAGCTCCAAATCAGGCTTCAAATCAAACAGCATCGCAACAAGCTTGTCTTCTCTCACACCCATCAGGCTCTCTTCCCTGAACAGCGATTGGAGATTCCCCAAGTCAAGAGTTTTGATCCAGTCAACTTGGAGTGCCTTAACCAGCTCTTCCCTCTTCTCGATTTCATCGTCATTGTCCCAAGTATCGTTTGCAAAGATTTCAAAGCCTGGCAGCTTAGTCTTTGTTTCCATATCCCAGAATGGTTCCGGTTCCCCTTGATAGATAGCTTCTGGAGCCTTCACAAACTAAATGGGCTTCTTCTTGGCACCAGTTTGCATCCTTTTTCCCTTTCTTGGTTTGTCATCAGTTGACTCATAACTGAGACCGAAGCGGTGGTTATTTGTCAAAACTGGGGGAATTCAGCCACCCCCTGATTGTTTGGACCTAACCCTAGATCGGGCAGGTTTTCCATCTTTCTCATCATTTCTAAAGCAGTTGAGCTGACTGAGAAGTCCTCATCCATTTTGACAGTAAGGACTGATCCTGAAGTGTCAAAAGAGAAGCCACCAAGAGTGACATCCTCTTCTCCATGAACAATCTCAAGTAACGGTGCAATGTCAGGAACATGGGGGCGGATTCCTAAATCTCCATGAATGGTTAAAGTTCCCGTAGCCAGACCGAGTTGGACTTTCTGGTGTAAAGAAGAAGGGACCGCCATGATATCTTATCGATGGAGCCAAGGTCTGCCCAACAGCAGGTTAAAGGATGACAGAATGTCAAGTACATGGAACTCGATATCCGTATTGAAGTCTTCAATCACCACTTCCATTTGGATTATCCCGACTACATCCCTACAAGTGTTGTCATATGCACTCACTCCAAGGTTAGAAGGCTGGAAGTCTTTGTTCTTGAAACTCAAGTAGTAGGTTGTCCACAAAGGACACACATTTAGAGTGGATCCATTGTCAAGCAGAACGACTGGGACCCATTTTCCCATGCATTTGAGAGAGATGTGCAAAGGTTTGTTATGACCGGTTCCTTCTGGGGGTAAATTCTTTTCAGTAAAGACAACAACGTGCTTTGCGCGAGCTGGAGTGAGCAATGCCACCATGGTTTCTGGGGGAGTATCAGGAGGTACTTTCATGTTGGACAGAGTTTTGATCAACTTTTGACGATGTTCCCGGGAGGAAGAGAGTAAACCCCAGATTGAGACTGACGTTGGAGTTTTTTCAAGTTGCTTTTGGACCAAGTCTTCTGCTATCGCTCGGTTCCTGTGGGCTGAGTAGTACTTTCTAGTTCAACCGGTGTTGAATTTTCCTGAACGGGATTGTCCCAAATGAATTCTTTTGGCTGAGTTCGGTGTGAGATGTTCCTTTGAAGATTGGCCGGTTGATAGATTCGGCCATTTCTCGTTACCCGATTGACTGTATCCTCCTAGAGTTGCTAGTTTTCACCGCAGAAGTTTGCAAATCCTTCACCGACTTTGCGGTTGTCAGCTTTGATGGCTTCCCTCTTCTGTTTTTCATTTTGATCTTCAGGCCATAAGTCTATCAAACTGTCCGGAGTTTCTTGACTGTTGATATTAACTTCTTCCAATTTTGCTTTCAGGTTTGTTACCTCTGAATCTTGCCAAAAAGACTAGTCTAGCATGGATTTATTGATTGTCCATACTTCGTTGCTGCCGACTCGGATGTCGATAACCTCATCTTTGTTTCATGTGGTTGCCTGGGAATCCATGACCAGAACTGATATATTGGAAGCGTGCGGGAATGTTGTGGATGGCCGTGGGAGAGATTCTCCGATAATGTATGCCTGAGGGAACCAATTGTGATTATTGAAGATAGTTTTAATGGCCTGACCGTTTCCTTCTTCGGGAAGTTGAGATAGTGAATAACTACCTGAAAAGTTGTGCTGAAGTTCTCTATGATTTTTAGATTCCCCAAATAAGGCTGAGAGTGAAACTGCGTCCAGTGAGTCAGCACAGATTGCCACCTCTTCAACTTGGCTGATGTTGATACCTTCCCGTATGCAAATAATTGGCTTGTCGTGACATTCTGGGACGATGTACCGGCTCGGGTCCCAAGAGATTAGCAAAGAACCGAACAATGTCTGTTGGGAATTCTCCCATTCCTGATCGTTCATGGCCCATTCTCCTTCTTCAGCGAGGTCACCCCATTTGAGTTTGGGCTTCTGTTCAAAAGTTCTAATGGCATAGATTTTTAGGTCCTCCGGCACTGGGACAAAGGGTTTTGGTTTAGTGACTGGCATGATGTAGAGGCTTGGATTAAACTGAGTAGGGTCTTGGCCTTCTGAAGTGGAGTTAGGGAATATGTGGTTGATTTGGATGTTTTGTTTATGGTTAGGCAAGGGATTGGAAATGGAATTGGGTTTTTATTTGGGAGTTAGGATGGTTCTGTCATCAACAAAGTCTTGGACTATGTGTTTGAGGTGGATACAATTGTTGGTATGCTGGTCGGGCATTTGGTGGTAGGCATAGTAAGCATTTGGGTTGTGGTTTGTAGGAAGTTCTTTAGGTGGATCAAGAGGTTTGATGGCATTTTTTCGAGGTGCTTTTTGAAGACAGTGGTAAGAGGGAAAGGGAATTGATAAAATTCTCTTCCTGGCCGGGATGTATTTTGGAGAGGTGGTGACTGGGTAGCTATCTGGTTAACTGGTTTGATTTTGACTAGCTTGGGATTGGAAGAACTGGCTTGAGCTGGATTGTAGGTGTTTGGTCCAAAAAAGGTATTGCTGTTACCGGAGTAGACTCGCTTAGGTCGAGAAACAAATTCACCTTTGCCAAATATGCCAGTGCGGATTGCGTCTTCAACAGCAAGTCTAGCTTCATAAAAGGTTTTGAAGTTGGTGGAGGTCTGGAAGACCACCAGGTGTTTAGAAAAGTCTGGTTCCAGGTTCCGAGTGATAATCCTCATCTGTTCTTTCTCCGAGAGCTTGTCCATCATTTGTGAAGCCTTTCCCCTCTAGCGCTTGACAAATTCGGCGAAAGATTCGTTCTTTCCCATCTTTGTAGATTCTAACTGCTGAATGGTCATTTCCAACTGGATGTTGTAGTTGTATTGAGCCACGAATGCTGCTCCAATGTCCTCCCAGGTCTTCTTCTTTGACTTATCTAAGTTCAGAAACCAACGGAGTGCAGATCCTGTCAGGGTTTGCTGGAACATTTGAGCCATGGCATTTTTTTCCACATCATACATGGATAAGGTGCCCACGTATGTTTGCAGGCGTGCTTTCGGATCACTGCTCCCATCAAACTTGTCCTAGTCAATTGGCTTGAATTTGTCAGGTAGTTTAGCATCAGGGAACAGGCATAGTTTCTCCATATCAATGCCTATAGCTGCGATCTTTTCTTGCTTTTGAACTGATTCCTCAAGCTTGGCTATCTTGGACATCATAGTTTTCATTTTCGGGTGATTATTTGATGATTCCTTAGTTAGTGAAGGCAATCGAGAAGTAGTATCCTGAATCAGGATCATCATCTGGGCCATTTGCTTGCTATTGGCGGTTTGTTGATCTTCCAAAGCTTCTTTGAGAATCTGAACTTCGGTCTTCTCTGTCTGTTTTGTAGCCTTGGTCATACCTGGAAGGCTAGCTGACTGTTCTGCTCTTGACTCAGTCCAAATTAATCGCTGTTGGGGAGTTCGAGCCTAACCAGATGCAGGAGTGCTCTTGTTTTTGCCAATGGTTATGTACTGATGGTATGAACAAATTAAATCATACTGTAAATGCAATATATTTACATGAATGAGGTGTTATGCATGATGCAAGATTGCCCCAATTTCCTCTGATTTTGCTGAATATGTTGAAAATAAAGGTCGGACCGAGGTTGCCTACGTATCCCCGTGGAGAGGAATTAGGCCGTAACGTAGTTCGGGACTGCAAATTGGCTCCCAAATTTTTATGAAAAGATGTCATTTTTTCATTGATCACCCAAGCATGGAGTGATACAAAAGAGGTTCCAACAAACGAAAAACAGACTCGATAAGCAAAGTGCAGGCTATTACAGACTTGGTAAATAACCAGTACAGAAAACAACAACAGACTCGATAAGCAACTGCAACAGACTTGGCATTCAGACTAAGCAACTGATGCTGGCTTTTATTCCAAAAGGGCTCTTGACGGCTTGGTCAGATCTGGTTGTGGTGCGCACTTCAACTTGCTCAGGTTGTGGCTTCACGGGATGGGATGAGTTGGGATGACCAGGCTGGATGGTGAACTGACTTCACCAACCTTCTACTTTCCTTTGTAGGCCTTGGCTTCTTCTTCCTGCTTCTTCTCCTAAGCATGCTGTTCTTTGAGCTGGTTGGGGGATATGTCCTCATTGTCGCGAAGGTAATCCTCGTAGCAGCCATCACAGTTGCATTTGTCCCAGTATTTGTGGCTAGTGACTGGGTCAGCAAAGTAGTACACCGGGTTACCTTCTTCGTCAATGTACTTGATCGGTGGCATGGTGCAGAAGTCTTCGTCATCTTCTTCATACATAACAGTAATCTTGTCTGGGAGCACTTTTGGGCCATCGTTTGGTGTGATGTGGAACTTCCAGCCTAGACGGCCTTTAGTGCTGTCCCACTGATTGGTGTGTCTGACAGGGTTTGATGATCTGGTTAACCCATTTGTAGAGCTTTTCACCTTCAGGGGTCTTCTCCTCAGACTTGGGGGACTCGCACTCTTCAATGATCCAAACATGGGCATTGTGGTGAGTGGAGAAGGTAGACTTGAGTCTCTTGTTGCTCGGTTGGTTAGCCATTATTTTCTGACAAGAGGAGTACCGATTTTATTTGGAGAAAAGCGGAGCCCATTTGCAATGATTTTTGAAAGATGGGATTTTTTTATTTATTTTGTATTTAGCCTAACCAGAGATTATTGGGGCAATCCTTAGGTAGGTGAGTGAAGTGATAATCTAGGGTCAATCTAATTTGTGTATGCATGCGAAATGAGAGCAGTATATACAAAAGCAATAGACAAGCAGCATGGTATGTGTGAAAAGCGATAAACAGACAGCATGCTGACAGGGTATAGGAAGACAATAAACATGTAACAGGGTATATCACGTAATCCTACCCTGTGGGTCCTGTCTTAGGTTAGAAGGTTCTACGGTTATCTATATGCAAAGGCCAATTTTGGTTTAAGGGGGTTCCTCAGACTAGAGCCAATATTTGTCTCCCCTAAGCCAAGAGTACTGACGTGGCAAGGGTAGTAACGGTAGGCTGACTCATCATTGTCCAAGGTTGCCGAGAATCCTAGGATGTCCTAACACCAGCAAGCTGGGTAAGGTAACTAGGACGCAGCAGCGGGGCTTAGTAAACATGCACGTGTAATGCAAAAGTGTAATCAATAAAATCTTTTAAAAAATCCCACAAATATTTTTCAAGTTTGGCTCGCCTTTTAAATTAATCAAGACCTTGAAATTTTACTCAAGCAAACAACCGGGGAAGCTCTAGTCCAGACTGATCGGGCTTTCACCCTGACATCAAAATGGTCGTTTTACAAGTGTAAAATGTCAAAGTAAAGATTAATTTAAAAAATATCGATCCCTAATGGAGTTGCCAATTTTGTGGACGTTCGGGGGCCACATTTTTTTTTTTTGGGTGTTGAAAAAGGGCGATCCGGGAAACAGGAAAAATTTAGAGTCGCCACCCGGGGTTTAATCTTTGGAAAATGTTAGGTACCCGATAAATCGTTTAGAAAAAGTAATGACTCTTGTGCCGCTGAAAAAGGGTTTGATCTGCGAAAAATAGAGATTTGGGTTTGGGAGCCAGGTTACCTACGAGGAAGGTTTTGTTTGAAAAATGCACCCCACGTGCCCGGATTTTTCCAGTCTCTACTAAATCTTTGTGGGATTATTCTTGAAAAATTTTTAATGAAAACCTTATTTCACATAAACAATATATCAAGAAATAACATGCTTAAAGGAAACAAATAATATTTTCAAAAAAAAAAAAAAAAAGGAAACAAATAATGATAATGAATTACATAATACGCAATCAAGTATATAAAGGCGAGAAAATCAAACAAAAGGGGATGTAAGTGTAAAAATAGAAAGTGAGAGGGGGGGGGGGGGGGGGGGGGGGTGGGGTAACTGTAATTGAACCTTGCTGGTTTTTCCCAAAAACAGAGTATCGGATTTCAGAAAATAGAGGAAGTAAAATATGGTGCCACTGATGCCGTACAGCATCTAAAATCACGCCACACGGTGTCAATTGAATACCGTACGGTATCCCTGAATATTACATTTTCCAAAAAATCTCATTTTGTTCGGTTGAAATCGATCTCTATTTTTGGTGCAAAAACCATGTTATTTGTTGATCAAAACAGGTTTAGAAAATGGTTTTGAGTGGGTGAATGTACCTCATTTTAGGAATGGTATTTTGTGACAATGGACGATATCACGCGATACCAACCCGAGAGGCTCGAATTTTGTTGAAATATCTCCGTTTGGACTCGAGGAAGAGCTACGGAGCTCTCCTCGAGCCCAGTGGGGATTCCCCTCATAAGATTGTTATTTCAATTTGAACGCGAATACATACCTCTGGGTTTGCTCGGTTAAGATCACAAACTTTGAAAGGGATCGGGATCAGTTTGGGAACTGAAAACTATAGTTGTAGGCTTATGGGAACAGAGTTTTATGTAGGATTTGAATTAGACAGAGTAACAAGGACATGACAAGTTCGTTTTTTAGAGGAATTTTTTTGCTGGGAATTGATCAAAAATCCATCCTTTGCTGGCTTCTCCTGCTCTCTTTTTATAGATGAAGCTTTTGGCAAGTTTACAAGTTATGCCACATCCGTATGTTAAGAAATTCGCATCATTGCTGAATCGCATCATTGTTCTGAGCTGCTGGAGCAATCACGGGAATCATGTTGATGGGACATGGGTGCCGTACGGTGTCGAAAGTATACCGTATGATGCAAATGTCAACACCGCACGGTGCAAATGGAATTTTTTAAGTCGTACGGTTCTGGGTTTTGGGCCGTACGGTTCAAGTGGGCTTGGGTTTTTGGTTCCTTTGATTCATCCGACTCAAGCAACTGTTTCGAGGTATATTTTGCGCGTTCTTTTCGTCATTGAGGATGCACAAGTCATCAAAATTGGGTTGTCTACAGATGTTCAAACTTGTTGGAATTCAACTTACCTTATGTTAAAGTCTTGTAGGAATTATAGTGATGTTATATCTGCTTTTGTTAATAAGAGGCATCATGGTACTCCTTTAACTCCAGCTGATTGGAAAATTGGTTTTGACTTCATGAAATTTTTGAAAGTGTTTTATCGTGCTAGTGTAGCTTGTTTGGGTGTTCGTTATCTTACTTCGTGTATCGTGCTTAATCATCTGTACAATATTAGTCTCAATTTTCGTAATCACAGGACACAACCAAATTTTGTAAATGCTTGTATAGATATGGAAGGAAAATTCAGAAAATATTACGAAAAAATGCCACCAATATTTATGTTAGCTGTAGTAATGGACCCTAGGATAAAGTTAACAGGTGTTGAAATGCTTTTAAGAGAGATTGGTACCAATTTAGGGATTAGTACTTTACCTTCTTATGCTGTTGTGACTGATTTATTGACTTCCATGTATGCTAAATATGAATGTAAGTTTGCTAATGCTTCCTGTACTGCTGCTCCTTTAACATCTTGTTCAAATACCAATGATGCATCTTGATTTCTGCTTAATTCAAGTTTAGGAATAGGAAGTAGCACTGTATCTTCACGCTCTGAACTTTTTAAATACTTGGACGTAGAATCTGTTAGTGAGAATGATTTGATTAATTTTGATATCTTAGCGTGGTGGAAAAAAAAAGAAAAGACTTATCATATTGTTTCTATCATGGCACGTGATCTACTAACACCTCTTGTGTCTTTAGTGGCATCTGAATATGCTTTTAGTGCAGGTAAAAGAGTGTTGGATGAGAGGAGGAGCAGACTAGCTCCAGACATTTTGGATTGTCTCATGTGCTTAAAAGATTGGGAGGATGCACTTCTGGAATTGAAGAAGGCTCAGGTAAAGATGAATTTAGAGGCTATTTTACGGACTCTGATATAGATAGTGATTAATGAATTCATTATTTATGCTGGGGGTGTGTCGGTGGCTTATTCATTTCAGTCAGTGGGCTGAAGTGGGTGTGGCAACCTATGGCAACATGATGTTGCTTCCATTTCAGTTGTGTGTGTGTGTGTTGTGGGGGGGGGGGGGGGGGGGGGGGGGGTGGGTGGGCGCAGAGTGTGTGTGTGTGGCAGTTTGGTGTGTGGCAATGTGTGTGTGTGATTGTGTGTGAAGCAACAAGTGTGTGACTGTGTGTGGGTGTGGCAACTTATGGCAACATGATGTTGCCCCCAAAAGTCCATTGGCTACCTTTTTATTTTCGTACCTTTCAATCTTGTGTAATTTTTTTCAAAACTTTCTCTCATCTAAATCTCAAAATAAATTATAAAATAAATACAAATCTTACAGATATGAATCATATTATAAATTCTACTGCAACAGATATAAATCATATAAATTCTCCCGCATTGAAGAACAAAGGACTAAGCTAAATGACAAATCACCCATTTTTACATGAATTTTCAGGTGGATGAGATTATGCAAAGTGTATCTTGCAAGAAATTAATTATACATCAATTTTCTTATACAAATTATGATAAGTCATTTGGCGACCCTCACCCATTTCACATTATCTTTCCATCCCTATCCCCTGCCCTCTTCGTTGCCCCCTCATCTTCGTCCTTCTCCCTCACCTCTTTCCTCCATAGTGGAACACCAATGCCATGGCTGTCGCAGAGTAAGGCAGTTGGGGTAAGGAGGAGGATGGGGAAATGTAGATACGAGAGGAGTGAGGATAAAGAGAGGTTACCCATGTAGACAATGTACTTCCCTCTAATTTTTCTTCTTTCTCTTTTTCTTTGTTAAGGTGTTACGTCTCTATATAATAGTTCAAGAGTGCTGATACTCCAAAACTTTGTACTAGAACTTCAAAGCCATGGGGGCCCCAAAAATCACTACAAATATATCAAGATGATTTGAATTTCAAAATTCAAAGAATGGTAGTTATATCAAATATTTCCTAAAAAGGACCTAAATTTAAGTTAGCAGAGTGGTTAATTAGGATGCATGTAACGAGCTACCTCTCATCTTAGGATTCTAATTTAATTTGTTGTTTTGTATAGAATAATTTTGGCTGACAATCTAGGTACTGAATAATACAATGGAAATGGCTATAAAAAATGGAAAACCAAGGGCCCCCAAAAAATCACTACTAATATATCGAGGTGATTTTCACAATTCAAAGAACGGAATTTTTTATCAAATAATTTCCAAAAAAGGACTTTAGGATGCATCCACAAGCTACCTCTCATCCTAGGATTCTAATCTAATTTGTTTTTTCTCTGTATAAAATTATTTTGCAGGCCACCATAAGGGTAACACGTTAGTTGGCAAAGCCACCGTAGGAATGCATTCATTTCAATAGAGTGTAGGTTGACAATCTTGCCACTAAATTATAGTACATTTTTGTTTTGGTATGTTAATAGGTTAAATTAATTAGTTTCGATAGGCCTACAACACAGTCTCATAATTTGCTTACGTTTCTAACAAATTTACAGTTTCCAACCACTGATCCTTTTTTTAAAGAAGATTAATTTAGACTACAATCTTATAAGAACTTTTGAAATTGAATCTTTATATTGGTGATAAACACTAATGTCATAAATACCGTACCATACCGGCCGGGATGTGCTTGATGCCGTACTCAACTATACTTGATGTCGACATTGGTTATTATTATTCTCTCTCTCTCTCTCTCTCTCTCTCTCTCTCTCTCTCTCTCTCACTCTCTCTTTCTCTCCCCCTCTTTTTATTCTCTCTTAGGTTATAATTAGGGGTATTTTCCATTTGCTAAAATGAAAATTTTCATAAAAGTTGAATATAGCTTGGTTGCTAACATCACTTTTGTTTCCCATTAAATAAAAGCTAAGTTTCTAAAAACCAATTTTTTTTTCGCATACTCTTTTTGTTAAAAGCAAGTTTCTAAAATTACTCTGCTGCTTTTAGCTATAAAAAACAAATGAAAGAAAGAAATGACATATATCTCCTTTGTCAATAAAAGTTCAATTTATTCAATTTCTCAACATACATCTAGACAAATGTTAACACAAAATATATAAGAAGATAAATCAAAGGAATTTTAGTACATAATTGCAGTATAAACATTTAACAAAAATTTCGGAGTTTGAATTATAACGGCTATATGATCAAAAAATAGTTATTACGGCTATAGCTTTTTGAGCTCTCTTTATTCTCCAACAGCTAGCTTTATTGCTTGAGCTAGTCATTCTTTTCCTTCTTGGTACAATAATGACCTTTTTCATCAATCTTTGAGCTGCAAAAAATTATGAAATTAAAAAATCAGAAAATGTTGTGAAAAGTTGAATAAGATACCAATTTTTTGTAAATATTAAATTGCAATACCAATTAACACTTACATGAATCGAGAAATTGTAATGGTTTCTTTAGTGAGCAAATGGAGGAGGTGGAGAGTTGTAATAGTATACATAAGGAGGTGGAGGCGATGGTGAGGGCGGTGGCGGTGATTTGTAAACGTAAGGAGGCGGCGGTGAGGGAGAAGGTGGTGGCGGAGACTTGTAAACATATGGTGGCGGGAGAGACGGCGATGGTGGTGATGGTGATTTGTATACATACGGTGGAGGAGGTGATGGGGATGGAGGAGGTGGAGATTTATAGACATAAGGAGGTGGGGGCGAAGGAGATGGGGGAGGTGGGGATTTGTATATATATGGAGGTGGTGGTGACGGAGAAGGTGGTGGTGGAGATTTATAAAAATATGGTGGTGGGGGTGAAGGAGATAGTGGGGGTGGGGACTTGTATACATATGGAGGAGGAGGGGATGAAGAAGGTGGTGGTGGAGATTTGTAGACATAAGGAGTTGATGGTGAATGTGAGGGTGGGAGAGGGGATTTGTACATGTAATGAGTGGATGGAGATGGGGAAGGTGGTGGTGGTGATTTGTAGACATATGGAGTTAGTGGAGGTGAGGATTTGTGCACATATGAAGGTGGTGGTGGTGGAGATTTATAGATATAAGGTGATGGAGATCTGTGGATAGGATGCCCACGTTGTGAATGCGATGGTGGTAGTGGAGATTTATAAATATAAGTTGGTGGAGGTGGTGGTGATGGTGATGGTGGTGGTGGTGATTTGTAAACATAAGGAGGTGGTGGTGGAGATTGGTAAATATATGGAGGTGGTGGTGAGGGAGATGGTGGTGGTGGAGATTTGTAAACATATGGAGGAGGTGGTGATGGTGATGGTGGTGGTGGTGATTTGTAAACATAAGGAGGTGGTGGCGATGGTGAAGGTGGTGGTGGTGGAGATTGGTAAATATATGGAGGTGGAGGTGAGGGAGATGGTGGTGGTGGTGATTTGTAAACATAAGGAGGTGGTGGCGATGGTGAAGGCGGTGGTGGAGATTGGTAAATATATGGAGGTGGAGGTGAGGGAGATGGTGGTGGTGGAGATTTGTAAACATATGGAGGAGGTGGTGATGGTGGTGGTGATTTGTAAACATAAGGAGGTGGTGGCGATGGTGAAGGTGGTGGTGGAGATTGGTAAATATATGGAGGTGGAGGTGAGGGAGATGGTGGTGGTGGAGATTTGTAAACATATGGAGGAGGTGGTGATGGTGATGGTGGTGGTGGTGATGGTGGTGGTGGTGGTGGTGATTTGTAAACATAAGGAGGTGGTGGCGATGGAGAAGGTGGTGGTGGTGATTGGTAAACATATGGAGGTGGAGGTGAGGGAGATGGTGGTGGTGGGGACTTGTAGACATAAGGTGGTGGGGGTGAAGGTGATGGCGGAGGTGGAGATTTGTAGACATATGGTGTAGGCGGTGATGGGGATGGTGGTGGTGGAGATTGGTAAACATATGGAGGAGGTGGTGATGGTGAAGGTGGTGGTGGAGGTGAGGGAGAGGGTGGTGGTGGGGACTTGTAAACATAGGGCGGAGGCGGGGATGGAGAAGGTGGTGGTGGAGATTGATAGACATAAGGTGGTGGAGGTGACGGAGATGGGGGTGGCAGTGACTTGTAGACATAGGGAGGAGGTGGTGATGGAGAAGGTGGTGGAGGAGATTTATAGACATAAGGTGGTGGAGGTGAGGGAGAGGGCGGTGGTGGGGACTTGTAGATGTAGGGAGGAGGTGGTGATGGAGATGGTGGTGGTGGAGGTGAGGGAGAGGGCGGTGGTGGAGACTTGTAGACGTAGGGAGGAGGTGGTGATGGAGAAGGTGGTGGTGGTGACTGATAGACATAAGGTGGTGGAGGTGAGGGAGATGGGGGTGGTGGGGACTTGTAGACGTAGGGAGGAGGTGGTGATGGAGAAGGTGGTGGTGGTGATTGGTAGACATAAGGTGGTGGAGGTGAGGGAGAGGGCGGTGGTGGGGACTTGTAGATGTAGGGTGGAGGTGGTGATGGAGAAGGGGGCGGTGGAGATTGGTAGACATAAGGTGGTGGAGGTGAGGGAGAGGGCGGTGGTGGGGACATGTAGATGTAGGGTGGAGGTGGTGATGGAGAAGGGGGCGGTGGAGATTGGTAGACATAAGGTGGTGGAGGTGAGGGTGAGGGCGGTGGTGGGGACTTGTAGACGTAGGGTGGAGGTGGTGATGGAGAAGGGGGTGGTGGAGTTTGGTAGACGTAAGGTGGTGGAGGAGAGGGCGAGGGTGGTGGAGGGGACTTGTACACGTAGGGAGGAGGTGGTGATGAAGAAGGTGGTGGGGGAGATTGGTAGACATAAGGTGGTGGAGGTGACGGAGATGGGGGTGGTGGGGACTTGTAGACGTAGGGAGGAGGTGGTGATGGAGAAGGTGGTGGTGGAGATTGATAGACATAAGGTGGTGGAGGTGAGGGAGAGGGCGGTGGTGGGGACTTGTAGACGTAGGGAGGAGGTGGTGATGGAGAAGGGGGTGGTGGAGATTGGTAGACGGAAGGTGGTGGGGGTGAGGGAGAGGGCGGTGGTGGAGACTTGTAGACGTAGGGAGGAGGTGGTGGAGATTGGTAGACGTAAGGTGGTGGGGGTGAGGGGGAGGGCGGTGGTGGGGAATTGTAGACATAGGGAGGAGGTGGTGATGGAGAAGGTGGTGGTGGAGATTGGTAGACGTAAGGTGGTGGAGGTGAGGGAGATGGGGGTGGTGGGGACTTGTAGACGTAGGGTGGAGGTGGTGATGGAGAAGGTGGTGGTGGAGATTTATACACATAAGGAGGTGGTGGTGAGGGAGATGGTGGTGGTGGGGACTGATAGACATAAGGAGGTGGTGGTGATGGAGGGGGCGGTGGTGGAGATTTGTAGACGTAAGGTGGTGGAGGTGAGGGAGATGGCGGTGGTGGAGAGTTGTACACATATGGAGGAGGTGGCGATGGAGACGGCGGCGGTGGAGATTGATAAGCGTAAGGAGGTGGAGGAGGGGGAGATGGTGGTGGTGGGGACTTGTAGATGTATGGAGGGGGAGGAGATGGGGATGGTGGAGGTGGTGTTTTATAAATATAAGGTGGTGGAGGTGAAGGAGATGATGGCGGCGGGGAATTGTAAATATATGGAGGAGGTGGTGACTTGGATGGCGGCGGCGGGGATTTGTACTCATACTCCACCAGCGCCGGCGGTGATGCATAAATATTGAAGGCGGGGTTTTGAGCTGCTATCGTGGTAGCAAACAAATATAATGCCCAGGCACATAATAGTGCCGTTGGCCAAGAAGTGGCCATTTCCAACAGTTTCAACCAGAAATTCTCCTATGTGAATGTGTCTTAAGGCAAAGGGCATTGCATTTCCTTGTCTGTAGATTTCCAAGTCTAGTATTTGTTTCTTCTACAATCGGCAATGAACATCCTTATATACTGTACCATTCAATTATTTTAGGACTTTGTTTATTAGTGATGGAAACTTCTCTCGTCTGAACAACTCTTATTTTAAATTTCGAGGTTTCATTCAACATTTGGGTAGTTTGATTCCTTTTGTTCTGTTATTTTTGTACATCTTGGTAAACCATGCATTAATTGCCAACGGATAGCTGGATTCCACAACGTTAACAACGAAGAAACAATCGATTTTCTATAATTTTGCCAATGATTCGGATTCTCTTCAGCCCATGTGTCGAGACAATCCAAATTTGGATCATATATTAAGCTAATCAATGGTCCGGATTTGCTAGAAGACTTTAACTACTTTTGCTCAGCAAAGCCAAATTGTTAACTGTAAGTCTGTAACAGGATGGTCCAAATTTAGACTGCTCCGTCCAGCTCAAATAAAGAACCGAAGAGAGTGGAATTGGTTTTGTCAAGCCGGCTTGATCTGGGGCAGAAAGAAACTTTCCTATTAGTTGACATTGAGTTGGAATATATGCGGTGGTACATAAAATTGCTACTTGGATAAGCACTTTCACTGGTGACCGTTAGGATTATTTATGGTCTTATTTGTTTATTTCAAGCCCGAAGTTAAGTAGGAAAAAAAAAAGTTTGCAAATATATTTTCGAAGCTGTATTCAAAAATTGAAATCAGTAAATTTTGTGGAAAAAACATGTAAATTTTTTTAAAAATAAAATTTAAAAAGCTTGTGATAGATAGACTACACAAGCAAAGCCTGATCTCTAGTAAGATTATTTTTTGTTCAACAGAAATAAAGGTTTGATTCATTTCTTCTGTGGTCTTTAAATGAAACTCATTGGGACGGTTTTTTTTTTTTTTATGATCTCAATGATTCATATTCTAAATGAAACTCATTGGTGTATAGTCAAGCTAGCATTTCACCAATCGTTTGAAAGATCAAATCGTTTGAATACCAGTAAATGTCTAATCTATTTGTTCAAAGTAGAACTTCTTTTAAAACCGGAGCCGACGCCACCCCCAACTAGCTCCGCCCCTGACCAAGGTTGTACAAAGGCCAAAACAATCATTGCCACATAACAAAGCTACTAAAACAACTCTTTCAAACATTTGTTTCACTTCTTGGTAACTTGCTTAGTTCTCTACTGGAGTAACACACACATGTTTAAAATTGCACATGTTTGAGCCAACTGATTGATCACATCACACATTCACATGATATCGGAGTTGAACTGGTTTTGTTTATTCTGTAACGGATATTCACTGACAAGTGGTGACTGAATGCGCTGATCGTGAAACAATAGAGTATGTCACAATAATCAAACTTGTGAATGTACAAAGGATTTGAACTTGTTGAACGGTCATGCTAACTAGTGCCTTAATGACGATCTCTCTTACTTAATGATTCCCTTCGCTTCGGAGTGATTATGACAGGAGGAAAAACTTTGGCTACGGAGAGTTTTTTTTTCCTTTTTAGAAAGGAGAATTTCATTAAACTAAGGCTACCGAGTACAAGCAAATACAACTGAAATTAAAAAATTGGGAAAAGCTACAATACACAACCCTTATTTGGGTGTGTATCACACACCCCTATAAGATTTACGATTTGTTTTATATGAGTAATTCAATCATTAATCGCCAGAAGACCCGCATGCGATCGCCGATGTTTAGCTGTCCCAGTAGTTCCACTGTTTACGAAGCTTCCATACAAAAATTGACCAATACAAATCAAGTGTCTATTACGCAACACCTATAGTTGAGAGCTCTGTAACACGGTTAGACATCGTGCAACTAGATAACGGAGGCCAACTATGTACAAAGCTCTTAAAACAGTAGAGGCGCTGCGGATCTAGGGTGGGTGTTGTGCGGTGGGTGTTGTACGCTATGTTGTACAGAAAAACGATGTAGTTTTCGGCACACCTCTGAAGCTTCCAAAGACCTTGTTTGGAAGAAGAAAAAAGCCACTACAAAGTGCCTAAACCCTAAACCCAAAGCGCGCTAAATCCAAAGTGCGTAAATCCAAGTGCATAAAACCACTATATCCTACCCCAAGGAACCTAAATCCCCTAAAATTGAACCTCAAAATTAACTCTCCAAATAGGGCCTATTGAAGTGTACCAAGAAAATGAACAAAACTACGTCGTTTTGCTGCACAACACGGCACACAACATGTACCGCATAACACCTCCCCCGGATTCAGAAGTTGTCGGAAAGAGTCAAAAACATAGTTATTTGATTCGAAGCCGAGCAAACTTTACCACTAAACTAGAAATCTACAAACACCCCCTTCCCACAACCGTCACCTCCTAATTAACCCTAGATGGCATCCAAACCACCATCCGACCGACCAAGAATTTCAAGAATCTAACTTGCTTTAGAGTCCACTTCGGATTAAATATGACAGTTCGTTTAAACGTAGACATCCAAAAGTATTTTTTATGGGGCAGATTGGGAAATTATTTCCAAATTTAGATCATTGATTGTTAAGATGAACTGCCGAAATGCAATTGCTTTCTTCTTTCCAAACTCGAATATGTTAATGAAATCTTCTATTCTGGCATGAAAGAACAACTTAAAAAACCACATATACAAAATAAAAATTCTAGCAAGTGGTGACTAGCTCATGCAGTAGAGCTCTTGGATGCTCCACACTGCATCGCGAGATCAAGTCTCATTCTCTCCTCCCTATGTAATAGATTAAGAATGACGAATGATAAAAAAAATTAAAATTAAAATAATAAAAATTCCAATTAAAATAAGGCTAGGTTGTTAGAGCCGTCCACAATGATTGTGAATTGAGTAGCCTAATCTCCTTATACGCATGAAGGCGGCAAAGATTCTAGCACAAGAGTGACAAGCTTTATATTCTTACGGGGCGATGGCATCGTTGCAGTCTAATCTCCTATTTAAGCTTGAAATGATGTCATTTGAATTTTGTTATATTTATGAATTATTACAAAACATTAATTTCCTTACTATATATAAAGCGTGACTGAGGTGGACAAGTGTCGTCCTTCGTCCATGTGAAAATGACACTTTTGCCCCTTGGTCAACATGCTGGTTAATTATTGATGGTGGTTTTACTTTTGTTTGTTGTTTTCCGGTTCAATGTGTCCGTTGTCTCCTTTCATTGAAGTCCAAACCTCTTGTTTTCATTTGAGTAGTTTCCACGTGTTTGCCAAATAGGCTCTAGCCTCTAACAAACACTAAAGTTGTGTTTGGATGACCGGAATCTTGAGTATGATTAGGAATATGATTATCGGGAATCAAATTCCTAGGAATTTTCTTGGGTAGGAATAGGAATATGATTACTGAGAATCAAATTGCTAGGAATTTGATACCTGGATGAATTGCATTTCGGTATTTGGATTAATTTGGTAATCTTACGCGGGAATCAATTATTTTAGAAATTTATTTAAGTCAACATTTCCTGACGAAGATAAAAGGAGATGAGATGATCCAGTTCTTCTTTCTGTCAATTTTGTTTCACTAATAAATTTATAGCCTGCTTTTGGTGAAGTTTTTGTAAAGATATCGCCCCTGATGTATAGTTTAGTGCTGGTATTTCAGATATATGATATCTAAGTAGTAGGTTCTCTTCAAATTAATCATTCTGTTCTACAAGATTCCCATAAGTTGGCAAAGACTGTTCTCAGAAGAGGTGGCCGAATTTTGAAATCTGTTTATACTAATTAATTTCAAGATTCCTCAAAGAACCAATTGTCGCAACCGCGGGCCTTGCCCGCGGGCCACCTCACTAGTCTGTCTACTATATATAAAGAGTGAGTGAGGCTTTACTGTTTTCGTCCTCCACATTTTTCGATCGTATGCAAGGATCAGTGCAATAATTGGATTGAAAATCCTAGAGCTTTTCTGGTTTGATTGCGCGTCTTTTGGAGAACATTGCGTTTGTTTTGCTATTATGTTATTCACTTGGAACATTTGTTTGTTAGTTTTAATTCCGTTTTATGATATTTGTTGTCTAATTATTGTTAATTTTATGAAGAATTGGATGATAGGATGATACGAGGAAAATTTTCAATTTTATGTGTGTATATACAGGTAGTACCGCTAAATTCAAAACGGTACCATACTGTACCACTAAGAAAACCGGTATCCTGTCCGGTACGGGATTCAGAACCCTTAATGCTGCTCACCTCTGCTAAAATGCCCATACACATGTGTAGAGAGATTATAGGTTTTCACCCCTCTCTCTCTTTCAACTATGCTCAAGCCTTTCTTGTAATAACCCGAAATTTTGTAAATGAAAAAAAAAAAAAAATTTCGATGTATTAATGCGGTTTTATTTTTAAATAATTATAGTTTATAATTTGGTTTGGTTAGATTAAACGAATTAGATTTAACCTGTTTAATTATACTTTTCGCGCCGTAAATAAACGCGTGCACACCGGGTATTTCACCACACTGCGTCCGAAAGCCTTACTAAATCCCCAACTCTTATGTTATTTTATTAAAACTAACCTTGATTAGGTGGGAGATTACTTATAACCTAAAACTAATCTTTAAGTTGGTGGGAAATTTGGTGGGGAATTTCTTATAACCTAAAACTAGTCTTTAAAACCTAATTTTTGCTTTTGCAAAAGGTTGTTTGGACACTTGTGGGGAGGGTTTTTGGCTAGTGATTATTTTTGGGGGAGGTGAACCTCATTGCTTCACTATAAATAGCTCACTCTCCTTGCTTCATTTCACACCAAAACCTCCCAACTTCTCCACTTTGTGCTTTCTAGTGTTCTTGAGTGAGTTCTTGAGTGTTCTTCTTGAAACTCATCCTAAACCACCACACACCACCACCCTCGACCACCCCTAGATCTTAGAAAGGTAGCATAAGTTAGCTAGAAAGTGTTTGAGCAAGGGTCGACTAGTCGTTACGCCGCCGGAATTCAACTAGCTTATCGGCTTCCGACTAATCATCGGAATTAAGGTAGATACTTTATCTTAACCTTAGATTAGTATTTACTAGTTCATATTGATTATGTTATTATTTTGCTTAAACATGCCTAAATATGATTAAACGTGATTATGTTGGTGATTAGTGATTTTATGAACAATTAGACTTTGAAAAACACACTTAGTCGTTACTATGCACGAATTAAAATTGACTATCAAAATGCACCGTTATAATGTTTGATGGACTTTTAGAAAACTAAATTACCCAGTCATAATGCCCGAATAAAAATCGACTTTTCAAATTTACGCAGTTATAATGCCCGACCGATTTTCTGAAGAAAAGAGTTTTTTTAAATGAAATGAGATTTTTCCGGGATTATTGAATAAATATTCTTAATCTATTCAGACTAACAAATAGAATCTATGACTAGCATGTCTAGTCAGGCTTTTTCTTGGTTTAGCCCAAACCAAGTGGCGATTCGACGAACGAATCTTAAAACACGCCAAACGGATTCAACTACTAGAGTTTTCTAGTAGGGTACTTTCTTGGTTTAGACAAACCAAGTGGCGATTCGACGTACGAATCTTAAAACACGCCAGCAAATCCAAGAACGAGAATGAATCCTTATGTTTTGATTTAAATCCCCGGAAGAAAGAACTTTTGTCGTTAAGTAACATGTTTTCGTAAGATAGGTTACGAGCGGAAGGTTTATCATGAACGATTCTAAACGGAGGATTTTGTTTTATGAAATTAATGCATGTGCACGTTCTTTTTCAAAGACGATACGACCCGACACATTTTTCGAGAAAGTGATCGAATGTTTTTAAATGGAAGAGATAGAAATGAGAATGAAAATGTTGATGTGATGAAAGTTGAGATGTTGATGCTGTTGGAGTCCCGCCTCAGTTCCCCGGGGTGAACTGGTGGTCAAAGCCCAACGGAACTATACGGTAGTGCTGTTTGAAGTTTCTCCTCAAATTCCGCGGGTGAATTTGACAGTTAGAACTTACTCAGTACAACACATAGCAAGCGGACCTCATAAACAAACTGGTGGGGATTCAGTGATATGGGTAGCCGGGACTATGTCGTGTGTGACGCGGAGTTAGCGGACCTCATACTGCAGGAGTCAGTTTATGGGTGGCCGACCCTTCGTACGGAAAGGTTGGTGACCGTTAGAACGGGGTTGTAGAACGGGCCAATAACTTTCGAGAGATGTAAGATGTTGACATGGTTGAAATTTGAAGAAGAATGCTGTTATGAGAAAATGATACGAGATACTGACACTACACTCTGGATTCTGAAATGATACGAGATACTGATTTTATTTAAGTTGCACTCTGATTTGATGTGATACTGATGCATTGACACGCATGAACTTACCATTTTGATAAATGATTTTCAACTATTTACCTGCCAACAATATTGTTCTAGAATTGCTAGTTTAATGTTGGGGTACGGTATCTATTGAGCGTCCTCGCTCACGGTTTGCCCTGGCATAATACGACGATGTTGCTTCGCAACTCTGACGTATTATGCTAGATTGTCACGATGGACAGGAGGACCTCTACGGAGAACACGGAGCCGGAGGAGCTGCCGACATGGAGCATGATCTGATCAGGGAACGTACGGAGCCATAGAGTCCACCCAGTCTACCTTTTTGTAATCTGCGGAGGGCAGATCATCTATATGTATTTTTGGTTATTGTTATTATTGTGTAAAACCGACTTTAAATTGTAATAATAATCCATAACGCTTTTCCCAAAAATGCGGGGCGTTACAAGTGGTATCAGAGCCCTAGATTCCAACACTCGGCTTTGGGTAATTGGGTAGACACTAAGCTAGAATAATAATTGTATGTCCTTGATACCCTAAGTAATATTGGAATTATCTGAATAGTAGATGCCCCTAATCATGATAGACTACTTGAGGAGATCCGCAGATTTAAGTGGCAGTTTGAAATACTTACGCGTAGAATAAGCTGACTGTAATCGCTATGTGGTAGGATTCGACTCTGTGTGGTAATAGTATTACATGTTCAGCCTTGAGCCAAGTAATGTGGTATTGGTATTGAATGGGACAATGAACCAGTTATTGTGCTGTTTGAAATCATGTTTTCTATAATGACTCGTTTTTAATAAAATCTCTGTTAATTTAAGCAGTTTTGCTTTGGTAAATTTTGCAAGTATTTTAGACTGATTCCCCCAACAAATTAATAACTCTAGGATGGCAATTACGCGTAACAATGTTGAAGGCTCTTCTGATGGAAATAACGGAGCTAATCCGGACATGGCTCAACTCATGCAAGCCTTCATTACGGCACTCAACGCTAACAGACCCCCTCCTAATAATATCAACCATGGTCCCATGTCTCGTGCTCAAGCTTTGAACGAATTCTGTAAAAGACGACCACCCGTCTTTCATGGCGAACCTAACCCTACTTTAGCCGAAGCTTGGCTGAAAGAGATCAAGGTGATCCTTAGCACCTTAGGAGTCAACCAGGATAACCACCGCGTAGCTCTCGCTGCCTACCAACTCCATGACACTGGAGCATCGCATTAGTTTATATCAGTAGCATGCGTATCTGCGCTAGGGTTAGATACTGAACCCCTAGAGAACCAGATGACAATAGCATCACCTTTAAGCGCTAGTTTACGAGTTAATCTAATCTGTAGAGGCTGCGAGTTAGAAGTAAGTAATATCCGACTAACCTGTGACTTACGCGTGATCGAGATGGCTGACTTCGACTTAATTATGGAGATGGATTGGCTGTCAACTCATCGAGCTGTCGTTGATTGCCATCAAAAGATAGTAACGGCTTTCACCCCTGATGGGACATGCTTTCGTTTTAAGGGGGATAGACAGGTTGTGAATTCGGCGACTCGACGCTCGTAATGGCAGAACCAACTGTTCGGATGGCTAGCTAGTCTCCAGTTGGAAGAATCTGACCGTGAGGAGTTAGGACTGCCACACATCGTCTGCGAGTATGCAGATGTATTTCCTGACGATCTACCTGGATTACCGCCACGAAGGGAGATTGATTTTTCCATCGAGCTTCAACCTGGAACCGCTCCGATTTCTATAGCCCCTTACCGAATGGCGCCAACAGAACTGAAGGAATTGAAGACCCAGCTACAAGAACTGTTGGAAAAAGGATACATCCGACCAAGTACTTCACCATGGGGAGCACCTGCACTATTCGTGAAGAAGAAAGAAGGAATCTTACGACTGTGCATTGACTATGGGCAACTAAACCAAGTCACGATCAAGAATCGTTATCCCCTGCCTAGAATAGATGACCTATTTGATCAGTTAAGAGGAGCAACTTGTTTCTCAAAGATTGATCTAAGATCAGGGTATCATCAGTTGAGAATCCGCGACGAGGACATTTCAAAGACCACGTTCAGGACAAGATACGAACATTATGAGTTCGTGGTCATGCCGTTTGGACTGACGAATGCTCCAGCAGTATTCATGTGCCTCATGAACAAGATATTCCAACCCTATCTAGATAGATTTGTGGTGGTGTTCATTGATGATATATTGATATACTCAGCCAATCGAGTGGAGCATGAAGAACACCTTCGGGTAGCCCTGCATGTAATAACCCGAAATTTTGTAAAAAAAAAATTTCGATTTATTAATGCGTTTTATTTTTAAATAATTATAGTTTATAATTTGGTTTGGTTAGATTAAACGAATTAGATTTAACCTGTTTAATTATACTTTTCGCGCCGTAAATAAACGCGTACACACCGGGTATTTCACCACACTGCGTCCGGAAGCCTTACTAAATCCCCAACTCTTATTTTATTTTATTAAAGCTAACCTTGATTAGGTGGGAGATTACTTATATCCTAAAACTAATCTTTAAGTTGGTGGGAAATTTGGTGGGGAATTTCTTATAACCTAAAACTAATCTTTAAGTTGGTGGGAAATTTGGTGGGGAATTTCTTAACCTAAAACTAGTCTTTAAAACCTAATTTTTGCTTTTGCAAAAGGTTGTTTGGACACTTGTGGGGAGGGTTTTTGGCTAGTGATTATTTTTGGGGGAGGTGAACCTCATTGCTTCACTATAAATAGCTCACTCTCCTTGCTTCATTTCACACCAAAATCTCCCAACTTCTCCACTTTGTGCTTTCTAGTGTTCTTGAGTGAGTTCTTGGGTGTTCTTCTTGAAACTCATCCTAAACCACCACACACCACCACTCTCGACCACCCCTAGATCTTAGAAAGGTAGCATAAGTTAGCTAGAAAGTGTTTGAGCAAAGGTCGACTAGTCGTTACGCCGCCGGAATTCAACTAGCTTATCGGCTTCCGACTAATCATCGGAATTAAGGTAGATACTTTATCTTAACCTTAGATTAGTATTTACTAGTTCATATTGATTATGTTATTATTTTGCTTAAACGTGCTTAATTATGATTAAACGTGATTATGTTGGTGATTAGTGATTTTATGAACAATTAGACTTTGAAAAAAAACACACACTTAGTCGTTACTATGCACGAATTAAAATTGACTATCAAAATGCACCGTTATAATGTTCGATGGACTTTTGGGAAACTAAATTACCCAGTTATAATGCCTGAATAAAAATCGACTTTTCAAATTTACGCAGTTATAATGCCCGACCAATTTTCTGAGAAAAGAGCTTTTCAAATGAAATGAGATTTTTCGGGATTATTGAATAAATATTCTTAATCTATTTAGACTAACAAATAGAATCTATGGCTAGCATGTCTAGTCAGGCTTTTTCTTGGTTTAGCCCAAACCAAGTGGCGATTCGACGAACGAATCTTAAAACACGCCAAACGGATTCAACTACTAGAGTTTTCTAGTAGGGTACTTTCTTGGTTTAGACAAACCAAGTGGCAATTTGACGTACGAATCTTAAAACACGCCAGCAAATCTAAGAACGAGAATTAATGCTTATGTTTTGATTTAAATCCTCGGAAGAAAGAACTTTTGTCGTTAAGTAACATGTTTTCGTAAGATGGGTTAAGAGCGGAAGGTTTATCATGAACGATTCTAAACAGAGGATTTTGTTTTATGAAATTAATGCATGTGCACGTTCTTTTTCAAAGACGATACGACCCGACACATTTTTCGAGAAAGTGATCGAATGTTTTTAAATGGAAGAGATAGAAATGAGAATGAAAATGTTGATGTGATGAAAGTTGAGATGTTGATGCTGTTGGAGTCCCGCCTCAGTTCCCCGGGGTGAACTGGTGGTCAAAGCCCAACGGAACTATACGGTAGTGCTGTTTGAAGTTTCTCCTCAAATTCCGCGGGTGAATTTGACGGTTAGAACTTACTCAGTACAACACATAGCAAGCGGACCTCATAAACAAACTGGTGGAGATTCAGTGATATGGGTAGCCGGGACTATGTCGTGTGTGACGCGGAGTTAGCGGACCTCATACTGCAGGAGTCAGTTTATGGGTGGCCGACCCTTCGTACGGAAAGGTTGGTGACCGTTAGAACGGGGTTGTAGAACGGGCCAATAACTTTCGAGAGATGTGAGATGTTGACATGGTTGAAATTTGAAGAAGAATGCTGTTATGAGAAAATGATACGAGATACTGACACTATACTCTGGATTCTGAAATAATACGAGATACTGATTTTATTAAAGCTGCACTCTGATATGAAAAGAAATGGGATACTGATTTTATTTAAGCTGCACTCTGATTTGATGTGATACTGATGCATTGACACGCATGAACTTACCGTTTTGATAAATGATTTTCAACTATTTACCTGCCAACAATATTGTTCTAGAATTGCTAGTTTAATGTTGGGGTACGGTATCTATTGAGCGTCCTCGCTCACGGTTTGCCCTGGCATAATACCACGATGTTGGTATTATGCTAGATTGTCACGATGAACAGGAGGAATAATATAGCGCCGGAGGAGCTGCCGACATGGAGCACGACCAGATCAAGGAACGTATGGAGCCATAGAGTCCACCCAGTCTACTTTTTTTTTGTAATCTGTGAAGGATAGATCATCTATATGTATTTTTTTTGGTTATTATTATTACTGTTTAAGACCGACTTTAAATTGTAATAATAATCCATAACGTATCCCGAAAATGCGGGGCGTTACACTGCAAGTACTAAGAGACAACCAGCTTTATGCCAAGGCTAGTAAATGCGAGTTCTGGCTAGAGCAGGTTCAATTTCTGGGACACGTGGTGTCTAAGGATGGTATTGCAGTTGACAACAGCAAGGTAGAAGCTGTGTTGGATTGGAAGCAGCCAACTTCCGTATTTGAGATCCGTAGTTTCTTGGGTGTAGCAGGATATTATCGAAGATTCATTCCGGAATTTGCTACTCTTGACAAGCCAATGACTAGATTGATTCAGAAGAACGTTAAGTTCGAATGGAATGACAAGTGTGAGAAAGTTTTCCAAGAGTTGAAAAAGAGATTGACCAGTGCACCGATACTGATCATTCCTGAAAGGGACGTTGGTTATCAAGTATATTGTGACGCATCAAAGGAAGGACTAGGATGTGTGCTGATGCAGAACGGAAAAGTCGTGGCATATGGATCGAGACAGCTCAGATCGCACGAGAAGAACTACCCTACTCATGATCTAGAATTAGCAGCAATAGTTTTTGCTCTAAAATCTTGGAGATATTACCTTTATGGCGAACAATTTGAGGTTTTCTCGGATCACAAAAGTCTCAAGTATCTGTTCACTCAGAAGGAGTTGAATATGAGACAGAGAAGGTGGATGGAGTACTTGGAAGACTACAAGTTTACCCTGTCATATCACCCTGGCAAGGCAAATGTTGTTGCTGATGCCCTGAGTCGAAAGGACAGGGCACAAAAAGCCAAGATAGCTGTGAAGGAATGGGAGATGATAGATACTCTGAACGAGTTCAATTTGCAACCGTCATCTAATGGAGATCAGATGCGATTATCTGCACTAGTGGCAGAACCAGCACTTCACCGGGAGATCTTGTTGGCGCAGACTTTTGAACAGGACTGTGAATTCACTAGATCACAACTCAGTTCAGGAAAGGAATTGCCCGGTTGGACCCTGCATGCAGCAGATAACAGTCTGAGATTTAAAGGCTCGGTATTTGTACCCAACTTAGGTCGACTTCGAAAAGCCGTGCTTCAAGAATTTCACCACTCGAATTTCGCTGTTCATCCTGGAGGTACGAAGATGTATCACGATTTACGACGGACATATTGGTGGGAAGGAATGAAGAAAGACGTGGCAGAATTTGTAAAGACTTGTTTAGTTTGTCAGCAAGTTAAGGCTGAACACCAGAGGCCTGGAGGAGAATTGCAGCCGCTACCAATTCCACAGTGGAAATGGGAGCATATCTCAATGGATTTCGTGACTGGACTTCCGAGGTCGTTTAAGTCAAACACCGCTGTGTGGGTAATTGTAGACCGTCTCACTAAGTCGGCACACTTCTTGCCAGTGAAAATGACGGAAAACATGGAAGCATTGGGAATACTCTATATCTAGGAGATCGTGCGACTTCATGGAGTACCAGTGTCAATCGTGTCAGACAGAGATCCTAGATTTATCTCACAGTTCTGGAAAGGACTGCAAAGGGCACTAGAAACTGACATACATCTCAGTACTGCTTTTCATCCGCAGACTGATGGATAGACGGAGAGGACAATCCAGATATTGGAGGACATGCTTAGGGCTTGCACCTTAGATTTCACAGGGAATTGGGAACGACATCTGCCATTAGTAGAATTCGCCTACAATAACAGTTATCAGGCTAGCATCAAGATGGCACCCTACGAAGCTCTGTACGGCCGCCCTTGTTGATCACCGGTTTGTTGGACTGACGCCGGAGAAACGGGATTGCTAGGACCTGATTTGGTCAGAGACACAACGGAGAAGATCAAGTTGATTCAACAGAGACTGCTTACTGCGCAGAGCCGACAGAAGAGTTATGCGAATCGAAGAAACAGACCTTTGTCATTCAAAGAGGGAGACCACATGTTTCTGAAAATTAGACCTCGGAGAGGAATAATTAGATTCGGGAGGAAGGGAAAACTATCCCCACGATATATCGGCCCATTTGAGATTTTGGAGAAAATTGGACAAGTAGCATACCGGTTAGCATTACCGCCGCAAATCGACCGAGTGCATAATGTTTTTCATGTCTCTATGTTAAGGAAGTATCTTGCCCTGCCAACACACGTATTAAACTGGGGAGATCTTGATATAGATGAAGACGCAACTTTTGAGGAAGAGCCGGTTGAAATTCAGGATAGTATGGAGAAGAGCATCCGCAAAAGGACTATCCGATTAGTACGAGTTTTGTGGAAACATCGGGGGATGGAGGAAACAACTTGGGAAAGAGAAGAAGCCATGAGGGCTAATTATCCGCAACTGTTTCCACCTGTCGAGTAATTTCAATTTCGAGGACGAAATTTGTTAAGGGGGATAGGTTGTAATAACCCGAAATTTTGTAAATGAAAAAAAAAAAAAAAATTTCGATGTATTAATGCGGTTTTATTTTTAAATAATTATAGTTTATAATTTGGT
This sequence comes from Vaccinium darrowii, assembly GCA_020921065.1. Lineage (NCBI taxonomy): Eukaryota > Viridiplantae > Streptophyta > Magnoliopsida > Ericales > Ericaceae > Vaccinium > Vaccinium darrowii. The sequence continues at coordinate 6,468,933 of CM037156.1, forward strand.
TTGGTTAGATTAAACGAATTAGATTTAACCTGTTTAATTATACTTTTCGCGCCGTAAATAAACGCGTGCACACCGGGTATTTCACCACACTGCGTCCGAAAGCCTTACTAAATCCCCAACTCTTATGTTATTTTATTAAAACTAACCTTGATTAGGTGGGAGATTACTTATAACCTAAAACTAATCTTTAAGTTGGTGGGAAATTTGGTGGGGAATTTCTTATAACCTAAAACTAGTCTTTAAAACCTAATTTTTGCTTTTGCAAAAGGTTGTTTGGACACTTGTGGGGAGGGTTTTTGGCTAGTGATTATTTTTGGGGGAGGTGAACCTCATTGCTTCACTATAAATAGCTCACTCTCCTTGCTTCATTTCACACCAAAACCTCCCAACTTCTCCACTTTGTGCTTTCTAGTGTTCTTGAGTGAGTTCTTGAGTGTTCTTCTTGAAACTCATCCTAAACCACCACACACCACCACCCTCGACCACCCCTAGATCTTAGAAAGGTAGCATAAGTTAGCTAGAAAGTGTTTGAGCAAGGGTCGACTAGTCGTTACGCCGCCGGAATTCAACTAGCTTATCGGCTTCCGACTAATCATCGGAATTAAGGTAGATACTTTATCTTAACCTTAGATTAGTATTTACTAGTTCATATTGATTATGTTATTATTTTGCTTAAACATGCCTAAATATGATTAAACGTGATTATGTTGGTGATTAGTGATTTTATGAACAATTAGACTTTGAAAAACACACTTAGTCGTTACTATGCACGAATTAAAATTGACTATCAAAATGCACCGTTATAATGTTTGATGGACTTTTAGAAAACTAAATTACCCAGTCATAATGCCCGAATAAAAATCGACTTTTCAAATTTACGCAGTTATAATGCCCGACCGATTTTCTGAAGAAAAGAGTTTTTTTAAATGAAATGAGATTTTTCCGGGATTATTGAATAAATATTCTTAATCTATTCAGACTAACAAATAGAATCTATGACTAGCATGTCTAGTCAGGCTTTTTCTTGGTTTAGCCCAAACCAAGTGGCGATTCGACGAACGAATCTTAAAACACGCCAAACGGATTCAACTACTAGAGTTTTCTAGTAGGGTACTTTCTTGGTTTAGACAAACCAAGTGGCGATTCGACGTACGAATCTTAAAACACGCCAGCAAATCCAAGAACGAGAATGAATCCTTATGTTTTGATTTAAATCCCCGGAAGAAAGAACTTTTGTCGTTAAGTAACATGTTTTCGTAAGATAGGTTACGAGCGGAAGGTTTATCATGAACGATTCTAAACGGAGGATTTTGTTTTATGAAATTAATGCATGTGCACGTTCTTTTTCAAAGACGATACGACCCGACACATTTTTCGAGAAAGTGATCGAATGTTTTTAAATGGAAGAGATAGAAATGAGAATGAAAATGTTGATGTGATGAAAGTTGAGATGTTGATGCTGTTGGAGTCCCGCCTCAGTTCCCCGGGGTGAACTGGTGGTCAAAGCCCAACGGAACTATACGGTAGTGCTGTTTGAAGTTTCTCCTCAAATTCCGCGGGTGAATTTGACAGTTAGAACTTACTCAGTACAACACATAGCAAGCGGACCTCATAAACAAACTGGTGGGGATTCAGTGATATGGGTAGCCGGGACTATGTCGTGTGTGACGCGGAGTTAGCGGACCTCATACTGCAGGAGTCAGTTTATGGGTGGCCGACCCTTCGTACGGAAAGGTTGGTGACCGTTAGAACGGGGTTGTAGAACGGGCCAATAACTTTCGAGAGATGTAAGATGTTGACATGGTTGAAATTTGAAGAAGAATGCTGTTATGAGAAAATGATACGAGATACTGACACTACACTCTGGATTCTGAAATGATACGAGATACTGATTTTATTTAAGTTGCACTCTGATTTGATGTGATACTGATGCATTGACACGCATGAACTTACCATTTTGATAAATGATTTTCAACTATTTACCTGCCAACAATATTGTTCTAGAATTGCTAGTTTAATGTTGGGGTACGGTATCTATTGAGCGTCCTCGCTCACGGTTTGCCCTGGCATAATACGACGATGTTGCTTCGCAACTCTGACGTATTATGCTAGATTGTCACGATGGACAGGAGGACCTCTACGGAGAACACGGAGCCGGAGGAGCTGCCGACATGGAGCATGATCTGATCAGGGAACGTACGGAGCCATAGAGTCCACCCAGTCTACCTTTTTGTAATCTGCGGAGGGCAGATCATCTATATGTATTTTTGGTTATTGTTATTATTGTGTAAAACCGACTTTAAATTGTAATAATAATCCATAACGCTTTTCCCAAAAATGCGGGGCGTTACAAGTGGTATCAGAGCCCTAGATTCCAACACTCGGCTTTGGGTAATTGGGTAGACACTAAGCTAGAATAATAATTGTATGTCCTTGATACCCTAAGTAATATTGGAATTATCTGAATAGTAGATGCCCCTAATCATGATAGACTACTTGAGGAGATCCGCAGATTTAAGTGGCAGTTTGAAATACTTACGCGTAGAATAAGCTGACTGTAATCGCTATGTGGTAGGATTCGACTCTGTGTGGTAATAGTATTACATGTTCAGCCTTGAGCCAAGTAATGTGGTATTGGTATTGAATGGGACAATGAACCAGTTATTGTGCTGTTTGAAATCATGTTTTCTATAATGACTCGTTTTTAATAAAATCTCTGTTAATTTAAGCAGTTTTGCTTTGGTAAATTTTGCAAGTATTTTAGACTGATTCCCCCAACAAATTAATAACTCTAGGATGGCAATTACGCGTAACAATGTTGAAGGCTCTTCTGATGGAAATAACGGAGCTAATCCGGACATGGCTCAACTCATGCAAGCCTTCATTACGGCACTCAACGCTAACAGACCCCCTCCTAATAATATCAACCATGGTCCCATGTCTCGTGCTCAAGCTTTGAACGAATTCTGTAAAAGACGACCACCCGTCTTTCATGGCGAACCTAACCCTACTTTAGCCGAAGCTTGGCTGAAAGAGATCAAGGTGATCCTTAGCACCTTAGGAGTCAACCAGGATAACCACCGCGTAGCTCTCGCTGCCTACCAACTCCATGACACTGGAGCATCGCATTAGTTTATATCAGTAGCATGCGTATCTGCGCTAGGGTTAGATACTGAACCCCTAGAGAACCAGATGACAATAGCATCACCTTTAAGCGCTAGTTTACGAGTTAATCTAATCTGTAGAGGCTGCGAGTTAGAAGTAAGTAATATCCGACTAACCTGTGACTTACGCGTGATCGAGATGGCTGACTTCGACTTAATTATGGAGATGGATTGGCTGTCAACTCATCGAGCTGTCGTTGATTGCCATCAAAAGATAGTAACGGCTTTCACCCCTGATGGGACATGCTTTCGTTTTAAGGGGGATAGACAGGTTGTGAATTCGGCGACTCGACGCTCGTAATGGCAGAACCAACTGTTCGGATGGCTAGCTAGTCTCCAGTTGGAAGAATCTGACCGTGAGGAGTTAGGACTGCCACACATCGTCTGCGAGTATGCAGATGTATTTCCTGACGATCTACCTGGATTACCGCCACGAAGGGAGATTGATTTTTCCATCGAGCTTCAACCTGGAACCGCTCCGATTTCTATAGCCCCTTACCGAATGGCGCCAACAGAACTGAAGGAATTGAAGACCCAGCTACAAGAACTGTTGGAAAAAGGATACATCCGACCAAGTACTTCACCATGGGGAGCACCTGCACTATTCGTGAAGAAGAAAGAAGGAATCTTACGACTGTGCATTGACTATGGGCAACTAAACCAAGTCACGATCAAGAATCGTTATCCCCTGCCTAGAATAGATGACCTATTTGATCAGTTAAGAGGAGCAACTTGTTTCTCAAAGATTGATCTAAGATCAGGGTATCATCAGTTGAGAATCCGCGACGAGGACATTTCAAAGACCACGTTCAGGACAAGATACGAACATTATGAGTTCGTGGTCATGCCGTTTGGACTGACGAATGCTCCAGCAGTATTCATGTGCCTCATGAACAAGATATTCCAACCCTATCTAGATAGATTTGTGGTGGTGTTCATTGATGATATATTGATATACTCAGCCAATCGAGTGGAGCATGAAGAACACCTTCGGGTAGCCCTGCATGTAATAACCCGAAATTTTGTAAAAAAAAAATTTCGATTTATTAATGCGTTTTATTTTTAAATAATTATAGTTTATAATTTGGTTTGGTTAGATTAAACGAATTAGATTTAACCTGTTTAATTATACTTTTCGCGCCGTAAATAAACGCGTACACACCGGGTATTTCACCACACTGCGTCCGGAAGCCTTACTAAATCCCCAACTCTTATTTTATTTTATTAAAGCTAACCTTGATTAGGTGGGAGATTACTTATATCCTAAAACTAATCTTTAAGTTGGTGGGAAATTTGGTGGGGAATTTCTTATAACCTAAAACTAATCTTTAAGTTGGTGGGAAATTTGGTGGGGAATTTCTTAACCTAAAACTAGTCTTTAAAACCTAATTTTTGCTTTTGCAAAAGGTTGTTTGGACACTTGTGGGGAGGGTTTTTGGCTAGTGATTATTTTTGGGGGAGGTGAACCTCATTGCTTCACTATAAATAGCTCACTCTCCTTGCTTCATTTCACACCAAAATCTCCCAACTTCTCCACTTTGTGCTTTCTAGTGTTCTTGAGTGAGTTCTTGGGTGTTCTTCTTGAAACTCATCCTAAACCACCACACACCACCACTCTCGACCACCCCTAGATCTTAGAAAGGTAGCATAAGTTAGCTAGAAAGTGTTTGAGCAAAGGTCGACTAGTCGTTACGCCGCCGGAATTCAACTAGCTTATCGGCTTCCGACTAATCATCGGAATTAAGGTAGATACTTTATCTTAACCTTAGATTAGTATTTACTAGTTCATATTGATTATGTTATTATTTTGCTTAAACGTGCTTAATTATGATTAAACGTGATTATGTTGGTGATTAGTGATTTTATGAACAATTAGACTTTGAAAAAAAACACACACTTAGTCGTTACTATGCACGAATTAAAATTGACTATCAAAATGCACCGTTATAATGTTCGATGGACTTTTGGGAAACTAAATTACCCAGTTATAATGCCTGAATAAAAATCGACTTTTCAAATTTACGCAGTTATAATGCCCGACCAATTTTCTGAGAAAAGAGCTTTTCAAATGAAATGAGATTTTTCGGGATTATTGAATAAATATTCTTAATCTATTTAGACTAACAAATAGAATCTATGGCTAGCATGTCTAGTCAGGCTTTTTCTTGGTTTAGCCCAAACCAAGTGGCGATTCGACGAACGAATCTTAAAACACGCCAAACGGATTCAACTACTAGAGTTTTCTAGTAGGGTACTTTCTTGGTTTAGACAAACCAAGTGGCAATTTGACGTACGAATCTTAAAACACGCCAGCAAATCTAAGAACGAGAATTAATGCTTATGTTTTGATTTAAATCCTCGGAAGAAAGAACTTTTGTCGTTAAGTAACATGTTTTCGTAAGATGGGTTAAGAGCGGAAGGTTTATCATGAACGATTCTAAACAGAGGATTTTGTTTTATGAAATTAATGCATGTGCACGTTCTTTTTCAAAGACGATACGACCCGACACATTTTTCGAGAAAGTGATCGAATGTTTTTAAATGGAAGAGATAGAAATGAGAATGAAAATGTTGATGTGATGAAAGTTGAGATGTTGATGCTGTTGGAGTCCCGCCTCAGTTCCCCGGGGTGAACTGGTGGTCAAAGCCCAACGGAACTATACGGTAGTGCTGTTTGAAGTTTCTCCTCAAATTCCGCGGGTGAATTTGACGGTTAGAACTTACTCAGTACAACACATAGCAAGCGGACCTCATAAACAAACTGGTGGAGATTCAGTGATATGGGTAGCCGGGACTATGTCGTGTGTGACGCGGAGTTAGCGGACCTCATACTGCAGGAGTCAGTTTATGGGTGGCCGACCCTTCGTACGGAAAGGTTGGTGACCGTTAGAACGGGGTTGTAGAACGGGCCAATAACTTTCGAGAGATGTGAGATGTTGACATGGTTGAAATTTGAAGAAGAATGCTGTTATGAGAAAATGATACGAGATACTGACACTATACTCTGGATTCTGAAATAATACGAGATACTGATTTTATTAAAGCTGCACTCTGATATGAAAAGAAATGGGATACTGATTTTATTTAAGCTGCACTCTGATTTGATGTGATACTGATGCATTGACACGCATGAACTTACCGTTTTGATAAATGATTTTCAACTATTTACCTGCCAACAATATTGTTCTAGAATTGCTAGTTTAATGTTGGGGTACGGTATCTATTGAGCGTCCTCGCTCACGGTTTGCCCTGGCATAATACCACGATGTTGGTATTATGCTAGATTGTCACGATGAACAGGAGGAATAATATAGCGCCGGAGGAGCTGCCGACATGGAGCACGACCAGATCAAGGAACGTATGGAGCCATAGAGTCCACCCAGTCTACTTTTTTTTTGTAATCTGTGAAGGATAGATCATCTATATGTATTTTTTTTGGTTATTATTATTACTGTTTAAGACCGACTTTAAATTGTAATAATAATCCATAACGTATCCCGAAAATGCGGGGCGTTACACTGCAAGTACTAAGAGACAACCAGCTTTATGCCAAGGCTAGTAAATGCGAGTTCTGGCTAGAGCAGGTTCAATTTCTGGGACACGTGGTGTCTAAGGATGGTATTGCAGTTGACAACAGCAAGGTAGAAGCTGTGTTGGATTGGAAGCAGCCAACTTCCGTATTTGAGATCCGTAGTTTCTTGGGTGTAGCAGGATATTATCGAAGATTCATTCCGGAATTTGCTACTCTTGACAAGCCAATGACTAGATTGATTCAGAAGAACGTTAAGTTCGAATGGAATGACAAGTGTGAGAAAGTTTTCCAAGAGTTGAAAAAGAGATTGACCAGTGCACCGATACTGATCATTCCTGAAAGGGACGTTGGTTATCAAGTATATTGTGACGCATCAAAGGAAGGACTAGGATGTGTGCTGATGCAGAACGGAAAAGTCGTGGCATATGGATCGAGACAGCTCAGATCGCACGAGAAGAACTACCCTACTCATGATCTAGAATTAGCAGCAATAGTTTTTGCTCTAAAATCTTGGAGATATTACCTTTATGGCGAACAATTTGAGGTTTTCTCGGATCACAAAAGTCTCAAGTATCTGTTCACTCAGAAGGAGTTGAATATGAGACAGAGAAGGTGGATGGAGTACTTGGAAGACTACAAGTTTACCCTGTCATATCACCCTGGCAAGGCAAATGTTGTTGCTGATGCCCTGAGTCGAAAGGACAGGGCACAAAAAGCCAAGATAGCTGTGAAGGAATGGGAGATGATAGATACTCTGAACGAGTTCAATTTGCAACCGTCATCTAATGGAGATCAGATGCGATTATCTGCACTAGTGGCAGAACCAGCACTTCACCGGGAGATCTTGTTGGCGCAGACTTTTGAACAGGACTGTGAATTCACTAGATCACAACTCAGTTCAGGAAAGGAATTGCCCGGTTGGACCCTGCATGCAGCAGATAACAGTCTGAGATTTAAAGGCTCGGTATTTGTACCCAACTTAGGTCGACTTCGAAAAGCCGTGCTTCAAGAATTTCACCACTCGAATTTCGCTGTTCATCCTGGAGGTACGAAGATGTATCACGATTTACGACGGACATATTGGTGGGAAGGAATGAAGAAAGACGTGGCAGAATTTGTAAAGACTTGTTTAGTTTGTCAGCAAGTTAAGGCTGAACACCAGAGGCCTGGAGGAGAATTGCAGCCGCTACCAATTCCACAGTGGAAATGGGAGCATATCTCAATGGATTTCGTGACTGGACTTCCGAGGTCGTTTAAGTCAAACACCGCTGTGTGGGTAATTGTAGACCGTCTCACTAAGTCGGCACACTTCTTGCCAGTGAAAATGACGGAAAACATGGAAGCATTGGGAATACTCTATATCCAGGAGATCGTGCGACTTCATGGAGTACCAGTGTCAATCGTGTCAGACAGAGATCCTAGATTTATCTCACAGTTCTGGAAAGGACTGCAAAGGGCACTAGAAACTGACATACATCTCAGTACTGCTTTTCATCCGCAGACTGATGGATAGACGGAGAGGACAATCCAGATATTGGAGGACATGCTTAGGGCTTGCACCTTAGATTTCACAGGGAATTGGGAACGACATCTGCCATTAGTAGAATTCGCCTACAATAACAGTTATCAGGCTAGCATCAAGATGGCACCCTACGAAGCTCTGTACGGCCGCCCTTGTTGATCACCGGTTTGTTGGACTGACGCCGGAGAAACGGGATTGCTAGGACCTGATTTGGTCAGAGACACAACGGAGAAGATCAAGTTGATTCAACAGAGACTGCTTACTGCGCAGAGCCGACAGAAGAGTTATGCGAATCGAAGAAACAGACCTTTGTCATTCAAAGAGGGAGACCACATGTTTCTGAAAATTAGACCTCGGAGAGGAATAATTAGATTCGGGAGGAAGGGAAAACTATCCCCACGATATATCGGCCCATTTGAGATTTTGGAGAAAATTGGACAAGTAGCATACCGGTTAGCATTACCGCCGCAAATCGACCGAGTGCATAATGTTTTTCATGTCTCTATGTTAAGGAAGTATCTTGCCCTGCCAACACACGTATTAAACTGGGGAGATCTTGATATAGATGAAGACGCAACTTTTGAGGAAGAGCCGGTTGAAATTCAGGATAGTATGGAGAAGAGCATCCGCAAAAGGACTATCCGATTAGTACGAGTTTTGTGGAAACATCGGGGGATGGAGGAAACAACTTGGGAAAGAGAAGAAGCCATGAGGGCTAATTATCCGCAACTGTTTCCACCTGTCGAGTAATTTCAATTTCGAGGACGAAATTTGTTAAGGGGGATAGGTTGTAATAACCCGAAATTTTGTAAATGAAAAAAAAAAAAAAATTTCGATGTATTAATGCGGTTTTATTTTTAAATAATTATAGTTTATAATTTGGTTTGGTTAGATTAAACGAATTAGATTTAACCTGTTTAATTATACTTTTCGCGCCGTAAATAAACGCGTGCACACCGGGTATTTCACCACACTGCGTCCGAAAGCCTTACTAAATCCCCAACTCTTATGTTATTTTATTAAAGCTAACCTTGATTAGGTGGGAGATTACTTATAACCTAAAACTAATCTTTAAGTTGGTGGGAAATTTGGTGGGGAATTTCTTATAACCTAAAACTAGTCTTTAAAACCTAATTTTTGCTTTTGCAAAAGGTTGTTTGGACACTTGTGGGGAGGGTTTTTGGCTAGTGATTATTTTTGGGGGAGGTGAACCTCATTGCTTCACTATAAATAGCTCACTCTCCTTGCTTCATTTCACACCAAAACCTCCCAACTTCTCCACTTTGTGCTTTCTAGTGTTCTTGAGTGAGTTCTTGAGTGTTCTTCTTGAAACTCATCCTAAACCACCACACACCACCACCCTCGACCACCCCTAGATCTTAGAAAGGTAGCATAAGTTAGCTAGAAAGTGTTTGAGCAAGGGTCGACTAGTCGTTACGCCGCCGGAATTCAACTAGCTTATCGGCTTCCGACTAATCATCGGAATTAAGGTAGATACTTTATCTTAACCTTAGATTAGTATTTACTAGTTCATATTGATTATGTTATTATTTTGCTTAAACATGCCTAAATATGATTAAACGTGATTATGTTGGTGATTAGTGATTTTATGAACAATTAGACTTTGAAAAACACACTTAGTCGTTACTATGCACGAATTAAAATTGACTATCAAAATGCACCGTTATAATGTTTGATGGACTTTTAGAAAACTATATTACCCAGTCATAATGCCCGAATAAAAATCGACTTTTCAAATTTACGCAGTTATAATGCCCGACCGATTTTCTGAAGAAAAGAGTTTTTTTAAATGAAATGAGATTTTTCCGGGATTATTGAATAAATATTCTTAATCTATTCAGACTAACAAATAGAATCTATGACTAGCATGTCTAGTCAGGCTTTTTCTTGGTTTAGCCCAAACCAAGTGGCGATTCGACGAACGAATCTTAAAACACGCCAAACGGATTCAACTACTAGAGTTTTCTAGTAGGGTACTTTCTTGGTTTAGACAAACCAAGTGGCGATTCGACGTACGAATCTTAAAACACGCCAGCAAATCCAAGAACGAGAATGAATCCTTATGTTTTGATTTAAATCCCTGGAAGAAAGAACTTTTGTCGTTAAGTAACATGTTTTCGTAAGATGGGTTACGAGCGGAAGGTTTATCATGAACGATTCTAAACGGAGGATTTTGTTTTATGAAATTAATGCATGTGCACGTTCTTTTTCAAAGACGATACGACCCGACACATTTTTCGAGAAAGTGATCGAATGTTTTTAAATGGAAGAGATAGAAATGAGAATGAAAATGTTGATGTGATGAAAGTTGAGATGTTGATGCTGTTGGAGTCCCGCCTCAGTTCCCCGGGGTGAACTGGTGGTCAAAGCCCAACGGAACTATACGGTAGTGCTGTTTGAAGTTTCTCCTCAAATTCCGCGGGTGAATTTGACAGTTAGAACTTACTCAGTACAACACATAGCAAGCGGACCTCATAAACAAACTGGTGGGGATTCAGTGATATGGGTAGCCGGGACTATGTCGTGTGTGACGCGGAGTTAGCGGACCTCATACTGCAGGAGTCAGTTTATGGGTGGCCGACCCTTCGTACGGAAAGGTTGGTGACCGTTAGAACGGGGTTGTAGAACGGGCCAATAACTTTCGAGAGATGTAAGATGTTGACATGGTTGAAATTTGAAGAAGAATGCTGTTATGAGAAAATGATACGAGATACTGACACTACACTCTGGATTCTGAAATGATACGAGATACTGATTTTATTTAAGTTGCACTCTGATTTGATGTGATACTGATGCATTGACACGCATGAACTTACCATTTTGATAAATGATTTTCAACTATTTACCTGCCAACAATATTGTTCTAGAATTGCTAGTTTAATGTTGGGGTACGGTATCTATTGAGCGTCCTCGCTCACGGTTTGCCCTGGCATAATACGACGATGTTGCTTCGCAACTCTGACGTATTATGCTAGATTGTCACGATGGACAGGAGGACCTCTACGGAGAACACGGAGCCGGAGGAGCTGCCGACATGGAGCATGATCTGATCAGGGAACGTACGGAGCCATAGAGTCCACCCAGTCTACCTTTTTGTAATCTGCGGAGGGCAGATCATCTATATGTATTTTTGGTTATTGTTATTATTGTGTAAAACCGACTTTAAATTGTAATAATAATCCATAACGCTTTTCCCAAAAATGCGGGGCGTTACATTTCTAATCATCTCTCAACTTGATACGGTTGAATCTGAAACCAACGCACATCTCTCCTATTTCAAAGCCCTAATCTTCTGACGAAACGCTTGCACTTCAATCCCAAACGCGATTGAAGATGCAGTGATTTCTTATCCTTCACTTCTCTATGGCTTTAATCTGCAGTGATGAACGGTGGTGATGAGGGAGAAGAGGTAGCGGCAGCGACGGCGGGCCCACCGCAGCTGCTCGAATGTAAATTTTCTCAGGTTTTTGGTGAACGGACAGCAAGCGAAGAGGGTCAAGAATGTACTCTCACTGATTTTCGCTGAGCGCGTGTTTTGAGTTTTAGGGGTAACATTTGTCTACTAAATTGGTTCTTTTAATTAGAGGACTTCAGTCTTTAGCACTTTTAAAAGCATGAATCTATGACTTTGTGAACATTTAGCACTTTTAAAAGCATGAATCTATGACCTTGTGAACATTTAGCATGCAGTTAACGCCTTAAGACAATTTTATTTTGGACTCTAGGCCAATTCTCCGTTTAGAGTTTTGGTCTTAAAAAAGACAGTCCCTCTGAGATTACTCTATAAAGTACAAAAGTTAAACATAAACGAGGATAAATTACAAAATCTACGAAATATGTCACATTCAGTCTCTATTTTAGAGTTTTAGAGGATGGTTGGAGAAGCTCTTTATACAATTGTTTCTTCTCTTTTTCGATCCACTTTCCCCAGTTCCTGAGAGAAAAGCAAGGAGAATAGAAAAGAAGAGAAGAGAAGGGCGTTTTTTGTCCTTTCTGATTCAAGGTAGGACGGTGTAATTAAAAAAGATTCACACAATTTAAATGTAACGTGCCTATTTGCTACCTTGCGGCATGTGAGCAATTGCACGCGATGGGTACTTATGGAGTTAGTTCACACAATCAAATTCATGCTTAATCCAAAACAGAGTTTTGCATGTGCCTCTATATGTTGTCGTTTTCTTAAGGTCTACGAATTTGGACAACAGGTTATCTAATGAATGGAATTATAAATGTATATAAGTGTAACCTAAACAAGAACGGACATCATCTGATCTACTCAACTTGAAAGAACTCATAAGAGCTTGCTAGGGGACGAGTCGTTCTTCGATGCTTTCAATTTTATTGTTCGAGATTTTTTGCACCTTCAATCACAATGTAATATGTCACTTTTACCCAACAGGTTGCTGCAATGTTTAAAGTCCAACTACTATGTTCATTTTTTATTCTCTTGGGCAAGTGCCATATCCAGGCCCGCGAGGCCTCTCACTAGTACAATATAAAGAATTGTAATTAAACTGCCGTTCAAGCATAAAAACCTTTTTTATAGTACTTTTTTTTTAACAACAAATTTTTTTTATTAATCCTTGAAAACAAATTTTCATTTTTATAGTGAAGTGTTACTATTTGTCTATATAGTTTGGTGATAATATAGAAAGAATTTAGTAGAATAATAAAAAATTTAAAACACTAACGCTGTGTTTGGTTGAGAGTTGTGAGAAGAATATTTTGAGAAATATTTTTGAGATAGTGTTTGGATGAGTTTTTGAAAAAGTAATAATTAGAGAAATGTGTAATAATTGGAGAGAGATAGAGAGAGAAATGAAAATAATGATTGGATAGAAGGGTATGAGTAGAGAGAGAAATATGATTAATGATTAGAGAGATGAGAGATGAGGAAGGAATATTTTTGGAAATTTTTTTGGAAATGTGAAGTGAACAAAGTGTTACCGCGACTGCTTGTTCCACTTAGCTCCATCATTGCTTATACATTGATTGTACAAATTTCAAAGCCAATGTCGGATGATGCTATAAGTTGGTGTCTTAGCTTTCATTTTCAAAAATTCTTGACACTTTAAACATACTCCATTTGACTAATAGTTTCACTTTTGCACTAAGGGTAACAACTAACAATAGTCTTATAAAATATCCAAAATTACTAAGACAGAGAAAATGGTATTGAGTTTTCGCTCTCCCCTCCCTATCCAACAATAGCCGCCGCCGCCCACCTTGAGCCGCAAGCACAATCATCTAGGCATCACTTCCAATAGCTCTATGTGGGGTTTGCTTCTCCGATGGACCTCTTTGGTCCTTATGGGATGGGTAAAAGGATTGAGAATGGGGAAGGGGTTCGCCTGAGACCTTGTAAGCTCGCCTGAGAAGATGACTTGTACAAGTAACACCCGCGTTAGCGCGTAGCCCGAACGGTGGTGGTCCGGGAAGGCACTCTGACAGTCTAGTAAGTCACCGGCGGTGAGAAATATGGCTGGAAGTGAGATCTTTTTAGAGAGAGAGAGAGAGAGAGAGAGAGAGAGAGAGAGAGAGTGGAAGAAGAACCCTTCACTTGGTGGGTAAGCTTCCCTTTTATAGGCAAATGGAAGCTTCCTCACCACGCTGATTGAAAAGAAAGGAAGCGATAGAGTACGACAGATTCACTGAAGAGCAGCTACAGAAGAGAAAGAGCTACGCTAGTATACTAACTTTAGTGATTAACCTCTCATATATAACGTATAATGACTCTCCCCTAAAAAAAATGTTAAACCATTCTTTGGGTGTTATGTTTTGTTTTAGTCTTTTCTTTTGTTTAAAATAAAGAAATTAGCGGTAGCTGGGCTTGATCTTCTAAATTGATTAGGAGTGGTGGAGCGAGTTGGATTTTGTAGCTGGAATAGCAGGGCTGTGTTGGGCTTGTTGGCCTAGCTTTTGGCGGAATAACCGCAGTAACCTCCTTCACTTCATGCCTTTGATAGAACGAAGATGGGAATTAGCCTGCGGGTAGTACAACTAGGCTCTTTGCAAGATTCTTACCGTGACCTCCATGCGCCGTCCTTCTCTGACTATGCACGTGGGCAAGTAATGAGTGTTTCGCCGCTTCGGCTGACGTCATCCCACTTGCATGCCTAAAATGTCAACAATTCTTGGGTACCCCCTAGTCCGTCACGTGATCCGTCATACGCCTCGGGCACACTGTCCAGATGCCGGCTGATACCACTTCAATCCTATCTGTCACATCGCCAACTACCCTCGGCCAAAGCCTTGACTCTTATGGCCTTCGGCCTAGCATCGCTTCTGTCCTTGTCCCATGTTTCATCGATAGCCCTCGGTGACACCTTTAGCCCTCATGACCTTCGGTTCGTCGTTCATACCGTACTCCTTCCTACTCGGCAGATGACTTGCCTTCGGCTACGTCTGCTACTCAAACCTGGTTGAGGGCGACTCCAGGTCCTTCGGCGTGGATGCCTACAACCCTTCGGCGGCTTAGATGGTCCCTTTGGACCGAACTCAAGGAACAACCATGGGGCGTGTCCTTCGACGGACTATATCTGCCGAAGGGTCAATATATGGGTGGTACGCCCGCCAGGGGGCCTTTGAGCGTCTGGTCCCTAAGTTCCCGCGCCCCTCGGCTGGTGTTGTGCCAAGACAACCCCCCCCCCCCAATTGAGCCTTAGCTGACCCTTTTGACCTCGGCTGCTACACTCTCTTAACATTTCTACGCGCTAAAGAATGACTAGGGGGTCACATGCCCCCCTTTCGGTTGTGTAGTACTATATTTAGAACCCCAGGTAATCATGTAACTATTTCATTTTCCTCTACAGAAAATTAAAATAATGCTCCTAGTAGATAGAAATTGTTACCCTTCAACTCTCATGAGCCCCAAAAGTAATAAAAATAGCCCTTAAATTATTAAGCTTTTATTTTTTGTAGTAATTTTAGAAGACAATTTCTGTTCACTCATTGATATTTTTATAATTAATGAACCTTTCATTTGCTTGATTTTCCAATTGATCTGTTGCTTATATTGTGTTCTTGAATGGTATAAATCAATATTAACTCTGTTATTACATGCTTTTGATAGTTTTTTAATTCATGTGTAGATTAAATGTCAAAATACTTGAGGTTTTCCATTTGAATATGAAACAAGACCAAAAAATAAAACTGGACTTGATTGGGGAAAAAATCGAAATCATGACTAATACGAACTACTGAATTGTTGTATTCCGCCATATTTGAATTAATAAGCATAATGCATCAAAAGAAAAATAAAAAGAAAACCCTAACAAGTTGTGGACCCTAACAATCTCCTATTCTCTTTCAATGACTTCTTCCCCGTTCTTTCTGACAACCGCATCACAATTCCGATTAAAATTGACTACATCACGCTACAAGAAAAATAACGAAAGTAACGATTTTGTCGCTAAACTATCAAAATTCGTCACCAAAAATATTAGCAATGAAATTTTTATTCACCACATTTTATCGCCTAAAGGTCGTCGCAAAAATATTTACGTTGCCAAATTAACATTTTGGAGAGGAAAAGTTTCCTGACAAGCTATGGTCCACATGACTCGGCCCAACATGGCAATTCTGATTAATGACGGCAACACACTCCTATTGGGCTGACCAAACTAAATTTCCTCCTAGCCCAACGGCCTAGTAGGATTATGAGCCAAAACTTTACACTACATGCAACTAGCTAGCCCATTAGAAGAATGAAATGGCTAACGAAAATTTTCAACTAGCTAGCCCATTAGAAGAATGAAATGGCAAACGAAATTTTTTCAAGACGAGGGTTATTCATAATGCCACTTTGACAAGAGGTGGGACTTAACTATACACGAGACCCACATCATGTGAAAAACCTTAAAAATAAATGTGGTATTAAGAATATTCTCCTTGACAAGCTATGGTCTAGTGATGGAGAGGTTATTGAGTGCTCTCGGAACAATGATCCACATGTCACTTTGTCCCATAATTTATGAACACAATGATCCACACGTCACTTTGTCCCATAATTTACGAACACAAAAGTTATTGGTCTCGTAATATTTACCGGTCACAGTACAAGTGGAGTACTACATGTCCTTGTTCAAAGAGCAAATAATAATTTCTTCCACTTATGGGCCCATAAAAAGTACCTTCTTATTTCAAAAATGCTAAGAGCATCTCCAACATAAATCATAAAAGTTAGTAGTTTCAAAATTGTACTTTATTATGGTTCTTTAGATTTGAAGGGTGAGTTACCAGACATTTGGTCCAACAGAATCCAAAAAGTTTATTTTTTAATTAGTTAAGTAATTATTTTTATTATTATTAGTATTTTTTTGTACCATTGTAAGTTTTTAATACAATTTAAAATTCATCGTATATTAACCATTTGTTTTTGTACGGAGATAAATCCACGTATGACTGGATCAAGTGCTTTCTTGAGTCAACCCTAGATCTGCAAGACTGAGAAAGGGTTAGAGCACTTTTGCCTCTCGTTGGCAAAGGCTCTCTGATGCTTAAGTTAGTATCTTGTACTATAAACTCTCAAATCACAATGCGTATGAAAGGGTTTCACAGTGTACCTTTCTTCATGGGTATGGTTTTGTATTTATAGGTGTGGATAGCTTGTTTGATTTAGGCATATCGTGCCCTAGTTTCCTATTAGCTTTAGGAATCCTCCTCTCAATAGGACTTTCCTATTAAGGGACAGTTTCCATATCCCGCTAGATCTCGTCTAGCAGTAGTCCTTCTTTCTATATAGGACTCTTTCCTATATGGGGGCCTATTCCCAATCACATTAGGAATGCCCATATCAATCCCTCTTTTGACGGGATTGCTCCTTATCTCGTAAGGAACCGCCATAAAGTATTCTGGAATGTCTCACAGCCCTATATGTGGCGGTGCCATGCTTCCACGTAGCTCAGAATAACCCGTACATAGCTTAACTCATTACGCCGAGCTAAATTATGTATTCCAGAATGATGTTTAAGCTATACTCGTAGCCTACCTAGTTCGGCCATATCAGGGTCATTCCTTCATTTCTCACGCCGAGCTAATACATCCTGACTTATTAGTTTACTCGTATTAATCTGGCCTTATCCATGGCCAAACCAGCTCGGAACGGGGCTTAAGGACTCCCTATCTTTTGCTGAGCTATTCACCCTCTCGTGGTGATTAATTATGGCACGTGCTATGTCTTTCACTAGGGTAATCATGCTTTACCCACTCCAATTGCTCCCCAACTCTGCCACTGCTGTCATCCATCAGCAGTGCGCAGAGCTTCAGTGGCTCTTAACACACCTCTTGCACGCCTCCCCCTCACGTGGAGGGCAGGGTTACTTTCGTATTAAATGCGAAGTGACCCGTTAGTCATCAGATAAGCCCAAAGGACGATTTGGGGTGACGTTTCTCGTACGTCACGCCCTACTTTATGGGGTTTTGGGAGGGATAATGATTATTCTTTCTCCCCCCAAAACCCTTATTTTCTCGAAAACTCTTCTCCTTCTCATTTTTACTAAAACAAGAGAGAGAAAAGAGCATCTGCCATTAACGCCTCCCTGCAAGTTTACTCAGCGTTCCTCCTCCGCTCTCGTCGAAAAAAACTCCTCCTTCTCGTCGGAAAAGTCATTTCTAGGCCTCCTTCTCACGTAAGTACGCTTTCTGTTCTTAGATTTCCCGTTTTTCGTGGAGATCTTTAAGTTCCATTCATCGTCTTCTTCTTCTGGGTTTCAATGTCGAAACCCTAACTTACTCAGTCATGGGCAAGCACAGAGCTCTCCTTAGTAATGCCCAAAAAATAGCAGAGTTTCATAGAACATACCATATTCCCAATGATGTTCAGTTTCATCTGAACAAACGTGATGACCTAGAAGAAGAGGGTCAGGATCAAAACAAAATTCACATTCCTCTGATTTTCATAGTCGAGGGAGGCCTTAGGTTCCCCCTACACCCTTTCTTTAGGGAGGTTTGCAGTCGGTGTAGACTGAAACCAATGCAGCTGTGCCCTAACTTTGTCAGGGTAGTTATGGGCACAGTTGCCCTGAACAGGTTGCTTGGCCTTCACTTGGGCTTGTGGGACTTGCACTACTTATATAGTGTAGTTCCCACAGCTGATAATAACTACTACTTCAAGGCCAGGGACCCCGAGCAGAAGCTCATTATAGATCTGCCTTCAAAGGGGGAAGGAGATGACTATCTCGTAGTCACAGGCAACTGGGAGCCCAGAGATGCCGAAGGGAACACCATTGGCTTTGCTTGTCCCATAACTATAGGCCAACCACGTTAGTATTCGTTCCTAGCATACTTCTCTATTTCTTGTATTTTTTAGCTTTGTATTACTGACCACCTCCTACACGTTGCCTTCTTTGTTTGCAACGAGCAATCTCAACCATGGTGGTCGCCTAAACCATGGGAATCTCCATCGAGAGGAGAAAGCACTCGCCCTGTACTTCGACGGGTTTGAGCCAACCCCTGTTGGTCTTGGCTGTGCCTCCCATTTGTTGCTCGACTATACCCCCACCTGCTAGGGTGGCATTAGAAGAGTTGGTGAGCCAAGATCAAGACACCCCTGGCCTCCAGCTGCTCCCCTAATTACCCCGCTCATTCGAGCCAATCAAAGGACTACAAGATCTCGGAGAGGCCGATCTAGAAGAGGAGCGTCACGTTCCCGTGTTCCAAGAGATCTTCAACAACAAATTACGTTCGCCCATATTCCTGAAATTCCAACCGCCATCCCCATTATCTCAATAGGGGGTTCTGATCCGAGTACATCCGGCAGAGCAGTAGAGGAAGAAGAAAGAGAAGAGGGAGGGGAAAGAGAAAGGCTCTTTGATCATCGTGCTGCTACCCTCTCTCTAGCCGAGCAGTCTACCTTGCTCGCTGATTCTGATTCATTGGGTTACTCCCCCTCACCTGACAGAGAAGAGATGCCTCTGCAACCGGTTAACTTGCTGGACGAGCTAAACCTCGGTGGACGTGCTCGTCGTGCTGTCCCCTTTACTAACCCGATTGTTCCCCCTCCAGCTTCAAGCCTTTCTCTCCCTGAGCAGCAGAGGCATAAGAGGCCACTAGAGGATTCTCAAGACATCCAGCCTCCTCCTCAAAGAAGAAGGACTGGGGATACGAATTCGTCCCGAACTACGACTAGCTCCTCACCGCTCGTGCAACCTTGGTCTCTAGTGCTTGCACGTCCTGATGGTACCCCTTTCAGTGTGATCGACAAAATCTCTTCTACTGAAGTAGCATTTGGCGTCTCCAGAGCTGCTCTTCTCCCGCTCGACATGGAGAGAGAGAAAAGTAGCTCTTATGAGGCACTGATGAAGTCAGTTTTTCAGTCGAGTGCCAAGGTATTTAAGTTTGATCATTTCTTTCCTATGTACTTGTCCCTTGAAGTTTATTTTTCCCTGATTGCCAGTTGTATTTCCCTTTGCAGATCATGCAAAAGGCTGCTGCTAGTTTCGACCGAGTTAAAGAAGCCGAAAAGGACCTTAAAAGAGAACAAAAAGGGGCCGAGAAAGCCGAGCGGGAGAGTGCTCAGCATTCCCAGTCATTGAAGGAAGCTCCAGAGGAGGTCGAGAAGCTGAAGGAGGAGTTGGCTGAGCAGAAGAAGAGAGCTGAAGAAACTGAATAGCAGCTGCGCCTTGACCTGTCCACTGCCAATGCCAATGCCAAAGCCGAAGCCGAAGCCGAATATGACAAGGCTGTGCTGGAGATAACGGATAACTACAGAGCTCAAATGCCTGCAGTTAAAGACGCTATCTGGGAGTCAAGCTGGGTTCGCTGCTGCACCAAGATGGGTAACTATGAGAGCTCTTCCATACAACAGAATCCCTGAAAATTATGACACAAGACTAGGTAGAGCTGCAAATGTTCAACTAGGCCTCACTCCTCAACTTAGCACCATTGGGAAAGGCCAATGCCGATGCAACACACTTATTTTTGGAGATGCTATGACTGCTAGTTGTGAAGGCAAAATTCGAATCTCCACCGGAGTGCTGCTCCCTTAGTGACAATCATAAGTATCTTTGTACATGGCAAAATATCCAAATTTTTTTGAACTTGGTAGATTTCGAGCATTACTCGTTGCTCATAATTTAAGCATTTTCATTCTCAGCATTTCAGAGCTATCCATGTGACTCGGGCTTAGGCTTGTCGTACTTAGTCTTTCTTTGAAATATTTGTAAGAGGGGAAAAACTCACAAAGTTATTTCCATGCTCTTATGAGATCAAATCCTCTTCAAATGGAGCGACCTCGACCCTGCAACATGAACGAACTGTCAGAGCACCCCTGCCTCTAGGCGGCAAGGGCCCTCCAATGGCAAAGTTAGTATTGACGAACTGGAGGATAACTGGAATGAGTGTATAAGTGCGAGACTAGGTTTAAGCATACCTCTAGCGTTTAGGAGTCATATCCTTATATAGGCGATTAGTTTGCATCTACACTCCCAGTGGAGTTCTTCTTCTCTGTATGGAATCCTTCCAGGGGTAGGATTCTTCCTTATTGGACAGCGTAGCCTGCATGATTCTGTATCCTTATTCGATAAGGATCTTTGCCAAGATGGCCGCGTATTGCTCGTTCGGAGCTTTACCCTACATGGGAGTTCGTTCTTTGTTTAGCAAGTTGGCTGGCTTTCCATCTCTGAGTAAGATTGTGCTTATCCTTCCAAGCTCAACTGATCCTCGGAATCTCTTCGAATCTTTCCTCCCTCCCTTATCTTCACAAGGTAAGGCTTCTACTAGGGTTTGTCCCATATTGGGCCGTTCCATCTGCGTTATCCGACGAGCAGGTAGATTTGGGCTATTACCGGATTATGGGATTGGTGGTCGCCGGCATACTATTCCGTGTTACTTTCCTCGTGCATGTCACGTGGCTGCTCTGGACGAGCTAACTTGTTCGTTCTCTCATTGGAAAATACCCCACACAATTGCTCCCCAGCTTTTGTTCGTCCATGCATGTTCGCGCATGACGAGCTAGAAGCTATTTGACGAGCAGTTGCTCCTATGTTTATCTCCTCGTTTCGTCGTCACGCTTCGTACCGTCGTACCTGCCACGTGTCGGTCATCGCGCAGACTTCCCAAGCGATAAGTCTGTGCCTACAGACGCAAGCGTAACTTCCGAGGCACCTTTCCGTTGTCCGGGTGGCTTGAATCATTACTCCCTTTTAATTACCGATTTGACATTACCCCACCTTTTCGTGGAAAGGTGTGAGGAATCAAAATGTTGCCGTTTTAGATGATGTCAGCAAGCACTAGTTTGAATTTGAGAAGGTATAAGACGTTTCTCAGACCTTCCTTCTTTCCTTATTCGTGATATTCTGCGAGAGTTGTTGAGAGCCCTGTTGCTATCGTGTCCCTTGAGTTCCCCCCTTTACAGACTTTCCTTTCGCCGGAAAAGACTTTCTCAGGCCGTCGTTGGTTGCCTGTAAGTTTCTTGGAACCCTTCCCGCTCTTCTTGCACAGTTGTTTTGTAGGGTCTATTTGTACCTGCATTGCTTTTCCGCCATGGGTAGGTTTAGGAACCTCTGTGATAGCGATGCTCACATGGAGGCTTTTCGCCGTCGTTACGAGGTCCCTGATGACGTTATTTTGGCCCTGGCTCCTCCTGACACCGATACCCATGACCAAACTGAGAGTAGGGTTCATGTTCCCCTTCTAGCCGTTGTAGAAGGAGGTGTTAGGTTTCCCTTACATCCTCTGCTAGTCGAGATCTGCAGTATCTATCGCCTTACCCCTCTCCAACTTTGTCCCAATTTCTATCGCGTGGTCATGGGAGTGGTGGCCCTGAACAGACTTCTGGGCACAAACCTGGGTTGGTATGATATCCGCCGCCTTTACAGTGTCTATCCCACCACCCATGGGACTTATTATCTCAAGATCCGGGACAAATAGCGTCGTTTAGTGACTGATCTTCCCAATTCCTGTCGTGGGGAGAATGATGACTTTTTGATTGTGACTGGAAATTTTCTGCCTAGGGACGACGGTGGCAACATCATGGGCCCTCTGTACCCCCACACTTTTGGGGCGTACACGTCGGTTTTGCTCTTTTTGCCCTTTGTTGGTTTTCCTATTGTAATGGCTTCTGTTTGTCCCGTTGTTCATTACGTCTCCTTTGTTTTGTTTATGCAGCGGCAAACATCAACGAGGGTCATCTAGTGGTGCACGACGGTGTTCACCTTCTCGATATTGAGAGGGCCCTAAAGTTTTCGGGCATCAGGGGGATCGATCCAGAAGGGCTAGGTCGGGCTGCGCACGTCTTGCTGAAGTACAATCCCTCCTACCGTGGTGGTGTCCGTGTAAGTGAGGCTTCTAC
The DNA here is from genome assembly GCA_020921065.1 of Vaccinium darrowii. Classification (NCBI taxonomy): domain Eukaryota; kingdom Viridiplantae; phylum Streptophyta; class Magnoliopsida; order Ericales; family Ericaceae; genus Vaccinium; species Vaccinium darrowii. The sequence goes on from CM037156.1 coordinate 6,491,462, forward strand.
TTCCGCCAGGAATCTTCGTAGGGGAAGAGGTCGCGTTGGGGTAAGGCGTTCTCCTATTCAGAAGCTTTTTCTCCGTAATCAAGTTATCCGCGCTTCTCGTACAAACATCTATCTTGGTATTGACTTGTCTTGTAAAAATATTCAAAGTGATTTGTCTGGAGAGAGTACTAGCAGTGTTCCTGTGAGAGACCAATCCCCTGTTTCTGCCATGCCGAGAGTTGTGCCTGATTTTTCTAACTTCATAACCCTTGATGATGATGAGTCCCCTGTCCAGTTTCTTGATGCACTGGGAGCTTCTTCTTCTGCTCGTCCTCCTTCTCCTCTTCCCCCTCCGGAACGGGGGGAGCCTGACGTTGCCCTGGAGAAGAGGCCCAGGGAAGAGTCAGGCCCCGTTCCAAACCCTCCTCAGCAGCGTCGTCGTACTACCAGGAGTTCCTCTGCTCAGCCACCTCCCCCAACTCTTGAGCCTGAACCTGAGTCTGAAATGGGTGTTTGGAACCCTCCTCTTCATCGTGGTACTCAACCTATCCTTGCCACCGATAGTTGTGACAATGCTGATGTTGCTCTGGCTGTTGGTCGAGCTGTCTTGCTTCCTGGGGATGTTGAGAGAGAGACTGGATCCAGTTACCTCAAGCTCTTGAAGAATGGCTTTCAGCATCACATTAAGGTATGGGTTTGATTACTTCGTGGCGTCCTGTGTTTGGGGTTCTTTCTTTTTAACATATTGTTTCGTTAAATGTTTGTGACGAACTGCAGTCCATGCAACTCATGTACGTCGCTTGTGACCGTGCTACTAAGGATAACAGAACAATCACCGGTGTTAACGCGCAGCTGAGGACTGAGAATGACGAGCTGAAGGTCAATGCCAATCGCTTGATCAATGCCAACCATTTGATGACGACTGAGAATGAGAAGATGAAGGAAGAGCTGGTTTCGTTGAAGCGTCGTATAGGTGAATCTGACCGCAATTTTAGTGATGCCATGACTAGACTTGGGCTTTTGGAGACCGAGCTATCGAACGCCCAGAGGAGCAAGGCAAATCTGGAGGCTGAATTGGCTGTTGCTCAAGCGTCTTCTGATCAGGCCTACAATCAGGGGGTGAATGATACGAAGATGAAGTATAAGGCCCAGATGCCGCAATTCGAAGAACTGTTCTTTGCCAGAGGTTGGAGGCATGCCTGACCAAGCAGGACGTTGACAGGCGGGATACAATTTGGACTGAGATTGAGTACCCCAGACGCAGGGACGTTGCTCCCCAGAATGCTGCTGTGCCAAGCCAGAGTGCAGTTGTTGACCTCAGCCAGGAGGAAGCTGGTGGCAACACATCCGTCCCTGACGAGCAGCGAGTTGAGCTCCCCTCCTCTGGTGCCGTTGAACAATCAGGTAACATTTCTGCCACTGAGGTCCATGAGGCCCAGTGAAGAGGCCTTGTGCCTGTTTGATGCGTTTTACCGTGACCCTTGACATTCCTTGACTTTCATTCAGTACTTTAACACAATTTTTTGGTCCTATGCCCTGCGTGGCTTATCGGACGAGCTGACCCTGCGTGGTCTCGTTTTTTGGAACTACAGTAAATACACCCTTCGTGGTGTTAGGTGGGCTGGAGTCTAGGTTGCCCGTTGACGTGACTTGTTTTATCTAATTCTGCATGTCCTGGTTGCACTTATTTATGCAGCAATGGCTGAGTAATCTGTGTACAGGTACGAAGGGTGCAAGTTTGGTTCTTGCTTTTGACCCCTCTATTGCTTTGACCAGTAGTTTGCACCGTTAAGGTGTGCATTTAACGTTCCTGCATGCAGACAAGACTACAAAAGACAAATATTTTGGAACCCAGGCGTTCCTTCATTTAGTTAGATACAAGATAAACAACTTGGAACCCAAGCGTTCCTACATTTTGTTAGATACAAGATAAACAACTTGGAACCCAGGCGTTCCTGTACTTAGTTAGGTATAAGATAAACGAGTTTGGAACCTAGGTGTTCCTGCATTTGGTAAGATAAACAACTTGGAACCCAGGCGTTCCTGCACTTAGTTAGGTATAAGATAAACAAGTTTGGAACCTAGATGTTCCTGCATTTAGTCAAATTTGTAAGGAGCAAACGACATAAACTGTATCTGACTTTGGACTATTATGGACGAAGCCACGGGGTGCAATATTCGCTGCAAGGTCTAGGCATGTTCGCACCTAACCATGGACAATTTATAGGCATATTCGCACCTAACCGTGGACGAGGCCACGGGGTGCAATATTCGCTGCAAGGTCTAGGCATGTTCGCGCCTAACCATGGACAATTTATAGGCATATTTGCGCCTAACCGTGGACGAGGCCACGGGGTGCAATATTCGCTGCAAGGTCTAGGCATGTTCGCGCCTAACCATGGACAATTTATAGGCATATTCGCGCCTAACCGTGGACGAGCCCAAGGACGAGCTTAGGCATATTCGCGCCTAATCATGGACGAGGCCATGGACGGGCTTAGGCATATTCGCGCCTAATCATGGACGAGGCCATGGACCGGATTAGGCATATTCGCGCCTAATCATGGACGAGGCCATGGACGAGCTTAGGCATATTCGCACCTAATCACGGACGAGGTCATGGACGAGCTCAGGACGAGCCTGTGTCTGCAATATTAAGCACATATCATGCCCTCCAATGTGGGGTTTTACCCGTTTGGTCAAAGCCCCTATTTATTTCAAAGTAAAGTAAACCACAGATTTGCAGGAGAACAAGTGGATGATTTTATTCGCAATCAAGATAGTGTTTTTCTAAACAAAGGTAAGACAATTCGCATTTTGCCTTTCGGGGCATTATTCTAAGGAAATCTCATAAATAAATAAAAACTTACTCTGCCTTTCAGGGCATTATTCAAAGGAAAAAGATAACTTTAAGGAAAAAACTTCATAAGATTTTGGATATTCCAAGGGCGGGGAACCGGATTCCCATCTAGATCAGCAAGCCTGTAAGCTCCCACGCCTGCCAAGCCAACCACTTTGTAAGGCCCTTCCCAGTTTGGCCCAAGCTTTCCGTCTGAAGCTTTCTTGGTGTTCCCCACCACCTTCCTCATCACGAGGTCCCCTACTCCAAATTCACGGGGGTGGACCTTCTTGTTGTAAGTCCTGCAAAGCTATTGCTGGTAGGCTGCCAATGTGACCAGAGCTCGTTCTCGTCGCTCCTCTGCAAAATCCAGATTTGTTGCTAGTGCTTGAATAGTAGTTTCGTATCCCATGTTGTGCACAGAAAACTTCAAACTTTGGCCCGAATTGAGCCCCGTTGTTCGTGATTATGCAGTACGGCACCCCAAACCTTGTTATGATGTTCTGCCAGACAAACTTCTCCACATTGCTCTCAGTGATCCTGGCCAGCGGTTCTGCTTCAATCCACTTGGTGAAGTAGTCTGTTCCCATCAGCAGGAACTTCCTCTTGCCCGTTGCCATGGGTAGGGGCCCTATGATGTCGAGCCCCCATTGAGCAAATGGCCACGGGCTGGTGAGGGGCTGCAAGTCTTCTGCCGGTGTCCGGATTATTAGCTTGAACTACTGACATTTCTCATAGCTTCTGACGAACACCTTTGCGTCTTCCTGCATGTACGGCCACCAGTACCCCTGGGTTAACGCCCTGTGCGCTATTGATCTTCCTCCTGCATGCCCGCCGCACGTCCCGGCGTGTATTTCATGTAGGAACTTCTGTACCAGAGTGGGATGCACACAAAGTAAGTAGGGTCCGTGGTACGACTTCTTGTACAACTTTCCCTGTGGTGAGAGCCAAAAACGTGCAGACTTCAGTTTAACTTTGTAAGCTTCCTTTTTATCCTCTGGAAGGGCTTCGTCTCTCAGGTAGGCTATGATTGGATCCATCCAGCTCGGTCCTAGGTTTGCATCCATGTTGGTTTCTGTCTCCTGTTCAATGCTGGGCTGGGCTAGGTACTTGACGGCCACTGTGCGCTTGTACTCCGTTGGTAGCGCTGAGGCTAAGCACGCCAATGAATCTGCATGAGCGTTCTGTCCCGAGGTGATTTGTTCTATCTTTACCTCTTCAAAATCTGTCATTACTCCTTGTACTGCTTTTGCATAAGCCGTCATCTTGTCATTCCTCAGAGCGTATTCTCCACTGAGCTGATTTACGACGAGCTGTGAGTCGCAGAAGACTTTTAACTTCTTGGCTCCGAGGGTCCTTGCACTCTTGAGCCCGATTAGGAGGGCCTCGTATTCTGCCACGTTGTTTGTTGCGCTGAAGCCCAAACAAACGGATTGTTCGAGCATCAGGCGCTCTGGAGCGAATAACACTATTCCTGCCCCTGAGCCTTTGTTGCATGCTGATCCATCGATGAACAAGTGCCAGTTTCCTGCATTTTGGTCGTCGCCTAGTGGGCTTGGTTCATATTCGCGAACCGTGGGAGATTCAACCTCTAACGGGGTAAACTCAGCTACGAAATCTGCCAGCACCTGGCCCTTGATGGCTGTTCTTGGCTAGAAATCAATGTCGTACTGACTGAGTTCTACCGACCAGGTTGAGATCCTCCCAGAGAAGTCTGCCTTTCGAAGCAGTGTTTTTATTGGAAACTCGGTGTATACATAAATGGGGTGCTCCAGGAAATAGTGCGGCAGTTTCCGGGAAGCCATGATTAAAGCTTTGACGAGCTTTTCCAAGGGGAGATATCTGGTGTGTGCATCCAGAAGGGTTTCACTTACAAAGTAGATTGGTTTTTGCTCTGTGCCCTCTGTCCGGAGTAAGGCCGCACTGATTGCATGTTTCGAGACGGCCAGGTATAGGATCAACCGTTATCCTTTTTTTGGTTTTGATAGCAACGGGGGCGTTCCGAGGTACTTCTTGAGGTCTTTGAAAGCCTCCTCTTGCTTTGGTCCCCATTCATATCCTTTTCTTTTCTTCAAAAGCTGGAAGAAAGGCCTGCACCTGTCTGACGAGCGACTGATGAACCTGTTCAGTGCTGCTGCCATGCCCGTCAGCTTCTGCACTTCCTTAGTGGTCTTTGGGCTCTCGAGTCTTTGGAGGGCTGTAATTTGATCTGGATTGGCCTCTATGCCACGCTCCGTGACCAAATGGCCCAGGAACTTTCCAGAACTCACACCAAACGCACATTTCGAAGCATTTAACTTTAATTGAAATTGATGCAAGATGTCAAAAGTTACCTTTAAATCGGCTATGTGATTGGCTTTCTCCTTGCTTTTCACCACCATGTTGTCTATATAGACCTCCATAGTCTTCCCCAGTAAGTCTCTGAACATGAGTGTTGCGAGTCTTTGGTATGTAGCCCCTGCGTTTCTGAGGCCAAATGGCATGACCCTATAGCAATATAGCCCTCGTGGAGTGATAAACGATGTCTTTTCTTCGTCTGGTCCATGCATTGCTATCTGGTGGTATCCTCTGTAAGCATCTAAGAAACTCATTCGCTCGTACCCAGCAGTTGCATCAACGAGCTGATCAATTCTGGGCAGAGGAAAGCTATCTTTGGGACAAGCTTTGTTTAGACTTGTGAAATCCACGCATACTCTCCATTTCCCATTCTTCTTTTTGACGACGACCGTGTTGGACAACCACTCAGGGTAGTTTACCTCCCTAATTGCTTTGGCCTCTAGGAGCCGATCGACTTCTTCGTTGACTGCTTCGGCATGCTGAGGGGCTGACCTTCTGGACTTCTGAACTACCGGTTTGTGCTGGGGATCCACATTTAAATGATGACAAATTATGTTGGGATCAATACCCGGCATCTCCTGGGGCGTCCAAGCAAACACATCGACGTGCTGTTTGAGGAAGTGTATGAGCTCTTCTTTCTCCTGCTTGTCAAGCTTTTCTCCTATCAGAAAATACCTTTCCGGATCCTGGTCATCGAGCTGAACCTTTTCCAATCTTTCCACAGTTCTTTGGGCTGGATTCCCTCCAACATTCTCTAGTGTAGTTTGATCGGATACCTCGACGGACTGGACGAGATGTGCCTTGGGGGCTTTGTTGATTGTTGAGACTAAACATTGATTTGCCATTTTCTGGTTTCCTTTGATGTGCTCAATACCCTCTGCCCCCGGGAATTTTATCATCTGATGGTAGGTTGATGAAATTGCCTTCATCTTGTGTAACCACGTTCTGCCGATGATGGCATTGTAGAAGGATGGGACATTGACGACCAGGAATTCCGTTTTTAAAACGACGGACCCTGCTCGTACGGGCAGCGTCACTTTACCCATGGGCCAGACTGGCTGTGACCCGAATCCGATCAAAGGGGTTTGAGTCTTTTCCAAGTTTGTCCTTGGCAACTCCATTTTCCTAAAAGCGTCATAGTACAGGATCTCCGTGCAGCTTCCCTGATCTACCAGTATTTTCTCGACGTTGTATTCCCCTAGGCGTAGGGTAACGACCAAAGCATCATTGTGTGGCAACGTCACTCCCTCCAGATCCTCATCTGTGAACGAGATTGAACGCGCCCCGACTTCCTCCTCTCTGGGCCTCTTCATACCCAACTTGTACACATGCTTCACATGCTCGTTCTGCCTCTGTACATATCTAATCTCATTCCTGGTATAGGGGTTTGCATGACCCTGGATCATTTGGATCAGACCCTTGGGTTTTGCCAAACAATCCACTTCTTCGACTGTGGTTGCTTGATTTTTCTTTCCTTCTGCCACGTACTCATCGAGGAGACCTTCTTCCGCCTTCTCGTCCAGGAATTTCTTATACTCGAAACAGTCTTCCGTCATGTGCCCCCAGTCTCGGTGGTAGCTGCATTTCTTGTTCATTGCTCTCCGCCTTTTTGGGTTCCCTGTCATTTTAGGCGGATCGCGGAACCACGGTTTATCTCTTAGTTTGTACAACATTTTGTAAATTGGCACATTGAAAATCGTATAAATGCTGTGGAAAGAGCGGGCCTCCACAGCAGCCCTATCCCTTCGACTTGACGAACTGTCTCTCTTGCTGGTGGGATATTCCTTTCTAAAACCTCTTTGATCAATTGTCTTCTTCTCCGGGGTGGCAGGTCGTGTTGCGTCTGCTTTTTTGCTTTCTCGCATACGGTCGTCCTCGATGAGTGCGTGCTGTTCGATACGTTGCATGAGCTTTGCCACCGTTCTGATGGGGTTCATAGTCAAGGACTTCCTTAGATCTGAGCTAACGGGCAGGCTTGTCTTGAAAGTTGCTATAGCGTACTCCTCGCCACAGTCCTCAATCTCATTAAAGGTTTCCCAGTACCTTTTTGAATACTCCCTCAAACTCTCTCCATCCCTCTGCCCCATGGCGATCAAGATGTCAAAAGTTTTTGGTGCCGCCCGGCTTGTCAAGAATCGGGCTGTGAACTCCTCGGAGAGCTGCTTCCAACTATGGATCGAGTTTGGTGCCAGCTTATGATGATACCAGCTCAGCGCCACCTTACCCAGGCTCGACGGAAACATCTTGCACATCAGGGCGTCGTCCCTCACGTGCATAAACATTGCATGCTGGTAGTGCTGAATGTGGGTGTGGACGGCCCATCGAAAATGGTTCGGTTTTGATTGAATGAGATTGTGATTGTTAGAGTCGCCACTCGGATTTGAGGTCCGAACCCGAGAAACCGATAAAAAAAAATGACTCGTTTGCCCATTGAAAAAGATTTCACTGATCATGGCGGAACCAAAGATTTCTCGGATTCGGGGTTTGGTTACGAGAGGGGAAGGGTTTTACGGCACCCCTCTCGCCCGGCCCGTGAACCGGTCTCTACTCGACATTTTGTGGGATTTTAGAAATGTTTGAAATTCAATTCTAATCATGAAAATGGGGAATCAGGGATGGGAATCACGTAGATAGTATATACAAAATGCGAACTTATCGTGAATGCTTGTGCGTGGTGATTTGCATGTAAATGACGAAAACAATAAATAAGATTACTACAAATATCCACAGAAATAATCCACAACAGTGACTGTACAACACCTCAAGAAATCATGGACATGAGAATTACTAAACTGACTTGCAATTTGGACCCCCAGAATAGGGATTGAGCGCTCAAGGGTGGTGGCTTGAGCGCTCAACCCTCCCAAACCAGTTTGAGCGCTCAAGGTTCATGGTATGAGCGCTCAAACCAATTCCTGGTTTCTGTGAATTCAAGGGGAAAGAGAGGGGATCCAGATCATAAGCACAATAATAGTAACTCATACACCTCCCTGTTAACTTCCAGTAAAACTTTTTAAGAGTGAAACATAAATTCCAAACTTTATTCAAGAACAGCTTGAGCGCTCAGGTTCATAACCACCTTGAGCGCTCAAGCCATAATCTGGCTTTCATGTTTTTGACCTTCAAGTAAGCTTTTGATACTTCATGATGATCATAAATACATAAACTAAAAATTAATGAAACTGGACAATCACTGCTTTGCACCCAAATACAAGATTTTCGAAGGTTTTAATGCTTGATCATCATAAAATAGTTAATCTACACTCATGCAAGTGATTTTGAGGTAAAATATACTGTTTTGAGGACTACATGAGCATAAATAACTGTTAAACAATAATCAAAACCAAGAGAAAGTTCAAAACTTAGCAAAATAGAAACTGCTCAGAACTGGGATTGAGCGCTCAAGGCCTGAGGCTTGAGCGCTCAACCTCTGTTGAAACTGCAGGTTTTGAAAGTATTTCTAATCAACTTTTAGACCTTTGTGAGTTCAATGCAAGTATAAAGAACTTGTTTGAACTCACTGGTCTCCCTCAGAAGGATCAAAACAGTGATTTTCACATGGTTTTAACTACCTTTTGGCTTGATCAAGGCTTGTAACTTGGCTTTTGATTAGATGATGGTGTAGAACAATGAGTTTAGAGTGTGTTTGAGTGATTGAGAGACCTGATTGGTTCAATATGATGTAGGATGAAAGTGTATTTGAGCTTAAAATGATGATTTTGGCTTGGATGAGGTGGGTTTTGTTGGAAGAGCTGGGTTTGGACGAAATGGATGGAATGTATGGGCTGTAAATGGCTTATTAGAGTGAGAGAGGGGCTGTTGTAGTTGGTTTCTCAAAGACCCATGTGTATTTGGGCTTAGAGATGAAGTTTTAAGGTGTTTTTGAGCTTGAAGATGATGGAGGATGGTGGCTATGGAGGAGAGAGAGGCTAAAACGTGATTGAAGTGATGAGAGAGAGTGGAGAGGGCTGTAGAAGTGTGTGAGAGAGAGATAATCAGCCAAGGGGGCTAAACAATGGGTGGAGGGTGGTTTATATAGAGAGAGAAATGGGAGGGAAATGAGTTTAATTTTTGAATTGGGTTTGGGGGGTGATTGAGGAGATGTTCAAGGGTCTAGGAAGTGTATTTAGGCAGTAGAAAACATAGGTAGACGCTCCTCTTGCAGTAGAATATCATGATTAGATGCTCTGCAAAAAACTGATCTGGATCAGACTTGAGCGCTCAAAGCCATAGGCTTGAGCGCTCAAGGTGTTTCTCGGGGGTTTGAGCGCTCAAAGTTGGGGCCTTGAGCGCTCAAGGCTGTTGCTCAAAAGGTAAAACTTTGCGGGGCCGCCCCGGGTGCTATCGAACTCCGATTTTGACGCAGTGTGAAGCGTTGGAAAGCATGTTGAGTCTAATTTCTAACCCAAGTGGTTTGGAATCCAGAAAATTTGTACATCCAAATGTATGACCATTTTACCCTCAAACGGTCGGGAAAACAAGTCATTTTGGTAAAACGGACACATCTCCCTCATTTCAAAATGGATTGGGATGAATTATATATCAATAAAGAGGGTTTTGAATGTACTAGAAGATGGCATAGACTTGGGTTTGTTTTGAAGAGGTTTTTGGATGGTTTGAAGGGTATTTTGGTCATTTTGGTTGGTTTAAGGTTGTTCTAGGAGGGTTTAGAATGGTTTAGGGTGGTTCGGTGAGTTCAAGTCTTGTTCTTAGCCTCGAGGTATGCACGATTGGTCTATTTCATCATCGGGAATGCTCGAGTGCATCCTGGGTTCAAAATCGGGGTGTCTACAGTGGGTCACTGGATCATCTGTGGTTTCGTACAGCACGAACGGATTGTGCTTTATCCTGGCGGGTGGGTCCGCCTGTTGGATCCATTTCGCAAGTGGGGAAGCAGCCACATGGTTTATAGCCCTCCTAGCCGCTTCTCGGGCCACTTCACGCTCATCGTAGCGTTCATTCGAACCGGACCTTTCATACCGGTCCCTTCCATGCTGCCTCCTTTCCCCACTATCCGGGGATTCGCTTGCGGCTCTTCTTTTTCTCTGTGGGCCCCTCCTGGCTGTGGAATCCGGCCTTTTTTGTGGGGACTCCCTCCCCGACTGCCTCTGGTCTTTTCTTCCAACTTGGGACTTGGATTTCAGATTTTCCTCTGCTTGTCGCAAGCGGTCCTTCAGATTTCGGATCGCGGCTTCTTCCTGCACAATCTGCCGTGCTAGGTCTGAAACTTCCTGCTCCCTTCTCACGAAGCTCTCTGCATATTCCCTGTCTCGCCTCACCCTGGAGTCTGTATTTTTCGAGGTGTGGCGCGGCGAGGAGTTTCTCCGTTGATCCCTTCGTGATTGGACCTCTGAATCTCCCCTTCGGGATCTGCCAGGCTGAGAGCGTTCCACACGCTCCACCTGGCTCGCCAACCTTGTGGGGGGAGGCTTTCTTAGGGCGCCAGGAGGTTCCTGAGAGGGATTCCCCCCAGCCCCACTCTTCTGCGGTGTGCGAAGATCGCGATCGTCCATGGATGATCTCGGTGGGGGTTTTTGCCTTTCCCACAGACGGCGCCAATTGTAAGAGCGGAAAAACTCACAAAGTTATTTCCGTGCTTTTATGAGATCAAATCCTCTTCAAATGGAGCGACCTCGACCCTGCAACACGAACGAACTGTCAGAGCACCCCTGCCTCTAGGCGGCAAGGGCCTTCCGATGGCAAAGTTAGTATTGACGAACTGGAGGATAACTGGAACGAGTGTATAAGTGCGAGACTAGGTTTAAGCATACCTCTAGAGTTTAGGAGTCATATCCTTATATAGGCGATTAGTTTGCATCTACACTCCCAGTGGAGTTCTTCTTCTCTGTATGGAATCCTTCCAGGGGTAGGATTCTTCCTTATTGGACAGCGTAGCCTGCATGATTCTGTATCCTTATTCGATAAGGGTCTTTGCCAAGATGGCCGCGTATTGCTCGTTCGGAGCTTTACCCTACATGGGAGTTCGCTCTTTGTTTAGCAAGTTGGCTGGCTTTCCATCTCTGAGTAAGATTGTGCTTATCCTTCCAAGCTCAATTGATCCTCGGAATCTCTTCGAATCTTTCCTCCCTCCCTTATCTTCACAAGGTAAGGCTTCTACTAGGGTTTGTCCCGTATTGGGCCGTTCCATCTGCATTATCCGACGAGCAGGTAGATTTGGGCTATTACCGGATTATGGGCTTGGTGGTCGCCGACATACTATTCTGTGTTACTTTTCTCGTGCATGTCACGTGGCTGCTCTGGATGAGCTAACTTGTTCGTTCTCTGCATTCATTGGAAAATACCCCACACAATATTCATTGGAATGCCTAAGTATGCTCGTACTAAGCATGTCTGAGCAATACATGGTGTTTGGGCTTAAGTCCTCGTACTTAGCCATTTACTTAGCAATACATGTTGTTTTGCCTTTGGGGTCACCACCGAAAAATGCTCTTCTACCAGTGCGGTTAGGAACTAGGTATGTATCATTGAAACGATCTCAAAGCGTCCCGCTGACCTCTCAAAGTCCTTACAGAGACGGTCAAGCTGACGAAAAAGATGACCCAAGAATATTGGCCCCAACAAGAAGAGAGCCCCTTGCTCGATCTTCACCTCCGGTGGAAAAATGAGATTGTTGGGTGCATCGACTGGGAAATCCGGGAGAAGAAAGGAAGATAGAAAGCATGCAATAAAGGCAGGAAAGTAAAGTTCCTTATTGTTGAACCCGGGGCCTTCAATAAACTGATGCTCCGTAGCCCCTTGCTTCACGGGCTGATAATCCTTGAAGAAGTAACGAATCCAGCTGTTCCACGACGTCTTTTTGGAATTTGGTGGCTCTCTTAGTCTCCTGTTGTTATCTAATTGAGAGCCCAGCTTGCCCGCAGCCTTATATGCCAACTTCAACTTGACAACCATCTTTTGCCCACGGTGGAAAAGTTGGATGGGTCATATTCGTCCACGCCTTGTGTTGAAAGATGAAGTAAAGCATTGGTATCCTTCAGAGTTGAACCAAACTCACCCCAGGCAAATACGAATGTATGTGTATCGTCATCTAGCGGGACATGAGGAAATCCAAGTTCTCATTCCTCTTATTTAGGATAAGGCTCCAAGAAATCTTGATCACTTCAAGTGAGTGAGTCTTTTCCAGAATTTTCTTATATTTAGTGACATCCACTATTGCATCCACCCAATTGCCCCAGTAAATAGAGACTGTAGAAGTCGATGCAAAATGAACCGAGCAAAAGGGAAAATCACCTCTTTTGATGCGGAGTCGAAGAACAGAAGACGGGAGGACCAAGTCCCCATCATCAATGGAAACCTCTAGGTTGATGGGTAGCGTGTCATCTGGACCTTCTCCCACTAGGTTTTAAGATTCCACCTTCTACCAGAAGGGATCTTTCTTCCTTTTGAAGTACGGAGCCTTACGCCACTGACTGTTTGGTGGAATCGGGCCACCCTGAATCATTGTCCTACCCCCTATGTTCTGCTCTCCACACAACATCTTTGAAGAATACTAAAATTTAAGTGAACAAGAAGAAGAACTAGAGAAATATTCTAGAGAGAAGGCATAGCAAAAATTTATAGAGAGTGATTTGAAAAGTGTGGGTAGATTCAAAGCCATCCTTGGATATATATAGAGGAAGAAGGGTAGCAGTTTCCATCATGGCGACAGAGGAAAAGCCTGGGGCCACATATAAAAGTTTTTGAAAACCAAAAAAGTTGCTAACGTCACGCGCGTGGGTTCTATTGTAGGGAAGGTCAATGCAACGACTAAAGTTGACTAAGTTAGCAGTTGACCGCCCTATAGCATCGTGATAGGTATCGCGCAATGAACCATATGTGTCGCGCGGCTATGGCATCGTGATAGGCGTTGCGCAATGAACCATAGGTCAATATATGGTTCATTGCGCGTCACTAAGGCCCAATGAGGTCAGGCTCAATTACATACTCGCCATCCAAACATGCAGAAAATCCCATGAGCACCATGACTAGTGCGGCCCAGAGACATGGGTGAGAACGCGAGAAGCTAATCCGTTTTAGCCCAGGTAATTATACTTGCTCTAGTCTAAAGGCAGGATCCGAGGGCCCCCTGAGGCTTGAATGCGGTATAGGCACGACCGAACAGGTTTCGACTTTGCCCTTATGGGAATTAAGGGAGATCCAGCAGTATGGTGGCTACAAAGAATAAGAGGATTCTCTGCACGAAGGGTGGTGTAGCGCACCCAAAAAAGCTGCGAAGGTCAGCTCTGTGGTGGGTGATGTCCTTTGCGCGGTTAGGCTATACGGAAAGGACACATATCTTCATATTATAGGGAGACAACCTGGCACCTTATCATTAGCTCAGGGTGCCTATAAATTAATATGAGACATTCCCTTCATAATTTTCAGAGGTGATTTCGGATAGAGCATGTCATACTAAAGAGAGAAAGTAGGTAATCACTGATTCTGAGAGGAGAATATTCTCTTAGAGTGATATATATCAGCCTATTTTCTAAATAACTTGGGATTTTCCATGGATCAACCTGAAAGCAACACTGCCTTAGTCTTTTCTGTGCACACTTGCTCTTCTTCTTTACCCTTCTTCTAGATCACTTCATTCCCCTAAGATTTTCGTACTATTAACTATTCTTACCTCTCCAGGTCACATATTTATTCTTGAATATTGACTTTACAAAGAACCTCTCCTACACACATTTATCACCAGACATAAACAATGATCAACTGTATTTCTCTCGTACGTACGTTTGAAATCAACTTTGAGAGGGAAAAAATGGATGGTTCCTTTGAATTGGGTGTTTGTTTGTCACTCTTTGGAAAACTAGTACTCCTTTTGTTTCATTTTATACGTTCTTTATTTTATTTTGGGATGTTCCAAAATGTTAGTTATTTTAATTTGTAAAGTCAAATAAAAAAAAAGTGTAGATTTCTAAAACTAGCCCTCACAAAGATTTAAAAATTATTTGAAAAGTGAGAATTAAAGGATGATAAGAGAAATTGAAACCAACTCTATGAGGAAATATACATTGAATGCATGTCCCCTAAAAAATAGAAAATCCAAAAGTGGCAAAAAAAAAAAAAAAGGACGGAGGGAGCTGTTGTACCTTTGTAGGAGAAGGAGGAATTTTTGTTTTTCCATGTCTTGGTTTGTCAATAGGAATCGGAGGGGCGCTATTGTCCCGGCAAGGGACAGCACCTGCTGTCCCCAGTGATTTTGGGGAGTTCCGGTCTCGTGTCGACGATCGGAAACGTTCACGTCGAAGAGCTCGCCGAGTAGAACAAGTGTACCAAAAATTAGCTCAATCGGATACTATTTAGTACCTGATCAGTACAGATATAACTCGGCAATAATGGGTTTGAGTGGGTATGATCTAGTGTTTTGGATGCATTCTCTTCAAGATAAAAATGTTTCGATTAGGTACTAATTTTTAGTACACTTGTTCTACTCGGCGAACTCTTCGACGTAAACGTTTCCGATCATCGACACGAGACCGGAGCACCCCTGAATCGCCAGGGACAGTAGGTGCCGTCCCTGGCAAGGGACAGCAGCGCCCCTCTGTCCACTTCTTTAGTGTAATGTGATCTTTTTTCTTGGTAGTGACTAAAACTTGGAGCACACGTAGGGTAAATACTCCTGACAAACCCAAAAAATTCATAATAAGTAATACAAAAATTCATAACTAAAAAAATTTATATACCACACCACAAATTTTGTAAATTAACACTACGAAAATTCATAACTTAGAGTTGTCTTTTTATTTGTTTTTTACCTTGAGCCGTCTTTTTTGACCAAAAATTCGTAACAAAATTGTGGTAACTTATTTTTTGGGCCACAAAAATATGTAAAGTAATCCATGTTTAAAATTTGAAAGGACTATACTGTGCACCCAAAAATAAAACAAACCACAAAAATTTGTAAATTGAGCCTCAGAAATTTACATTGGGGTGTGTGCCCCAGATTTTCATCTTGCCCATTTTGCATCACAATCTTCTCTTCTGGCGGCTTATCCCATCACAAAAAAGATTAATTTATTGTAAATTTGATTTTTTTTCATCAAACAAATATTTAGTTGTATGATTCGCTTTTGAGTTTATTAGAAATTCACACATGCATGCATGTGGAAACGGCCAGTCTAGGTTGGCTCAATAATAGGTTGATTATATTCTAATTAGTAGTTGCGTTTTGGATGGGACACAACTGACTGTGCGGGTTGTCATTAGCTGACTAACTAAACATATATACACCAACCTAGCAAGTCCAGTGTAGGCTCCATGTAAATGCATTCAAGTCCAGTGAAGGCTCCATGTAATTGAAGTTTAAACCTCATCAACTATAACCAGCAGCAACTCCAGAAACATGTGAGGATGGCCAGGTTTTTTCTTTTTTGGGTGTAAATTTAGCCAGGTTCATTCAATAACATTTATATTAATGGAAAATTAATAATTTGTTTCTAGCAAACCACATATGAAAAGGCCGAACTAAACTTTTTATCTCATAACTAAGAGATACCAAAAAGCATTTTTTGAAAAAAATACTTTTCAATTTAAAAAAAAAAAAACTACAAAAGCTTTTACTATTCGATTTGATGAGATTTAAAGTTTTTGAAATTGTTGCATAATAACCTCGTTTGATACGAGGTTTCGTTGGGATTGGTAATGAGGTGGGATTGGGATTGGGATTAGTAATGAGGTGGGATTATTAATAAGGAGATTAATCCTTCCCTCATGTTTGTTTTGCACGAGATTAGATCATGGTATTACTAATAACATGTTTGTTTTGCATAGAATATGATTGAGTTAAAATAATTTGTTCCACTTCTACCCTTTCATGGAAACACCATTTTTCACCACCAGATTATAGGGAGGCAAACCATGAATTCCCCTTTGACCAAATTCAAGAACCATTTAACCACATAACATATTTATTTGGAAGTTTTTTTTTTCCCTGATTTCAATGGCAAATTTTCCTCCTTTTTTTTTTTCCAGATTTCAAATGAAGAATAATATATTTTTTTGTCCAGATTTCCAATGGATAAAATATGAATCAACGAGTAACTTGAATACAACAGATTGAACGACGATAGTAATGAGTTATTATTTATGTGAACCTCATATCATCCAAAGAAAAAAAAAACGAAAGGCGCCGATCAAAAAAAAAAAAAAACGAAAGGCAGGAACAGCTTAATCCTTGATTCTTACCCAGATACTTGATGTAGAAACAATTTTAGAATCACAAGCAAAAAAAAAAAAAAGTGAACAAATGAACAAAAAGCAGCAACATAATTTAAAAAAAAAATGAAAACAAATGAACGAAAAGCAAGAGCAGCACCAGAAGTGCGAAATGGGGAAATAAACGAAAAGGAAGAGGACAATGTTGTCTTTCTAGACTCAATCCCATGGGATAGGTTTCATAATACCCAACCCCCCTTGGGTTGGTCAATCCCATGAAAATGGGGGTTTCGTAGTCCCATGGGATTGCTAGTCTAGTCCTCAAATTGCACACCAAACATGAAAATTAATGGGCCCACAGGATTGGTGTAACGACCCGGATTTTCGTAATCATTAATTAATACAACAAATTAGGATTAATTTAATAAAAAGAGTTTCCATCAGAGTACACGTTGGAAAACGTGAAATGCAGCCCATTGCAAAATACTTAGTACGGTTTTTGAGAAATTAATATTACAGATTCAACATTAAAAAGAAAGGGGTGGGTTCTACAGATTAAGGTTCAACTCTGGATTCCACGGCTCCTCCTGCATCTGATCATCATTCTGACCCTCTTGCTGATAGATAAATTCGCCGCCATCTTCCTCGATACCTGGCGTGATACGCCAGCCCAAAAATAGCACCATGAGTGATAAATCACCCAGTAGCTAACTCTTATGCCCACTAACCCTTTATTTTACAAGCAATACACAATATATGATTGAAAAGCAGTAATTAAAGGAATGCGCAGGAAATAAATCGTAAAGCAGAAATTAAACACATAGCTGATTTCATTACTAGCCATTAACTTACATGTTCATCTAAGCTCTCAACCTAGAGAACTTTCCTCCCGGTTAACCACTAAGGAATATGACCAAACTGTGATTTACTCCCCCCTTGCTTGCCCTTCACTCGGGAGCCCCGACGGAAGGTATAAGTTACGTACTTAATCCAGCCGTCAGCCGCCTCGCAAGGATGAATTTCCCAGGGACTAACTGTACCACTGGGCTACGAGTGACACCTGTCAGCTCCTGTAGGTATATAGCCGTAACTCGGTCTATAATACTTCCACCCTTATAATGCCTCAGAATTCAAATGAAGCAAATCACAGAGTGTCACATCCTAGGGTTTCGAATCAAGGCAGACTGCCAAACAATCCTCCGAAACAAATCACTTGGCGGAACTGCCATTCAACAACAATCTCGGGGTAACTCCCCATCAATCAATTCCAATTCACTTTTCCATTAACCTCAACGTCTATGTGATATCCGCGTACAATCACCCAACCCGGGAACCTAATTGTCCATTCTAACATTCACATTAATAATAACTGAATAGCAAAACAAAACAATAATGATAAATGTAAGAGAAAGCAGTATGTCAAATTTAGCATGTAAGTTCTATTATAAACCTAAAAACACAGATTATGCACACTTTGGTATTTAACCAACTACACGACTCATATGTATTCCGATTGTTATAAAATTTTACCACAGAGTTATTTAGGAAGTTAGGATCAACTTGTCTTAAGAACATATTTCCAAGTTCTAATTTTAAGCTCATGCACATTACTGTTGAACATAAGCTGTCCAGTTTTGACTCAAGTTGAAAATTTAATTATTTAGAAACTCAAAAGGTGAAATTAAAGGCTATAAAAATTTGTACACATTCCAAACATCACACTTGACTTCCAGTAGGAACATAATTGAAAAATAAAATGTTTAAGGGTTCCATTAAATTGATAAAACTTCGACAAGATAACTGTATAAGACATATTTCGGTTCTCACAAAACGGTTCTCAAAATCATATCAAAACATCACCAAATTTCATGAAACTTAACAGATTTATAATTTAGGAAGTTATGAACATTATTTGTAGAGAACACTTTTACTAAAAATGAGATTAAGTGAGATAAACACGCCATCTAATATTTTCCGTCCAAATTCGCCATTGCTCACTAAAATCGATTTTTCTGGAGTTCTATAAATCCGATTAAAGTGATTCCAGAAACATTTTAAAGATAATAAGTATATCTACAATTTGACATAAGATTCAACACAATCGGAGGTACATAGTATTTTATAACATTTTCCAAAGTGGACTGATCTGTTTGACATCAAGACAGATTATACACTTGAGTTTATTAACTTATTTTTATGGATCGTAAACACTTCTCGTACATCAATCGAGCACTAAAAACAGGTCTATATTACGCATAATATATTTAGGGAAAGTGGAATAAGAGTCTACTACCTCTCCTCCGAAGTTCTAGCACGTAGCGGAGTAAAAATAGAGATTTGTGAAGTGTCAGTGAGCTGTCTGGAACACGTAGCCGGAAGAATTTTACTGAACTTTGGATGGCTATAACTCACTCAAAACTCAACCGATTTGGGTGATTCTTATATCGAAATCGAAGTACTCGACGCCCTCTACAACTTTTGTTTAGAAATGAAAGCCTAAAAACGACTGTAACTATGAGAAAAGTGGCTGCAATATGGGTACGTGATATGGAGGAAAATGAAAAATGGGTAGGTTCCTTCTTCCTTCTTCTTTCCTTCTTTCTTCTCTGAAAATTCAGTGGTGAGGGAGGGATGAATTTGATGATTATAAAGAGGAGTTTGTGATGATGTGAGGAGGTGGTGTAAAGTGTAACCACATGGGTGAGTAATGAGTTGGGTGTAAAGTGTAAACCACATAGGTGAGTAATGGGTTGGCAAGAGGGGTGATGGGGGTAGGTTTCGGCAGAGACAAGGGGGAGAGATGTGTTGGATTTTCAGTTCTCCCATGTGAGGTGGAGAGGAGAAAAGGAAAAGTGTTAAAGTTTTGTCTTCCATGTGAGGTGGAGAGGAGAAAAGGGAGTGGTTGGATGTGTATATATATTTGTGTGTGTATATATGTAAATAATATATATGTGTGTATATGTATAAATGTGTATGATTACGTATGAAATGAATTTATAAAAAAATGTAATGCTCGCGATTAAAATGTAAACGTGCCTTAGGGCCGAATTTATAGCAATTTGGAAGTTTTAGGGTATCAACCGTAGTAATCACAGATTAGGGGTCCTAATAGCAAATAAAAATTTAAATAATGAAATTAAAGTAATTAAAATGAATTTAAATAATCTTAAATTTTATTTAAAATTTCGGATTATTACAACTGGTAATCCAATTCCATGCTCTATCTCTCTTATCAAACAGGGCTCACAGGATTGGTAATCCAACATGAGTTCATTACTAAAATGTAGTGGCTTCATTTATTATGAGTTCATTACTACAACTAACATTATTGATTTTCGCCAGGAAAAAAAAGAAACTAGTAATTGTTCCGTTGGACATGTGAATGTGTACAAAGAAAACACAAACGTGGCCATTTTACATCATCCAAGAATTCCATATTTTGGAAAGCAAATTTGAGATTTGACTCTATGAATTTAGACGGGTAGAAGCAAATATAATTGTGACACAAAACTATTTTAATTTGTATTGTAGGGACGTGGAAGCAAGGATGGAGCCAAGGGGGACAAGTGATGGCGGCCACCACCACAAGGTTTTAAAAAAATGCAATTATTATGTAGAAAACAAAATTGTATCCCAAAACTATATGGAGTCGATCGCCACTACTAGATTTTTTTAATCTTTCATTCTCATAATGCAGTTTGTCTTTTTATATTTTGAGTACATATTTTCGCCGCCACAAAGGTAAAATCCTGGTTCCGTCCCTGCATGGAAGAGAGTTGTGATGTGATTATTAAAGTGGGAAATCAAATTCCGATGGAAGTTGATGTTCAATTACAGGAAATATATGGTTATAATTAAATAATACAAGGTTAAGAACCCTAATGACGAATACCAAGTTGGGACCCTAATGAAGAACGATAATGTTAGGTACATAACACTCCACCACCAAAGAAGTCAAAGTTGGGAACCTAAAAGCGAGAATTGAATTTATTTCACTTATTGAGATGTCAATCGGGATTTCTACACAAGATTAGTCGCGGGGGGGGGGGGGGGGGGGGGGGGGGAAACTGTTTTCTGGCTAGAAACTTTACTCGCAGCTATTCCTTCTGGAAATCAGCCGAAGATATAAACTAAGAAGCCTGTGAAGTGTTGAACGCACAGAAAATCAGAATGCAAAGCAAGACTTAATGCTGTTTGTTGCTACTATGAATGTTGGAAGATGAGTTCATTCCCAGACGAGGTATCGCCATCGGCGACAAACAGGGCAACTAAAATTTTGGTCGCGTATTAGGGGCGACCAAAAACAACCCTTCTGGCGACAAATTTTTTAGTCGAGGAAACCGAATTTTCTTGCAGTGCCAGTCCGAGCAAATCCAAAATTTAAAAGTCCAATAGGGCATTGAATTCATGTGTGAAAAGAAGGAGACGTGAAATAAACGACGTGGTAGGAATTACCGTAGAATAAATAAGCACTTCACGTCACTTCTTCATTAATTGGTCGAAATCTTAAGTCAACCAGAGCCTAGGATTTATTCAAAACCAGGTCATAAATCTAGGATCCCTTCGAATACTACAATCCTTTAATTTTTGATCCCTTAATCAAATAAACCAATATACAACACGTCTCTCTCTCTCTCTCTCTCTCTCTCTCTCAGTGTTTCTGCACTGGATATATATGCCCCTACGGCTCGTAATGTCACAAATGCAACTGCACTATCAACGAATTTTTTCGTTCGAATTTTATTTGTGATAAATATTTGCTATTAAATGATACCTGAAGGGTTAATTTAATTAATTTGTTTGATGGACACACGACCCAGCCATCATTTGCTTAGGTTTCTCGTAAAATACTAATTATATGTAGCATCGTCCTTTCTAATTTTCATTTGGAAATGTAAGAAATTTCAACTCGAACTCTTTATTATATGTGAACTGAACATATAAAAAGACAATCACAGCGAATTGAATAAATGATTCTAGTATGAAAATTTCAAAATAAAAAGAAATAATTTTTTTAGCAGAATGGCTATAAATTTTTTGGCCTGGTTTATTCTCCCAAAGGCCAGCTTTATTGCTCGAGTTAACCATCCTTTTCCTTCTTCGCAAAACATGCGATTACTTCCTTTATTTCTCTTTAAGCTGCAAAAAAAAAAAAAAGCAACAAATAAGACGATGCTGGTAAACAATGATATTTCGGAGCAAAACAAAACTTGTAATATCCATCATACTTACATATATCAAAGAATCGTGTTGAATTCTTTAGTACACCATCGGAGGAGGTGGAGAATTGTAGACATATGGCGGCGGGGGTGAGGGGGATGGTGGTGGCGGTGACTTGTATACGTATGGAGGAGGTGGCGATGGAGAAGGTGGTGGTGGAGACTTGTAGATATAGGGTGGTGGAGGAGAAGGAGATGGAGGTGGTGGTGATTTGTAGACATATGGAGGAGGTGGTGAAGGGGATGGAGGTGGTGGTGACTTATAGACATAGGGAGGTGGTGGTGATGGGGACGGAGGAGGAGGTGACTTGTAAACGTAAGGAGGTGGTGGCGATGGAGATGGTGGTGGTGGGGATTTATAGACGTAAGGAGGTGGTGGCGATGGAGAAGGTGGTGGTGGAGACTTGTATACATAAGGTGGTGGAGGTGAAGGAGATGGAGGTGGTGGTGACTTGTAGACATATGGAGGAGGTGGTGAAGGTGATGGAGGTGGTGGTGACTTATAAACATAGGGAGGTGGTGGGGATGGAGACGGAGGAGGAGGTGACTTGTAAACATAAGGAGGTGGTGGCGATGGAGATGGTGGTGGTGGGGATTTATAGACGTAAGGAGGTGGTGGCGATGGAGAAGGTGGTGGTGGAGACTTGTATATATAAGGTGGTGGAGGTGAAGGAGATGGAGGTGGTGGTGACTTGTAGACGTATGGAGGAGGTGGTGAAGGTGATGGAGGTGGTGGTGACTTATAAACATAGGGAGGTGGTGGGGATGGAGACGGAGGAGGAGGTGACTTGTAAACATAAGGAGGTGGTGGCGATGGAGATGGTGGTGGTGGGGATTTATAGACGTAAGGAGGTGGTGGTGATGGAGAAGGTGGTGGTGGAGACTTGTATATATAAGGTGGTGGAGGTGAAGGAGATGGAGGTGGTGGTGACTTGTAGACGTATGGAGGCGGTGGTGAAGGTGATGGAGGTGGTGGTGACTTATAAACATAGGGAGGTGGTGGGGATGGGGACGGAGGAGGAGGTGACTTGTAAACATAAGGAGGTGGTGGTGATGGAGATGGTGGTGGTGGAGATTTATAGACGTATGGAGGAGGCGGCGATGGAGAAGGTGGTGGTGGAGACTTGTATATATAAGGTGGTGGAGGTGAAGGAGATGGAGGTGGTGGTGATTTGTAGACGTATGGAGGAGGTGGTGAAGGTGATGGAGGTGGTGGTGACTTATAAATATAGGGAGGTGGTGGGGATGGAGATGGAGGAGGAGGTGACTTGTAAACATAAGGAGGTGGTGGCGATGGAGATGGTGGTGGTGGGGATTTATAAACGTAAGGAGGTGGTGGTGAGGGAGATGGTGGTGGTGGAGATTTGTAGACATATGGAGGAGGTGGTGAAGGGGATGGAGGAGGTGGTGACTTGTAAACATAAGGAGGTGGTGGGGATGGAGACGGTGGTGGTGGGGATTTATAGACGTAAGGAGGTGGTGGTGATGGAGAAGGAGGTGGTGGAGACTTATAGATATAAGGTGGTGGAGGTGAAGGAGATGGAGGTGGTGGTGACTTGTAGACATATGGAGGAGGTGGTGAAGGTGATGGAGGTGGTGGTGACTTATAAACATATGGAGGTGGTGGTGATGGGGAGGGAGGAGGAGGTGACTTATAAATGTAAGGGGGTGGTGGCGATGGAGACGGTGGTGGTGGGGATTTATAGACATATGGAGGAGGTGGCGACGGAGAAGGTGGTGGTGGAGACTTGTAGATATAAGGTGGTGGAGGTGAAGGAGATGGAGGTGGTGGTGATTTGTAGACGTATGGAGGAGGTGGTGAAGGTGATGGAGGTGGTGGTGACTTATAAACGTAGGGAGGTGGTGGTGATGGGGATGGAGGAGGAGGTGACTTGTAAATGTAAGGAGGTGGTGGGGACGGAGACGGTGGTGGTGGGGATTTATAGACGTAGGGAGGTGGAGGCGATGGAGAAGGTGGTGGTGGAGACTTGTAGATATAAGGTGGTGGAGGTGAAGGGGATGGAGGTGGTGGTGATTTGTAGACATATGGAGGTGGTGGCGAAGGGGATGGAGGTGGTGGTGACTTATAAACATAGGGAGGTGGTGGTGATGGGGACGGAGGAGGAGGTGACTTGTAAACATAAGGAGGTGGTGGTGATGGAGACGGTGGTGGTGGAGATTTATAGACGTAAGGAGGTGGTGGCGATGGAGAAGGTGGTGGTGGAGACTTGTAGATATAAGGTGGTGGAGGTGAAAGAGATGGGGGTGGTGGTGATTTGTATACATATGGTGGAGGAGGCGAGGGAGATGGAGGTGGTGGAGATTTATAGATGTAGGGTGGTGGTGGGGAAGGAGATGGTGGAGGTGGAGATTTATAAACATATGGAGGAGGTGGTGACGGGGATGGTGGGGGTGGAGATTTATAGACATAAGGAGGTGGAGGCGAGGGAGATGGTGGTGGTGGAGACTTGTAGACGTATGGAGGAGGAGGTGATGGAGATGGAGGTGGTGGAGATTTGTACTCATAGGCCGGCGGCGGCGGTGATGAGTAAATGTATGGTTCATTTTCAGCAGCTACATTGGTAGCTAACAAGCATATTGCCAAGGCACATAATAGTGCCCTTGGCCAAGAATTGGCCATATCCAGCAACTGGTGTAAGCCACTAGAAACTGTCCTATGTGAGGATTTAAGTCGACTATGTGTTTTGTTATTCTACAAAAGGCAATGGGTACCCTTTATATAGTGATCCCTTCAATTAGTGTAGCACTGGTTTAATATTATTGTTGGAACCTTCCTTCGCCTTAACAAATCCCTTATTTTAAATACAAAATTCTCTTTTTTCCATTCAATATTTGGATAGTTGGATCCCACAACTTTAGATTCCATGTAAAAGCTAAGAAACTTTCAATAATACACGGTTTTGTCAGAGGCATGATCTGGGGACTCAAAAGAACTTTCTTATTTGTTGTCATTGAATGAGCCCTGCCAATTGGATCCTGTTTGAATAAGCCCTACTTCTGAATTTTTTGAGAAAAAAAATGTAGTAGGTATTTTCTTGAACTAAATACTATCCCACTAAAATCAGTTTTGTAATTTTACATATATTTTAATGTGGTTTTTTACCAATTTTACCCAAGTTGTACTGATGGTAAGAAATCTACTAAATCAACTCTTTTAAAGATTGACCTAGTTCTCTACTACTTTCGATATTCTTTTGTGTAATTTTTTTCCTCTCATCGAAAGTCAACATTGTTAGTTGTAATTTGCTAGTGAGGTTTGAACTCCTGTCAAATGCATTCGAGTACAATATTGTACCCACCACTTGGCTACAACTCCAGTTGCAATATTCATTTGTGTAGTATTTTATTACTTCCTCATCTCAACATTTTAGTTCAATATGAAAAAACGCAAAATTGTTCGATAAAAAAAATTATGTATTTTCGTATACAGTTTTTTACCGTTTTCATGTCAATTTAAAAAACTAATTGAGATATTTAGTTTACTTCAAAAACAATTAAAAATTATGATACATAAGTACTAGATTTTTGTTTCAAAATTGCACGTTGTGATAGTAGATTAATTGTAGACGGAAGCACGATCGAGGGCCTACCAAGGAGCTATTGAGGAAAAATAAAAAATAAAAAAATAAAAAAATTAATAAAAAGGACTACCGGGGAGTTTTTATAATTGAAAATTTGGTTAAATTCAACTCTGTCACCGAACCCCTATTCAACTTCTTGTTTAAAAACCCATGTTATTTACGGGAGAGCTGTTTTTGAGATCCTAAATAGCTGTTTATCACATGATATTTTTTATACCACATTTTGACAGTGAAAGAAGAAGACTCTTTCTTGCTCATCTAATTCAGCTGATTAATTCAAAATTATGACGCCATTAGCTATTTTGCCATTGAACAATACTATAAATGTAAATACTATAAGTATTTTTTATACCACATGTTGACGGTGAAAGAAGAAGACTCTTTCTTGCTATCTAATTCAGCTAATTAATTCAAAATTATGACATAAACTTTTTCCATTACCTATTTTGCCATTGAACAATACTATAAATGTAAATACTATAAGTATTTTTTATACCACATTTTGACTCTTTCTTGCTTATCTAATTCAGCTGATTAATTCAAAATTATGACATAAACTCTTGCCATTGAAACAATTACCTATTTTGCCATTGAACGTTACTATTAAATATTTTTTATACCAAATTTTGACGGTGCAAGAAGAAGACTCTTTCTTCCTCATCTAATTCATCTCATTAATTCAAAATTATGACAAACTTTTGCCATTGAACTACCTTCAAAGTTCAACAATTACCTATTTTGCCATTGAACAATACTATAAATATAAATACTATAAATATTTTTTATACCACATTTTGACGGTGAAAGAAGAAGACTCTTTCTTGCTCATCTAATTCAGCTAATTAATTCTCATGACATAAACTTTTGCCATTGAACTACTTTCAAAGTTCAACAATTACCCATTTTCCTCTTACATTTTTTTTTAAACGGCGCAAAAAATTTCATTAATCATAAATATCAAAAGATGAAATCAATACAATGGGAAAATAAATGCATGGTATTAGCATATTTGGATATTACAAGCTAATGATCACTTTTAAGATTAAAAACATGTCTAGGTTCAAGTTTTTGTCTTGTGAATTTATTTTCTTCTCTTTGCAAGAGAAATAAATCATGTTACTAAATGCTAACTAATCTCATTTAGGTTGATAAAAAAGGATGGGGAAGGGCTATAGTACGACTTTGACCAGTATTTGTGAAATTTAAATTAACTTAGATTCATAACTAACACCAAATAGTTTAATAATTACCCAAAATCAATTGTAATATATTTGGAAGTGCATACTGCACACTTATTTGTAACTAACCATATGTAACAAGTACCCCAAAAAACCCGTAAATAATCAAGCCAAACAGTACATACCAAATGATAACCATAAAAATTGCACAACGCATGGACCATAAGATGCATAGCTTACCAGAAATTTCAATGCATCTTTTACTTTTTTTAACTGTAATAAAAAGTGTAAATTTTGAAAATAGTCCCTCAAGTCAAGTTTGAATGAAAATCTCAATTTCGTCTCTATGGGGAATGACAATCTTGCCCATGAATTCTGTCTGTTCCAATCACGCTGTCGGGGCAAAATTGAGATAGAATAAAAACTATGGGGTTAGAATTGATGCAATTAGTACTAGATTGGCGAAAATTAAAATCTCATGCAAACTACACGGAATATTCCTTAATTTTCCCAAAAGAATAAAAAAATAACCAATAAAATACCTAACATCAATATATATATATATATATATATATATATATATATATATATATATATATATATATATATATATATATATATATATATATCGTCCTCGGCAATATTATGCTACGTACACATGCATTATTCTCCTTCACATTATTGTAATGGCACAAGCCGAAAAACTTGTCCACATTCTGGTGCTTCACAGCTTCTTAGTTGTTATTATTGCAATTTAAAAGGAAGATGATGATTTGGATCACATATTGACACCTTCAATTTTGACTTTTTCAGTTTTTCTTCTTTTTTTATTTGGTTCGTTCGATACACGTATGAATCAGAATCAGAATAAGCTATGAATAATTACATTTTGGTGAGTTATTCGGGAAGAGGGAAACCGCGTGTGGTTATAAGGTTACTAATATTATCCTCGCATGCATTTGCTTTTTTACTATTTTCACTCTTTTATTTAATTTGAAGAACACACACAAATGCTACTATTGGTGTCACAAATCTAAATGTTTAGGATATACATTTTTAAGTTTTGAGAAGATAACATACTTTGAAAGGTCAAAATTGTACGAAACCAATCGATATAAAGTGGTGGGTATGGCCTAATTTTTTGGAGACTTTTTTGGTATGGTCTTTTGTGTCGCTTTTTCTTAATCTCTGCTTAGTAAATTTGGATATAATTTAAAAAATAAAAAGTTAGAATCAAAATATTAAAAAGCTCGATAAAGACAAAAATAATTCAAAACAGACAGACTTTTTAGATTAGTTTTTTTTATTGAAAATAATTTAGGTTGTTATCTATTTTTAATTTTTAAATTCCTTTCGTCAGACAAAACAATTATCCAAAAAAAAATGGTCTTATACATTGTTACCATACCATTTGTGTAACATGTTATATGCTGATAATTGATATTAGTACTTTTTTTTTTTTTTATGGGCACTCCTTTTTTGTCTCTATATATAAAAGATAATAGTAATTTTATCTAATAAAAATAAAAAATGAAGTGTCCATAACACTTCCCTATGCTATACTCATTGTATGCGGCTTTTGCTTATAATAGCGTCTCGAAGAGTTGGTTTGTACTAAGGCCCTGTTCCACTAAGAGAGTTTTGTTTTAAAACTGTCTTGATTTTTGTGTTTACACCTTTTTATGTGATCTATTGTAAGTAAATGACCTGTCTTGGATTTTAAAAAAAACTAGTAAGTGAAATACTTCTAAGATTTAATCGATTTGACTCGTTATTTTTTTATATAGTTTGACTTTTGTAAGGAAACTCTTGGAACTACCGTAAATTTTGTTGATAATGACATTTTGACGTGAAAGACAGAACACATCCTTGCTCATCTGTCCATTACATTACCTACCACATTACAGCTAATTTACTTGATTAATTTAAATGTTTGACATGAACTTATTTCCTCAACTTGCTACCGTTAGGCTTTAACCATGAACTTCCTCTTACAATGTGACTCGATGATCATTTGTAAGAGTAAAGTGCGGGTTTTGAAAAATTAGTCGAGCATTCAGTTTAGGAATTACCCCGAAAAAATTGGCCATTTCGAAAAGTTTCTATTAAAGTAATGCTAATAATTAACATTCCCATTTTGCCCCTACTTTTTCTTTAAATAAGTTAGGATTTTCAAAAACATGACATCATGGGGCAATTTTAGAAAATTTACAAAATAATAATTATGTTCTCTTAAATAATTGAATTCCCAATGAAGGCCTAATAAAATGGAACGGAGGGAGTATAACTCAAGTGTCCCGATCAGCTTATACACACATCTATTAATTCTGATGGGCCTAATCTCACCGTACGTCCACTTCCTGAAAGCCCAATTTTACTTCGTATCGATTGACCCTAAATGAGTTGATAGCGCCTAAAGTGTTTCAAACATAAGACTTTATGTATGTAAGAGTAAACCCTAACTCAGTCCAGGGCCGACTCTGAGATTTAGGGGGCCTAAGGCGATTTTTTTCAAATTGGATCCTCAACTCTCAATATATCGTAGTTAAAACTTAAAACTACTTAGGAAAACAAAAAAACTTTCGTAAATAAGGCATTTAAAAGCATAACTACTACACACACATATAAAATTGGAGGTCCCAAAAATTAGTCAATATTTTGGGTTCTAAACGGTGACTTTACGGGTTTTAACTCAAAGTCGGCTCTGACTCAGTTTTGACCACCAGCCAACCACTTCGGGTTGGTTCAAGTCTTGGCTTGCTACTAGCTATTATATGTGACCATTTGTATTCTAGCTATTTTCAAGAAAAAGAAATTTAAGTATGTGTCAAAATAAGAACCTATCCCGCTAGAGGTTGACCCCAGCTTTGGGACGACCCAAGAACGCCCACATCCAATGACTTCTCTGTACTGCATGCAGTGCTTCACAGCTCCTTGTACTAATTTTCTTCGACAATTTTTAATTGCATGAATCGGTTACGAAAGACAACGAACGAACAGCTACGTTTTGTTGACTAATTCGAGAACAAGAAAATCGTGTTGTCTCTCTCTCTCTCTGTCTCTCTCTCGTTTTTTAATATGTCTGGATCAATTTGCATGTCACTCGACTAATTTAATTCGGGATCTTAAAGTTAACCACATGACAAACCCTCCAGTGACCTTAGGGTTTGGAATGTTTGACATTTATGGAATTCGAACATACTACCTCATACAAGACAAATATTTCGCACGTTAGAAAATCGTTCTGTTAATCAACGATGTATCTAGGATTTTCGTTCAGTGATGACAAAAACATAGAAAAGTTCTAATAATCCCTAGAATAGCCATCTTGCGGTTAGGTAAGGAAAATTCAAACGTATGCTACTGTATTATATATCCTTGTAAATCTACTAGAAATACATAAAATATATTCCTTCTGCATCTTTAATGTTTTTTTTATAACAAGTTGTAGTGAGCAAGTCAAGATCTGTACGTAGCCACCTTTCAGTGAACTATTTCAAGTGCTATGTATACGCCCACTAGATTTGAGAAAAATGGGTAAATTCAAATGAACACTACTGTGGTTTATTAATTTCAACAAAATTAACCTAGTCTCAAAGAGGATCAATAATCATTCAAAAAATATAAATACGGAACAATGTATCGTAAGATAATGTACGTGTCGCTGTGACACTATTTCAATTGTCAATTAAGCAGTACCATAAATACAGTTTGTAAAATATCGTGCTTATTGTTGGTCTCGTATAATATTCATGCACTTATAAATTTGTTGCCAATAAAAAAAAATTCTGTTTTTTTTTTGGGAGAAAAAAAAAATCTGTTTATTTGCTTTGAAAGTGCATGAAAATTCATAACATTTTAGATGAGGAATGGTCTAGTGCAATCCGGTCATGGTTGTATCCTTTTCCCCATTTTAAGACTGATCCTACTACTAAAATCCCTATCTACTGTTTTTATTTTTGGTAGCCAAGTTGGCATGTAATATTCACACCATAAACTCTCACGAAAATATTACAGACACACCCACTGACGACAGATCTGACCAAAAATGACTTTGCAAACGTCCAATATTTGTTGGTCTCACACGCATGAGACGGCTGCGAAGCCATATGTGGTTGAATCTATCGTCGATGGTTGGTGTACATAACACTTCTCTATACCTCATGCACAAGACCAAGAAGGGCCGCCCTTAGGGTTGAATTAGTTGTCTCCATTAATGTACGTTGACAATGAATATGCAATATTTTATGTCACGTTGTTTAGGTGGTGTCGGACAATGCTACATTATTTGATGTATTTTTGTTTTTTCTTTTAGAAAAGAAAATCCCAAACTCTGCCAACAAACATGGTTGACTAATTGTTTCTCTTCCAAAAATGGGTTAATAGTCTTTAAAATTGTCTAGCTTGGACATTAACGAGAAATAAAAGGTAGAGAGCCCTTTACTTGTTTTTTGGGAAAGTTCAGGTGTTCGGGCCTGTTTTCACATACCTTAGCATCTGAAAAGTTTCGAACTTGGGATCTTAGAAAAAAACAAACTATAAATCTCAAGTGTTGACCAGTAGACCAATCCCTCTGGATTAGGTAGTGCCCTTCATTTTGGAATCAAGTTTTTATTCTCTCCTCCCCTCAGCCGAAGCACAAGTGGAAGAGGTCTGGTACAGTAATGAAGAGTTTCCCATAAATTCACCCATAAACAATGTACCGGGTGAATTTTACTCGTTGGATGCATTTTCTGAGTAAATTTATGAGAAACTCTTCATGTACCAACAAACACTTTCCCCAAGCCTAAACATCTGGCCCCTTCATTGACTCTTTCCTAATGGCAACCTACTCATGTGTGGGTCATCTCGTGAGTCATCTCTTTGCAGGCGATTCTTCCGGTTTGAATCCAATTCACCTATGCGATTATGCTTAGTAATCTAAACCATTCATGTAAATCCCTTCCAAAGTTCTAACCTCAGTTTGAATGCCCGTAATCTTTTGCAAAAATAGAAATTTGACCATAGTAATTCTATAGTCGTTTGGTTTAATTCCGCAATATTCACTAAGAATCATTTATTTTGAAAATTTATTAAAGCAAACATTTCCATTTTACTGTGGATTGAGCCATGAATACAAGCTTCCCATGGGTTGTGAGAAAAATCAGATTCCCGCTCCATTCAAGCATGTGATTCCTCCTGAATTGGGAGATCAGTAATCACATTTCCATTCCCTCTTTCCAAACATAAGAATGTTGACAATTTCGGAATCACATGCTCATTCCCCCCTAAGATATCTGTCATCCAAACACAACCTAAGTTCACTAGTTTATCAACAAGGTCTGATAATCGTAACCATTGTCCCCCATATGTACGGAGTAATTATTTCATGTTCTTGGAACATCGCCACGAGGTGCCCCACCTCACATGAATGCATGATTGCAGAGAGTGTTGGGACACTACGTTATGGTGTCGAGGAGCATCTCAAAAAATTTCAATGACAGTCCTGATGTTAAGCTCTCTCCTAGCAATGCATCCCCATGAATATAAGTCCCGATTTTAGTGGACAAAACAACGCACAAATTCATCTGCTGCAATCCGATTATTCTGCAATCCAAAACACACACACACACACAGAGATGAGCTCTTCCAACTGATTATGAAACTGAAGGAGGTTGAAGATTTCAGCCTACCTCAAGATTTTATTTCAAGTTACTACCATCAGAGGTTAAAGTTCCAGTCCTCCCCGCGCATACCCCCATCAATTAGGGATTACATGTTATTGGTGGTGTTACACCCGGTAACATTGATAGATCCACTTCTATAAATTCTATGAATATACACACATATATAACACACATGAATAATGCAACCGTGTACTTGACGAGTACTTTATATTCACATGGCGATGTTATTTGAGCATTTCTCATTTCCTATCCGTTGCAACCACCGTGGTCGGACTAGCAGAAAAACACATGGCGAAATCAGGACATACCTGTAGGGATTTACATCATGAAGCTAATTTACCGAACACCAAAACAGTTCATCAAACACTAAGTTTGGGGCGGAAATCTGAGTTGGCAAATCGTGAGGTGAATTCATCAGTACAAGCCATCCGAATCCGTTCTGGCGTTGCTGGATTATCGAAGGGAAACCAGTCGTTGTATCCTGCTTCTGCTCGAGCGGCTATAATGGCATCTTTGATGGCAAAAAAGACGGATGAAGCAAGAAAGAAGGGAGGCTCGCCCACAGCCTTCGATGAATGGATGGCATTTTTATTAGGAGCACCCTGTCCATTGGCCAAAAAAAAAACATAAGCAATATAAATCACAGTAGAAGTTCGACTGGAAACAGTAAAACACACACAAGGTCTGTGAATCGTCACAGATGCACTCAACACCCATGCTTCTGCAAAAAGAAAAACTTATCAAATAAATAGAGAAAATAAGTAACTATTTTAAAGTGCAAGAAATTATTTATACAGGCCAACAATGGACAGAACCCAATCCTTTTATGAGACTGCTATACGTAAGTTGGAACAAATCCAAATAGAGAATTTAAACCTAAAAGTCCCCAAAAACCCAAGTTATGGTAACATGTTAGATCACCAATCTCTCTAACATTTGCAAATGGATTGAAAAATCTACCTCTAAGAAATATTAAGTATATGCGATTCCCCAAATTTCCCTTCAACTATAGTTGTAGGAAAAGCAAAAGAATAAAAAAAAAAAAAACACAACTAAAAATGAGGAAAACAACAAAGAAAGACGACAAAGAGTTTGTCGAGATTCCATCTACACAAATGACAAAGATAAGGAGTACAGGTCTTTACCCTCCCAGACTTGTATTAATGGGTGCTAAACATGCGTGTTTCGACAACTTATGACAATCAATCCTGATACATCACATGCAAATTCGTAAATCTATCGTGTTTTGCAAGTATTTGATATTGAGCCAGCACTGCACTTTTTGGAATTGTTGAAGACATTTAAGGACATAACAAAAATCATGTTTTCAAATGTTAATTGGGCTACAAAGTTACAACTTTTGAGTCGTGATTTAGATGTTTGCAGAGAATTCTTCACTTCAGCCACCCGCACAGATGTACTTATGGTAAAATACGAAAAGTTAAATGAGAACAATCCACTACTTTTTGACAAACAAAACACTTTGAAGAGTCATAATGTGTTTACCTTCAAAAGTGAAACGCTGAATTTGAAAGGAACGTCGTTCAGGGAAGGAATTTTATAACTTCCAGGCCCACATGTGTACAAAGAGCCAGGTGGGATCCACTTGTGAGCTGCATCACCCCATTTCAGCTCCTCCAAGGCTACCCATCCCAAACCTTGTATAAATGCTCCTTCGATCTGTTCCAAAATTACTATATTATCAGAATACGGAGAGTTACCATCTTAAATGAGAGTTCATACACTAAGAAAAGCTTCGTAATGCTTATTAAATCAACCTACAACATTAGTGCATGCAAAAGAGCAGCCTATTGAAAAAAAGCAATCCAACTTCCGGTACAAGAGTACAAAAGACATAAAGCAAACATTTTAGAAATAACTATCGATGAAAAAAATAATAAGAATTGCGCGGATAGGATAGCTTTGGGTAGCAATTCTCCGGGGAGGAGAATGTTAGAATAGCTTTTGTCCCACATTGCCTAGCTACATATTGTATTATTCTCTCTCATAATATAAATAAAGTCTTTTGTGTTTGGGTTCGTTAACACCCTTACACTTCTCTCTCTCTCTCTCCTAAATAACATGGTATCAGAGCCAAACATTGATCCACCTTAACCACCAGATTGCTACCATCCAAGAAACCCTAAATCTACCATAGCCACCCATCCCTACTACCTTGTAAACCCTAAATCGAAACCCAAATAAAAACCCCTGTTTGAAACCCCTCTCCAATCCCAAAATTGACCTCTGAAAATCCAAATCAAGACCACAATCGAACAATCCATGAACCCAGACTTTGATTACTGTTCATCGTCGCACTATTCATAAGGTACGTTCATCGGCTACTGTTCATCGGTGCACTGTTCACTGTTCATCGATCATTTTCATCTCAAGTTGGTGGTGATTATTTGTGTACTGGTATTGCTTCTGTCAGTAGTTGTTCTCGTGGTGGTTTGACTATGTTGGTTTTCGTTATTGGTATTGAAGTAGTGGGTTGATTAGTGAGTTGGTTTGTTGGTGATTACTTTTCTCTCTGTTATTTGGCAACATGTCTGAGGAGAAGTTTGCTTCTGGTTCTAGTTCTGGTTTTTTGCAGAGAAGTTTGTTGGTGGCTTTTCTCTCTGTTATTTGGCTCTCGGCGCTCAGTTGATTAGTTATTTGTAGTTGTGGTTGGTTTCTTCTGCTAGAGGTAGCGGTTGGTTGATTTATTGTTCAATTTTTTATTTGTTAGTAGATGTTGATTTCATACAGTGGATTGTAGCGAAGTTCGTTGGTTGTTTGGTTGCTAGTAGATTCCGAGTTAGTGTTTGGGTTTGTTTATGATGAAGTCTGCTTAAGTTGTTTCTGGTAGTTTTGGCCCTGGTTTTGGTGGTCGTGGTTCTAATTTCCGTCGTCGTGGTAGTTCTGATTGTGGTACCCGACAGTGTACCCATTGTGGGGGTACAAATCATATAGTTGAGTATTGTTATGATCTTCATGGTTTTCCCCAGGCTCAACCGGTTGCTATTTCTGAGGATGCTGGACAGTTTACTCATTCTTCTGCCAACAGAAGGGTGACTATCTC
The DNA here is from genome assembly GCA_020921065.1 of Vaccinium darrowii. Lineage (NCBI taxonomy): Eukaryota > Viridiplantae > Streptophyta > Magnoliopsida > Ericales > Ericaceae > Vaccinium > Vaccinium darrowii. The sequence goes on from CM037156.1 coordinate 6,526,509, forward strand.
AGCAGAGGAGTATCAGCAGTACCAACGCCTACTGCCACTTCAGACAAATTCTTCCATTGCTACGCTATCTCAGACAGGTTCCTCTGTTGCTTGCATTGCGTCTTCTCATTCTTCTAATCATTGGGTTATTGATTCTGGTGCATCTGATCATATGACTGGTACTCCTTCTATTCTTTCTGGTCGTCAGTCTCTCGGTAAACCATCTCGTGTTACCTTAGCTGATGGTTCTACCACCAATGTTACTGGTTTGGGTTTTGTTCATGTTACTTCCTCTCTTACTTTGGACTCCGTACTGCAAGTTCCTCGTTTTCCATTAAATCTTATGTCTGTTAGTAAACTTACCAAGTCTTTGAATTGCTCAGTCACATTCTTCCCTAATGGTTGTGTATTTCAGGATCTCAAGACGGGGAGGAAGATTGGTGGCGGTGTTGAACGTGGTGGCCTGTATTACTTTACCGATGATGTTCACCCTAGCTCTGTTGCTCTTCAGTCATCATTGTCACCATATCAACATCATTGTCGTCTTGGTCATCCATCACTTGAGAACCTCAAAAGGCTAGAGCCTTCATGTAGTCGTGTGGATGCTTTGCCATGTGAAGTATGTGAGTTTAGCAAACATCATAGAGTGTCTTTTTATCCTAGGGTTAAGAGTCGTGCATCGCGTCCTTTTGAGTTAGTTCATTTTGATATTTGGGGTCCAATGCATGTTCCTAACATTTTTGGCTTTCAGTATTATGTTATTTTTGTCGATGATTTCTCTCGTGTTACCTATCTTTATCTCATGAAAAAGAGGTCTGAGTTATCTTCTATTTTTAAGTCATTTTATATGGAAATCAAAACCCAGTTTGATACTTGCATCCGCATATTTCGTTCTGATAATGCCCGTGAATATTTTAAAAATACTCTTTCTCAATTCTTTGATGATCACGGTATTATCCACCAGTCCTCTTGTGCTCGGACTCCACAACAAAATGGAGTTGCCGAACGCAAGATTCGACATTTATCAGAAGTTATGCGTGCAATGTTATTTCAAATGCAAGTTCCTAAGTCTTATTGGAGTGATGCAGTTCTCACTGCCTGCTATTTGATTAATCGTATGCCCTCTAGTGTTCTTGGAGGTCAGATACCCCATAAAATATTGTTTCCCGGTTGTCCCCTTCACTCATTACCCCTTCGGATTTTTGGGTGCACATGTTATGTTCATGCTCTGGATCCTGACCGGAGCAAACTTGACCCTCGCTCCATTAGGTGCATTTTTCTTGGTTACTCTCGAACTCAAAAAGGGTACAAGTGTTATTCTCCATCTTTACGTCATCCATTTGTGTGTGCTGACGTCACATTTAATGAGTCACTCCCATTTTATTCGGAGCCTGTCACTACTAATGATCGGCTTGCATCTGAGTCTGTGTTTCCTATAGCCATAGTTGTCAAAGGCGAAAGGCGCACCGAGGCGCAAAATCCTGTGGGGACTAAGGCGAGAGGCGAGAGGCGAGGCGCGCGCCTTTTTGAAGCGAGGCGCACCTATGTAAAAAAAATTAGAAAAAATAGCATATAGCAATACTTTAACTAATAACACTAAGCCAATGAGTTTTATATAGCATACAATCCAAAAGATACATAAAAACACCTACCAAATTGCACATAGTTTACGGCAGGGGTGAAATTGAAAAGTTTTAAAACTTTCTGAGGTAAATTTGAAATTAATTAAAACTTAAGGTAAAAAAGTGTAATTTAGTTAATGTATATATACTTCTTATCTCATCAGTCGACCCACAAAGCAGAGCCCCAAAAAACTGAACCCTAAATTTGACAACTTAATATTTCACACTTGCTAGCTTGGAGTCTTGGACAAGATCGAAAATTTGTGGTCATTTAGGCCCATTTACAACAAAATGGTCTACAGTGAGAGTTACAAATATACAAATTACCAATAGCACACTTAAAAGTTAAAACATTTGGCTGTCCTTAAACATCTAGTACGTACCTTCCTAGTCCTAGCTTGGAGTCTTGGACAGGAATCACAGGATCGAAAGCCAGAAGACAGGATCGAAAGCCAGGATCGAGTTCGAACTTCGAAAGCCAGAAGACTTCTTTGTTCTTTCACGCTGTCTGATCGTGTTCGAAACCACCTCTGCTGTCTTCTTTCACGCCGAAATCAAGGTCTGTCTGTCTTCTTCTTGTTCGTTCTTGACTTCGTGATCGAAGACTGTCTTCGTTCTTGATTCTTGCTGATCGTGCGAGAGAGACAGAGACAGAGATGTTTGTTCGATTACTTCGATCGAGATTCGAGAGAGACAGAGAGAGAGAGATGTTCGTTCGAGATTCGAGAGGGCTGCTGAGGGCTTTTATTTCTGAGATCCAAAATCAACGGCTAAGGTGAGATTTTAACCTAAGTCACAAAAATCAACGGCTGTTGTTAAAATTGAAAGAAGCGCGCCTTTTGGTCGCCTCTCGCCTTTTGCGCCTTGGCGCGCCTTTTGGTCGCCTCTTTGAAGTCGCCTCGCCTGGGTGTACCCCAGGCGCAAAGGCTGCGCCTCTCGCCTAGGCGAGCGCCTGGGCGCGCCTTTGACAACTATGCCTATAGCTGTCCCCTCAAGTAGTGGTCCTCCACCGAAACCTTTGCAGGTGTATGTTCGTCGTCCTAAAGTTTCACCAGTGCCATCTCAGCCAGAGCCACCAATGCCATCTCAGCCTGAGCCACCAGTGCCATCTCAGCCAGCACCATCGCAACCTGAGCCATCTGAGCAAACAAGCCCACCTTCGCCCACCGCTCCGTCTTCCCCTCCGTTGCGAGATCCAGATGATCTTGATCGTCCTATTGCCCATCGTAAAGGTATTCGGTCCTGCACTATACATCTTATTGCTCAGTTTGTTTCCTATAACCATTTGTCACCATCCCTTCGTGCTTTTACTACTTCGGTTTCTTCCGTTTTTGTTCCTAACACTGTCCAGGAGGCCTTATCTGTGTCTGAGTGGCGGAAAGCAATGGAGGATGAGATGTCTTCTCTTCATCATAATGGCACTTGGGAGTTGGTTTCTCTTCCTGCTGGTGAAACTACTGTTGGCTGTCGTTGGGTATTCACTGTCAAGTATCATCCGGATGGCACTATTGAGCGGTATAAGGCCCGCCTTGTAGCCAAAGGCTATACGCAGACATATGGAGTTGATTATGCCGAGACCTTTTCCCCAGTTGCCAAAATAAACTCTGTTCGGATTCTTATTTCTCTTGCTGCTAATTTCGGTTGGCCCTTATTTCAATTGGATGTCAAAAATGCCTTCTTACATGGTGATCTGATCAAGGAGGTATATATGGAGCAACCTCCTGGGTTTGTTGCTCAGGGGGAGCGTTCTCTGGTTTGTCGTCTTCGCAAAGCTTTATATGGTCTGAAGCAATCCCCTCGAGCTTGGTTTGGTCGGTTTAGTGATGCTGTGCTACAGTTTGGTATGCGTCGATCTCATTCGGATCACTCTGTTTTCTCTCTTCAGTCCGAGCGTGGGAAAATAATATTGATTGTGTATGTAGATGATATTATTATTACTGGAGATGATCAAAAAGGTATTGATGAGTTGAAGCAGTTTTTACAGCGACAGTTCCATACGAAAGATTTGGGTAAGCTACGGTATTTTTTGGGTATTGAGGTAGCAAGATCCAAGGATGGAATTAGTTTGTCCCAACGGAAGTATGCATTGGATATTCTTGAGGAGACAGGTTTATTGGGAGCAAAACCTGTGGAGACCCCAATGGATCCTAATGTGAAACTTTGTGTTGATCAAGGGGAGATATTTCCTCATCCAGACCGGTATCGTCGCTTAATTGGTAAGTTGAATTACCTTACCAATACACGTCCTGATATCTCTTTCGTTGTAAGTGTGGTGAGTCAGTTTATGTCTGCTCCTCGTCTTCCGCACTGGGAAGCTTGTCTTCGTATTGTGAAATATCTTAAGGCTCATCCTGGACGTGGTTTGTTTTATTGGTCTAATGGTCATTTGCGTGTTGAAGCCTTTACCGACGCTGATTGGGCAGGATCACCATCTGATAGACGGTCCACTACTGGGTACTGTACTTTTGTTGGAGGCAATTTGGTCACATGGAAAAGCAAGAAACAAACAGTGGTCGCAAGGTCCAGCGCAGAAGCGGAGCATCGAGCCATGGCACACACATCTTGTGAGATTGTGTGGTTGAGAGCTCTACTCAAGGAGTTAGGTTTTGATGTGGAGTTACCTATTCCTATGTATTGTGATAATCAAGCAACGATACATATTGCTTCAAATCCAGTATTCCATGAGAGAACAAAACATATTGAGGTTGATTGTCACATTGTTCGTGAGAAGATAGATGGTGGTGTGTTGTCTACTCCATTTGTTCCTACAGGAGCTCAATTGGCTGATATCTTCACCAAACCATTGTTTAAACCGCGTCTAGAGTTTTTATGTAACAAGCTGGGATTTTGTGATATTTATTCTCCAGCTCGAGGGGGAGTGTTAGAATAGCTTTTGTCCCACATTGCCTAGCTACATATTGTATTATTCTCTCTCATAATATAAATGAAGTCTTTTGTGTTTGGGTTCGTTAACACCCTTACACTTCTCTCTCTCTCTCTCTCTCTCTCTCTCTCTCTCTCTCTCCCTCCCTCCTAAATAACAGAGAAGACCCAAATTGACATTGGATGTGGTAGTGCACAAAGATTTGAGTCTACTATGTCTAAGCGAACAAACAACACTTGACAGAACTCAATGGAAAAAAAGATTCATGTAGCCGACCTCGATTGATTGGGACATAAGGCTCGGATTAGTTGGGTTTGGTTTGCCCGTAATAAAAAAGATTAATGTAGCCGACCTCAATTGATTGGGACATAAGGCTCGGATTAGTTTGGTTCGGTTTGCCTGTAATAACAATTAATACAAGTTGGCAAGTATGTTTTGGACCTTAGTAGCACGAAGCTCCTAAAGTGGTGCCACTATCATTTTTTTTTAACGGCAAAATAGAATTTATTAATCTTTGGAAACAAATTACAAAAATTAAAAGGACCCTAAGCACAGCATTACATCGGACCACGAATATCCAAACAAAATTGGAAATCCCGCACTCCAACATCGTATGCCACCCTGGACCCGAAGTGAAAATAACAATTGGTTAGCAAGTTACCAACCAAAACGGAAAGAGTTACAACATAATAGAAATGCACCCATCTCCTAAACTCCCTTAAGGGCCAACTACAATATATCAATGATAGTAATGGCATATGCCTTGTCAACATATGCAGTAGTAGTGTAGTGGCCCTCTTCCCACAAAGGTCCTAACAAACCAACGTCCATACTAGCCAGGCGCTAGGCGGACTCATCCGCTAGGCGTACTGATTCGCTAGGCACTAGGCGGATGAGTGCGCTAGGCGTACTGATCCGATAGGCGCTAGGCAGACTGATTTGCTAAGCGCTAGGCGGGCTCATCAGCCAGGCCGAACCGGACGTCATTTGCTGAGCAGGACGCTCCTTGCCGAACGGGCGCCCTTGTCGATCCGAGCACTCCTTGCCAAACCAAGCGCCCTTTGCCAATCCGGGCACTCAGTGCCGAACCGGATGGTCTTTGCCGAGCCCAGCGCTCCATGTCGATCCGAGCACTCCTTGCAAAACTGAGCACCCTTTGTCGATCCAGGCGCTCCTTGCCGAACCAGATGCTCTTTTCTGAGGCGGGCACCCCTTGTCGATCCGAGCACTCCTTGCCGAACCGAGCGCCCTTTGTCGAACCGAGCACCCCTTGCCGAGCCGATGGGGTCTAGGAAACTTGCAATGGGCCGAACAGTGGGTTCAGACCTAGCCGAGCTGACTTTGCTGAACTGATGGGTTCTGAGGGGTCTTTATCACGCGTGCCTGACATATCAGATGTGACGTTAGGTGGCGTGTGTCAAGCGGCATGTCAGGTGGCGTGCTATAAAAGTCATGACAAGTGACAGGAGCGATGTCATCCGAAGCGACAGGCTGTGTTACTCGGACTCGCCATTTTTTGTGGAGTATCCGGTACGGGTGCGGGATTCGTACGGGATCCGGCCACAGAAATCCGGATACGGCTGTTTTTGCATTCGCAGCTGGTTCAGCGAAGAAGAAGAAGAAGAAGAAGAAGAGGCGACGAAGAAGGAGGAAGAAGAAGAAGAAAAAGAGAAGAAAAAGAATAGAAAAAGTAAAGTAAAGTGGGAGAAAAAAGAGAAGGGCCCCACCTCGGTACTGATAAATAAAGAAAGTCTCCTGCGTTGCCTTTGGGTCATTAAACAAAGCAAATTATTTTCATGCCTGGCCCACCGTGAAGTTGTTCTCCTGCCTGTTTATGGACCACTTGGTCAAAGGATGACTCATGTTCCACTAGCACATGTGGTTGGGTCCCACTGCAAATGCATCTATAATACAGCTGTACACGAATGCAAATGCAAAATGCATCCATTTGCAGTGAATTGTTCCATTCTTCGAGGCAGCCAGACACAACTATTGTAATACAGCTGTACACGACACTACAAAAAACTACAGCTGTAAAAAATGTTCCATTCTGTTAATGTAAAAAAATTTATTATTTGACATATTAAATGTAAAATGTAAAAAAAATATTACAAAAGAATATTATATGCCGTATCCCCGCACCCGTGTCCAAATTAGGATTCGTATCTGCGTATCCTCTTTTTTTTGACTTCACGTGTCCGACACCTAGATTCGTACCCGCACCCGATACCCGCACCCGAGTCCGAGTAACACAGGCGACAGGGTGCAGGTAGCTCCCTGTCCAGGCCACGTGATTTGCGTAGGGAACTGATGGCGCGTGAGGCGCGTGGAGAGCTTGGAGCCCTACCAACTCCTTGCCTATAAAAGGCAGACTGCCCCAACTTGAAGAGGGAGGAGTTTTCACAATGCTCAACCCTTCTCTCACTTTCACTCTCTAGAAACTTTGAAGCTCTTGCTTCCTTCATCTTCTTCCTTCTCTGACTTGATCGTCGGAGTGCCTTCCCGGCCGGAATCCTCGATCGGTTAGGCGTAACGATGTTTGTCAACTGTGCAGGTCATCTTCTCATGCGAACTTACTGGGTCTCAGCCGAGGCTAGGTGGAGTCCTCAGGCAAACCAGGGGCTAAGAGAATGCCTCAAGAGGAGAAACCAGGCAAAGGCCCTAGGCGAGGTTCATCCTAGCCCCGCAGCTAGGCAAGAGCGCTAGGCGAAGTGGCTCAGGCGGAGCCTCTATTCGCCTAGGCGAGGTTCATCCTAGCCCCTTGGCTAGGCAAGAGCGCTCGGATGGAGCGCTAGGCGAAGCAGCTCAGTCGGAGCCCCTATGCACCTAGGCGAAGGCCCTAGGCGAGGTTCATCCTAGCCCCTCAGCTAGGCAAGAGCGCTCGGACGGAGTGCTATGCAAAGTGCGCTCAGAAGGAGCGCTAGGCAAAGAGCGCTTAGATGGAGTGCTAGGCAAAAAGGACCAAGCAGAGCCCTTAGGCGGCTCAAGAGGTTCACCCCGGAATCGACTCCCACACAAGTAGCTTCATTAAGCTGCATATCTAGATGTCCATTTGCAGCAGTAGCAGCAAAAAATAGCAGCACAAGCACCTAAAGATGTGCATGAATGCATCAGAACCCCAAAATCTGTTGATGAATGCAGCATCACTTGACTCCCTTAAATGAATTCCACAATACAGTAGCAATTCCTTCCCGTGTTTAAAGTCCCTTGGACTCCATAACAGGAGGCCACTCCCATGGAGATGGGAGATCGCTCCTTACGAAGGTAACAGCTTTTGTATGATCTTTGTATAGGAAAACAGGGATTTACTTGGCTTTTATTAATTGGTCTTTGATGTACTCATATATCTGGCCCAAGTCATTTTTTCACCAGCATCTCAAGCCCAAGTACATGGTATGATGAAAAGAAAACCATATATTGTAACACTACACTCATTTCTTACACTTATAGTGGACTTGACCCATATTTTTACTTCTTAAAATGAGTGTACGTTTAAAGTGGATACTCAATGCTACATTATTTTTCCAATCTATGTACACACTCCTTTCACCCTCTCAACCTTGGGAGCTTCTATATTCCCGCTCCCCCGCACCCGCCCGCTTCATGCAACTAATTTCGCAGAAAATACTGAACATTGATTTCTAAAGTCTACAAGATCAGACTCTGAAATCATATGGCATGGTCATTCACTCCAAACAAGTTCTCCTGTAGCTTTTTAATTAGTGCCTATACAACCATAGTCAATTTCTCCAAACTGAAGAAAAAACTTCACCCACACTCCATTTTCACTGTCCAAAATGGAGACCTGGATAGTATTTGGCTATTCAGATTTTGAGAGCCATTAAGATTTTGGGAGAGTCGCCCTCCAATATGGAGAGTTCAAAAAATCATAATTAATGCTGCTAACCATTTAACGTTAAAAATTCTGAACTCTTAAGCGCAAATATACAAATATTAAAAACTTAAAGCATTAAGAACAGAAATTCTAGACTCTGTGGATGTCCCAATTTTTGTTACACGATTTTTCTGAAAATGATCTCGAACCTATGAAGCATGGGTACTTCAAAAGCCACGTTTTGCTCTTACCAGGTACTTATTGGGTACCATCACTTGACATGGAAATTCCACATGCATACTGGATCAGGTACACAATATGCATACCAATCTTTTTCCCCCTTATTTATTGCCGTATGGCGTACCCCAAAGGTACCAAGTCATACCAGAGCTGTCCTAGTTGAAATAATACTTTTCTTTATACAAGTTATCCCGATGAGACTTCTTGTTACGCTTATCATGCATTTAAAATTAAGCTTTATTGTGTATTTTCTTTATCTAATGAAATTAAATTCTTTTTTGTATCCTTAAATTGATGTTTAGACACGTACCCAATCTAAAACCACTTTTCAGTACCCAACCAAGCCTTATGTCCCAATCAATTGAGGTGGTCTACATGAATCATTTTTTTTCAATTGAGCTCCAACAATGACACTAACACTTGCACAAAGGGAAAAAATAAAAACAGAAGATAAGAAAGGAGGGAAAGGAGGAAACCTGTCCAACATCAATAGCTGGATTGATAGAAAATCCAAGATCCAGGAAAACGTTTGCTGTCCTAGTGTGGAAATCTCCTGTCAATGTGTCAATTTCAACTTCTGCAAATGCAGCTCCATAGGTGAAGTACCTGAATGGGCTTCCTTTACCAGTCTTCCAGTCAAAATGGATATCAGGTGTAGCATAAAATCCATGAGCGGAGAGATCAATTCGCTCCATATAGCACGCGGTTGCCAGCTGACAATCACAAGATAAGCCATTTTTTATTTGCAGGTACCAGTTAATGACCAAAATTGGTATCCTTAACTGACAAGGCTAAAATGAACTTGAGAAACTCAACTAGCTCATTGAGAAAAGAAGTATGTAAAGTGCTGTAGAGACTGTGAAAGACTTGGATTTCATTCTTTTCATTTTTGTTTTTCAGCCACGGCTAGTTAGTCATTTTGTGTACTTGGGGTTCTCTCTTATCCATTTGTGTAATCAGTCTTGGAGACTATTCCTTTTCAAAAAAAAAAAAAAGTCTTGGAGACTATCTTTTTTACTATCTGGAAGGTGGCTTTGGTATTCTATATGTAAAGTGCTGTAGAGAGTGTGAAAGACTTGGATTTCGTTCTTTTCTTTTTTGTTTTTCAGCCATGGCTAGTTGGTCATTTTGTTTACTCGGGGTTCTCTCCTATTCATTTGTGTAATCAGTCTTGGAGACTATTCCTTTTCAAAAAAAAAGTCTTGGAGACTATTGGACCAATATACTATATTTATCTTTTTTACTATCTGGAAGTTGGCTTCAGTATTCTATGATTTCTCCAACTCCTCACCCCGTAATTTGTGGCACAATAAGGGCATAATATTTCTCAAGCAAACGATACATGTAAAAGGAACAATGCATGCCCATGTAAGTTTGAATGAGTAGCGAGCTTAAGGAGTGTGCCATACGTAATAGCTTCATTTAAGAGTGAAGATACTTGGTGAGTTCTGATTGGTGCCTAGTCCTAAAAGGCGCAAAAATGCTTGATTTCTGTACTCCAAGTTAAGTCACTCGCATAGCTGTTTTGTTAAGCTAAACAAATTTGATATCTAAAATAAAGGATAACCTACACTAATTAACGTGGACGTACCTTCATTACTAATGGAAGTATTTTGGCCATGTTCGTTTCCCAGTTTAGTTTTAGTTTAAGTTTTGATGACATCATCATTTCCCTCATTTCTCTCTCTCTCTCTCCACTCATTACACCTGATGACATCATCAAAACTAAACTAAACTATCTAACCAAACACAGCCTTTACTTTTCTTAACAACAATATAAGTTATTTTTCCCTGTGTGTGTATGTTCATATATGCTCTTAATTTAAGTAAATTATACTTGTAACCATTACTCTTATCAGCAGCAGGACCAGGAGCAACATTTTTTGTATTCTTGATAATACGTTGCCATGAAAGTACACGTTTTTAAAGATCCAACTACTTTCTGCAATGTTTTTGTGACTTGATTTCCACAGATAGATAAGAAATGTCTCCTTCTAGCTGGGAAAAAAGATCTCATCTTCCTGGGTATAGTGGCAAGCTTACCTCTGCAAATGAACTAAATTTACTCTTAGAGGCGATTGGCTGCATACGAGCTTTTATTTGCTCACAAGCATCCAACACTGCAGCACCATACATATCAGAGCTGGCAGAAGCTGCTGTTGGCGATGAATTTGGAACCTAATTTGGCACCAAATACAAACCAATACAGGCATCAGGAGTCCGATGAGAATTAAAACAGTATACATAGCCACAACAATAATAAATCCTGAAATCAGTAAATGAAAAAGGTGGATAATCTCCACTAACTTGTCATTGCAGACAAAGAAACCTGTTCAATAAACTAGAGTCCACGAAAAAACTAACTTCTCTACCAAAAACAACATAAAGGCCAAATCTGAACGGTATTTGTTTACCTTGTCAGTACTTGTCTCTGAGATAAAGACAGAACTGAGTGGAATATCGAATGAAGAAGCAGCAACCTGAGCAACTTTTGTGTGTAAACCTTGCCCCATCTCAACACCTCCATGCGTGACTAACACAGTTCCATCAGTGTAAACATGGACAAGAGCACCTGCCTGCAGTAAACAACAAGGAACATCAGGACAATGGAAAACAAAACACCACAAATTAAACTGGTAAATCCTCACAGAAACATTAAGTTCTCTTTTCTATAGAAATTTTAGAAGATAAAAATACATCCTTGGGGGAATCTAACACAATAAAGTCAAGTACATCAAATTCTGGAAACAGTTTTCATCAGTCAGTATTCAACATAAGTTCAATGTTCGGAAACACATACTTCATGATCTAAGTGCTTATTTCTCCCCATGACATTTTCATGGTCTGCGTAGATCACAGTTAAACCACAAATAATTCTTAAAAAGCCACTCAATTCAAAAGAATCTAACACTTATAAAAACACCTGTTTCTAAGAATCGAGTTTCCACATTACCTGGTTCATGAATTTGGATGTAAAAGCAATGCCAAATTTCGTAGGTACCATAGCAATCCCTCGCTTTTTCCATCGATTATGAAGATTAAACTGTTCAACTTCATTTCGAGTCTTCAAAAAATCACAAGAGGACTTAAGTTCATTCCAGAGTCGCTGCAGTGTAAAGTTCTGAATTTGTTGACCGAAATGCAGTATCGATCCTTCACTCAGAAAGTTTATTTCCTGATCGAAAAACAATTTTAAAGAGTGAACTTACATATTGAACGAGGGCTACAAATGATCAGCCACTGAAAACTACTTAAACAAAGTACCATCAAGATCAATGACGTACCCTAATCTCTTCTGGACTTTTCTTGAGTTCCATGGCTATTCTTTGAATCCAATTTTCAGTAACAAGCATGCCCTGAGGACCACCAAATCCTCGAAAGGCAGTGTTACTAGGGTAATTAGTGAAGCAGACTCTTCCATTTATCTTGACATTTGGGATCTCATAGACATTATCAGAATGAAACATAGAACGTTCAAGTATAGCAAGAGACAAGTCAAGTGAATTCCCAGCGTTATTGTAGATTTCAAGATCGAGAGCAAGGACCCTTCCATCATTATTAAATCCAACCTGCATCAGATAATTTGGCTCTATCATTAACATGTCCACTATCAAATGGATAAGGATAAAAATTTCGATTTGTATCCTTCAAACGGCTGGAAGGTCTCTATCTATGGATAGACGGAAACAGAAAAACAGTGGGAAAACAACGTTCTGGTATTTCTAAGATCCAACAAATATAGCGTTTCTATGGACATAACAAAACAAAACTTGATCCTTCATTTCTTTTTGTCCAGTTTGAAAGTATATGTGAAATGTTTCTGTTTCTATGCTTAACACAACATTCCTCCAGAGAGAAATTTTGATCCTCTATCTCATCTAAAATACTTCAAGATAACACTTCTCTCTCGCATATTCCAGCTAGATAAATGAATAGTACCTTGTACTTTCCAAGAAAGCTATGGCGCTGCCCGGTTGTCATCATATCTGTATCCCTGTCTAATGTTAGTTTGACAGGTCGGTTCAGGAGATATGACGGAACAGAAGCCACAGCAGCCAGAAAGGCGGATCTTGTCTCTTTTCCACCAAATCCACCACCAATTCGTTTGGTTTTGCAAACGACTTTCGACATGGGAAGGCCAAGGACATGAGAAACATACTTTTGGTGTTTCTGAGGGGCCTACATAAAAGAGTGGAAATGTTGTATTACAAACAATAGAGAGAGAAACCATTGGAAATGAAAACGGAATATGATAGGTTTATAATGAGGCTCGAAGACAAGCATCATAGACGCGGCATATCCGAGAAGTCAGCTGTGTGAAGGCACTTTTATATCAAAAAAAAAAAAAAAAGGAAAGAAGTCAGCTGTGTGAGGGCACTTTCTGAAATACAACCAAAATAGCATACGCAATAAAAAGAAAATGCAGCTCAAGCATATGGAATTAAACCATGAAAAAGGCTAAAACCAGCGCACTTTTTCGAATACATGTCCAATTTCCAAAATACATGTCCACGTTTGAGAATACATGTTTCTTTCTAGCTAATTAATCCCTCTGTCCCATTCTGATGGTCCCATATTCTGTTTCAGAATGTCCCAAAATACATGTCCACTTTCCAAAATCAGCCATAGAATCTTGGTAAAATTCCATTAGCCCTTATGTTTTGATTGTAGCACTATCTCCATCAATCCAATTTGAAAGTGGAGGGCATAATTGGAAAGTAAAATACTTTTTCATGTAACCATTATACTTCCTCAAAAAGTTAGAAACCCCAAATAGGAATATCAAAATGGGACAGAGGGGGTATTAGCTTTTTTCCTTTGAATATCATGAAATATAAAAAAAGGGTTCAAGTGTCTAAATTGGGCACGGGTTCCAAATACATGACACATCTTACCTTTGAGACCTCGTCATCCGTAGAATTGGAGTATTGTAGGGGGAAAAAACATTGAAACACCATCCAATACAGATCATACGGCCCTAACAATGTGTTGTATCCATCTGACTGCCTTAACTAAGCGTATACTGTTGAGTCCATGTAACAGAGGGAAAGAAAAGAAGAGACTGAATAGTTGCGAACAAGCCATAAAAGATACAACCAAAAAAACAAACACCAAATGACACCTCAGCCCTCTACAGTCCACACATCTTCCAAAAACAAACTCTCCCCCCATTTCAAGGACTTCAGTAAATGCCTGAGTAAACCTTGAGACAATCCCAAAAATTGTCTTGCAATCCACACTCCCAGATTAGAACATCCCACAAACTATTCCGCTCAATAGGGAACCTCTAAAAACCAATCACCACAACTCATCACTTTTCGCTTCAAAGAACATTAGGCAAAATTTTGTCTTCTAGCTAAGCTTTTGGATAACTTCGTGAAGAAATCAGAAAGATTAAAAGTAGTAGCAAAGGAAACTTACTTGGGTGGACGAAATCATATGAACCTCATTGCCACGATCCACGGTCCACACCAAACTACTCTGTGGCTCCAAGTAGAAGTGTTCCTGACCTCCTACTTGAACCTCCCCCTCGATTATTCTGTCACATTGACCTGATTGTAAACAATGGTCCACGTCTCCTTTTTTTAGACACTTCTCTGTATTTGGATGGAAACTGTTAGCTTTCAGGGCATCCTGTATTGATAGGATAGCTGGGAGCTCTTCATACTCAACATGGACCCTTTTTGCTGCTAGTTTTGCATTTTGGTGGGTATCAGCGACCACCACCCCAATAACCTTCATAACACACCATGTTTTGAGATTAGAACCAAAACAAAGTAAAAATGGAAAGCTGGTAAAATAGTGATCACAAATTCTATATGGCTAAAGTAGTTCAAGACAGTTTGAATAGCATTTCTCGTGAGACCATTTATTTTCCACGGCAATTTATTTAAGGATTTTTTAGAGATACCTCTCACAAGCATTGATGAGTAAAACTTATATTCTAGAATATGGATCTTTTACTTGGAAAAGAGTTACTTATGGGCCGGCATACTTTGCATGAATTTGCATGAAGATTCCACCAGTAATAAAAATAAAAGATAAAAAGAAAAAGTAAGGTCCTTCCATTTCAACAAAAGACCCACACCCAAGTTCCATAGCTTTTGTCCTCTATCCCAGTTTGCCAATTATGATTTTCATACCCTCACCCCTAGAGGGAAGGGTCCTTCCTTTGAGGAAGATTGTGAGCGAGGACGGATTCGAACCACTGACACCGTGGTTCATAGCCACATGCTCTAATCCTCTGAGCTACAGTCCTCAACCCTCAAGATTTCTAAAGTCGAGGGATTTTCTTCTTACAATAAATTCCGTTGTTGTAGCTATTAGCATGTACAATGTGACTCTTATCTTTGTTATATTCCAAACAATCAGTTCTTCCAAATATATATCAAACTATAGAGTAAATGATCTGATCAATAAATATGCAATTCTTTATTCATTTGAAATCAATTCACAACAATTCGTCCATGTTTTTGGTCATTATCACTCCTTTGCTACAGTTCATCACCACATA
Source organism: Vaccinium darrowii (assembly GCA_020921065.1). NCBI lineage: Eukaryota > Viridiplantae > Streptophyta > Magnoliopsida > Ericales > Ericaceae > Vaccinium > Vaccinium darrowii. The sequence goes on from CM037156.1 coordinate 6,541,583, forward strand.
TGCATCTATACATAGGGTTATCTTCCATCTTTTTGCAAGTCTCAATGGAAGGATCCTCTATCAATGCAGTCAACTCCATTTGTTATATGACAGCTTCCAAGCATCCTTAAGAATCAACAGAGATGAGAATTGGAACTAAAATGTCATTACATGTCCGACGCAAGTTACGAATTCTGTAGCAAATAGTTCCTCATCCGAAATAACTGGCCCAATCATCTTATCACCTGGGACATCTTTTGCAAAAAAAATTCCTGCAAATCCTGGTGAACACTTGGCTCCCGAATCATCTATGGAAAGTATACGAGCATGAGGTTTCCGACTCAATATTAAGGCAGCATGTAAACAGTCAGGAGGCATTGGTGTGTCATCAGTGTAATCTGCCTCACCAGTAACCTGGAAAGAGGTATAATATCAGAAACAACTCTCAAAATTATCTCAATGGGACAAAAACTCGAAACAACTAGCATATTATTGAGGGATTACACCCAAATACCCTAAGAAAGAATTTTTCAAATTAAGACATAATATCAATTGATTAGAAAAAAACCATTTTATGTTTCCCAACCATCTTACTCAGCTCAGCTTCACGTGATCTGAATTTTCTCCCTGCTACGGGGTATTGTGGAATCCCACATCGGTAAGATATGAAAAGGTTAAGTAGTATATAAGGTAATGTCCAGTAGATACTATTAACCTGAGGTATAACTTTTGAGCTACGTGATTAAGCTAAAGGTTAGCGAGTGAGCTGGTGCAGGTTACATATATTGATTAGGAAAGTTCCTGGTAACTCGTAGCATGCGCTGACGAAGTCAAACATCTGTCTCAAAACACATCATAACTTACAGCCCCAAAAATTATACCATGAGATGACTTACTATAAAAAGTTGAGTCCCCTGTTGGCTTTAAAAAAACCTAGAGGAAATAAACCAAAGACAAAATACTATCATTGGAATCATTACAAAATAGACCTTGTTATATTTGCTGAAAAACCTTGAAATACATTGTCAAACCCATTTTGCTCACATCATAAACTTGTCAAACAAAAATAGAGTGTAGATTAAGGTTGATGTGTGGTAACTAGTAAGACTTTGTAGGCAAAAATAGAAATGAGAATAATTTCCAGAATAGTATGGGTAGCACTATTGGAAGATAAGATGAGAGAAAATAGATTAAGGTGGTTTGAAAACATCATAGATCAATCAATGCAGGTAGTTAGGAGAAGTGATATGGTTATGTTTGGGGTAACACTAAGGAGAGGGTAGACCAGCCGTGTAAAAAAAAAATTTAAAGCCGTGCAAAAAAAAAAAAAAAGGAGAGGGTAGACCAAAATTGACATTAGAGGTGGTAGTTCGGAAGGATCTATAAATATCACCATGCCATCGACAGAGCCCAATGGAAAAATGGATTCATGTAGCCACCCCAATTTATTGGGACTTAAGGCTCTGTTTTGTTTCGTTTGGTTTGCCATGTAACATGCTACAAAAGCTTAGTTTCTTACTGGTCTTGGTTCAAATCCCTATGTTGGCATTTATTTTGCATTTTAATCTTCGTACATATGGAATGTTGCATCTTTTGGTGCCTGATGGGTTACATGTAAGGGAGGACGTTTTATAGCTTCATACCCATTGTCGGATTTGCTGCCTATCAAAGCTTTTGTGACATCTAAGGGACCAAAGGAGATAGCTGTAGAACAAAAAAAGTAAAATGAAGAAAAAGAATGAGAAAAATAATAGAAAGACCGGATATGAAACAAGAAAAATTAAGGAAAACATAATGAGAACAATGAAGAACGAATAGAAAGAGATTAGAAACAGGAAAAAAAGAGAAGGGGGAAAAGAATCAAAAAAGGAAGAAGGGAAAAATGCAAATTGACAAGAAAAGAATAATGAATGGTTTATTTATGCCCATTCAAAGAGATGTTCGATACGCAATTGTGGTTTGATGATGCAAAGGTTGACAGTGAACCTATTTAGAAACCGGTATGATGATTTAAAGGTTGATAGTGAACCTATTTGGAAACTGGTGTTATTATTTAAAGGTTGACAGTGAACCTAATTGAAAATTGTGCTATCATTCCTTTTAAATGATAAATCCCATGTTAACTTCTAACCTCTGTATATCGTAACGCTCACTAGAATGGTTTTATTTTGTTAAGTTAGGGGTTTATTTGTTTGTTTTATTTCTTCCTAGGGGTATTATTGTACATGTACCTTTGTCCATATATATATATGGATCACCTTCTAATGAGGGATCCCTCATTTTAAATAAAATGAGGACCTTGATTTTTCCACTTTCCAAATTGAATTTCGACGATCCGATTAACGTTTTTAACAACAACTGATCGGATGAAGCCCTTATGGGTATTTTTTTTGGACGAATCCTCGCGGTGAACCTTAAAAACACATTTTAAACACATCTAACAGTTCGGATCGTCGAAATTTGGTCGGGAAGCATGAGGTCCTCATTTTAGTTAAAATGAGGGATCCCTCATTAGAAGTTGATCCTATATGTATATATATAGGGTAGGCTTCTAAAACGGGATTCCCGTTTCCGGACCTCCATGATCCAAATATTTTTTTGATGATCCGAGCCGTCCAATGTGTTCAGAAGGTTTATTTACATTTTTTGCGAAAACTGCTTGGATCAAGCCCTTCCCGGTATTTTTTTTTTGAAGATTTCCCGCATGGACCTTTGAAAACACCTTCTGAACACATTGGACGGCTCGGATTTTCCAAAAATAATTTGCAACACAAAAAAAAAATCAATTTTTTCTTATTTTCGGGAGGTGTGGACTAGAAGTTTTGCGTATATATATATATATGAGGGATCCCTCATTAGAAGTTGATCCTATATATATATATACAGTGAAATGAGAAGGGGGAGCCCTAACACCTCACATATTCACAAACGATGTTCTCTCTCTCTGTGTTATCATTTCATGGTATCAGAGCTCCTGTGAAGTATAATTTAGGGTTAGCATTAATGAGGGTTTCATTGTTAGGGTTTCTGTTAAATTGTTATTTATCTTTTATGTTCGGGGTAGTTTAGTCTTTTTGTATTATTAGGGTTTCTTAGGTTTTGTCTATTTAAGCTTTGCTCTGTCATTGTAATTGATACATCTAATACATCCGATATATGCAATGCCTTGGTTTGTTTCTCTCCCCTTTGGTTTCTATCATGGTATCAGAGCCCAAAACCCTGGGTTTCGGATCTGTTAATCTCCCATCACTCTCTCGTAATCAGCCAAAACTTCCTCTCTCTTTGCAAAAGTATCACTGTTCGAAGCACTGTTCATCATCGTGCTATTCACTGTTCATCGCACCACTGTAGCAGCCGTACTGTAGCAGTCAAAAGCACTGCTTCATCTTCTTCTTTTTGCATACTGTTCATGTTCTGTTCATCCGACTGCTCCTGGACCTTTGCTTGACTCCGGCGACCCTCGCCGGAGACTCACCTAACTCCGGTGACCCTCTCCGGAGCTCCGACAGCCTCTGATGATTTCTTTTTGGCAGTTTTTTGGTGTATTCTGCACTGCACAGGGCTATTTTGGCCCTGTTTTCTGACTCTGAACCCTCTCTTTGACCTTTTTGGCACTCCTCTGCACTCCGGCAGCCTCGCCGAGCTTTGTCAGCCTCCGGCGACCCTCACCGGAGCTCCGCTAGCCTCTAAACAGCCCCGTTTGGTGGGGTAATCTTCAGATCTGCATGGCTCAGTATGTTTGGGCACTTCGCTGTACTCCGTCTGCACTTTGGCACCTTCGCAGGTGCTTCGTTGGCCTCCGGCGTCCCTCGCCGGGGCTCCGTCAGCATCTCTCCCTCAGTTTCCGTCTTTGCCTCTGCCATTGAAGTCTAAATCAGTCTCTGCCTCTCAAGTCTAAACCTCTGAACCTCTGAGATTTACTAGGTCCCTCTGAACTCCTTTTTGAACCTTATGAAAATCTGAACCTTTTGAACCTTTTTAGTTCTGAGCCCTTTGAACTTTCCAAACTATCTGAACCTTCTGACCTCCCTATGGTCAATCTGAATCTGTTTCTCTCTCTCTCTCTTTCGGGTATTTTCTTCTCTGAATCCTAGGTCTGTCTTCCCAGATTTTATTATTTTTTTTCCTGAATTCTGAACACTGGGTCTGTCTTTTCTGTCTCCACCCAGTCCGTAGTTAAATGTTCTTTCGTTCAATTTGTAGCCGATATCTGTTCGGCATCTGTTCTCCCTCGTATCTGTAGCCGAAATCTGTTTGGCATCGGTTCTCTTCTCCTATTTGCAGCCGACATCTGTTCGGCATTGGTTCTTTTCTCGTATTTGCAGCCGATATCTGTTCGGCATCTGATCGACCACCGCTCGCTTTTTTTGTTTCCTCCTTTGGCATCAGCATCAGCATTGGTATTGGTAACGATTCAGCGCAGTTTGGTATTGGCATTGGCATTAATGTTGGCATTGGCATTGGCATTGGCACTGTCTGGCCCCTATTGCACCGTATGGCTTCGTTACTGTATTGGCAAACTCACGATGCTCTCCGACTTCGCATCATGAGTTTGAGGGGGGGTGTGAAGTATAATTTAGGGTTAGCATTAATTAGGGTTTCATTGTTAGGGTTTCTGTTAAATTGTTATTTATCTTTTATGTTCGGGGTAGTTTAGTCTTTTTGTATTATTAGGGTTTCTTAGGTTTTGTCTATTTAAGCTTTGCTCTGTCATTGTAATTGATACATCTAATATGCAATGCCTTGGTTTGTTTCTCTCCCCTTTGGTTTCTATCACGATCATGAGCTGGGCTTCAAAGAGAGCTTTACGTTTGTGACTCTTTTACACGATCGATCGTCCTGGTGTCCCCTTCCTCTTTAGTCAATCGAGTGAGCTGTGTTCTCACGCTATTTCTACATCGACAGTGTATCACGCTGCTTCAAGAGCAGTTGTTCACTGTCAATCACTACCCAGTCACCAGATCCCTCACTCCGACAACCCTCGTCTGAGGTTGGCAAACTCCGGCGAAGCTTGGTTGACGTCGGCGACCTCCGGCGAAGGTTATCTGACACTGTAACATACTGGGTCTTGCTCGAATACTGCTTTTCTACCTCCGGCGACCACCGTACGACCTCCAGCAAGGCTCGGTGACGTCCGTACAGGTGCCATTTTAGGTTTCTTCGATCAATCTAGGTAATGGCAGCCTCTGTTGTACTCAGAACTATTCCAGTAACACTATTTAACCACTGTTTATGCTCAATAACCCCTGTTGGAGATCAAAACTGACTGGGTTTGCTCATTTAGGGTGTCTTGACATCACTGGAGGTCATTTTAGGCTGTCTTTACCTGTTTTTCCTTATTTTGAGATATGTCAGAAGTACCTAAAGAGGCTTCTGGCAATGCAAAGAATGAAGGGAGCCATTTTGTGACTCAAAACTAATGCTCCATTGAATATTTGCCCTATTAAGTTGGATGGTTCCAACTATTTGCTTTGGTCTCGGAGTTTTACTTTGGCCATCACTGCCAATGGTCTGTTGAAATTCATCACGGGGCCTGTTCCACCACCAGCAGCTACTAGTCCAGATTTTGTGACATAGACTACTCAAAATGCTCAAGTCCTTACATGGTTATTCAACTCCATGATACCCACCATCAGCCATAACTACTTGTTCCTTGACACTCCACATAAGGTGTGGACTTCTGTGGCCCAAACCTACTCTTGAAAGGGTAATGATGCTCAAGTGTTTGATTTGAGAAGGAGACTTCGGGGGTTGGACCAAAACCATAGGTCCTTAGCCGAGTACTATGCAAATTTGAATGGAGTGTGGCAGGAACTTGATTACTATAAGAGTTTTCACCCTACTTGTACTGTTGATGCCACTACGTATCAACAAATGGTTGAGAAAGACCGTCTTTATGATTTCTTGGCGGGTCTTGATGTGGAGTATGATCCTATTCGAGTGCAGGTATTAGGCCGTGTTCCTTTTCCCTTTTTAGGAGAGGCATATGCCTGTGTTTAGGAGGAGGAGATTCGACGGAGTGCTATGGTACCTATTTCCATTCCAGATCGCTTGGCTCTGGTTGCCATTCCTACTCCACGGGATGGTAAGGCTCAGGTTGGGGATAAGAGCAGTTCTGTTGATCGTGATTTGCTTCAACGTGACTATTGTCACAAGACTCGACATATCCGGGGGTTTTGCTAGAAGCTCCATGGGCGTCCCTCTCGAGGACGGGGTGGTAGTCGAGGTGGTAGTTGAGGTAGTGGTCGAAGTTCTCATGCACATGTCTCGGAGTCTATTGTGGAGACCTTGTCGGATTCTAGTGGAGGTCGGTCACATCCTTCAGCCTCAGATAGTTCTCATGGTGGTGCCCTTTCTCAAGGGGAGTTACAAACTCTTAGGCGTCTTATGATAAGGCTTGACTCTCCATCTACTACAGCTTCTACTTCCACGACTTCTTCCCACTTTGCTCACAAAAGTATTCAGGCTAGTGCCTTTACTGGTTCATCCTCACTTCCTTGGATAATAGATTCTGGTGCTACTGATCATATGACAGGTTGTTCATCCTTCTTTGACTCCTATTCTCCATGTTCTGGTAAGGATAAGGTCAGAGTAGCAAGATGGATCCCTATCTTCGATTTCAGGGAAAGGTTCTATAAATTATTCTCCAACCATGTCACTTTCTTCAGTACTTCATGTCCCAAGTTTTTCCACCAATCTTCTCTCTGTTAGCAGTCTTACTCATTACATTTTTTCCTACTCATTGTGTCTTTCAGGAACTGGATACGGGGAGAATGATTGGCAATGGTAAAGCTTATGGAGGACTATACTTTTTGGAGCCTGCACCTAATCCAGTCAGTCCACCTATGTCATGTGGCCAAGCTCTTGAAGCAAATGTGGGCTCAACTTTTCCTTTACTGCATCAGTGGCACCGTAGATTAGGCCACCCATCTTTTGGGATTTTGGAAAAACTTTTTCCTAGTTTAGTTAAGCACTGTACTAGGAGTAAGTTTTTTTGTGAAGAATGTGAACTTGCAAAACACAAACGCTCATTTTATGCTCCTGTTAATCAAAGAAGTGATTCTCCTTGTATGGCTATTCATTCTAATGTTTGGGGTCCCTCCCCCGTTACCTCTCTTTTAGGCTATCGTTGGTTTGTTACCTTTATTGATTGTCATTCCCGTGTCACTTGGGCAAGGGCGGACCCAAGGGGGGTCACGCGGGGGCACATGCCCCCACTGACCCCCGCTCAAAACTCAAAAACAAAATAAAAAAATAAATATTTAGTACAATTATGTAATATAACGCTATATTTAGCATACACACTTACATATATCTCAAAAATAAAAATGTAGAATTAATTATGTGCTCATTTTTTGTTCTTTTATTTTAATTTTTATAAAAAAGTATGCATTATAAACCAGAAATGCTATATGCAAGGAAAAGATTTGCATGAAATCACGCAGGGAAGGCCCTACGGGGCCCAGTATGGATCCTGAACAACTAATCTGAGCCGCTCAAGAATTTTAGAAATACATTTCGAGCGGGCCTGCTAAAAACCAGCTCCATCCAATATGTTTAGATGCTCGATCCAAACTTTCATTTTTTTTTTTTTTCAATCCGAGCCATTCAAAAATGAAAGTTTGGATCAAGCATCCACACATATCGGATGGAGCTAGTTTCTCGCAAGCCCACTCGAAATGTGTCTTTTAAATTTTTGAGCGGCTTAAATCAGCCGTTTGGGATCCGTACTAGATCCCGTAGGGCCTTCCTTGCGTCACTCATTGCAAATCTTCCTTGAACATATCATTTTTTATTATAAACCTCATAATCCATAATAAATGTCTTAATTTAGCAAGATCGTTGACTAAAAAAAATTGCACGATTATAGTTAATAAAGTGCCCCCATTGGGTTGGATTCCTTGGTCCGCCACTGCACTTGGGTGTACTTACTTAAGGCAAAAAATGAAGTTTTTTCGTGCTTTCAATCTTTTCACAAAATGATGCGCACTCAATTTGATGCTAACATTAAAGTGCTCCGTAGTGACCATGGGACTGAGTATATTGATGGGAGTTTTCGGGCATATATCTGAATGACTCTGGCATTCTTTTTCAGACTTCTGGTGTTGGTACTCCACAACGAAATGGAGTTGTTGAACGCAAGAATCGTCATCTTGCTGAGGTAGCCCGTTCACTCTTGTTTAACATGAATGTTCCTAAACATTTTTGGGGTGAAGCTATTCTTACTGCAGCTTTTCTTATCAATCGCATGCCATCCAGTGTTCTTCAGTTCCAAACTCCTCTTAAGTTTCTCCCTGGCTATTCTAGGGTCTCACCTCTTCCACCCAAGGTTTTTGGTTGTGCGTGTTTTGTCCATGCTCCTAAGCACCCTGGTGGTAAACTCGATCCCAAAACCCGTAAGTGCATCTTTCTTGGCTATTCTCCTACTCATAAGGGTCATAAATGTCATAACCCACACTCTCACAAAACATATGTTTCCATGGATGTCACTTTTTGGGAAACAGAATCCTTTTATCCTCTTTCCATTTCATCTCTTCAGGGGGAGAATGATAGACAGGAAGAGATGTTGACATATTATACTCCTGAGTCGTGGTCTTACCTACCTTGTCATAGTGAGGGGGAGAAAGAACCTTTATCTACAAAAAGAGTGGAGCATGATGTTCGGAAAAGACTGGATAGGCCAACTTTGCAGACTTTTTCTCGAAGAAAAAAAGGCAAGCCTACATGTGCGGTACCACTTTGCTAATCTTCATCACTTACTCCAGTTCCTGACTCTTCAGCTGACTCATCTGGTAATGATCCTTTCCCTACTGTTGTTGATGATCTTGATGCTCCTATTGCCCATAGAAAAGGTGTTAGAACTTGTAACCAACATCCTATTTCTCAGTTTGTTTCATATTCCCGTTTATCTCCTTCGTATCGTGCTTTTATCTCTTCTCTTTCTTCTATATCTATCCCACAGGATTGGAAAGAAGCTATCATAATACCTGAGTGGAAAGAAGATATGGTAGAGGAGATGACAGCCTTGAAAAAGAATGGCACCTGGGAGTTAGTGACTCTTCCAAATGAAAAGAAACCAGTGGAATGTAAATGGGTGTTCACTTTAAAGCACAAGGCAAATGGAATGGTTGAGAGATATAAGGCCAGGCTTGTTGCTAAAGGTTATGCTCAAACCTATGGTATTGACTATGAGGAGACATTTGCTTCTGTGGCCAAGATGAACTCCGTTTGGACCCTACTCTCTTGTGTTGCTACTTTGGATTGGCCTCTTCAATAGTTTGATGTGAAGAATGCATTTCTCCATGGTGACCTAGAGGAGGAAGTGCACATGGACATACCACCAGGTCTTTCCTCTTTTGCAACAGAAGGAAAGGTGTGTAGGTTGAGAAAGGCCCTCTATGGATTGAAGCAACCTCCAAGAGCATGGTTTGACAAGTTTCTCAAAGCCATGTTGAGATTTGGATACAAGCAGAGTCATGCTGACCATACTATGTTCATCAAGAGGAGTAATGGTAAGATTGCCATACTTATTGTTTATGTGGATGACATAATAATGACAGGTGACGATGTGGATGAGATTGTTAGCCTTAAGGCTCTTCTTGCTCAAGAGTTTGAGATTAAGGATTTGGGGTCTATGAAGTACTTCCTTGGAATGAAGGTGGCTAGATCTGACAAAGGGTTTTTTATCTCTCAAAGGAAGTACATCCTTGATCTCTTAGAAGAAATCGGTATGTTGGGATATAAGCCAGCCGACTCTCCCATTGAAGCCAATCATCATCTTGGTAGCAATGCGAGAGAGCATACAGATAAGGAGAGATATCAGAGACTTGTGGGTCGCCTGATGTACTTATCTCACACCAGACCAGATATTTCCTATGCTGTGGGGTTTGTCAGCCAGTTATGCATGAACCTTGTACTGTGCATCTTGATGCAGTTTATTGCATCTTGAGGTATCTCAAATCTTCCCCAGGTAAAGGAATTTTGTTCTCCAATCATGGTCACTTGAAATTGGAAGCCTTCACCTATGCAGACTGGGCAAGTTCTATTGATGATAGAAGATCTACCTCTGGTTATTGCACCTTTCTTGGAGGAAATTTGATTACTTGGAGGAGTAATAAGCATTCGGTGGTTGCTAGATCCAGTGCAGAGGCTGAATACAGAGCAATGACTCATGGTGTTTGCGAACTTTTAAGGCTCCAAACCTTTTAAACTCGGTTATTTTAGAAAAATCCTTCAAGCGTGTGATTTTTAAAGAGGCCTGGGGTGATTTAGTATCACTGGCCGGTCATGATTTCCAACTCTCCGGGTTGGGTCGTGACAATAGCTTCCGTCAAATCTAACATAGAGATAAATGGATGCACAATGAAGACAACAGAGTGACACCAGACACAAGATATTTACTTGGTTTGGCTATAATAGCCTACATCCTGGGGAGAGCTCAACAGCATTATTTTCCTTCACATATTAAATGATATATCATTTTGTATTGATCAATGGGAAGGCAGATAAAATAATAATTGGTAATATCGTACCTCAGTCCATCATAATCCTTTCATCCGTAGAGATAAGATAACTTTTCTGTTTATCTCGAAGTCACAATATAACAGAAAAAAAGGAAAGAAAAGAGACAATACTTGTCAGAAATCCATACCTGAAGCCTCGCAGAGAGATGAACTTCAGGAGACCCCACAGCTGTTCCTCGTTTTACAATGTCATAGTCCTGGCTTCCGATAACAGATGGCCGACGAAATAATTGCACAGCTGATAGATCAGATAATGATACTTTCTCTGTGAAAAATGACTTCCCTTCCATTTGATGAGACACCCATAGGAAAAATTTGAAGAAGAAACTAAGAGTTAAAGATCTCCGAAACTCCACCATCCCACCAGGTGCATTTTCCTTTAGCACAATGTCCTTTTCCAAAACTTTCAAAGCACCATGCAAAAGTTCTTCATTCCAAGTCTTTGCAATAAGAAATTCTTTTGTTTTCGCAGCAGAAATAGAAAGGGGAGCGACCCCACCATACGCAATCGATGCATCTGAAACCATCCACCCATCATTCTTTTCTTCCAATAAAACACGCAATCCAGCATTTACAATTGCAATATCATCATCCCTTCGATGAGCCTGCTTAAATTCTTTCACAAATTCAAATGGTCTCGTCCAAGGTAAAAATATGGACAGTAAAATCTCATCACTCGCCAGATCAACCTTACGATAACCAAGGAAAAAGTTTTCTGCCGCTGTCGTTCTAATTTTTCCTTTGCAATCAATAATTTGCAATTTAGCTCCTGTGACCATCCAAAGAGGGTTCAAGTCTGATATTGGACTGGCTGTACAAATGTTTCCACCAACAGATGCAACATTTTTTATCTGCGTACCAGCAAACCATTTTATCTGTTCAATGAAGGCCTGACATGATGAAATTTCATGAGGCGCTCTCTCTTTTGTTACCTTTCTTAGAACATTCAGAAGATCAGACAACCTTACTGCAGCACCAATTTCCATACCATCATCCTTTACGTTCAACTTGTTAAGTTCAGGTACGAATCCAACACAGACCAAAACTTGATACTGAAATCCTTTTAACCTCGTTTCTATTCCTATTTCGGTATTACCTACCACCAACTTTGCACCCGGGTATCTTGCTTTTAAATCCAAAACATGTTGAAGCTGTAAGGGCCGGTACCACTTAATCCCACCAAATCCATTCAATTTTAGATAAGTCGATTTCCTCAGTAACAGCTCTGGAGGAAAAATTAACTCTTTATTAGTGTATCTCATTCCATCAATATCAGAATATGGCAAAGGCTCATTCGTGTCACCACAAGCCGATTTTGGTTCAACGGAACTTTCGTTGCAAACAGTCTTGGCACTACATGAGCACGGTTTTCCTGTAGAAGGGCAAACAAACTCACCCCTTTGAGCACTATTTAGAGATGCATCGGTGTACAGAAGATCGTCAGTTTTTGCAAAGACTCGAAATGCATCAATGATTGGTCTGTAACCAGTGCACCGGCACAAATTTCCTGCAAGGCTTTCTTCAATCTGTTCTTCAGAAGGCGGTGTTTGACTTGACCTTAATAATGCATACATTGACATAATAAAACCAGGAGTGCAAAATCCACATTGTGATCCATGAGATTGTGCCAATGATTCCTGCATATCATTCAGAAAATTCAGATGCAGTTGAAAATATCACAACAAACACTAAAGACAGCAGAACATAACATGGCCGCAGAAGAAGAATTTCATGAAGATAATCTCGTAGGTTCTAAATCTGCTAATCATGAGAATTTTCAAATAGCTCTGTTTTTAATTAATATAGTTCCTTTCCCATAATAAATTTCAGAGAGAGAGAGAGAGAGAGATGTGGAAACCATGTCAAAGCAGTAAAATTTCAAGTGCTTCATTTTCCTTCCCTTGACAAATCCAAGGTTAGCCACAGCGTTATTTAACATGCAAGGCAAAGAGGTGGAGTTGCTTACTGGATCCTCACAAATGTGATAATTTACGAAGCAGAAAAATATATGGTGCATCTTTCCTAGTTCTTTTGGATCCCTCTTCAAGTAGTCACTTCTCTATGATAGAATTCTACATCGCATGGGTCCAGCAACCCATATGGCACCACCAGGTCCTTCCATGTCTCACAAGACTGATGTTGCGGTCGCATGACTCACACGAGCACAATACTGACAGCACAGTGGCTAGAGCTAGAACAACAACAAATAGCAGTACACCAATTAATCCCCAATTGATAGGGGTATGGGTGGGGGAGGATTGGAAATAGACCTAACTCAAAATATCCGTCCTACATGAACCTTGGTAGTCCTTAGAGAAAGCCTTAAAAGGACCTCCAGATTCCAGATCAAAAAGCATTCTCGAAGGAGTCTCATGGACTCGTGCTCTATACACTTCCGCGCCTCTAGAAGACGCCTACCATTTTCATTTTCAACGTAACCTCCCACAGTGATAGTTGAGCTAATTGTGGCTACGGACAAAAAAGTGCAAACAATCACTATACCAGAAGCCAGCTCAAGCATTCCTCCGTCAAATAGCTTTATACGAAAACCATAACTTCTCTTTTTCCACTCCCAAAGCCAACTAAGCTATCACTCACCGATCCCTGTGTTCTAACACCTCCAGGTCCAAAATATTTTACATGAGGCTCAACAACAATGAAACAAAATAAGCTCTAGGAACTTAATAAGGTTCAGGGGCATCTAAGGCTGCTAGTGGGTCAGGTTTTAACAACCTCATACGAGATAAAATATAAGAGCACAAATGCTTCATCCACTACTTTTCGAAGTAATCATGTGGTGTAGGAGTGACCACGGGAAAAAAACATTTACTAGCAGTAAATAGTACTAACATGTGGAAACAGTGAAAGAGCAGCTATATTAGGGCTAAATTATCTACTTGTGGCCATAACAACCCCAACCAAACTAGTACGATAATGTTCGTTGTGCCCACACCTGTATTGAATGCGCCTACAGAAACCTCCTATCGGGATGGTGAATCTTTCTCAGAACCTCTCTCCCACGCTCTCTAGTCAAACTCTCCTAGGAACCTTGCTCCCATTGAGAAAGGAACCCGCTTTCGACTAGAATTGAACCTCTTAAGCATACGAATCCCAAAATAAAAGATCCCAAGCACAAGAAAATAAGAAGTAATTGTAAGATACTACAAAATATTAGCTCAAATTTTCTCACGTAATAAGTGAATACTTTTACTTGTATTCTCTAAAACAATATTTGTTGTGGACAAAAATTACAAATTATGATATTTACTTAACTACAAATTCATATTTTCAGAAATTACACCTAAAAGCTCCCAGGCGCCCCCAAACAAGAACTTAAATGATCCTCTGCTCCTCCGCCTCCGATCCAGCTTTGTGCAAATAGGGTCCATACATGTAGGTCCACGTGGCAGGTGTACTGTTTTGTTCTCCCTAAGGTAAAACGGGATAAATTCTCATACTAAATGATCAAGATCCTGCTTGTATATTGCCAAAACCTCTTCCTCCAAAAGATGCAGGACAATTTGAGGCTCCCAGCCCCCACATCCCATGACATAACTCTTGCGGACCACACAAGGGCACTGCGAGGAGGCCGGCTCTAATACCAAATTTTGGACGACCTGATGCAGTAGAATATTGATAGCTCTGCACCCACCACAAGCAAAAGCAACACACACACTCATATACCTATGACCATGTGGCAAGTGCACAATCTTTTTCAAGAAGTTTCTTTCTAATTTTGTAAAAATTAATGCTGTTGTGCTTTTCTTCTGCTCTCGCTCCCCTCCCACCCTGCAGCTTGGTTACTTAGGATGGGTTGGGCTAGGCTTCGGCAAAAACCACCTGCTCGAGTTGCAGCCCAAGTGCTCCACTTGACCACAGACCACAAGGGGATTTATATTTTAGAGCCTTATACCCTCTCAGTTGCACCAAAATAGTGATTGCAGTAGGCCACTATCATGAGCATGTGTATGGAAATAACCTAAATTGAAAACACAATGGAGAAATGCCTACTATCAAGAAAGTGTTACAGTGGAGTACACACAGTACCTGAACTGGATGCAGACCATGTCTATGGTTCCCAACTCCTTCCACTGTGATTACATGCATCCCTTCCACAGAATACAAAGGAGCCAAGCAAGCATTGACAGCATAATGCCTAAAAAAACAGAAACAAAATAAAAACAAGAAGGCTACACGTAATACTTACAACATTATGCAATACATGTTCCTTTTTTTCTCTACCATATGCTAAAGATGCAATACACATCAATTTTTTTTATAAGTCGTGCCCCTTTATCATGCAATAGTATGAAAAGAAAACCTATAAAAGGTAGAATATAAAGCTTTTTGGCATTTCAGCTTCATAAATTTTCGCTCATACACTCAAACACCCTAGGTTTCCTTTAAAGTAACAAATAAACCCTATCCAATATGAAACAACTAACTGATGAGGTTCTTCAGACAGGATATCTCCTTTAAATCCACACTTCTTATTTTTGCGACTCATAAAAATTGATGAGTCCTTATCAGAAAATTATTGCTGTTATATTTTCCCTATCCTTCAAAGTTGCTATAGTTGAAATTACAAAGAGAAAGCAGATCTGCCATCAAGTTAAGAGATGCTTCAAGGAAGCCAAAGCATAGAGCTCCAGGAGTGTTTCTGCTGTGTCATTAGACCTCAGCATTTCCAGGATACAGAAAGTTTTATGTGGGTGGAACGCATTAATGGATCAAAGATAAATGGCTTTTTTCTAGACATACCGAAAAAAATGGTAGTGTATAACCCCGGTTTGTTGTTTGTGGATAGGTGCCGTTTGTTCTTCGTACAATCAAATTTGAAACTATTCAATATGTAGGTTCCGTGGCAAGGCTGTATCAAAATTCAAAATGGAGCTGGATGAGGGAAGAAATGGAGACTATGAAAAGTGACGCAAGTCAAGCAAGTAAAGCACTTGTTCCCCTTCTCAATTGCATGATGTTGTTCAACATGATTTTATCTCAACTCCAAATATTCTTGATGCATCAAGGAAGTTCCATGAATGTGGGGCTCCTTAAAATTGCCATATCCACCAGCATCTTTTCAACGTATCATTATGTTGTGATCACATTTTCACCAGTAGCCAAGCCCAAATGCCATAACTCCTTTTTTATGCAATGAAGAAGGTGCAGTCCATTTTCCTGATCCTCCTTACACGCGCAACTCAACTCAACTCAACTGTCCCTCCCTCCCTCCCTCCCTCCCTCACACATACGCAAAAGGAGGAAGCACAAAAATTAAGGGCTCTTAACTCCTTTGGTTCAATATTTCACTTTATCTCAAGCCCTGGTGACCAGTGTGAAAGCACTATTCAAGCATCCACATAGGAAATCCACTATAAAAAAATAAAAATAAAAAAACTATTTTCCCAGGAGTTATTAGTCCAAAAGAATACGTAGAAGTTAGAATCCTTATTGCAGGATAACTACATCCACTATGACGAAGAGAATCAAACATACAGCTACCAACACAAGCAGGAAAAGGAGCCTTACATGCATTTCTTCAAGTTCTGATCGAAATAAGAAACCATCACAGTACAAGCCCCACAACCACCTTCACCACAACCTAGCTTTGTCCCCGTCAAACCTATATCTTTATTACACAAGTGGAAAGCACAATGACAACATGCTATCAGAAAGTAGTAATAGAATCATGCTAATAAAGGGGGTCGAGTGACTACACTAAAGTCAGTAACAAAATCACCTGAAACCTACAAAATAAGGGAGAGAGTAATAATATGACCAGAACTTGGGCTAAGAAAATTAATAAAGAAGACTTCAAAATGAGAGTTTACAGAATTGATTATGAAATTCAAGAATTAGGGGTGAAGTAGCTATTGAATGATTAAACTGTAAGAATTTACATAATGTGGCCTACACATCACTTTCTATTTATTAATTGAAGTTATAAGTGATAAATAAATTGCCCAATTATTAGGGGTCTTATCATGAAAACATGTATCCTATGTGAACGGATGTATCCTATGTGAAAGGTTATACTTATTATGAAAAGAGACATCAAGAGTCACATCCATTAGGAATAGACACATGATAAAGAGACATACCTATTGAGAAAGACGCCTTTTGGAGACACCTTTTCCTTGATGGTAGGAAATACATTGTCTATAAATACCACATACAGAGGGTTCCTTACCTAGTCCGAATAAGAACAAGCCTATGTTTCCATCAATGTAGTTCATTACGTGGGTCTTAGGTTAGAAGATCTCTCTGTTTTGTTCTATCACTTGAACAATGATGGCTGAAGGTAAGATTGCTCACAGGTATTATCAATTTCCTTCATAAACAAGTCTGATAGGCTTTGGAAGCGTAAACCAAAGGCTATGGGTAACACAAGCATCAAGAAGCCCTTTTGGTCCAAAAACAAGTATCTATGGTAGTTTGGTAGACAAGGTCTTTTAGTAATTTTAGAAGATCCGAATCATGGGCAGCATAGGTTGTTCAACTGTCATCATAAATCTACTAGTTCCATGAAAATGCATTTGGATAATTAAAAACATGTTAATTCATTATATGTAGTTAATTGTCAAGTTCATCTACCACATAGAGGAGGAGCTACAAAGGGTATTTCACGGTGATGTTAGATTCAACGTATGAATTTGTCAGCAAGTTTTTTTTTTTTTTTCTGGGTAATTAGTAAGTTCATTTACGTGACAAATTCAAATATATCCATTTGCAACTAGGTTCATTCACAAGTTTCACTCAACATATTCATCTATTTACAGAAACCCAGTTGAGAATGATCGGAAAAAAAGACAAAAACAGAAACCCGGTTGATTGGATTTCAGAAAGAGTTTTGTTTCATTTTTTATTTCGGGTACCTCGGAGATACTCGAGAAGAGTCATGTGGGCCAACCCATCAGGCAATAATCGACGGACGCCATTAACGTACAGGATTGCTTCTTGCTTCGATTCTCCTTCACCACCTATCGCCTCCAATTCTTGTTCTTGCTTCAACGAACCCATCCTCGTTATTTAGGTATACAATTACTATCCAGTAATCAATCAAGTGCAAGAAGAAAGAAAAATGAGAATCAGAAGGTGTAAATTGGTAATAAGTGAGTTAGGAAGAGAGGATTGGAAAGGGGGAAATATACGGCTTATATATACACGTGTATATGCACAAATGACATGGTGACGAAAATGGAGTCGTCGTTGTGGACCATATGAGCAAGCAAATGGTAGACAAATCTCGAACGGAAAAGTAGGTTACTTTTCGTTGTTTCCGCTTTGTTTAGGGAAAATTTCGAAAAAACACTTGAACTTTCTTTAAAATCACAAATAAACACTTGAGCTTTTCATTTTGTCAAATAAACACCTGGATAATCTTAAAAGTCATCAATTTCACTCCCGTCGTCCACTCCCGTGAAGAATCAAATGGAATTCATCCCTCAATCACACTTTTCCCTCTTAGAATTGATCCAATTATCAATTTTACACCTCTATCTTCAAAACCCCCTCCTTCTCCCTACCTGCTTTCTCACTCCCTCCAAAACCAAAATAAAAAATAAAAAATTCATGGCAGAGAGCAACAAGGAAACCATTAATGTTCCCATTCATGAGCCAAGGCCACATAATCCCTTTCCTAGCTTTATCCCGCCAACTAGAACAAAAGGGTTTCAACATAATCTTCATCAACACCCCACTCAATATCAAAAAAAACTCTGCCAATCAATCCCACCTTCCTCCACCATCCACCTCCGTGAAATCCCTTTTCACAGCTCCGACTACCACGGCCTCCATCCGCACATCGAGAACTTGGATGCCATCCCTTACCCACTCATCATCATTTTCCTCCAAGCCTCCAAAACACTAAAACCCCACTTCACATCCTTACTCTCTAGCCGCGATTAGAGAGAGAGTTGAGCGCGACCTCGGCAGCGGCGTGCTCAGCCTGGCAGATGGTGGAGCACAAGCTGGGGCCCTTAAAGGTGTCGCCGTTGAAGTTGACGGTAGACTTGAAATGTGGCGCGTGGTGGGGGCATTCTCAGATACAGGTGTAGGATGGGCCTTCTTGGATACAGATGTGGGTGTGTGAATTAGGCTTTAAAAAATGGGAGTTTTCCAGTGAAAATACCACCGAGAAAGAGATTTGAGACGGAGCGGCACCGGATCCAGAGTGATTTGGAATTCTAAAACTGGTACTCACTGGAGAAAAAGGTCGACAGTCATCTCAACAGTTGAGGTATACGTGTAAGTTTGCACTTTAGTCAATTATAAAAACAAGTATTTCTACTTTTCTAGAGCCTTTTATAAGAGAGAGAGAGAGAGAGGAGAGGAGAAAATGTGGAGGTGTTTTGTTGTTTAATTGGTGTGGGTTTTCATCGGTAGCGTCGTGGATTACCATCACTAATGCTATGAGTTGTTTGGTAAGAGGAATTGGTCGGGATCGGGTGAAAGGATGGTTAAGACATAGGGGATGAATACAAAAGTGGGTGACTGAGGCGGCGATGGGGCGTTTTCATCGGAGGTCAGCATGATTAGTGGGTTTACATAGAGAGAGAGAGAGAGAGAGAGAGAGAGAGAGATGAAATTGGGGAAGAAAATTTCAGTAGGGTTGTGCGTGTAGACTAGGGAGAGAGAGATAGAGGAAAGAGATGAAATTGGGGGAAGAAATTTCAAGGGGTAAATTTGAGAATTAGGTCATTTGTAAGGGGAAAAAGTGTAATTCAGGGATAGATTCCGTTTGATTCTTGACGTAAATTGACGACAGGGGGGAAATTGATGAGTTTTAAAATAGTCTAGGTGTTTATTTGGCAAAATAAAAAGCTCAGGTGACTATTTAATTTTGAAAAAAGGTCAGGGTTTTTTTGAAATTTTCCATTTCGTTTAAGACGTGTCTGAGTTTTGTCCTTTCGTGTTTAACTCAAGTTCCTTCTCATAATTCGATTAATAATAACTTTACTGTCATGTAAATGAAAATGCTAACCTCTGTTCTAGAGGATAATTGCGTAGAAAGTGCATTGATATTCAATAAAAGTATATATTGACATTTGTAAAAATATATTGATATCTGTGAAATGCAATTGATATCTAAACTTGTTTGTCATTATATGCCTAGTAACCTCTACCAATGGTGGAGATTAGCAAGATCCTTATGTAAAATAGGGAAATAAATCTTTAATTGACATTAACCAAAATATGAGATGTGAAAGTTGAAAAGAAGAAATGTTAAAGTGATAGTTTGTTGGCACATTTGAAAGGCAAGGAATGATTTGGTGTTCAAAAGGATGGGGGGGAACAAAGCTCTAGATGATTTTAATGATTTGCATGTGTCTATGTGTAAAAGGAAGCCAGAACCGAAGAAATGATGTATAAGAAGAAGCCCGAACAGAAGAAACAAATGGTGGAGAGCACTAAAACAAACATACTGCTTGTTGGTGTCCACCAATTCAAGGAGCTTTGAAGGTTAACATAGATGGAGCATTTGATAATGTGGGTAGGCCTTGTGGTGCGTGATGATTTGGGATAGATTGTGTCTGTGGAGGCCATTACTATTTTTAATGCTGCATTGACAAAGATGGTTGAAGCGTTGGGTTTAAGGTTGGCAGTAAAATCGGTGATCAGTAACTTGGAAAAGGACTACGTTTCTTTTAGGGGATGCTCAAAACATAATTAACATGTTGCAGGGGAGAAAAAATGTTAACACCTGTGTAAAGACCCGGAAATTCATGTAAAATTTTTCAAACTAAAATTGGGAAATCTTATGGAATTACATTTGATAGTTAGATAATGGATTAATGCAAGCAATAATTTAGTTTTGGACTTTTTATAACACATTAGAGAATTGAGGGGAGTGAACTGTAATGAGAGCATTTGACCCTATAAATAGGAAGAGAAGGAGAGAGAAAATTATTTCTCCCCCTCCCCCCAAGCAAGCCGGCCCCCTCCCCTCTCTCAACTTCATGAGCATTGTGAAGTATAATGTGTGGATCTACAAGGGTTTTCGGTGAGAGAGTGGGAAGATTGAGGAGGCTGATTTTTGGCTGGATTCCAAGTTGGAAAGCTAGGATTTTAAGCTCAAGGCTTGGAGAAGGTGTAGATCCACTTGAGGTAGGGGTTTCTTACATGTTTTCTATATGTTTGTGGATATGTATATATATAGTTAAATCTCAAATTTGAACTTGGTTCCTTGATTTGATGAAAACCCACTTTCTAGGATTTGGAATATGAGATTTAGTTGATTCCTTGGTTAGATTGTTTGATTCCTTTGTTTATCTTGAAATGTATCTCCCCTTAGTTGCATATAGTTGAGTAGTGCCATAAATTTTTGAGTTTGAACAAGCCTTGGTGAGTTTGGACCAAAAATGTGAAATCTGCAGAAAAACTGTTCGAAGGGGTGCTATATGGAATTTTCGTCCAGAAGGGAACCATGCAGTTTACTGGGCAGTTTTGGCAGTTTGCTCCCTGTGTGTTGTTTTCTTACCCCGAACCTCCCTTGACGCCCTTTTGGTCCTCGTTTGCACCATTTGCCGTGACACATGTGATTTAAACTTAGAGATTTGTTAAACCAAACATTTGCACTTTTTGTCGTGACACTTGTGATTTGAACTTAGAGATTTGTTAAAATGTAACTTGGACTTGAAAACATTATTGAGAGTGTGGTGGAGAAAGTGATATTTAGTTTATGCTTGTGGACACGTAATAGTTTGGCATGATAGGACTCACGACACGGTTGGGCATAATTTGATTGACACTTAGTTAAATCGAATGATATAGGAAGCCAAGTGACATGGAGATAAAGTAAGTTACCAGAGCCACTCACTGGTGCGTCGCTAGAAAAGGTTTCACGAGAAATATGACACGGAGCATGGATGACTACTTTTATAACCTCAGAAGTTGACTTAGTGAACGAATCGAATAGGAAATGTTGTGGACACTCATTGGGTACTTGTAGGACACGTGGACACTTATGGAATACAGGGAATGCTCGTTGAATACTTGTAGAACACACAGGTACTTGTGGGGCAGGAGGGACACTTGTTAAGTAGGTGTGGAACACGAGGACACGTGTGGGATACACATGAACACTTGGATACTCGAGGGACACATGGGTACCTGTGGGACACAGTGGAACATTGATTGGAGTATTTTTTGGATACGTGCATACTTGCAGGATATTACTTATATGAGGGATACGTGGACACGTGTAAGATACATAAATACTTAGAATTGGAGTGGGTAAAATCTGATTACCCTACTGTTAGGCATAACACGTGCCTAGGACGGTCACCACGAAAGGGTGAATAGCTCGGCACCACATAGGGTATTCGTGAGCCCTGTGCCGAGCTGTCTTGACCATGAGTAAAGCCAGAATAAAAGGAATAAATTATTCAATCAAGATGCACTAGCTCGGCGTCAGCATAAAGGGATTTCCTTGATATGGCCGAGCTAGGAAGGCTACGTGTATAGCCTAAACAGCATTCTGGAATACATAATTCAGCTCGGCATAATAAGCTGAACTATGTACGAGTTACTCCGAGCTACGTGGAAGCACGGCACCACCACGAGTAGGGCGGTGAGACATTCCAGAATATTCTACCACAACTCCTTATGAGATAAGGAGTTATCCCGCAAAGAAAGGGATTAATATGGGAAGTCCTAATGCGGTTAGGAGTACACCCCATGAAGGAAAGAATCCTGTATGGAAAGAAAAGGCCTCTGCTAGACGAGATCTAGCAGGATATGGATACTTGCCCCTAATAGGAAAGTCCTATTAGGAAGAGGATTCCTAAAGAGAATAGGAAACAGGGGCATGAGATGCCTAAAGTGAAGAACATCTACCTCTATAAATATAAGACGATAACCATGACAAAAGGTACGCTGTGAAACCTATTTTCATACTCATTGTGATTTGAGTACGTGATACTAACTTAAGCATCGGAGGGCCTTTGCCAACGAGAGGCAAAGGTGCTCTAACCCTTTCTCTGTTTTGCAGATTTAGGGTTGAATTAAGGAAGCACGTGATCCAGGGTTACGTGGATTTATCCCCGTACAAGAATGATTTGGATCTGGTGAACAACTTGGAACATGTGACAGATGCTTGCTATAAAATTCTTGTTTGATACGTGATTTTGATTTGTGTGAGTCAACGGACATGTTTGATGAACATGAAAGAGGATAATTAAATATGCTTGAGTAAATGAATGATAATGAAATTGTGGTTACTAGGGCCGCCATTCGGTGCGTCCGTAGGCAAGGGTATCAAGGGCCTTGAATCTCAGCAGGGATGAACGAAGCCCATGAAACTCGGTTACGGGATCCAAATCCCTTGATGTTGGTTATTAAAAGTGTAAAGACCCGCAAATTTGTGTTAAATAAAATAAAGATGTGGGTTAATGTGAGAAATTGGTTAGTTCTAGGCTTGCTTGTAACACTTTAGAACTTGAGGGGTGTGTAGTGTAATTAGGGCTAGTGAATATATAGAATGAGAGGAAAAAAAAAATCAGATTTTTCCCCCTCAATCGGCTGCTCCTCTCTCCTCCCTCTAAAATCCTCCTCAAAACTCCATGGTTGACCCCAAGATCCAAGCCGAAAATGGGTGATTCGTTCTAAGAGCCAAGAAGGAAAGTTGTTGTACGTGGTGAGAGCTTCAAATCCACCCGGACATCATCTCAATCGGACATCTTTGGATCTCATCATTTTGGGGGTTTTGCTCAAAACCCGTTCATGTAGGGATTTCTACTCTCTCTCTAAATGTTTGTGGTTTGAAAAATCTGTCTCTGTAAATGTTAGTTTCGTATTCTATGTTCACGAAATTTTTTGACATGGTTCTACATCTCTGATTCTCACCAAAATTTTATGAGTTGTTCATCTATGAGTTTTGCGAGTTGTGTAAAAATTTCAGACCCAAAAGTTTTGAAACGAAGTCTACAAAAATCTCGCACTGAACTGTGCTCTGGTTTCTGTCAGGTTGAATCTGGGTTTATGAGGCATTGGTTGGGGTGTGTGTTCGACCTAGTATAATATTTCCAAAAATCCTGAAAATTTTATATGATGTGCATATGCGAGTCTATTAGATTGTGTCCAAAAATTGGAGCAAAGTACGTAGCGGTTATTTTTCTAAAAATCTCGCACTGGACTGTGCTCTGAAAATCGGGAAAAATCTGGGTAGATTGGTGGAGCTACACTTTTGGTCAAATTGGTTATAGTAGACAAGCTTATTCGGTTATGGTTCCTTGGGGGTTTTAAACTCTGGTACGTTGGTGATGTTTTAGAGTTGGAATCATTGAAAAATAACGAATATGCGATTTTTAATGGATTTTCAAATATGAATCCGTTCTGCTGAAAGTTTATATTTGCTGCACAAAATTTCTGGGTTTGGGTGTCAATTTGACTTGGTTTTTATTACGTATAAAAATCAAAAAAAAATCAGGGGTGAACCTTAGTGTGTTATTGTGCTTTGTGCCAAATATTGGATCGTTTTGGTGAGTATTTTGAGTTTGGTGGATTTTACAAGTGTACATGATCCTGCTTAAAATTGATGGTGTTGTAGTATGGGGAATTAAGTTTTCTAAATTAATTGTTTGGCCTAATTAGGTTATTACTTGGCACTTGGACTTATGAAATATCTAGATGCGGCAAGTGTTCATTTTAGAGTTCAAATCTTGAGTTAAAATGAACTCCATTAAGTTTGATTTCTTTTGAAAGAGGCTTGAGACTTTTGTGTTATTTGTCCGTGTGATGCATCTATGTGAGGTTAACGTGAGTCGGTTCGGAAGACAATTGAAGTTGGGATATTTATGAGTGTATTTGAGGCAGGGATTGATGAATATGCTTACGGATTTGACCCGTGATGAAATTACGAAAGTGCCCTTGATTGAATGAGTTTGGAAAGGTTTGGCATGTTGAGCTCTTGGTAAGTGAAACTGTTGGTGGGATGTTTTGAGTGTCTAATCTTTTAGTCTTTGCATTCCTTAATTGAGTTGTTGGCTTGTGGAATCGGACATGTGGTGTTGTTTGTTGTAGTGTGTTGTTGGCTGCGTATGATTGTTATGTGTTGCTTGTTGTGTGTGGTTGTTTATGTGTTGTTTTGTTGTGCATTATTCTGTACATTCCTTAGTTGATTTGTTTGTGTTCGTGGAATTGGGAATTTGTGATGATATTGAGTTGTGATGTTATATTGAGCTATGGGAGTCGGATCCCGAAATTTTCGTGTTAGTAATGAGCATATGAGTGGCTAAAAATTGAGACGAGGAATGTTGAGTAAATTGTGAATTTGAAAGTAGTGTGACAAAGTGTTTGTTGTCTCGTTATCCATTTATCTCTCATTGACGTGATTGATCTATTGAAAAGGGGTGTATAACGGAAAGAGGTTATGACCGAATATGGTGTACGAATGATGATTTTCTATTATGCTCTTGTTCAATGTGTTTCTTTGCTTAAGTATGTCTTTCTGAGTCTGAAACCCCAAAGGGGATACCTACTGGGCGAAGTGTGCTCACCCCTTTGTTGTTTCAGGTTTCGCGTGGATCATGAAATGGAGTGATTGAAGTGCATGGCATAGTGAGAGCATGGCATGAAAGACTATTTGAAGCATTGTAAAACCCTTATTCAATTCACATGGGACATGGGTACCGAACTTAAATTTGATGTTTCTTGTCAATATAAATATTGTGAGGCGATTTTTGGACGAATCTGTGAGTTCATTGAGATATTCAAAGAAGAAAATGTATGAAGTATGCACTTTTTATTTCTAAAAATGTTTATTTATTCATGTTTAAAATTGAGGGCGTGACAACTTGGTATCAGAGCAATTGGTTTCGAAAACTTAGGAACCGTGGGGAGACTTTTAGTCTCGGGGCTAAAACCAGTGCATTGTTTTCTCATGAAAGGAAAAGTATTTTCTCATGCATCGTGTGCTTGGTGGAGTGACATACATATCATTATGTGACATTGTAGTTAAGCTTTCATGTATTGATGTCGAGTCTGTTATCCGTGTTGGAATTAGCCTGTGGGGTATTACCTTGTTAAGAAAGTTCTGTGATTAACAGTCCTTCCCTTTAACTTGTTGTGATAGGATGCCGCCTAGACGTGAAGTTAGACGGGGCGGGAACTCTCGAAATGTGGGAATTGAACCGGGGCAAATCGCAAGGGAAGTCGTTGCGGCACTCGCCGAAGCCAACATGTTGAATCAAACGCCTAGGGCTAACGCCGGTAACCAAAACTTCGAAGTTGTAAGAGAATTCCTCCGTTTAGACCCTCCTAAATTCTGTGGGAACAGTAGTGACCACCTTGAGGCTTACCATTGGTTATCCGAAGTATGTAAGTGTTTTGAAGTGTTAGCTATAACAGAGGATAGTGTGAGAGTTCGCTTGGTAGCATGTCGATTAGGCGGGGAAGCGAATGTGTGGTGGAAATCGGTTCTCGGGGAACGTCGGGATGCTAGGAGAGCGGCGAGGATGGCTCGACAAGTGAGTGAGCCAGATGTAGAGGATTTGACTTGGGTCGAGTTTGAGAGACTCTTTGAAAATCAATATTTTCCCGAATCTTATCGTGAGCAACTTAGGGAGGAGTTTGAGCAACTAGAACAGGGTGTGATGACCGTTTCTGATTATGCTATTAAGTTCCAAACCTTGTCTCGTTTTGCACCGGAGTTAGTAGCAACCGAAGAAAGGAAGTGTAGACGTTTCGAGAAGGGGTTAGATGAGTCAATTAGGAAGCATGTCATGGGCCAACGCATTCAGAAGTATTCCGAGATAGTTGAGCTTGCGAGGGTTATTGAGAATCTAAGTGGGAAAGAGAAAGGGGCGAAGGAATGGGAATTGAGAGAACAAGTTAAGAGTATTAGGTCGACTCCGGGAAACTTTGGAGATTCGAGTAGGAAGCGACAGAGAGAGCCATCTCAGCCTTCGTGGGGCCAACAAAGCTATGAGCCGCACGTTTCTTTGGGAGAGTCAGGAGTTTCTCCAGAACCTCGAGTTATATGTTTTAAGTGTAAACAGCCGGGACATGTTCGCTCACAGTGTCATCGACCTCCTAAGTCTTGCCACCGTTGCGGCCAGCTGGGCCACCTAGAGATGAATTGCCCACAGAGGGTAGGGAGGCGTAATTAGTTGCATTCTTCAGTGTTTGACCAACACGATGAGAGGTAAATTTTTCTATGCCATGTTAAGCTCTTTTAAATTTTGAAATGTCATAAATGTTTTCTTATCTTATTATTTGATATGTTGTGTGATTGGACACCAATGTGTTGGGACCTTGTGGAGGTGTTTGAACTTTGTTATGGTGAAGTGCAATAGTTTAACTTGATACTTTGAAATGTTAGATGACAAAGAACTTATGAGGAAGATTGTTGTATGTCAAGAATCATCGTGATGAGAATGACTGTTAGAACTAGATTTCAATTGTAGTTGATTTTGGAGTTTTACATCATCGGTGAGCTTATAAACATTTGTGGTAGTCATGAATTGACATTAAATGTATCTTATTTGGGGTAGCGTGATTATGAGTCGAGAGTTTTACACGTTAAGTGGTTTGTTTGACATGAAGACAGTGGGCATGAGAAATGATGAAGGTTATTAAAATTGGTGTCGGAAGAGTGAGAAAGTGATGTGTGGAGTGAGAGGTGAAACTTTGTGAAATCTTTTCTTATATGATAAGATTAAAATGACAAGTGACTACTTTTGATAAAAGCAACCCTTTGAAGAGAAATGAAGTATTTTGACATGTAGAAGTATATGTGTACGCATCCTGCAAAATTTTCTTTTACCTAAGAGTTAATATGAAATTTAATTTGGGGATGCTATGACATGGTCGGTGGACTAAGTAGAAGTCTGATTGGAAAGCACGCCTGATCAACGTGGTTTCTAATGAGAACTCTATTGTGTCTCGAGGTCATGGAGTAGTCCTTACCAATATAATCATTCCGTGTTTAACGCAGTGACTTTTCTTTAAACTTATATGATAATGAACATTTTGTAACACCGGACCATGTTTGTGAGTGTACTTTTGTGGGAAAATGAAAGAAATAGTTGGATATATGTGTTGGTACTGAACATTGAGAAACTGTGGAGAAATTCGACCAAGGGACACCGAGAGGGTGTGTACTTGTATGGCACTTCGACCAAGGGACACCAAGAGGGTGTGTACTTGTATGGCAATTCGACCAAGGGACACCGGATGGGTGTGTACTTGTATGGGAACTCGATCAAGGGACACCGGAAGGGGTGAGTACTTGTATGGGAACTTGATCAAGGGACACCGGAAGGGGTGTGTACTTGTGTGGCAACTCGATCAAGGGACACCGGAATGGGGTGTGTACTTGTGTGATAACTCGGTTAAGAGACACTGGATGGGTGTGCACTCAAAGTATGAGGATGTTTGTAACTTGTTATGGGAAGATGAACATCTACTTCGTATAGTTAATGTGAACTTCTTGCTCGATATTTTGCATTTGTGACTGTTGATATCTAGTTAGTGTTTGGATACTTAATATGCGAATATCTTAAATTTAAAACTAGAGGTCGACCTGCTTGTGGACTAAATCGACGCATGTGCTAAATGTAAAGGGGTTTCGAAATGATTTGTGTAGATCCATGATTTAACTTTTGTGTTTGTTAAATTGTGACCTTGGAATGAGATATATGTATGTCCATAATGTATTATAAGGAGTTAAAATCGAAGTAGTGTGGACAGGTGCACTAAGCTCGCATGGATAAGGATTGGAAGTTTGAATGATGAGGTAGATACGAGTAAAGTAGGACGATTTTGGTAACACGGAGTTGATGTAAGAAGTAATCGAAATTATTGATTATGTGATTCATGCAGAGAAGGGATAGATACACTATAGATCGTGGGGGTTACTGTGTGTTCTTGTGACTTTCCGGGCATATTTCAGAAGAGTTACCGGATTTGTTATCCGAGCGGGAGATTATGATATTTTAGTTAGCGTTAAATTCAAATGAGATAGATACGACGAGTGCAAAATAGTTTTCGAACGCGGAGTTGGTTATCTTGACTGGCCATGATGCGTTGTGAGAATAATTTGGATACATAGTAGCACGTGATTTTAATCACCGATTCGGTGGGGACACTTAGTAGGTTGTGCGTTTGAAGTGTGTTCGTTAGTATGAGATTTTGATAACTATTATTGGGAGATTCACATTTTCAAATAGTTTGACACGAGAGCCATGAGAGGCATTTGGTGTATTTGCATTTAGACGGCGTGGGTACACATGTTGAGTTGTGTTTGTTGGGTATAGTATTGGACACTGTGTCAGATACGAAGTAGGATACGTGTCAGATACGAGTTGGGTATATGTGACTTTCCTTCATATAGATTTGTGGTTATTGGAGTAATTACCATGTGATGTATGTGGGTGTCTTGAATCAAAATTTTATAGTGGTTGGGTTGCAATTAATGTCGTGTTGGCACCCCGTATCTATGTCTATTCGTGCGTGAGTTCATTATTTGTGGCCTATGAAATTTCGAGGACGAAATTTTTGTAAGGAGGGTAGAATGTAAAGACCCGCAAATTTGTGTTAAATAAAATAAAGATGTGGGTTAATGTGAGAAATTGGTTAGTTCTAGGCTTGCTTGTAACACTTTAGAACTTGAGGGGTGTGTAGTGTAATTAGGGCTAGTGAATATATAGAATGAGAGGAAAAAAAAAATCAGATTTTTCCCCCCTCAATCGGCTGCTCCTCTCTCCTCCCTCTAAAATCCTCCTCAAAACTCCATGGTTGACCCCAAGATCCAAGCCGAAAATGGGTGATTCGTTCTAAGAGCCAAGAAGGAAAGTTGTTGTACGTGGTGAGAGCTTCAAATCCACCCGGACATCATCTCAATCGGACATCTTTGGATCTCATCATTTTGGGGGTTTTGCTCAAAACCCGTTCATGTAGGGATTTCTACTCTCTCTCTAAATGTTTTTGGTTTGAAAAATCTGTCTCTGTAAATGTTAGTTTCGTATTCTATGTTCACGAAATTTTTTGACATGGTTCTACATCTCTGATTCTCACCAAAATTTTATGAGTTGTTCATCTATGAGTTTTGCGAGTTGTGTAAAAATTTCAGACCCAAAAGTTTTGAAACGAAGTCTACAAAAATCTCGCACTGAACTGTGCTCTGGTTTCTGTCAGGTTGAATCTGGGTTTATGAGGCATTGGTTGGGGTGTGTGTTCGACCTAGTATAATATTTCCAAAAATCCTGAAAATTTTATATGATGTGCATATGCGAGTCTATTAGATTGTGTCCAAAAATTGGAGCAAAGTACGTAGCGGTTATTTTTCTAAAAATCTCGCACTGGACTGTGCTCTGAAAATCGGGAAAAATCTGGGTAGATTGGTGGAGCTACACTTTTGGTCAAATTGGTTATAGTAGACAAGCTTATTCGGTTATGGTTCCTTGGGGGTTTTAAACTCTGGTACGTTGGTGATGTTTTAGAGTTGGAATCATTGAAAAATAACGAATATGCGATTTTTAATGGATTTTCAAATATGAATCCGTTCTGCTGAAAGTTTATATTTGCTGCACAAAATTTCTGGGTTTGGGTGTCAATTTGACTTGGTTTTTATTACGTATAAAAATCAAAAAAAAATCAGGGGTGAACCTTAGTGTGTTATTGTGCTTTGTGCCAAATATTGGATCGTTTTGGTGAGTATTTTGAGTTTGGTGGATTTTACAAGTGTACATGATCCTGCTTAAAATTGATGGTGTTGTAGTATGGGGAATTAAGTTTTCTAAATTAATTGTTTGGCCTAATTAGGTTATTACTTGGCACTTGGACTTATGAAATATCTAGATGCGGCAAGTGTTCATTTTAGAGTTCAAATCTTGAGTTAAAATGAACTCCATTAAGTTTGATTTCTTTTGAAAGAGGCTTGAGACTTTTGTGTTATTTGTCCGTGTGATGCATCTATGTGAGGTTAACGTGAGTCGGTTCGGAAGACAATTGAAGTTGGGATATTTATGAGTGTATTTGAGGCAGGGATTGATGAATATGCTTACGGATTTGACCCGTGATGAAATTACGAAAGTGCCCTTGATTGAATGAGTTTGGAAAGGTTTGGCATGTTGAGCTCTTGGTAAGTGAAACTGTTGGTGGGATGTTTTGAGTGTCTAATCTTTTAGTCTTTGCATTCCTTAATTGAGTTGTTGGCTTGTGGAATCGGACATGTGGTGTTGTTTGTTGTAGTGTGTTGTTGGCTGCGTATGATTGTTATGTGTTGCTTGTTGTGTGTGGTTGTTTATGTGTTGTTTTGTTGTGCATTATTCTGTACATTCCTTAGTTGATTTGTTTGTGTTCGTGGAATTGGGAATTTGTGATGATATTGAGTTGTGATGTTATATTGAGCTATGGGAGTCGGATCCCGAAATTTTCGTGTTAGTAATGAGCATATGAGTGGCTAAAAATTGAGACGAGGAATGTTGAGTAAATTGTGAATTTGAAAGTAGTGTGACAAAGTGTTTGTTGTCTCGTTATCCATTTATCTCTCATTGACGTGATTGATCTATTGAAAAGGGGTGTATAACGGAAAGAGGTTATGACCGAATATGGTGTACGAATGATGATTTTCTATTATGCTCTTGTTCAATGTGTTTCTTTGCTTAAGTATGTCTTTCTGAGTCTGAAACCCCAAAGGGGATACCTACTGGGCGAAGTGTGCTCACCCCTTTGTTGTTTCAGGTTTCGCGTGGATCATGAAATGGAGTGATTGAAGTGCATGGCATAGTGAGAGCATGGCATGAAAGACTATTTGAAGCATTGTAAAACCCTTATTCAATTCACATGGGACATGGGTACCGAACTTAAATTTGATGTTTCTTGTCAATATAAATATTGTGAGGCGATTTTTGGACGAATCTGTGAGTTCATTGAGATATTCAAAGAAGAAAATGTATGAAGTATGCACTTTTTATTTCTAAAAATGTTTATTTATTCATGTTTAAAATTGAGGGCGTGACAAAAAGTCATGATTAATGGAGTAATTAGAAGCAATGAAAGAAGACGGGTGTTTTAGCTTAAAATTATTATCGCATGGTCATGAATAGGTGGGTATGTGAAGAGTTATTACTCTCGTAGTTGTTATAAAGCTATGTGTCTTGAAATTTGTTTGTGAACGACTTGAAAGCATTAATCATCATCCTCCTTATATCTTGTTTATGTATGTATACATTTGGCACAAGAAACATCTACTGGGTAAAGTGAATGCTCACCCTCTGCTGTTTTCAGGTACTGCTTAAGAGCTTGAGATGGGGTGCTTGATGTGCATGACATAGTGAGTAGGGGTGAAAGTGTAAACCCGAGAACCAAACCAAATTGGCTAGTTTCGACTCCTTTTAAATTTATTCGGTTCGATATGTTGGAAGAACCAGGAAACCAATTCAAGGGTGTTAAGAACCGACCAGAACCGAACCAAACTGATATGCATATATATGCACTCAAAAAACAAGGGGTGGGAATTGAACCCACACCGAAACTAGGGGTGAACAAAAAACCAGACGAACCGAACCGAGTATGAGAACCAAACTGAACCGGTTAAATTTTTCGATTTTTTTCATTCCCCGGTTTGGTTTGGTTCGGTTCTGTGGAGTAAAAAATTTTTGAATCTGGTTTGGTTCTCGGTTTACGAAATTTTAGAGCAAACCGAACCAAACCGAACCGGTTTTATCATATATATATATATATATATATATATATACGGGGGAGGATCCATAGACACACTTTGCACACACATATTGACACTCCATCTCAGCCGTTGAGATGGAGGGCCGAGATTAAAGGCTAATAAAACCCTTCTCCCACGTTTTAACGCTAACACCTCTCCGTCTTCCCCAACAACGCCACTGTCATCTCCATCTCAGCCGTTAAGACGAAGCGTTCCTGCGACGATGCTGATGACGAACCTCAACCCTCTCATGTGTTCTACCTCTCTCTGTGTGCTCGTCCTTACTCCCCCAGGCTCGTCACAACGACTCTCCGGTAGCCATTCTCAGGTAAGCGCTCTCTCTCAATCTCTCGTAAACATCTCTCGCTCTCTCTCAAGCTCTCGTAAACATCTCTCTCTCTCTCTCTCTCTCTCTCTCTCTCTCTCTCTCTCTCTCATTTGATTGCAATTTCTATAGATTTGAGTTTTGAATTTCTAGGGTTTTAAGGCATGAATTTCTACTGGTTTAACGAAACCACTACTTCGACCTTGTAACAATTTGGAGATGAGTACCTCTCGTTGTTTGCTTAACTCAATGTTGTGGTTCTTAATCTATCCGAAAGTTCTTCGGATTTCATTGTCTCAGACAGAAAAAAGGAGGGATTCGTTGGTGGAAAGCATGTCAATTCCACTCCCTAGTTGGATTTAAAGTTGTGCATTTTGATGTATTTGATGAGTTAGCATGCCTTTCATTGTCTTGATGTTTGGCATTATCCAGTTGACAAGGTCTTTATAGCCACTAAATAAGTAATATTTTGGAAGTCAATTACCACAATTTCCTATTAGAAGAAAAGAAAAAGTGTTGTGATAACCTTTTCTAGATTCATTGGTATCTTTAGATTTTTTAATCTATTGCTAATCAGGTACCGAAATTCAAAGTTTGCAAGAGGATTCTTTTGGAGAATCAACTTTCTTCTTCCTTCAATTTGTGGTATATACTTATACGTCTGGTTTATATGTAGGTGAACAATGGAAGAAACTTTTGAATCAGGATCTGAACATCTCACAAACCAAGGGTAGGAAAAAAGATGTCAAGGGAAAAGCTGCTAGTGTACACTCCGGAAGATTGAAAAATGGTATTGAGATTGCTTTAAAAAAGAAGAAAAGAATGTGTCACATGTGCAAGCAGTTCGGACATGATAAGAGAACTTGTCTTTCAAATCCAAAGAGTAAAACAAACAAAGGTAAATCAATTACAATTTTTCTGCCCTTGTCAATTTTATTTCCTAATTAGATGTTCTTATTTCCTAATCTTATTTTTTCCTAATTTTCAATTTTATTCAATAGCTTTGGAAACGGAAGCAGAATATTCTAATAGTGACCAAGAGGAGGCTAATGAGGAGGACGAAGAGTGGGAGGACGACTTAGCAATATAAATGATCTAGAAGCTTGGGTATTTAGATATGTGGATTGATGATATGTACATGAACGACTTCTGGGCATGATATTATGTAAATGTTACTTCTATCCTGTTGATGCTAGAAGCTTGTATAATTAGACATGTAAATGGATGATGCATTTTGGGCGTTAATTGAAACTTGATTTGGACATTGCTTATTTAGATATGTAGGTGAACGACTTTTTTTTATGCTTATTTGGACATTGCTTTGTCTTGTTTATAATCTAGAGCTATTGGAAATTGGTAATGAGAAGTGACCTTGTCCAGTTTATGTGGGGGTGAAAATGCTCTCTTTGTCCAGTTTATGTGGGGGTGAAAATGCTCTCTTTCATTGTTCTTGGCTTTGGGTTGCTTGATCAATTACTGTTATGCTCAATGGAACGGCTGCTAATGCTATAGTTCGAACGGTTTTGGGTTGCTTGATCAATTCATTGCTAATGCTATAGGGCTATTGCTCTCCAATAACAGTCTAATAATTGGTTTGTAGAACTGTAGGTAAAAACGAAAAGGGTAGAATGAAGCACACTGAAAATTGTTTCATCTCAAATCCCACATAGAAGCAATACTACCAGCCCAGTAGGCATTATTTTTTGGTTACACCAATCGTCATTAGGGCAATACAAGCAACCAGTCTGTAACCGAAAAACATTATAGCCAGAGCAACCAATGAAATCGTTTGTCCATCGAGTCCCATGCGATGAATGCCGGAACATGTTGGACATAGTACTTAATCCACACGATGAATGCCGGAACTTGTTGGACATAGTACCCTCCGGCTAAGAGGAATGAGAGCATTATGACCAATCCAAGAATCTTGGCCGATTTTTTATCCATAACAGTGGCACCAAGTGCAAGTCCCATGCCTTGAGAGAAATAAGCACACTGTATAGAAGAATGAATAAGGTGTCTTAGAAATTTATAGCATTGGGTTTGAGCTCCATTGGTATGTAATCATCTCAAAAAATTTGGGTAGGACAAGTTGCATTGGTAGGTCGCCGAAGGCACTCGCCATGAAATATGATGAGATATGTTTTGGGAAGGTGAAAATCCCATTGAACAGAGGGAAGAAGTCCCATCTGCATTCCAAGAAATACAAGATCGTTGATTTAATAAACATCAATAGCGATAAAGAAGCTTAATAGCCATAGAAGAAAAATAAAAATAATTTTCCGTTAATCTTGTGCTTTCGTTCTTTCACTCAAGTGTTTGTAACTCATTCAGCGGATTCAATGAACCTCACAATTGTTATTCAAAAAACACATGTTGACATGTAAAATGAGTTTCTGAAGCAGTGATTCAATGAGAAATTAAACAAAAAGCTTCTGAATTGACCTATTTTTGTGCACTCAAAAGAATCTCTCTGTTAGACAGTCTACCGAACAGTTAACAAGCAAGTAATTCTAATTTACATTTGAGTGTAATAAATCCAGTTTCTTTATGAACCCTCCTTCATTAAACAAGCAGGAATCGAGATGGACCGTTACCAGAGTTGCGAGACGAGGAAACACAATCTCGAACTAGATCGACATCGGTTAAATTAGGGAAACGATAAGTTAACCGACCTGATTCAAGAAACTCCCAATCGAGAAGCTTGATGGACAGAATTAAAGAGCCGTTAAGCTTCAACCACCGTTTCTTTTGGTTAGGGCTTCGTCGGCGTCAGGTTTCAACCATCCTTTCAGTGTTCGTACGATTAGGGCTTCGTCGGCATCAGCATGGTGGCTCATCGACGGAAGTCAGGGACTGGAGGGGGAGTGAGTCCAGTCATGGTGGGAGTTACATAGGTAGAAGACGTGAAGGGAGAAGACAGAGAGAGTGTTCATCGTTGTTGGGGAAGACGGAGAGGTGTTAGCGTTAAAACGTGGGAGAAGGGTTTTATTAGCTTTTAATCCCAGCCCTCCATCTCAACGGCTGAGATGAAGTGTCAATATGTGTGTGCAAAGTGTGTGTCTATGGATCCTCCCCCTATATATATTAAATATTTAAAAAATATAATAAATATATATATATGTACTCATATTTCCTACTTTACTAACCCTAATCGCCTCACCCTCAGTCTCCTCTCCTCTGCAGACCTCAGCCGACACACTCCAAGTCCACTCCTCTCTCTCTCTCTCTCTCTCTCTCTCTCTCTCGTAGCGACGGCTGACGACCGACTAGCAGTGCAAAACCTCCCACCTCACTTCGAGATCTGGTTCAGTTCACCAACGATCGATCGAACTAAGATTCTCTCTCTCTCTCTCTCTCTCTCTCTCTCTCTCTCTCTCTCTATTTTTCTCTTACTCTAGTCTAGGGTACTGAACTCCTCTTTCGATTTACTCTAGGGTTATCAGATTTACTCTAGGGTTTGGAATTTGGAGTACTACAATCTACAGCTGTGATTTGTGAGTCGACTAAGGTGAAATCTCTCTCTCTCTCTCTACATACAAATAACATTGTGTACAAATTAACAACTGTGTTTGCTCTCTGTCATGAACACTGTGGTTTGGAACTTTACATACAAATAACAACTGTTTTTGCTCTCTGTCATGAACAAAATAACATTGGCCTTGTTGGTTCCCCTGTTTAGTTTTAGTTTTAGTTTTGATGACATCTTTATTTCTTTCTCTATCTCTCTCCAATCATTACACCTGCTGACATCATCAAAACTAAATTAAACTATCTAACCAAACACAACCACTATGACTGTGTACAAATTAACACTGTGTTTGTTCTCTGTCAAGAATAAACTAAATAACACTGTCTTTGCTCTCTGCCATGAACAAACTTTGTTTAAGTGTACAAATACTCATGTGCTTACTGATTTATGATTGACTTTGTGAATAAGTTTCCAAATACTCATGTATTGTATCATTATGTTATAGGAATTTTGGACTACCCAT
Source organism: Vaccinium darrowii (assembly GCA_020921065.1). Classification (NCBI taxonomy): domain Eukaryota; kingdom Viridiplantae; phylum Streptophyta; class Magnoliopsida; order Ericales; family Ericaceae; genus Vaccinium; species Vaccinium darrowii. The sequence continues at coordinate 6,578,072 of CM037156.1, forward strand.
TTGAGGACTTTGTTAAGTTTGTTGTATTTTGACTCGGCATGTCAAAGGCAAAGGTACCTTCTGCCCCTTTTAAGTTTTTACATGTTCCTTGGTTCAACTTTGAATTGGTGGTTATTGTCGATTAATGGGAGTTTGGTACAAATATCTCTTCGAGATATGCTAGATGAGGTGGAGGAACTTGAATCGAGTACAACTACTTAACTATAATTTGTTTGTTTTAGTTTTGCTTTACATATTTCATGTTTTAGGTTGTTCGATGTTTCCATGTTTTTGTTCTTTTTTAGTGGCTGCGGAAGCTAACTTGGAGGTGTCATGTGTCACGGAGGTATAATTTGAAAAAAGATAGGTAAAAGGAAAGCGAGGTAATGTACTAACTTGCTTCTCTTGCTTAAAGTTGTTGCTTTTGTGTTGTTAAGTTAAGCATGTATGGGCTGAAATTCCTGTTTCATTTTGCCTCTGTTATGCAAAAAGTGAAGCTGGACAGTGAGCAGCAATTCAACCCTTGAAATAATTTCTTTTTCAAATGCCTTTGACACTAAGTAATTGGACTGTAATGTAGACTTAGTTTTTGAGATTTGGTTGTGTTTAAGACTAAGTAATTGGACTGTAATGTAGAGTAAGGAATTCAATCAATTCATGGTGTTGTTTGAGACTTAATGTTGCTGCTAGAAAGTGCTACTACTTAGTGTTGGGCTTGAAAATTGTGTTGCTACTGCTAGTTTTAATTGTGTTGCTACTGCTATGCAATGTTTCCTAGTTTGAACTTCAATAGATTTGGCTTGAACCAATTGCAGCTTGAACTTGTGCTGCTATTGCCATGCTTGCAACCTATTTAGAGCTTGAATGGGCTAAAAAACTTCAAAAGTTCAAATGGGCTTAAAATTTAATGGGTTGTAAATTTGGAATGGGCTGAAATTGATTTTAAGCCTTAAATAACATTAATGGGTTGTGAATTTATAATGGGCTTGGGCTGAAATAGGCCTAACAACAGGAATCGGGAGAACCGAATGAACTGAACTGTAGGAACCGAACCGAGAACCGAACCAACCTTCAAAACTTGGTTTTGGCTCCTACTTGTCCCTGAACTAGTTTTACTCGGTTCAATCAAAACCCCCCAAACCGAACCGAACCAAACCGGTTTCACCCCTAACCGAAACACATGGAGAGCCAACACTTTGGCACTTGGCTAGCCAATCCTTTATGTCTGGAGTCAGAAATAAACATATTTATCACTTCCTATGCCTTAATATGTATACACACACAATCCCAACACTAAAATGATTCTCTGGTGCTGCTATCCCCCTCTCTGTCTCTCAAAGAAAGAAACCCATCTGAGATGCCATTAGAGATCCCATCTTGAGTATTCGTCGACCCCTCGTCAGAGATCCCATCACCGGCAATGGCGCTTGGTGAGTCGGTGACAATCCTTCTCAGATTAGATTGACCACCGATCGAGTAATTGTTTTTTTTTTTCCTTCTCTCTCTCTCTCTCTATAGATATGTGTATACGCGCGTGTGTGTATCAATATATGTATAGATCGATTTGTGATTTACAAGTATATATACACGTATTTGTTTGTTCAAATCATCAGAAAACCAATACTCCTTTGCGATTCTGTATATATCGATCTGCATGTATGTATATTTGTTCTAATTTGTCTATCCTTTGCGATTCTGTTTGAGTGTTTTCTGAAGATTTGGATCTTTGATCTCTCTCTCTCCCCCTCTCCCCGAACCGGACAACCAGACCGAACCGGGAACTGAACCGACCTTGTAAAACCGGTTTTAGTTCTCTATTTCTCGCGAACTAGCTTTTCCCGGTTCACTCCAAAATACGCGAGAACTGGACCGAACCAAACCGGTTACGCCCCTAATAGTGAGAACATGGCATGAAGAGTTATTTGAAGCATTATAAAACTTTTGTTCACTTTCCTTTTTTTCCCATTTTTAAAAATTCTTTTCAAAAAGATTCTTTCTTTTTCCAATCATTGCTTACATTTCTCTCTCCACTCATTACGTCATTATTCTAATCTCTCTCTCATTATTATCTCATTATTCTCATTTCCAAAACCCAACCAAATTATCTAAAAAATTCTTCTCAAAATTTTCTTTTCAAAACCTATCCAAACATAGCCTTTATCGTTTTGGAAGAATGTAATATTTTAAAACATGTGACGAATTTAGACTTGTCATTTATTACGAATATGGAGCGTTGCGAGGTGACCTTGGATAGAGATGTAAAGTTTATTATGATGTTCTATGGAGAATGCGTTTGATATTTATGTCAAAAATCAAGGGTGTGACAACCTGCTTGGAGGTGCTAATCAAAGATTCAATCAATTCAGCTAAAGGGTTTAACACTTGTAGGGAGGCCTCTTTAGATGTTTCTCTGTTGAAGTGATCAACAAGAATGTTATCGATTGCCAAAAAAGAAGAAGAAAGTGACAATTTTTTTTTTCCTTATTATTTTTAGACCATTAAAAGGGTTAGTTAAGGAACTAGAACATAAGTCAGTCTAAAAAATACCACTTGGGGTTTTCTCAAAATAATAGTAACATCCTAATTGGTAAATCTCAAAATTAAAGTTGATTTTGTTAGAAAAATGGAAGATTTGTTTGAATATTTTGGTGAGCCTAAATATGAACAAAATTTATTTTTAAGATGAATGAGAATTTATGTTACAGCCAAACATGTCCTATATTTAGATCTTTCTACAACTTGGCAAGGGAATTCCCCCAGCTGGGTTTGTAGGGAGGCCTCTTTAGATGTTTCTCTGTTGAAGTGATCAACAAGAATGTTATCGATTGCCAAAAAAGAAGAAGAAAGTGATAATTTTTTTTTTCTTATTATTTTTAGACCATTAAAAGGGTTAGTTTAAGGAACTAGAACATAAGTTAGTCTAAAAAATACCACTTGGGGTTTTCTCAAAATAATAGTAACATCCTAATTGGTAAATCTCAAAATTGAAGTTGATTTTGTTAGAAAAATGGAAGATTTGTTCGAATATTTTGGTGAGCCTAAATATGAACAAAATTTATTTTAAAGATGAATGAGAATTGTCTCATTGTGGGAATCGAAGCGCTTGCTATCGCTGAACACCTGAACGAGACCGGGGCTGGAACCAGAACTCAGGATTCGTGGAGCCACGACCTCTGGTCCGAGGTTTGTGGTCTGTGTCTAATTTGGGTACGTTCGAAATTGAATTTGGACAATTGGTGCATGCGTCTGACCCGTTGGATCATGTCCAAAAGCTGTGAAGTTAGTGACCCCAAGGCCATTTGTAACTTATGGAAATTTTTAACTTCATCAGTTATATGTGTTTGCTACCCACGTGTAGCAATTGCTCTTAATGGCTTTCAATTGAGCCAATTACATTCCCACCATTTTGCTGTGTTGATTGTGAGAATCAATACACTTAAACGGAAAAGGCTCCCCGTGTATATAAATTGGTGCTTCAGTAAAGATTTTAGAACGCACAAAAACACACAACAGCTACACCAAAAATACTTATTACTCCTGGGAAAGAGAATAGGCACTTGTTCGCTCGACAGGACGATCCAGTGGCTGTTACCGATTGATCGTTTTTAGCCACTGTACCCTGGAAAGCAGACGCTGATCAAAACCTCAAACACCCGTGGTGAGGCGGTGAGGACCGTGAGGCGGCGAATTTACTTTAAAGATACCGTGTGAAACATGGGCCTAGGCTTGGTTATTTCGATCTTTTACAGCTTTGTTATTGATTATTTCAAATTCTGTAATTTTGTGTTCTTTTCAGAAATAAAATTGTCGATTACTGTTTTCCAATACTGTTTTCCATCATATTTTAGACAGCTAAAAGGGGAAGTTTAGGGAACTAGAATATAAGTTAGCATAAAAAAATGACCAAATGGGGTTGTCCCAAAATAATAGTAACAACGTAATAGGTAAGCTGTCAAAATTAAAACTGATTGAAGATTAATAAGTTGATATCAGATATAAATCATTTTTAAAAAGGAAGACTTTTTAATTTAATAAATGAGTTTGATTCGGTGTAATGCCCCAATTTTTCAAAAGCATCATTTAATTCATTTAAATAGAAAAGATTTTTTAACAAAAAAGATTTTATTAATAAGCAGCGGATTTACCTGAGATAACGTAGTTTGACTACAACAGTAAATAAGTATTAGTTGAGAAAATAAGTTACACTCATCCAACACAAAATAAAGATGATAGGGTTCCCTACTTGTTCAAGTTGAGACTCCAGTCTTCCACTAGCTTCTGATCTTCAGCTTGTTCCGCCTTCTCCTTCGGTACTTGGCGTAATATATCAAGGCCAACAATAACACCATGAGCGAACAGCTGGAAATGAGGATCGATACAATTGTGGAAGGCAATGGTGGAGCCATATAGGGGCTGGGGGCGGCCCTAGCCACCTCAATTTCCTATTCGTACCGTTCAATGAATGCAATATCATTATCGCACGGTATCATTCACCATAATTTAGTATTCTCGAAATGAAAATTGTTCTTACTTTTTAATTATTTTCAAAAAATTTATAATTTTTCTTAGAAATAATGATAAAAATATGCAAAATATACTCCAAAATAGATGAAGACTATGGACTATGCACTGACAGTAATCAGTCAATTGAAAAGACTAAGTGAGGAATGTAGTCCTTTTACATTGAGGAAATGCAGTTTATTTACATGAATTTGACATAGGAGCTTATGCCCCTACTCGGTGTCAAAATTCAATTGTTTGTAAGGGGAGAGCGTAACGAATTTTGAATAATCTTTTTATTCATATAATTTCATTTCACGTAGTTGCATTGTTTTAAATGACTTCCCGTAAAACTTTGTATCTGTGCGTAAGGGTTGCGTGTGTGGACACTATGCATTGTGTATATATGTGTAGTATGCGTACTAATATTTTTACGTTCTATAACGATATTATACTTATAGATTTATGCATTTATGCTAAATGAATAACCTATGAAGACCTTTAGCACTAGTGTAGATTGTCTAGCCCAACTCCTTTTCCTTGAAAGCCTCACAGCTATTTGTATCGTCTCGTCTACGTGGACTTATATTGACCAATTCATCTACCAATCTAAGAGCATCCTCATCAGGCTCAACAAAAATTAGGCCAAATTTAACCTCAAAAATACTTTTTATAAATTAACAAGTCACTTTTTTAAAAACTCACAAAATCAGACTCTCTATTCAGGAAGTCATGAGAGAGAATTGCTTTAACCTGTGAATAGTGCATCAAAGGATTTACCGAGTTACTGTAGCAAAATTATAACTTTTGCAGATTTACAAAAAAATTGTTGAGTCTGATTTTGGGGGGTTTTTTCCCCTTTCACTCAACAACTTAGCCATCAGGGGGATTTGCCTTCCCTGATGAGGATGCTCTAAGGCTTTGTACCGTGAAAACAAAAAATCTAAGGCTTTGTTTGATAATACAGATTCAGCGCTTAGAACTGAATAAATTAAGTAAACAGTGATTAAGTAGGTTTGATAACTACATTTTACATTACTTAAGAGATTAAGTGCCTCTTAAAATGTAAGCTTAAAAGTTGACAAAAATTAAGTAGCTAAATTTGTATGTGTTTTCATTTAACCCTTTTCTCCTTCACCACTGCGCTTTACACAACCGCTACTATAATTGTCGTTGCCACCGCTACCACTTTACCACCACCATCATCTCCACAACTCTACTATCACTGCCATCTCCACCACCACCACCACTACCACTATCACTAATGCTATAGACACTACAATTACTCTACTACCATCACCATTATCACATATAATCTTTTGCAGCCTCCATTATCACTCCTACCACCTATCCACCACCACCACTATCATTACCATCCCTCATCCCGCAACCACTCTACCACTCCACCACCATTACCACCACAAATCATGTCACCACCGCTACTTTGCCACTACCACCACCACCACTACACCCCACTACCACTACCATTGCCACCAGTACGCTACCACTACCACAACCACCACGATGCCACGATGCCACCACTCCACCACTACCACCACCAATATACCACCACCACTCTACCACTACCACCACCGCTAGAACCACCATTACTCTGTCATTTCCATCACCACTCCACCATTACCACAAACACTGTTTCGCCGTCTACACTTCGCCACTCCCGCCACAACTACCACCAATATTGCCGCCACCACCACCACCACCCCACTCCCACCACAACTACCACCATCATTACACCACCATCACCATCACTTCTCCACGACAACTACTCCCACCATCACTCCACCATCACCTCCCTCGTCCACCACCACCACGATTCCACCACTAGCACTCCCACATCACTCTACTACCATGGCAACTACCACAACTCACATCAGTATTCCACTACGACCACCACTTTCCCCCTAACCACCACTCCACAACTCCATCCTCAAGCGACCATAATCACCATTATCGCAAATACATAGTGACTATTAACAACAACTACATCTTTGAGCCATCTTGTCAATATTGTGTATATATAACTTACGTTTTTTCATTTATTGATTTATTTTTTGCATTCCATTATGGATTTATAAAATGCAAAGTAAGAAAATAAGTGAATTTAATACTTCCGCTCTTTGTACACATTAAACAACTTATTTTTCAGTTCTTAAAATTCAGTGCATATCAAACAGCTTATCAACGTAACAAATTCAGCATTCAATTTTCAGTATTTAGTTTTCAGTTTTCATCTTTCAGTTTTATCAGACAACACCTAAAGCTCCTACAAAATGAAACCAGCACTTCATTGCTTTCCATTTCGGTGAACACAGCAGAGGTGAGAGAAAATGTTTCTATGAGGAAGGCATTGAAATCTTACACCCATTTTCTCCTCCATATCACCCGTGTCGCCACCATTTCCATCACCTTTTCTCTTTTATTTTTTCCAACCGTTGTCCTGAAAATCCAGTCCCAAACCAGCCTTGAATATAACCCAGGAAAATCAGTTCATGTTGTCGCAATCGAGTCACCACCGAACTGCCATCTCACTCCATCCCTTTTTCTTTAACCCGACACTTTTTCTTCTGAAGTAAGCTAGTTAAAACCGCCTTCCTAAATATAAATACATTTGTATATGTGTAGATTAGAAATTTTAGTAAGTGATTTATGCGACCCAGAGTTTGGGTACTCGTTGAAAATGAAGTTTTTCACCAAAAAACCCAAGCGAAGATGCCACTGGAAAAACTCGACCTATCGGCCATTGATCGGTCCACCCATCAGACCTTTGACCCGATCTATTTATTAGCTCACTGTTCGGGCCCACCTCTCAACCAACCGAACCGATGATCCGTTTAACTAGATAGCATGTTAATTGACAATTTTTGGTGCCGTGGACTTTATAGGAATATTATGTGTAAATGATTAAATGATGCTTATAAATTATGAAATGTTGTGTATAAATTTTATGAAATGTTGCTCACCCGTTACATTGCTGAACCTCATGACTCCTCGTTATTATCACTCGAGTTCATCATGCATTGTTTTAAATTTTGATTTTTAGTATGCTTGCTAATTGAATTTTGTCAGTGCATGATATTGTAGTTGAACATTAGGTACATGGGTGGTAAGCGGTTTTGAGAGTAATATGTAGACGTGATTAAGTTAATGGATTTATGAATCACATGAAAACGCAAATTTTGGAGTTAAGGATGACCATGGTACCCGGAAAGGTTTGAGAAATGCAACCCTGGGTAAGACAGTGGGGATTGGCTGCAAGAATAGGTTTGAGATTATTGATGATAATGTGCTTGCGTCACATGTTGAGGATTGAGCACTCCCCGAGATTTTTATTCCTTCCTTGCGTGGTCGGCCGTTTCGTAGATCTGGGTATCTAACTTGGTAGCTCCAAGTGGGACCTTAATAGGCAAGGAGCAGTCTAAATGACACTGGGAGGAGCTAACACTGGTGGTAATAGGGTAGAACGAACTCAAGGAGAGATTCTGGATTTCACTTAGGTCAAAAAGAGTAGCAAGAAGAATCATATATTTGCATCATATTCTATATTATGTTGCATGCATGTTATTATTCTATATTCTGTTGTTGCATGTATGTTATGGGTTCGGGTAGGGTTTAGCTATTGAGCGTTAATTGTTCACCGTACTACCTTGCGCTGGTAATCTCACACAAGGTATCGAAGGCGGAACAGAAGGACCACGCCAGGATTGTGAGGTCATGATTACGAAGAAGGAATTGATGAACGGTGATTCTTTTACCCTTAGTTGCTCTGTAATTTTAACTAGATATTTTGAGATTTGTACTGTATGGGTATTCTTTGAAATTTCTTTTGAATTTTGAAATGTTGTAATGTGATTCAAATTGGCAAGACTTTTGGAATTTTATCGTCTCTTCAAATGAAATCATTTGGAAATGTCTTTTTAGTATTTAATTAATGTTTCAAAAATCTGGATTGTTATAAAGGGGGTTTTCACCAAGAAGGATTGCCAAGCCGCCAAAGATGGGGTGTGATTTAAAGTCAGATTGGTTGCCAAAGGCTATGCACAAAATGAGGAAATCAATTACAATAAAGTATTCTCCCAGTTGTGATGCATTCATGCATTTGTATTTTGCTCAGCTTTGTGTGAAGACAACATTCCCGCACGGTGGTTCAGAGGAGGAGATCCTTATGTCTCAGGTTGATGGTATCAAAGAAGTTGGGAAAGAAAGAAATATTTCATTTGAAGAAGTCACACTATAGTTTGAAGCAATCGCCTCTGTTGACCACTGCATGATTGATCAAAAGTACACATAGTAATTTCGACCATTGTCTGTACTTTAGAAAAACTTGCAGATGATTTCATGTACTTTGTTTTATATGTTGATATTCTAGTAGCACGTAAAAGCAAGGTAAAGATAAATCAGGTAAAGGTCCATTTGAGTCATGAGTTTGAGATGAAGGACCTAAGGGAACCAACAAATTTTTTGGGGAGGAAAATAGGGTTGCAAATGAATTGTGCTGCTTACGAGCATCTTGAGGATCGGCTCAGTAATCAGCAGTGTATGTCCAATTCCAGTCTAGGTTGGCTCTTTTATAGAGGCTCATTTAGTAAATTAATTAACCGGCCTCAGCTTGTTTAAAAATGACCCAAGCTCAAACCCAAACTTGAGTACAAAACTTGGTTTGGCTTGACATGTTTCACAATTGGGGGGTTTAGTCGAAGGAGAAATTTGTGATTGGCTTCAAATCTCCATCATCCCACAAGTTTGACAATAGGAGCTTCGGGAAATTTGATCCATAAATGAAGAAGAATCCAAGAAATAATTCTCTTCCTTTATACTTGCTCTTCAACCCATTTGCAATTTGATATTGTTAAGGTATTAGAGAGAGAAATAATAAAGTGGAATTAGGGTGAGTGAATTGTATTCTCCTCCAAAGAATAGAATATATTGCACTAGGTGATTTGCCGAACCATGTAACTATCGTGTCTTTTTGTGTTTGAGGTATGTGTTTTCTAATTTTGTGACACATAAATCCAACCATAGCTAGGAAAATCGATATACCATCTCTGTACATCCAATTCCATGTAGGAATGTTGGTGCTGTAATACCCCGACCCTTAATTATTCTTTCAATTTGAGTACGTATTGGGTTATAGCTAATTATGTGATTTATTGGACTCATGGGTGTGATTAAATGGTGTACTGATCTTGTGTGTGCATGGCTTCATATCATTGGTAATCTAGTTTGGAACATGAGGGGAACATGTGGACATGCCTACACCGTATGAATTGCCTTGGGTAGTCTGATAAAACCCAGAAGTTTTAACTTTACCCTCCTCATCCCTGTCACTTCCACCATTTGTGGGAGAGAGAGAGAGAGAGAGAGAGAGAGACTGAAGAAAAATGTAGAAGAAGAAAGGAAGGGAGAAATGTGGAAAATCAAGGGTTTTTTTTTTTTTTGTATAGCTAAGCCTATGACCAAAGCTTAAACAAGTATAACTCCATGCCTTAGGTAGTTGAATTTCATGTTTTTCAGCATCTGAATCTCAGTGCTAGTTACTTATTTTTTAATTGAGTTGATTGTATCCATGGAAGAAGGGGTTTTAAGGTTAGTAATACTGGTAACAGCCGGGGAAAACCCGATTTGTCTGTGTACTTCAAGTCTGACTTTGCACACCTCTAGGACTTCATCTTAGGCATGCTTACACTCATTTGGCATCTCCTAATCATATTTTCATGGTTCATTGGTTATAGGAGGTCCGGGTGATTGCATGGGTCGAGGTGAGTGACTCAGTACCTAAATTACATGGTTTTATAAGTGTTTTGTACTCCAATATAAATGATATGCTTTATTTGTGTGTTTTGATCAATGATATGAATTCCATGGTTATTAAATGGAAGGTGAACACGTTTTGTTATCTATTAATGGCGTTCCTTACAGCCCAGCTTACTAGGGGACAGTGCTAAAAGGCTAGCAAGATGTGTTTGTGTTTATTGTGGGATAATGCGATAGACGTCTAGTTTATCCACACCAGGGACGCCTGGTGAAACGATGTGAATTGCAGAGGGATGTGCATTATAAATCGATTTGTGAATTATGAATGCTTTTGTGAATATGATAAACCTGAATTAATCTCTTTGAAAATGTACTTTGAGAATACCATGGAAAGCGTGTAACTTATGTATTGGTTATTCATACGAGCTTCGGCTTATGAAAATATTTCACCTCTTTCAAGATGTGAAGGATTAGGCAATGTGTCACCCTTAATGTGGACTGACAGCTCATAGGAGGATTTGATTTTATGTTGGTTATAGGGAAGGTGGTAACCAAGCTGTTATGTTCTTGTAATTATAGGAATGCTTATTGTATGTTAATTACGCACAGCTCTAAGGTGTACTATCAAGGGTTTGCAATTCCTTGCAAATGGAACTAGTTGGTAAGATAAACATTATAAATCCGGCTTTCGTTGATTGCGCACTATGGTCCCTCTTAATTTTACGATTATGAGGTGTTATATGTATGAAGAGGCCTTGGTGATAGTTTCACCGACGCTTTGTTGTGACCAGAACCTATAGGGGCGGGTTAGGGTCGTGACAGGTGAACTAGAACCCTAATAATTTTAACCATTCTGTTTGAACTATTATTGACCTTGTTCGGTTTGGTATTCAAAACTAGGTCTTGCTTTTTTTCCAGTGGAGCCCTCTGACTTTATGCCATTTTCTCTCTCCTTCCCATTTTAGGAGACACTATCTTAGTGCACAAATGAGTCGGTGAGTCCACTTTGGAGTCCCATAAAAATGATCCAAGCCATTCATCAACTTTAAAATAATTATTCAATCATCTTCGAAAAAAGTTAGCTCAATCAGATTTTTATAACTACTTGATCCGATTAGTTATTTTTTACTTAAAATTTCTTCAAAATTTAGGATTTTAAATTTTGAATGAAAATTGAAAGATTGGATCAAATATTTAAAGTTTTTAGATTGAGCTGATTTTCTCGTAGGCCAACCGAAAAATTATTTTAAAGTTGATATATGGCTTGGATCATTTGTATGAGACTCCGAAGTGGACCCCCACCGACCCATTTGTGCACAATTTGTGCAGTATCTCCTAAAAGGGGAATGAGAGAGAAAATGGCATAAAGTCAAAGGGCCCTACTAGAAAAAAAACAGGACCTGGTTTTGAAGACCAAACCGAACAAGGTCATTCTGTGTTCTTTTTGGGTGACGAAAGAACCACCCCACGGTAGGGTCACTAAATGGATCTACCCATATGCAAAACCTCCTGGTGACCCAAAGCAAACCACCGCCCTGACCTGCTACGTAAATCTTGGTACCACCGTGGAGAGGAGTTGAACCCTGTCTAAATCTAGGCAAAACCTTTCCCCCTATTGGGGCAAGCCCAAGGGTGGTAGTATTATTCAATTGCATGTGAATAATCACTAATTGCATAGAACCTGCACAAAACACTTTTGGAGAAGTCTGTGAATTGGCAATTCAGTTACTAGTGATGATATAAGACTGTTTCAATCATGAATTTTTGAAACATATCTAACTTCTTCACTTCATCTTCGTATCTTTTCATTCTCATCTATAAGTTCCTTGGCAAACACACAATCGAGTATAGCCTAAAGAATGGAAAAACATACACTTGGAGTTACCAATTAGCATAGTAAATGTGGTAACTCAAAAAAAGCTCAAAGACAATAACCTAGGGATACAAAGTTCAACAAGTACTTTCCAACAAGAAGTTAACATGCTTTCAATGAATATACGATATACTTTTGGTAGTAATCTGATCGTAAAAGATGGATCCACACTTCTCCAAAAGCAAAATTGGGGTGAAACTAATTGAATTTATTGAAGCAGATTATCCATCAATGTGTTTGGTGGTGATACCACGGGTGGAGGAGTAGAATGTTCCGACTGAGAAAATACAATTAGAATCTGCATAATGATCATGACAATTGCCAGAAAAGTTGCACAAAGTGTGAATACTTCCCAAGAAGGCAGGATGGAAAACCATTCGAAAAATTTGATGCTGCCATATAGAAGAAGACATGACCAAGCGATAACAACCTGTTGCAATGAAAGTTACAATATGAATAAGAAAAAATAAGGAGGCAAAAAGATGGGGGGAAATTGTATTTAGGTAGTGTAAAGCATAAGAAGGATGTCTTACAACTAAAGACTTTTTTGGCCGACCAATATCTTGACAATCTTTGTCTCCAAATGTGTCCCTGACAAGATGTTGCTCTAATAAAGCATCCTATAAATTCAAAATGAAGCGTCAAATGTGCCTTTACCACAAATTGACTGACAAAATAGGATGGAAGAGACAATAAGGGAATTTCATGCTAATCTATTAATTTGTTATACCAAAATGGAACATTTTTTTGGTTCATACATAAACTCAGTCTAAAGCACTCAAACTAGATCAAGGATTTGTGGAGGATTTAAGGGACAAGAATATCTAATGTAAAAGATAAGATGACGAATTCTTTAGTCACCAAATTCCATTAAAAAAATTGATTTGAAAAAACGCCTTAATAAAAGGACAAATTCTTTAGTCACCAAATTCGGTGATTATGCTTGTAAATACTTTTACTCCCCAAACATGAGTCGAGCATAATATCCTCGAATTACTGTCAAGGTCTATCAAATAATACAAGCAAAATATCTAGCGGTAAAGCAAAATACTAGCTCATGAAGTTTCTTGTCTTCACTTTTCTGTTAGCTTGCATCCAACTCTGCCTTCAATTAAAGAATTTAAACCAAGCTAGCAACTCAAACGCTACTAACATCTATCTTTGGCACCAAACAAACATTAATATCCTCATCCCTACCTTGGCCACAAACATGTCCTTACACCATTGTGCAATGCCGCTGTTTGTTTCTGGCAGTTCCTCCATAATATGTCGTTTGATGTGGACGTGTATCTACAAAAATGGGACACATTTGCATTTACAATAAACCAAATTTATTTTTCCTTTTGTTAATGGGGAAAATAAAATTTTCATAAACTTGAAAGTAAATAGTTTAAGTCAAATCCCAACGATGCATCAAACTAAGTATGCTTGTCGGTTACAGTACAACAACAATAAAGGACCACATGCCTGGAAACATGCTTCTGCAGAGGGGTAGATCTTCTTGTTTCAAATTATTATATTCAACTAGTTATTGGGATATCCTATGACTCAAATGCAGTAATATTGTTTTAGTTATTCCGGTGGTGTGCGCTACCAATCCATCATACATGAACTCATCTAATCAAATGCTAGCAGCTAAAAGTAAATCAATTAGATTCGGTAACTATTAGTTGTGACCAAAATGTGCACAGCCATCACAGATTCTGATTTTGTTCACCCACTTCAGGACATTACCCACCTCTCTAAGTGGTTCCTTTTAGAGGTGTCATTGCTTTAAGAGGGGCCAATCATTTTGAAAAACCGACCATTTTGAAAATCCTACATTGCATAACATAGATCTATTTTATTTTTCAACAATTAGATGTTGATCTACATAAATCGCGAAAAGGTGATAACGTTAGACAGCCTTATATATTTGACTCTACCATTGGTTTAATGTAAAATGACAATTTTAAGTATTGATCCTGTCAAGTACTATATTAAAATATCTAGAAATGGGGGTCTAAAAGTACTTTACATAAGTCCTCGCCTTACCACAGAAGATCCGCCCCTTAATATTCTCAACAATGTAGGCTGGGGCTCATTTTTAGGGATGGCCACTGTAGCATCATAAATTGCTGGAACAAAAGACCGCATATGGTTCACTGCTGAAACAAAACCCTGAAAGTGATATAAGAGGAAAATAATTATACGACTACAATAAACTGAATCAACTTAGCAAAGCTTTGTTTCAACTTTAACTTCTGCTTTTATGAAGGCATTCCTGGGAATTACACATAGTTAAGTCAGGCAAGTTCAAAATGCTTATAGATTTTGCCATGGTTAGCTCGAAAGCCCACAATCACTTTTCGTGATATTGGGGCCCCAAGGCCGGTCCAATCCCAAGGCCCAAGAGGCATGGGCCTTGGGCATCCAAAAAACCAAAAACAAAAGGGGGCACTCCCGTATTTTTACTATTAGGCTTGAGTAGGGATCTTTATAGCCCAATAGGAAAAATAAAAAAAAAAGGCCCAATCCGATTAAAAAAAAGGCCTAAACAAAAAAAGTCCATTTGAAAAGGCTAAAGTCCATGTCATTGATTGAAATGAAATGGTGGAAGAGGTGGATTATACAAGTTTAATTGATACTTTGGCTTCTAAAAATGCAACACGGGTAATATTCAAGTGATACTCATGCGTTCTTGAGATGATATGTATTTGGAGACATTGTATTTTGTGTTCTTATATAATGAGATTAGTAGAACTTTATATTGTTTTATCTTTCTCTTATTGTGATTGTTGTTGTAAAAATTGTTTAATTGTTTACACTTAAGGGCACAAGTTTTAGATTAGGCCTAGGCACTAAAACACTAAAAATTTGTTTTTTTTTTTTTTTTTTTGATCGGCAACAAAATTTATTGATGACTCGATGAAGGGTACATCGAGAGAGAAACAAAAAGAAAGAAGAAAAAAGAAACGAAAGAAAGAAACCAAAAAAAATCCAATGAAAACACTAAAAAATTGTTTGGTAGGCATCTTAGACATGAATTGCCAATTTTAAAATTAGAAGTGTTGAAAGATGATTTAATAAAAGAAATATAAAGTCCAACATATAAGAGTACTTAACCATTTAAATATAACATGTTGCATGTTTTACAAATGCTTTTTGATTACTTACGCAATATGGTGGTTTGAAAGAAGTAAAAAGGCCAATTGGAGGGTCAATCATTTGAAAATAATGCACCATGCATTTTTCCAAATGCTTTTGTTACTAACAGGGTATGGTGGACTATTGGGGATTTTCTTCAAGATGATCAAAATTTTACCTCCGTCCAACAATGTCAGGTGGGACACCAAATGGGTTAACTATGTTGTTAAAAGAGAATAAGGTGGATAAGAATAATTATGCAACTTCTATTTGTACTGTTGCTGCTGAAACTACAAAGAAAATAAGGCTGTGTGAAACCTTTTTAAGTTTTAACCTGTAATCGAGCCAAGAGAAAAAAATTCACCTAAAACTAGGACATAGCAAAAAAATGCAATAAAATTTTAACCTTGGTGCGAGGAACCAAAACGTTCCTAGGAATAGGCAAACCAGCCGAGGCAGCATATTCTTGAGCTGCTAAAAGCTTTGCTTGTGTAAAACGAGTTCCTTCAACAAAAAGAGCCAACCAAAAAGGCAGAGGGAAATCCTTTAGATGTTCAAAACCTGACTGCAGCACACAATAACAGAATTTGTAAACACAAAACAAAAGATGACCTGTGACAAATGCAGTTCAAATTCCGTCCAAAAGAAATGAAGGAAAAAATGTATGCATTTACTATTACCTTCAATGTCTCCTCATCTTTGGCCCAATTTCTCTCCAAGTAGACATAATCAGAAAACCACATTGACCACCCTAAAACCTGCATACACCAAATGTATATTTATTCCTTTATCCATGTGCAATAGAAACCATTCAACTCCATAAGAATAAAACAGGGGACAATGGAATATTAATACAGACATCGTTGTACTAAATTGGCAACAATAAAGGAAAAAGATTTTGTCGCTCCCTGCTTATCCACATGCACCCTCTTTTGGTTGTTCATTTTTTTTTTTTTTTTGATCAGCCACTCCCTTTAGGTGTTTATTCGAGTGAATCATACAAAATATTCTTTATTTATAGATATGAAGTTCCTTCTCAAGATGTGAAAGAGCAAACTTTTAATTTCACAGCAATAAGGACCAAAAAACTCCTTAATTGTTTTTCAAAACATGAAGTTTCCGTACTTTCTATTGCATGTATGTTATTCAACAAATGACATGACATAAGCTAGAATATGAATCGAACACCTGTTTGCTCCACTTTGCGTGCCCCCTATTTGTGCCAGCAATGGAAAGTTTTACTCTAATTAAAGGATAAGGGAAGTTTGGACCAGTACCAAAAACTATATTTACGTGAACCCATCATTTCCTCTGAAAGATTGAGGATTACAAGTGACATAAAAACTCACAGGGAGATATTTTGATGATTTCTTCATTATAGCCAGTGCGCTGCCAAGACAACCTGCACGCTGTCAATAGAAAAATTAAATTTCAACCATGAGAGGAAACAAGTGGCTTGTTGTACAAACTAAAGCACTAAATGATATAACATGTGGCTCATTATATGTGATATAACGAGGATGTTATAACATCCACATGAAGAAAGTACTTATGACTAGTGGAACAATAGGATCAAACAGTTTTATAAAAAGGACAGTTTTACATGATAAGAAAAAGTCTATTTAAGCCAATGTGTTCAACAATTCGGAGGACATGTTGATATGATCATGCAATGCCACATCAAAATTGTTGTGTTTCTGGAACTGCTTGTGCAATAAAGGAATGGCTTATGAATTATGCACAAGGAAAACTCCAGATAAAATTGATGTAGTTACACATGAAACCCATAGTATCGTTTTTGTAACAGGTTAAAACTAAATAAGTTGTTCAGCAACAGTAAATAAAATTTTTGATTTCAAATTTACACAAGAAAGACAGCAGGATAGGGAAACTCAATTTGTTATAGATTCCAAACCAATATTCAAACCAAATCAGGACTTCCACTCTATGTGGTGTTATATATACAAAACTCTGGTAGGTAGTCAAAGGTAGATATTAACATAAAGATATCTTCCATTAGGAAGAATTTCAAACTACTCAAAACATATTTTATGAAACTTTAGGAAAAACCAAAAGAAATTATAAAAGCCATGGCATGTAACCGTCGTATGTGCGATAGACTTCAAAACTAGAATTACGAAGACAACTACCTGAGCTAAGACCCATCCAACAAGCCAGTCAATGTCGCTTTTGTGATTGCAAATGAGAAGTGCATGTTCTTTACCTGAGAAAAAAATCATTCATGATATCATTAAGTCATGATCATCAGGATGCCATAACTTCTAGCTACAAGGGGAAAAAAAAAGGAGGTTGTCAAGAAAGGAGAGTTCAAATCCTCACCCATTAATTGAAGAGTTTCTGTATCTGTGAATAGCTCAACCTGCCACACATTCATAAATACCATTAACAAATACCTATAATAATTGCCCAAACTCAAAGATATTGCATCTAAAATGTCAAATTCTGAAGCAAGCTTGTTTGGAAAGGAGCATGTATACTGATAAGCCACAAAATAACTGATTTCTATTTCATAGATGACAACAATAACGATAGTTCATTTTCTTAGTTTTATATCAATCAAATGTACAGACATATTTGGAAATTGGGACAATTTAGTTTTCTCACTAAAAGAAAACATACAGGAAGGACCAATATGAATTCGCTTCGATTCTACGCTACCCAAAATTTATCTCATGCGAACAGACAAAGTGTTTTCCTCATTTGTTCAAATTGAAATAAGCAAAAAGATTATACAACAGATTTGCCATATGTTAGTTCTAAACCATATCAAACTAAGAATTAGGATCCAGTCAATTTTTTCATTTTACTTACGATAACTGGTGACATTAATGTACTCTATTAGAATACGTTTATGTTAGTTTGTCACACATTGCCTATCGTAGACTTGTAATGAGATGCATAGTAATATAAATAACATTGACTTGTGTGAGGGTTAGTTAACACCCTATACACTACTTTCTCTCTCTGTCTCTCAAACACCATGGTATCAGAGCCACCCTTAACCCTAATTCAACCTTGTCTATCACCATAACTAGCCGTCCCTAATCCAAACCATAATCCAACTCACTGACGTCATTGAACCTACACGCATCGTCATCACCATCACCTATCTTCATCACCAGATTTTGAAACCCTAAAAATCGATCAAACCCAGATTTCAAAACCCTAAAATCGATCAAACCCAGTATCAATCGAACCCTAAATCGACCTAGTTGATCTAAAATGACATCCCTACAATTCATAAAACCCCACGAAGCCCCACAAAATCGATTACCCAGTTGATTTCAATCACCAACAGACCTTGCAGAACTCTAGATCACGTTCGAACCCCTAGAAAAACCAAAACCGAGACCTGTAAAATCAAAACCTGGACTTGTAAACTCAAAATCGACCCTCTATTCGACCTATAAATCCAAAATCGAAGCCAATAGAACCCAGAAAACCCTAGTATGACCCTGTTACCTTGCTGTTTCAACCCTGTGCGACCTTAATACCCTTCGAAAACCTTTAAAACCCTCACCCAGTGGCTCGATATTCATACCCAATGCTCTGTTGATGTTCGAACTTGTCTGAACCGCATGTCTCCTGTTGCTTTACTATCGATTTCTATTTTCTGGCTATCATCAATGAGTGGCTTGGACTGCCCCTTGCTGTTTCTGGTATGATTAGTATGTTCTGTTACTATTTATTGGGTTGTTTGATGTGAGCAGATGCAGACTTACAGTGGTTTCATCTAGTATTTGTTGTTGCTAAGTTGGTTGTCATAATTTTGTCGAGACAATTGGTTATCTTTGATCTGTTGGTGGTTATCTGGTGGTTGGTTGGTAGTTATGTCTGAAGAGAAGTTTGCGTCTGTCCCTAATTCTGGTTCTATTATTATTGGTAGTTCTTCTATCTATTCTCGACGTCGTGAGAAGGATTTCATTACCTCCATTATTTTGAATGGCAACAATTATGCTATTTAGTCTCATGCTATCAAGGTTTATTATATGGATGAGAGAAAGTTTCGTTATTTGACAGATGATCCTCCCAAGAAAGAGGATACGACGTATAGTGACTGGGAGGCTGAGGATTGTCATATTCGTGTTGAGTTATGGAATGTTATGGAATCTCATATTAGTGGCCCTCTGTTCTACCTTGATACTACCAAACAAGTATGGGATCGGGTTGCCAGGATGTATTCAGCTATCAAAAATCTTCAACGTACATATGATTTCCATCAGCAATTCTTTTCTTTGTCCTTTGATACTGGATCCTTGAAGGACTACTACTCCAAATTCCGTGGCACTTGTGAGGAACTCTGGGTTTATGAGCTTATCTCGAGTGATCCTCAGGTTATGGAGTGTCAGCGTGAGCGTTTGGAGGTCTCTCGGTTTCTATTTGGATTGCCCTCATCTTATGTTCCAGTTCGGTCTCAGATACTGGGGGAGCGAGAGTTGCCTTCTCTGGATGAGGTGTTTAGTCATCTTCGCCAGGCTTCTGTCTTAGATGCTGGCTCTGTCTCTCAGCCACCACCTGATCGTTCTGCTTTAGTTATTTTTGGTGGTTTTAGATCGAGTAGTGGCCGTGGTTGCGGCCGTGATTCTGGGTTTGGCAGTTGTGGCGTGGTTCTGGTAGTCGAAGTTCTGGTGGTTATGATTCAGGTACCAGTTCTGGTGGTCATGGTGATTCTGGGTCTAGTGGTCGTGGTGGAAATAGTCGTGGTCGCACGTCAGGGGGAGGTAGTTCTAGTTGCGGTGGTTCTGGTCGTGATCGTAGTGTCAGATTCTGTACTCATTGTTGGGGTACAAATCATACAGTGGACTATTGTTATGATCTTCATGGTTTTCCCCAGGCTCATCAGGTTGCTCATTCTGAGGATGCTAGGCAGTTTACTCATTCTACCGATAGCAGTGTGACTATCTTAGCAGAGGAGTACCAGCGTCTTATGTCCATTCAGCCTTTTGCTACTATAGCTTCTTCTTCCACAGCTACGTTCGCTCAGACAGGTCCCTCCGTTGCTTGTGTTGCATCATCTTTTTCTTCTCTTTGGGTTATCGATTCTGGTGCTACTAATCATATGACCGGTACTTCTAAATTCTTTTCTACTTGTCAGTCCATGGATAAAACCTTTCACGTTGTCTTAGCAGATGGTTCTACAAGTGAGGTTACTGGTTTGGGTTCAGTTTTTATCTCTCCGTCAATTACTTTAAACTCTGTGTTGCATGTTCCTCGTTTACCCATTAATCTTGTGTCTATTAGTCAACTTACAAAATCCTTAAATTGTTCGGTCACATTTCTTCCTCATGGTTGTGTATTTCAGGATCTCAAGACGGGGAGGAAAATTGGTGCCGGTGTTGAGCGTGGTGGTCTGTATTACCTAACTAGTGGTGGTGTTCAACCAGTTGCCCTTCAGTCATCAGAGTCCTTATATCAACAACATTGTCGACTTGGTCATCTATCTCTTCATAATTTGAAGGGTCTAGTGCCTTCGTGTAGTTCTCTTAAGGAGTTATCTTATGAAGTCTGTGAGTTTAGTAAACATCATAGAGTGTCATTTAATCCTAGGGTTGAACGTCGTGTGTCACATCCTTTTCAGTTGCTTCATTCAGACATTTGGGGGCCTATTCATGTGCCTAATGTTTTTGATTTTCAGTATTGTGTTATTTTTGTTGATGATTTCTCTCGTATTACATACCTTTATCTTATGAAAGAGAGATCTGAGTTGAAGATTATTTTTAAATCATTTTACATGGAAATAAAGACTTAGTTTAATACTTGCATTCATATGTTTTGGTCTGATAATGCACGCGAATTTTTCCATAGTACTTTATCTCAGTTTTTTGATGATCATGGGATTATTCATCAGTCATCCTGCGCTCGGACTCCACAGCAAAATGGGGTTGCCAAATGCAAGATTCGACACTTATCAGAAGTTGTGTGTGCCATGTTATTTCAAATGAAAGTTCCTAAGTCTTATTGGAGTGACGCAGTTCTTACTACATGCTATTTGATCAATCGTATGCCCTCTACTGTCCTTGGGGGTTAGATACCCCATACAGTCCTGTTTCCCGATCGTCCTCTCCACTCATTACCCCCTCGGATTTTTGGGTGTACATGTTATGTTCATGTTCTTGATCCCGACCGGAGTAAATTGGACCTGCGGTCCATTAAGTGCATGTTTTTTGGTTACTCTCAAACTCAAAAAAAGTATAAATGTTACTCCCCATCTTTACGTCATCATTTTGTGTGTGCTGATGTCACATTTGATGAGTCTTTTCCTTTTTATTCGGATTCTGTCGCCACTAATGATTTGTCTGCATATGAGTCTATATGTCCTCTAACCGTCCCATCTAGTACCGTTCCTCCACAAAAACCTTTACAGGTATATCATCATTGTCCTAAAAATCCACCAGTTATATCCTGGCCAGCACCGTCTCAGCCAGAGCCTCAGCCAAAGCCATCTCAGCCAACAACACCACTTTCACCTATTGCGCCATCTTTTTCTCCGTTGCAAGATCCAGACAACCTTGATCTTCCTATTGCCCACCGTAAGGGATTCAATCCTACACTCGCCATCCTATTGCTCATTTTGTTTCTTATGATCATTTGTCACCGTCCTTTCGATCATTTGTCACCGTCCTTTCGAGCTTTTACTACCTCGGTTTCTTCCGTTTTTGTTCCAAAGTCGGTTCAGGAGGCCTTATCTGTATTTGAGTGCGGACAGCTATGGAGGATAAGATGTCTGCTCTTCATCATAATGGTACTTGGGAACTGGTTCCTCTTCCTGATGGTAAAACAACTATTGGCTGTCGTTGGGTATTCACTGTCAAGTATCTTCCTGATGGCACTGTTAAGCGCTATAAAGCTCGCCTTATTGCCAAAGGCTACACCCAGACTTATGGTGTTGATTATTCAGAGACGTTCTCTCCTGTTGCTAAACTTGGTTCTATTCGAGTTCTTATTTCTCTAACTGCGAATCTTGGTTGGTCGTTGTTTCAACTAGATGTCAAGAATGCCTTTCTCCATGGGGATCTTCAAGAGGAAGTTTACATGGAGCAACCACCTGGGTTTGTTGCTCAGGGAGAGCGTAATCAGGTATGTCGGCTTTGTAAAGCTCTTTATGGCCTCAAGCAGTATCCTAGGGCCTGGTTTGAAAAGTTTAGTGATGCGGTTTTGAGATTTGGTATGCATCGTAGTTAGACTGACCATTTTGTGTTTTCTCTCTTATTTGATCGAGGAAAAGTATTATTGATTGTATATGTGGATGACATTATCATTACCGGTGATGACCGACGAGGTATTGATGAGCTAAAAACCTTCTTACATCAGCAATTCCATACTAAGGATTTGGGAAAACTTCGGTACTTTTTAGGTGTTAAAGTGGCCCCGTCCAAAGAAGGTATTAGCTTATCACAGAGAAAGTATGTGCTGGATATTCTTAAGGATACAAGTTTGTTGGGAGCTAGGCCTGTTGAGAATCCTATGGATCCCAATGTCAAATTGTGTGTGGACCAGGGGGAGTTGCTTCATAATCTTGATCAGTATCGCCGGTTGGTTGGTAAGTTAAATTATGTCATGATTACACGTCCGGATATCTCATTTGTAGTTAGTTTGGTGAGTCAGTTTATGTCAGCTCCTCGTTATCCACATTGGGAGGTTGTCCTTAGAATTGTGAAGTATCTTAAGCAACATCCAGTACGGGGTTTGTTGTATCGAGCTAGAGGACACTTATGCGTTGAGGCGTTCACTGATTCTAATTGGGCAGGAGGATCGTCTGATAGGAGATCTACTACTGGTTATTGTGTCTTTCTTGGTGGAAATCTTGTTAATTCGAAAAGCAAGAAGTAGACAGTAGTAGCCCGGTCCAGTGCAGAAGCAGAGTATAGAGCAATGGCACACACGACATGTGAGGTTGTGCGGCTGCGATCATTTCTTGAAGAGATTGGATTTAGTGTACAATTGCCCATGCCTCTGTATTGTGATAATCAAGCGGCTATTCACATTGCCTCAAATCCAGTATTTCATGAGAGCACTAAGCATATTGAAGTTGATTGCCATCTAGTACGTGAGAAGCTGACTGGTGGTGTGATGTCTACTCCATATGTATCTACGGGTGCTCAGTTGGCCGACATGTTTACCACATCATTGTCCAAGCCGCGGTTAGAGTTGCTATGTAACATGCTGGGACTTTTTGATATTTATTCTCCAGCTTGAGGGGGAGTGTTAGAATACGTTTATATTAGTTTGTCCCACATCGCCTATCGTAGACTTGTAATGAGATGCACAGTAATATAAATAACATTGACTTGTGTGAGGGTTAGTTAACACCCTATACATTACTTTTTCTCTCTGTGTCTCTCAAACAACATACTCTATAGACAAACTTGTAAGGAAAACAAATCAAACACCTTAATGTTAGCCCACCAATCGAAGAGCCAAACCAGCTCTAGCCACAAAATTTCTGCCACTACTCTGTTGATCTTCCTGTACATACTCATAGAAAATGGACGGACCAGGATGAAAAGAACTGCCTGAAAGTGCAAATGAAAACACCAAACATGACATAAAGCGATTAATCCAATAAATTGTAAATCTAGTTCCTATTTTAACAGAAGTAAAACTATTCAAGTTGAAAAGTCAATAAGTTTTTTCTTTTGTTGTAATTTTCCATTGACATTTCTTCGGGCATGATGAGTGAAGGACCCTAAATATTCAGAATGTACACCCAAATATTGTTGAATAATAACTAGGAAAATTATCCCACAAAACCGCGAAACCAAGGCCTTGAAATAAATACAAATGCTGCCTCTTTTCAGAACCTAAAATAAAAGGAGATACATATAGCATATCGAGTGCTCAATCCGAAAAGTATTTCCTTACTTCAGGATCTGTGAAGAAACTGAATACCATATAGACAAAAGACGATAGATAGTCTACAGTTTTTTTCAAGTCATGTTCAGGAAAACTGAAACACAAGAAACGGGGAATTTTGTTTGGAGTGGTATTTTTCTATTCTCATGTATGGGAAAACCATCAACGTATTATAAGAACAAAATGCAAATAGTCTACAAGTTTTGGAATGGAGAAAGAAAAGTCAGCATTATTTTGCGCAGATCAAACCTTGTATGTGGTCACCAGAAATGATAACAAACTACCAGAAATAAACATAATTTAGCCAAAATCCGAATTCAAAACTAGTCAAACACAATAAAAGATGATAACCAAGAATGGCTTCAAAAATCATTATAGCAAACAGAGATAGCTGTGTTTGGATCTTGGATTTGTACGTGGATTTATTTGCCAAGGAAAACAGAATTTTACAAAGTCCTTCATTTCACAAAGTCCTTCCCTTATCTTGTATCCCTGCAGATCCTTCCCTAAGTCCAAGATTCCAGACACCTCCCAAAAGATTTGTTTTAGGACAGTCAAAAATAGTTTTCTCATGATACCAATTCCACAATACGGATCACACACAATCACTAAAGAAACAAGACAAGTCTTTTCCTCAACAAATTTAAAGAAATTGATTTCCAAAGTAATCAAAATTCTCCGGAATTAACGACTTCATCTCTAGTCCACCACTGTTGTGACTTTTGTGGGATCTTCTCAAGCACACTTCAATGATTGGAACTGTTCTTCTTTTAGAGCTCATCGAGAACATCAACTATGTCAAAAATCATGTTGATTGAAAATTTCAATTTTTTGAACACGTTTATCTTAAAAAGAAGGTAAACTTTCAAACTGCTAATAATTAAGACTCATTTGAAGGAAAAGTAAGAAAGTCCGTTACTTGACTTGGCATGCGTACATTATACCTATACCTACCCCTTTTTCAAGAACTTTGCTTCAATTCTAACAAAGAAATGAAAGCTCAACTTTTGCTTGTTGCCTTCCTACTCTCGAGTGTCCACGGCAAATTCGACCGGAACCCATTTACCAGCCTCATTTGATTCGCGGATTAACTTTCTAGAATAGGACTAACAGTACCACTTCTTGAGATATCCCACGTTTAGTTCCCACGTTTGGTTCCCGAATGACTCTCAGGATCACTAATCCCGGGATTATTTTTATCCCATGGTATTATATAATCCCAGGGGAGGTGGATAGAGTTGGACTAACAAATGTTGGATTGTTTTCGAAAGTATTCTGATGATATTGAAATTGATCTAAAAGAGTATTTTTTAAATAATTTTTTTATTTTATTTAAAAAAATGTTTGCAAAAAAAAAAATTCTCAAAAACAATATTTTTTCAGAAACTTTATTTTTTTAAAAAAATTGTTTTGAAAAAAAAAACTGATTGCCATTGTTCTGAAAAAGAATTTTCAAAATTGGTAGTCCGGGACTACCAATCCGAGGATTATTATTAATTCCATCTATTTCAATCCGTGAATCAAACAAGGCCAATGTCTTGCAATCATGTGATCATTGATACTCAACAACAATAAATTTCCGGCATGATATTCCCGGTGAGTTCAAAAAAAGGAAGGATCGCAATCATCAAAGTGGGTCTGGAACCGGAAAGAGCCCACAAAATCCAAAAAGGGCAACAATTACTGATATCTAGTTAGCTAACAATTCAAAATGGTGAAACAAAACGGTAGAATCACGAGCGAAATGAAAAATTCATCAGAAAGATAGATAGAATCATAGAGATGAAATGGGTACACTTTGAATATGAATAATTAACCTGAATGAAGTTGACGACGAGGCCCGAGAGGAGGAAGAGCAGACCCAATGGGAGAATCACCGCTGCAGCGATCGCCATTGCATCAAGATCGGGAGAGAGAAGAAGTAATGTTCTATTAGACTTTTAACGCATGACAGACGAAGCAGAGAGAGAGAGAGAGAGAGAGAGAGAGAGAGAGAGAGAGATTTGAGTTGCTTGCCCGTTGGGCCGTTGGAATAGCAACGGTTTTGGAGGATAATTTCTTGATTCTCCGAGATAGTAGCAGCTTCACGCTGAGACTTGGGTTCCGTAATTCGGATGAGTTTTGGAAACCAAGTCCCCAATTTAAAGCAAGAGTAGGGCCCTCCAACCCAATGGGGTTTTCTCTCTCCTTCCCATCTCGGGAAAGACTCTCCTAGTGCCTAAATTGTGCACAAATGAATCGGTGGGGTTCACTTCGGAGTCTCATACAAATGATCAAAGCAATTCATCAACTTTAAAATAATTTTTCGATTAGCCTACGAGAAAATCAGCTCAATCTAAAAACTTTAAATATTTAATCCAATCCTTCAAATTTCATTCAAAATTTAGAATCCTAAAATATGAAGAAATTTTAAATAAAAGTTAACTAATCGGATCAAGTAGTTATAAAATTTGATTGAGCTAAATTTTTCTAAAGCGACTCAAAAAATTATTTTAAAGTTGATGAACGGCTTGGATTATTTGTATAGGACCCCAAAGTGGACCCTACCGACTCATTTGTGCACAATTTGTACTCTAGGAGAGTCTTTCCTGAAATGGAAGGAGAGATAAAACCCCATTGAGTCAGAGGGCCCCACTGTTGCTTTAGATTGGGGACTGGGTTTCCAAAACCCATCCGAACGAGGTGATTAATTGTGGGCAGTCTCAAACGGAAAACCTGGGGGTACCCCAAGTTTTTGTACCGAAAATGCACCCCACGCCTTCGGGGACCCGTTTTTGGGTCCCACGTGAGTGATCCGAACCGTTCATTGTTCTTAAAACATTTTTCCGAGGGGACCCACCAAAAATCAGCTCAATCGGACGGTTAGAAGTGCTTGAACCAAAATCTCACCGTTTCAAATTAAAATTTTAATTTGAAACGGTGAGATTTTGGTTCAAGAACTTCTAACCGTCCGATTGAGCTGATTTTTGGTGGGTCCCCTCGGAAAAATGTTTAATTTTAATTTGAAACGGTGAGATTTTGGTTCAAGCACTTCTAACCGTCCGATTGAGCTGATTTTTGGTGGGTCCCCTCGGAAAAATGTTTTAAGAACAATGAACGGTTCGGATCACTCGTGTGGGACCCAAAAGGGGGTCCCCGAAGGCGTGGGGTGCATTTTCGGTACAAAAACCTGGGGTACCCGTAGCAGGACTTAGTCTCAAATCTCTATTTGAGATCGAAACCGTTTATTTTTGAGAAATAT
The DNA here is from genome assembly GCA_020921065.1 of Vaccinium darrowii. Lineage (NCBI taxonomy): Eukaryota > Viridiplantae > Streptophyta > Magnoliopsida > Ericales > Ericaceae > Vaccinium > Vaccinium darrowii. The sequence continues at coordinate 6,605,437 of CM037156.1, forward strand.
TGAGCACATTATGGGTACAAAAAATTATAATTATCAGAGATTGATGGTCACACAATTGAGACAAATTTATCTTACAATGTATTCTCTAAACAATATTGGCCATCCATATAGATGGTATGCGACCATATAGCTACGAGTATCCAATTAATTTGATTTTTTAAGTGAATGATCTACTCAACATTCCCGACAAATTTTTTACAAGTATCTTTTTTTTTTTTGTCATTATATTGATTTTATAAATATTTTTCATATTTATAAAAGAAATGGTTAGAGTTTCTTACCAAATCAGTGACGTGGTTTGAGTATTTTGGTGAAAAATCCATTAGAGCATCTCCACTCCTACACCAAATTTTTACTCAAATTTGAGTAAAAATTTGGTTAAAAACTTGATTTGATATCACCTCTTCCAATGGAAAAACCACTTTTTAACTAAATTCTAGTTAAAATTTTGTCACAAACTGTTTTTTTTTTTCATTTTGGCTCCAAAATTTTCCCACTATTTTGTCAAAAACAGTTTTTTTTTTTCATTTTGTCAATTCCTTTTCATCCTCTTCTTCCTCTTCAACGGATACAAGGAAACAAATCTTCAATGGAACAAATAGAGTCGTTGCCTATTTGGTGAAGGATTTGGTGTTGATCAAATTTAGTGAAAAATTTGAGCAAATTTGGTGTTGAGCAAATTTGGTGAATGAGTGGAGTGGGTTTTTTGGTGATTTTTACTCAAATTTGAATTTGGTGAAACATTTGGTGTAGGAGTGAAGATGCTCTTACAATATATAAAGAGGGAGAGGGTGGACGAAAAAATTGGTCCATGGCACCTGATGAAATGACCATTTTATCCCTCCAGTTATGCTGCTGCCTGATGTTTTGCTTTTACTCCACGTGTTCACTCCATTTTATCCCTCCACTTTGCTATATTGCCTGGTATTGTTTTGTTGTACTCCTCTACATACTTCTAGATAGGCCAGGCTATGGGAAGTGTAACGGAAATATCATTCAGTGCTTCTGGCACATCGGGTGTGAAGAAGAAATTACAAAAATTACGTCCCAATTAAGACTTGTAAGCCCTTCAAGAGAGCCGTGTCAATGCTAGATAAAAATAACATATATTCGTAGATAATATGTCAAATCTTGTGTACTATTCGGAAATCTCACTCAGAATTTTTAGTTGGTGTAAAAAATAATTTATGAAAATATCTTACTTTTTTTTTATTATCTAAACATAGACACAATTAGCCAAAAACAACTATTTAAATAGGGATGGAGAGAATACCATCATAAAAATTGAAATGAAATAGAAATTTGAAAAATGGAGGCTGCTAGGGGTACCGACCCCCTAGGTACCGAAATTGTACAAATCGGCATGCGGGATCTACTTTCGGATCCCACTTTCCGAGGGCCAGCAGCCTCTACCAAAAAAAAATCTTCTCAATTTGATATGCATAAGTGCTTGAAAGTTTATCGTTTGAAAAATATTATAATGGGGTATGAATTTGTAATTTACTTTCAAATAGGCTTGGTGTTTTCATCTTTTGGAATCAGGAAAAAAAAGTAGAGAGATCAGATATTAAGAGGAGTTTGGGCCAATTTTACCTTCCATATTATTTTCTTAGTTCTTCTTTGTCTGGAGTCTTCTTTAAAAAATTGGACAATATTTTACGCATCATTAATTCAAGTCAAAAGAGTTAAAAACTCATTGAACAATGAAAAGAAATTGTTTAAGTTAAGTTTGGGTAAGTTAAAAAAATAGGATCGTTTTCATGAATTTTATACTTTTAAACTGATCGAGAGGAACCTTATGCGAAAATCAAAACAACATTGAGTTCAAGCGGAAAAAAATAGTCATAAAATCGCACAAAAATTAGGCTAAGGTAATATTCAAGTTGGAGCATGCGTGGTAAGTTTGGTGGGGATGGAAATTAAGAGAAAGATGGAAGAGTAGTATAGCATAATATGCACTGTGTACATGTTAGTAAATATCATGAATCTTGCAAAAAAGTTAGACATAGATCAAGTACTTAAGTTCTCCAGTTGAGATATTTTTTATCAGTGTAAAACGAAAAATTATTTTAAACTGAGTGACGTGAAGTTCTTTTATGAAATTTTGATATGCAATTTTAAATTCATTTTCACTCACACCTTAAACAGCAAAAAAATTGATTGCATTGAGCCTAATTTTGCACGCCTTACGCGCAACCTATTCACTAGTAGAAAGAAAAGTACAAAAATAAAAAATTTCTGATTTTACCCTTCCCATTTTTCAGGGGCGATATGGTAAGAGCATCCTCATCAGGGGAGGCAAATGCCTCTAATGGCTAAGTTGTTGAGTGACAGGAGGAAAAAAACCCCAAAATCAGACTCAACAAATTTTTTGTAAATCTGCAAAAGTTATAACTTTGCTACAGTAACTCGGTAAATCCTTTGAGGCACTGTTCACGGGTTAAAGCAATTTTCTCTCCTAACTTCCTGAATAGAGAGCCTGATTTTGTGAGTTTTTTTAAAAAGTGACTTGTTAGTTTATAAAAGGTGTTTTTGAGGTTAAATTTGGTCCAATTTTTGTTGAGCCTGATGAGGATGCTCTAAGAAGTCCATTTCTTGTCTCACCCTTTGTCACAATCCAAATGGGCTGTAAAGCTTGTTTATTTATTTATTTTTTTGTCATATATAGTAGTAGTAGAAGAACCTATTTTTACCATAACCCTAGTACTCCAACCAATTACAATACAATAGATATCAAACTCCTTTTCAAAGGTTTGGAACCCCCAACCTCATAGTACTTAGTATTACTACATAATTACTAGGCTAACTGCCCTAGTTATGGCCGTAAAGCACAACTTGTTCAAGTATGTTCTATTACTAGTGCATGCCCGTGCCTGAAGGCACGGCTTGAGCAATCGACACACATGCCCTTGTCCGTGCCCATTCTTTAGGATCCTTCAAATTTCAGAGAGGGGAAGGAGAAGAGGTAGTGAGAGAGAGTGTAGTTTAAATTTCGAAAAGGGGAGAGAACAAATGTGGTTTCAAATTTTGGGTGTGGTGGGCCGATCGAGGAAAAAAGGTAGAGAGAGGGATCAAATGTGGTATGATGACTGAGACAAAAACCGTTGTCCGTTGTAATATAGATGATTTGAATTGATATCCATAGCACAAGCATACATATCAATCTAGCTATATCGATCTAATCAACAATTCAAGTTTGAGAATGAGTTTGTGCCCATCCAGCGTAGACATGAGATGTTTGTCAGCACATTTGTAGAGGTGCCCATTCTCAAAGGATCCTTAAACTGGAAGTACCTTGAATTCAAGATGTTTTGGCGGTAGTTGATTTTCGGATTGGCATCCTCCACGCCGAGGTAAGAATCGTAGAGCGCAAGGAGTTAGTTTGGAATCAACGGGGCTGATTGTGTGCCTAACCTCTAGTTTGAAATATTCAAAATCAGAAACAGCTAGGACGTTATATTGTGTAGGTCATCGGAATTGTCATCCAAATTAGTAATTCCAAACACTCAGGGCCGGCCCAAACCCAAGGCCCACAAGGCCTGGGCCTTGGGCACCCCAAAAATGACTACTATTTGGGGCACTCCACCATTTTATACATTTGGGCCTGAGTATAACTCTTTTTACCCACTAAAATTAGTAAGAGGCCCAACCTTTCACGTGCACACGCCATACTCTTCAATGGGGAGAGGAGTTTATCTTTATAGACAAAGGAGAGGTTGTTGAATGGTAAGTAGTCGATGTGGGATCAGAAGAAGTAATGCAAAGGTAGCAAAGGAGAGGTTGCCACAACAAAGAGGCCAACTTTGAAAAATCACTATAAATCGAGCTTTGTATATTTTTTAGCGATTCTAGTGTCAAAAGCTTCGCAAAAGAATATATTTCAAAAGTCATGAAGGAACCCAAGTCCAATTTGATCTCTAAATATGAGAAAACAGACAAATTCCAAAGCTACATCAATCTGTCCCATAGCAGATTGAGAGTGTTGCAGACCAGATTTCAAAAATCCACTATAAATCGAATTCTTAATGGTTTTGAGTGATTCCAATGGCAAAATAAAGACCTCTGAGTGCACTTTAAATCATATGAAGGAACCAAAACGTAATTAACAGTTTATTAAGGGAAAATCTCCCAAAACAGCGACCCCTGTAACGAGTTTTACAGGGTAATATCTCTCTCGATCTCTCTCTTTTCTAATTCCTTTCTTCACTTTTGTTCAGCAAGTCCCACATGGAAAGTTTAGCAAACTTTCTTCTCTGAGAACCCTTATATATACAGCGCGTCACTCTGTTCCTTCTAACCTTAACCTCGCACATGGATTTTCAGCTAATGCTAGTTGAGCCCAAGCATGTCAAAAGTGAGGGTATTCGAAGGGCACATTTTTTGGACTAGGCCTAGGGCATCCCGAATCCTTGGGCCGGCCCTGCAAACACTATAACGAAACCTTTTCCCCACAAAGAGAGCGATATCTATGCAAAGGCAGGCATGCACAATAAGGCTTGGCCTTGAGATTTTCGACGCCCCTGCCGAGATTATAAAATGGGGCACATTTTGTTTTTTATCTTTTAAATATGGAAACAATAAAAAATAACTCCAAAATAAAATTAGCATACGAGTATACAACATAAATACGTTTATGTTAATTCACATTTTAGATTAAAAAAAATAATACTTCACATTTAATTGACTTGAATTAAACATCAATATTATTAAAGGTTTGAGTAAATGACTGTACTTATTTTGTTGAAGTAGTGAGGTTTTATAGAGTTTTTTTTTTATTTTTATTTTTATTTTTTTTTTTGAACATTTATTTTATTTTATTTTATTGTTAGCATCATTCATATCGTGCATTGCATTTTGTAGATTTTAGTACACCATTTAGGCTCTACTTGGGCATAAAATCTTGTAATCAGTTTTGTAGTTTTTTTTTTCTTTGGTTCATATTCAAAAATGGTATTGAGACTATTTTCCTTGGTCAACCAAACTGTTTACTCCATATTCGGTTCGGTTTGGGTTTGCAACATGTACAATCGAAATGTTCAGTTTGTTTGGAAAAAATGCCAAACCTGATCAAACTGAATCGTTTAGCCCTCTAAGATTTTTCATACTTAGAGATATTTGAATGAGAAAATTTAATAGTAGAATCCTTCTTCCATAATGGGGTGAGCATGCAATTTTATAGTAAACCAATAACTAAATCACTACCTACGCATTAGGAATTTGGAGAACCAATCCAACCCATAAAATTCATATAACCAAACCAATCCACCCATTAAAATATGGCTTGGTTTTGGTTTTAAACCACATTTTGCTTGAAATTGAGATATCATCATAACATATTAGAAAGTACTTAAGATTGAATAGATAAATTAAGCCAAAACTTATATAAAAATCAATTCTTTTAAAATCACCAAAACTCAATAACATCGACCAACTATAGAAGATTATAATACCAGTGATTAGAGAAGAAATAGGTCCATGGAACATAGTACAAAGTTAGAAAATTAGTTACCAACAAAAAGATTATGAAATCAATTGACTAAGCCTGGCCCGCAGTTCAAAAAAGAAAAAAAGACTAAGCCCAAGCTATGTATCTTTAGCCTATTGAAGTTATAGAAATAGGTTATCGTATGCAGAAGTTTAGGACATTAATTTTGGAATTTGAAGGAAAAGGGTGGTGAGATGAAACATTTGATTAGGAAATTAATTGAATATTGAGAAAAAGTTTATTCTATGTAAGGTACAAAATGGTTTGGAATCGAAACCATTAACGTTAATCCACAAACCAAACCATTTAATGTGGTTTTCAATTTTTTTAAACCAGGACCAAACCAAATTATTAAAAAACCGAACCAAACCATTCGGTTTGGATTGGTTTGGACTGGATTCACTGTTCAACGGTTATTTTGCTCACTCATGTTATCCATATAGTTTGTGAAGGCTTCAACACTTATCCATAGTTTTTGTAAGAGTATCTCCAACCACACTTCATTTCTTTATTTATTTTATTCAAATCTTCATTTTGAAGAATTTCACTACTCCAACTATATTTCATTTTTGTTCTTCAATTTGAAAGGACCATTTTTTATTCTTCAAATATGAAGAACCATCCCTCTAAATGAAGAACCATCTTCGTTTCATTTTTCAACTTTAAAATACTATATTATTTTATATTATAAATTATTTACCATAAAATTAGTGTGATTAGAGATTTACAATACCTTTAAAATGAGACCAATCATCAATATATTTAAATAAGTTCCTAAAAATTTCAATTCAAAATTTGGAGGGAAAGTTGAAGTTTGGAGAGAAATGAATGAAATGTTGAAGAAATGAAGAATAATGGTTGGAGTTCATGTAAACAATAGTATTCTTCAAAATCACTTTTTGAGTTCAGTGTATTATTTTGGTTCTTCGAAATGAATTTTTTTGATAAATTGGGTTGGAGACGCTCTTAGAGATATAGGCCATTTGGATGGTGAGAGAAGAAAGGAAAAGAAAAGGGAGGGATTTCTCTTACTAGTGAGAAAAGAAAAGAAAAGGGAAGGATTTTTCTTGTCTCATCCAAATAACCCTGAGAAATCACTTTCTCACCCTTCCATTCTAGTGATCTCTCTCATCTTTGACTACTATCCGACGACCTCAAAACTCAGTTTTGATCACAGATTCGACTTCCCCTCGACATGACGAAGACAACGGTGCATGTACGACGATGATCTGACGACGGAGGTGGACCGCACGTTCCACCGGCGATCTGTTTCTCATGGAATAGCGCCAAAAGTGTCGAGAAACCGGGGGGTAAGGGGTTCTGGAATCTGACAATTTCTCTTCCTCGCCCACCACTTTGGTCATCCAAACAAGGGAGAGAATTCACTCCCCTTTCTTCTCCTTTCTTTTCTCGCCGTTCCCCTCCATCCAAAGGAGTTGTTAGAGAAACAACTTATCTACATTTACTTTTTTCTTATTTATAGTCTCTTTCAGGAGGGTAACTTGTACGGTTTTCCAGTAAAAGATGATAAAGTGAGACATTCTGATAGATAAAGGGTGTTAAACGTAATTAACCCTTTTCAATTTGCACAGCAAGTTTTGGTGGACTCGCCCAAATTTTTTCCTCTGAGAGGGAGGGGGGTGAAACTGCGGCCAGAATTTCCAGAGACATAGACCGAGAGAGAGAGAGAGAGAGAGAGACACCAATACGTAAGTATTCTCATGGAAGCGCAGCATCAGCAACAATGGGTGATGAGCGCACAGGCTCAAACCCACCAGCATCCATCAACAATGGCAACTTCATCAGTACCCTACCACCAACCCACCACTCTGGAAGAAGTCAGAACCCTTTGGATTGGCGATTTACAGATCTGGGTCGACGAAGCCTACCTCCACAACTGTTTCTCCCACACCGGAGAGGTGCCCCCTGCTTTTTATACGTTAGATAAACTTATTTATGCTTTTCTTTCCTTCTTTAAGCCTCTTTTTTGTACGTTTAGTAGTGCAATTAGTTCAGTTTTCTATGTACAGCACCGATTTTAGTTGGAAATTTTAGGTTTTTGAATGTGTAAGGTAGTCTAGGGGTTTAAGGTTGTGGTGTTGTGCCTTGACTGGTGGGTTATTGCAGCGGTATTGGCTGTGGGGGTTTAAAATGGCCCTGCCTTGGTGGGTGGCGGCCGGCGGGTTTCCTTTTTAACTGCAACAAATTGAAACAATTAGGTTTTTTGAGATATGAGTTTCACCGAGTCATATAATGTTATGTATTTCCTTCTATAAGGCTTTTTTTTTTTTTGGCATTCTCTGCATTTCAATTAGGTGAGTTTTCGATGTATGTGTACGAATTTAGTGGGCAATGTTAGGTTTCTGAACATATGGGGTAGTCTATGTGTTTAAGGTTGTGTGGTCCTGTGCCTTGAGTGGTGGGTTATTGCGGGTATATAGGGTTTAATCTGCGGCGTGGGTTAGAAATGGCCCAAAATTGGTGTCGGGTTTCCTTGTCACCCAACAGGGGGAAAAAAAAGGCTTTTCGAGATATTGGTTTAACATCTTTTTATTTTTAATTTTGGTTCTCTTAGTGGGTCAACTAGTCCACTTTTTGACATTAGTGCTTATTTTAGGAGGAAATATTAGGTTTTTGAATGTATGAGGTAGTCTATGCCTCATGGGGTTTAAGGTATTTGTCCTGTGCCTTGATTGGTCGATTATTGCAGCCATCCTGGGTTTACTATGCAGCGTGGGTTCAAAATGGCCCTGCCTTGGTGGCAGTTTTCCTTGGTATCCCAAAAGGAAAAATATGATTAGTTTTTTTAAAAGGTGTTTTACAGAGTCATAGAACGTTGATAGAATAGATGTTATGTTGAGGTTTTGAAGAATGTCAAGCAAGTATTATTAGTGTTATCGGTTAGGGGTAGTTTCAATTTCACATTACCACTTGCACTACGGTGCACTGAAATTGCGGAGTAAGTGTTGTATTGGTGGAGACTTGCTACCCAATTGAAACAAGTGGTTGTGATCGTATGTCTTTGGTTAGCAGGGAGTTCTTGGTTTTCACTAAAGCTAATGAGTTGCTGTCTAAGGATGTTGCCATTGTTGGAGGTTTGGAGTGAGACATACCTGGTGCAATGGAGCCGTACTTGTGTTTAGTATATCTAGAGTGGGAGGAGAAGGTTCTGTAACTTGCCTAAATTGTTAGGCCAAGGGCTGTTCTTTTTTCTTGGGATAGTACGAAGTTAGTATGGGATAACATGCCCATATACCTCATTGCGAGGATATTCGTACTCGCAAAAGGAGTTTGGAGAGTAAGCATCAGAATTCTCAAGGAATGAAGGAGGTGGAGGGTTGCCTCACAGAAGATGAAGCCTTAAGGGGGAAAGAGGCAAAGGAGGAGTTGGAAGTAGTCATATGCATAGAGTAGATTAGGTCGAGATCTTAGAAGAGGGGTTTGTGGCTCAAGGCAGAGGTGACTGAGACTTTGGTTTTTCACACTCTTCGCTAATTCGCATATGATACAAATTTGATAGGGAGTTTGGTGAGGAGGAATGAGTGGAGAGTAGGGAAATTGTGGTAATATGCGTCAATATGTGGGACACGGTAAAGTGAGGCTTGTGCTTGTAGGTCTAGCCTGAGTTGACTGCAATTTGGGGTGGAAAAGGAGAGGTTCAATACATAAATGTTCACATGAGATTGTTGTTGGAGCAATGGGTAAAAGAAACATAGGCTAGATGGATGGCTCTTCTTATATTAAACGAATGAGGTTCTATTGAGAGGAGCCGTTTGCCGCTAATCCCCAAAAAGGTGTGACAAGGGATGGATGTTAAAGCGTTGTGGGCTGTATTTTATATGTTTCAAAAGTTGTTCTAGGATGTCTTAAAAAGGTGCTTGGTGGGTTATTTTGGAGGCTCAATCTGCATTTGAAGGCAAATACGTATTTTAGATGCAAGCTTTTGGTCTATGAGATTATGGCCTTTAGTTTGAAGGTAAAATCACCTAGTGTTATGTGCCGATCTTAATCGTGTGATTTGGGACTTCTTGTCCTACCTTGTTGAGAGAATGGGTTTTGGAGAGAGATGGAGGAAATGGATCAGGTGGCGGCAAGGGAATTAAAAAAGCAGTAATAAGTTTTCTTCTTCATTCCCTCTCTTTAGTATTGTCATGGATGATTTGGCAATATGTACTGAGATAGTTTTCTTCAAAGAAATTTAAAAAGCAGTAATAAGTTTTTTCCTATTACCCTCGTTCATTGTGCGAAGCAATTACAGAGTTACGCATTGTCTTTTATTCTTCGAATTCTGCATGTGAAGTAGACGTCACAAAATCTTATAACACAAATAACCTTCTTGGAGTGCGTAGATACAGCTGCGAAGCACTAGCGCACAACTATGAGAGTAGGTAGAGGGACAGAGAGTAAGCAGTGGAGACTCAGGGCGCTTATCATGGTGCTGGTAAATGTTAACTATAAGCTCTGTGCCCCTATCTATAACCTAGGCATAGGTAGTTAACGAGGCCTTTGTAGGTTCACATGGAAGCTAGCCCTCACGTAGACTTCAGATTAGAATGGCGCACAAAATCTCATTTGAAGAGAGGCAAACCCTAGTTTTAGAGAGAGAAAAGAAGCACTTAGTGGCGAGGAGGAAAAATGAACATGATTTCTAGCATTGCTTTAGGACCGGCAACCTCTTCTTGTTCTTTGAGTAGCTCTGAGCTTCCGTTGTCAGTCCTTCACCTTGTCTTCCATCTTTCTCCGTATGTAACAAAACTCGTAAAAAAAAATATGAGAAAACGTGAGATTGAGTAAAAGCAATGAATATTTTGTTGATAGAAGCACGTCCTAATCTTACCTGCGACCGCTTTCAATTTAACCTTCTTTTAGACAAAAATGGAGGCCGACTCAGAAGAAGGCCCTTCCAGACTTCAACTTTTTATATCCACATGGATTCAATTATCCAAATCAAGGAACCCAGGATTAAAAGAGATTATAAGTGTACTAGATGAAAGTGTAGGGGACTGTTTCCAGTACATTTATGAAGTTGTGGCTCGAATGACGTGGAAAAGAGGAAAGTGGTCAAGTGAATGATTCAATTCCTAGAGGGCGGATGTGTTGTGTTTGGAGAAGCAGGGCATTGTCAGCATGACTGTGGAAGTAGAGACTTGGATTTCTCGTTTTAGCTCAGAGATGATGAAAGTTATCGAGTTGGGGATAAGAAAGTTTTTGTTTTAGGAGAATTTAGAATTTCTGTTCTATTTATAGGCATGGAAGGCAAACTTGTCATGATATTTATGGGGTCCTAGCTTAGTTCTTGATGGGAAGAAAAAGGTCTACCAGAGGGTGTCGGGTGGGTCTTTTTTTTTTTTTTTTTAGGTTTTTTTTTTTTTTGGGGGGGGGGGGGGGGGGGGGGGGGTTCTGCCGGAGGATTCACAAGAAAGATGGAGTAAGTCATGTTGTATTGGAGGAGACTTGCTACCTGGTTGAAAGAAGTTGCTGTGGTCACGTTTCTTTGACTATGAGGGAGTTTTTAATTTTTAGTCAAGATAATGTTTTGATGCCTGAGGATGTTACCATTGTGTTGAAGGTTTGGAGCGAGACATTGGTGTTGCAATAGAGTCTAATGTATTTAGTAATTAGTATATCTGGAGTTGAAGTTGAAGTTCAATATTCTTCCAAGCCGTTATGCCAATGGCAATCCTTTTTCCATGGGCAAGAACGAAGCCCATTTAGGATTATTTGTCGATATACTTGATTGTAGGGATATGTATTTGCAATACCTTTTCAGCTTTACAGCACGTGTTGGAGGGAGGATGGTTCATTGGGGGTGGACAGCCTAGGTTATTGTGGCGAAGAAGCTAAAATGTGTCAAAATTGATGTTGAAATGAAATAAAGAAGAGTTCGGAGAGTTAGCACCAAAATTCTCAAGGATAGTTGGAGTGCTGAGGTGGAGGTTTGCATGACAGAGGAGAGGAAGTTTCTGCCAATCTACCTTATTTAAACCCAAATGCATGTTTCCATTGAATTTGCTTGTGAACTTACTTTTAGCATGCATTCTTAGGTCACAATTTCAATTGGTGACATTTTCGATTGGGTATGATTGACGATGAATTTATTTTGAGGAAAAAAGATGTGAAGACATGATTCAATTTTGGTCCCCAAAAGTTTGATTCAATTTGATTCAAAAAGATGTACCCTTGCATTTGACGATGAATTTGGACGCAGTTAGCTCCAGGGTCCGTTTAAATACACATTTTTAATATTTGGGTTCTTAATAGACTCAATTTTTTTTATTGGCGACAAAAGTGCCTCTTGGCTTATACTTTGGGATCACCAGCAGTGTGGATATCTGATTATAGTAGAAACTGCTATCGTTTAATGTCACTCGGTTTGCAATTGCACAAGTTATCAACCTGTCTTCTACGTTAGGTTTTGTAGTTTTCTTTTTTGTGTGGTTTGTATTTTAGGGAGTTGATCTTTATATGTTCACTGCTAAACAAGTTTTAAGAGATAAAATTCTGGTGTTCAGTTCATTGGAATGCATATTAGTGAAACTAATTGGACCAGCATGCTTTATTCAGGTTGTTTCAATAAAGATAATACGTAACAAGATCACTGGCCAGCCAGAGGGTTATGGGTTTGTGGAGTTTGTTTCACATGCAGCAGCTGAAAGGATTTTGCAGACATACAATGGAACACAAATGCCTGGAACTGAGCAAACATTTAGGTTGAATTGGGCTTCTTTTGGGATTGGAGAAAGGCGCCCCGATGCTGGGCCAGAGCACTCTATCTTTGTTGGGGATTTAGCACCTGATGTTACAGATTACTTGTTGCAAGAGACCTTTCGAACTCAGTACCCATCCGTTAGAGGTGCAAAGGTTGTGACTGATCCCAATACTGGGCGCTCAAAGGGTTATGGTTTTGTTAAATTTGCTGATGAAACAGAAAGAAATCGTGCTATGACTGAAATGAATGGTGTCTACTGCTCAACCAGGCCGATGAGGATAAGTGCGGCAACGCCAAAGAAGACCACTGGGTTTCAACAGCAATATACAGCAACTAGAGGTAATATAGAACCTTTTTTTGATTGGGCGAAAACTATCTTACAGATTGTTTAGTCTTTTAAATTTGTAAAATAGAAGGCTGTGAATAATGTATTTCACTATAATCTTCTGGCTAATGTTACCATGAATCATGATGATTGGTCATTTCTCAAGATCTCTCTCTCTTTCTAAGTGAAGAGTTAAGTGCAGTGCTCCTTTTTCGTATGTATGACCCCTAACATATTGGGTAACAGTTTTTCTATATGTAAGGGATAATTCACATACATGCCAATTGTTCACAAACATCAAAATTGTTTGGTAGTGGAAACGAGCAGCTTAGATTGCTCCATGTGAATTTTTGTGATTCTTTGCGTAGTTGACATTGTTTAGGTGAATGCTTTTTCTCTCAACTTTACTAGAGGTGGTGGCCTCTGGCCTTGTTTTTGGATAGCATTCTATGATACACGGATCTGCATTTTTGGGCAAAGTACCCGTGTTGACACGACACAATACGGGTGTGGGATATGGACCCGGTGCGTTGAAAAAAATCCAGACACGCCGAGAGAGAGGGTACTTGCCGTCGTGTTTGACAAGGAGGCTAGCCGCTGGTTCTAGGGTACTTGCCTTCATGTTTGGCGAGGAGGCTCGCCGCTGCTCCAGAACCAGGAAGAAGAAGGTCAATCGCTGCTGCTTTCTTTTCTTTTTTTGCTCCAACTCTTTTGGGCTGTATGGTGGGCTTGTAAATGTAAAATTGGGCTTGTAATGTTCTAATGGGTTTATTTATTCTTTTAACTACTAATGCACTTGTATATTTGGGCTAATATTAGTGAAGTACTTTCCACAACTCTTTGTAGGCTTCAAAAATAAGTTTCATGGGCTTTTATTATCTTTGATGACAAAAACAAAAATATAGATGTATATTTAATGCAGAAAATATCTATTTTTCATATAAATTTAAAAATATATATTAAAAAAAAATAACGTTTAACGTATCCCTGAACCTGTATCTAAATCGGGAATAACATTTAACGTATCCGCGAACCCGTATCTAAATCTTGTTCTATATCCACATATCCCCAATTTGTGAACTTTAGGTACCCGACACCTAGATATACACCCACACTCAATACTCGCACCTGTATGTAACATAGGTAGTATTCAATGCTCGTTAGTATTATAATTGTATCTTTATTTACCGGTTTAAACAAAGTCTTCAATGTACACCTACATGGAATGATTTAGAGCCTCCTTGCATGAGGCAAGGGCCGGGCTTCGACATGCAGAATTCTCGCACCAATTGGTGATTTGGTACTTCTATTTGTCTTGTTGACAGTGAACTAACCTTAGAATTTTTTCTGGTAGCATTATATCCACCTCCAGCCTATGCTCCAGTTGTGCAGACAGTTCCAGTGGATAATGATATTAATAACACTACAGTAAGTCCCAACTCTCTTGATTGTTTTTTTTTAATGCTTTTTCTTGTTTAATAAGTAGTTCTATATTCTTTTGTAGGTTTTCATTGGAAACCTGGACCCTAATGTCACCGAAGATGAACTGAAGCAAATATTTGTGCACTTTGGGGAAATTGTATATGTCAAGATCCCAACAACGAAAGGATGTGGTTTTGTGCAGTATACAACCAGGTTCGTCAGGATAGTGAATGCTACTTGATTTAGCACAAGAATTTACAAGGGTAGTTGTGTTATGTTTTGTCTCATTAAAGTCTGTGTGTGTGTGTGTGAAGAGGGGCACTTAATAACACTCGTGTAATTAACCTTCTCTGATTAGCCTTAGTTTCATCACATACGATAATTTTGGTGCAGTCCATATCTGCCATTATGTCTTGCTTGATAGCCGATCTTTGTTTATTCCCTTTTTCCTCCCATTTCTTGCCTTACCTATCTCTTTATATTTCGTATGTTCAGGGCATCTGCGGAAGATGTAATTCAAAGGATGCAGGGTGTAGTGGTTGGACAACAAGTAGTCCACCTTTCTTGGGGGAGGAACCCTGCGGCCAAACAGGTGAATTATCTTTTGACTTTTTTACAAAATCTTTCTGTCTAGGACTGTGTCTATGACAGATTCAGCTGCCAGTTTTCTATATCGTTTGAGATTCGTTGCAACACCTCAAATAGTGGAGGGCCAGGGGCATAAAGCAAGTCAAATCATGGATTTAATCTGGAACTTTGTCAACTTTGGTGGATGAATAATAGTCCTTGGACAAAATTAAGGGCCAAGTGAATTTTAGAAACACGATTTACTCCCTACTCCCTCTGTCCCAAATTTTACGCCCTTTCTGAGAATCCAACTTTTTAAGGGAACACAGCCATTACTCTTCCAAAAAAAAAAAAAAAAGAATTTAAAAATTACTCTCCTGAAAATGCAATGATTATTTTATAAAATCAAAATAATTCATTTTCCCTCCACTTTTGTGTTTAAATTGGACTATGGGGAATAAAGGGTAGAAAAGGAAATAGTTCAATATTTTCTCATTGACTAGTCAAAATGGACAAGAAGTCAAGAATTTTGGGACATCCCGAAAAGGAAAGATGGCGCAAAATTTTGGGACAGAGGGAGTACATGTTTGTGATTTGTTGGTGACAACTTTCAAAGAAAAAGAGAAACAAATGTATACTACCAAACCAAGCAAACGTACTATTATTGCATTAGAAAGCTGTGTGCAATTACAAGACTGATGGATGGATTATATAGGCTAAGCCTAAAAACCCTAGCAAAACCGTAATAGCATAAAAGGACCAAATTACCCCAAACATAAAAATAAATAACAATTTAATTGAAACCCTAACAGATGGAAACCCTAAATTATAATTCCTAATTTATACTCCCTCTGTCCCAATTTTATAGTCCCTCGTTCTATCCTAACCGGATAAAAAACGATTATATCTTTCAATCGGTAATACATTTTATATGCAATATGGATCTTGTTTGATAGATCTTGATTTAATCTGATAAACAAAGTGTTCAAAATCATCTAAAACATTGTAGATTATAAGATATAACACTTTGAAAAGTGGCACGAAACTCCCAAAAGGGACTATAAAATTGGGATGGAGGGAGTACTTCACATCCCTCCTCAAACTCATGATGCGAAGCATCGTGAGTTTGCAAAGGTGATAACAACTACAAACAAACTACTGCAAATCCACAATTGCCAATATACTATTGCAAATCCACTATTGCCAATAAACTACTACCAATAAACTACTGCCAATCAACTACTGCAAATTCACTAGTGACAGTAAACTACTGCAAATCAATTGTTGCAAATCATATTGCGAATCAACTGATGTGAATTGACCACTGCGGAGGTGCTGAACAATGCAAAGCGGTGTAAAACTGGAACATGCAAACACGAAAAAAACCCGATGCCGTACAAATGCAAAGAGGAGGAAGAACCAATCCTGAATAGATGCCAAATTGCTGATGCAAATAGAAGAAAGTGGAGAGAAACTTTGACGATGAACAATACGCATGTAGGGATGGCAATGGGTTGGTTCGGTTCGGGTATTGGCGTATCCGAACCCAATACCCGAAACCACAGGAGTACCCAGAACCGAACCATTACCCCAACTGGTTGGGAAATTTGAAACCACAACCGAACCGATCGGGGTTCAGGTATTTCCCGAACCGAATGGGTACCCAGATTCAAGCAAAAAAACATAGAGAGAGAAGAAGAAGAAGAACACAGAGAGGTGCAAAACAGCAATGAACGAGTAGAAATCGAACTTCTATATTCTCAAATCTCAAATGATACAGGATTCAAAAAGTAGAAAACAAAGAAAGATTGAGACTTGCGAAATTAAAAGGAGAGATCGGCGACGAAGTGAATCGGAGGAGGAAAAATTGTACTCCTCAGGTGGTGTCGGTGGGCAGAAGCCATTTTCTTTGTATTTTTTCTAAGGAGACGCAGAAGAAGAAGAAGAAGATGGAAGAGTAAAGGTCCAAAAGGACAACTTTTTGGGAAAATGGAAGAGTAGTCTGGCATGAAGGCGGTAAAGGAATCCAAGAAAAACAATTGCGGTCCTCCCCCCCTGCATTATTAATCTATTGTGTCAAAGTCCCTAACCTTCTCAGATGTTGCAGCTTAGTGCATGGTAGTAGTTCGGTTCGGTTCGGTTCGGTTTTAAGCTCAAAGCATAACCGAACCGAACCCGTTCGGTTATCTCACATCCCATACCATACTCATACCCGCGGGGAATATTTCGGTTATGGTTCGGGTAAAAAAACCGGTTTCGGTTCGGTTACCCATCGGTTCGGTTGAGATTGCCATCCCTATACGCATGAACCCTCCAATGAACAGTGCATTCGATGACCAGTAACTTCGATAAACAGTGCTCCATGAACAGATGTGATGAGCAGTTGCGATGAGTGCCCGGTGGACGGCGACGAGGCATAGCCCTCCGCCAGGGAGCAAATATCCCATAGGCCTTGATCTTATGGCTCTGATACCGTGATAGCTTTCAAAGAAAAAGAGAAACAAACATATACTACTAAACCAAACAAACGTACTATTATTGCATCAGAAAGCTGTGTGCAATTACAAGACTGATGAATGGATTATATAGGCTAAGCCTAAAACCCCTAGCAAAACCCTAATAACATAAAAGGACTAAATTACCCCAAACATAAAAGATCAATAACAATTTAACTGAAACCCTAACAGATGGAAACTCTAAATTATAATTCTTAATTTATACTTCACAAATGTACTATTATTGCATATGCTACCAAACCAAACAAACATACTATTATATAGGCTAAGCCTAAAAACCCTAGCAAAACCCTAATAACATAAAAGGACTAAATTACCCCAAGCATAAAAGATAAATAACAATTTAACTGAAACCCTAATGGATGGAAACCCTAAATTATAATTCCTAGTTTATACTTCACAGTTGGTTCTTGCCAGTGACAGTTGGTAAAGTATTCATTCTTTTACAATTCGTATTTCTGTATTAAACAATTTTTATCGTTATAATAATTAACTATTCCTGACATGTTCTGATATTGTGTTCTAGGACGTACCTAGTATATGGGGTCAGCAAGCAGATCCAAGTCAATATAGCAGCACCTATTATGGTTATGGACAAGGTTATGATGCCTATGCTTATGGGGCTGCTCATGATCCTTCATTATATGCATATGGTGCATACTCTGGTTACACACAGTACCCTCAACAGGTAATAATACTTCAAATGTTCCTTTTGATGATTTTCTAGATATGCTGTAAATATTCCACAACCTCTAAAACATATGGGCGGCTGTTTCTTTATCTATTATTTATGGAGTTTTGATTATTGTGCGCCCTTTTTTCTGTGAAAAGTCAGATGTAGAATAATTTAAAGCACTAAGAACCCACAGACCATAAGACTATCAAATCGTTATTTCCGTCTTAGGAGAATAACTTGCTGGAGAAAAATGAGTATTCTAAGGGGAATTAGGAGATATAGCAGTTTCGGTCTTACCTGGTTGTTGCGTTCTCTCTTTCTTATTGTTCTGATAGCTAAGAGGTTTATTTACTTGGATTTAGCAATGTCTTTGACTTTCCTTTAAAGATTCATCCATCCAAAACCAAAGACAAGAAGACGCAAATCAATATGTTTCTTACAACATGATTGATTGAATCCCTTCTCTTTGGCGGAGTTGGTAAGGAGTGTTATCCAGAGGGCAGTTTGGCAGAGGAGGGTTCTTTTTCGAAGAAAGGCGATGGGGAAAGGCATGGGCCATGTGGTATGGCATTTTTATTTTTTATTTTTTTGGTTTTTTGTTCAGAGTCTAGGACTCTAGGGGCACAGTTCACGAGAAGGTGGTGGGTATAATATTCTTTTGACGAGACTTGGCAGTTTGAAAGGAGACTTTTCTCTCTGATCCGTGGCAAGGGTTGGGAGTGTTTTCAGCCAGTTAGCTTACTTGGAGAGACTTATAAAACTGTTGCATTTTTTTGCTTCTCGTCTTGAAATTCTGTCGACAGTGGTGTCAAAATCCATAATGAGATGGGGGTATTGATAAAACCCTTAGACTGTGTCTGTTGGGACGTTATGATAAAATTGCACATGACCTTTTGTTGTATTGCTTAGAGAGGATGTGTTTGGCGAGAAATGAATGCAACAGACGCAGTTCTGTATTTGTTTGGTCGATTTGTATGTCCCGACTCCTGAGAGTCTTTGAAAATTTGAGGTAGAAGCAGAGTTTTAAATCGCAATATCGGTTGGCATAATAGTTGCGGTCTAGTGCAACGAATGTGTTTAGGACACCTATAGCTAGTAATAGCTATACCTGGAAATTAGGCTTCTAAAGATTCTTTTCCATTTGCCACAAAAAAGGTTAACCATTGGAGAAAGTCTGTTTAATGAACAGTTGACACTTGTTTTAGGATCATCATACAGCCAAACAAAATTATATGATGTTTCTCCGTGGGAAGGTGTGAAACTATGAATTATGAAGTGGATTTTTTTTGGGGGAAATACTAAAACTCCTTGTTAGTGCGAGTTTGGGTGTTGATTACTGCAAGACTAGGAAGTGGATATTCTCGGGAATTTGCTTAAAATTTTTGTTGTGTGAGAATGAAAACCAGAAAGGTGTCAGTAAGCACCAAGTACCTCTTTTAGTAAGACTGAGAGTATTTTGAATTTCTGGTCTGTAAGGTGATTTTCCTCGCTTGTAATGGGTGTGGGTCATCCTTTAGCAGTGTTTTTCATCTCTATATATACTTGAAAATGTTGACCTTCTCTTGCCTTGCTTCGCATGGTGAGGCATTATCCTTGCATTCGCATGACAACGTCCGATGACCTTTTTATCTGTCCTACTGTGGTGTTTTTCTTGTTGGCTGAGTATTTTATGGTGTTTTCTGTGGGAATGTTTGGGAACTTGGGATGTTCGATGGCCTAACATTTAGGAGCTCTGTGGATAGGTGGTGTCTTTGTCTACGGCGATGTGACAAAGATGTCTATATATCTTTGCCTTTTTTATTGTTGGACTGTGAGGTTGGAGGACTCAGAATATTGCTCATCTAGTGGCTATTGCTGTCTAGTTTAATGGGCTACGTCAAAATATAACTGGTTGCGTTTGTTTAGACATTTTAGTTTAGTTTTGTTTAATTTTCCAATCATTACCCTCTCTTTCTAATTATTAATGTTATTTCTGTCTCTATCTTTCTCCACTCATTACCCCTATCTCCAATTATTACCCTATTTCTCTTTCAACTCATTACCAAAATAAACAAAACTAAACTCCGCAAAACTCCTCAAATGAACACAGCTAACATTATTTTCTAAGAAACACAAACACTTGGAAGGAGTTTTGCCTTTGTCTTGACGCAGGTGCTGCAAATCTTATCCCTTTACTGTACTTATCTATTTACCCCTTACAACACTTTTGATACTTGAGGGACGCATGTCCGTTGCTTGAAGTTTGAATAAAGACGTTGTGGGACTGAACAATTAAACGGAAAGAAGTATATTTATAGATATCAATCTTTGCCTGTTTGACGGTTTAATTTTAGTAATTTTAAAGCTGAAGCTTCATAGCAGTTTACGCTTTCTTTAGAATGTGGCAAATGATTACTTACTATTTAGTTATTATAAAATTACGTTGTCTAATTGGAATTATAATCAATAATGAAAGTCTTTAACTCATAAACAAACGTTTCTTTAGAGTTTAGACTATTAAGTTGACAAATAGGAATGACAGGATAGCATGGGATTCACGTATGATTCTGTTACTAATTGTCTTTAGGCTATTGTGACCTCAGCAATGGAGTACTCTCAGGACTTGCCATTCTCTTGCCTCTAAGCCAGTCCATTCTAGGTCTTATGTCTATGTTGAGTTCTTTCTAAAGCTCCAACAGAAGTAATGAAGTTCTGCTTGGTTTGGTGATTCCTCGTGTGGAAGCATGCTAGGAAGGAGCGGCGAAAAAAATTCAGCTCCGGTAGGAAGAGTGAATAGCGAGGAGGATGCACCTTATACTTCTCTTTATCTTCTTTTTTTTTTTGTTGGATAGGGTCTTTGTTTTCTTGGTAAATCGACATAATCTTGATTGGTAGACACTGGTTCTGAATTTTGGTTTTGTTGTTGGTTGTTTGTAAGACAATGATGAGTATTGTTGCCAAAACGGAATTATTGTCTCCACTGATTATTTTTGTGTTTGATTCCAGGCTGAAGGTTCTCAAGAAATGGCATCCATGGCAGGCGCTGTCCCGGCTATGGAACAAAGGGAGGAATACGATCCTTTGGCTACACCAGATGTTGACAAGTAAAACTTCTCTCCTTGTATGCATACATATTTACATAAGTTGTACTGTTTTCTTAGCAACTTCTAGAATAACCAATGCTGAACTGTAGGTTGAATGCTGCATACCTTGCTGTCCACGGAAGTGCCATTTTGGGCCGGCCGTTGTGGCACAGAACGTCATCACTCTCACAGCAGGCATAGGCCTCTCACAGCAAACATAGGCCTCTTACAGCAAAGCATAGGCTTCTTATGACAGAACCTAGTTAATATATCGGTGTCTATTTCGTTTTCTGCGCTCCTATTGTAATCAAAGAAAAATCGAGCAAGACAGCAATCTCGACCATGCAAGAAACTGCGGATTCCTCCTCCAAATCCTGGTATATCTGTCTCAATGTGTGCAGGAAAGAGTTTCTCCTTTAGTGCTGAGTGAAACATTGGAAAGCAGTTCCGTTTTGCAGCATAGGTTTACATTTATTTGTCGTTTGTCCGCGTTTTAAATTTGTGTAAACAGAAGGAATGAAATGTCAGACTATTTGAAGCAGACTCAACTAAGGCTTTTAAAGAGGTACGTTGGATTTCAAATGGTAATGTTGCCCCTCCCTTGCTCTTGGTTGAGATCCTAAATATGAAAAATTCTAAAATAATGGGCCCACACACGCATAACAAAGTTGCTTGAATATGCGGTGAATGCAGTGCTTAGTATGAGTTATGGCATCTTTTTCAAACATGTAGTTCTGTTATAGTAAACTACACTTTGACCCGAAAGTTTTTATTGTTCCTCACTTTGGTTCTAAGACTATGAATATACCTAATTTGGCTCTTGAACTGATAAATTTTATCGATTAGTTGGTATTAATTCTCCTACTTGTCCTACTTTGGTCCCTGAAGCATTACGAATTCTTCACTAATGCCACTTTTAAGTGCAGCATTTTTCCACTTTGGCCCTGGACTCCTGTGCTGCAAGGTGTTCCAGTAGGAGAACTTGGCGACACTTGCCAATTGGACTGTGGGGGTGCTTCTCGCCGGAGTGGACTCTTTGCACTTTCTGAGATGAGGAGGGTGGTGAAAAGGGTGGTCCTCACTTGAGCCTTATCCTTCCCGCCGGAAAGAGTAACCTGCACAAGTAGGCAACCACGTTAGTGCCTTGCCCGGACGGTGGTGGTCCGGGAAGGCACTCCGATGGTTAAGTCAGTCACCGGAGGAGAAAAGTACGCCGGAGATCTAGAGGGAAGAATGGAGTTATGAGAGTAGTAAATGAGGAGAGAGTGAGAGTTCCAACCCCTTTGCAGTAAATGCAATGTGGTATTTATAGGCTGAGGGGCGTGCGTCCCACGCGCTCGGTGCCCCTCACGCGCCTGTCATTCGCTCTTGGAATGACAGGTGATATGACCATAATCTCTGCCGCAGACGCCGCATCCCGGCTGACGTCAGGCACGCGGGTTCGAGTGGTCAAATCACCTCGAGACATTCCCCATCGCCCACGTGCTTCTGCAGGCGGCGGTGGCAGAGTAGGTGACCGCCGCATTTAATGCTCCATCGTGGAATGTGTAGCGTACCTGGTACGCCTCATCCGAACGAAGTAAGGCCCGAACCCTTTCACACGACGAGGTCAATCGACTCGGCGGGTGAGCAGCCGAGCATCCGGGGTACTCGGCAGTCGCTCGGCTGAGGTTCCCGAGGGCATCAAGAAGGTCAGGCAGAGAAAGGCATATCCTCGGCCATTCTTGCTCGGCATGCATCACTCAAATCCATATTCGTTCAGGACAACCCATCCTCGTTCTCCGCCGAAGGAACCATCCCCTCGGCGCTACAGAGACGGATTGAACTGCATTCAGTTTTGCTGATTCTGAGACAGTTGATCTTTTTGGCTTAATCGCGGTTGAGGGGTGTGTGCCCCCTGTGACCCCTATGAATCCGGCCGCTACAATAGCCCCATCAACTTCCCATGCCGAGGGATGATGTATGTGGGAGTTGATTCAACCGGGGACGGCGGTCGGAGAAATAGGCTCGGCACCTCCTCGCCGTGAGTCGGAGTAACGTACTCGGCAGGCTGCACCGACCGTTGAGATGGTGGGTCTCCGAGTGCCGTTATCCGAGCGGTCGAAGGTAGTTGGCATTCGGAGCATCACATCAGACAGCGACGTGAAGAGATGTCTGACGCTTTGGTTCAGGAATCTATGACGCGTGATGACGCCCTTGCCACGCGTCGTAGCGTGGTTGGTCCGAGCGCCGCCGTGTGGATTCGCGCCCAAATATTTTGAACGGGGAGGACAGGTGTCAGGCTGTCGTTAGTTGCCGCTTCGTCTCCGAGCCGGCACCATTATTGCGCCTATTCACCGGCCTAACCACCTACCCCCTTCCCCTATAAATATGAGACGGGGAGGAGAGAGGGGACCACTGTCACTCTCTCTCTCCTGCGCCAGAGCTTTGCATCGTCGCCGCCACTACAGTACTCCACCAAAAACCTTCAAAAGCACGTTTTCCCGGCGAAGATCTTCACCAAAAATTCAGGTATTGTGTTTTCCCCTGCTTTCTCTACGTTTTTTTCTGTCATTTTCGTGCATTTTTGCTGTATTTTGGGTGGTTTTTCGAAGTCCTTCGCTTTTCGTATTTCTCGCCTCTGTTTTCGTTTGAGTTTTTCCGGCGGCTCGTGCGGCGGAGCACGGCCGCCGGATTCTGGGCTTGAAGAACACTCAACGTGTTCTTCCGAGCGTTGTCCCATCGAGCGCACCGTCTATTCGCCGAGGGGTAGTGATACATCCAAGCGCATCTTCCTCCTTAGGTTTTTGCCGAGAGCCGGTGGATAGGCTGGACTCTCGGACAAATAACGCCGTACGGGGAGCTCGGCAGGGGCCGAAGCTCAACCCTTGCATTTTTCTTGAACTTAAACCTGTGCATATCGCTGATGGTTGTTTCACCCGTGCACTGTAGGTTTTCGCCTGAATGAGCTCGGACTCTTCGGACTCATCTGCCGACGACGTCCACGCCGATTCCCAGTACAGTGACTTCGTCCGAAGCGTTTTCGTCCGAGAGAAGTTGAGGAATCTCGGGAGGGATTATAGGTGCCAATCCCAACCGCTGAACGTTACCCCCCTTCAAGCCATAACACCCGAGCGCTGGATGGAGATAGAGGAGGAAGCCAGACGCACCGAGAGCGGTGCTCAAACCTCCACCTCCGAGCCGAACCCAACATCGAGCCCGGCTACCGGCACCGCACTCCCGAGCGACATCCCCTCGTCATCCCAAATTGACCCGGCGGACATCCCAAATTCCCCCGTCAACTGGTCTCCGGATCCGGAAGTAGTGGAGATAGACAGGGAGACCGCGGGATTCAAGGAGCCCGAGCCTGCTGTGCTGGTGGAGGTGGACGCTTTCCTGGCCAACAGGATGGACGTCGACGAATCAGGGCCGCTCTCCGAGGGCGAAGGCTCAAGGGAGGAGCCCGTAGCCGAAGACGAGCCCGAGGGGAGGTCGTCCGAGGCGGAGGAAGGGACGTCCGGGGCCGCCGCCGTGCTCGAAGGACAAGCCCAGGAGTTCGCGGATCCAACAGCGGACGAAGACGTCTACACGGACGGGGGCGTAGAGTATGGCCCTACGTGGGAATCGATCCCGCCGCCGAATCCAAAACACGGCGTCTGTAAGTACGTCAGGGACTACTTTGACGGGACCACCGAGAAACTCGCCCTGTTTCGAAGGGACTACCAGATCCCTGAGGACGTGGAAATCTCCCGGCCTACAGATGGCCGAATCCACTACCGCCGAGGGCAGATCACCGTGCCGCTCATGGCAATCTGCGAGGGCGGCCTGACTTTCCCGATGCCGAGGCTCCTCCGGCGTTTCCTGGATCTCTACCAATTGGCTCTGCACCAGCTCGCCACCAACGTCTACCGAATCATCAACTCGGTGGTGAGGCTGTCGGAGCTGCATAACATCCCCTTCTGCCTCAACGACCTCATGGCCATTTACGTGGTCCAGAGGAGCCCCGCCTACGAGAGATATTACTTCGCGAGGCGGCCCGAGTACCCCCCCCTCATTGGGAGCTTGTCTGACTCGGAGAGGCACGCCTGCGAACTGGTCATCGTTCGGGGCAATTATGAAAAGGCCCTCGGGGACGAGTCCTCGTGGTCCATCCCGTGGCGCCGGGGGAAGCCTAGTAAGTCCGAGGGCGCATGCTTAACACAATTTTCTCTATATATTGCTTCCTTTATGCATATACTGTTAAACTGCCGAACACTGACGTTGTTTACTTTGTATTTGCAGAGTGCGGGGACGTGACCAAGTACCTTGCCAGGGACGCCGACGACGACGTCATCGATCGTATTTTCACGATCCCACATCGCACGGCCCCCGACATCCTCGGATACGCGCCCTCCTACAAGGGCTTTTTAAAGAAGGGGAAGGAACCAGTGCCGAGGGTTGGTCCACGGCGAGTGAGGCACTTCGACCCCGACATCTCGCAATCCGGGCTGGTCGGTCGTGAGCGTGTACCGAGGACATCCACCCGCCTCCCTCAGTCGTTCATCGCGGGAAGCGGATCCGAAGACGCGATGGCCGGGGCTTCGGCGCTGAAGGAGGCGCAGCGGAAAGAACGGGCTGAGAGGAAGAGGAAGGAGGCCGAAAAGGCGGCAGCCCTCCAGCCAGGGCATTCGGCGGAGGGGGAGGCTTCTGAGAAGAGAGCTCGGACGACCGAGCCCTCCGAAAAATCCAAGGGGCCCCTTCTGAAACCTCCGATGCTCCCGACACCGACCGTCCAAACGCCCCTGGCCGAAGCCCAGCCGAAGGGTTCGGACCCGAGGGACAAACAGGTCCTCTCTGCAGCGTCCGACGCCGCGCCCTCTGAAACCGAAGTTGTCGAGCCGTGGGTACCGGTCATTCAGACCTCAAGCGGCGAGCCGGTAAAAAAGAACGCCAGCGTTCGGGAAAGCCGTAAAACGGCAATGACCCTGCTGAAGGCCCTTGCCCTGCCGAGGGACATGAAGGCCATTTCCAAAAACACGGCCGACAATTATTCCGAGCTCTGCACCAGCATCGTGATGGTAAGGTTTTAATTTTAAGCTTGTATTTCACCAAGTCTTCTCCTTCGGTTTACTAATTGTTGATGCCCGTCCTCCTTCCCTTTGCAGGCTGGTCAGTCGGCGTTGGCTCTCGGCGATAAGGTGTATAACCTTGGCGTTGAGAAGTCTTCGGTTGAGAAGAAGCTCGAGGCGGAGCGGAAGGCCAAGGTTGAACTCAAGAAGAAGGCTGAGACCCTAGCTGCCGACGGCCATCAGCTTGAGAGGCTGCTCCTCGAGGCGCGCCGTGACCAAAAAGAGGCCGAGGAAAAGGCCGCGACCGCCGAGAGTAAGCTCACGGCCGCCGAGGAGAGAGCTGCCAAGGCCGAGAGGGATCTGAAGCACGTCCAGGACGATCACGAGGAGATGATGGCTGCCGCCGACAAGAACGGCTATGACAGAGGGGCGGAGGAGACGCTTCGGAAGTTTGCCAAAGAGGCAAATGACAACGAGGAGAAGGCCTTCAAGAAGGGGTATCTCCTCGGTCGTGCCGGCTGCTGGGCCGAGGCCTTCTCTGCGGCCTATGACATCGTCGCCGTTCCTGCGGAGTCTGTGCTACGGACGTCCCTTCCTCCAGTCCCCGAGGCTGCGATCCCGGAGATGCCATCTGACGATGAAGAGGATGCTCTCGAAGGTGATGGCACCGAGGAGGCAGCTGCCGAGCTCAACCCCCCCGAGGCATAGATTTTTGTCGCAATTTCTTTTGTCTTTCTGTTTGTTTTTGAAGTCTTTGTACTCGGGTCCGAGACCCCCCATCTTCTGTAATGAATGAATGGATTCTGATTTTTGATTTAATGGATGGATGTCTCTTCCCTTTCTGATTTGATGTTTCGATATTTGGATGATTTTCACAAGTAATGGCTCTCGTGGGTAACAAAAACTGTAATAACCGAATCGTAACCACCAGACTGGTAATGAATGACAGCCCCTGCTTCGGCAGTTGGCCGAGAGCTAAATTCCTCTCTGGCACTCTGCCGAAGCACCAGAGTTGGAAAAATAAAAAATGTCCGATTTCGCGCCGAGCGATTATCAAATGTAATGGCCCGTAGCCAGTTTGACAGGTTGGTCCCGAGACCAGGGGTACCTCCCCGAGCGCATGTACGTATTAGCGCTGCTTAATTGACACAATCATACGTTCCATCGAACGGTAATGATCGTTTTTGCGGGTAGGGTCGTTCAACCGAATGGTAGTGATCTGGACACGGCTCTTCAGCCGAGGATGAGGACTTACAAAAATGGGAACAAAAAATTTATAACCGAAAATAGGATCTTATCATTAACATCTCGGTTCCCAGGCATTACAAAAAGCTGCCGAGGGCACTGTAAAGTCAAAAATGATAAACATAAGATCCTACCCATAGAATTTCCTTAACTTTGACGCGTTCCACGGATTGCTCACAGTCGTGCCGTCCATTTCGGCAAGTTTGTAAGCCCCATAGCCAGCCTTGGCCACAATACGATAGGGACCCTCCCAATTGGGCATAAACTTTTTCTTGTTCTTCTTTGGACAACCGCTCGGAGGACCAAATCATCGATATTGAAGGGGCGAGTACGAACATGCTTGTTATAACCCTGAGCGACCGTCTGCTGGTATGCAGCATATTTGATGTTAGCTTCGTCTCGGAGATCTTCAATTTGGTCGAGCTCAGAGGCCAGGTGCTCGTCGTTTGTGGCTGGGTGGAAAGCCTCGGTTCGGGCGGATGGAGCAACAGCAGCAAGCGGGAGGACAGCCTCCGTCCCATAGGCCATGGAGAATGGCGTTCGGCCAGTCCCTCGCCGAGGGGTAGTTCGGTAGCCCCAGAGAACCTTAGGGAGTTCCTCCACCCACTTCCCTCGCTTATTGGTCAGACGACGCTTCAAGCCGGACGAGATCGACTTGTTCGAGGCTTCGGCCTGACCGTTCCCCTGAGGGTAGGCTACGGTCGAATTATAAACGCGGATGTTCCTCTTTTTGCAAAGCGTTTTGATGGCCTCGGCGACGAACTGGGTGCCGTTGTCGGAGATGATGGCGTAGGGCACGCCGAACCGAGAGATGATGTTTTTCCAGATGAACTGCTCGACCTCGGTGGCCGTAATGTGGATCAGGGGCTCGGCTTCCACCCACTTCGTAAAGTAGTCCGTGGCCGTGATCAAATGCCGAAACCCTCCGGGCGCCGTAGGAAGGACGCCAACAATGTCGAGCCCCCACTGAGCGAACGGCCATGGGCTGGTTACCGGCTGTAGGGACATAGCGGGCTGATGCAGAATGGGGGAGTGTTTCTGGCACGCCTCACACTTTTTGACGTAGTCTTCAGCGCTTTTCCTCATTTTTGGCCACCAGTAGCCCTGGGTAACGGCCCGCTCGGAGAGAGTCCTCCCGCCCGAGTGGCTGCCACAGCTCCCCTCATGGAGCTCGCAAAGGACGTGGGGGACCTCGGCGTCATGCAAAACGCGTAAGTCAGGCCCGATGTAAGTTCGGCGATAAAGCTGGCCTGTTGGAGACAGAAAGTAGGACGCGGACTGGCATCGAATCCGATGCGCCTCCTTTTTATCCGTGGGGATCGTTTGGTCTCGGAGAAAGGAGACCACAGGATCCATCCAGCTTGGACCATAGATGCCGATGGTCATGACATCTTCGGCGCCCTGTTCGAAACTTGGCACCGCAATCTCTCCGAGAGTAATCGTCCGCGTGCCGCCGAGCTCATTGCACGCCGATCCGAGGGCAGCAAGAGCGTCGGCATGGGCGTTCTTAGCTCGACCGATATGGGAGAAGTGGATGGTCCTGAACCCCTTTTGTAACTCCAGGACATGGCTAAGGTATTTTAGCATCCGAGCCTCTCCAGAACCGTAGTCGCTGTTCAGCTGATTCACCACCAGCAGGGAGTCACTATAGACCTGCAGCTCGTCCACCCCGAGAGCGAGGGCGAGGCGGAGTCCAGCGATTAAGGCCTCGTATTCGGCTTCATTGTTCGTGGCCGGGAAGCCAATGCTCATAGCGCATTCGTGGAGGGTCCCTTCGGGAGAAATGAGCACAATTCCAGCCCCTGCCCCTCGGCTGTTCGACGCGCCGTCTACATGCATGCGCCAGGTCTCGCCCGTGTATATGGTAGCAGTTCGGGGAGGGGACCGCTTGAGGACGAACCCGGATTGCTCGGGAGTGGTGACGTCCTTAACCAACACGGCCACGACATCTTCGGCGGCATTCTTCTCGCGGAGTTCATTCTCCAACCGTGGAGTGAGCTCGGCGACGAAGTCTGCCAATGCCTGGCCCTTGATTGCCGTGTGAGGCTCGTACCGGATGTCGAAGTTGGCCAATTCCAACGACCATTTGCAAATCCGATCCGAGAGATCCGCCTTACGCATCACAGTCTTTAAGGGGTATGCCGTGATCACCACGATCGTGTGGCTCTGAAAATAGGGTAGGAGCTTCCTTTTGGCCGTGACCAGCGAAAGTGCCAACTTTTCGATTGGTAAGTACCTGGTCTCGGCTGGGAGCATCGTTTTGCTCGAGTAGTAAATCGGGAACTGCTCCGGACCCTCCCGCCGAACCAATGCCGAGCTGACGGCGTGATCAGACACCGCCAGGTAGATGTATAGTTCTTCGTCTTCCCTCGGCATGACTAGCAGGGGCGCTCGGGACATGTAGCTTTTAAGCTCGGCAAGTGCTGCGTCGCACTCGGCGTTCCATAGAAAAGCCCTGTTGCTGGTCTTAATGGACTGAAAAAACGGTCGGCAGGCGTCGGATGATTTGCTTATAAAGCGATTGAGGGCAGCGGCCATCCCCGTTAGTCGTTGGACCTCTTTGACCGTCGACGGCGCTCGGAGCCTCTGGATGGCATCCAGCTGGTTGGGGTCGGCTTCGATCCCTCGGCGGGTGACGAGGTATCCCAAAAATCTCCCGGATCCAACCCCGAATGCACACTTCTCGGCGTTAAGCTTTAGATCATGCCTCCTGAGGATGGAGAAGATCCTGCCGAGGTGGGAAAGATGGTCTTCTGCAAATTTGCTCTTTACTACCATGTCGTCAATGTAGGCCTCCATGATGTCGCCGAGCTCTTTGGCGAACATCTTGGAGACCATTCTTTGGTAAGTAGCCCCGGCATTCTTCAGGCCGAAGGGCATGACCCGATAGCAATAGGTACCTCTCGGCGTGATGAACGCCGTCTTCTCCACGTCCATGACGCTCATTGCGATCTAGTGGTACCCCCGGTACGCATCCATGAAGCTGAGCCTAGCATGGCCAGCCGTGGCATCGACCAGCTGATCTATCCGAGGGAGGGGAAAGCAATCCTTGGGGCATGCGTCGTTAAGGTTCGTGTAGTCCACGCACACCCTCCATTTCCCGTTCTTCTTCTTGACTACCACGGTGTTCGCCAACCACGTGGGGTACATTACCTCTCGGATCGCCTCTGCCTCCATCAGGCGGTCTACCTCCATCAGGCGGTCTACCTCCTCCAGGACAGCGTCGCTGTGGATCGCCGAGGACCGTCTCGGCTTCTGCACCACTGGCCTCCTAGCCGGATCGACATTGAGGGCATGCGCGATGAAATCAGGGCTGACGCCCGGCATCTCATACGGAGTCCACGCAAAGACCTCAATGTTATCCTTGAGGAAAGAGACCAAGTCGTTCCGCTCGGGGTTAGAGAGATCCGAACCGATCATGAAGTACCTGGTGCCCTCCTCGTTAATGGGCACCTTGACCAGCTCTTCGATAGACTTGTCCTCAGCCTTTGAGCCGACGTCGTCGAGAACAGGAGTGCACTCGGGAACCTCAATACAATGCACCTGCTTTGGCGGCCTGCCCTCCCTTCTGTCCTTTTGGCGAACGACGTTGACAAAGCACCTCTTCGAGGCCATCTGGTTGCCTCGGATGGTTTCCTGTTTCCCAGTCGCGCCGATGAACCGGACGCATTGGTGGAGGGTCGACGCGATGGCTCCCATCGCGTGGAGCCAGCCTCGTCCCAAAATGGCGTTGTAGGGGCTCGGGGAGTCCACCACGGTGAATTCAACGTTCAAATGCATCGACCCCGCCCAGACCGGGAGGGTGATGCTGCCGAGTGGGTACACTGGAAACCCTGAGAACCCCACTAACGGCGTGTCGGAGGGGGTAAGCTCATCACGCGTTCGTCCAATGGCCTTGAAGGCCGAGTAATAAAGGACGTCGGCGGAGCTCCCCTGATCTACCAGGATTCGTCGGACGGATTCCACGTGGTCGATACTCACCTCGATCACTAGAGCGTCGTCGTGCGGAAGTTGCAGCCCATCTAGATCTTGCTCGGTGAAGTAGATGGTGTGCGGATCCAATGGGTCTTCGTACTTTCGCTTCGGCGCTCGGCCGAGCGTCATGACTTGCATGGCCGCCTCCATTTTTCGCAGCTCTTCGTGCATTGAATCGGCTCGGGCTTTTCCGACCGGGCCGTGGATGGTAGCGACCACCCCCGGACGCACCCGATCTCCCTGCGCCTGCTGCCCCTGCGGCTGTGGGATGGCAGCCAGCTGGTTTGGCTGGGGAGCTGCCCCCCTAAGCACGGTCGGCGTGAGGACGTGGTCTATCCATTCCTCCATGCGCCCCTCGGCGACTAACCGCTCGAGGTGTGCCTTGAACGGTCGGCATCCAGTCGTGTAGTGGCCCACCTCATTGTGGTATGTGCACTTCCCTTTCTGGTCTGGATCCGAACCCATCTTCTCCTCCGGCCAGTAGAACCAACGCTTTCTGCCGATCTCAGCCAGCAGCCTGTAAATTGGCATAGTGAAGACGGTGGTTTCGGCGATATAATCATTATCGTTTCGAGGGGGTTTCTCCCAACCTCCCCCGCCTCTGTTGTTTCTGTCGGCGTTCCGGGTACCCTTGTTCCCGAATGCCCCGCCTTGATCATTTCTCCCTTGCCTTAGATTGTTTACCTGTTTCTTCGCATCCCTGGGCGTGCTCTTGGCGGAATTTCCTTTCGACGCCTGGTCAAAAAGCAGCTCCTCCAGCTCTCGAAAACGGTTCACCGTTTCCATCAACTCCACCATGTTTTTTGGAGGTCGCACCATGAGCTCCTTGAAGAGGTCAGAGTGGCTATCAAGTCCATTTTTGAACGATGTGGAAGCGATCTTCTGATCACAGCCTTCCACAAGGCTGTACACCTCCCAGTATCGTGCAATGTATTCCTTCAGGGTCTCGTCCGATCCCCTCTTCATGTTGACCAGCGCGTCGAGCGTCTTCGGCTGTGTGTTGCTAGTCACAAACCGCGACGTGAACGCGCGCTCTAGCTCATCGAAGTCGTTTATAGACCCCGGAGCGAGCTGGCTGTACCATAGGAGCGCCGTTGTCCCGAGACTCATGGAGAACGTTCGGCACATCAGGGAATCACTATGGCCGTAGAGCTCGGAGACTAGGCGATACTGCTGGACGTGGGTGATCGCGTCAGTTGTTGGCTCGTACTTATCGAATTTTGGGATTTTGAACCCGCGCGGTGGGGCGGCTTCTACGATGGCTCGGGAAAAGGGGGACCGCTTTGCTTTCTCTAACCTGGAGTCCGCGGGAGTCGAGCGGTTCGGATCCACCGTTCGGTTTTCCGCGTGCGCGTGCTTTGCCGTCCCCGCGTTTCGGTGCCACAGGTCAGGCCCGTCCGCGTGTCCGTTACTCCTTTCGGAGGACTGCCTTTTGTTGCGGCCATCGTGCCCCTCGGCCGCCTCCGTCCGAGGTCGGCGGCGTCTGGTGTCAGGCTCGGCATGGTAGATCTTAGTCTGGCCGGTTTGAGCATTAACGAGCACGATGCTGCCTCCGTCATTCCGAAGGGTGTACCTGTCTCCGGGCCTCAGACCGTTGTCGCCGTTGTATTCCGGCCCAGCCGAGACCTCAATAGGGTCGGCGCCCCTGTTTCCGCGCGAACCTTCTCCTCGAACGGCCAGTGCACCGTTCTGGGCGCCCTGCCCACCCGACGATCGGTGTTGGCGCCCGTCGCCTGCCCGATCTTCCGAGCGGTTATGGTTGTGGCCATCCCCTCGCTCTTCCGGTGCTCGGTTTTGGCCACTCTGATCCCTGTGGGCCTGCTGAGAGTTCGTCGGCCCCTTTCCGTTGTTGTACTGCCTCTCGGGCTTCTGTCTATCTTTTCGGACGTCCGGTGTTCGGGCACTTGATGCCGTGGCGCTGTCTTCAATGTGGTCGGTCCGTTGGGACTGCCCTCCGCGCCTGTGTTGCCGATGCGAACGCGCCGCGTCTGTCGGGATGACAAGTGCTCCACCTCGGCAGTCCACTTCCACGATTTGCCCGAGTCGGGAGAAGACCGGAGCCCGCCCCCCGTCTTGCTCTCTCGCGCTCGGCTGTGGTCTCCGGGTTCTCGTCCGACCTCCAGTTCTTGACGTCGTAGGCTGATTTCTGGCTTGCTTCATGGCTAGTACTTCCTTTCTTAACAATGCCAATTCTGCTTCTATGGTGAGAGGAGGGGGAGGGGGAAGAACTTCTGTGCGTGCTGGAGCTGTGAGGTTGTCAAGAGAAAGGACGTTTCCATCCATGCTGAAGAGGATGTTGCCAGGACCAGCGTTGTTGGGGCCAGCGCCGTTGGTGGCCACGGTAACTGTTCCGTCTCTGTTGACAGTGGGAGAAACGGTGAGGCCCAAATCACTTCTGACCTGATGGTATCTGTACCGGTCGACGGAGCTGCGAAACCCACCGGCGGAGTCAAACGCATCCAGGCCCAGAGTTAGGTTGGCCATTCGAGCAGCTTTCGAAAAGGTTTTGGGGAGATGAGTCTCTTGGAGAGTGGGAAGAAACACCACCAATGTGTACTGAGAGGCTGGGAGGAGTGGCTTTTTACCTCCCCAGCGGAGTCGCCAATTGTGGGGGTGCTTCTCGCCGGAGTGGACTCTTTGCACTTTCTGAGATGAGGAGGGTGGTGAAAAGGGTGGTCCTCACTTGAGCCTTATCCTTCCCACCGGAAAGAGTAACCTGCACAAGTAGGCAACCAAGTTAGTGCCTTGCCCGGACGGTGGTGGTCTGGGAAGGCACTCCGATGGTTAAGTCAGTCACCGGAGGAGAAAAGTACGCCGGAGATCTAGAGGGAAGAATGGAGTTATGAGAGTAGTAAATGAGGAGAGAGTGAGAGTTCCAACCCCTTTGCAGTAAATGCAATGTGGTATTTATAGGCTGAGGGGCGTGCGTCCCACGCGCTCGGTGCCCCTCACGCGCCTGTCATTCGCTCTTGGAATGACAGGTGATATGACCATAATCTCTGCCGCAGACGCCGCATCCCGGCTGACGTCAGGCACGCGGGTTCGAGTGGTCAAATCACCTCGAGACATTCCCCATCGCCCACGTGCTTCTGCAGGCGGCGGTGGCAGAGTAGGTGACCGCCGCATTTAATGCTCCATCGTGGAATGTGTAGCGTACCTGGTACGCCTCATCCGAACGAAGTAAGGCCCGAACCCTTTCACACGACGAGGTCAATCGACTCGGCGGGTGAGCAGCCGAGCATCCGGGGTACTCGGCAGTCGCTCGGCTGAGGTTCCCGAGGGCATCAAGAAGGTCAGGCAGAGAAAGGCATATCCTCGGCCATTCTTGCTCGGCATGCATCACTCAAATCCATATTCGTTCAGGACCACCCATCCTCGTTCTCCGCCGAAGGAACCATCCCCTCG
The DNA here is from genome assembly GCA_020921065.1 of Vaccinium darrowii. Taxonomy (NCBI): domain Eukaryota; kingdom Viridiplantae; phylum Streptophyta; class Magnoliopsida; order Ericales; family Ericaceae; genus Vaccinium; species Vaccinium darrowii. The sequence continues at coordinate 6,639,851 of CM037156.1, forward strand.
GCGCTACAGAGACGGATTGAACTGCATTCAGTTTTGCTGATTCTGAGACAGTTGATCTTTTTGGCTTAATCGCGGTTGAGGGGTGTGTGCCCCCTGTGACCCCTATGAACCCGGCCGCTACAGGACCTTTTGGCAGAACTCTACTGTCTGCCTCACATTCTTACTCTCTTTCAGAAATTTTAGCTTCGTAAGATGGCGCATAATAGTTGTGTTTCAATCTGAAATTGAAAGTTGGTAAACTGATGTCCCTTTGTTCTCGCTTCTGATCAAGTCATAGACGTTAGGGGTAGTTTCGGAAAACAATAAATTATTTTGATTCTTCAAAGAGAATTAACTATTTGAGACATATTCAAATGGAAAGATGGAACTATAATTTGGTGGGTGGAGTAGTAGTTTAAGTACCAGTAACAGTTCTTTTAAATCAAATGGGAAATTTATGACACAAAAGTTGCCTGAATTTTTTTTTGGGGGAATACAGAAACAATCCCACCAACTCAACCGTAAGTTACGTGGCCACATACCGGTTCTCACTTTCTGTAGTTATTTCGCGCAAGCTTGTGGAGAGGGTGAACAACCATGTAGAGAGGCTTTGAATTTTACTAGGGGTGAGCATGGACCGGATTGGTTCGGATTTGTAGTAAATCAAAAACCAAACCACTACCTACGGATTATGAATTTGGCGAACCAAACCAACCCACAAAAGGCATCGAACCAAACCAATCCAAACTATTAAAATACGGAACAGATCGGATTCGGTTTCGAACCACGGTTTGCTTAAAATTGAGATATTATTTCCGTAAAATATTTAGAGTACTTACAATTTAGGTTTACTATGTTAGGTTTATATATATAATACGAATAGGTCCTCATATATAGAAATTTAGGGTAATTAATCATGGTAATGAAGGAAATCATGGAATAGGAACAGGCTATGACCGAATCATGTATAGAAATTTTAAAAAATTGAAATGTGCCGTGGAATCAAAATTAGAATGGAGAATTTCATCATCGAATTTATTTGCTATGACTAAACCACTATTGGTGTATTAGAATTAGGGGAATAAGTTGTGAATCTTAGGCAAAATAAAATCTTGTTAGAGAATGAATAATGAATAAATTAAATTAGGAAGTCAGTGGACTATAATAATAATAATAATAATAATAATAATAATAATAATAATAATAATAATAATAATAATAATAAATGGTTCGGATCGGATTGAAATCAGAACCATGAACGTAAATCTACAAACTAAACCATTGACTACGGATTCTAATTTTTTTAAACCAGGACCAAACCACGCTACTAAAAATCCGAACCAAACCAATCGGTTTGGATTGATTTGGACTGGATTCACGGTTTGACGGGTTTTCTGCTCACTCCTAAATTTTACACATCAATAGGTTTTCAACATTAACAGAGGGCATCGAAGCCTTATTGGAATACACAAATGGGAGCCCCAAGCTATTGATAGAGGCAAGAACACTTTCCGGCCAGGCCTTATAAGCTGGCTCATACAAGGAGCTTCATATTGGACATTATTGGGTTTTTTGAACATACTATGACTTCTTCTTTAAGCCCAGTGTGATGAGCTTCATATTGGACATTATGGGTTTTTTGAACATACTATGACTTCTTCTTTAAGCCCAGTGTGATGAGAGCTATACCAAGATAATCGTAACGGTAAGCTGATCTAAAGAGCTCCAATTTGTGATCGTTCCACGGAGGTAGTCTAAACCAGAAGTCTGTGAGAAAATTCCTTTTGGCCACTGCCTTCTCGTGCGTGAACACGTCGAAAGAGAATTTTCCATGGTACCTTCCAAAACCACTCTCACCCACTCCCTCCAAATGGAAGAGTATCAGCTGCATACTGCATATATAACAAAAACATAATGACCTTAAGAGAAGGAAAAAACTATATACGGACACCTTGGTTGCATAACTAAGCCAATAAGGGCTGTCTGATAAAGCCGAAAGCTGAAAACTGAAAACTGAAAATTAAGTACTGAAAACTGAATGCTGAATTTATTAAGCTAATAAGCTGTTTGATATGTACTGAATCTTAAGCACTGAAAAAAATAAGTTGTTTGATCTATACAAGGAGCTGAAGTATTAAATTCATAATTTTTTTTTTACTTTGCAATTCATGAAAAAAAAATGGACGTTTATCCAAAATAAAAACTATACAAAATATTGGCAAGATAGTGGTATAGTGGCGGTGATGGCTGTGATGGTGGTATAGCAGTGGTAATGGTTAGTGGTAGATATTATGGAAATGTGGCAACGTGGTGGTGGGGGAGTGATAGTGGGAGAGTAGTGGTAGTGCTGTAGTGGTGGGGGAGAGATGGTGTGAGAGTAGTAGTGGTGCCGTGGTGGTGTAGTGGCAACAATGGTAGTGCTAGTGGGAGTGGCGGAGTGGTGGTCATGATGGTGGCAGTAATTGTGTGGTAGGAGTGGCGAAGTAGTGGTGGGTGGTGTAGTGGTGGCAATGTGGGACTGGTGGTGAAGGCGGTGTCAGTGGTGGGAGTGACAGAGTGGTGGTGGTGGTGGTGTAGTGGCGATAGTGGTGGTGGAGTAGTGGCGGCGGCTGTGGTGGGAGTGGCAGAGGAATGGTGTGAGTGGTGGTGGTGGGTGGTGGCAACAGTGGTGGTGGAAGTGGCGGAGTGGTGGTGGTGGTATAGTGGCGGCAGTGGTGGTCAAAGTGACGTAGTGGTGGTCATGGTGGTGGAGTGGCGATAAGAGTGGCGATGGCGGAAGAGAGTTTGTGATAGTTGTAAATTCAGTAAAAATTAAGTAGCTCAAAGCTAATTTTTATCAACATTTTAGCTTTTATTTTAAGAGCCACTTAATTTTTTAAGTAATGCAAAATGTGGTTATCAAACCCACTTAACTACTTATTACTTAATTCATTCAATTTTAAGTTCAATTTTAATTGCTGAATCAGGGTTATCAAACAAGGCCTAAGCCAATAAATGACTATTAGAGAAATGTTGCCTAGCAAAATAAAGCTTTATTTTTTTGCTTTATAAGTGACTTGCCAACTCTTTCTTCATTATCATGGTCCTCTGCTTTTGTTTAATTTTCTTTAGTGACTTGCTTTTTTGACCTATTAGATAGGAAATCAAGGTTATCATTGCTGCCTTAACGACGAAATACCGGTGATACAGAAAACATAATAAACACGCGAGTTTTTAGTGACATACTTGAACAATAGTGTCGTTGAATGTCAAGCTTCCTGATGATGTCTCCGATATCAGCCTTCTCTTGAACTTTTCATTTTTGGTGAAGGCATAAATAGTAAGCGGCCTAGGCCTTGACTTGATAAATTCAATACTATCTTCAATTTTCTCCAACTGCATGCGAAAATCGAGGAAAATCTATTTTAAGCATAGTTCATCAACTTACACTGAAAGAGAGAAGCAAAATCTCACTTGGTTACTAGTAGTTTTCTTGAGTTAAAATCCATATGTATAAATTGCTTACAGTAATTATTGGAAGCAAAGGGCCAAATATTTCTTCATTCATGATTGCAGCCTTGAGTGGGGGATTAACCAGGATTGTTGGCTCAATGAACCTGCATTGAGGAAATTAAGAGACACTTTATTCGAACAACCGGTTCGAGAAAAATGATTATTTCGACGATAATTTCAGCTGCATAAAATTGCTTACAGACGATCTTCGTCAATCGAGCCACCATACACAATTGAAGCATTTACCATAGGGTCATCTAAAAGATTTTTCAATCTGATTAAGTGATTTTTGTTGATTATCCTTGCAATACTGTTAGTCTCTTTTGGGTTTTCTCCAAACACTTTCTTGATGAACACCTTCATTTGCTGAACCTGTTTAGTTTGAAATTAAGAACCATCAGCTTCAAAAATATCGATGTCAACGCGTAAATTTCTACACTCGATATAAGTACGATATCGTTGAACTATCTGTACCAGAGTGGACAAGAACTTCTCTTCTACGAGGATATAATCGATTCCTATGCACGCCTGACCAGCACACGTCCCGAATTTACCAGCAAGAATTCTTCTTATTGTCATCTGGAAGAAGAAAATTGCATCCAGACATGAATTTTGATCATTTCCTACTCTGTACTCATCTGGAACAAGGCCTAACAGCTTGAATAAACTTAACTACATGATATTCCAAGATGGAATTATATGTATCAGATATCGAAACAAATGAAAAATAATTATGAAATTACCGTTATATCCCAAGAACTAGAGAGTTCATCAACAACTGCTGGGCACTTCCCACCCAACTCCATCGTGACTGGTGTCAAATGCTCAGCTGCTGCAGCCATTACAATTTTCCCCACTCTTGCACTGCCTATTTGCATCTCATTTTCAAAAAAAAATTCAGAGAAACGTAAGTGAACATCCGGGCTACCAGGGACGGAGTCAGGATTTTGGCGTAGGGGGGACGGATACACACAATAAAAAAAATTAAAATCAAGACAACGATATGAATTTTTACTTTGATGTCCACAGACCATGTTAAAGAGTTTTGGGCTTTTGAAATTTCAGTGAGCCTTGGTTTTTAAAAGTGAACGGGCCTTAAGTCTCTAAAATGAGTTGGGTTATAAATTTTGGGCGTTGTTTTGTTTAAAAGAATTGGGTTTAAACCTCATTAAAACAGTTTTAGTACAAAGTTGTTTCACAGCTTGATAAATAATAAAGTTGTTACTATAATTTTCTTTAACGAAAAAACAGAGAGGGGACGGGACTATATAGTTTGATGATAAATTTATTTCCAATGTAATAATACGAATTTTTTAAAACGTAGGGGGGACGACTGCCCCTACTAGCCCCTCCCTGGCTCCATCCTTGCGGGCTACCTAGCGCGAGGTTCATGTTACTGCAAGGTCTAGGTACGTTGCATGACCCTTGCGAGCAGAAAGGTTGTTTCTGCAACTGTAACTCGTGACCACCAGCTCACATTGGGAACCTTATGGTTGCACTAGGACCACCCTTTTTAAGAATGCGAAAAATCAAGAGCAATAATTAGCTAGGACCACCCTTTCCAAGAATAAGCAAAGAAAACGAAAAATGAAGAGCAATAATTTGAAAGACCTGTAAAGAAAATCTTGTCCCATTTCTGTTGCAAGAGTTGGCCACAAACAGAGGGACCTCCTTGGATGACCTTCACAGCTTTGTTGTCCAAGTAAGAGTGCAGTGCACTAGCTAGAACTGACGCAGATGCTGGAGCCAACTCCGATGGCTTTATAACAACTGCGTTTCCTGCAGCTATCGCTCCAATCAACGGTTCTAACGACAACCCTACAGATGTATAAACAGAAAACAACTTCTCATTAGTTGTCGTCTGCATAGAGTTGGATAGGTGATCCATTCCCTCGTGTTGATTCTATTCGGCTGTGTTAGGATCCTGGATTCATGGAGAGAAAAGCGAAGGGAAAAGGGCATACAGATTTTCGACAATCATAGTGTACTTCCCGGAAGGATGGGAGCAATGAATAATTAGACGCAAAAATGAGGACGAGACCAAGGGGCTCAGGCATTAATGTCTTACCAAAAGGAAAATTCCAGGATGAGATAATGAGGACAAGACCAAGGGGCTCAGGAACCAGTTCTGCTGTTGAAGGGAATGCAATTATAGGCAACTTAACCTGTCAATCAATAACAAACATGGTGCAGGTTCATAATAACATAGAAAAGAAAATCTGATCCAAAAATATTCAGAGCTATGGTTTTCAATTCTTGCATTATTGCTTTTTGTTTACTCTTCCTTTGATTTTTTGTCAGCTGATCATACAAATCTGATCTCTTTTTTCAAAGGTTCTTATCATTTGTTTAAAATCATTGATTATTCTTTACAACCGAGGATTGATAGCAGATGGAAACCTCAGAAAGAATATAAAACATTGAAGCAAAAGCCTTTTTCGAATTGAAGTTGGAATAACTAAGAATTAATCTAAAGAAATCAAATGTGGTTAGTGATTTCCCTTTTCTCAGGATATTAGGTTACGGATTATAATTAACCTAAAGAAATCCAAACCCTAAAGCCCCGATTGAATGCGGGATAAGATAGTAAATGTATTATTAGTAAGTGTGGACTCAAATTAATATGACATTTATAGAGAGCAAATAAATAGTAGTACTTGGTTTGAATGAATTGGTAATAAAGGGGAATAAAGTTGGGTGGATGATATAAAAACCGGATAAATGACGTATTTGCCCTTGTGCAGGGGTCATGTTAGATTTTACGATAAAATAAATACATAAATACAAGATTAATTAAATTAAATATACTTGTCAATAAATATGATATAATAATACCTTTTATTAATTATATCTAAAATTAAAATATTTAATTATTCTTTTTTAATTATGCATACCACCTAATTTTTCTAATTATGCGTTTTTTACTTATATTAAATACAAAACTTATTAATTTTTTACTTACAATAACTAATTTCTATAATTTTGTATAAAATAAATATAATAAATGTTAAAACATTTTTTAAATATTTTCTGAATATACCACCTAATATGTTTAAATTATTTTTAATTTACATATTAATTTAGTAATTTTTATGTTATTTTTATGTTATACCCCAACAATGTCAAATTCTAAGATATAAAAATTTTTAATTTTTTTTGTATCGAATTAAAGATCTCTATTAGTAGTTTAATTTAATTTGGTGCAAAAATAAACAAAAAACTATACAAAAGTATTTTATTTTTTTATCAGAAGGATATTGCAAAGCAACTTAACAAGTCAAATTTAGTTAATTTAGTAATTTTTATATTATACCCCAACAATGTCAAATTCTAAGATATAAAAATTTTTAATTTTTTTTGTATCGAATTAAAGATCTCTATTAGTAGTTTAATTTAATTTGGTGCAAAAATAAACAAAAAATTATACAAAAGTACTTTATTTTTTTATCAGAAGGATATTGCAAAGCAACTTAACAAGCCAAACAATGTCATATTAAAGATCTCGATTAGTAGTTTAATTTGGTGCAAAAATAAGAGATAAAAAATTATGCACAGAATTACTTTCCTCCATCCATTTTAAGGGGGAGTTCTTGAATGGATTTTATGAGATAAAATGGAAAAATTGATTTCAATTGGTGTTTTATGGAGTGGTGATAAAATCACCTTATTTTTCCAATATTTTTTTTATAATAGTTGTGGATAATATAGTGTGATAAAATCTAATGTGATAAAATCACCTTCCTTTTATCTATTCGTAAAAGATGATGATAAAATTAAAGATGATAAAATCAAATAATCCATTCAAGAACTCTCCCTAAAGTGTTCAGCTTTATTATTTCAAGTTACTAGGAGACATTTTATTATATTTTTCCTATGAACTTTTGTCTCTATTTTCCAAATTAAACTCCATTTTTTACTAGTTAATATTTTAAAAATGAATAGTCATTAAGGAACAATCAAAAATGAAAAATTGGATTATTGTTGGGGACAGAGGGAGTATAACAAAACATAAAAAAAAATATTTAAAAAGGAACATTACCTTTTTGCTTGACATCCATTGCTTTAAGCATGCCAATGCATAATTAACAGATTTCATCACTGTTCCAACCTGGGGAAACGGGAAACCCACATGGCCACGTTCATTAGACTGTAGTAGGCGTACAAAAGCAAAACACACAGAAAATGTACAGAGCTGTTTAGAGACCCACTTTTGGGTCCCACACAGATAATCCGAGCTGTTCATTCATCTTAGAATAATTTTCCGAGGGATCTCACAAGAAATCAGCTGGATCCGACTTTCGTAACTAGTTGATCCAAATTCCCCTCATTTCATGCAAATTGGTTTGAATGAAACAGGAGGATTTTGGATCAACTAGTTACGAACGTTGGATCGAGCTGATTTCTCGCGAGACCCCTCAAAAAATTATTTTAAAATAAATGAACGGTTCGGATCATCCGAGTGAGACTCAGAAGTGAGTCCCCTACGACCTTTATATATTTTCTGTACCTATGGGTCTGTACCCATAGGTTTTCCGACATTCATTAACTGAGAAAGCTGCCAGTAGTAGGTTTTGAGCTTTAAAGTCTAGCAAATGATCTGCCTATGAACCTAACAAAGTACTGCTCAATTTACTCCCATTAACGAGGGTCTTTTGACCTAAATCGGCCGTAACATTATATATCAACGAGAGAGAAAATTGCACGCTTATTGGCCGGTTCAGTTATATATCGGTTTGTTTGACGACTGCACAGAGTTTCATTCATAAACATCATATACTTTTACCAATCATAAATTAAAGGAAAATATTGCAGCAATGTCAACTTAAAATCTAGTTCTAACAAAAATTACATTTAAAGCTCAACTAATCAAAAAAGATCAACCTCTTATTATCAAGGGAAATGCTAACGGGTGCTATCGTGCACCCATTAAGAGTACAAAAAAAGTATATTTTAAAAGTACATTTGTACTTTAAAGTACATCTTTAAGTGTGCTTTAACATACAAGTGTACTTTTTTGTACAAGTGAGACCCACAAAAATGTAGTTTTTGTACACTTAACGGGTGCATTGTGGCACCCGTTAACATGACCCATTTGATTTTTTTTTCCCTGTGTTTAAAGTTGGGATGGACCCATCAGAACCTGGTTTTAGAATACCAATTTGAAACCTACTTTCAAAAAAGTTCTAAGAACTAAGGTTTTAGAAACCTAACCGAACAAATTCTTGAAAGTACTTTATTTATCACGAAAAATTATACTTTGTTTACCTAAATAATTACTAGATGAAAGTTCGGGGTTCGTATCCTGAGACTCCCCGAGTCGTTTTAGTGAAATGTGGGGGTCTGTATCAGGGTACTTAGTTAGTTAGTAAACACAATCAAGTTTTTAAGAGAGTGGTTATAATACACACCCTGTGCATGTCATATACACCTATTGTATGATTTATATTGTGTCACATCATCGGTAGTGTAATATTTTACTCCCTCCGTCCCCATTTATTTGTCCATTTTGAAAGTTCGTGTCACTTTTCAATTGATTATATCTCATAATTTACATTGTTTTACGTGATTTTAAAAGCATTGTCTTATAGATTTAATCAAGATCCATCAAACAAGATCTATATTGAATATAAAATTCATTACCGATTTAAAGTTATAACTAGTTTTTTATCCGGTTAGAATAGAGCGAGGGACCAAAATTTGGGGATGGAGGGAGTATATTTTTTTTAATCTCATAGGTTTACGTTAAAACCTAAACTTTACTCCTCCGTCAGCACGAAAAAGAAATTCTTTTGGACATCTGATTTTCCTTCCTCTATGTGGGCCAACCAACACTAGTGGCGGGTTCTTTTCTGTTGGTTGGTTGGTTTGTTAGGAGTATTAAAAAGTGTCCCATCCACATATACCAATATTTTTTTTTTGTTACTAACACATTTGATTTGGGAAATGCTAACGGGTGCTATAGTGCACCCGGTAAGAGTACAAAAAAGTACATTTTAAAAGTACATTTGTACTTTAAATACATTTTTAAGTGTGCTTTAACGTACAATTGTACTTTTTTGTACAAGTGAGACCCACAAAATTGTAGTTTTTGTACACTTAACGGGTGCATTATGGCACCCGTTAACATGACCCATTTGAATTTTTTTTTCCTGTGTTTAAAGTTGGGATGGACCCATCAGAACTTGGTTTTAGAATACCAATTTGAAACCTACTTTCAAAAAAGTTCTAAGAACTAAGGTTTTAGAAACCTAACCGAACAAATTCTTGAAAGTACTTTGTTTATCACGAAAAATTATACTTTGTTTACCTAAATAATTACTAGATGAAAGTTCGGGGTTCGTATCCTGAGACTCCCCGAGTCGTTTTAGTGAATTGTGGAGGTCTGTATCACGGTACTTAGTCAGTTTGTAAACACAATCAAGTTTTTAAGAGAGTGGCTATAATACACACCAAATATTAAAGGTGCATGTCATATACACCTATTGTATGATTTATATTGTGTCACATCATCGGTAGCGTAATATTTTACTCCCTCCGTCCCCATTTATTTGTCCCTTTTGAAAGTTCGTGCCACTTTTCAATTCATTATATCTCATAATTTACCTTGTTTTACGTGATTTTAAATGTATTGTCTTATAGATTTAATCGAGATCTATCAAACAAGATCCATATTGAATATAAAATTCATTACTGATTTAAAGTTATAAATAGTTTTTTATCCGGTTAGAACAAAGCGAGGGACCAAAATTTGGGGACGGAGGGAGTAGTGTTTAGTAATTTTTCAATAATACAATTCGTAACATTTTATATGGTTCATAACATTTTGGTGCATCTCGTAATTTTCATTTAAAAAAAAACATAACTTTTATTAATTGATTCGTAACTTTTATAGGGGTGTGTATTATAGCCTTGCCTCGTTTTCAATAACGATATCAGAATACGTAAAGGTAACGATCGAGGTGTAACAGTATTAAGAGTATTGAACGATACGCTACGGGAATCGGTTGTCGTGGTCGTGAAGTTCAAAAATATTTTTCAAGATAAAATAAATCTAAGTGTTACAATCACCTGTAACGGTTGAGTATTGACCGTTACGGCCGTGACTTGGTCTATAAATTGGAAACATTGGCGACCACAGAGTAGAAAGAGTGGGGTTAGCGGGAAAAAAAAATATTGCTATAATATTTAATTTTTTTAAAATTCCTAAACGAACCCTCTAAATTTGGTGGTGACACCACTGGATAACTCCTAAAAGTTCATTGAAGTTGCTTATTTGTGTGACTTGTTTGAATTCTAGTAATTCGTTTTGTTGTTTTGATAAAATCGGGTCATGCTAACGGGTGCCATAATGCACCCGTTAAGTGTACAAAAACTACATTTTTGTGGGTCTTACTTGTACAAAAAAGTACACTTGCACGTTAATGCACACTTAAAGATGTACTTTAAAGTACAAATGTACTTTTAAAATGTACTTTTTTGTACTCTTAATGTGTGCACTATAGCACCCGTTAGCATTTCCCAAATCAATTGTGTTAGTAACCATTAAAAAAAAAATTGGTATATGTGGATGGGGACACTTTTTAATACTCCTAACGAAACAACCAACCTACAGAAAAGAACCCGCCACCAGTGTTGGTTGGCCCACATATAGGAAGGAAAATCTGATGTCCAAAAGAATTTCTTTTTCCAGCTGACGGAGGAGTAAAGTTTAGGCTTTAACGTAAACCTATGAGATTAAAAAAAATATACTCCCTCTGTCCCCAAATTTTGGTCCCTCGCTCTATTCTAACCGGATAAAAAACTAGTTATAACTTTAAATCGGTAATGAATTTTATATTCAATATGGATCTTGTTTGATAGATCTCGATTAAATCTATAAGACAATGCATTTAAAATCACGTAAAAAATTGTAAATTAGGAGATATAATCAATTGAAAAGTGGCACGAACTTTCAAAAGGGACAAATAAATGGGGACGAAGGGAGTAAAATATTACGCTACCGATGATGTGACACAATATACATCATACAATAGGTGTATATGACATGCACCTTTAATATTGGATGTGTATTATAGCCACTCTCTTAAAAACTTGATTGTGTTTACAAACTGACTAAGTACCGTGATATAGACCTCCACATTTCACTAAAACGACTCGGGGAGTCTCAGGATACGAACCCCGAACTTTCATCTAGTAATTATTTAGGTAAACAAAGTATAATTTTTCGTGATAAACAAAGTACTTTCAAGAATTTGTTTGGTTAGGTTTCTAAAACCTTAGTTCTTAGAACTTTTTTGAAAGTAGGTTTCAAATTGGTATTCTAAAACCAGGTTCTGATGGGTCCATCCCAACTTTAAACCCAGGGAAAAAAAAAATCAAATGGGTCATGCTAACGGGTGCCATAATACACCCGTTAAGTGTACAAAAACTACATTTTTGCGGGTCTCACTTGTACAAAAAAGTACACTTGCACGTTAAAGCACACTTAAAGATGTACTTTAAAGTACAACTGTACTTTTAAAATGTACTTTTTTGTACTCTTAATGGGTGCAATATAGCACCCGTTAGCATTTCCCAAATCAAATGTGTTAGTAACAAAAAAAAAAAAAAATTTGGTATATGTGGATGGGACACATTTTAATACTCCTAACAAACCAACCAACCTACAGAAAAGAACCTGCCACCAGTGTTGGTTGGCCCACATATAGGAAGGAAAATCAGATGTCTAAAAGAATTTCTTTTTCCAGCCGACGGAGGAGTAAAGTTTAGGTTTTAAAGTAAACCTATGAGATTAAAAAAAATATAAAAACGAAGAGGGGACAGGTGGGGAAACCGAATAAGGACCGGATTTTGAAACTTACTAGTTTGGAAAGTCCAACCGAACATGTCAAAGACAAGCCCGGTCTAAAGGGTAAATGCAACAAGCCTCTAGACTTGGACAATCCCAGGGCAACCAAGAAAGGAAAAAAATACTCAATTTATATACTATGAATATTCTTGAGTTCCCAAGATTGATGTAATGCATCAGCGTGGTTCCGTGGTATATGGGTGCCCCTTCCATACGCATGACTGTTCGACTCACGGGTCCCTTTTTTCTTTTACAAAATTGGTCTAAAGGCCAAGTTTGGTGCTTTAAATTGTGTTTAGTCCAGTTTAACTTATTTTAATGCTTTCAATACATAGATGAAGATTTTTTGAAGGTTCAAGGACAACATTAGACAAAAATATCCTTAATGAACTACACCACTCACGCTCACTATGCGGAGGAATATCCAACGGACAAAAGAAAAAGTTGGGATACTATTCAATGAAAGCGACACTTTCATGTTGTTACTACCCGTAACTTTTCCCGATAGCCCTGCAGCCCGTCACTTTTGTGACCCATCACTCTCTCTTGTCCCGTCGTTGTCAGACCCCCCTCTCTCTCTCTCTCTCACACACACACGGATGACACAAGTTTAATAAGTGGGACAAAATTAATTTCTCTCTCTTCAATTTTGGGGGTGGGTTCAATTTTAGGGGGTTTAGGCTCTTTAGGGTAGGGTATAGTGGGTTTAGGCATTTTGGGTTTAGGTACTTAGGGTGCACTTTCCAATTCTAGGGTTTTAGTTGTTCATGCACTTTCATAGAGTACCCTAGTATTTTAGGTACTTTCATAGGGTACCCTAGGGTTTAGGTTTGGGGTGCACTTTCCAATTATAGGGTTTTAGTGGTTTAGGCACTTTCATAGGGTACCCTAGGGTTTTAGGCACTTTCATATAGTACCCTAGGGTTTAGGTTTATGCACTTTCATTAGGTTTGAGGGTTTAGACACTTTCATTGGCTAGTGGGGTCATTTTTTGGAATGTATAGGTGATTTGTCCTTTTAGAATTAAAGAAAAAGTTGACGTCCTTGTTGAAGTAAAGACCCCTTTACTATGTCCTTGCCAAAAACGGACCCTTTTTCTTTTACTTTGGCCTTTCTAAGCCTTGCTTTCCTTCTTTTTGGCTTCCCTATTTTTTGTTATTTAAGACTATTTTTTTTCTTCCTAATCCACAATTTTAGGAAACCACACTACTCAATTACTTTGTTATAAATTTTGCATTTAACAAACAAAACAATAATGTAGAAGTTATATTTTTTTACATTGGATAAAAAAATGATGGAAAATTTTAAAAAATGAGCGAGCTAACACGATTTACTATGTATGATTTTAGTTTGAATTTTTGTATTCTATATAATTTTTAAAAGAACTCTTGAAGATGTAGGGGATCTAATATTAGGAGTTCATCAATGCATGTTATAGTTCCTCTAATGGATGGAAGTTTTTCTAAGGTGAAATTGATAAAAAAAATATTTTTGTGATACGAGAGATTAAGTCGGCTACGAATTATGAAATTAATTGAAAATGACTTCTTGGATAAAATAGTATGAGGACTTAATTGAATAATTTGCTTAAAAAATGCAATATGAAGTTTTTCTAATCGGATATCATGTTCATCATAAAGCACTATAACCGAGGTTACATTTTGGTTATATTTTTTTTAAATATTTTTCAGGCTAAAAAAAAATACAATGTAACCCTTTTTTTGTATTTGACTTAATAGTAATTGGACAACCAAGATTAGAGTCAGACTTGAGCAATCCAAAAATCACAGCCGACCTTAGTCGAGGAACTCGTTCTAGTTTTGAGGTGAAATATTTGACATTAAGCACTCATCCCGACACGAGAAAAATAAGAAAAATATACAATTATATGCCAGAGTTGAAAATAATTACTAAAATGAAGGGCAAGCAAAACACTGCACTTAATTTAGGGCAAATGATCTCTTAAATAAACCTAACGTGCAACTAAAATCCTGCATTCTTTCATGCAAAAAAAAAAAGAAAAAGAAAAAAAAAAGAGAGCTTATTTATTCAAACCAAAAACAAAATTTATATGCATATGTATATATACATCTGTAGCATACCTCATCCCTGTAGGACTCAACGGGGTGCTTGCCAATATCCTGTTTGAGAGCCTCCAATATCTCACCTTCTCTCTCCTTGAGGAGAGAGAGCAAAGCTTTCAGCTGTGACCTCCTCCAAGATGCTTCCTTTGTCTTTCCAGTCCTAAATGTCTCCCTAAGTTCCTCCAATTCTCCCTCTAATCCGTTCATTACACCCTCCATTTCTCTTTTCTCTACTTACTTTTTAAAACCCTTTCCCAATCTCTAACGCTTATTTATGCTATATGTTTTTTAAATATTCAACTACCACTCTTTGTGCTGCAGTTCGGGTTCATAAATGGTTGGCGGTCACCACAGAGGGCATGTTTGTCATGGGAAAATGGAGGGAGGCGGATAAGCTAACCTTGGTCCACCTTTATTCGGGGTTTGCTTCTTATTATGCACCCAGCTTGCTAAGAGCATCCTTGTCTGGATCACCAAAATTTTCACCAAATTTAATTTCAAAAACACCTTTTATAAATTAGCAAGTCACTTTATCAAAAACTCACAAAATCAGACTCTCTATTTTAACCTTATTATATTAAACTATTCCCCTCAAATCTATAAAAAAAAAAAAAAAAATCCTCCCTAAACTCCCCGCCTGGGGAGATGTTTGGTACAAAAGTTAAGTGGTGGACCACGTGTCAGAACCCCACCCCCCTCTTCAGCCATTAACATTTCCCCCCCCGCTGACCCGCAGCCACGTGTCCGCCCTCCCTCTCTCCTCCTGCTATTTCTGATGCGCACAGCAACCGGAAATAATAAAAAATTAACTGGTGCGTGTACCGCACCAGGTGCGGTACTGTAGCAAAAATAATTTGAAGAGGAAGTATAGAGAGGCTGATATTGAGAATTTTTGGGGGTTTGACTCCCTATTTTAACTCAAAAGTTAAAATGGGGAGTCAAATGAGGATGCCTTAAGACCCCTGCAGCTTATCCACCCCACCCCCTCGAATCTATTTATATCCAGGTGGGTATAAGGACACGCTTGTCCTTCAAATCTCTCCAAACTCTTTTCGTACTCTTACTATAAGGGACAATTAAGTAAATTCTCACATTATTTCTTTATCCACCCACTCTTATCCATCTATTTTAACTACCAAACAAACTCATTATGAACTTACAACCCTCTTTAACTAATCCCATTATAACATATCCACATTTTATCCACTATTTTTCATTATCCATCCAAAATTTTATTCACCCGACAAACAAGCAGTAACATTTTAGTACCCATGGGTTTTACAAGGCCTACTGCTATTCGTACTACCCTTTTTGTTTTTCGACTTGATTAGTTTACAAGCACTTTGACGAATTTTTTTTCCGGTGCAGTTCAAGGCAGACCATCCGCCTTGAAACTAGACTGATTCATGAGAAAATGACTTCTTGGGGCTTGACTCCATTAACAAAAAAGGACTCGAGGGATATAGTATTCCTATAATACAGTATTTTTGCCTTTGCCCAGTAGTTAAAGCAGTGATGTGGCGTTTGATTGAGTGCTATACACAAGTTCGTAACCAATTCATTTAATAAGAATTTAATAAAACCCTTTTGACACAGTCAAAAGAAGCATCTGGATGTAGTGTACCAGACTGACTATGAACTCATGATCATGAATGCTGCAACCACCTGTTCCCTGGGATCTTTAAAAGGAATGAACTCTAGACACGCGGCAGACTTCGTGATAAACCAATCAAGTACTCAAGTTTTTATCCTCCCACCAAGAATTAGTAGAGGACGGTGCTACCCGTACAGAACGGGGAGCACAGAAAATGTACCGATCGCTTTTGGGGGCTCACTTTTGGGTCTCACACGAGTAATCCGAACTGTTCATTGTTCTTAAAACATTTTTCCGAGGGGCCCCACAAAATTTCAGCTCAATCGGACGGTTGGAAGTGCTCGAACCAAAGTCTCACCGTTTGAAGCAAATAAATAGTGGGACCCAAAAGTGGGTCCCCGAAGGCGGTCGGTACATTTTCGGTTCCCTTTGTTCTGTACCCGTGTCATTATCGATTAGTAGATCACTTTGCAGGAGGTTAAGGTTCGAACGGTTTTGACCACTAAACCACTCGGAAGCAAGCCATTTATCACTGGGCTAGGGTTTTAAATAACCATATTGGAACATGTAATGGTAAAGATCACATGGTGTAACGTTATCGGGGAGTATCATGTGATACGTAATGACAATCGACTAGTATGGTTGCGAATTTTATAAATCATTTTGACAAACTTTTTTTTTAATTTTTTATTAAGTTCCAAATCATTCGTAATGAAGAGTATGGAAAGATTGGAGTAGTATCTTCACTAGTTGGAAGGAATTAGTCTCTACTAGAGTCAATAATTAAAAGAACTAACAAGAAAAGGGTTATTGTTCAAGTAGGGATAGCTATATGTGGTCCAATGGCTAAAGCTATGCCGCTTGTGGTAGACTGCACACTTTTCTCTTTAGGCCTCAAATTCTTTTTGGGTGGCACGGTCTAACTTTTTGTAACGGTTGTTAATCGGTCTGTGATTTGGAAACAAAATAATACTAATGAAATTCGGTTGATATGCATGTGATTTTTCATTACATTGGTATATCAGCAATGGCGACGGAGTTGAGGTCGAGGCCGAACTATGATAAAAAAATTTGGTACAATGATTTTTCGAGATTAAATTCGATCATATGAGTTCTTAGGGAACAATTTTGATAACTTGAAGAGTTAAATTTTAAGTATTGTCGCTATCGTAATCATTCAACGAAGCGTAGTCTTCTTATCAAATATCATTCATCATAATTTAATGTACTCAAAATGAAAAGTTGAAATATCAAATATTATTTTTTACAAAAAATTATGCAAACAAAACTGCAAAAGTAAAAAATTGGGTGGGGCCGAGCCAATCAAACAATGCAAACATTACTCTAACTTTGGCTTTTTTGGATTTTTTAATTGATGTATATGAAGATTAAGGAGAATGACTTATAAAGCATGAAAAGTCAAAAAAAATATAAAGAAGTCCAAAAAATTACTTCGTGGAATGGCAACTAAAGTATCTTATCTCATAAGATTCACCATAATATAAGGAGAATGATTTTGACACTCTATTTTTTTTTTTTATAATTGTACTCCAAAATTTGTCTTTTAATACTTATGTTGTATGTATTTTTTACACTAAAAAACAAAATTAAGAATGCAATAAAAGTGACGTGTCAAAATCATTATCCTAAAATAATTCAACATGCATCCCAATAATAGTACCATTCACTATCATAAGCGGTGAGATATCACGTGGACGTAAATCACTTTCCTCTTACAAATGCCCAAAGCCCACCACGTTTTTTCTCAGTCCAGTCTCACATTTATGTCCAATCAACCAATTCTACTGCACCAGCCTCATTCGTACCATAGTTATTGGGGATTTCGTCCAAGCCGATGTTGTTGCCTTACTTTAGAAAACAGAACATATAATATATTTTTTTAATGGCAAAAAAAACTTTTATTGATTACATAACAAAGTTACAATGATTAAATGTGGGAAGATAAAGCATCAAATCGATGCCTCTCGAGACCTAAAGAATTGAAAGCTTAACAAGAAGTCATATTACGCCCTAACTTTTCTTTTTCAAATAAATATATTATAATTTTTCTTTTTAGAAATTTGGCTTTTCGATTGAGATTCTCATTATTTATTTTTGCCCATATTATAGGTTCTACTGGACTGGTGTTATTATACTTTCAAAAGTATCAGATTTATTTGGGTAATTTTACGGTATTAGATTACTGTTGCAGGCTAGCATGTAAATTAGCTTTATTACATTCTTATTTGGCAATTACTTTAATTATCCCTTGGCTAAAAACGTGGATTGCAGTTATTTTTCTACATGTTCATAGCATTATAAGATAGAGTTTGGGGTTGTGGAGATAACGTATTTGAGAGAGAGAGAGAGAGAGGGGTAACGTAGAAGTATTTTGCAGCAGCCAAATACTCTGGGAGTTTTGGTAAGATCATGTTCTCATTCTCTTCAAATCCTTTCTTCTCATATTTCTTTCTTCTTTTACTGGTATGTATCTCTTGGATCGTACTTGAGTTTACAATAACTAATGGGTGGTTGTGATGGGAGAGAAGAGGAGTGGTGAATTTTCTGATAATTTTCGGGATGTTGGAGTGTAATGGGTTGAGCTTTTGACTGTTGTATTGGAGAGGATTAATGATTGAGCTTAAGGGGTGTGGTTTGTGCCGACCGACTGACCGAGTGTGGTGCTCATAGTTGGTAGTATACGTGATGGGTTTTGTATGGAATTAATAACGTTCTCCATTGAATTTTATATTCTTTATTTTCTGAAATTGAGGCTAGAAGTTTGGTTGCTAATGGGTTAACAAGTGAGAAGTGGCATACAGATTTTGGGATTTGATAAGGAAGCTTGAATGGTGATCTTGTTATGGTGGATGCTACTGGTTTAGCCACGTAGAATTAGGTCCTAGGTTTGGTTAAATTAACTATTAAGGATATGTTCTATCTTACATATATATACTTCAACTAGTTAGTTATTTTTGTATGTTGCATCTTTGTACAGGTTAGTCTCGTTTGCGCATTCGATTTGCTTTGCCTTTGAACCCAGGTGAATGGTTAAGCATGTTACGTATTTTCGAACTCGCCGTGTCCCTTGATTTATTCTTTTGGGAAAATTATCATTTGGTTATTGAAAACGGGAATTGTTTGTATTTGATCTTTTATTGGCATGCGAGGAAAATAATATTTTGGTGAGAACTTGGTGGATATTGATGGGAACATTTATTATTGAAAGTCCAGGGAAATTAATCCTCTGTGTGCGGGTGACTCTGGCCATTAGGGAAGAGGCCGTGTCCTGGCCGGTGACCCTAATGCTCAACGGCTGACTTTCGCCGGATCGTTCTTAGGGAAAAGTTCCACGGACTGCCTACTCGTGGTGACTGTAAGTTTCGATATTGGATCCAATTTCTAAGATATTTGTTCACTGGCACTTGGTACTATTTGGTATTGGTTGTGGTTCCCCATTATTGCTGGATATCGTATTGTGATCACCAAAAGACTTGTTATTGATAAAAAGAATTTTTGATTTTGTTGTTTGTGGTACACCTCATATGCCAAAATTATGTTTATATGTCAAAATATTTTTATCCTTGCTTTAGAAACTTTATTTATTATACATGATTTTCCATTACTGAGCTTGTCAGCTGACGGATTTAATCCACCATCATTTTCAGGAAAATCGAGCCGGTAGATATGGACTCTGGTGGCATCTTGGGGATTATTGTGTCGACCTCCATAGGATGTTGCATTCAAGATTTATTATTTTATTTATTCGCTTCCGCACTTATTAAACCTTTTTGAAACATCGCATTTTTGTTATCATTGGTTAATAATTTTATTGATCGGTTCATGGGATGGTGTTCCCCATGCTTATGTTGAGGCATATTTGATTTGATTTTGTTAAAAAAAAAAAAAAAAAAGATCGTTTAGTGGTCTGTGGCTTATTTTAATTTAGGCTTCGTGTCCACGTGTTAACCTTGTGGTTCACGGCCGGTCATTTCCCATTTTGGGGTGTGACAAGTCAGCCACCCAATCAAGCAACAAAAGAAAACAAAATAGAACACCTAAGCCAAGTAGTGGGCTAGAACAACTCCAGAAGCCCAGTCAGAGTAGAAGATGCCATACAACAATGAAGAAATATCAAGAATCTAGTAATGAGAACCCCACCCAATTGGAAGGTGATGATAAGATAGTACCAATGTGATATACCCAACATCAGGGTCAAAGTTTGGGCAGAAGCAGCAGCCTTGACACATTCTTAGAAGATTCCAAATCATGTTTTAGTGATGAGGGAGCAGCAGGCCACAAAAGTGTAGAAACTTGATGAAAATCTCAGATTCTGTGGACTCTATCCAGCATCCCCCAGCCAAAACAACTTCTAGTGAAGCAACAGGATTAGCAAGTGCAGCCGAACATCCTTCAATGAAGCATCATCCCATTCCAAGCAAGTGGCAGAACTCAAGAAAAACATATTGCAACCCAATAAAACCAACAAAACCATACTGCGCTGTAAAACCCAGCAAAACAGCCAAAGCTCAGACCAACACACCCAAAACAATACACTGCCTAGGATTGTAAATTAAGAACTTGAACACCAACTCAGCTGCAACACCAATTAATAGCCAAAAAACAACCTCAAAGCTAGCAACAGAAGATAGCCTCTCCTTTTGTATCCTTGCGTTGGAAAACCTTCAATATAAAAGCTAGACTTCAGCCAAATGGCAGTAACAAAATGAAAAAATAGCAGTAACTATGAGGTTTTGATGGAGCAAGAAGACTCCATTTTGGAGAAATTGAGTCTCCAAAATGTTTAGAACCAGCAGAGCCTGCATTACCATCCTCCAAACAATGCAAATCATCAATCCTATCCAATTTGACAATATCAATCAAACCAAAAGACCTCAACATTTTACAACAGCCGCACCTTCTTCCAATATTTCCAGCACTCCCTTATATAGTAACACCCCAATAACCACTTTCATGAGATCACCAGCATCAACCTCCAAGAAAGCAAAAAAAAAATTAAAATTTTGAGCACACGCTTGATCAACACGCCATATCTTGATCAAAGTTGAATGTAGCTCTATCTTTGCCTTCAGCTATCTGATCAGCTATTTTGCTCATCACTTAATCTTCATCTCCTTCATATCTGATTCCTACCAACATATCACATATATAGGAAACAGAGAGTACCAGACCACTACATGTCCGAAATTACAACAAGAAAACAAAAACAAAACACAAACAAAAAGCCGCTCAGCTTAGATGTCGGACCCAGGACTCTGCTCGTGGAAGTGGGTGAGGATCACAAAGATCTCGCTCCCACCGTAGTATTGCTATTGGATCTTCCTTCTGACGCCTTAACCATTGCCATTGGAGAGCTCATGAAACCACTGCCCGAGTCAACCTACTCTAAGAGCCAGTACCCAGATCTAGAACTCCATTCTTAGGTCTCTGTTGTCCAGAAATGATGGGGAGAGGATGGGGAGAGTAGGAGATCTTCCCTCTCTAGGAAAACGTCTCAACCGGCCCACAGCTATGGAGGGAGGATAGGAGGAGGAAGAGGAGCTATGATGCACGGACACGGACACGGACACGGAGACATGGGAATTCTAAAAAACTGGGGATATGGTCACGGCGGGGGACGCGCCACATGGATATATATATATATATATATATTAAAAGATTAAAGGAAAGAGGGTTCGAATCATTGGAAGCGTTCACTCGTTCCTCTTGTATCTGGGCCTGGGAGATGAGTTCAGAGCTCGTAATCGATGAATTGGATCACCCGGGTTGGACATAGTAACTCCCATTCGCTATTACAGCCTAGCAAAGTGCCTCCGATTGATTGCCTGGTACGCGTCGCACCTTATGAAAGTCCGCTTGGGGAGCATAGGCGTGATAGCAGAATCAAATGTTGAGGTTTCAAAGGCCAGTTCGAGATCTATAGCCAGTTATAGATGCATAGAAAGTTCCTAGGCCCGCAGCATACCTTTTGATAGGAGAGCCATAGCCAGTTGTGAAACCCGTCAATCCAGTTGGTTTCCGAAGCAAGGGTAGTATCCCAGCCTCCATCCAGCAGTGCATTCTTGGATTAGCTAGTCCAGTCGACTTGCGACAAGCACTCGTTGTTCCTATACGCTTTCCTACTATTAGCAAGATCCGAACCGCTTTCTGAAGGCAGATTTTATGATCCGAACCGTCCAATTTGTTTAAAAAATATTTTTAAGGGTCCACGCGAGAAATCAGTGAAAAAAAAACCGGGAAGGGCTTGATCCGAGCAAATTTTGATAAAAACTATATATATACGTTTTTATCGAAAACTGATCGGATCAAGCCCTTTTCGGTATTTTTTTTAATTGATTTCTCGTGTGGACCCTTAAAAACACCTTTTAAACACGTTGGACGGTTCGGATCATGAAAATTTGATTGAAAAATTGGAGAATTGCAGGAGTCCCTGATGGGAAGCTGATCAGGTATGCCTGATTGGAAGTGGACTGTATATATATTATATATCAGTCCCGATCCAGTCAGGGATCCCGAATCCGGAACTCATAGTTCTGGATCAAATTTTCACGATCCGAACCGTCCAATGTGTTTAAAACGTGTTTTTAAGGGTCCCCACGAGAAGGGCTTGATCCAAGCAGTTTTTCAAACTGCTCGGATCAAGCCCTTCCCGGTTGTTTTTTTTTTTTTTTTTTTTTATGATTTCTCACTGGGACCATTAACAACACGTTTTAAACACATTGGACGGTTCGGATTATGCAAAAAACAATTTTTAAAACCTCAAAAACACCACTTTTCCTTCAATCTGAGATCATTGACTGGATATATATATATATGCCCTTCACGCGATCTAACGGCTCACAACTGTTTTTCCGCACTTTTTTTTGTGAGGGAGCCCTTATAGGAAACTTCTTGGATATATATATTCCGAGAGCTTCTAATCCGGGATCCCAGGATCGGGATCCTGGATTAGAGGCTTTTGGGTATTTTTTTGTGCTGCCAATTGTTTAGGGGAAATCTGATCCGTCCAATGTGTTTAGAAGGTGTTTTCCAAGGTCCACGCGAGAAATCTCCAAAAAAAAAATACTGGGAAGGGCTTGAGTTTTGCGAAAAACTGCTTGGATCAAGCCCTTCCCGGTATTTTTTTTTGGAGATTTCTCGTGTGGACCCTTGAAAACACCTTCTGAACACATTGGACGGATCAGATCGTCAAAAAAATATCGGGAACAAGGAGGTCCGGAATCCCGGATCCCGGACTAGAAATGTTACCTATATATATATATATATATATACAGGATTAGTACAAGTTGCAGTTAAGCCCTTAACTCGAAGAGGTCTTAATTCATCCATACTATTAGCATTACGTGACAGTCGATTTACCACATTTAGTGATAGCCTTTTAGGATTAATGGAATCAAGTCTACATAATGGACCAATACACTTCGACTGTTACCCAGACTTACATTTAAGTCTCAATGATAAACATATATTAAAAGCATTAACTCTAAATCTTCAAACCTCTGGCGCAATTACACAAATGCTTGAAGGAAGTCATTCCATTGCTTTAATATATAGAGTCTATTACAAATGTACTAAAACAAATCTCAATATTCATGCCCTTGTCAAAAGCCCCAAAGACAAAACCATTCTCATACAAAGTAGCACTTCTAATGCTAATATACAAGTACCTAAAACTATCCAATGGAATAATATCCAACTACCTAACACTTGGCTAGCAGAAAATGAAAATTACTCCACAAATATTCAAAATAATACTACTAATATAGACAATATCCAACAGTACATTGATGGAACTGTCCGTATTAGCTTTGACCATCAAAGAATAACCTCTCTTTTCAAAATCAAAGAACTAAGTCGTTGTAGTAGTTCCAATAGTATACCTAGATTTGATAAAAACCTCTTAAATCCAAAACCAGAATTCCAAGGCGTCGACTCATCTTCCCAAATAACTAAACCATACTACATTCCTCCTCCACATTTTGAAGAACACCAACAATCTCCTACACAAACAGATTTTGAGGATGACACTCCTAATCACATAGACAAAAATCTGTTAACAATTACTAAGCCATTTGAAATCAATAAAGCCTTATTATTACACGAATTCAATTCTGCTACAAATAGAGAGCGACGACACAAATTCCTGAACACATTTAGCAATACACAAAAACTTGATGTCTTCACTAAATGGTATGAATTTATGCATTCTATTCATGACAATATCCATCTTCTTGAATTTATTGACCAATATTACAATCAAATAAATACAGTTACAAAAATAAAATGGAAAAAATCTGACAACACTTTCGTCTCCTCTAGTCACCCTCCTTTAGAGACAATACAATTAGATTACCGAGGAACAACGGTAGTAGCAGCCCCTTTTAAAATACCAAATGATCAAACAGAAATAAAAAAATTAATTAAGCAAAATAATTATACAAACCAAAGTCTACAAATCATTGGCAAACAATTAGACAAAATTGAAACCCGATTAGAAGAATCCATCTTACCTTCAACATCCTCACATCCCTACGAAAAACCACTCATTAGTTTCCCAGAACAAAAAATAAAACCATTACTAACACCAACCGAAAATATCGCTAAAATAGAAAATTTATTACAAAAAATAGAATTAAACCAACAAAATTTAGCATTAAAAAATGAAAGTATCAATACTCTAAATAAAATACAGGATAATGACTCATCTACAGATGATGACATTAACATAATTGAACAACAATTTACAGACATTCAAATTAATAAATTATATACTCCCAATACACAAATTGTTCCTTCAACCTCCAAAAATTGGTATACAAAACCTACACCAGTTGACCTCCAAATTGAAGAACATAATATTCAGAACCAATTCTCTGTATCTGCAAACAAATTATACGAATGGAATATTGATGGCTTCAGTGAACAACAAATATTAGAAAAATTAAACCACATGTCTATGGTGGCAAATACTTACTTAAGTACATTTGATCATACCCAACCAGAAATTGTAGATTTATTATCCACAGGATTTACAGGTATGTTAAAATCATGGTGGGATAAATATCTTACCCAAGAATCAAGAAATAACATTAGAAATTCAATACAAGTAGACGAAAATGGGTTTCCAATATTCGATGAAGAAATCAATATGGCACGACATGATGGAATTAATACCCTCATATTCACTATTGTAAAACATTTTATAGGTACACCTAGCAACATTACTTCCAGAAACCATGACCAACTTAGCAATCTTCATTGCCCAACTTTGAGTGATTTTAGATGGTACAAAGATGTTTTTATATCAAGAGTCATGTTAAGAGATGATTGTACAAAATCTTTTTGAAAAGAAAAATTTATTAATGGTCTTCCAAGTTTATTCGCACATAAAATAAGAGAGGTCCTTAGTCAACCAACAAGGGCAATTGAATATGATAAATTAACCTATGGAGATATCATAAGTACAATACAAAAAGAAGGCCTCCGTATGTGTATCGATATGAAAATCAATAGACAAACCCAAAAAGACAAAATTAAAGCCAAATATGAATTAGGAAATTTTTGTGAACAATATGGTCTTCCACCAATAGCCCCTTCCAGACAAACCCAAGAAAAGACCAAAAAATTTGAGAAATCTAGTAAAAACAAATCTCCAACAAATACATATTACGCTAAACCCAAAGCCCATCAAAATAATACAAAATTAAAAAACAAAACACCACTAACGAATATTACATGTTTTAACTGTGGCAAAAAGGGCCATTATAAAACTAACTGCAAAATTAAAAATAAATTAAATCAGTTAGAAATTTTTGAACAAACAAAATCTGATATCTTACAAATATTCAAAACTGAAAATTTAACTACTTCTGATAGTGAAACATCCTCTTCAGAATATCAATCCCTTCCCTCAGATAACGATGATAACCAATGTCATTTCAAAAGACCTCCCCGAAGAAGAAATATTAATTGATTTCATTAGCAAAATAGATAACAATGACTTAAGACAACAATATATCAAAAAATTAAAAACTTTACTCAATAAACAAACTAAACAACCTATAATTACAAAACCTATTGTCAATTTAACCACGACTTTAGAACGATTCAATCAAAAACCCATACAAATATCTGATGAAATCATTCTCATAAAAAATAAGTTAATATCCCTTGAACAAGACCATCAATCATTAAAACAGGAACACCAATCTTTCAAAAAACAAATCAATAATTTAGAAAAACAACTACAAATAAATGATTTAGCTACTGTCTTCTCTACTGAAGTCTCGCATGACCAAGACCCACGAATTAATATTATTAACAACATAAATATTTCCAAATGGCACACAAAGATAGATTTAATTATCGATACCTTTAGGATTAGTATAGTAGCTCTTATCGATACTGGAGTTGATCTCAATTGTATTAAAGAAAGCATTATCCCCCATCAATATTACCATCAGTCAAATGACCAATTATGTTCTGCTAATGGAAGTAAACTCAAAATTTGATATAAATTACCCAAAGTATTAATTTGCCAAGATAATGTATATTTTGAAACATCATTTGTCCTCACCCAAAATCTTACTGATAATGTCATTCTTGGAATACCCTTCATTTGCCTTCTGTATCCTTTTACAACAAATCATACAAATATTACAGCCTCTCCTCGTGGAAATCCAATAACTTTTCCTTTTATTTCAGCCCAAAATTAAAATGACATACAGCAATTACAAGATTGTTCGATTTCCTACTAACATTTGTTTTGTCTTTTAGATGCGGCATACAAGAATCTTTGGAGAAATAACGCTTCCAATTATTCTTGAAGCATCTACCCAAAAATTTCAAACACTTCGTTATTTACAAGACATTGACGAAACCCAACAATGTCTTTTAGATAACATATGGAGTGCTTCTAATGACCAACAATTTTTAACTACTTTAAATGCACTGTCCATTTATTTTCAAAATCAAAATTTTCAAAAAACGAAGGGTTGGTTTCTTTCCAACCACACTAATGATATTTTTTTCAATCAGTCCAATAATTCTGTTACTAACGAACACCTTGTACCACCAAGATGTTATCAAATTTTACTTGACAGGTGTACCAGACTACAAGACCAAGTCAAATCGCTTCAGCAAACAAAGCGTAAATCCTCCATTATCCCACTGATAATGGCTGAGAATGTGCAGCCATCCCCACTGGATGGTGGTGATAGCGTGAGTACATATTTCTCAAAAAATTTATCATTACCAAAAACAATTTCCTTCCTTCCCAAAACAATACCATCGGAAATTATTACCCACATCCAGAATAAAGCCCAACAGACAGGACAACATTTCCAACAATTCCTTTTCCACACCTCAATTAGCTGGCCAACATCCATTTAATTATCCAGAAATACTCCCCGGCCTTTCTTTTATTTGGGATACCCTTTATAATGATGAATCTCAACTAGTTCAATGTCCCAAAATAAAACCACACTGCCAAGAAATTCCTTTGGAAAGAGCAAACTGTGAATGCAATTTGCTTTACAGCATTCCGCGTGTTTGTATTAACCTCGCCAATTTCAAAAATTTTCTCGTCCTTTATAACAACCAAGAAATTGAAATTACACCAATGACCCTTCTCGATTATGGTTTCCTTAACCAAATTATCTTCACCAATCCCTCCCAAACCTGCAACATACCCAGAAAATTAGCAATTTGTATCCAAAACATTTTTTCCATACCATCCATTACAATTTGCCAAGCTATCATCCGAAGTAAAATGCCCGAATGGACATCCTTTGGTACTATCATTCCCGCCCAACATATCATCCATGTTACTGCTAGTCAAAATTATAACCCCCATTACCACCCACCACATTTCCAGTTACTTGGTTGTGAATTTCCAACATGGATTTGCCAAAATCCAATACCCCAACAAATACAAAATTATATTGCATATCAAATAGCAACACACATTGGTGATAATGATACTTTTACCATTTACCAACATCAATTTCGGTTATTTAGTGAAGATCCAATACAAAAAATCCGCACACTTGATTATTTTGGAGAAGTCCCATTTCTTTTTCATACCAAAGACAACGCAAAAGTTCATTATTTTGAAGACAATATTCACAAACAACAGCTTATGGAAGCATGGGAAAATCTTTCCCATGAGAGCTCTGAAGACAATATGCCATAACCACCATTATCAAGATGCACATAGAAATATCATCAGCAAAAATCAACATCTAATGATTCCATCCAAGAAGCACATGGGAAGAATCCACTTTCCCACCAAAAAAGCGTTCATCAATATCCAGCAAAATCAGCAACATGGGAAACTGCTTTCCCACCGAACGAAGTCGTCCTCAGCAATACTCAGCAAAATTAGCAACTGGGAATCTGCTTTCCCACCGAAAGTGTCATCAGCATTCCGCAAAATCCGCAAATTACCAACATGGGAAGAAACCACTTTCCCACCGAAAAGCAACATCAACATTCCGTAAATTACGAATCCCAAATTCAAAATCCCAATGATTGTAAACAGGATTCCTTATTCTATAAAAGGATCCTCAAGTCAATTAGTTCAGTATCCAAAAATTTTAGACTGAAAATTTTCAGTACTTCTCTCCTCTCCTCCTCTCCTCCAGTTGTAATCCCCTCTCTCTCTTCTTGACCGCCAGGAATATCTCTCCCATTCTCTCTTTCAATTATCCCAGTGGATCCCAAGTAAGCTTTTTAATTATTTTCATTAATGATATGAATCAATGATTTGAAGTTTTCAATATTCATTTCTGTCTTCAATTACCATGGCCAGTTCTACCGCCCTTATTATTATGCATTATTCATGGCTGGTATAATCGCCTCAATTATACTCTGATTTTACAATAATTATCTGTACAAGACCCTCCATGTCTTACCACCCTTCCCCCCTTTTGGTATCATATATATATATATATATAAGATTTTTTAATTTGGGAGGTAAATATGTTATAACTCAAAGTAGTGGGTTTGTAATGTAATTAAACACCCAGTCACCCATCTATATTACATTACACAACGCTTTTGCAAAATGTCCCTCTCACAACTGTCCTCCGTGGCAGTTTAGAGGGCTAAGATTAAATTTTAAAGATAAGCTCCAATTGATCCGAGGGCTGTTAGTCTGTCATTCAAAATTCAAACACCATAGGCTGAGGAGTTCTTTTTTATAAGGCTGAGATTGACACATGGTGAATCCACTGGCTGATATCAAATTTCCCATATCCTTTCCTTTCCTTCCACGTTTATTCTTCTCCCCTCTCTCTGTCTCTCTCCTCCCGGATTCCTCTCATCTATGCTGATATCAATTCAAACACCATATCCTTTCCTTTCACGTCTATTCTTCTCCCCTCTCTCTGTCTCTCTCCCCCGGATTCCCCTCATCTCTGCTCTACCTGCATGCGCTCTCCTCCGGCAAAGAGGCATCTACGACATTACCGGTTCCTTTGGTTCTCAGGTAAATCGTTGTGCTTTGCTTTTAGAGTCTCCTCTTCTCCCCTCTCTTTGGCTTTTAGTTCGCCTACTTTGCTGTTTTTAATCTCCTATCTCAATTCTTTTTTGAAATAGCTGTTTGGAAGAAGTGCTCACCACCTGTTTGACAAAAGGCCACAATGAAGAAGTGCTCACGTTCACTAAGTATTCGGAAATTTCTGCTCTTTTGATTCTTTCAAACACACCTTCACTAATTGCCTCCCTTCAACAGTTTGTCCAATAGATCATGTATGTTAGTGGATTTTTTTTTCTTACTCCAGTCAACGAAGATATAATATATATACAACGAAGTATTGTCAACTGTTTACTTGGGTTTGAATCCTAATGTCCAATAGACCACTAATTGGAAAATCATTATTCGTTCACTAAGTGTTTTTCGTACATTGGAGTACTATAAGAGCCAATTGGTCTGAAGCTCTAAAACGATTCAGTACCTGGCCTGCACGTTCCTGTCTTTAACATTCATAGTTCAATCTAAATCTATCTAAGAGTCAAGTGGGACCTTTACATAACATGATAGCTATCTAAGAGTCAAGTACTTGGATTTGGATTAGTACTTAATTGCTAAAGGCACTTCAAGTGGTATTACAAGGTCACTATGGATGTAGCACTTAGTTGCCTTAACCCTGAAGTGCTTTAATTTCCCTTTATTTTCCTGAAATGCCCGAGCGGCCTTGCCACGCACATGAGCAATTTCTTTTCTTTCCCACTTTGGTGATTTTTTAGCACAATTGAAAACTGATGACAATACAGAGTGGTTTTACATTTTGTCCCTCTCACAACTGTCCTAAGTGGCATATTGGAAGGTTGAGATGAAAAGCCCAATTAAACGCCAAGCTGATCCAACGATCATTCACCCATTTCATTCAAAATTTGAATCTTCCGAATTCAAACATATAGATGGTTGAGATGACTTAATCCAAGGAGGCGTTATGTTAAGTGAGAAAATTATGGGATTGATTTTTGGGATTGATTTACTTTCCTCTCCAAAGTTAAAAAAAAGATTTACTTTCCTATGGTATGTGTTCCTTTTTGTTTTGCATTATTTCACTTTCCCTTCCCCTTTCCTCCCTCTCTTCTTCCCCTGCCAAATCAGTAAGCAACGTCTCTCTATCTCTCTCTCACTCGAGTTGTGTATTGAGGCTATCTATATTCTGATTTTTGTCC
Organism: Vaccinium darrowii; assembly: GCA_020921065.1. Classification (NCBI taxonomy): domain Eukaryota; kingdom Viridiplantae; phylum Streptophyta; class Magnoliopsida; order Ericales; family Ericaceae; genus Vaccinium; species Vaccinium darrowii. The sequence continues at coordinate 6,670,560 of CM037156.1, forward strand.
AGGAAGTTTGTTCTAAGAAGACCATATTGAACCACTCAGGAGCTTGAAAAGGCAATTTCAAGAGGTAACATCTTTTTCATTTTCAAAGTTGTTGAACTATGTTGTTTGAGACAAAGTATTATCAATCCTTTATAAACAAGAAACTCCAGTATTTTTATTTTGAAATTTCAATTCCTGGATGTTGTAACAAGCTAAGAATGGGATACATATGAATTGAGTAAGCAAGAGTCAAAGCATTGGAGATGGAAGAACTATGTGAAATGGTAATTTGGTAAGCACAATTGCTTGACAAGCTTTTTCTGTAGATTCTTTTTCTTTATATATTAGAATGTTAAATGTTTCTTTTCTTTTAATTTCCAACAATTATGTATCAATCCTTTTCAAATTTACATTCTTGGGATCTTTTTTTATAAAAACCCATGGTTGGTTGTTTTAACAGGCTGGATTCTCATGGTTCTCATGGGGTATTTGCTTTGCCCAGTCTATACGTGTAGCGGAGCATATATAGACCCGTGGGATTAGTCCATTGCGCAAACTGCCTTGGACCACCCATTTATCAACAAAGAAAGAAAAAAAAAAAAAGACTAGGACGGAGCTCATATGAAAAGCACCAAAGATGTGAGATGGAAGAACGATACGTTTTGGTACCATAGCTCTGCAAGCTTTGATAAGAGTATGATACCGTGATAAGGCCCCAATATTGTAGATATCCGGGGCTTATTTAACTCATTTTGCTCACACATACACAGGGATTTCGCGCTTAATTTGGTTGATATGCATGTAGTGGTGTTTTTGTAAGTTACAGGTTAAACATGGAAATTGAGCACGTTTTGTGCACATTGGGAACCATCCCAAGTTACCGAGGGCCACGTGCCCCATGGCACGCCAACACCGGGCCTTAAGAGCCACGAAACGACGATCCGGCCGAGGCCCGGGAATGCGGAAAGTCACAAGTCACGCCGTTGGCTTTGAAGCCATGTTCGACACTCACAAAACTCCCGATGGAGTCCGGGAGTGAGCGAGCACTCAAGTGACCAAGGAACACCTCCCCCGAGGGTCGCACAACTCATTTAAATGTGTTGGAGGAAATCCGGAAGCACGCAATTCAATGGGAGTGATCAAAGAAGTCGAAATCAAATCAAGACGATTCCGGACCGATCCGGATTATTCTGGACCAATCCAGATTTTCCCAAAATTTTCCAGACGATTCCGGACCGATCCGGATTATTCTGGACCGATCCAGAAATGCTCCGAGGCAACTTTTTAAGCACTTTTTGTACTTTCTACTTATGGAAAGTTTCTATTAAAAGCATTATTAGGATATTTTGAGAGAGATGGAAGGTGTTTGTATATATTTCCCTCTCCCTCTCTCTCCTCTCATCATCTTCCTCCTTAGTCTAGTTTTTGCTCCTCCATTGGAGGTTTTAAGCTTTCTCTCTCTAGATTTCTCAAGTAAGTTTTCATTTCTAGTTAATTTGTCAAGGTTTATTGTTGTAGCTACAATCATTCTCTCTATATAAATCTAGTTTATTTGTGTTTTTATCGGTTAAATCTTATTCTTCATTTTCTAGCTATTTCCTTCTTAAACTCAAGTTAGTAATTGTTGTTTGTGATTTTCTCTAGAGTTATTGTTGTAGGTATACTTATAATCTTCATTAAAAATTAGTTTTCTTTTTTTGAACGGTAAAAAATTTTATTAATCTCTGAGTGGATACAAAGATTAAAAGGGAAGAAGCAATGAAACTTCAGACCCTAGGAAAGAAAAAACGAAACAAGCTGGCAAGGTGCCAACAAACTAAGAACACCCTATCATGAAACAGGACAGAGTCAGACTCAGTGATGTTTCCCTCCTCATCCTGAGTATCCTATATGTGGATATCCAGCACCACATTATCCAGCTAAGCTTGAATGATACCAACAATTACTAAATCCCATACCATCAGATCAACTTTCAATTCTTTCATTTTCATTACCCAAACACAAAGCTGTCCACTTGTGATTTTGCTCCACCTGCCATGCCTAACCATAACCTTCAAGCACTCCTTGTAAAGCCAAGCATTAAAGAACATAAGGGCTAGAATGACTTTGAGATTGCAATGCGTCTCCCAAAAGCTAACCATACCCATAAAATCCTCCTGCAGATTCCTTAGCAACAACTGACATGAAACAAAGATACTATGCCCCCAATAGACCAGAACATAATTTTCATGATGATAACTAACAATCAATCCCCTCAATTTCGTCAGTCAACATTTTGCTCATTACCTCATCATCATTGCCCATGTAGTCCTCTCCCAAGATCTTAGAGACTGTTCTTGCAGCATCTTTTTCATTGAGAATGATCCTGTTTCTGTTTTTTATTCCTTCCGAAGAGATAGAGAGAGTTGCAGCAGCGACGGCTGATCTGAGCAAAACACATTTGTTTCTTTTTTTCCTTCCTTTTCTTGCTTTTGGTAGACCTATCAATTCGTCAATGGTTTTCAATCTCTTCTTGCTTTTTTCAGCCACCTTTTTCTCTAGAGTTATTGTTGTAGGTATACTTATAATCTTCATTAAAATTAGTTTTCAAGTTTATTAAGCATGTTTTTGGTTTTCTACAAATTCCTTAGCTTTATTTCTAGCATAATGATCGAGTAGTCGTTTTAGGCTCGGTCATGGGGTGATTAGCACTCCATGACTTAGGTTCAATTCGTTCTTCTCGCCAAATTGCAAACACTTCTTGTTTAATAAAGTCACGGGTTCATCTTTATGTATCAAAATTTGGATTTGTTAATCTCTTTGATCTCTCGTAGTTAAGGGTTGATTCTCCTTTTCACGTGTGATGCTTTGGGCGATGTCAATCTAAATGTTTGTCTAAATGGCTCAAGAACCCTAAACTTTATCGAACACCATTTCTAGTTCAAAGAGTTAGGATCGATTTTATGTATCGAAGTCTAGGTTTGTTAACCTTTTTGATCTCTCGTAGTTAAGGGTTGATTCTCCTTTTCACGTGTGATGCTTGAAGCGATGTCAACCTAGATGTTTGCCAAATGGTTTCAAGAATCCTAATCTCAACAAGAGAGGAACGAATTAGCCTAAGTTATGGTTGTTAAAATCCCCTAGACTTTGCCTTAGTTTAATTAGTCTTTTAATCTTCCGAGTCATTCACGAAGTTAAGTGAATCCACCAATCCAACTCCAAAAACCAAGTTTGCCGCTTTAAGGCTGAAAACTTACACTTGCAAGTCAACTCTCACGCCGGGTGCATTCGGTCTCTGAGGACTCGACCCGGACTTCCGGTTATCATGCTTTGCGACACCTAAACCCTACGCTTGGGGAAACATCATTTGAAATACAATCCAAGGACGCAAGCATACCGCAAACGGTACCATTCTCTTTCATTATTGTTTTTCTATCTTTTTTGTGCAAAAACTAAAATCAAAATTTTGCATGCACAGATAGCGTACGTGTTTCGTTTTATGAGGTTGCCATATTCACGGATAAGTGTTTCGTTTTATTAAGCATGTTTTTGGTTTTCTACAAATTCCTTAGCTTTATTTCTAGCATAATGATCGAGTAGTCGTTTTAGGCTCGGTCATGGGGTGATTAGCACTCCATGACTTAGGTTCAATTCGTTCTTCTCGCCAAATTGCAAACACTTCTTGTTTAATAAAGTTACGGGTTCATCTTTATGTATCAAAATTTGGATTTGTTAATCTCTTTGATCTCTCGTAGTTAAGGGTTGATTCTCCTTTTCACGTGTGATGCTTGAAGCGATGTCAACCTAGATGTTTGCCAAATGGTTTCAAGAATCCTAATCTCAACAAGAGAGGAACGAATTAGCCTAAGTTATGGTTGTTAAAATCCCCTAGACTTTGCCTTAGTTTAATTAGTCTTTTAATCTTCCGAGTCATTCACGAAGTTAAATGAATCCACCAATCCAACTCCAAAAACCAAGTTTGCCGCTTTAAGGCTGAAAACTTACACTTGCAAGTCAACTCTCATGCCGGGTGCATTCAGTCTCTGAGGACTCGACCCGGACTTCCGGTTATCATGCTTTGCGACACCTAAACCCTACGCTTGGGGAAACATCATTTGAAATACAATCCAAGGACGCAAGCATTTTTGGCGCCGTTGCCGGGGACCCAATGGTCCACCAAGCGTGAGTTTACTTTGCTCCACTGTAAGTATTCCGTTCCTTTAATTTAATTTACTTGTTGGATTTGACGAGGCGGCGGCATAGCCCCTCGGAACTGTTTGTGGTGAGGCGGTTGAATAACCCCTCCAGTCTGTTGGTTGGTAGTGTATGCACGGGCAGCGTGGTTACTTTCGTGACCCTCATAATCGTCGTTTAGTTAGTATTGACACCCCTCTTGTGGACACAATGGGCGATCGTGAGGAACCACCTCCACCACCACAAGTGTTGTCCATGAGGCAGTGTCTTAACCCCACACACCATGTTCCACCATCACCCATTGTTCATCCCACACCCACCGCCGAGAATGCTGTTTACACGATTAGGCCCAACACAATTCCCATGTTGCCGGCTTTTTATGGGATGAAGTCCCAATGCCCTTACTATCACGTGAGGGATTTTTTGGATCTGGTGAACACACTTGTTACGGTCCCGGCTCAACTTGAGTCCGCACGCATGAAATTATTCCCATTTTCTCTCAAGGACCATGCACGTACTTGGTTGTCAACTTTAAAATCGCAGTCCATCACCTCATGGGAAGAAATGCACGATGAATTTCTTAAAAAGTACTACCCCGTGCATAAAACGGTTGAGATGAAAAAGCGTGTCTCTAACTTTGCCGAAAAACCTAATGAACCATTTTTCACTTTGTGGGAGAGATTTACAAATCTTTTGGCTGCTGTCCCGCATCATGGTTTTTCGGTAAAGGACAAGATGCAATTTTTCTACGAGGACATTTCGCAAGGGACTCGGCAATTCATTGACACCATGTGTAATGGTGAATTTTTAAACTGGAGTCCACAACAGTGTTATGATTTTCTTGAGCAACTCGCTGAGAACAACCAGTCGTGGGATTATACGGATCCCTCGGACAAGACCTATGAACCGGCGAGTGCGAGTCAAGGTTCGGGTGAGAGAGGGAAATATGTGCTTAAAGAACAAGATGATTTCAATTTTAAGCTTTCCCAACTCACTAAAAAGTTGGAAAATTTGGAATTGAAGAGTGTTAAGGAGGTGGCGTGTGTGCTTTGTGCAACCCAAGGGCATTCAACTGAAGATTGCCCGACTCTGCCCGGGTTGAAAGAAATCCTCTATGGTGGAGGTACTAATCAAGCGGAGGCAAATGCCATTAATCAAAATCAGAACCAAGGTTGGTCGGGCTATCAAAATCAGCCCCAACACTACCAAAGCCAACAAGGGCAAGCACCACCTCGGTATGCCCCGAATAATCAACAGTCATACCCTCCGCAAGGACCTCCTCAAGGTCCCAATGTTTACCAACCTTCTCATAGGAGGAGTGTAGAGGATGTTTTACAAAGTTTTATCGTAGGCCAAACCGCGATCAATGAGCAAAATGCCCAAATGATGAGCAACATTCAAAATCAAATTTCTAAGTTGACCACGTCTATGGGGCAGCTTCAACAAGAAAAGGGAAAGTTTCCCTCTCAACCTCAACCAAACCCCCAGGGTCAAAACTTTGTTGGTAGCTCATCGGGACCCAACTCCAATGTAGAGCATGTTAAATCGATAACCACTTTGAGGAGTGGTAAGGATATTGACAAGTCCATTCCACCCAAGGCCACTCCTCCCATGGTCCACCCTACTCCCGTCATTGTAGAACCCACCCCGAGTGGCGTGACTCTTTCGCCCAAGGTTGTGGAGCAAAGTGCTCCTGTTTGCCCTTTTCCGGCACCATACCCTCAACGGTTGAGGGCACCGCCGAAGCCTACCACAAATGATGAGGTCTATGAGGTTTTTAAGCAAGTTAAAATCAACATCCCTCTCTTAGATGCTCTCAAAACCATTCCGGCCTATGCTAAGTTTCTTAAGGACTTGTGCACAGTCAAACGCAAGCTAAATGTGCAGAAAAAGGTCTTCTTGACGGAGCAAGCGAGCTCCATCATCCAAACCAATGTTGCTCCTAAGTACAAGGACCCCGGGTGTCCTACCATTTTTATTACTATCGGGGGCAACAAAGTTGAGCGAGCGCTCTTAGACTTGGGGGCTAGTGTGAATTTGCTTCCGTACTCTGTGTACCAAAAATTGGGGCTAGGAGAGATGAAACCAACCTCAGTCACTCTCCAATTAGCCGATCGTAGTGTTCGGATACCAAAAGGGATGGTGGAGGATGTGTTAGTCCAAATAGACAACTTTGTCTATCCTGTGGACTTCGTGGTTTTAGATACTTGTTTTGTGCCTCCTACCCAAGCTCAAACCCCTATCATTCTCGGGCGTCCCTTCTTAGCGACGTCTGACTCGATCATTCATTGTAGAAATGGGTTGTTGAACATGACTTTCGGAAATATGAAAATGGAACTTAACATCTTTAATGTGGGGAGTCAAATGGGGGACAAGGAGGGTGTTCAAGAGGTGAGTGTGATAAACGCGTTTGGGGAGGACCAAGTGTTCTCTCCTCTGCGCGAGGAAACGTTAGAAAAATCTCTCACTGCCAAAGAGATGGATGCGGAGGTTGATTACTTATACTCTTTGCTTGAGAGACAAGACAAGTATGGGCCCGGGTATCTATCTACTACTCCTGAGAAGTTGCCACCCATGGATACCGAGATTCTCCCTTCGAATCTCCCAATTCTTGATATTACTTGGGATGAGCAAGTGTTGGAGGTGCCGAGTTGCCCATGGTTAACCAACATGGATAATTATTGTGCCCCGGGTGAGCTTTCGAACCAATGGAATCCCCAAGAGAGGGAAATTTTTTTAGTTGTGCAGGAAAGGGTTATCTCTGATGCTCCTTATTTGTTCAAATATCATCCTCCGGATGACCCATCCGCTTGTTTCGTGTAAGCTCGTCAGTAAATTTCTTTCCTCCCTTGTTTTTCATTTTTCATATTGTCTTTGTGCTATGAGGACATAGCACATTTTAAGTTGGGGGGAGGGTTTACTTCGTGCTTTGTTTATATTAAGAGTTCATGCTTTGTTTATATTAAGAGTCACATGATTTGTTTATATTAAGAGTCACCGAAAAATTGAAAAATATTGAAAAATTGAAAAAAATTGGTAAATCAAGGAATTTGGATACTTGTGTGTGCTTACTCTTAATTGATGGCTTCTAATTAATGCTATGATGTTTGTTGTGTGAGACGGAGTCTTGATACGATTTCATGGATAGAATGAAGCTTGTGAACACGACATTAAAGGGATACACTTGATTAAACCGTATTACCTATAGTTGGATAGCGTATGCTCACTTAAATTCATGCTTTCGCACGCACATTGTCCCACTTGAGCATTCACTGGCTTCGAATTTGGTTCACGTGTCATTGATTCCTCGGTGTGAATTAACTTGTCTGTGAAATATTTGGAGCCCCTTTCCTTGTAAAAAAAAGAAAAAGATGATGCATGCTTTATTGTTAATGTTTATCCGGGCGTTCATTGAGTAACCGGGCAATCGGGGTTTGCTCCCACCGTATTGTTCGCGTCAAAAGATGAATAGACCTTGTGAATGCATTGTTGAATGTGGTTAGCTTGGACCTCACTATAAAGCCTTTTTGACTCGAGCAATTAAGTCTGAGGGGTCTCTCAAAACCTGGCGCCCTAAGGCCATTTGGCTTGGGGATGGCCGACCTAACGCTCGCTAAAGGGGTCAACTAGAAAGCCCGAGAGGTCCGGGCATTGCACGACCACATAAAAAAAAAAAAAGAGATTTATTCGAATAAAGGGAAGGGGTGTGCTTAAAGAAATACCGAGCTATCAATGGTGTGAGAACTGTTTTCAAGGTTGGTGAATTTCTTTGTGAGGTTTCTTCACACACATGCCACGTGAGAATTCTCTATCCGACCGTAGGTGAGAGGATTGGTTTTTGTGCTAAGTTTATATAAGAAGTTCACTTGCTTAACTCCTTCTATGAATGAAATATCTTGTCATTGACTTGCGTGGTGGACATTGTGGTGCTAGGTGAGGTTGTCGGTTGGGCATGAGTACATTTAAAGTATTTGATTCCTTTGTGTTTTGTGGGTTGTTCACTGCTGAAAACCCTCACGAGACTTCACTCGTCCTACCGGGGCCGCCCGGGGGTTTAAAAGACATATCCATTTTAGTTTGTTTCCGTTAGTTGCATTTGTTTAGTTTGCTCGGGGCGAGCAAAGTTCAAGTTGGGGGGTGTGATAAGGCCCCAATATTGTAGAAATCCGGGGCTTATTTAACTCATTTTGCTCACACACACACAGCGATTTCGCGCTTAATTTGGTTGATATGCATGTAGTGGTGTTTTTGTAAGTTACAGGTTAAACATGGAAATTGAGCACGTTTTGTGCACATTGGGAACCATCCCAAGTTGCCGAGGGCCACGTGCCCCATGGCACGCCAACACCGGGCCTTAAGAGCCACGAAACGACGATCCGGCCGAGGCCCGGGAATGCGGAAAGTCACAAGTCACGCTGTTGGCTTTGAAGCCATGTTCGACACTCACAAAACTCCCGATGGAGTCCGGGAGTGAGCGAGCACTCAAGTGACCAAGGAACACCTCCCCCGAGGGTCGCACAACTCATTTAAATGTGTTGGAGGAAATCCGGAAGCACGCAATTCAATGGGAGTGATCAAAGAAGTCGAAATCAAATCAAGACGATTCCGAACCGATCCGGATTATTCTGGACCAATCCAGATTTTCCCAAAATTTTCCAGACGATTCCGGACCGATCCGGATTATTCTGGACCGGTCCAGAAATGCTCCGAGGCAACTTTTTAAGCACTTTTTGTACTTTCTACTTATGGAAAGTTTCTATTAAAAGCATTATTAGGATATTTTGAGAGAGATGGAAGGTGTTTGTATATATTTCCCTCTCCCTCTCTCTCCTCTCATCATCTTCCTCCTTAGTCTAGTTTTTGCTCCTCCATTGGAGGTTTTAAGCTCTCTCTCTCTAGATTTCTCAAGTAAGTTTTCATTTCTAGTTAATTTGTCAAGGTTTATTGTTGTAGCTACAATCATTCTCTCTATATAAATCTAGTTTATTTGTGTTTTTATCGGTTAAATCTTGTTCTTCATTTTCTAGCTATTTCCTTCTTAAACTCAAGTTAGTAATTGTTGTTTGTGATTTTCTCTAGAGTTATTGTTGTAGGTATACTTATAATCTTCATTAAAAATTAGTTTTCAAGTTTATTAAGCATGTTTTTGGTTTTCTACAAATTCCTTAGCTTTATTTCTAGCATAATGATCGAGTAGTCGTTTTAGGCTCAGTCATGGGGTGATTAGCACTCCATGACTTAGGTTCAATTCGTTCTTCTCGCCAAATTGCAAACACTTCTTGTTTAATAAAGTCACGGGTTCATCTTTATGTATCAAAATTTGGATTTGTTAATCTCTTTGATCTCTCGTAGTTAAGGGTTGATTCTCCTTTTCACGTGTGATGCTTTGGGCGATGTCAATCTAAATGTTTGTCTAAATGGCTCAAGAACCCTAAACTTTATCGAACACCATTTCTAGTTCAAAGAGTTAGGATCGATTTTATGTATCGAAGTCTAGGTTTGTTAACCTTTTTGATCTCTCGTAGTTAAGGGTTGATTCTCCTTTTCACATGTGATGCTTGAAGCGATGTCAACCTAGATGTTTGCCAAATGGTTTCAAGAATCCTAATCTCAACAAGAGAGGAACGAATTAGCCTAAGTTATGGTTGTTAAAATCCCCTAGACTTTGCCTTAGTTTAATTAGTCTTTTAATCTTCCGAGTCATTCACGAAGTTAAGTGAATCCACCAATCCAACTCCAAAAACCAAGTTTGCCGCTTTAAGGCTGAAAACTTACACTTGCAAGTCAACTCTCACGCCGGGTGCATTCGGTCTCTGAGGACTCGACCCGGACTTCCGGTTATCATGCTTTGCGACACCTAAACCCTACGCTTGGGGAAACATCATTTGAAATACAATCCAAGGACGCAAGCATACCGCAAACGGTACCATTCTCTTTCATTATTGTTTTTCTATCTTTTTTGTGCAAAAACTAAAATCAAAATTTTGCATGCACAGATAGCGTACGTGTTTCGTTTTATGAGGTTGCCGTATTCACGGATAAGTGTGATAGTTGACTACTGCGTCGTTTTAATGTGCATGAATAAAGGGGTAGATGTACATATATATGCATATATTGGTTTACAATCAAATTTTGAGTTGTGGTGTAGCAGTAGACAAAGAAGCTAGAATAGTATTTTTAGCATTCAAAGTTTACCAATCATGGATTATTTGTGTATGTGCAAATAACCAGTGTTGAACAAATTAAAATTGTCCGGAAATATAAATTGGCAAAAATATTTTTTGGTCGTATTTTTAAAAATGAAGTCTGTTTATTTTAACATTCCGAACAAATTAAGAAGGGTTGCTTCGTGCCTTTAGGCACGGGCAAACCCTAGTATATATATACTCTAGTACTCCTGTAACCAAACATCCATTATAATAATGATGTAACTCCAGTACTCCTATAACCACACCCATTATAATAATGTTGGGTACTCCAGTAACAACACAACCATTATTTTTGGGTTCTCACAAAAGGCAGCTGTCGACCAAACATCCGTCCTCTTCTTCTCTCTGAACCAAACATCCTTCCTCTTCTCTCTGAACAGATCTGGAGCAGCCTCATCGTCAAATACGACGGTGAGTATCCCTTCTCTCTCTCTCTCTCTCTCTCTCTCTCTCTCTCTCTCTCGAGCAGCAGCAGCAGCCATGTCTCGATCGGTGTCCCCTTTGGAAAATTCAAAAAAAAAAAAAAGAGAGACACAACTCAAGGCGTGTCTCGTACATTTCCCCGGTGTGTCCCCATGTCCAATATGGCGATACGGCAGACATGAGCCTTGTCGGTGCTTCATAGAAGAGGAGGAGAAGATGGGGAGGAAAGAGGTGGGATGGTTGCCCGGGGCCACTGGGGAAGGGGGAGGTCAGCAGGGAAAAACAGAGAAAAAAAGGGGGGAAAAGAGCTCTCTCTCTCTCTTTCCTAGAGAGAGAAGTTCTTGAACTCAACTCTCTCGCCTTCAAGTCTTCAACGTATGAAGTTTATCGTATTAGCTATTAGGGGTGCTTTGGGAAAAATGTAAAGACCTTGATATTTTTAAAGCATTTCTAAATTAAATTGGAGATTTGGTGTTGTTGCATTTAAGTGTTTAAATGTGGGGTCAATGTGAGAAATTGATTAAGCTTGGACTTGTTTTGAGCATTTTGGTAGTTGAGGGATGTGAGGTGCATTTAGCACTATATAAGCAAGTTGGGAGAGAAATTTCTTTCTCTCTCTCCCCTCACATAGCCAGCCCTATCTTTCTCTCACCTTTTGATTTTTTCTCATCCTCACCCCAAATCAACCACCCACAGTCTAAATCCACACAAATCTAACATAGATCCATCACACCCACGTCATATAGACCCGGGATTCAAGTGCATAAGCTCGGGGGAAACCTTTTAGTGGTTTTTGATTTTGGAGAGCTAGGATTTTGATTCAAGACTTGATTGGAGCTCAAGCCTTGAAGGCAGCGATCTCTCCTCTCTCTTAGTGTTTATATGTTGGTTTGATGCATTTTCTTTGGCTTGATTTGTGCCATTCCCTTCGATTTTGTTGAAATCCACAAAATTTGAAAATCTACAATTTTTTCGCCCAGAATCTGTCATTTCCGTCCAGATGGGATTGCTCGACCATCCAAATGATTTTTCTGGCAAGCTCGTCATGTTTGCTTTGTTCAATTATGGTCCTTGTTCGGTCCTCATTTGGCTTCCGCTTAAGTTATTCGACTGTACCCTTGAGATATCACTTGCTTGTACCTCGAAAGTTGATTGAATTAGCTTGTTGGGTTTGAGGTTTGTATTGTCGATTGTTTCTCAAATTGTAGTTGAAATTGTGAACCTTACACTTACTTGATGACACGTAGTTATTCGGTGCGTGAAACTCGCGTATTCATAGAAAGGAAATGAACAGAACACTCAATTAATTGAGGAATAATGAAAGTCGAAATGATAAAGTTTGTCAGTAAGTCATTGAGACCACCAATCCGTGTGTCTCTAGGAAAGGGGTTCCACGAGGACCATAAGGCTCAGAATAAGGGTTCCACAAGGCCCATAAGACTCAGAAAAAGGCTTCTAAAAAGCCCTTAAGACTCAAAAAAAGGATTGTTGTTTCTCTTACACCCGGATGTTAATTTAAAGAACGAAATGAATATGAATGTGAAAGTAATGGAAATGGAATCTCATTAGTATTTTGAACACCTATGGGACACGTTGGATACCCATGGAATACATCTTGTGGGACACGTGGACACTTGTGGGATACATTGGATACTTATGGGGTACATTGGACAGCTATGGAATACATTATTTATGTAAGAGGACATCTTGTTTTGATCGTGTGATTGTACATTGTGGTGTTGCTTCTGTTGTTGTTTTCTAGGGCTGAGCACCGGTTGGGTTGGTCAGGTTTCTGTCGGGGTTCGGGTTGGGTCAGATTTGATCAGGTTGAAAAAAATCGAAACCCGAAATTGAACCGAACTACACTAATTACTGATCGGATCAGGTACGTCGAGTTTCGATCGGATCGGTTCTGGTTGACATAAGAAATCTTCACATGACAAGATCTCGGAGGTTTCAGTCAACTGCAAATCAATTTTTTTTTCCTTGGACTACTACAGACGAGAGTTCCATACAAAATCAATCAACACTTCAAATACACAAATGCACAAATCGAAGGTTACAAACTATAGACTCTGAGAGAGAGAGAGAGAGAGAGAGAGAGAGATGAGATTTTTGAGAGGGTTTGGGACTTTGAGTGTGGGATTTGTATTCTATAGTGGATGGCGGTGAATGGTGTGGTGGTGGCTAGAAAGAGAGAGAGAGAGAGAGAGAGAGAGAGAGAGAGAGAGAGAAATGTGAACTTGTGAAGTTCTGTGGGTGTGCAAATATATATATAGGATTAACTTCTAATGAGGGATCCCTTATTTTAAATAAATTGAGGACCAAGCAATTTTTCCACTTTTTGAACTAAATTTTGACGATCCGAACCGTTAGATGTGCTTCAAAAATGTTTTTAAGGTGCGCCGCGCGGATTCGTCCAAAAAAAATACCCGAAAGGTTTCATCCAATTTAACAAAATTTGATTGGATGAAACCCTTCCGGGTTTTTTTTTTTGGACGAATCCTCGCGATGGACCTTAAAAACACATTTTAAACACATCTAATGGTTTGGATCGTTGAAATTTGGTCGGGAAGCATGAGGTCCTCACTTTATTTAAAATGAGGGATCGATCCCTCATTAGAAGTTGATCACACACACACACACATATATATACAAAAAACTTCCTATCCAAACTCCCGGATTTTAAAACGTCCGGACCTCCACCTTCCCAATTTTTTTTTGAAAATCCGAACCGTTAGATGTGTTTAAAACGTGTTTTTAAGGTCCAACGCGAGTTATTGATGTGAGATGGATCGAGGGTTATATTTATAATCCAGAAACGATTCGTGTATATATTTTACAGAAACGTGAAATAAAAGTAGGCGATAAAGTAGCCGGAAGGCATGGAAATAAAGGTATCATTTCCAAAATTTTACCTAAACTTATGAAAAACTGCTCCGATCAAGCCCTTCCGGGTTTTTTTTTTTTGCCAAATCTTCGCGTTGGACCTTAAAAACACGTTTTAAACACATCTAACGGTTCGGATTTTCAAAAAAAAATTGGGAAGGTGGAGGTCCGGACGTTAGGTCCGTAAATAGTGGTTTGGATAGGAAGGGGTTCCATATATATATATATATATACGAAAACTTCCTGATGGGAAGCCCATCAGGGACTCCTATTTCCCGATCAAATTTTCACAATCCAAACCGTCTAATGTGTTTGAAAGGTGTTTTTAAGGGTCCCCGTGAAAAATCAATGAAAAAAAATACCGGGAAGGGCTTGATCCGATCAGTTTTCGATAAAAACTGTATATATGCATTTTTATCCGTTGTCGGGTCGGGTGAAATCAGATTGTCGTGTTGGGTCGAGTCTTGCTCACACCTATTGTTTTTCGTATATCCTTGACTTCCAAATGCTCATATGATCTCATATACATTTAGAAAAATTTAGAAGATCCCTGTTTCATTACGGGGAAGGAGAATGATAATGCAGGCAAGATCTTTTTTAGGCTGTATACAAGTGATAAGCACACAAATGCGTAAATATTGGTGGGCTTAAGTCTTCAGTTTGATCATATTATCATGTTTATTATTAATTTTTATAAGATATTGCATGTAAGGTGTGTTTTGAGTGTTTCAGGAGAAAACAGTGTAAAAATGGTGCATCTGATGTTGCGGGGACCATGTTGATCATTGATCGCGTCACACCGGATTATTTTTCCAAAACATCACCACCTGGAAAAAGGGGAAAGAAAGTCATTGGATGACTGGCATGGAATAAAATAAAATAAAAATAAACAGAAAGGAAGTTCAAGTGTGTCGGCTGGAACCCATAAATGGAAAACAAATGTCGCGGAGTCCTGTTGATATTAGATTTGTCCTACGAAACACAAGTCGAGCACATAAATTACATGAGGTATACCGTTTTATTTCCAGTATTAAAAGAAGAAAGTCGACTGTTCCCATGCCCCAATCGGACTCCATTTTGGGAATTGGTCGAGAGCATCGCAAACAGGAATAATATTCAAATGTCTCCCAGTGGAGCAATTATGAGTAATTACATTGCTTATCCAAAGCAATCTGGTGGAACATCTTGTTGAGGAATGGACCTTGTCAGTGGAGGAATTAATGGGCAGACACAGCTTTGATGAGCATCAAATACCACGGGTCCCCTTGCCACAATCTCAGCCATTGATCCTTCACATATCCTCTCATGCGCGCGCTACACTGAATTATTTTTCTCTCCCCCATTTTCTTATAGAAGCCAGCCTTGGTTTCATGTTGGGGGGCGGAGACCAATAGAAAAAAAATCAATTCTCTCTCTCTGCCGAATTCTCTCTCTCTCTCTCCCCCTTTCTGTTATTTTCTTCTTCTGTTTTTCTCAGTTTTCAATTCCAAGTTTTCAAGAAGATTTCAATTCAAGAACTTGTGCTAGGTAAATCCTATAATTTATTTCTGTTGTGTTAATTTTTTGTAAGTTTCAAGTTTGTACTTTTAAATTTCTCATTTCAAAGAAAATGGTTTCTCAATTACCTAGTTCAAAAATCATTTTTAGTTTAGTTTTTATCATTTTCTTGTCATACTCATCTTCTATGAAGGAGTAGTTGTAAAGGCCCGGCCTAGGGTGATCATCACTCTATGGCTTAAGTAGATTTAAGATTCTCACACCCGTGCTAACAAAGTTTGTTTACGTTTAACCCGGGCTCGTAGCTATCGATTTAAAACTCAAAGTTGTTATATTTTTTTGACAATAACATTGGCATGCATAATGCGTAAATCGATGTCACTTTGAGGGTTTAGCAAATTTTTTTATCAAGCCTTGGTTAAACGAAACACTGAAAGAAAAAAAAAATGATTTCATTGAATTATCTTCCGAGAGAGCGCACAATTACCGTGTGGCTCGATCGCGTTAAATTGTGAGAATCATAAATCTATTTAGACTATAGGTGATGTGAACCTTAGCTCGGACCTCTTAGTTTAATTTCAAGTAAATTTGTATTTTTCAATCTTAAATTTAAATCTTAGTGTTTTAAGTCACCAAGACTCAAAACTTTGAAAAGGTTGGCTTCCTACAGCTAAAATTCACTGTTTAGATCGATAAGCTCTTCTCTCTCCAGAAACCAGTTCCCTGTGGATTCGACCTTGGACTTACCGAGTTATATACTTGCAAGCGATTCCATAGCCCTACGCTTGGGGTTAAGCACTTTGAGATACAATCTCATCCCCCAACTTAAACTTTGCTAGCCCCTAGCAAACTAAATAAATGCAACTAATGAAAACAAACTAAAATGGATATGTCTTTTCAACCCCTGGGCGGCCCCGGTAGGACGAGTGAAGTCTCGTGAGGGTTTTCAGCAGTGACAACCCGCAAAACACCGTGAATTCTTCAAAGAACTAAATTTTCTTCTTTTTTTCCTTCCTTTTTTATCACTTTTTTTATTATTTCAAAGACACATTGCTCACCATTTACCCACTTAAAATCCTACTAAGTAAGGCCAAAATTAAAGAATTTTTTTCTTTTATTATTTTTTAAACAAGTTAAGCTCAACTCCAACACATGCACACGAACGAAAGTGAACAAAACTAGTTAAAACTTGTTAAAGGCAAGTCACACGAAAGCTTTATTCAAATTTTATAGGTCTAACTCTCTCAATGAAAATATACTCGACAACAAAACAAATCAGCCATATCCACAACCAACGCCCGGAATTGTGCACTAGCAAGAACAAGATGCTAGGCACTTTATTGGTGGAGCGTTGCACGACAGAAACTTTTATTCAAATGAGTAAGAAAAAATAGGAGTGAAGCAAACATGAACATGAACTAAAATGCGCAAGATAAACAAAAATGCATCATAGAAAACTACCCAACTGTAAAACATAGAAAACTGTAACAAACCAACTTCTACAACTTTTTTTTTTCTTTTCTTCCCTGAATTGAACTTGGCAAGCTGCCTTGCGTCATTTATGAGTGGGACACGGGCAGCATGCATACACATGGAAATTTTCACCCAAATTGAAGAGTCTGACCCAAGAATAAAACAATTCAAAGCAAGAATTGAATCCATTATGAGGGTGGAAGGTTGTTTAAACTTTAATGCCTTGGTCCTTCCTTCTTCAATTTTCGAACGACCAATAACGTCAATAGGGTGCTATCAGCCTTGTTGGTACACACTGTTTCGTTTTTTTTTTTTTTTTTTTATTTTATAAATATTTGCACCAAGATGCCGTTCAAAGTTGCATGCCCATTCTGGTACTAGTAGAGATAATCCGTCTACGAGTAGAATTCTTTTCTTTTTTTTGAAATTGCAGTGTGGTGCCCAAATCACTCCTCATATCTCCTGGTACTTCTCTAACAATCCCTTCAAACATTCGGTTTCTTAGGATTATACAATAAAAGGTTCCAGACTTGGCTCAAACAAGGGTTTAGGAGACTCATATGTAGTTTAATCACACAAAAATGTCTTGTATCCTTTCCTAAGTATGCCATTAACTCCAATGTAATGCACATAAGATATCCAACACACCTAGACATGAACAAGAGATTTATTCACCTAATCTAGGAATAGAAAATGAGAAATGAAACGGGATATGGACAAAACTTACTCATAAACATACTTTAACCCGATTTGTTCACAAATGTTCATGTATATGTACCAGAGACAAGCTAAGCTAAATTTTTGAAAATTAAAGCAAAACCCTTGCTAGTTAGACACAAAATGAATATACGGTGAGCACCTTTTTTTTTTTTTTTTCAAACCACGTTACTTACAACACAAAATCTAAAAATTTAAATGGATAAAATATTATCCCATCTCCCAACTTAAATTGTGCATTGTCCTCAAGGCATGAAGACAACATAAAATGAAGAACAAGGGTAGGAACAAAAATGTACTGACGGGGTGGAAGTCAACCACCCAATACCTCAACCAAAGATGAGGATTTTTCTACCGCTCGCTCCTTTCGTCATTGGGACTGCTTGCAAGGTTCCCTCCTTCAGTCTCCACCTGGAACCACAACTTAGTCACACAAAATCATCTTCAAGACTTTATCGGACTGACAACCGCCACGCATAGTGGCACCCATGATTAGGGCTCCTGAACGCCTCACTCATCCCAAATTAGATCCAAACTACAAAGGCTGGTGCGGTAAGCATGGTTGCCCTGTCAAGATTGAAATACCAACTACTTACTAGGAGGAAGCGATATTAGAACCACCCGGCTCATGTTATCCGGGTTCCAACAACAGCAATATTTATACATATATAGACAAAAAAACAACCAAGTAATCTTCACGCAATCGCACGGGTACTACTTTTCTCCCTAGCCAAAGATTGTGATTCCCTAATTGTTGGAAGGACAATATGCATAGGATTCAACGATATCTTGAGAAGTAGTGCCATCATCTAATAGGCTGCCGCTCCCTCTAGGGCATCCAGATTCCTTACCCACCACTTTGTTTTGAAACAATCTCGACAAAGCTGGACATTCAAGTCAGATGGTTTGGACAGATTTCTTACTGCTAACTATGCGCCTCCCGTCGGGCCTAACCTCAGAGGTACTGCATACGTAGATTTGACTAGGTGGCTATACCAGACCGTCTAAACACCGTTCGAGCACGGCAAACACTAGAGTTATCTCAAACTCCATGAATTTTATTTCTCCTAGAATTTGTTATGTCAGAACTCGGAGAGTCCAAGTTGCACACAATACCCCATCAAACAATGAAGTCCAATGTCCCCTAAGAATCGGCACATGGTAAAGCACAAGAAAGAGCCTGTCGCCGTGCCATAAGCATGGGAATATCAAGCACTTATGCCATTCACAGAAACTCACTCTCCGAAAAGGGGCTTAGCTAGAGAGTGAGGGCGTTTAGTTGCGAATTACTCCTATTAGAAAAGCTATTTAAATAAAGCCCTATGTCACTGGCGCGTTTGTGTTATCTTACTCCTCAAGTGTGTTTGGTCTCCAAGACTTTATTAAAAAGAATAAAAGAATGGCCCTTCTAACTAGGGTTGGGCACACGATCTTGTTTTACTAGCTGCGTGCAAGCTAGTCGCTAGACCCAAGTCATGCGGTCGGTGGTGTTTCTTCTCCAGATGGGTTCGGTCTCTGGGATCAATCCAGTGTGCTTAACGGCGATGTGGAGGCGTGATCTCCTAGGAGGTGGCGGTGGCTATGGGAGGAGGTTGGATGCATTTAGGGTTTGTTTGTTTAATTTGGGCTTGGCCCATTCGTGATTTTGGATATTAATGTTGTGCTTATTGTTGTATCTGGGTTTTGACCCATGGATGTTGGGCTTTAGGCCTTTGGGTTTGGGTCTCGATTTGGTAACTGTGCTTGTTACCTTTTCTTGCCCCTATTAGTCTTGTGCTCTTTCCAAGATTAATGAAGTTATTCATCTTTCAAAAAAAGATTAATCATGCAAAAAATTAAATTAACTGAATATTGGTAGCATATGTTCGGATACCATTTATATGGATGACCAATATCATTTGGAGAAAACACTGCAAGACAAATTTGTCTCAATTGTCTATCTACGAATCTCCGATGATCATAATTTTTTGTAGTTATAATGTGCTCAACATTTTTGAAAAAATAAACGGTTCTGATTCCAGATGAAGATCTTGGATGGCTAACAATTTAGGTTAATACGAGGATTTAGTGACTTGGCTCACAGTGGACTACAATCATGACTAAGGGATTAACTAGGTTGTTTAACGCATTTTCGAAATACTCTCTATGTACTCCGTATGTATTATTTTAGGGTTTGTTCCAGGTTTTTTAATTTTTTACTTTTCGGGAAAAAGGTATGCTATATACTCAAAAAATAAAAAATCATGTGTAATAGAATACTTAAAAAAAAAAAAACATGAATTAAGGACGGCGTGTTGGGATGGTGGTGCCTCCGACAAAATCGGGTTGTGGGATGGAGGGTTGGGACGATGTGGGAAATTAGGCTTCAACGAATTAGTTAGGGATTGTGGTTATCGGAATGGGGGGATTTGGGTAACTAATTGGGAGTGGGTCACCGGAAAGTGAGGGATTTTGGGTTGTGTGGGTTTCTCTCACCGAAATAGTAGGGGTCTGGGTTGTGGGTTAGAGATTTGGGATGACGTGGGTCGGGATATTTCTGTGGGATGGGTTTCACCGAGAGATTTGATTTTATGAAGATTTGGGATGGTTTTGGGATGGAAAAATTCCATAACTGTAGACACACAATAAGGGGAAGAGCCATCCAAACTACCATATTAATTTTTCCGATAATTGTGGGATTAATGTTGGGACCATTAATTTTGAAAAAAATTGTTAATAAAATATAGGAAATTTGAAAGGGCAAAATATTACATAAGGGCGTTCTGGGTATTTTTTAAATTTCGAGATGGGATCATAACAATTCAAATTCATTAGGATGGGATCATAACGTTTTTTTTCCTTCAGGTCTTCTAATTAACTTCCCCATATGATAACTTATTCCTATGATTTTAATACATTAAACATGCACGGCTTGGACTTAGTCAATTGATTACCTAATCTTTTTGCTTGTTAACTAATTTTTGAATCAATTTTTTTTTAAAATTCTCTCTCTAAGTTGAGAGCTCTTGTGGTTCTGCTTTGCAGCTGTCTTCTTGCTCCTTTCTTTTTTCGTGTAGTCTTTATTCTCTTCTATTCTCTGTCCTTTTTCTTTCCTAGTGTTTGGTTGTTTTCTGAGTTGTTCTGGTTGGTGGTTTCATCCGACATTCTCTTTGTGTGGTGTTGTGGGGTAGGTTCCTTCTTTTAGTTTGTGTCTCTTTCTTACTCCGGTGTAGTGGTCCTGGTTGTGTCCCTTTCGTGGTTTTTTAGTGGTCCCTTGTGTAGAATGTCGGGCTTTTTTGACTTGGAAGAGGTGGGGTCTCATAGTAGTGGTTCTTTTATTGGGAGTGAGTTTACTGAAGAAAGGCTGGACATTCACCCTCCTCTTGTACTTCCTCCACTTCCAGAGAATAGGGATAGAAGTGGATCTATCCTTAGACTTTCTAACTGTGTGTGGATGCTTGGGGAGCGTCGGATGGAGAGGCTTTTAGTGGGGCAGTTCTTAGATCGTCGACATTTCTCTACTAGGGACATGTAGTTATTTGTGAATGAGTTGTGGCACACTCGTCAACCTGTGTTGGTTGTGGCACGCCATGAAAATGCCTTTGTTTTTTGCTTCTATGCGGAAGAGGATTTAGAGCATGCTTATGGAAGAGGACCGTGGCTAATCAGAGGAGGGCTTTCAGTGCTTGATTATTGGCATATGTATGATGCGTTGGAGCATATTCGGGTCTGTAGATTTGCTATGTGGGTTCCACTACACAATCTTCCATTTGAAGCTTTTACAAGGGAAGCTGGGGAAGTCATGGGTCAAGCCTTAGGAACTGATGTTACGGTGGATATCGATGATTTTTTCCCAAGGCAGTTCCGTTATTTGCTGGTTTGTCTTTATCACTCCTGATACGACACTAGTTCCTAGTTTCTTTTTGGGTATTCCGGGTCGTGAGCCGAGATGGATAGAGTGTCGGTATGAACGACTTTATAGATTTTGTCGCTCTTGTGGTAGAATCGGTCATACTTATCCTCAATGTGATTTGTCGCATGAGGAGGCCAGTGCTCAGGTGGTTGCAATGCTCAATAGGGTTTGTGAGCAAACAGTTTTATGCATTAAGGAGAATGTTCCGTTATATACAAGCCGTTTACGTGCCTTTTCTCGTAGCAATGCTCGACGTAACACTCATATGTGAGCAAGGAGGCATGAAGATCAGTTGGAGGGAGTTCAGACTTATCAAGTGGGTGTGCATGGTGGTAACTCTTTTACTGGTCGATTTGGACTTAATTTGGATAAAGTTGATGGGGTTACGCAAACGATCATGGGTGATGAGCAATTTGATTTATCCCCAGTGGCGGTGGACTTTGATTAGTTTTTGGAAGATTATGATGCGGCTTGGGATTGGGGTATGCAACAATCTAGTCTGGGAATTTTCAGCGAGGAAATTTAATTGTGATCCCAACGTCCCCGGGACGCCATGAAAGGGACGAGGGAGATAATGATCAGATTGCGTAGCAAGGTGGAGGTGGTAGGTGGAATGAAAATAACGAAATGGGGTCTGTTGGAACGTTAAGGCAAGCGTTGGGTGAGCTTCCTTGGATCATGGATAGGTCGGTGCCGAATGTTGAGGAGTTGGATCGCCAATGGTCAGAATGGGAGAGTGTGTTGCTGAAGTTTGGAGTTAATCCGGGTAGGTGGAGTAGCATTGATGTGGCAGGTGGGTTGGTACTATCGGAGTTAAGAGGGGGGGGGGGGGGGGGGGGGAAGGTGATGTTTATGTTGATTTGATGGAGGCAGATCCAAGTTTTAATAGAGAGAGTCTTCGTATTGAAGAAGTAGAAGAAAGGGTTGTGGGCCTTGTGGCAAACTTAAATTTGGCCTTAAGGGACGTTACTCATTCTCATGGGCCAGCTTTCACTAGGCCATTAATTATTAGAGAGCCTGGTGAAAATTTTAGGCCCAACACTAATGGGCTTGTTTCTGATGGGCTGGGGTTGGATGGTGTAGGTGGATCTAATTCTAAAGGTAAAAGACCATTGGAAGATGAGGAGAATGAATCTGATTCATCTAGTAGCTCTGGGCCGGTTAGAAGAATGAAAAGAAGAGAGGGTTTTGGCCCAGATTTAGTGGGCTGCTCTCATTGGGCCATTAGAAGAAATGAAGATAATTATCCTAGCGCGGGTTTAATGCCTGTTAGTAATAGAGTTGGGCCATGTAAAAAATATATACGGTATAAATGGGTTGTTCGCAAAGCAACAAGACAGATTCGATGGATGAGACGAAGGGGTTTTAGGATCCAAAGAAGGAGTGTGCAAAGAGGTGGGGGGTTTTACCCCTAATTTTGCTGTGCAGCGGTTGGAAGGCAAGTTTGGTAGTGCTAATGGCTGTAAAAAGAGGAGGGGCAGATTGTTGCTCAGAGAAGTGGGAGCTTTGAAACGGTGTTCGGTGTCATCTTCATGTTCAAGTTATGCGTGCTCTTATTCTAGCACCCCGACATCGGCCTCAGATCACGATTTGGATCAGTTTGGTCTAGAGGTGCGTGGTAGGTGGTCTCCCCTTAAATGTAGTAGATTTGATGGATTGGATGGTAATTCAGAGTGCATGGTGTCTAATTTCTCTCCATGTAAAGATTGGCTTCTCAAGCTATTTTAGTGGGAGATGATTGTATTTGGGAAGAAAAGGAGCGTGAATTGGCTGCGATAAAACAGAAGGTTACTGAAGAATTTCATCAAGTGGCTTGGAGACGGGCTATTTCGCTGCTAGCTGAGCAATTGCGAGATACTCCGGTTGGTGAGGATCTTTCTTTTAGCAAGCCACAATGCTCAGTTTGGGATGAATTGGCAGAGGGTTTGGAATTTCAGCACAGATTTGCGGATAATGTACGGGGATAAATCCACGTAACCCTGGATCACGCGCTTCCTTGAATCAACCCTAGATCTGCAAGACAGAGAAAGGGTTAGAGCACCTTTGCCTCTCGTTGGCAAAGGCCCTCCGATGCCTAAGTTAGTATCACGTACTCTGAATACTCAAATCAAAATGCGTATGAAAATAGGTTTCACCGCGTACCTTTCGTCATGGTTCTTGCCTTGTATTTATAGGTACAAATGTTCTTCATATTGGGCACCTCGTGCCCCCGTTTCCTACTCTCTTTAGGAATCCTTTTCCTAATAGGACTTTCCTATTAGGGACGAGTTTCCTTATTCTGCTAGATTTCGTCTAGCAAGGGTCTCTGCTCTCATATAGGATTCTTTCCTATATGGGACATACTCCTAATCACTTTAGGACTCCCCATGTCAATCCCTTACTTCTCGGTATTGCTCCTTATCTCATAAGGAACCACTGTAGAATATTCTGGAATGTCTCACCGCCTTATTCGTGGTGGTGCCGTGCTTCCACGTAGCTCGGCATGACTCGTACATAACTCAGTTACTCACGCCGAGCTGAGTCCATGTATTCCAGAATGCCATTCAAGCTTTACCCGTAGCTCCACCAGCTCGGCCGTACCAGGGGCATCCCCCTCATGACTCATACCGAGCTGGCACATCCTGGTACACTAGTTCCTTCCTTTCATTCTGGCCTTACTCATGGCCAATCCAGCTCGGCACAGGGCTCACGAATACCCTATGTGGTGCCGAGCTAGTCACCCTTTCGTGGTGACCGCCATAGGCACGTGTTATGCCTAGTAGTAGGGTAATCAGATTTTACCCACTCCAATTGCTCCCCAGCTCTGCCGCTACTGTCACGCATTAGTAGCGTGCAGAGCTTCAACGGTTCTTGATGTACCCTTTGCACGCCTTCCCTCCACGTGGGTAGCAACGTCGTTTTCATATTAAATGTGAATGACCCTTTGGTGGCTCGGATAAGTCGAAAGGACGTTTCCGCTGACGTTTTGCGTACGTCACGTCCCATTTCATGGGTTTTCAGGCGGGATAATTTATTTTATTTTCCCCCAAAACCCTTCTCCTTCTTCCATTACATCTGAAAAAAAAAGGCTAGAGAGAGAGAGAGCACTTCGTTTGTCATCAACGCCACTCCGTGCCTTCTGCAACCAAGTCTCTTCCGTTTCTCGTCGGAAAACGCTTCCTGTCTTCGCCGGAAAGTGTCATCTTAGGCCCCCTTATCACGTAAGTACGTCTTCTTGACTTTAGATTTTCCCGCTATCCGTCAAAACCCCTAGGTTTCATTCTTAGTTCCTGTTCATCTTCTTGCCATTCTGGGTTTCTACTGTGAAACCCTAACTTTCAGAACAAATGGGTAAATATAGGGCCCTTTTGAGTACCCCTGAGAGAGTGATAGAATTCCGTAGGACCTATGCGATCCCCGCCGATGTTCGATTCCGGCTGAATGGGTCTGAAGATTTAGAGGAGGAGGGGCCAGGATGAACTTAAGATTCACATCCCCTTGATCTTCATAGTAGAGGGCGGCCTGAGATTCCCCCTACACCCCTTCTTCAGAGAAGTCTGCTACAGGTGCCAGCTGAACCCTATGCAGCTCTGCCCTAATTTCGTTAGGGTAGTTATGGGCACCCTTGCCCTAAATAGGCTGCTCGGCCTACATCTTGACTGGTGGGACTTACATTACCTCTATAGCGTAGTCCCCACAAATGATAACAACTACTACTTCAAGGCCAGGGACCCTAATCAAAAGCTCATCACCGACCTGCCGAATTCCTCCAAGGGAGAGGCAGATGACTACCTCATAGTCACCGGCAACTGAGAGCCCAGAGACGCCGAGGGGAGGCCCATTGGCTTCGGCTGCCCTACTGCAACAGGCAGATTACGTTAGTATTTTCTCCCGAACTGTATTACTTTTTATCTTTCCAAAACCCGTAGTTGAACATTTTCTTTCAATGTATGTTTTGCAGCAGACAATCTTAATCATGGTGGACGTTTGATTCACGGCAAACTCCACTGTGAGGATATCGCCAAAGCTCTCTACTTTGACGGTTTTCCACCAACCCCAGTTGGACTCGGCCGTTCTGCTCACAATCTGCTCGGCTATACTCCGTTCTATTGGGGAGGAATTCGCAGGGACGGCGAGCCGCGTACAAGACATCCCTGGCCGCCAGCTGTCCCTTTGACCATCACAGGCCGACTCTCCGACCGAGAGAGGACTCGTGCTCGCAGGGGCCGGGCTAGAAGGGGATCTGCACGCTCTCGAGCCCTGGTGGACCTCCAGCAACAAGTGACCTTTGCTCACATAGAGGAGATCCCAACTGCCATCCCGATCCTCGTTCGAGCCGACCAAGAGCCCAGCACATCTGGGAGGGCCTTCGAGGAAGAAGAAGAAGAAGAAAGGGTTGGTGGGTTCGACCATCACGGAATCGTCCAATCTTTGGCCGAGCAATCGGACCGTTTTGCAGATTCAGACGATTCACCGGGCTACTCCCCCTCTCCCATCCGCGAAGAAATGCCTCGTCAGCCGATTAATCTCCTGGACACCCTTAGCCTGGGTGGAGCTTCTCGTGCTCCGCCCCCTGCCAGCGCTATCATCCCTCCTGAAGCACCCTCTCCTCTATCCGAGCGGCAGAGGGAGAAGAGGCCAATTGATGGTACTTCTGATGATCAGCCTCCCCCTCAGAGGCGAAGGACGGGGAGCCTAGGTTCAAGCCAGCCTCTTGTTGACTCTCCCCCTTTGGCGCAGCCATGGGAGCCTCCCCTAGTCCGTCCTGATGGTACCCCTCTCTGCTCGACCGACAAGATTTCTTCCACCGAGGTGGCATTCGGTGTATCTAGAGCTGCCCTTCTCCCCCTCGATATGGAAAGAGAAAGGAGTAGCTCGTTCGACACCTTGATGAAATCCGTCTTCCAGTCAAGTGTTAAGGTAAGAATTTTGATTTCTGCTATGTCTTTGAATACCGAATTTCTTCTTTGCCTTCCTGCCTGTAACTATGCCTTTGCAATTTTTGTAGATTATGCAGAAAGCCTCTGCCGGTTTCGACCGAGCAAAAGAGGTTGAAAAAGAACTGAAGAAGGAACAGAAGAGGGCGGACAAAGCCGAGAAGGAGAATGCTCAATATTCTCAGTTTCTAAAGGAAGCCCGAGCTGAGGTGGAGACGCTGAAGGGAGAGCTCGCTGATTTGAGGAAGAGGTCGGAGGAGGTGGAGCACGGCCTGAGCGATCAGTTGACTGCGGCAGAGGCCAAGGCGGAGGCGGAGTATGACCGAGCCGTCCTGGAGGTCACAGAAAATTACAAGGCCCAAATGCCCGCCGTCCAGGACGCTATTTGGGGGGCGGCGTGGAAAAGATGCCTTACCAAGCTCGGCGTTGATGAATCGTCCCCACATTGGGTTGACATGGAGCTGCCGAGCAAGAGGGTTGCTGCCGAAGCCCAACCTGACACTCAGGCTCAGCTTGATCAGTCCATTCTCCCCTCCGAGCAGCCGCGGATTGACGATGCCGTTTCCGACCCCACTGCTATAAAACGGTGGCAATACTGAGGGCTCCGCTGGAGGCATGGATGCTGATCCCAACGCTGCCACTGCTGCAAATGAGCACAGTGAAGAGGCTTGATGCCTTCTCATCTTTCATCTGTTTTTAAACTCTACCCGTGGCCCTGTGTGGCGTTGTTTGGCCGCCTGTGGCCAGTTGCTATGTTGATATCTTTGTTCCGGACCCTGCGTGGTCCTGCTCGGCCATGTGTGGCCTCGTCTAGTTTCTCGTACTTTGGATATTTTGATTTGAGCATTAGTACTTCGTATGCTTATCAAGTTTTGCTGATGTGGTTGTCTGCATACTAATTGATTTCGTGCAATATTTGTTGCAAAAACCCTAAGTTTTTCATACTTAGAATTTCTCGTGCAATATTCGTTGCAAAACCCTAAGTTTTTTCGTACTTAGAATTTTTCGTGCAATATTCGTTGCAAAACCCTAAGTTTTTTCATACTTAGAATTTTTCGTGCAATATTCGTTGCAAAACCCTAAGTTTTTTCATACTTAGAATTTTTCGTGCAATATTCGTTGCAAAACCCTAAGTTTTTTTCATACTTAGAATTTTTCGTGCAATATTCGTTGCAAAACCCATTTATTCCCCAAATATACATATCTTCTGCTCCCCAATAGGAATCCAAATCTCGAAGTGGAAATTTTGGTTCATATTAATCAAAATCATGATAAAATTCCATAAATGCTAAAAATATCAAGAAAAATCTGAATACTGAATGCTGGGTATTTTATTCGTAATCCCAGCCAAGTCCTAAAAACAACTGTGAATTTATTCGTATTCACTTAAAAAAGAGATGTGATTGTATTCGTAATCACGGATTCAAATTATTGGAAGAATTTCCTAAGGTTCTGGACATTCCATGGTCGTGGAACCGGGTCCCCGTCCAGGTCGGCCAAACGATAGGCCCCAATGCCAGCAATCCCTACAATCTTGTATGGGCCTTCCCAGTTCGGTCCAAGCTTTCCGTCTGAGGATACTTTAGTGTTGGCCAAGACCTTCCTTAGGACTAGGTCACCAACCCTGAACTTTCTTGGCTGCACCTTCTTATTGTAGCTTCTTCGTAGCTGCTCTTGGTATGCTGCCAAGGTAATGAGTGCCCGCTCTCTTTTTTCCTCGGCGAGGTCTAGCTGCTCGGCCAGGGCTTTATCGTTGCCCCCTGACTCCACAAGGGTAGTGCGGATGGTTGGCAAACCAACCTCTAGGGGAATCACTGCCTCTGTTCCGTATGCCAAGGAGTACGGCGTCTCTCCCGTAGATCGCCGTGGGGTGGTCCTGTAAGCCCAAAGCACGGCTGGAAGCTCATCTGGCCATTTTCCCTTCTTCTTTTCCAACCTCTTCTTGAGACTCTTCAGGATAGTCTTGTTGGAGGCCTCTGCCTGGCCATTGCTCTGCGGGTAGGCAGGGGTCGAGTAATAATTTCTGATGCCGTACTGAGCACAAAAGGCCTTGAACTTCTTGCCGAACTGGGACCCGTTATCTGAGATAATAGAGTAGGGTACCCCAAACCTTGTAATTATCTTATTCGAGACGAACTTTTCCACCATAGCTTCTGTGATTTTAGCAAGAGCTTCCCCCTCTATCCACTTAGTGAAGTAGTCAGTGCCAATGAGTAGGAATTTTCGTTTCCCTGTTGCCATAGGGAGAGGACCCACGATATCCAATCCCCATTGGGCAAAAGGCCATGGGCTGGTTAGCGGCAGCAAGTCCTCTGCTGGAGCTCGGATAAGAGGGGAATACCTCTGGCACTTCTCGCACTTCTTGACAAAAGCCTTTGCATCCTCTTGCATGTACGGCCACCAATATCCCTGGGATATTGCTCGGTGGGCTATGGACCTACCACCAGTGTGTCCCCCACAAGTTCCAGCATGGATCTCATGGAGGAATTTCTGAACAAAGGCTGGGTGTACACACAATAAATATGGACCAAGGAAAGATTTTCTGTAAAGCTTACCTTCTGGAGAGAGCCAAAAGCGTACTGACTTGGTCTTGATTTTGTATGCTTCCCTCTTATTTTTTGGCAAAGTCCCATCTCGTAGGCATGCCACTATTGGGTCCATCCAGCTCGGCCCAAGCTCTGTTTCCATTACGATTTCCACGGCTCGGCCAATACTTGGTTCGCCCAGATAGTCTACTGTAATTGTGCGGCGATACTCCGTCTTGACCGCTGACCCAAGACAGGCCAGTGAGTCTGCATGTGCATTCTGTCCCGAGCTGATCTGCTGGATATGGATCCTATCAAATTTGTCTAGCAAATCCTTGGCTGCTTCTGAGTACGCAGCCATCTTTTCGCTTTTCGTAGCGTATTCTCCTGAAAGCTGGTTAACAACTAGTTGGGAATCACAAAATATTCGTAATTTATGTACCTTGAGCTCTAGAGCACTTCTCAGTCCAGCTAGCAGTGCCTCATATTCTGCTACATTGTTTGTGGCACTAAATCCCAGCCGTAGTGCATGCTCCAGGATCAGTCCTTCTGGAGAGAAAAGCACAACCCCTGCTCCAGATCCTTTGTTGCAAGCTGACCCATCAACGTAAAGCCTCCATTCGTCTGGATCCAGGTCGGCCATTCTCGTTGGTGGCTCAGGATTACTGACTTGCTCCTTCTCGTGGAGACCTGGTGGTGGTGGGGCCACTGTCGGAGCGAATTCTGCTATGAAATCAGCTAAAACCTGCCCCTTGATTGCTGTTCTGGGCTGATAATCGAGGTCGAACTGACTTAATTCTATTGACCACTTGGAGATTCTGCCAGAGAAATCTGCTTTCCTGAGCAAGGCCCTTAGTGGGTATTCCGTGAATACGGTGATGGGATGTTGCAAGAAGTAGTGGGGCAGCTTTCTTGATGCAACAATGAGAGAATATACCAGTTTTTCCAGTGGTAGGTAATGTGTCTCAGCTTCTAACAATGTCTTGCTCACGAAATAGATTGGAGCCTGCTCCGTCCCCTTTATTCGTAGGAGGACCGAGCTGACCGCATGATCAGATACCGCTAAGTATAGTATCAACCGCTCCCCAGCTTCTGGAGTAGAGAGCAAGGGTGGTGATGATAAGTAGCTTTTTAACTCCTGGAAAGCCCGTTCCTGTTCGGCTCCCCACTCGTATCCGTCTCTCTTCTTCAGAAGTTGAAAGAAAGGTCTGCAGCGGTCTGAGGATTTGCTGATGAAGCGATTGAGTGCCGCTGCCATTCCTGTTAGCCTTTGGACCTCCTTCATGGTCTTTGGGCTTTGAAGGCCTTGCAGAGCCGTGATTTGATCTGGGTTGGCTTCAATCCCTCTTTTAGTCACTAAGTGCCTGAGAAATTTCC
Source organism: Vaccinium darrowii (assembly GCA_020921065.1). NCBI lineage: Eukaryota > Viridiplantae > Streptophyta > Magnoliopsida > Ericales > Ericaceae > Vaccinium > Vaccinium darrowii. The sequence continues at coordinate 6,700,630 of CM037156.1, forward strand.
CCGAGCTGACTCCAAAGGCACACTTGGAAGCGTTTAACTTTAGCTTGAATTTCCTCAAAATGTTGAAAGTTACCTTTAGGTCAGCTAGGTGATCAGGCTTCAACTTGCTCTTGACTACCATGTCGTCGATGTAGACCTCCATAGTTTTGCCGAGCTGTTCCTTGAACATTTTGGTCACCAATCTTTGATAGGTTGCTCCAGCATTCCTTAGCCCAAACGGCATAACCTTATAGCAGTAGAGCCCTCTGGGGGAGATAAAGGACGTCTTTTCCTGATCGTGCTCGTACATAGCTATCTGATGGTATCCTCGATATACGTCAAGAAAACTCATCCTCTCATAACCTGATGTAGCATCCACAAGTTGATCAATTCTGGGAAGTGGGAAGCTATCTTTGGGGCATGCTTTGTTGAGGCTTGTGAAGTCCACACATACTCTCCACTTTCCATTCTTTTTCTTGACTACAACTGTGTTGGCCAACCAATCTGGATAGCTCACTTCTCGTATGGCATCCGCTTCTAGTAGTCGTTCTACTTCTTCAATTACAGCGTCTGCGTGCTGGGGTGCCGACCTCCTTGCCTTCTGCACAACTGGCTTGTGCTGAGGGGCCACGTTCAGGTGGTGGCATATGACCTCAGGATCTATCCCAGGCATCTCCTGGGGGGTCCAAGCGAATACATCGATGTGGTCTTTAAGAAAGGTGACCAAATCTCTTTTCTCCAGCTCGGGGAGGGTTTCGCCGATCAGGAAATACCTTTCTTCATCGTCCTCTTGAATTTGTATCTTCTTCAACCCTTCCACCATCTTCTTAGTGGGATTACCTCCAACGTCTTCTAAGGTTGGTTGGTCTGGAACCTCAACCGCTTGTACCAGCTCGGCCCTTGGTGATTTCTTCAAAACCATATTAAAACATAGGTCGGCCACTTTCTGGTTCCCTCTAATGCATTCGATGCCATCTGCCCCAGGGTACTTGATCTTCTGGTGGTAAGTTGAAGAAACTGCCCTCAACTTGTGCATCCAAGTTCTTCCTATAATCACGTTATAGGAAGAAGGGATGTCTACCACAAGGAAGTCTGTGCTCAGAACCACTGATCCAGCTCGGACGGGCAGTGTGACCTTTCCCATAGGCCATACTGTCTGTGCACTAAAGCCGACCAATGGAACCAGACACTTTTGCAATGAACTTAGAGGGAGCTCCATCTTCTTGAAAGTATTGTAATACATGATCTCTGTGCTGGCCCCTTGGTCAACAAGAATCTTCTCCACGTCGTATTCCCCTATTCGTAGGGTGATTACAAGTGCGTCATTATGGGGTACTGATACCCCTTCCAGATCATCATCAATGAAGGTGATTGGGGTCTCCATGATCCCTTCCGCCCTTGGCCTCTTCATGTCGAGCTTCATGACTTGTTTTGCCTGTCCGTTGACCCTTTGGATATGTCTTATCTCGTTGTTTGTGTAAGGGGCAACTAATCCGTGTATCATATGGATTGTTCCCTTTGGACCTTTCTCGTAGTCCACCTCCTCTATCAGCTCGGCATCATTCTTGACATCAGCCAGGAATTCTTTGAGATGGCCCTCTGCCACCTTCTCATCCAGGAATTTCTTATATTCCACACAGTCTTCAGTCATGTGTCCCCAATCCCTGTGGTAGCTGCAGTGCTGGTTAGTGGCTCTTCTCTTTTCTGGGTTCCCAGTCATCTTTGGGGGCCTTCTGAACCACTGTTCGTTCTTGATCCTGTACAACATCTTATAGATGGGGATGTTGAAAGTTGCCATAACGCTGAAGTATGACTTGGGATCTGGATCAGCTTTGTCCTTCTTCTGCTGTGTGTAGTCTTTTCGTCCTGTTGTGTAATCCTTTTTGTACACCCTTGATTCTACTGGCTTCTTTTCTGGAAGCTGAGGTTGCCCTGCCACAATCCTTCCTCCAGCTTGCAGGATGTCATCCTCCACCCATGCATGCTCCTGGATTCTTTCCATGAGTTTGGCCACCGTTTTCACTGGATGCATAGTAAGTGATTCCCGTAACTTACTATGCATGGGCAAGCTCGTCTTGAATGTCGCCAGAGCATACTCCTCACTGCAATTTTCAATCTCGTTGAAAGTCTCCCAATAACGTTTGGAGTATTGCCGCAGTGTCTCATCGTCCTTCTGTCTCATAGAAGTCAATGCATCAAAAGTCTTGGGAGCTGCTCGGCTTGTTAAGAACCGGGCAGTGAATTCTTCAGCTAATTGAGCCCAGCATAGGATTGATCCCTCTGGGAGTTTGTGGTACCAACTCAGAGCCACCTTTCCCAGGCTAGAGGGGAACATTTTGCATAACAAAGCGTCATCTCGCTCGTGCATGAACATGGCCTGTTGGTAGTGTTGGATGTGGGCCACAGGATCTGTGCTGGTCTCGTAGGGGATGAATGTTGAATGTTTCACCCTGCTTGGCGTCTTCTCCGTACGGATCCAATGGGCCAATGGTGACTTAGAAATTTGGCCTAGGGCTTCTTTAGCTGCTTCTCGTGCAGTTTTAGGGCTTTCCTCAGCTCGGCCAGCATCCCCCCTCCTCGTGTGCCGCTCGGGAATATGCTCATTGGATCCAGATCTCTCGTATTTGTCCCTAGCATGCTTCCTTCTTTCTCTCTTTTCCACAGAAGCACTCCTGTCTCTCCTTTTTCGTGGAGAGGCAGCTCGGTCGGTGGAGGCCCTGTTGTGGTGACGATCTCTTCCCTTTTCCTCATATTGCACGGATCTCGTCCGTGAACGTAAGTCTTTCTCTTTTTCTTGGAGTTGTTTTTTCAGGTCCTGAATCTCTCGTTCTCGTCGAGTGACTTCGCGGGCCAGTTCTTCTGCCTCTTGCTCTTTTCTGTCAAGGCTATCTTCCGTCTCTCGATTCCTTGTGTGCCTGTGACCATCCCTTTTTGGGGGGCTTCTGTCCCGTTCACGTCGGGTGGAGGCTTCCCCCCCTCTTGGTGGTGTTTTGGAGTGTCTCCCCCTTGGAGAACCATGGCGTATTAGGCGTGTATCCCTGAACTTTGGAATCTCAGGGATATTCCCTATATCAAACCTCTTTGTTGCTGGTTTTTTCTGTGGTGCTCTTAGTACCGTAGCGGTTTTTTTCCACCCTTGAGCCCTTTCTTGTGGTGTACACCAACGTGGTCCCACCATCGTCTTCCACCTCTTTCCTCCGTGGGGTGCACAAAAGGGGCTCTGAAAGCACCATTGTTGATCCTTTATTGGAGGGGGACGAACTTTTTGTAAGCTTTTCCCACAGACGGCGCCAATTGTACGGGGATAAATCCACGTAACCCTGGATCACGCGCTTCCTTGAATCAACCCTAGATCTGCAAGACAGAGAAAGGGTTAGAGCACCTTTGCCTCTCGTTGGCAAAGGCCCTCCGATGCCTAAGTTAGTATCACGTACTCTGAATACTCAAATCAAAATGCGTATGAAAATAGGTTTCACCGCGTACCTTTCGTCATGGTTCTTGCCTTGTATTTATAGGTACAAATGTTCTTCATATTGGGCACCTCGTGCCCCCGTTTCCTACTCTCTTTAGGAATCCTTTTCCTAATAGGACTTTCCTATTAGGGACGAGTTTCCTTATTCTGCTAGATTTCGTCTAGCAAGGGTCTCTGCTCTCATATAGGATTCTTTCCTATATGGGACATACTCCTAATCACTTTAGGACTCCCCATGTCAATCCCTTACTTCTCGGTATTGCTCCTTATCTCATAAGGAACCACTGTAGAATATTCTGGAATGTCTCACCGCCTTATTCGTGGTGGTGCCGTGCTTCCACGTAGCTCGGCATGACTCGTACATAACTCAGTTACTCACGCCGAGCTGAGTCCATGTATTCCAGAATGCCATTCAAGCTTTACCCGTAGCTCCACCAGCTCGGCCGTACCAGGGGCATCCCCCTCATGACTCATACCGAGCTGGCACATCCTGGTACACTAGTTCCTTCCTTTCATTCTGGCCTTACTCATGGCCAATCCAGCTCGGCACAGGGCTCACGAATACCCTATGTGGTGCCGAGCTAGTCACCCTTTCGTGGTGACCGCCATAGGCACGTGTTATGCCTAGTAGTAGGGTAATCAGATTTTACCCACTCCAGATAAGATGCGGAGGTATGTATGGGAGCGATGTGCTACGATGGTTCGAAACAAGAAGCGTGATTTTCTCAATGGGGTTTTTGAGGAGGTTGGCCCTTATCAACCTCCTCCTTCCCCATGAGACTATTAAACTGGAACTGTAGGGGCTTGGGCCAGACCCTTACGGTTCGAGCAGCTCGGGATCTGGTCCAACAACACAAGGTCAATTTAATTTTCCTTATGGAGACTAAGTGTTGTGTAAATAAACTTAGGAGCCTTGGGTTGAGTATGGGTTTTAAGTTTTGTACTGGAGTAGATTCAGTTGGTACAGCAGCAGGTTTGTGGGTTGCTTGGGATGATTGTTATCGGGTTTTTGTAATCCAAGTGCATCCTAGATTTTGTCTTCTAAAAGTAATAGATGAGAGGGAGTTAGAATGGTTGCTAGTTTTGCTATATGGACACCCAAATTTACAGGGGCATCGTGACACTTGGAGATTAATTACCGATGCTCTTGGGAAGTGGAATTTTCCGGTCCTTATTATTGGTGATTTTAATCAAGTCTTGTTTAGAAGTGATAAACTTAGTGTTCAGAATACTAATATTTGTGGTGCAGGTTGGCTATGGGACTTGGTGAACAAATTTGAGTTAAGGGATGTTAATAACTATGGAGTTTTTTATACATGGACAAACAATCGAGGTGGATGCAATGCTACCTTTGAGAAGCTAGATAGAGCAATGGGCAGCCCTGTTTGGTTTTTGCGGTTTCCCCAGGCAGCGGTGTGTTTTTTGCCTATCCATCGTTCAGACCATAGTCCTTTGGTGTTGGATACTCACTGGTCTGTGGCTAAAAAACATCGGCTTAAGCGGTTTGAGGCAGGATGGTTGCAGTGTGAGGAGGTTAGTCAAATTACCCGCAAAGTTTGGGAGCTTCAATTTAAGGGTTCTGTGGCTTTCGGGTTGGTTCAGAAGCAAAAAGTTTTGATTTGTCACTTGTGTAACTGGAGTTCTTTTTCAATCAAGGTGTTTTCAACGCAGATTGAGGGTCTTAAAAAGGACTTAGAGCATGTACAAAGTAAGATGGTGGCGGTTGCGGGTCAGCGTGCAGATGATATTTCGAATTTGGTAATGAAGGAACAACGACTAAGGCGAGAATATGATCAGCTATTAGAGCGGCAGGAGGCGTATTGGGCGCAGCGTGCGAAGCAAAAATGGTTGGATTTAGGAGATCATAACACCAGTTACTTTCATAAAGCTACAACTATAAGGACGAGAAGAAATCGGATTATTTGCTTGAAAGATGAGGCAGGAAATTTAGTTTCAGATCCGGGCAAGATTAAGGAGATGTTTGTATCTCATTTCAAGCATTTGTTCTGTCACATCTCATCGGATATGGCCGTGGGTGATTGTGTTGGAATGAATTCTAACTCAGAGCGTGTTTCATCATATCTTCTACCGTTGTCTGTGTTTGGGATGGGTCTTTGTAGTGATCAGATTCAAGCTTTGGAGGCACCATTTTTGGAGGAAGTCAGAGTTGCAGTGTCCCAGATGGGGAGATTGAAAGTGCCAGGTCCGGACGGTTTCGTGGCAGGTTTTTATCAGAAAAATTGGGAGTGTGTTGGTGCTGAGGTGACGCAGATGGTTTTAACTTTTTTGCATTCAGGCGTTATGCTGCGGGAGCTAAATCGTACCTATATCACTCTCATTCCTAAAGTTCCAAACCCAGTCTCAGTTAATGATTTTCGGCCAACTAGTTTATGCAATGTTTTATATAAAATTATTGCTCGGGTCCTGGTGAATAGGTTGAGGCCAATTCTCAAGACTCTTATCTCAGATTTTCATAATGCTTTTGTGCCAAATAGGCTGATTACGGATAATATTTTTTTGGCCCATGAAACGCTTGAATTTATTCGCCGAGTGAGGAGGGGTAAAAAGTCCTATTTTGCTTTGAAGCTTGATATGAATAAAGCTTATGATAGGGTTAAGTGGTCGGCCGTAGTGTCGGTTATGTCGAGTTTGGGGTTTAGTCCAAAGTGGGTCAATCTTATTTTTCAATGCATCTCGACGGTGTCTTTTTCGGTTTTAATCAATGGCTGTCCGTATGAAGTTTTTATTCCTAAGTGTGGCCTGAGCCAAGGCGATCCGTTGTCTCCATATTTATTTATCTTGGTCAGTCAAGTTTTATCCGCAAATCTTCTACATTATGGGAGTTCTAATATCTGTAAAGGGGTAGCAGTAAGCGAGCATTCGCCGCCTATTTCTCATTTGTTGTTTGCAGATGATAGCTTTTTCTTTCTTAAATATGATTTGGTGGAGGCGTGGTGCTTGAAAGCAATTATAGATTATTATTGTGATTTTGCAGGTCAAAAAATTAATGGTTATAAATCTGAAATTTTTGTGAGCCCCAATATGACTATGGATGAGAGAGGTGCTTTGAATCATGTTTTTGGCATTAAAATTGTTGACAAACCAGGACTTTATTTGGGGTCTGATTTGGATTTTTCTAAAAGAAAAGGGGAGCTCTTTTGGAGAATTATAGACAGATTTAACTTGAGATTATCTAAGTGGAAGATCCCTTGTTTAAATTTTGCTGGAAGGTTAACTCTAGTCAAGCATACCCTTTCTTCAATCTCCATTTATTTGTTTTCGGTGTTTCATGCTCCGAATTATTTTGTAAAGCAAGTAAGAAGTATAATTATCAAATTTCTATGGGGCAAGGGTGATGGAGGTGGGGTTTCGTGGAAAAAATGGTCAGAGCTTTGTAAACCCATGAAGATGGGGGGGTTTGGGGATTAGGGACATTGGGTGTTTTAATCAAGCCCTATTGGCTAAGCAGGCGTGGCGGTTAATTAAGGAGCCTGACTCTTTGTTTGCTAGGGTCTTAATTGGAAAGTACTGTTGGGGCAAGAATTTTTTGGATTGTACTCCAAAATCAGGTTGCTCTTGGGGATGGAGGAGCATTTTGTGGGGCAAAGCTCTTCTTGAAAAAGGCTTAGCTTGGAGACTAGGAAATGGTCAGCATATTAGTGTGTTTGGGCATCAATGGATACCTAAAGCTTGTAATCCATATTTGCATAATGGGAGGCCTATGGGTGTTTGTAATTTTAAGGTCTCTAATTTGATTGATTGGCAAAGATTAAGATGGAGAAGACCTTTGATTCGGTAGCTGTTCCCTAGTGCGCTGCATCAAAAGATTTTTGCTATTCATATTTCGAGGCGGCGAATGGAGGATGAGTGTTATTGGATGTTTGCTCGGGACGGAAAGTTTTCAGTTAAGTCAGCATATTTTGTGGCGGGAAGAGAGTTTTGATTCCTTTGTGGATGATGGGAGGGGGGTAATATGGAAGAAAATTTGGAGTCTAAAGCTGCCAACTAAATTGAAGTTGTTTGTTTGGAAGATTGTTCATAGGATTTTGCCGGTCAAAGTGACATTGTTTCGGAGAAATTTATGTGATAATCTGGTTTGTCTGGTGTGTAGTGAGGAATGGGAGTCGATTGAACACTTATTTTTTCAATGTGAAAATGCTAGGAGGGTGTGGAGAATGTCTAGGCTGGGTTTTGATTTTTCTATTGGTGAGCCAGTTCGGTTTGATAAGTGGTTGGTGGGGTGGTTGGGTAGTGCTTCGGATAATCTTGCCATTTTGGAATCCATTGCCATCTTGTGGGCAATTTGGTGTGGGCGTAATAACATGGTGTTTCGTAATTCGAAGGAGAATGTTATCTCAACTATTAAGAATGTTTATTTTGTTTTTCAAATGTGTTGTGACCTTTTGCAGAAGCAGGGTAGTGGGAATAAAATTGTGCAGGTTCAGGAGAGTGTGGGTGACCAAAAGGTGGCGTTGAAGAAGACTTTCAGTGATCAAACGCATGGGAATACTGTGAGAATTATGGTTGATGGAGCTTGGCGGAAAACTACTTTGCAGGGTGCTATAGCTTGGTGCGTGGATGGGCAGATGATGTTCAAGGGCTCGGGTATGGAAAGAGTAGCTGCAAGCTCGGCATTCATGGTGGAAGCTTTAGCGGTTCTCAAGGCATTGTTTTGGGCTAGGAAGATGAACTTGGATTTCGTGGAGATTGCTACAAATTGTCTTCTTGTAGTGCAGGGCCTTTGTAATATAGGTAGTGCTAATGTTTTAGTCCAATCAATTTTGTATGATATCTTGGAGATTTCTAGTTGCTTTTCTTATGTGCGTGTTGTTAAGGTTCCCAGACAGATGGTTGAGGCTGCTCATGCCTTGGCCAAGGATTGTAATCGCTGATTTAATGATATGCTAATTATGTTGTTTGTTGCTCAAAAAAAAAAAAAAAAAACTAATTTCTAAATCTAGTATTCTATGACCTGGCCCTATTTCTTCACTGATGACCATTATTCTATTCTATTTTAGTTGGTTGATGTTAGTGAGTTTTGGTGATTTTAACAGAACTTATTTTAATACAGTTATGGGTTAACTTATCTATATAATTTTAAGTACTTTAAACTGCTTATGGAGATGATATCTCAATTTCAAGAGAACCGTGGTTCAAAACCGAAACCGAGCTGTATTTTAATTGCTTTGGATTGGTTTTGGTTCTATGGATTTTATGGGTTGGTTTGGTTCTCTAAATTCATAATCTGTGGGTAGTGATTTGGTTATTGGTTTATTATGAAACTAAACCAACCCGGTCCATGCTCACCCCTAAACCGGATGCCTGAGTCAGAATTTTAATGCATCATAACGATAGCATTATTCTCATGCGACAAATCAAATGCACAGTCACACAATATTCTGTCAAATTAACCAGTAATTTGTTTGTATTACTAACGTGTGTGTACCCAAACGTGTGTTCAATGGGTACACAATAAGAACACCAAAAAAAAAAAAAAATACACACTCAAATAGGGGTGCCCAGCGGATCACCCGATCCGCCAAATTGCCCAAATCGTTCAATACGCAACTGGATCACTCATGGACGGTTGCGGATTTTGAAAATGAAAATCCGCCATGAGCGGTTCGGTTCTGGTTCCAACCGGAACCGCCAAGAACCGGTCCATGGACATCCTACTTATGACAAATAATATAATTAACGCTGGAGAGATTCATGTGAGTTGGTTTTAAATGTTGACTTTATGTTTTTACATGTTTTTCGGCTCTCATCCGCATGTTTTTACAAACCATCAAACCAATCTGCAAGCGATTAGCTCAATCCGCAACCGCATCACTCACGAATGGTTGCGGATGCTGAAAATGAAAATCCGCCATTAACGGTTCTGTTCCGGTTCCAACCGGAACCGCAAAAAACCGGTCCGTGGACACCCCTACACTCAAATACACCTTTTACACATTTTAATACACTTTCACATATACACTACTTCCCCCGTCCTTTTTTAAATGACCATTACAGGAATACGTCCAATTTCAAAGCCCTAAAAAATGTATTTCTCCATAGAATTTTTTAATTTATTTTATATCAAATTACAGTGATCATTGAATACATTGATTTGATGCAAAAAAAAATTTAAAAAATATTCTACAGAAATAATAATTTTTAACGTCCACAGGGAGTATAGTATTTCGATTAAAAAAACTCGAAGGATGAATTCTGGAAAGGGTCCCAAAAACGTGTCTCGAAGGGGGGAACCACCAACTCCTCCACAGACCACACAGCTTTTCAAAACTCTCCCCCCCTTCTTCCCCTTCCCCTTCCCACTCCAAACCCTCTTTGGCTCTTCCCATTCCCACTCCAAAACTCTCTCTCTCACCAATGGCTCCAAGAAAGCTGCTTGCCGAGCGACCTCTACTAGACGATCCTCCTTCAGCTTCATCTTCAGATGAAGAAGAAAACCCAGGTGATGAAGAAGAAGAAGAAACCCCAGATCAACAAGCAGAAGAAGAGATGAAAACTGCTACACACTCTCATCCATTACCGACTCCAAAGGAGGAGAAGAAGCACGGATGCGGCGCAATTCACCGCTTGTGGAGCGAGGATGATGAAATTACCATACTGGAGGGAATGATTAACTATCATTCCAAGAGAGGGACTGACCCTTATTCGGAAATTGGCGAGTTTCATGAATTCATCAAGAATTCTCTTAGCTTTGATGCTTCGAAGAGAAAATTTGTCGATAAGGTTAGGAAGATGAAGGTAAAATATAAGAAAAATGTTGAGAAAGGGAAGAGAGTGGTTTTCTCTGAACCCCATAGCCTCAAGTGCTTTGAACTTTCGAAGAAGATATGGGGCGTTGGTGGTGGTGTTGTTGGAAAGGAGAAGAGAGATAGAGTTGATGGGAATGAGCAGGGTCGGAGTAAACGAGCGAGAAAGACAGTTATGCTCGACGATAAAGCGGGGGACTCTTGGGGCCTGCACCCGTGCTTCAAACAGTCATTGGCAGCGAGGCGGAGACGCTGCCTTTTGATTTGTCGAAGAACGAGCCTCTGGGAAGCTTTATGATGGCAAATATGAGCATGATTGGGAGAGTGAAGGCGAAGGAGCTGAAAAAGAAGTGGAAGGATTTGCTTGTGGATGAAGTTGCTATATATCTGAAGCGGGTGGAACTGGTCAAGGAGTGCACTGAGCTGATGTTGGATGCTATGAAGGCTTCAAAGGATTAAGGTTTATTAGGATGTAATTATTGGTGCAGTGATGAATATGGTTTCAGTCGGTGATTTGGGGATATTTTTTTTTTTTTTTTGGTTAAATCCACGGAAATTTTGGTTGAAGTTACTACCTTTTTGGTTCTGGGTAGCAACTATCATACATAGTCTTTTAATTTGTGTTGTATGAACTTGTTCATACAATAATGATACGTACACAACAGAAAAGCCACAACGAAAAGGCCACAACAGCCAGAACGACGTCGTTTTGGCCAACTCCATCAAAACGACGTCGTTTTGAACCTTCCCCAAGAAAAAAAAAAAAAAACCAGATTCCTATCGTTTCTCCAGTCGAGAGATCGAGAGAGAGGGTGAGGGCGATTCGAACCGCCCCGATTCCCCACCTCCACCAGCAACCACCACGCCTCCCCCGATGCCCACCTCCACCGGCGATTACCGCACCGACAACGGACTGCGAACCACAGAGACAGGATCGATGAGTTCGAACGCAAAGCAAAGACGCAGATTTGAACCAGTGGACGAGCTCAAACAACTCTGATTGACGAGCTTCGACCAGGTATCCATCTCTCTCACGCTGCTCTCGCTCTCTCTCCCTCTCTCTACACTTGTTTCAATTCCACGATTTTTTTTTTTTTTTTTTTTGGGGGGGGGTTGGGGTTTGCAATAGTTAGGGTTCCAATTTCAGGAATTTGAGGGCAGCTGTAATGGCTACTAAGAAACTCTGTGGTGTATGTATCTACTATCTATCTATGAATTTTGGTTGTTGATGCAAGGAATAATGTGCCAAAATGCAGGCTTTTCTTTCCATGGGTGTATTATAGATGTAACTACGGTTATGGAACTTGAAATCAATCTGATGAACTCCTTTTGCGTTTCTTGAAATTTCTGAGTTCGTTTGGTCATTTTTTGATCAATTTAGTGAAGGATAATTACAACCCTACTTCTAATTCAAGAAATATGTTTTGATAAATTTTGATTTTGGTGCTATATATCTGCCTTAACATGTCTCAATTGGTTTTTCCAACTTCTCACTGCCTTGAGATATGTTTTGATGTCTCAAAAGATATGCTTTATGTGATCTTATGCTTTGACCCGTGCATTTGATCATATGTGCCTCTATGAAAGGCAGTTGCTAATCAGTTTGCTGAAATCTATAAGAAGCCAGAAAATTGATTTATGTTCATAATTGTCTGGATGCTAATTTCCTTGCATTCAAACCCCTAGCATCTGTATTTTAACTTCAAACCTATTTGGGTGGTGAGGAGCTATGCTGTGTATATGTTCCCATGAACCATCTTTATATTGATTGGGTATGTCTTCTGTACTTGGAACCTAATATAAAATTGCATGTGGCTGTGGTAACCTGTTACTTGTTCATGAATGTTATTGAAGTTCCCAACATTTTCATTATGATTGTTCATGAGAATTCTATGTTGTTCTCTCTACTCGAACTAGCTTTTGTCTGAACTCCAATAAGTATAATTGTCTACTTGAAGCTTGCTGAAGATGCTATGAAGACTGCTATCAAGACTAACTCGCTTACAATTCCCTTTGTTCATATGTGAGGAATCTGCAGAATTTATGCTCAAATTTCGATTGCCTGTCAAAATACAAATGAAGGATAGTATATGTCACCTATATGAATTTTCTCGTCACCATTGTGGTTTATGTTTTCCTGCTTTCTTTATTGCAGGTGACTGGCGTTGTTTTCTTGGATAATGGTAAAAACTTGTCAGTTCAATAACTTTGGAAATTCGTCAAGTTGCTGGGAAAACAATAGAGAAATTCCGGGTATTGGATGAGGTTGAGTCCAAGCATAAAGCCAAAAGGAGAATTAACAGGAAAAAGGAGAAGAAATCTACAGAAGGACGAGTTGATGTAGTGGAAGCTCATGGTGGCTCAGTCCAAACCATGATGTCAAGTTCTGGGGATACCAAACCATGCAGTTGGTCCGATCATGCAAGCTCGGAGAAGAGGCAACAAACCCTTGGAGCGGCCAGCCAATAATGGCAAAAAGAGATGCATGATATAACTTAGGATTTTTTTTTTTCTTTTCATTTTGGTTGTATATTGAGCTTAAGGTAGATGATGATGATTATGTATTTTTTATTCTACTTGTTTTGGTTTTTAAAACTTTCGTTTTAATTGCAATGTGCGACTCGGTGTGAGTTTGAATTATTATTGAACAATTGTTTGCTTTGTTGTGACTGCTAACTAAGGCGCTTTGACGTCGGGCTAGACCGAAAACAAAGGAAACTCTGTCGAATTTTCTTTAAAATAGGATACATTTTTCAAGGACACATATCACCATTCCAAATGCGATACAGGATTCAAAAGAGAACTCTATAAGTACAAAAAAATAGGGGAGATGCTGCAAAAAACTTCCCAAACACGGGATACGGATAGGATACGATACAGACACGAGACACAGATACAATATAGACACGAGATACGGATACTAATTGAAACTTTGCTTAAAAAAGATACAACAAGATGCCCCTAATAATACATCTTTCAAGAATATAGAACAGGTTCTTTGGTAGTGAAACTTTGCTTAAAAAATAGGTTGCTCTGGAAAAATTTGGACAGCATCTCCCCTATTTTCGTACCTAGCCCGACGTCTTAGCGTCTCATCAGTCAACAACAAGAGCAAACATAGAAGATATAATATGGACTCACGTCGAGTCATGCTCATCCTACTAACAATACATATCCAAATCCCACATTGGGGTCATGGTCATCTCATAATTGAAACAAAAGTCTTTCATTTATGAGAAATTCATCCAATATAGATGTTCAAATGTCCTAATTCAAACGAAAGTTGGTCTTCATTTATAAAATTCATCCAATATAGACATTTATCGTCTACCTTAAGCTCCATGTACAAGCAAAATGAAAAAAGAAAAAAAAAATCTCGGTGAGTTGGTCTCTTTCTTCATCCTACTCTCTCATTGCTCCGACCTTGTCTCTTGCTTCATCTCTTTCTTGGTAGGAACTCTTTAGCACCTACAGAAGTTGTTTCATGCACTCTTTGTTTCACACAGACATTCGCACGAAACCGTATTCAGGGCTTCACCCATTGCCTTATCTTCCTCGTTGATCTCCGTCATAACCAGCTGTTTCACCACCCCATCATCACCACTGTTCCTGGTGACATAAGTAGTGTAATACATCCCATTAGGTAAGGACAGTGGAAGGAATATCTTTACTTTAGACATACATGGGAATAGAATTAAAAGGGTTGTTGAAAAGATACAATCAAAAGCGGAGAAGCAAAGTTCAAAACAATGGATTATGCAACATAATTCAAGAAGACCCAATTCAGTTTCAAGCCTTTTGATACATCTCACAGGATGGAAGTATAACACAGGAAGTTAAAGTCCAAGTAAAATTCCATCATCTGTAAGGTTATAGGGCTGCTGATCCCATCAGATTGGAAAGGAAAAAAATGAAGTTAAGTAGATACATATAATGCTTACAAGTTTTGGCTGGGAATTGTTATGCGAACCATCAGTGCAATAGCATCTAAATATAGTATTTTGGAGTCTCTCTAACCTTTTTCATTACCAAAGTCTAGTCTTTTTACATATCAATTCACTGAATATAAAAGTGAAAGAACTCAGAACGAAGTATAAACACTTACATGTACATTTGTTATGTATGCAATCAGTTTATGTGTATTAGCACAAAATTGTACTCTTGCTAAGAAACGAATTGCCTAAGATCCACGAAATACTTGACAATTAATAAAAATTTACGCTTAAGCCTAAATTAACATCCGTGCTACTGAGATCAACCTAGGGCTGGGATAAACATGGGGCTTTTCGTAACCCATCAACCCAATTTGGGGTTCCTCAAATTTGAACCCTAATTTTTGTGCAAAACCCCCAAATTCCTAGAATTGAAACAAGTTTAGATAGAGAGTGCAGCGAGAGAGAGAGAGAGAGAGAGAGAGAGAGAGAGCAGCAGCAGCAGCAGCAGCAGCGCGAGAGAGAGATACCTAATTCCCCAAACCTGGTGAAATCCGACGATAGTGGTGCTGTTCAACGGCGGTGGCGTACGGAAGAGATGCAGTGGTGGTGGCGGTCGCTGGAGAAGGAGAAGATTACGGTGCTGCGGTGGTCGCCCCTCCCTGTCTCTCTTGAGTCTGTATCGAACCATTGGGGAAGGAGGTTTCAGCGTAAATTTTGTTTTTTTTTTTTTTGGGTGGACACCAAAACGACATCGTTTTGGTGTTGTGGCGTTTTTGTTGTGGCTTTTCCGTTGTGTACGTATCATTATTCTTGTTCATAGTGCATATGTTAGTCTTACTACTACTTTTGGTATATGGCCTGAATAGTTGTAATTATTGATGTTTAGATTCGTGCTTGGTACACAAATTTACCTTAAAGTTCCTTTGTAGTCCCCTCAAATTCAATGTGCTTTTAGTAGGAAATTAAAGAACTATGTTGCCTTGATTTTTTCCAAATACTACTATGTAGTAAGGACTAAGGAGACTACAACATTGCCTCAATGCCTTGTTTCGTTATTGATTCTTCCTGCTGCATGTGGTGCAGTGTGGCTTTAGTGTGGGGTTTGTTAGCTATGACTATTGATGCCCACTTTCTCTTTTGGCTTTGATTGAAGGGGTGATATAAACAATATCTCTGATACATTGTTACTTTGACAAGATATGCAGAACGTCCAATACATCACTACTTTGTTTGATATGGGAAAATAGCAACTCACCCAATTGCTATTGTGGAAGTGCAGCATTGGCTTAGTTCATAAATTCGTGCACAACTTGTCGCGCGAAAATTAAGCAATAAATAGACGGTAAGTTCAGCTTTTCAACTTTTTATCATTCTGAATTATTATCTTCACCTTAGATGTCTATGTTTCTACTTGCGTAAGTATTTAGCATGAGGTCTCAAGTTGGTTTGTTATCATCAACAACTGGTTTACAAAGTGAGTAGGAGTGTATATCGAGGATCCCTCGTGCAAACAATCATTTTAGTTGAGTAGGGGCAAATGTAGAAAATAACTTCTTCTCGAACATATTGTTCTGGTTATCGTTCGTATAAGGAATTCAGTGGTGAAACCAGCAGGATTAAAAAGTTTGGTGTCATCTTCTGCTTGGATTCCCCCTTTATGGTTTATGTTCGTATCAAAAGCCATATGTGCACTTATAGCTTCACCATCTATGAAGCACCGACACCTCTCCGGGGTGCCGTATCGCAGTGTCCCGACACGGGGACACGGCGGGACACGTGTCCCGACACGCCACGTGGCATGGGACACGGTTGTAGTACTTTTTTGTATGGGGACACGGCTGGGGACACGGGGGAGAGAGAGAGAGAGAGAGAGAGAGAGAATCCGAGAGAGAGAGAGAGAAGCCGTGAGAGATAGAGAGAGAGAGAGAAGCCGTGAGAGAGAGAGAGAGAGAGTACAGACGAGGACATACCTGCTGCTGCTGCTGCTGCTGGAAGAGCAGATCTGATATTTTAGGGTTTGAACATGCTAATGTCGGCTGAGGAAGAAGATGAGAGGTATATATATGCTAAATTATAGTTTTTACCCTAAGTTTTTGAGTAATTATAAATTTACCCATGAAAGTTTTAAAAAAATTCAATTTTACCCCTTAAAGTTTAAAAAATTTCAATTTTACCCCTGAAAGTTAAAAAAAAATTCAATTTTACCCCTGAAAGTTTAAAAAATTTCAATTTTACCCCTGAAAGTTTTAAAAAATTTCAATTTTACCCCTAAAAGTTTAAAAAAAATTTCAATTTCCTGAAGGTTTTAAAAAAATGCAATTTAACCCCTAAAAGTTTTAAAATATAATATATATATATATGTAAATAAATATATAAATAAATAAATAAATAAATATACACGTGGCGTGTCCCCAGCCGTGTCCGTGGCCCCATTTTTTTAGGATTGCCGTGTCCCCGTGTCCGTGTCCGTGTCCGTGCATCATAGTTCACCATTCAGTAATAAACCTGCCTATATTTCCGTGTATCATAATTGCTTTTGTTTTAGTCTTTCCTACTATTATGATGTTCGGAGTGCATGCCTTTTGACTTTTGGATTGTATTATGATCTCTCTCACGCCCTGATTTTATTTTTATTGTCAAATCTGATGAAAAGGCGTCATATTTCGCCTAGTTTTGCTATCCATTTCACAGAATCATTGGAGTGCGATTCATTCTTCACTAAAGTTCTGTGTACACATGCACAAGTACTTCTAGCCTCTTCGGTACCATAGCTGTTATTTTGGTTTATTTCTTTTTCCTTGTTTGAATGTTTTTCATTCCAGGTACATTATGATATATGCTTCTCATTTATGGTTGCCTGTACATATTTACGTTTCACATTGGGTTCGATGGAGAGAGGAGCATACTAGATGCCATATTTGATGAGGCTAGCTTGGAGGGTGTCCTAGATGTTGAGATGATGGATGTTGAAGAAAAAGATCTGGCGGGGCAGGATTTATATATGTTAAGGTATCTATTTTCATATTGTGATAATTCTATTGTTCAAGATTTATATGACAACTAGGGACATTGACACGGGAACCACTTAGATGTGTCGATTCTTTATATTTGGAGGAGATTGAACCTGCAAGTGCTGAATATCAAGTATATGCTGATTTAGTACAGAAATTCTTACTTGAACCGTTGAAATATAGGTTTATAGTTACTCTTGACTGTCTTTGAGTGCTGAGTTTTCTGCAGATGCTTGGAAGTGAGTATTACATGCTGATTTAGTGTTGGAATTCTTACTTAAAGTGCTGGATATATGGTTATACTTATTGAAACTGACATCTCTGAGTGCTAATTTTTTTTTTATGTAGGAAAATGAGGATTACATGCTGATTAAGTGCTGGGATTCTTACTTTAAGTGCCGAAATTGAGATTTTATACAGTAGTACCTTATTTTAAATGAGAGGACTATGTAACATCAGCTTTTTTTCTTCAGATTGGCAAAAAGGGCCTGTCACCCAACCATTTATCTGCTGAGGACTTAAATTACTCTGTGATTCGTTCACTGCTTCTCGTATTGTTTCATAGGTAACCTATCTATGTCTCTTATATAGCATTGACACCAAAACGGATACTGACACGGGAATTGTAAAAAATTGAGACACTGGCATGGCTGTGGACATGGCAAAAATTGGAGACACAGGCCTGTGCCCCCGTGTCCATTATGCAGACAAGGCGACCTCTAGGAGGGTTGTTGGTTCATAGTATTTTCAAATATTTGTCTCAGTTCAGTTCAAAGTGACAGCATAGGAATGTTTTGATTGGAAAAACCACGAGGATGTTTTTTTGTAAAGACAAAATGAAAGGGTTATTAGGTTTTTTCTTCAATGAAAATCCTGTCTCTGTGTGTGTGTGGAAGGGGCTACAGTAAAGTTGTCTACCTCACCTACCTTTTATGTGTAAATCTTGGTATTCTTATGAACGGAATGCACATGGTTTTGATGGATCTACTATTATCCTAGGGTTTTGATCATTTAATGTCAGTTCATTTTTTCCAATCGTTTCTCTGAAATCTGAATCGTTTTTCTCTGCACCTGTCTCTTCTCAATGTATCTGCTCAAACGTTACAGGTATGTTCATTTTTCTATTTTCCCTAATACTATGGGTTACTCTTCAATCTTTCTCAATGTATCTGCTCCCTCACTCCCATCTCGGATAAGAATGAAGCCATAGTTGAAGAAGCCGTTACCAGGGTTGATTTGATATTTTTCTTAATTCTTGGCGAAATACAAGGCTAGGTTCTTAATTAGATATTGGGTTTTGCACATATTATGCACTTGTATAGTTAAACGATCCTTGTTGTGGCTTTACATTTCATTAATTAGCATGTGTGATTCTAGAATTATGCAAGAATGTTGTCCTTATAAGGAGGGAGGCAGTGATAATAAAGTGGCGGAGGGGCAGTGAATGGTGGTCATATAATTGGGGCTTTACGTTTCTGTTTTCAATAAGTAATTTGGCTTATATTGTTGCTTCCTGATTTGGTGTTTTTTCTTGTTGATTCACATTTAGGACATATGTAATTGATTCTCTCTCACTGCTATGACAAATTGGTGAATTGTTTGAAGAATGACCATCTAGCATAGATTCTTACAGTGAAAAAGATTGCTTCCCATTTTTATCTGTTCTGGTCGACTAGTTTGATTATCCTACGTATTGAGCCAAAAAGGTCCAATACATATCAGAGTCTAGCTCTTAGAATAAAAGTTAGGCCTTTAAAGATGCCAATTTTTGACAACCTTTATTTTAGCCCATTCTACGTGTTGAGTCGAAATACTAATGTCCTCGCGAGGACAGCCCATTCTATGTTCTATTGATACCTTTGTGCTTTCATAGTTGGGTTCCAGTATCCTAGCAAAAGTGCTTCACGATTGTAGGTTTACATGGACTCTCACTTGTTATGTCTCACTCTCGCTATATATAAATGCATCTATGCTGGGGTATTGTGTCTATGAAGTTATACCTATAAAAATCTTCAAGCTTGTAGGAAGGAAAAGAGCATAGAAATTTTGTAGCATTTCTTTCTTATTGCCAACAATGATATATGTCCATATATGACTTCTTGAGGACATCGTATGTATGATAACATATCCATACTGTAAAGTAAAAGTGCAAGTCGGCCAATTTTGTTGCTTGCCACATTTTGCTCACTTTGGTCAAATTTGCCCTGCAATTGGAAGGCATGGAGTGTATGCCAATTACATAAGGAACTTGGGGTACTCTCAGCAGCATAGGAGTAATTTTCCTCATGGCTAAAGGAGAAAATAAGAAACAACACCACCAGAAAGCAACTCATAATTGAAAAAAAAGAAAACGT
Organism: Vaccinium darrowii; assembly: GCA_020921065.1. Taxonomy (NCBI): domain Eukaryota; kingdom Viridiplantae; phylum Streptophyta; class Magnoliopsida; order Ericales; family Ericaceae; genus Vaccinium; species Vaccinium darrowii. The sequence continues at coordinate 6,720,145 of CM037156.1, forward strand.
TTGCCCGTCTCTCTCTCCATCTCCAGCAACCTCTTCCCCTGAGTTTCCCTCTGGCAAATTGTCAGTCCTCTTCTTCTAATTGATACTGTGTGTGTGTGTGTGTGTGTGTGAGAGAGAGAGAGAGAGAGAGAGATCTGTGTATATTTTAGAACGTGAAGTGCTTGCACTAGCATCGTCCAAACTTTTCCTTATTTAAGCTTGTTTTGACGGGATTTATGCTGGCTTTTACCCTAATTATTCATTAATTGATGAGAGTCAAGAAAATAGGCTTATGCGGAGACTGCCCAAAACCAGTCAGTAGTAAAGGAAGAAACAGGGTAGAGTGTGCCTTCTCATATATTCAATTTCAATTTTTTTTTGCTTTTCTCGATGTAATTGTAATGAAGTAGAATGTTGTGTCGCTTGTGGAGTCTGATTTGAGTTTGGGCTTGGTGCATATTTTCTATCATTTCTCATGGAAAGCTCGGAATCAAATGTGCTAGATCATAATGATTTTCTGATCTAGTGCTAGGTGGTAGTATATGTTTATTGGCTATTGCTTGACTTGTTTCCAACTTTTGTCAAGGAAGTTGACGAGCAAAATAAAATTTGGAATAACATTGGTGGAGGATAAAAATAATGTGTTCATTCACCTGCATTTAAAATAAAATTTGGAATAACATTAAGCTGCTGGTGCTTATGCTAACGCTGCCAATTGTTATAAGAAGACAAATTCTAATGGTATGTATTGTGTGTTTCTCTCTTTGATGATTAGTCCTGGTTTTAATTAGAGAAGCTTGACTTATCAGTAACATAGAATGCACTCTTTGGAGAGTAGTCCCCATTTTCATTGTAACAAAAAATTCATTTTAGGGGGTGTTCCACTAACTAGTTTTTCTCAAAAACCAAGACAAGTCATCCTCTCACAATACATCACATAACACAAAAACCAAGGCAGTTTTAAAACAAAACTACCTTAGTGGAACACCCCCCAGAGAAACAGTTTGAAAATTTTCGGTGATTGATTTTCTTTTTTATGGAACAGACTGTGTAACTTGCTTGTTCACTTATAATCAGCAATACTGTTCTTTGATTGCATAATATAGTGCAATACAGTTAATAACTATTTTGTTTTAAATGTTAATGCTTTTCAGAGTCCATATCTTGTCTAGAGCAAGCGGTCAATCTGTTTTTGGAGATTGGAAGGCTCAACCTGTCTGCAAGATATTACAAGGTTTGATCAATATTAGTTTGTCAGTTAGCAATGACGTTCTTGAGACAAACAATAAAGCATAGTCATCGATGCTATTCTCCTGCCACTTATGTTTAGTGAAAGTAAGCGTATAGGATCAGCGCATTAAAGGAACGAGGTATCAAAGACAATGACTTTGAACTCTTTTCTCCTTGTACAGGAAATTACTGAATTGTATGTGGCTGAACAGAACTTCGAGTAGGCTATTGTTAACTATGAAAGAGCAGCTGATCTTTTCTAATGAGACGAAGTAACGGCATCCGCAAATCAGTGCTGGCAGAAAATTGCACAATTCGCTGCTCTTTTAGAAGAGTAAGCCTTTCCACTAATTTCATGCGTGTGTCAGATGAAGCTACGTAGACTTTTGAAGCTTGTTTCCTTCACAAATCAGTCCACTTTGTATGTATCTGACGTGTTTAGCATCTGTTACTCATAGGAATTCGGTCCGTCAAGCTAATGACAATGTTAATTGCATCACTTAGTTGTTTTGAGGGGTATTTGCACTTACACCCCTCATACTGTTTTTTTAGGCACTTACACCCCTTACAGAGATCCCGAATTTGCTTAGGTCCGGACTTCGACTTTCCCGATCAAATTTCGATGATCCGATCCTCCAATGCATTTGGAATGTGTTTTCAAGGGTATCTGCAAGGAATTGCCCAAAAAAAAAAAAAAAAAAGACCGGGAAGAGTTTGATCCGAACACATACAATTTTACAAAAAACTGCTTAATCCAAGCCCTTCGCGGTCTTTTTTTTGGCTGATGTTTGCTAGATACCCTTGAAAACACATTTTCAAACATATTGAACGGATCAGATCATTGAAATTTGATCAGAAAAGTCGAAATCCGAACCTAAGCAAAATTCGGGATCTCTGTAAGGGGTGTAAGTGCCTAAAAAAAAGTACGAGGGGTGCAAGTGCAAATCGAACAAAGTACAAGGGGTCAAAGTGCAAATACCCCTTGTTTTGACCCACTGTGCCATGTGTACCTTGTAGATTTTTGTACCACCCACTCTTCAATTATTAGGCTATGCAGCTACCATTTATTTATTTTTGATACTTATAGATGGTTTCACGTGTATTATTTGCAGAAAACTCATGAACATCTTTCAACATACTCTAGGACACACTGATAGCTCATCCTGGTTGTTTACTTGGTTGTAATTAAAAATAGCTCAAATTTGACAAATTGTTTGGATTTTGAGAAATAAATAATCATATCAGTAGGTTTAGTTTACTATTACCAAATGTCTGCATGCACGAACACATCTCAATTGTACGTTAATGATAACCACCCTTGAGTTAGGATAGGTTAACGGCTAACAATGGCAATGAAATCTCAAGCCCTAAACATGGGAAATCTGTTTCTCCGATGGCAGGACTTGGGTGGTGCTTTTGATCAGGAATATATTTACTTTAGCATTTGCAAAAAAAAAAGCATAATTTTACATTGTTGGTGATTAGAAGCTTATAGTTAGCTCTTTAGGTGTGGTGGACCTTTGATTTTAGAGCCGAAAAGTGTGTTATGCTGGAACTGTATCGTTGGAAGCTGAAGATACTACTTTAACACTGAATGAATTCTGGGTTGCCAAAACTATTACTAACTGGTAGCTGGAAAATGAATTTGGATGCTTTTTGAACTTGGAATTTGGATGCTGAAACGATGCGTTTAAGTGCTAGATGCTAGATATTAGTTGTATTAGTTGAAAATATAAATCTAAGTGCTCAAATATTTAATCATAGTTACTGAAGGTGAATCAGCAGCTATATATATGTGGTTGAAATTGGTGTTTCATTACTGGAATTGGTTGACAAAAAGTATAGAACATGTGGTTCCAGTTGGTTCAAAGGTTAATTTTCCTACGGGTACTCGTATCTAATGTAGTCGTCATGTTTGTGGGTGCATATTCTCTATGCCAGGATTGAAATGTTCTCTTCTTGTACATGTAGGTTTGCGGGCTGAAAAGTAAGATCGGTGCCTCGTCACTTTTTGTTGAAGATAGATATATGATCATGTGCTAGTGCTAGTTGGACTTAGTTGAAGACTTTTCCTCGACTTATATTATCTTTTTGTTGGCAAGGCTTGTAGTTTTCATTTGGAATATAGATGTTTAAGGTGGACATGGACTCTAATGATTTCCTTCTATGTAGGAGTAAATGTAGTACTTGATGTTGGAATATTGTCAATATATTGATCAAGGGGTATTCAGTTCTTCTTTTCAATTTCGTATGAGTTTGGTCTGAATGAGATTACAGTTATTGAAAGTGTTCAAGACAGGTTGCAATACATAATTAATACAACATTAAAATGTTATAAAATAAAAAAACTCTAAAACGCAACTACGCAAGTCTAGCATAGCATTCGAAAAATGCTTTTGCAAACTGTATCTGACATAGGAGGCCAAAAATGCTATTAAAAACTGTACCCAAATTAACATGCTAGGAGCACTGTAAGATAGATACCAAATAGGGCGCTCAGAAACTGCTAGTACTTTAAGATGTGTTATGTAGAAATACATTTTTTTTTTTTGAGCAACGGAAACATAAATATATATAATAACCACAAAAGTTAGCGATTACAACATTTGGCTAAGGCATGCGCCGCCTCAACCCTTAACCTAGGAACCTTGACAACACAAACAAGAAAAATAAGACGAGATATCCAAAATATCATACAAAATAGGTTGCACTAGAACACCAGTACTACTAATCTTAGAAAGCCTTTGAACAACAAGACTACAATCCGTGGCTATTTCCACACGATCTAAACTCCTTTGTTTTGCCCACTCCAAGGCCTTGAGCACAGCCAAGGCTTTAGCCATGTATGCTGAGCATGCCCAAACTTTATGCACACCTGAGTTTCTTCCCAGCATTTGCCCCACCGAGCAGCACCATGCAGCAGTCCCTTTCCAAGTAGATCTATTCCAAGCAGCATCTATCATAATCTTAGTAACATCCTCTAGTTCCTGGGTAGCCATCACATTTCTCACAATCACCTTTTGATCAGTACCAGAGCTCCCCTGACCCTGCAACACATTTGACCCACCCAGCTGCCGCTGTAAAGTATTAGCACACATTTGATACAAGTCATAGGCATTATTCATGGTAGCTCACGTATCCATTTTATTATCACAGAATACAAAGTTATTATGCGCACACCAAATAGCCCACAAGATGACAATAGACTCGAGAATAGCATAAAAATCAGGAGCATTACCCAACCAACCAACAAACCATTCCTCAAATCCAATCGGGGTACCAAGCGAGAAATCAAAACCCAACCTGGATGCCCTTCAAACTCGTCTCGCAGCCTCACATTGGAAAAATAAATGCTCAATCGATTCCCATTCTTGCCCACAAACCGGACAAACCAAATCACCACAGAGGCTACGCCTAAATAACATGGTTTTGACCAGTAAAATCCTATGAACCATCTTCCATATGAATAGCGCCAACTTGGTAGGTAAGTTGCTCCGACAGATCCTTTTCCATATTATCTCCCTACCATCACTTATAAAAGAATCAAACTTTTCCTTTCCTGCCACAAAGTACGCCGATTTAACCATGAAACTACCACCCCGAGAGTGCTTCCAATAGCACTCATCCTCAGCCTCCCGTCTCGGAATATGAATAGATAAAATATTCTGAATCATCTCTTTTGGGAACAATTGCTTAATCAAGGGCAATCTCCATTTTGAGTTATGCCAATCAATTAACTCTGAAACCTTAAAATTACACAGCCCTCTAGGCCTCTCGTTTAGCAAAAACGGATTCTGGGTTTTGGGGATCCATTGGTGCCCAAACACACTTATACGCTGCCCATTTCCCACTTTCCAGACTAAGCATTTCGAAAGCAATTCCTTACCCCACAAAATACTTCTCCATCCCCAAGAACAACCCAACTTAGGAGTACAATTTAAAAAATCCTTTCCCCAGCAATACTTTCCAAGGAGAACTCTAGCGAATAATGAATTTGGCTCCTTAATTAGTCTCCATGCCTGCTTAGCTAAAAGAGCTTGATTGAAACACCCAACATCCCTAATCCCCAATCCCCAATCTCCCCATTCGCATAGGTTCACAAACCTCCGACCATTTCCTCCAAGGGATTCCACCCCCGTCACCTTTGCCCCAAAGAAACTTAAGAATGATACTCCTCACTTTCTTAACAAAATACTCAGGAGCACGGAAAATAGAAAACAAATAGATGGGGATAGATGAAAGAGTGAGCTTGACTAGAGTTAATCTACCCCAAAACTCAAACAAGACATCCTCCACTTAGATAATCTCAAATCTACTCTATTCAAGATTCTTCCAAACAACTCCCCTTTTCTACGAGAAAAATTTAAATCAGACCCCAAATAAATACCCAGCTTGCTAACAATTTTGATTCCAAAACAGTCTTTTAGAGATTCCCTATCATTCAATGGCATCTTGGGACTAACAAATATTTCTGATTTGTTACTATTTATTTTTTGCCCCGCAAAAACACAATAATCGTCTAGAATCCTTTTCAAACATTGAACCTCCGCAAACAGAAGATGAGAGATAGGAGGGGAATGAGGACTAACCGCTACCCCTTTGCAAATATTAGAATTCCCATAATGCAATAGATTAGTAGATAACACCTGGCTGACCAAAATGAACAGATAAGGGGACAAAAGATCACCTTGCCGCAACCCACACTTAGGTAAAAAAATATCAGATGGGCAACCATTAACCAACACAGAAAAAGACACCGTAGAGATACATTGGAAAATGAGATTAACCCACTCTGGACTGAACCCCAAACTAGTCAAAACTTTTGTCACCGCAACCCAATTGACCCGATCATAGGCTTTATTCATATCGAGCTTAAGCGCAAAAAATGACTTTTTCCCCTTGTTATGGTGCCGAATAAATTCGAGCGTTTCATGGGCCAAAAAGTTGTTGTCCGTTATTAATCTATTCGGCACAAAAGCATTTTGAAATTCCGAAATGAGGGTCTTAAGGATTGGGCGCAATCTATTGACCAAAACACGAGCCATAATTTTATAAAGAACATTGCATAAGCAAAATACATTGATTTACCATGCAAGGATAGATAAGGATGTAATTACCATTTAAATAAAAAGAGAATTGAATTTAATGATTTACCATGCAAGGACAGATAACAACCCAATTGGCCAATTACAATAAATATTCAAATGAGAGAATTGAACTCATTAATTACGTTGACCTAATGATTAAACGTAAACTTGATTTGATATCCGTATACGTATAGTATATAATCTAATGAAAGGGATTGTGATAGTGTACTCTATTGGCTATAAATAGTGGTCCGACTCTTTCTACAAAATGCAAACAAAAGACTTCAAGTACCTTTTCCTTTGAGATGGCTTTGTTTTCTTACTCTGGTTTCAGGCTTTCTGTCTTACTTTTGACAGGTGCGTGCTATTGTTCTATTTACATATATTTTAGGTACATGTTATGCACTTCTTTTTTTTTTAAGTTATTAGGGTATATCTTGAAAGTGTATCATAGTACACAGTTAATTTTGCGCATAATATACATATTTTTTATGTATGTTATGCATATTTTTAGCTCATTAATTTTGTTATGGTCGGTTATTCATTTTGCAATGAATTTATGAATTGCGTACGGTAAATCCTGAAATTGTTGCTCATTTTTTGGTATTAATGATCCATTTTTTAGGTTTTAGTTAAGCATTTTTTTGGCAATCCAAATTTCTTTTATTTTATGTAGTACCAAAGGCTTTTTGAAGCAATAAACTTGAATATAAAAGATAGTTCGAGCCAAAGAGTATCTACAATGGTTTGATTATTTTGAAAGTTACCACCCGATTTTCGTAAAATCTCTCCATCACTAACATTTCAAATTATTCCACACTCCTTACATCTTGAACCACGGATATAGCAAAACGTTAGGATGATGGTAATAAATGGATTAAGTGCTTCTCGGGCACCGGCTCTTTTTCAACACACATTGTAGTATGGCCCATATTGCATATACTTTGTCTTGGGCCTACCACAATGTGTGGTGGAAAAGGGCATGAGACAACACGTGCCGGTACATGAGAGGCATGGAATAATTTTTCCCTTGAATTGTTTATCCAAAATTTTCATCAAAATTTGTCTCAAACTATTGGAATTTGGGGCTGGGACCGGGACAAAATCGGGCCGCCCATGTGGGCATGACCCAGTGACCCATTATTTATAGAGTCTTATCCTATCTTGGAGATAAGATACAAGAAGTTGAAGGGATCCTATTCTCTTATGATTATAAGACTTCTAAAGCATCTAGGATGCTCACTCTATATAATTCCTGCAACATATTAATAATACATGCATACATTGAGTTTTAGAAAACTCTCTTCCTTGTTTTCTCTTTCTACCATTAAAGAGCAATTAAAGGGTGATACTCCAATCTCGTAGTATCACTCCATCGTAGGAGATTGTTGCTGTTTAAGTATGTGATCCGGAGTATGTAATCCATCCACCAAAAAATTCGGTTTCATAAAAGTTTGCTAAAGGTAGATCCGAACCACTCTTTTCCACGTTCATTATTGATTGTTAACACAAACAAATGAATTGTTCGTACTTCCTCTCAAGAGCCTTGTCTTAAAGAGCAACTCTAGTTGATGTCTTAAGCGCACTTTTGTGTTAGATTTGGTTATGAATTTTGTTGTACTTATTATGCCGATTTTGTTACGCCTTGTCACGGTTACTGTTATGTCTTATCATGGTGAAAGTACAAGGCGATACAATATCTCTGGATCGAGAAGGGTTGGCACCTTAAAATCAGGCCCGACCTTGAGATTTTCGTGGCCCCAGACGATAATGTAAATCAGGGCCCTATGTTTTTTCGAGAAAAAATTAAAGAACCAATATTTATTTCAAATGATAAATACCGTGTTCCATATTTTGTATTTTTTGTAATTCGTGTCTTCATGTTAATAAAAAATAGTTTTCGGTCATAATTGTCTATTCTTATTGCAAGAATTAGAAAATCAATTGAAATGAGCAATGTGAACTTTTTATGAATACGCACGAAGTATTTTATTTTATTTTTTTCCCTAATTACTACACCGGCAATTTTTTTTTTTTTAAAGTCAACAAATGATAAGGACATAGTGGAAAGGGAAAAAAAAGAAAAAGAAAGAGAAGGTAGAAACTTACTATGGTAAGAAAAAAGAAAAAGGAAAGACAAGGTAGAAAAGGAAAAGAAGGGCCCATGGAAATCGAACCCTAGCATTTACTAAAAAACACACAAACCTTTGCATTATGTCAAATGCTTTTCTATTTCTTGTAGTGCAACATTATATATTTATTACTTGTTATGAACATATATATACCTAATTGGGGCCCTAAAAATGGGCTGTTTTTTGTGGGCCCCAGACCCGGGCCTACCCAGCCTGCCCACGGGGCCGGCCCTGCTTAAAATCTCACTCTCGGTTGTGTGGCTTCTGTACCCAGCTGATTGGTTTTATATCAAATATAGATAGTTATACATTTGTATTCCATTAACTTGATTTTTTGTAATGAATTTTGTTACAGTTTTATTTATGGGGGTTCAAGTGAAAGGTGCACAAAGATGCAAAGTTGTGCTGGATCGAAATGGTTGCCAACTTTCAGCTTGTCGTCTACTGTGTCTTCAGACTCACAATGGAAATGGAGTTTGTGTTACTAAAGGTTTTGGCTCATACCAGTGTGTTTGTTTCTACAATTGTGCTTCGAAGAAACCTTATCTTGATGTACCCAACGCCTAAATAAATAAATAAGCCAGACGGCCGCATTTCCAGTACTTTGATTAACAAACTGATCTAACTACGACTGACTGTAACTGATCCCTAGAAATCACTGTGATATCATAAACAGTTGGTGATATTACAATGGTGAACACCAAAAATAAAATTACAATGGACAAATTAACAGGCTGACGTACGGAAATCTTGTGCACCGTCCTCCGTCCGACAAAACCGTTCATTCTCCCTCTTGCCACCTGTTTCCGCCCAACGCTGGTCATAGAGGCAATGGCCCTTGGAGGTTTGACTCTTACAGAGACTGTTTTTGCCTCTGTTGGACCTACTAGCATTTCGGATGCTGGGGGCGCTTCTTCCTCTTAGTCTAGGGCTGCACTGGTGCAGAGCAGCATCAGAAACAGACTTTGATATTCAGGTGGCACCGAAGCTTGATGGCTGAGCTGTATCATTATTCGACGGGACCATTTTCTACATCTTTGGAATATGGCAGTCAAAGTTTTCCTTGTCAAAGTCAAATAGTAAACCCAAGCCTCCATTAACTTCCAATTTTTACACTACCGGAACTTCTTATTGAGATTGACTTCCTAATGGGACTTGCATTTGTTTCGATTTGATTTCCTTGATTGCTCACAAAATTGAACCTTTCGCTTGAAATTATTTGATTACGGACTATGCGCTTCTTGAATCCGACGGCCGAAACATAAATTATTATCATCTTTTTCCTTCAAATTCATAATTCAATGTGGATTACTCAAAAGATAACAACAATATCTAATTAAGCACAATAAAGGACTAACAATATGCAATATATGGATTCTATGTGTCAATATTTTGGGCTCATCAAATATCCCCAAACCTACATTTTGCTAGTCCTCGAGCAAAAGAAATAAAGTAAAACAAAGAAAACGAAAAACACTAACTAATCCTTTTTCGGAGGAGTTCGATTGCATTTAGCATATGCAAATAAGCCTTTAAACCCCTAGGTGGCCCTAGTGGACGAGTTATAGTCTCGTGAGGGTTTGCCATCTCTTCCCTATGGGAGGAACTCATAACACATTACCCCAAGGTGCCTTGGCACAAGAGCATTTGGTTCTCTGGCCATATTCCCAAGTGTAGCATGATTTCCTGGCTTGCAATTCACAACAGGCTCTATACAGGAGACAGATTGGTCTTGTTTGGCACCATTCCTATCTCCTGTTGTAGTTTTTGTCCTGGAGTGGAGACCCATGATAATCTATTCTTCAATTGCCCATTCATCTCCTAAGTCTGGTATGAGATTCTTACCCATATTAATATAAACTGGCACTACAGGTTTGGGCTAACTGGATTAATCAAATCTCAAATGTCAGAGGCAAAACACTTAGAACCTTGATTATCAAACTTGTGTTCACTGCTACAGTCTATCAGATTTGGCTTGAAAGAAAAGTTCGTAAATTTCAAAATGCATCTTGCTCTGTACCTGCTATAGTTAACAAAATTCACTCACTTGTGAGGTGCAGACTGTTGTCCATGGAAAATCTTCCTCAAGGACCACAGTCCCAAAGGTTGTTAGATAAGTGGCGGATTGATTGAGTTTTAACTTTCTCACACCTACTTGGGATTTTTGAATGTGGGCAGGTGGTTACAACAGCAAGTGTTTACAGCAGGTCTACAGGTGCTCAGTATACCTCAAACACAATGGCATTTCATACTACAATTACTTCTAGTAAACGGTGGTATATCTTATTATCTCTTAGCCTTAAGTGGCTTTTATTTACTAGCATGGATCATCACTCAGGTAGCAGACTGTATGATCAGACAGCTTGGTGAAGTACTTGAGTTGTGTGAATCACTAAATCTGAGTGCCTTGTGAGGGAGTGTTTGAGCCCCTGAGTTCTTTGAGAGGGGAGGTAATAAATAGAGGGGGAATATGGTGAGGATAAGTTGAGGGTGTTTTGGACCCTTAGTGAGTGAGCAGAAGTGTGAGAATCCGAGATGAAGGGGGGAGACTCTATACTTTCTAGGAATCTAATTATTGTTGAGAATCCATATTGTTATCACTTTGGTTGCTTGCTGCCCAATTTAGTGACCTGCTAGTGTTGAGATTCTGTGATTTGATAGTGTTGAAAGTTGCTGCCCTGGTTGCCTCATTTCTATGTTGATATTTGCTGCCATGATTTGCTTCAATGCTACTTCAAGCACCACTGAGTTGGTGTTATGGTCAGATTCTAATTGTTTGCTGCCCAAATTTGTTCCAATCTGGGGTTGGCTGATGCTATATGCAAGTTGTATCCCATGTTGTTGTCCTCAATGTGTGGTATACTGTTATTGAGGCTGCTGTGACATGCTATTGTTGGAACTTACTACCCAGATTGTCTCCTTTTCTGGATATTTGTTGCTGTATGCACCACTGTGTTGGTGTTGTTTATCTGCTCTCTAGCATCTCCTATTGTCATTAGTTTTTGGTTGTTGCTGCCCAGATTGTGATCTGCTGGTGGTAACCGTTGAAATTTGCCACCCAAATTGGCTCATTTTTTTATGATTGTTGTTGTATGCACCACTGTTGGGTGCTGTTTATCTACTAGTATATTACAGTCCTATCCAGGTTGTATTTGAGAGGCTTGTCCTCTTGAGCCTTTTATGGCCTATCCTAGGGGGGCTGTCCCTTGGAGTTTCTTTACTATCCCTTTGAGAGGGGGATGTCCTCCCGCACAAGTAGCCTAGCATTTTGTTAATAGCTACAACGACCAGTTTGGTTTAAAGGTTTGTTCACCTCAGATGAAACACACCTTACTTTCATGTAGGTTACCAAAGGAGCATTTTGGATGATTGCCAGACATTGTATAGTTTATCACCAACTTCATCAGTCGCACTGCAAATTTCAAGTCACAAGGAATCTCAAGTCCCCATTAGCAAAAAATGAACTACTCCTATACTATGCGGTCTTTTTTTTTTCCCTGACCTTAGGTGTTTTTAATTTTATTTTTATGAAAGTATTGTTATAATTGCACGGTAAATTTCACCGGTATTGGTGGAATTGTTTGTTAAGGGGTATGATGCGCATTTAGGGGTGTGCATTGTGCAAATGACCTGTGAATTTCTATTTAGAGGTGTGAATTGTGTAATTTGGGGGTGTGAATTGTGCAATGAGGGGTGTGAATTGTGCAAATTGGGTGTGAATTGTTGGGGGCGTGAATTGTTGTCGGGTATGAATTGTTGGGGGTGTGAATTGTTGGGGTTTGAATTATGCTTTTGAGGGCAAAATAGCAAAAATATCTTTAACAAGGTTTGGATGAAATAGCATGACAAAAGAGGGTTTGGACCCCCTCCCAAAAATAGGACCGGCTTGTAATTTCCCGTTAAATGAACATCCACCCAATAAATGAGCCCAATCTCAGGAGGCTCCACATATAGGATACGCGGCAGCTTACTGCACACAAGATCCTGGTTGAGTTGTGTTGTTTTGACTGCAACATGTGCACGTTGGGCAGTTTATAATGGTATTGTTTTAGAAGGCAGAGAGTGAGACGCAGCAAGTGGGTGTTTTCTAATATAAAAATTGGGCGTACGTGCAAATAATGTTCCATGTCACTACCATGAGAGAAATATGTAAAGAATTAAATTGATCTCATAATGGGGGATTCTAAAGTATTCTGGACATACCAATAGAGGTGTCAAACGGATCGTGCCGTGCCGGAAGGGCCCAATTAATCTCATGCCTATCGTGCTTCGTGTCGTGCCGTGCCGGCCCGTTTACTAAACCGTGTCATTCCGTTCCATGCCATTTCTTAATCGTGTCGTGTCGTGCCGTCCAGTTTACTTAATCGTGCAGCATCGTGCCATGCATTTTGTAATCGTGACGTGTCATGCCGTGCCCGTGCGGGCCCATCTTTGAGTTTTGCCGAAATCTTTCGTATAATGTAGCCAAGTTTCATCGGGAAAAAAAAACACATATATCTAATAATTATAGCTATATTGATTTATTAAAAAGTATATAATACATAATTTGATTTTTCTTTGTATAATCTAGCCGAGTTTTAGCGTATTGAGATTCGCAAAATATTTGTATTGATTTGCTAAAAAGTGTATACCATATAATTAGAAAATTCATCATCAAAAATTATTTTTTTGGTACATCAAAAATTAGTATTTGTTGTGTCGTGCCCTAAGCCGTGTCGTGCCGCGTCTAGCCCCCTTCCGTGTCGTGCCCTTATAAAACCAAGCTCGTGCCGTGCCACATTAAGTGTCGTGCTATTCCATGCCGGTGCCAACCGGCCAGTTTGACTCCTCTACATACCAAGAGACTTCGTGCGTGCACGGAGCCTTACCCATATACACACTTGCTAGCTATCAGTAGCTAAACAAACCACCGGAATGAAGCCAAAATGCTAAATATCTAAGAAGTATAGAGATAATCATCGGGCAACTAGTATTTGGCAGAAGTGGGTACTCATCTGGGGGCGCCATAGCACATTGCCATTGAAATAAATTCTTCGCGGTAAAGCCCATTGCTAGTCAAACATGAAAGTGATCTGGTCCTTTCGAAATAGTATATCTGACTGAACATTCCCCGATGGACCCGCTGTCGTGAGCAAATCATTGAAAGAGTTGATCCCCAAAGCATTGTTGTGTCATCTGCATTTCATTTAATAGAATAAATTAGGAGAACCTAATATGACTGTGATTTACAAGTAATTTGTCACAATTCTCATTGAGATATTGCATTCTGATGTCTAGATAAGGAGTTAATGACTGGTAATTGAAGCTGAAAATTTTGGGTGACAATCTCAAAGTTTGGAAGTTGTACAACGAGATTCCAGTCAGAGTAGTTTAGCCTGTAATCAAAATTCGTTATTGTAATTTTCACCCGCCAGAACTCCTTGTAGTTGAACTTGACATGCCAGTGGACACGAATAGCGCACATATGGCTAGTACACTACACAAGAGGCATGTAACTATTTTTTCTGGAGTAGAAAGGGTGTTATCCAAATAAGGGGAGTTCGGCCTGTTAGGGAAAAACAAGAAAAGAGGAAAATGAATATCACTAATTACCAAATAGCGAAAGTAACTCTGAAAATATTGAGATGATACGTGGCAGTTTACTGTACACAAGATCATGGTTGAGTTGTGTTGTTTTGACAGCCGCATGTGCACGTTGGGCAGTTTATAATGGTATTGTCGTAGAAGGCGGAGAGTGAGACGCATCAAGTGGGTGTTTTCGTAGACAAGAATTGGGAGTACGTGCAAGTAATGTTCCATGTTACTGCCACGAGAGAAATATGTAAAGAATTAAATTGATCTCATAAAGAGGGATTCTAAAGTATTCCGGACGTACCAATAGAGGTGTCAAACTAGGGATGGGCATGGGGACGGATCGGGGCCGGAGACTACTATCTCCACCCCCAATCCCCAAACCCCTTACTCATATCCATCCCCTATCCAATCTCCAACGGGGATTTATTTTTATCTTCCATCCCCGCTCCAAATGGGGAACGGGGATCCCCACGGAGATTTCGGGGATCCAATCATTTTCCCTAGAGTAACAAGTAAATAGTTATAGAAGCTCAATTACAAATCATTTTCCCTAAAATCTAATCACTGGGGAACCCCTAGGCGTGTAAAATTTCATGTGTTTGTAAAACAACATAAAGAGTGCAGAAAAGTAGAAATTATGAAGAGTTCTTATGTATATTCATGACATTAATTAAAATTGATTAAATGCAACATGGGTTGTCTAGTGGATAAATACATAATTGTTTCAAAGGAAAAGAGACTACAAGTCTACAATTCACTGTTGATATGCCCGGGAAACATTTTTAAAGATTGTACTACTAGATATTTTTTGTGTAATCGATCACATGAATGGTCATTTTGATTGGAACATCTATGTTAAAACCATGCCATTACAGTGGATGAAAATGCTTCACTTACCAAACCAACCCTATGCACTAGGAAGGAAATTTTGGTGTAACCCCATATATTTGGAGAAAATTCAGTGAGACCCCAAAGTTTCATAATTCATGAATAGACCCCTATATTTCGGAGATTCGGGGACGGGGCAGATTGGGGACGGGGCGGGGACGGAGCGGGGAACGGATTCGGAGCGGATTCGGGGCGGGGACATGCCTATCTCCACCCCCTATCCAATCCCCAAACATTTTAAAAAAAAATCCCCATATCCTATCCAATCTCCAAACAGATCTCCATATAGCCGATCAGTTCGGATCGGGGATCGGATCGGATTCGAACGGGGCGGATGAAATGACCAACCCTATGTCAAACAGACCGTACCGTGCCGGAAGGGCCCATTTAATTTCGTGTCATTCGTGCTTCGTGCCGTGCCGGCCCATTTACTAAACTGTGTCGTGCCGTGCCGTGCCATTTCTTAATCGTGTTGTGCCGTATCGGCCAGTTTACTTAATCGTGCCGCGTTGTGCTGTGCCCATCCCGGGCCATCTTTGAGTTTCGCCGAAATCTTTCATATAATCTAGCCATGTTTTGGCGGGAAAAAAAAACGTATATCTAATAATTATAGCTATATTAATTTATTAAGAAGTATATAATACATAATTTGTGCCGCGTCTAGCCCACTTCCGTGCCGTTCCCTTATAAAACCGAGCTCGTGTCGTGTCGTGCTATGCCCTGCCCGTGCCAGCCCGGCCCATTTGCCACCTCTACATACCAAGAGACTTCGTGCGTGCACGGAGCCTGACAAATCTTTGAGTTTCGTCGAAATCTTTTGTATATCTAATTATAGCTATATTGATTTATTAAAAAGTATATAACGTATAATTTGATTTTTTTGTATAATCTAGCCGAGTTTCTGCGTATTGAGATTCGCAAAATATTTGTATTGATTTGCTAAAAAGTGTATAACATATAATTAGAAAATTCATCATTAAAAAATATTTTTTTAGTACATTAAAAATTAGTATTTGTTGTGTTGTGCCCTAAGCCGTGTCGTGCCGCATCTAGTCCACTTTCATGCCGTGCTCATCTAGACCGTGCCGTTCCCATCTAAAACCGTGCTTGTGCTGTACCGTGCCACATTTAAACGTGTCGTGCTGTGCCCTACCCGTGCCAACCCGGCCCGTTTGACACCTCTACATACCAACAATACCGTTTCAAATTTTGTCATACTAGTTCCGTACTTGATAGAGAAACCATTTGCTGAGAGATTCCTGTCTGGTATTATTTTCCTTCTCTGTTAGGCAACGGAGAAAACTTGTATAGTAAAACAGTGCACAAAATTCTCTATGAAAACTGCTTTTCACACCAACGCCTTGTTTGGCGACCGGAGTAGGAGTCGGATTTGGGGTCGCCCGGATTTGTAATCCTGGGCCCACCCCAAACCGGCATTTGGGAAGGCGTTTTTTTACCCTGATATAAATCACTGTTGGGAGATGGACTCCCCCTTCACCCTCATTAGCCAACGCTAGCCTCTACCCCGTCGGTGGCAAATCCACCCCCATTTCGTATTTTCTCTCCCTCTTTTACCCCTCCAAATCCAGGTGAAAGGGGTGGGGTCGTGAATCACCATCTCACATCTCTCACTCGTTTCTGGGCCAACGAAATAGAAGAGAGAGAAGAGGAGGGTTTTAGATCGTTTTGACTCCATTGTTGATCGCGTTTGAAGCTTTTGCAACCCATGGTATGGTTCAAGAACTTGTAAATCATCTTCTATGTTTCATATGTTGGTTTCGAATTCAGATTTATGCCGAAAAGTGGTGGTTTTTGTTAATGGTTTTGAAGCCCTAACTTGTAAACTGGTTTCATTTTCGGCCGACCTTCAGATCGCCATGGTTGTGACAGATTGTTTCCTAGTTTGATGTCTTTTTGGCTTGTTTGTGACAGATTTTGCCCTAAGTTGTGAATCTGGTTTATTTTTCGTTGGGTTTGTGACAGATTGTGCCCTAATTTGTGAGGGATTGTGCCCTAATCTGAATCTACTTTCTCTTTCGAGTTGTTTGTGAGAGATTGTGCCCTAATTTGTGAGGGATTGTGCCCTAATCTGAATCTACTTTCTCTTTCGCGCTGTTTGTGACAGATTTGTGAGATATTGTGCCCTAATTTGTGAGGCGTTTGGCCTGTTTGTGATGGATTGTGCCCTAACTTGTGAATCCAGTTTGACCCTGATTTTGACAGATTGAAGCCCTAAATTGTGAGGTGTTTTTGCCCTAATTTGAGCAATGTTTGTGACATTTCATTGTGGCGTAATATTTCCCTAATATCAGAGCTTTCATTTGAAAAAAATTTGATACATGAATGTGCCCTAGTTTTGCGTAATTTCATCCAATTATTTTATTTATTTTTTTTTTTTTTGATAAACAAGCTAATCCCATAAAAATATAACATTACATATTGTCCATAGCTGCCTTGGCAAGATTATGGGCAGCGGTTACAATAGATCTATCTACTTTTATGACTTTAACATAAGCAAAACTAGAACATAGATGGCAGAAATCCAAGAGAGCAGGGTGGGTAAGAACTGACGCATTCATTGGGTTGTTGAGACCTTTGACAAACTCCAGGCTATCAGTAGAGATGCACACTTCCTTTAAATCCTTACTCTTAGCCCATTGCAAAGCCAAAATACCTGCTCTGATTTCTACTAAAGTTGCAGAACTTGCTTTGTAAACCATCATCCAATTATTATGGACCTTGTAGTTTATGATTTTGCCCTAGAGAGTCAAAGTTTGACCACAGCCTGTTGACCACATTATTTCAGACGAATTCGTCTGAGGTTGCCTAATTTGGGAGGAATTTTTGTTTTGCAAATAGACGGCAAGACTAACGGTTCGTGAACGACGGAGGAAGTTAATGCGTAAGGCTGTGGTAGCAATGTTATGTATCATGAGAGTAGTGAACACTACTCTCATGCTTTACATGCTAATTAATGACTTGATGAGGGTTCGACGAAGGCCCCGTATTCGTGTGAACCCTAATGTTTACCAAAACCAAGTTGACGCACTGAATAGGTTAGTACGTGGTGATGACAAAAATTGCCACGACCAATTGAGAGTAAATAGGCATACATTTATGAGGTTGTGCCATTTACTAGAAGAAAGCGGCTTACAAAACTCTAGGGACGTCACACTTGTGGAAAAAGTGGCTATATTTTTGTGGATCCTCGGGCACCATAACAAGAATAGGCCAACCAAGTTCCATTTTGTGAGGTCCGGGGAAACAGTTAGTAGACATTTCAACGCAATTTTGTTGGCGGTGCTGCGACTGTACAACCAATTGTGGTATCATCCCCAACCTGTTCCTGCTAACGAGCCGGACCGTAGGTGGAAGTGGTTTGAGGTAAAATCACATTCCCAATTATGGTTTGAATGTTTCCCCTTTACTTTTATCTCAATTCTTTTCAACTTAGTACTAAAATTTGTGTCCAACAGAATTGTCTAGGGGCGCTAGACGGTGCCTTCGTACCGGTCCTCCCCCCCCCCCCCCCCCCCCCCCCCCACCGAAGACAGGGCACGCTATATAGGTCAAGGAAGGGTGACTATGCAACGAATGTATTAGGAGTTTGTAGTCGAAACCTACGATTCATATATGCATTGTCTGGTTGGGAAGGGTCCGCCACAGACTCGAGAGTGCTTCGAAATGCGTTGGTGAGGCCTCATGGGTTGAGAATTCCATAGGGTATGTCACTGTAATAAATTTGGCCTATCTGCAAATAGCTCCACACTTGTGTCAGCTTAATCACATATAAGTCAATGCATTTTGTACGTTGTTACTACCTCGTGGATGCCGGTTACACTAATGGGCCGAGATTGTTAGCCCCTTATAGGGGTCAACGATACCACATTAACATTTGAAGGCAAGGACATCAACCCCAAAGCCGGGAAGAGTATTTTAACATGAAACACTCAAGCTCTCGAAATGTGGTTGAGAGATGCTTCGGGGTGTTAAAGATGAGATTTGCAATTTTGAGATCATGCTCTTACTATCCCATTAGAACTCAATGTCGCATAATCACTGCTTGTTGCCTTCTCCACAACCTTATTAAGCGAGAAATGGCAGTGGATTTGGTTGAACAAGAGTACACTGCTTGGGAGCAAGTGAACGTGCATATAGTCCCACCAGATAACTATATTGACACCATTGAGCCCACCACACAATGGACCGAAATGAGAGATAATTTGGCAACTCAAATGTACAACGATTGGTTAGGTCATGGTCCCGCCGTGGCGTAGTTAATCATTTAACCAATTTTTCCCGAGGTTGTAATATTGTTCTTCGACTTGTTGTCCCATTTCAAACAATGTATTCAGTTCAAACAATTTATTCATGTAATGACTCATTTGCTGAATTTGTGATGTTCATTGAGTTTTGATATTGTGTTATGCCATTATCAATGTTTTATGTGAATGAATATTAACAAATGAATGAATATCAGTCGGTTATTCTCTGAATGGATTCTCAACAAAGTACTCAATCGAAGCCATCAAAGGCCAAGGGAAAGGGTAATGGCAAGGATAAGGCCAATGAAAAGGAAAAACAACCCCGGAGGCTATGGACTGCTAGAGAAGAGGAAGGCCTCCTAACATGCATGCTTGAAGAATTTAATGATGGGTCCAAATGGAGAGCTGAGAATGGATTCAAGTCAGGTTTCTTCGGGGCTGTGGAGATCCTTCTCCACAAGATGTTCCCCGGGACAACGATAAGAGCCAATCCAAATATTGAGTCCAAGGTCAAAAATTGGAAAGAGAAGTATGGTTTGCTTGCCGATATGCGAAGGCTAAGCGGTTTTAGTTGGAACCATGACCCTCATTCCATCATAGTGGATTCGGAGGATGTGTGGGAGGATTACGTGAAGGTAACATACTCCCCCATCTTAATCTGGATATAATGGCTTTCTAACGTCTATATTGTCCATGGTTGTATAGGACTAATAACATATCTATTTTACACAAGTTATTGTAGAATCAACTGTGTTTTGGGCACAAGCTCCCGTGCCTTGTATGCACGCCAATCACTACTCTTATTTAAACCCAGTGTAACAATAAATAGACTAATAATGCCACACCCCTCATGATATTGTATGTTTCATTGTTTGCGGGATAAAAGACCAATAGATATTTTAGCTTGAATTGTAAGGTAAAAAAATCTAACCATATAGAAGCAGAGTTGAGCCTATTGGATAATGCAAACAAATGCTTACATCTGGTAAAACAAACATGCCCGATAACCATGACACGTACAACTTCCACCAACCTTCAAAAACTTATCCCATTAAGACGGAGCCGAAGATTGAAAAAACAGAATGCAGTGTAATGCTAGGTCGTTGTTTGAATAACCTAATGGCCATCCATAAATACACTTCAGGCTATTCATCATCTACTCTCTTTGCAGCACCACCATACGTTAGAAACGGAACCATTTACATACTACTGAATTCTCCTTCCAACCTATCCTTACTATTGCCTTCTTTATGTTGATCAAAACTTACCAAGCTATACTCGGAGATCTCAGATTGGATTCTACAAGATGGAGTACGCTCGGATAATTACCACTTCAGGCCTGATAATCAGAATTTCCAGTGGCTTGGTTTCAGTTATGTGAGGAAAACTCATGGAACTGGAAGCTTATGGACCAAAATACTGGCTGATTCTCAGGTGACGGAACGTTGTATCGATTCACAAGGCTTTTGCCAATTTTTTCTTGACTTCCGAGGCTGGTTTTTCTTGTTTTCTCGCAGCGCTTCCTGAAAATAAAGCAACATGAGGAAAATTTACAGACATGATATCTAGAAAGGGCAAGTCACCGAAAAGACTACAAAAAGACAATAATACCATATAGTAGAAAACACACCATTCTACTAGTTATAGAAAATGGTATGGTACAATGCTGAATGAACCCTTGGAACCAATTTACCCAAAAAAAACCCTTGGAACCATTCTATGTCCGAACTGTACATACGTAAAACAATCCGATGGTAATGGTGCTATTAGGCTGTTTGTTTACTATGATCATTGGACATGTCTAACGTTGCCGTGTACAAGTATCGTGGATGCATATGTCTCGGTGTCGATCCGTTCCAAACTCTTGAAGCACAGTGATATGCATAAAAAAAGTTGGATATCAGTGAGTAATATTCAAATATACTGCCTAGGACTAGATATTCTAGCCACAAAAGTTATCAACGCATAATTGAAGGGCGAGAAATCAACACATAATTCAGCTACTAAAGAGAAGGTTTGAATCTGGAGATCAGGCTCCTACTCATCCCACCCATGTCAGCCGGCTCCTGGGACTGTAATCAGTCAACGCATGACCAAAAGAAAGGCATTTCCAGAAGCATCTAGGATGCGAGCTAGTATCAACTTTATTAATGGCTCTATGGGATCGATGCTGCTTTATCTTTTGGGTGGATTTTATCTCAATTTACTCGTGGACAACATTCTCACGCAGTTTTACATTAGCCTCCAGATGTACTATTGCATGAACTAAGAATAGCCTGAGCCAACTTTGACATTGGAAGGTGGAAATTGAAGAGGAGATATTAGGCCTTTCCATTTAGGGTTTGTCCGTCTATCACTACCCCATTTATTGAGAGCAGGACGAGAGTGAGGAAGGTGCGGAGGGGATAAATAAAACCGACAAAATAAGGTATATTAGTTGTTTTAAGGATCTCCTGCCTCTCTTCTGTATAGGGTAGAAATTGTGGCAAATCCCTAATTTCCTTTCCATTGTCCACCTTCCAACATCAATATATGGCAGAGCTGGATTCAAGTTTTTCTAATCCGGGGCAATAGCCAACCTGGAAGCTTGAGTATTCCACGTGTGAGAGCAAGGCCAAGGTAAGATGGATATAAAAGATTTACGAGATGATAATGTGAAACTCAAGAAGGCCATTCTGACACCTCTTAGGGACATCAATCTCTAGGAATAATTGACAAAGATGGCATAGGCTTCTACAAAGTGAATGCTATTGTGAAAAAAAAAAGCCTTGCCCTGGTACATGCATTGACCAAGTATGGCCCCAAGGAGGATGCCGGGAAGGTGCGGACTGCAGAATGCCACCAAATACAAAGGTGATGAAGAAGAGGATGGGTCATATCTCCAAACTCAATTCAAACGGTCTTTTCAATAAATGTAACGCATACAAAGATGTTTGAGAAAAAGGGATTTGTATTTACAAAATGCATTAAGGGAATGCTGCCTGAATACAAAAGGCTGAACATAAAAACGTTGAACATATATCCATACAAGTCTACTACGAAGCCCAAAAATGATCAACATAATGACTACTTTCCTATAAATCCCAACTATCTTAGAGACTAACTAAAGAGCTCCTGAGTTTAAACAAAGGACTCCAACCCATCAAAATGGTAAAGATTCCTCTCCCACCAAGTAAGCAGCATCAAGCGTAGAGGAATCCTCTCCCATATCCTACTTAGACTCTTTGGCTCTTCCTAACTTTAGCCCCTCGCCAAGCATGTAGAAGCTCCATCGCATTGACAGGGAACACCTATTCCATGTTGAATCAAGAAAACAAAGAGCACCGAGGGCTGTAAGGACCTAACCATCCAGCAAGGAATGAACAGGTGATCCACCAACTCGCCGTCTCTTTTGCAAAGGCAGCCTAAATTCAAAATTAGTTTCCTCCTTTGAATCACATCTACAACTATTACAATCTTCTTAGTAATTTCTACACGAAGAAGGCAACTTTTCATGACAAACACTCCCCAAAAAACCTTCGACTGAAAAGTCAAATTTGGACCCCACGTAAGACCAGCTCAAGGGACTTCACTTGATCTAGAGGAAGCCAAGTTCCATCTCAAAAGGTCCTGCCCTGTCCCAAGGCTTCCATAGAGCATTTCCGCGTGGTCCACCGTCTCGTTCATCTCCCAGACTAGCAAATCCCTTCAATGAGAATGTCCAAGTACATTAAGGCCCCTTCCTATACAAATCCTTTGAAGCATTCCTATTCATCGACACACCATAAATAGCTTGGAAGACAACCCGAAGCTTCTCTATTCCACATCACAGATGAGAGCACACCTTATCCCTTTGCACCTAACTGCCACCAAACTTGAGAAACCGACAAAAATATATGATGTCCTCCTTGAACCTTTTCACAAAGCAACCTCGTGACAAATAGAGAACTCCAAAGAGAACCAAACTCCCCAATACTTCCATAGTACTACACCACTGCCTACGCCACATACCCTCACAAACAAATCCCAACAACAATTTACCTAAAGCTTGATTAAAAAATTCCAATCTTCTAATCTCTAAACCCCTATTTCTTCTAATAGGAGTGCAAATGTTTCCTAATCAACCAAATGCTACTAAATTCCTCCTCCAATTCTCCCCTCCCCTCCCCCCCCCCCCCCCCCCCCCCCCCCAAAAAAAAAAGTCCATTTGCAACTTGCTAACCAATTAGCCACTGAAATTGGAAATACAAAGAAAGTCATAAATTAAGTAGCGAGGCTAGATGGCGCGATCTTTTCACCTTCAAGACAAGTAGTGTCTCTTCAAACCCACCAATCTCTCCCCTAATCTATCAATAACTGCATCCCATACTACCTTGGTTTTGAAACAAGCTCCCAATGTTCAAGTAAGAAGAAGGTAAAGATCCAACCTTATACCTAAAAACCTAAAATTGATTGATAGGGACTCATTATTACTTACCTCCCAAATGGGTAATTTATAAATATCCAACATTATCTTTAGACCTGACACCTCAAAGCAAAGCAGCACACACCAAAGTTATACCACCTATACCACATTTGATCCACAAAACAAAATTGAATCATCTACAAAATTACTACTCCCGCTGTCCCATATTGTTTGCTTACTCTTCCATTTTGGGATGTCCCCCAAGGTTCTCTCTGAAAAGTAAAGAAAAAAGTATGTTAATTTTCATAAACTAACCCCCGTAATTGAATAAATAAAAGTAGATTTAGAAATAGAGAATAAGGGATAATATTAGAAATCCAATCAAATTTCCTAAGGAGGCATCACATCCCTTAAAAGATTGAGTTTCTGTAAAGAGCAAATACGGGATGGAGGAAATATGAGACACCACGTCCATGGGCCATTAAGTCTACCCACTTCAAAGCCCTCCGAGAAAGGGAGAAAAAAGGATCCCCTCATCACACACCTCTCTTCAACAAGCCTGCTGGTCCAATTCACCAAAACCAATAATCTCACAGTAGAAATGCAGAATTTTATCCATTTCTCCCTTGAACCCCAAAACCCACTGTCGCCATACACAAAGCAAAAATCCCAATTCAAATGATAGTATGCCCTTTCCAATATCTAGCTTACAATCAAATCCTTGAATCCTGCTTCTCAACCTCGAATAATAAATGTTTTTGTTGGCCATCTGTACTGCATCAAAAATTTGCCTACCGATCAGACAAGCATCCTGAGACTAAGAGACAATATCAATATTTTAAGACTCGGGAGATAATACTGTTTGAAACAAAGTAAATCCTAGAGGTCCTAAGTGCCTAATTTGGGTATGGGGATGGGATAGATATTCCATATCTTTGTTACACCTAGCTGAAACAGGTACAGATTGGGAAGTACCAAGTAGAGAATCCTTTAACATCGGTTGCATGACATCAACAGGCTATTTCAAATGTTTACGAAGTAGACAGGTAAACTCGTGTTGAATATGTAAATTGTAGAAGTATCCAACTCAAAACTAATTGGCAATGAGTGCAGAGGATGTCCAAGCTCATATAATAGTTTTGCGGGTTATAATTAACCAATGCGGGACAAGCGCTAACACTCCCTTGCACATGGAACTCCCGACCCGCACGTGGAGATGTAAATAGATAATCCATAACATTGAAATCATAATGACACAAGGAGCACTTATTTGACAAAAATTAGGCAATCAAATCAAGAGCCTTATTCAAAAACCACCTAAAGCCCGGCTCTGATACCATGTTAAAGCATCCAACTCAAAACCAAATTAACCAATTGGCAATGAGTGGAGAGGCTGCTCAGGCTCATATGCTAGTTTTGGAGGTTATAATTAACTAATGTGGGACAAGCTCTAACATAGACAAAATGTTGTTTCCACATAGAAAAATGCAGAGTTCCTTCATATACTACCTTCCACAAATGAGAATATTTCGTTTTGGAAATCATATGGACTTGGTTTATAATGTAGATCAAATTAGTGTGCACTATGCCACAAAAGATAGCTTATTGTTCAATTATGATCATAATCATCATGATTGTCAGCATTTCGTTTTGACCAAACAAATATTGTTATTTCAAGTTGAGCCCTTCTATCCTTTTCCATTCTGTATCGTGCAAAATATGATGTGCTATCAGCGCTAATTGACAAACAAACATGACCAAGGACACAGCACCAACAAGTTATCACAAAAAGAAGCCCTTCACACTTACTATCATCTTTTGCCATCCTTTTTCTGCTGCGCCACAAGAGACGAATAGGTGTTCCAGCAAACCCCGCATCTGTTCGAAGTTGCTTCTCCATATAACGTCTGTATGTCTCTGGGAAAAGTTTTGCATCATTTATAAAGAACACAAACGTGGGTGGCCGAATAGCAGCCTGCAAAAGAAATCCAATCAAGTAAACATCATCATTCAAATAAGGAAGAATAAATATTTGGGAGGAACGCGAGGAAATTGTAGGCTCTCAAATTTTGACTCATCAACCCATACTTCATTGAAACATCACCTGAGAATTTTCATTCTCTTTGGTGATGAGGAATCTCTTTGAGGTAGGGTCACTTTGGACCCACCCCAAGAGGGAAAACACCAGATACTTGCAACCACCCAGAAGCCACACTAACCGGGTAAGACAGACCTCCTAGCCCACACATGGTCCCCAATTTTACAACCTTAAAACACTAGGCTATCCCAGAGGGCTACCTTGGTGGATTGATGAGGTTAATCTCGCAATAGGAAAAATGGAGTTATTAGAACCCAGGTAGCTCTTCCCCATAGAACAAGATGATCAATTGCGGTGTTCCGTATATTTCTCTTCCAAAACTAGTATCACGGTTAGGGTCACTACTTTCAACGTCTCACAATCTCTTTCTTCAATTGTTCTAAACGTCGGGAAAATAAAAGTGAATCAAGGAAATGCTACTCGTAACAAAAACAAGGGACCAAATTGAAAACTAACAAACAGAAAAGGCCACTAATACAAAAAGCCATTCCAACTCAGGTGTAAAGAGCCTAAGAAATTAACATCATATGCATCCATGCTTGTGAACACCTTCCATGAGACACACTATACAAATATAGCCAAATTATGACTCTTGAAACAATCAATGGGTTCCCCCTTTCCTTGGAAGGTTCTTCTCTTCCATTGTCCCTAATAACCACATTGACATAAAGGTGCAAAGAATCGAGCTTTCCACCTTTTCCTTCAAACCCTACACACCCTTTCAGCTGCTCAACAGCCACCATTATGAGCCTATTATATGCCAAATTGCCGATAAAGCAAAGACCAAGCTTCAATGATTCCTTGGTAACCAAAGAATAAATAAACCTCCCTCTCCCCCTTTCTAAGCGGTGACCAGTAGTTGGGGCGGGGCCCAGGCCCCCATTAAATTCCTTATTTTTTCTTCAAATTTTTTTTTATTTTTTCCTTATGAATTGGTTTCATAGATTATTCTTTTTTTAATCATTCTAATACATTTTTTACATCATTCATTCTCAAAATTTTATTCAAAATATTACAACAAGTTCTAGTAAACGAGCAAAATGAAACGTCTAATGCAAAAAATAACCACCACATACCATTTGAAACTCTCTAATGCGTAATGTCCACATTCAAAAGTGGTTAAACCATGGGCTATATGCATTATACCCTATCAATTATTGGAGTATTTACAATTTTACAGTAACCTTCTTTCTTGTTTCAACACACAACACAAAACAAATTTGGGGGTTTAGGGAAAGTTAAAAAAAAATCTTCCTAATTGGATCATGATTGTTAAATATTGACATTTTCGTTATTGTGTATTGAATTGCTCTTAGAATTGATCCGTTCAGACAATACAAGCAAATTGGTTTGTTATTAACTGTTTTAATAAATATGTTAGCTTTTATATTATTTTTAGCACAAACGTTTTTTATTATTTTGGCACTGTTTATACAAACTTTTTAGGTTGAAAGGTATTCAAAAGGTGCTCCCACTAACATTAATTCCTGGCTCACTGCTGGTGGTGACCCGCTTTTTGAGCACTTTCATGCTGCATCTTTTACCCCCAACTTTCCTTAATGAGCAAAAGGCATCATTTCCCACTCCCAAAAACATCCATAATAAGCTCCAAAACATTACAAAACGCCATCTGATACGATAGGCGGGCGAAGGGAGAAAGACGAAGCCGAGACGTTCTCAAGTTTGCATGTAAGAAACTTAAAGTGAGCATAGTTATATAATTAATATCTAATGTCTAAAAGTTTGAATAGTTTAAGATAGGAGAACGTGAGTTTTACTCCTAAACAATTTTTCATATATTCATAAGAAATTTCCAAAAATGCTCTTTTTAATTTCCAAGCCTTCAATTAACAATATGCAAGAAAAAGCATGGTACATTTACTTAGAATAGTTGACAAATATAGAAATGCCTATGAAAAAAAAAAAAGAACACATACATAACTACAGTTTGACAAAAATGAATGATAAAACTGTAGAGTATAAACATTTAATAGAAATCATCAAACTCCGTAGGAACAATGTACCTGAGTGCAGTAATAAACACGTCCTCGCTTGCCACCTCGAGTCCTTGGAGGGGATTTAAAAGCTACAGCCTCCCGTACAACTTGATTTAATATTGCAGTGCTTAGCCTTCTTGATCTTTCTTTTTCAACAATACTAGCAGCAACAATGATACTGCACCACAATAGTTAAAGAATAAAAACACACTTTCAATACTGCACCAAGAAAGAAAAAAAATATAAATAAAAATAAAATAAATAATAAAGAGTGCCTTCTTTCTGCTAACAATCAAAGCATAAGCAAAAGACTTGTGTCTCTGATCAAGAAAGACAAGCTGATTTGATTTCAGAGTGCTCTATAAAAACTAGACACAAGTACATCCACTAACAGGTCTAAAGACCCTGAACTGTAATAGCAAATGAGTAAGAGTTTGAGAATGTCATACAACCACCAAAAAGTTCTGATCTACGTTTTCCCTACATAATTGACATAGTCAATACCCTAGGGACCTTAGGTTTCGAACATAAATTCCAAAACATTGTAAAACTCATTTTAAAACGGTGACTTTAGTAATCCAAAGCACCATAAACTATCTAACCATTTGCTTTAGTGGAAATAAAACCAGATGATATTTAACAAAATCTAGAGAGTTTACCTATGGCAAGAGAAAATGTGGAAAAATTGGTCATAATGCTCCTAGGAATGTGTTTCACATGAATAATTATAAAACAATACTTGGCCTTTGTTTTCTCGTTCTTCAAATAAGTGCATTCTCATAGAGTGAACCTATTGAACCGTACCCCCATAGAGCCACCATATATAGAGCAACTGAACTGCCACATTCCCATCATCGGTCCACCAACCGGAGAGATCTGCGTTCCGGGAGGCATAGCTTTATATCCGATGAAAAAAAGTGATGCAATTACATCTTGTAGTTACTACGAGTTAGGTTTTCAACCACGTCATTTGTCAATATAATGTAAGAATTACAATAGGATCACAGGCTCAAGAAAATAATGCAATGGAACTCTCAACAATGCATGAAAAAGATTACATAGGATGTAAGCATACTTCTCAACGCTATGACCAGCTATTGCAGTAGCGTAAACAATAGGTGCCCATCCAAGATTGCGGAGCTTCTCCCTAACATCTTGCTCGTAATGGGTCGCAGTTTCTTGGTTTTTGTTTGGTATAGTATCCCACTTGTTTACTACAATCAGGCAACCTTTCCCTTCTCTTTCTATCCTTTCAGCAATCCTCCAATCCTATTCAGGAAAGTAATAAACTTTTACCAAAGTGATTACTGGCAAAAGAAAGATAGGAAGAAGGAAAGCCAGAAACACATTGACAACACCCATCTAGGCATCCAAGTAGTTTCATTTTCACATTTAACATAAGTAGCTTAAACCTTTTTTCAAATTACTCTAGCGGCTATCAAAAGATCAATTGCAGTTTCAGATATATACATTCCATTTCCCTTCAGCCCCAGCTCACTCTCCAATCTACCTCCAAACCCAAGCACTAAAACCTGATTTTCAAGAAATAATCTATCTCCTCAAAAGCTAAAGACATGTTACCTGTTCTGTAATACAGGCCATCGCCTCTATAACGAGTGCAACAACATCAGAACGACGAACAGCACGAAACGCCCGATTAACAGATAAAGCCTCTGTTGTGCTACCTGATGAAGCCACCGAAGCCCTTTTTCTGATTCCAGCAGTGTCAATAAGCCGGAATTTCTGCCAGAAAACCAAAACATATCGATGTGTCAGATTTTCACACCATCAAGCATGCAAAAGGAAACCAAGCACTAACAGCAAAATGCATTTGTTTATTATTCAGCAGTGATCAGATTATCTTCATAGGAGGCTGTATCCCACCCAAGAAGTGTAAGTGCATAATTTTGGTAGTCCCTGAAGCATGCAATCAACTAGACTAAATGATTCCACTAAGCAGCAATAGGATCAAGAAATTAAATCCTCACCAAAATGTTAAAAAGCTTGTCAATAGACGTCTAACTTTGTATGCTTATTGATTGGGTTAGCTGGTAAGGGTGCCGATACAAAATCCAAGAAAACAATAGAACCACCTCGAATGAAGAGTGGCTGAACAAAACTAGCAACTGTAGTAATGAAAAGGGCGCACTTCGATCACAAATTAGGGTTGTTTGTGAAAACTATTGTTATTGTACTAATGCTTTTATCAAGCAAATAAAACACAAGGAACTTGACTAGCTTTCTCTCTGAGAAAAGAACAGATTCATTGAGTAATGAAAAGGAATCAACAACTGTAGTAATGAAAAAGGGTAAGTTTCGATGGCAAATTAGGATCATTCCTGAAAAACGTTATCGTTCTACTAATTTATTTCTCGAATAAATAAAGCACAAAGAACTTGACTGGCTCCTTCTTTGAGGAAAGGTAACACTGATGAAATACTATTTACAAGGATTCAAATTAACAAGAGGCAATTCATTGTTCTGTTCCATCTCCAAAACCACTAAAAAAAACAGGCTGCAAGAATATGTAGGCGAACTATTCGAACATTATCCTTCTTATATCCTAGGCTCAAATTTGAGTTAAAACCTTGCTGCCAGTAATA
Organism: Vaccinium darrowii; assembly: GCA_020921065.1. NCBI lineage: Eukaryota > Viridiplantae > Streptophyta > Magnoliopsida > Ericales > Ericaceae > Vaccinium > Vaccinium darrowii. Next base: position 6,750,382 of record CM037156.1, read on the forward strand.
ACTCAAGTCAACTACTCAGGGAATGCTTATTGGCATTGGCTGTTGTTTCATTTTGCACGATGGGATCAAAGAGGTGTTTCATTTGCATTGAGGACTTATGACTAACATAAGATTACTGATACAGCTATCCTTTAACCCTAGGTAGGAAAAGTTCTTGGGCTATAGTAAAAGAGTTCATATCCATTCCAAGTGATTACGCATTTTGCAGCCAGCTTAGCTGGCCTAGCCCAAAGTGGACAAAGCCATTACAGTTGGTGGATGTAGACTCACTTACATAGCCTATGAACTTTCCCCATCATGCCGATGTGAAGCCGGATGTCAAATTTCGAACCACATTTGAATGGGTTTTGTGAAAGTATCCTAGTGGAATCCTCTATTTTAGCCAGTATATCAAGATCACATCTAATCGGCATCGTATCGTTATCAAATCTGGATCGTATTGTGATCAAATCTTGTAATCTTTTCCTTTTTTAGGCGTTGCTTTTCTCTATTTAAACATGTACTAGTTTTATTATTTTGTTATTCCGATTATTAGTAATATATCAGTTCTTCATACCTTTAGTTTGTCACATGGTATGAGAGCCTAAGTTCTAGGCCTGTCAAAATCTGTTCTCCGGCAGACACTATGAATCTACATTAGAAATCTGCATCTCTCTTCTCTCCCTCGTAATTTGTTTGGCATCGGTTCTTCCTCCTATCTGTAGCCGAAATCTGTTTTGCATTGGTTCTTCCTCCTATTTGCATCTGTTCTGGTCTCTATTTGCATTCTTCTTATCGGTTTGGCTTTTTTATCGGTGTTTGGCATTTTCAGCATTAATGAACGCACTTGATCGGAGTTGGCTTACTTCCTTGGCAAACTCACAATGCTCTCCAGGCTCGCATCATGAGTTTGAGAGGGTGTGTGAAAGTATCCTAGCAGAATCCTCAATTATAGGCAGTATATCGAGATCACATTTAATCGGGATCGTATTATGATCAAATCTTGTAATCTTTTCCTTTTTTAGGCATTGATTTTCACTATTTAAACATGTACCAGTTTTATTGTTTTGTATTCCAATTATCAGTAATATATCAGTTCTTCTCTCCTTTAGTTGTCACAGGTTTGACTTCATACTTATAATACAAGCTTGTCATTCTGGTCTAGTGTATCAACTGTGAAGCGAAGTCCCACATCGCCTAGGTACCAAATTAATATGAAATATATAAGTGTGAGGGCACCTTCACTTCATGAGCTAGCTTTTGGGGTTGAGTTCTACCCAATACCGTGTAACATGAGTGATGGGTAGGGTGCGTGTCTCTCGCCTGCACGCGGCAGGTGCTGCCGAGTGAGCACGCTGCGCGTGAGGGAGGGTGTGAAGCAAAGTCCAACATCGCCTAGGTACCAAATTAATATGAAATATATAAGTGTGAGGGCACCCTTGCTTCATGAGCTAGCTTTTGGGGTTGAGTTCTACCCAAGACCGTGTAACATCAACATGTTCACAACCCACCATTATTGTCTCGATCAATAGGTCAGAAACATATTTCCTTTGTGAAATAAAACTACTCATCCTAGACAAAGCAACTTCCTGAAACAGATCTCTCTCCAGATCAGTTATCTCAAACTCTTCAGCTAGTTTAAGTTTTTATCCTCTGCATTTACTCTATATCATCGCCTGCCACCACAATATCATCAATATGTATATCAGGAGTTCTCAAAGAATATGAACCATCAAACTTTAGCCTTTTCCTTTCCACTATATATGGCTGCATCTAGATTCTGTATAGCTTTACAAAACTAATCAAACAAGCTCTAATGGATTGCTTAAACCCATGAGGGCTTTAGTAAGCTTTGCATGCTTTTCTATTAAGTGTGAGAAATCAGGTGGATTAGGATATTATCCATGTAGACCTCCTCCAAGAAACCTTTGAGGAAGGCATTTATCAAATCAAACTGTTGAGGACATTCAAAATCTGCAGTAAGAGAGATTAGCCACCTAATGGAGTTCATGTTTGCTATGGATGTAAAATTCTCTGATAATCAATGGTGTGGTTTTACAAACCTTTAGGCTTTAGCAAGAAGCATGCCTTTCTACCTTTCCACTGAGTCATCTTCATTGTCTTCATATTTAATCATCAATTCAACAACTTAAAAGACTTACAATGAGGAGTTTTTTCTTATTTTCTTTTCCCATCAGAAATGGCAGTAACCACCAGTTTTCAACCTAATCAATCTTAGTTTATCGCTAAAAAACATTTAAACATTGTTGGACCACTAGGAATAGAGGCCCAACCATCATGTTCCCCAGATTTAATCTTGGCAGCCATCAGCGATCATAAGGCAACGGATGTTACAAGGCAAATATGTTCCTTACCTATGTCCTAATCCTTCATCCTCAAGCATAAATGTCAGGTTGAAGACACGAAAGTAGATATGAAAATCTCACGATGAATTTTTACAGTTTCAAACATACTAAGGTAAGCGTGTTGTCCTGGTTTCTAGATGGATCCCCTGATCTACTCTTTAACCACCGTGAGTAACGAGTATAGGTTTCCTTGCTACACATGCACACTTAGCATCCGGCGTTAGCACCCAACTTGGCCGAAAGTTGGCCAGGGAACGCACTTCGACGGTCTAGTAAGGATTTGGAAGAAGGAAGTACCAAAGAGATGAGTTACTAATTAGAGAGAGTGAATTGTGTACCTTCTAGGGTTCCTCCTCTTCCTTTATATAGGCTCCTCCTTACTTGTGCTCCAAGTACAAGGGCAAATCAGTCATTTGGCTCGAATGACATCATGACACGTCACGAGCCAAATCTGTTATCATTGCATGCAATTGTCTCAAACCGTGGCTTGACATGTATCATAACGGCTCGGCTGTCATTACCATGGCGTGTGGACAGCTGGAGCATGCACATGTGCCTTGACAAGAATGCCACAAGGAGTAACCGCCTCGGATGACATCATCCATGACGTCAGTTGTAATCACTGTCTCGGATTTCCATCCAAGTCACTTCGGATTTCGCCAGGCTCGGATGACTTGTCCTGATCAATATCTTACTCAGTCGAGATGCCAACTCGTCCCGGCCCACACTGTCTCGGTAGGATCATTTCGGTTTGTACCGGCATTGGGCCTTGTCTCATTTGGGCTTCGAACAATTGGATCGTGCCAAATTAGATAACTTCAAGACATTATTTTTCAGCCCACTACAGCAAGGAACCACCGAGCACAACCTTGTAACATTTTGCTTACGCTATAATATGTCACGACAAAAGGATGTAGGAACTCATCAAGATGTTGGAACTCATCAATCTCATGTAGGAGCACATTCTATGTTCAATTACTAGCCAAAAGATTAATCATCCAAAGTAAATAGTTAAAAATGGCCCGGTGAAGAAATAAAATTGGCTCCTATATTCTCAAAAGTGATGTTGCTTATAAACTGTAATATCCATCCAAGTATGCACTTCTTTTCTATCCCCAATAAATTTTAATGAGCAACCAGGCATCTACTTGTCTTCAACTCTTACTTCTGTACCTCTTAACTTCTCGTGGATCAGACACAACCTAGAACGCAATTTTTTCTAAACATCAATCTGTTATGCGGTCTTGGGTAGAACTCAAATCCAAAAGCTAGCTATTGAAGTAAGGATGCCCTCATGCTAATGTACTTCATATTAATTTGATACCCAGGCAATGGGGGACTTCGCTATGAAAGTATCCTAGTGAAATCCTCTATTTTAGGCAGTATATCAAGATCACATCAAATCAGGATAGTATCATTATCAAATCAGGATCGTATTGTGATCACATCTTGTAATCTTTTCCTTTTTTAGGCGTTGCTTTTCTCTATTTAAGCATGTATTAGGTTCATTGTTTTGTATTCTGATTATGAGTAATATATCAGTTCTTCTCTCCTTTAGTTTGTCACATGGTATCAAAGCCTAAGTTCTAGGCCTATCGGAATCCGTTCTCCGGCGGGCGGCCTAATCCTCACCGCCGTCCGCCGGGCACTATGAATCTGCATCAAAAATTTGCATCTCCTCTGGTCTGTGTTCTCTCAGTACCCAGTCGCATAGCCCTCTCCTCTCTCGTTTGCAGCAAACCCATCAAACCCTAGAAAGTTGTCTCTGCTCTGCATCTACACAATTAGTAATTTGTTCCCCGCTCTCTGCTCTGATATGAACCAGCAGCGCTACCTGGTACTGTAGCGACTGGCAACTTAGTCGATCAAAACCCATGTCTCTCTCCTTCTCTGCTTCAAATCTGTCTAAGTCACACCATCATCAGCACATAGCATCAGCAGCAGCAATTTGTTTGGAGTTCTTCCCGTGTGCGCGAAGGCCCAATCCGTTGGGGAGTATCCACAGAGTCCACCACATCACATGGACCCAATATACATTGAATGACCCATATCCACTTAAAAGGCTAAGCCTTGTAAGTGGTGAGCCATCCAATTGTATATTAAGGTCCAACTCTTTTTTCTATTTATCCGATATGGGACTCATCCTTCACACATGTTCTCAACACAATTCATAGCCGCAACAACTCAACAGCAACAGCACCTCCGGCGACCCTCGCCGGAGCTCCGTCAATCTCCAGCAAGTAAATCTAGCCCTCCGACGAAATCTGAAATCTGCATCTCTCCTCTCTCCCGTAGGAAATCTGTTTCTACATTCAGTTATGCAGTAAATCTGTCTCTGTTTTTCGGTCTCTCTCAATCAATCTGAAACCTACAGCCGAAATATGTTTGGCATCCAATCTTCCTCCTATCTGCAACAGAAATTTGTTCGTCCTCCTATCTGTAGCCAAAATCTGTTCAATATCGGTTCTTCCTCCTATTTGCATCTGTTCTGGTCTCAGTTTGCATTCTTCTCCTTTTGTATTGGTTTGGCTTTTGGTTGGTGTTTGGCATTTCCAGCCTTATGAACACACTTGATCGGAATTGGCTTACTTTCTTGGCAAACTCACGATACTCTCCGGGCTTGCATCATGAGTTTGAGCGGGGGTTTGAAAGTATCCTAGTGGAATCCTCGATTTTAGGCAGTATATTGAGATCACATCAAATCGGGATTGTATCGTTATCAAATCGGGATCATATTGTGGTCAAATATTGTAATCTTTTCCCTTTTTAGGCGTTACTTTTCTCTAAACATGTATTAGTTTCATTGTTTTGTATTCTGATTATCAGTAATATATCAGTTCTTCTCTCCTTTAGTTTGACACATTCGCTTCACACCCTCCCTCACGCGTATCATTCTTACTCGGCAGCACCTGCCGCTTGTAGGCAAGAGACATGCACCCTACCCATCTTTGGTAATTAGCTCCCATACCATATTACGCAATCTTGGGTAGAACTCTACCCCAAAAGCTAGCTCTTGAAGTGAAGGTGCCATCACGCCTATATACTTCATATTAATTTGGTTCCTATGCAATGTGCGATTTCCCTTCACACAATCATCAAAGAGAGAAAAAAAAAAAATATATATATATATATATATATATATATATATCTGTGTGTGTGTGTGTGTGTGTGTGTGTGTGTGTGTGTCTACGTGATGTGTCAAATTTCACCTTACTCGAGTCACGTAGAGCTCGAGCACAACCGCCAACTCAGATCCGAGATTGAAAAGTTGATAAAAGATGAACCATGCTTATCAAAGAACTATTGGAATGATGTAAAATTGAAAGTAATCTCTGCAAGTCCACCTTTTCAGGCAGCCTAAGAGACCTGCCTTTGAGTAGGGGAAGGATGAGTCACTAGCTTTCCCTAGAAGGAAAGTAACTCCCAATTCAAACGAACTTACAAGGTGAAACTGAAATGTTGATAAGATAATGAACATAATGTAACTAAATCTAGTAAAATAATGTATAATGAATTGGGCAGCGTGGCGATACATTGACACACAAATTAATTCCAAATAATAGTCAGTTGTACACCTGCAACAAAGTTCCAAATCAAATATTTTAATTCCTTCAGCCAATGTTCTTTTCAATCGTTTAGAACTTAACACTAGACAATAATATATCATCATCTATAAGACAATAAGAGCATTTCACGTTTTGGAACTTATCAAACCTGGCCATCTGGTCCAGTAAATTCTGTATCAATAGCATCACGAGTAGTGCCACTTATTGGACTGACAATTGTCCTGTCCTCCCCAACTAAAGCATTCAAAATGCTACTTTTACCAACATTTGGCCGGCCAACAATAGCAATAGCAGGAACATAATTTTCGTCAACAAGATCCTCCGAGTCCTGTTAATAAGACAATGAATATAATAAACGGTTATTGGCATGCTCAATTGCACGAATTAAGAGCAGGGTGGGGCGGGGAGCAGAGGATCATATAAGCTCCTCATTTGGGAGCACTGGGATGCATTTAGGAATAATTAATAGAAATATTTGTTAATTAATGTAGTCCTACATAGGACCCAAGCTCGGCAAAAACCCACCCAGTTAATAAATTACCAATCATAGAAGATCAATCATTTAGGCTATCCCCATAAACTGGAGTCAACTGCAAATGTTTTTTTTCCACATATGAAGTATGTTTTTCTAGTATCTTATCGGCACTTCATATATTCTCTTGCTTGGTGGCTCTTCACTTTTTTCATTAGGGGTTCATATGCTTGAGAGGTTCTATCCTAGTTGGGTTCGCTCTCCTTTCTCGATCGAAGCGACCAAACGAGGTTGCTAGGAGTTTCTGACTTGGGAGCGCGGGAAGCAAGGTTCTGCAGTGAGTTTGTCTCCCCAACAGATTACAGAAGGATCCTACAACTACATGGCCATGATCACGAAAATTAATACATACCTTACATGCTTATGCCTTATCGAGAGTAATTGAAAAATTGAAGGGCGGAAAGCAACATACTCTATAATCACAATAAAACAACGCACGACTAGTGAAGTTCCTTAGCTAACCCGGAGTCAAAGCCATAATATGTAAACAAGTTTCCGAACTCATTTCTGAAACGTCCCTTAGTTGTTTATAACTTTTTGTAGGAAATGGCCAATCTATGTCAAACAAATGAGGGCCAGTTTGAATTTCATATAAATCATTCCTCTTATGTTCAGACATTGTGCACAACGGCAATGCATTTTCTACATAGTACTCATATACATACAAATGCGTACACACACCGACGTAATTCATGGTCTATCATTTACTCCTAGTGTCACTTATTGTTCTCAACATATTTTTTTCTATTTACTGGCAACTATATTATAGCATTTGTTATCAGAAACACTTTTCAAATATATTTGATTTCTTAACATATCATGTCCTGAAAACAACATACATATAATTAATTGTGGCATAAAATTGTCAATGAAAATTTTCTTCAACCCAAATATTAACTACCATTAGCTCCCATGGCCTATTCATGAACGCAAGGACACCCATCCTTATCCTAGTACATACGAATTGAAAAGGATTAAAGGACTAACTTTGAGTTCAACACATTTGGTAAAAGGTAAGCTTGAGACATATAGGTACACACAACAATCCAAGTTGGCCAAGTTCACAGGCCTAAATTTAAAAATTATCTTTACTGCAGCTGGGTCAATAAAATGTGATGAAATCATGTTTATGAAATATAATTTCTGTAGGTACGATGCACTCTAAAAAGACCTCGAGAAGGGAAACCATTTTGAAAATATAACATTCCCATCATATGAATGATTCTAGCATTGATCTTGTTAAAAATACTCGAGTAATGTTCATTTGGAAAGATCCTAACATGTTATATTTGAAGAGATAGAATCCCCCATAACTACTCTCAACCTCCTTGATAAACTTTTTCAAGAGTTTCGGACATGTAGGCTACTATACTAATGAGACAAAAAGGTCACTCATCTTATCAGACTTTTGTCTTTTTGACGAATCCAAGAAACGAAAGTAGCATTGTCCAATCGTTCACTATAGCACTCCCATAGAACTAGGCAACTAGCCAAAACTTTCATGAAATTATCCTTAATAATCTCCCACAATCATGAAACTAAGTCATAGAAAAACCATCATGCTAGGGGCAGTTGTCAATGTCACATTAAAAAGATTGTCAACGCATAGGCGGCTCCACCCTTGGCAAAGGGTGGTCACCTGAACACCCTCAGGAAAAAAAAAATTGTTATGAAATACATGTAAATTTTTTAGTTTTAGACAAGTATAGCAATTGTTGAACACCCAACACACAAATATTTGAACACCCTACTCAAAAATATTTGAACACCCTACTCAAAAAATTTTGAACACCCAAGCTCAACAAATCAATCCACAAATCAATTTTATGTAAACAATCCAACTAAATTGCTTCCCGTAAATGGTCAATTTAACACTCTAAAGCCTTTTATATTTTATATTACATGTAAATTATATCAGGTTTTGCTTGAACATGTAATCTTATAATACTAATGCTTATCAATCCTGGTAATTCAAAATGGAACCCTTAACAAAGTACACACTCTTAACAACAAAAATTAGAGAAATTTGAGGGAAAAAAGTATCTATTGCATTGATGTCGACCTGTGGCTTCTCTCCGAGCGACAAACAACTCTCTGTACAAAAATATATATATATCCATACAAATTTCTATAATAAATACAAGCATATATGTGCCCTGGTTTAATTTTACTTGTCCCAAGAACATAGAATTCGTCAATAAATTTTTTGAAATCTTGTGTATTTGCATATTGTCTGGTCACATTATTTACACTACTATATGAATATTTGTGGGTATATATAAGTTAAGAATTAAGGTCAATCTTGAATACCATGTCCAAAATTTCTGGAGCCACCACTGTGTCAAAACATACTTGATTTCAGTATAGAGTCTCTACAACCATCTAGACTTCTCTCAGCAATCCGAGAAAAATTGAAAAGGGGTATTGAGGAGATGTTGAAATGAGGTGATTTTAGGTGCTTTTGTAGATATAGAAGGATTTTGGTCGCTTTAGGTTATTTTGTTGGCATCTTGTCAACATCTAGTGTTCTTATTTTATGTTTTTATTATTAAAAATCCAGAAAATGAGGGGTAGCTTGAGATTTTGCTAGAACTAGGATTAGAAGATAAGAGTCTTGTGTACTCTTTAAAGCGCTCTCTATGCCTTTCTATTCCTATTGTTCCGAAATTTTCTTCTGCTGATAAAGAAATGGTCTTCTCTAATCTCCCTCATTGAGTTCCAATTAACCAAACATCAAAGTCCCTGAGTAATCTGTCCCAGCTATTCAAAATACCTTCCCAGAATCACTGTGTATATGTTCAGTGTATTGGTATTGGTATATGGATACTCTTTTATCACTGTAATATTACTCAAAATAGAGAGAACAAAAGATATTGGAACAAAACAATCATTCATAACCTTAGAATCATAGGTCAGGAAAGGTGTAAATAAGAGAGAGCGTTCAATGAAAGTCTACTGTTACGCATGAAACTGAAATCTTTTCGGAAAACAATTACCTCAATTTTTCTCAGTCCTGCACAAACAAGATCAAGAAGCTCTCCTGTTCCAGTTCCCGTAAGAGCAGATATAGGCATTGGTTGAAACCTAGTTGCGAGGTAAATAAATTGCACTTTGATTAAGGCCAAACTGATGAATAAACAGACAACATCTATATAGCATGGACACGGACACGGACACAAGACACGGGAATTCTCAAAAATGGACACGGCATGCCGGGGAACACGGCAAAAGTAAATAAAAAAATACCTATATATTTAAATATATTATATATTTATGCAGTAAAAATTTATATACATAGATATATACACGCTTTTCTTTTGATATATAAGATATGTACGGTTATGTACTCGCATATATACTAGTACATACACACATATATGTAAGATATACACCTACAAAGCGACGGAAATTTAAATATCAGCACATGCATACATACATATGTATATACCCATATATACTGTGAAGGGGGGGAGAGAGAGATTGTGAGTGTGTGTATTGGACACGCATGTCCATGCCCTGTCCCCCGCGTCCCCCTCCAATAAATAATTTAATTTAAAAGACACCCCACGTGGCGTGTCCAATACGTGAACACGGCGACCTCTAAGAGTGTCGGTGCTTCATAGCATTGGGCCATGCATTTGAGCACAAAATTCCAGTCACCAACCACTACTCTTGTGACCGAATTTTTTTAGCTGTTTGTATTAGCTAATAAAAAAAACCCGCAATACGACATATCTGGAACTACACTAAGTTGAGGATTCAAAAAAATATACATCTGCAATTAAGGAAAAAAACATTTCTGGAACCAGACAAGGTTGAGGATTCAAAAAAATATACATCCGCAATTAAGCAAAAATTTGCATCACATTTGCAGAGCAAACCAACTTTGCATCACAACAATACTTGAAATCATTTCCGTACTAAAGGTGGAATTCATCATAAACTTGTAAAAGGACATAGAAATTGCAATTTCACCATAGAACCTAAGACAACTTAGCTTTTTAAAACAGGCTAGAAGCAAAACAACAACAAGAAAACGAGTTCCACGGGATGCTAAAATTCAAGATTGCTTCACTCTTCACTATTCAAGCCATTTCTTAACTTCTAGTTGAATTACCTCAATGTTTTCGGAGAAATAGCATTCTAAAAGCAAAACTCAAAGGATGAACACAAAAGGCAAGCCATCCAGTACAAAAGGATAACTAATGCACAAAGCAAAGCCAGGAGGAAACTAAAATCCTGTATCAATAATATAGTCCTAAATGAATTTTAAAATGGAGTCAAACATTATTCATGCAGCCCAAAGAGAGAGAAAAGTAAAGTTCAGAAAAGTGAAAAAATGGAAATTCGTCAAATATGAAGCAGCAATAAATTTGGACATTATGTGAATGATTGTTTGCATTTAGAAAGCTCTATGTTTTAGTAATTTAATGGTTTAGATGCTTTTGGTCAGATTTGCCATGTTTCTTGAAGGAACACTGGTATTTTTTGTATTTTCTGCTTTATTATACAAGGTCACCCGTGAGTGAAACTTTAAGTCAACTTATGCAAGTTGAGTTTTAAAAACTTAGAATCAAACTCCTATAAAGAGTAGTTCTTAAATTTGGTAAGAGATAAGTATTGGGACATAAAATTCAAGGTACTCTCTTATCTATAGAGGTTACCATATTAGGATATGCTTAAGAAATGCTTACCTCTGTGATAGTATCTTCTCTATCCCTTTTCTATTCTTTTTTTAATGACGTGAAAAAAAAGAAAAAAAAAACTGTCAGTAAAACACAAAGAAGAATTTCTTGTATGCTAAACTCATAAACACAGACCTGATTCTCCACACATAAAGAGAAATAGTAAATCCTATCTTATTCTTCAACTTCAAAAGTTGTGTTGTTCTCATTCCCGTCAAGAGAAACTAGTTGCATGTTATATAAGTAAAGCATAGAATGGACCACAGTACCACACCATGATATCTATCTCATCTCGGCCACTTTGTGCAAATAACTGCTACATTAGCATGACACACATAGATATCAAACAAGACAGAGACGGTCTACCATCCAAAATGTAAGTGGTCCAATATCATATGTTCAGAGAATGTTGTAAATATCTTGATCAATTGGAAAAAAGGTTCACAACCTTTGACCTAAGGGTAGAGAAAGGAGAGAACAAAAACAACTGACCCCAAGGACCAAAATTCTGATGCTTGCATGAATCCTTTCCGTGGAGATTCACATTTGTTCACGGCAAGAATCACACATTTGTACGAGTAGTGCTTCCTCAGCCAATCCGCTATTTCCACGTCTGCTGCTGTTAGACCTGCCTGCAAAAGTTTATTGTCACTGTACCTTTCAAAAAGAAGTACACATCCAGTAATGGAACCAGAAACTTGACAAAAAAGACATGCAAGATCAGTATAGGATATTGATCAGTTCTCCACAAAAAAATAAGCTGTTTGATTATTGCTTGAATTCAGAAATAGGTTCCAAACTAAGGGCTTGTTTGATAACACAGATTCAACACTTAAAACTGAATCAATTAAGTAATAAGTCATTAAGTAGGTTTGATAACCACATTTTATGTTACTTAACAGATTAAGTGCTACTTAATATGCAGGCTAAAAATTTGATAAAAATTAAGTAGCTTTGAGCTACTTAATTCTGGCTGAATTCCTATGTGCTTACAATCAACTATCACACCGCCACCGCCGCTGTCACCACCACCACCATTCCACCACCCCCACTACCACCATTCCACCACCACCGCTACTACTACCACCACCACTGCCACGCCACCTCCACCACCGCTACTACTACCACCACCACTGCCACCATTGCACCACCGCCGCCACGCCACTACCAGCACCATTGCCACACCGCCGCCACCACCACCACCACCACCACTATTACCATGCCACCGCCATCACTCTACCACCACCACTCCTCCACCACCATCACCACCACCGCCACTAGCATTCCACCCAGCCCACCACCACCACCACGCCATAACCATCACACTACCACCACTACACCACCACCATTGCACTACTATTACTCTACTGCCACCACAACTCACCATCATTCCACCACCACCATTACTCCACTGCCTCCGCCACCCCACCACCACCCTCACCACCTCCCAATCACCACTCCACCACTACTAAAAATACATGATGACCATTAGCAAAATTAAGAGACAATTAGAACCAAAAAAAAAAAAAAAATTCATTTTTTTAGTTCAGTGCTTAATATGTTTTATCAAACAGCTTTTCAGCTTAAAAAATTCAGCATTCAGTTTTCAGTACTTAATTTTCAGCTTTCAGTTTTCAGTTTTATCAAACAGCCCCTAACTAAAAGGCCCAAAAGCAAAAATTTTGTTGATGATGAATACCCTATACAAAGACAACTCTCTCAACATCCTACTTGCCGTTCTTAACCGAGTAGGATCTACCAAAGAGATTTCTTGCCAACAGAAATCGGGCTTGAAACAGATTAGAATCCGAATTGGTATGAAGAAGGGGCCTAGCCCACATATCAGTTGCCTTCAATATGACTAGCATCACACTGAAGAAATAAGTTCAATGGGAAGGGGTTCTTGTAAAATCTATACATTGAGCTTATGATATCGATAACGTTTTTCAATTGCACACCAAAGAAAGGAAGTTGCATAAGCAATGCCGGAGCTTACATGAAGGGGAAGGCAGTGGAATGCTAGTCAGTAAACATATAAGAACGCCAAAAAAGAAGACACAGGTTCCTGAAAAGTGGCAAAAAAAAAGGGACCAGAGAGAGAGAGAGAGAGACCGGAAGAAATCCAACAAGGAAGATGGAGTCTGATGGACCATGCATATGTTCAACAAAGAAGCAAGATTAATTGAGAATCTAACACTTGACAGCCAATTAATGCAACCTAGTCCAAGAAGAACCCTATGATGAGAAACATCAAAATCCTATGGCATAAGTGAAGCTTGGCTCCACAAATCTGGGACAAAGCCTTTCATCTTAATTTATGAGAAACGCTATAATCCCCCTCCACATATATGTTCACCCAAATACGCTCTGAGCTCATTGCACCACAATTGACAGAGCCATACAATTGAGCTTTTATTAGATAAAAAAATAAAAAAAAAACCTATCTCTAGGTCTTGCAAATTCCTTCAACATCATTTCAAAAAATGTGGCCAACCTTAGGCTCCATCATTGGAAATTAAATTCAATGATTCCTCAAATCACAAATAGATAATGTTCTTTTTTTTGAAACCTGAAACCGCACCTAAACACGACCTTCACTGACAAAATCCAAGGATCAATGTTGCAAACCCTTACTACTACTAAGAACAGCAGCCAATGGCCAAAAACATTAGATTTGACAGAAATCTTAAAATCCATCCAGCAAAAGTCTAACCCATATAATAGCCCCCCCAAAACACAGAACTCTAACTGCACCCAGATAAGTCTGTAAATATTGAGGGAAAGCGGAGTTGGCCAATCACATAGTTTTGGCTCCTAGAATATGGCAACCTTTGGACTTGCTATTTGATTTGATCTCCAAGGGAAATTGCAGATTCCCCCAATTTGTTTCGAAATTTCCAGGAATTATATGATCTTATGGACCTATAGAATGAGGATTGATCTGTGGGCCTAGGATATCCTCAAGACACGCAGAAATGCATGGCACACTATCCAGCAAATGTTCCCAAAGCTGCGAAATACTCCCTCAGTTCAATTAAACACTAGAATAACATCAATCCTTTACTACTGACTCGAAACTGAAAAATAGAAAAAGAAAAAAAAAAAAAAAAATTCGTTGTGTGTTACATTCAGACAACCCATGAATCAATGTACTATACCTGGCCATCAACAAGAAATAAAACGACTGATGCCTCTTCCACAGCTACAATAGCCTGCTTCTCAATCATTGAGGGCATCCTGGCAACAGCTGCCTCCCTGGTCGTAAGTGGAATCCCTTCCATGCCAATAGTGGTGGTGATAGCCAATTCTTCCATAACATCAGTCTGCGACTTGGCTATGCTGAGAACTCCTCCAGTATCTACTACCATAAATTCATACACTCCCCAAACGGATCTACCGTACAAGCGATCCCTAGTAACCCCGGGTTCATCCACCACGATTGCTTTGTTACCCTGAAAGATGTAGCATAAAAGGCGGGGAGAAAAATAAAAACTAAAAGATTTCTTTTAACATGACGATAGTAAACAGTCTTGCTTGAGGAACCAAAAACGAGTGGAGTTTTGTTCACCTCCTTAAAAGAGGGTGAACAAAACCCTCCCTCCTATTGGTTGAAATGGCGTGGACCCCACCACAAAGTGATGTCATGCTTACCAAAAAGTGTATTGCAAAGGTAAGCATGACATCACTTTATGATGGGGTCCACACCATTTCAACCAATAGGAGCGAGGGTTTTGTTCACCCTCTTTTAGGGAGGGTGAACAAAATTGCACTCACCAAAAACAAAAGAACAAGGTCCAAGTGATTGTGAAATACCCCAACAAGCCGATTAAACAATGCAGATTTACCAACATTTGGCCTTCCCACGATTGCAACTTTCTGAAGGAGATTATCCGGGATCTGCATATGGGATTTAACAAATGTCCAGTAAGTCAGAACCAGAAAGCAGGGAACTTTACTTTTTTACCCTCCAAAAGAGTCACAAAAGAGCCCAGTTTAACTGCATCAGAATAAACCAAGATATGCAATTTTCGAAATTTGATAATGTATTCCGAATTATCTAAATCAACGAAGCATACCACTTTGAAGAATTACAAACAAAATACTTTCTTAATTTCTCAAAAGTTTCTTGACAAATTTTCGAAATTTGATAATGTATTCCGAATTATCTAAATCAACGAAGCATACCACTTTGAAGAATTACAAACAAAATACTTTCTTAATTTCTCAAAAGTTTCTTGACAAACAAACTTTTGAAGAAGTCAGTCATTGACTCCAAAGCTCATCCATATTCTACGTAAGAGATGATATTTCCCAGGAAGTACATAACACAAGGAAATTCAAGAAGGATTGCGTGGAGGGAAAGGATCAGAACATCAAGAGAAGCAAAAAATAGCCTGGGAAGTCCCCCGACTTTTATATCATGTTCAAGTGTTACTCCAATAGTGTTCGAGATATCCGGGTGATAAATTTTCCTCATGTGTAACGGATATATTACTCACAATCTTGTCAAAAGACGCATGAATGTTGTCCAAGAAGTACCCCCATGGAAGTTTATGTAGTAGAACACAATAGAGATATAACACGACCAATATATAAAGTAATATTATGTAGTTATTGCTAAAGAATCCAACTCAAAACCAATTGGCAATGAATGGAGAGGCCATCTGGCTCATACACTAGTTTGTAGGTTATAATTAACCACTATGGGACAAACTCTAACACTTTGCCCCAAGTGACCCCTAACCCGCATGTGGATAGTCAAACAAGGATTGATAACATAAGGATCACGACAAAACAAGGTGTGCTTGAAGCACAAATAACGGGCTAACCTCCAAAAGCCTAGCTCCAATACAATGTACAGCATCCAACTCAAAACCAATTGGTAATGAGTGGAGAGGCCGCCCAAACTCATATACTAGTGTTACAGGTAATATAATTAACCAATGTAGGACAAGCTCTAACAGTTGTTATTAGATAGATTACTATACATTGTTGGCTCACTTTCCTAACAGTTTAAGCTTTTTCAAATACGTGTCGACTGTGATACCTATTCAATATCATGTTCAAGTGTTACTCCAATGGTGTTCGAGATATCCGGGTGATAAATTTTCCTCATGTGTAACGGATATATTACTCACAATCTTGTCAAAAGACGCATGAATGTTGTCCAAGAAGTACCCCCATGGAAGTTTATGTAGTAGAACACAATAGAGATATAACACGACCAATATATAAAGTAATATTATATAGTTATTGCTAAAGAATCCAACTCAAAACCAATTGGCAATGAATGGAGAGGCCATCTGGCTCATACACTAGTTTGTAGGTTATAATTAACCACGACAAACTCTAACACTTTGCCCCAAGTGACCCCTAACCCGCATGTGGATAGTCAAACAAGGATTGATAACATAAGGATCACGACAAAACAAGGTGTGCTTGAAGCACAAATAACGGGCTAACCTCCAAAAGCCTAGCTCCAATACAATGTACAGCATCCAACTCAAAACCAATTGGTAATGAGGGGAGAGGCCGCCCAAACTCATATACTAGTGTTACAGGTAATATAATTAACCAATGTAGGACAAGCTCTAACAGTTGTTATTAGATAGATTAATATACATTGTTGGCTCACTTTCCTAACAGTTTAAGCTTTTTGGACAATTGGTAACTTAATAGATATCTAAATGGAAAATTTCCTTCGTTGCTTACTAGCTTGTATTCTTTTTGCAGCATTGATCATGTGTTATTGAATATCTCTAAATTCGTAAAGTTCAACGTGTTTCTAACTTATAATGGAGCCTCATATGAGAGTTGTTGTGATATATTGTAAAATATGTTGATATACATTGTTAGGCTCATTTTCTTGCAGCGTAAGCTCTCGATTTGATAACTTGACATGGTATCAGAGGATGAGGTTGAGAGAACTAATGTATACAAATAGAGCATCTCATCGCGCTAATTCTATTTGTATAAATTAGTTCTCCGTGTACATTATGACATTCCCTTTCGTATTTTGTTTCGCTTATGTATATATATGAGCATCTCATCGCGCTAATGGGGTTGCAAGTAAGGGTAGGTGTTAAATAGCTTGATATACATTGTCACACTCATTTCCTAATAGCTTAAGCTTTTGCAATAATGGGATGCAAGACAGGGTTGCAAACGAGAGAAGGTGTTGAATAGCCTAATAACATAATAGCTAGAGCTTTTGGGCGAATTGATAACTTAACATCTATGTTACGCGGATCTCATAATGGTATAAAGTATCCGTGCTAGACACTTGACACTCAGATAAGGGTGTGGGATATGTGTCTGATAAGTTTAGTAAGACATTTCTATAGAAAACCTAATTGTAATTCAAGTTTATCATGGAAGTATGCATAAACCTCTCTTATTATCCATGAAATGCGCAATGAACCTTGAAGCACCATTTTACGTAAGAAAATTCACAAAAAATAGAAACAAATTTGAATATTTTGCCGTGTCCCCATGTCCTTGAAATGAGAAATAGTTGAATCCAACACCTAGATACATACCTGCACCCAACACCCGCACCCGAGTCCAAGTAACATAGCTTAACATATATAACCATTGTTTGTGGTTTCCATTCATTTTACTTACTTTAATTGTAAGAGCATCCTCAATGACCTAACCAAAAGTTTCCACATAAGTTTTTGGTTATCCATTTAGAGGTTGCTAAAGTTAGCAATGCCAAGTCTCACATTGGTGTTTTTTGTCCATAACCAAAAACAATGACCCCCCCATCACTTCTTCAACGATAACCAAAATTTGCCACATAAATTTTTCAAACTACAAAAATAGTTTTTGAAACTCTTTTTTTAAATAATATTTTGAAAACCTTTTTTTAGAACAAAACAATTTTCAAAAAACAAGTTTTTAAAAATAAACTTTTGAAAAATAAACAGTTTTTTAAAATAAACTTTTGAAAAATAAAAACAGTTTTTAAAAATAAACTTCTGAAAAAAAAAAAAACAGTTTTTTAAAATAAACTTTGGAAAAAAAAACCATTTTTAAAAAATAAAGAGTTTAAAAAAAAAAACTGTTATTTAAAATAAGCTTGTGAAAAAAAACAGCTTTTTAAAAATCAACTTTTGAAAAAAAATAGTTTTTTAAATTAAACTTTTGAAAACATTGTTCACAGAGAGAGAGAGAGAGAGAGAGAGAGAGGAGGAGAGGAGGAGGAGGAGGAGGAGGAGAAAGAAGGTTATTGTCATTTTATGAAATGGTGGGTGTACTTGATTGGGTAGATGTGGGGTCCACTAAATTTGGCTATTGGCAAAAGGTTGCTAGTTTTGGTTATCCAAGGGCCAAAATTTGGTTAATTGCTAAGGGGTTGGTAAGTTTGGTTATTCCAATGTGAGCACTTTTTTTGAACAAACATTGCTAACCTTAGCAACCTTTTGGTTTTGGTTAGGCCATTGTGGATGCATGTAATTCTATCGTGATCATGTCATTTTTTAGTAAAAGGCAAATCTTACTCTGACCCATCCTGTTAAAATCTTCAGACATGTGACGCATTAAATCATGTATCATCAGATTTGTATTATTTAATTTACCGCAAAATTATGTATACCATGTAGATAATGCTTAAACTGAAATATACACCGCCAAACATACATAATATCCATATCAAAGAACTCGGTACTACACTAAGAGTATACAGTGTTCATATGAAAGCACTCAGTACAACAGGCACTTGCAGAACAAATCCAATAAATTATCATTACCTACATTTCTAGTGGCACTCTTTTGCCTCCTCTTCCTTCCACGAGTTTGTTTTTGATCAGTTGTTTCATCGTCTGAAATCAATTTCACAAAAGAAAAAAAGAAAGTCAAAAGTGTAGAAAATACTCAAGAAGGATGAAAAAACAAAAAGACAACGTTGAAAACCACATATTTTCTTTGAAGGAGTAACATTGCATACTAAACTACATGACTCAAAAGGAGCATCGAAGGCAAAGGGGGAAAACAAATAAACTTTTCTACATTCTTTGTAGTCTCTCATGATGAGTGTGTTCTTCATTTAGCATATCATGAAAACAAAAGTGTGAATGATAGAGATCAATTGTATTCCAATTTGTGGGAATATGTTCCGCTGGTAAATAAACAATACTGCATACCCTTTTCAGAGCATTAGATGAAGCATAAAACCCTTGACCCACCCAGTTTTCTACATTATACCAAAGTAAAAGTGAACACAAAGGAAAACTTAAAAAAAGAAAGAAAGTTCGATTAGGAAACATACGAAAATGAAAATGATTCAAAAACATAAGTTTTACAAAGTTTCCATCCTATTCACTTCCAATTGATCTATCGCTCATGTTTTCTAGCGCTACTCCTCTAATACATGGACTATGGAATGGATATTGAGTGTACCCGTGTCTCCAAATGTCAAGACTCTCCAAGCCTTAACATTGGATTGGGGGATATGCATCCAAACTATTGCTTTTAACACGTAAGGTAATAAAACTACATCTAATCCATCTTTCACTAAACATTCACTAGCCATATCTAATGAATCATCTTCCATTTTTGTTAAAATGGTACATTAAACCCCTTGTGAAATTCACATCAATCACCATGAGCGCTATAACCAACTCAAGCTCAGCTAGTATACCAAACGAGCCTAAAACCACAGGTCCAGCCTGACTAATTTTCGAACGAGCCAAGCTGAGCCCAAAACTAGCCTAACTTTTATAATCGAGCCAAGCTACAACTAACTCAAGCTCAGCTGGTCCAGCTTAAAACTCAAGTTCCAGCTCGAATAGTTTATGAACGAGAAAAGTCCATCACATAACGAGCCAAGCCTCGAGCTTCTAGCGAACAGCTTGGTGAATCGTTTGCAGCCCTATATTCGAGTAAGAAAAATCCCGAAATCCCCCTCCACTCTTCACTCAATTTTCTAAATTCGTTTTCTATCATTCAAAAAAATTTGCAATAACGAAACTTTTTTTTACAGATTGTCAATTGGAGGGTTGTTTTATTGCATCATTCAGCCCTGAGTCCCATAATACGCGTGCGTGCGTAAGCGGGAGCACAAACGTGAAAGCCTCTTCAAAAGTACTTCAAAATCTGCGAGCGCATAACAGGATTGAGAGTGGATGGATAATGTTACTAAGATTCAGACATAGATACCTACCTATTCTCAATTCGCGAGAGAGAGAATCCGAAAACTCTCGAACCACAAGCTTCGCCTCTTCTTCGAGCTTTTCCACATCGATCTCAAAATTTTCATCGTCAATTTCCTCATCGTCAACGCCGTCCGAGTCTTCTATTTCATCGAAATCCTCCTCTTCGGCGCTGGAAATCTCACCGGTGCGGAGGCGGGACAGGGAGCGTAGAAGGCTTACGGTGCAGCGTTGGTGGGCGGTGGAGAGAGAGAGGGTGTGGGAGGAGGTGTAGAGAGAGAAACGAGGTGGAGGGGGTCTGGGGATGTGGGAGAGGAGAGAGAGAGTTTTGGAGAGAGAAGATGAGCAGGAGGAGTCGAGAATAGACATTGTTTGGGATGGAAGGTTGAGGGAGGGAAGGGAGGTTTATCCGTTGGGGGTTTTGAGGAGTTCAGAAATGTTTCTGGTATCTTGGGCCGTCTAAGAGCAAAGCCAATGCAAATGTTAAAATAGCTATAGCTATTGCTATATTTTGGCACTAAAAATCATTTTGTCACTAAAAAATGGTTTTTGGTGCTAAAATAGAACCCAAGCTCTAATGCTTGGTTCTAAAATAGAACCAAACAACTCCAAATTTAACTAACCAAACAGCTCCAAATTTAACTAACTTTCTCATCACGTAACTTTTAATTACATTTTCAACCCGATTTTAACTATGTATATTATTTTCAACCCCGTTGTGATCTAATTTTTTAACCCTCATTCGGAAATATTTTTTAATTACATTTTTTTTTTTTGTCCACCATTGTTTCACCTACCATGTTGTGGAAATTAGCTAAATAAAATGCATTTCATTACATTAATAGATTAAAAAAAAAACTACAATAATCAATATTCGGGTAGATCAGTATAATAAGTTGTGGAAGTTAATTTGTAGCCGTTGAAATTAAAAAGTAGCTGTTGAAATTAATTTGCCTGTTGGGCACACCAATTTGGTGTGCATGTTGGTGCACCAAATAATTTCCCATGTCCATCTATCTTTTCCCCCAATCAACGTGGTGCTACAGAAGAAAATTTTCAGATCTAAAAATTGGGGATGGGGAAATACTCCATTGAAGCCGATCTGTCTGTGTCTCAGACTTCGGTCTCTCTCTCTCTCTCTCTCTCTCACAAACACCCATCTCGGAGTCACTATTTGCGGTCAAGCCATGGAAGTTGAGGGTTTTTCAGTGGAAGAAATCACCATTGATTCCGGCGAAGGTAACAACCGCTGAGATTCTGGCCGGCCACTTTTCAGGTATGTGTTTCCCACCCATTTTTTTGGTATTTGGCAGTTGGAGTATGACGTGACAAGGATGGCTATAGCCATCCTTGGTTCTAAATATAGAACCAAGTATAGCTTTGTGCCATTTTAGAACCAAGTATATCACTGCACTGGATTTGGATTTTTTGAGTCTGGTGTCAAATTTTGAGTATAGAACCAAGTATAGCTCTTGCTTTGGCTTTGCCCTAATAGTGTTAGTTTGGAAGTTATCTAAGGACCAAGGTCTATGTAAGGATAAAAATTTGGGTACCATATGGGTACAACGTGGACATGCCGAGCACGATCTTGGTCGTAAATTCCCTCTCTCTCCTTTCATCCGACCACTCTCTCTTCTCTTTTTCTCTCTCCTCTTCCGAACCGTCAGATCGCGTTTTGGATGGCTGAGATTGCCGAGCAAGTACTACGTGGACAATACCCACCCGGCCCTGAAAAATTCCTCCTAGGTAAGGGTCAGAATGCTAAATGTCTCTGCTAGGAGTGGTGTTGTATGTGATATTCTAAATGTTGCGTTGTATTTTGGATTGTTCTTACAATAAGGCAACAAGAAAACAAAAAACAAAAAAAAAACCCCAAACTCTACTGTACTTGTTTCATTTTTTTATACACTTTCACATATTTTATACATTTATCACACATTTCAATACACATTTTAAATTATTAATGTCAGCCTAATGGGCTGATTTTAGAATTTTTCCTAGTGTTTTTAATACTCCCCATGTTTATTGGTCTTTTTTTACTTTCAGGGTTTGGTATGGATCTAAAAAAATATGCAAAGATATTATTTAATAGATCTTACTTAGTTTTATAAAAAAAAAAATATTATAAATTAAAAGATATAAATAATTGAAAAATAACACAGACTCCAAAAAGAACCAACAAACACAAACGGAGGAGGGAGTAATATGTATTAGAAAAGCCACTTTTTCCCGGGGGGGAAAAAAATTTCTTTCTCAAATGTAGTCTTTTTAAAATCTAAATTGTTCATTGCAAAGATGAATTGAACTGTTGAAATGTAACAACAAAAGTCTCTGCATTTAGTAACGTGCTTTTAACAAAAAAAATTAAAATTTGATCCGCGTCTTTGTAACAATTTCCTATCCAGTTTTTTAAGAAAAATGGGATCACCTATACTTGGATGAGTTTATTTTGATCATCATTCTCAAAATAAATTCGTTGATAATTTGAACTGTTAAAATTCCCTTCAACATTGGTTTCCCTTTAGATGATCGTAGAGCGCATTTAACAAAAACAGATCGACGTTGACATTTATTTTTCAAAAGAAGGATATGATCACAACATTACTACAAATTGATAAACAAGTTGATTTTTTACATATATGGAGAAATTCGAAAACCATTCTGATGATAAAAGTGGACTGGTTGGATGATAGTATTAAAACTGGGAAAAAAATATTTAAAAATAAATAAATTGGAGAAGAACCAGGTCCCTAATAATTCAGCCACCGAATGGCATACGGTAGAAAGCATCCTTTCCAAATTCCAAACAAATTTATTCGGCCGGATGGGATAAAGAAAGTTTGCGTGCACATATTTTTGTGCATACACATAGATTCTTCAGTGTTTTCTTTAACTCACGTGCATCGAATGATCATGAAACTTCAATTTTATAGAAATGTTATTTTATTTGAAGAAATACAGGGTGTTGGTGATATTATAATAATAAACACCAAAAATTAAAATGCAATGGACAAATTAACAGACTGAGGCATGGAAATCTCGCTCTCTTTAAGGAGATTCAAGCCCTCTACGGTAACAAACCGGTGCAGTAGAAAATCTCTGGCTTGTCCCCTCCAGGATACAACAGCCCGATAATTTATCGTGTGGTTCAAACCTACTCTGCACAAGTAGGAGAACCCAAAGCTCCATCGAAGAAATACCCTTACACTTTGCCCAAGACTCTCACGTACATATTAAAACTTATAGGCTATGTTTAAATTAAGGGAACAAGGTTTGAGAGAAGAAGGGTTGAGAGAAGAAGTTTTTCTTTTTTTCTTATTTCTTTTGGCACACCGAAAAGGAGGATAGCTCAAGCCTATTTATAGGCCAAGGAAGTAGAAGGAAAGAGTAGGTCTCCCTCAAGTCTTCATAATTAATAAAAGGAAGCTTCTAGTTAATCTTGGTCACCAAGTAAAAATAAAGATAAGATATGCTTCTAGATCTCCTTGATCACCAAGCAAAATCAAGATAAAATTAGGAAGACTTTATTAGATAAGCTACTTGGTTCCCAAGTAAAAATCAAGATAAGATTGGAATTTGATCCTCCAAGATACCCAAAGATGTACACATGATTTTAGACAGTCCAGCACCGATAATATTAATATTGAAATATTAAAATATCCAACACAGGGTATAAAGGGAAATTTAATTCTTTTAAAGGTCAAATGTACCAACATTTTGGAACACTTAGAAATTTAAAAGTGGACAAATAAATTGGGACAATGAAGATGTTCACCTAGACATAAGAAAAGCAACAAGAAGGAAGTAGTAACCAACGTTGATAATGCAACACCCTACATGCCATAGAATGTTTATAACCACATTTTTTGTTTCGTTTCTTGTTTTCATCAGTGAAAGGATACAGAAAACTTTGGGTTTTTTTTTTGATCGGCAACAAGATTTTATTGAAGCTCGACAAAGAGAAGATCAAGGAAGAGCCAAATACAGAACTCGAAGCGAAGTACAGGCTTGAAAAAAGAAAATTCAGCGAAGTATTGAAAAGGAGAAAAAAATACAGATAACAGAGAGATACACTTCCAAATGCACTCGGATGATCAAAACATTCCACTCTATAGTCCAGCATCTGACTCCCAAACATGAATAGATAGATCTAAGCAAATGCCTTCCATCTTTTTCATTCACCTCTCTTCCAGCATAGAGCATCCAAACTTCAGCAGATTCAAGGACCCCATTCAACAGATTTCATATCTCATAATCTCAGTAGCAGTGAAATCAGATCCAGACGAGAGAAACAGCATCAACCAGGGTAGCAAAAAAGTAACGAGAAATTAGACTTGTCCACAGCAGTAATTAGAAATATCCACTAAATGGCAGCCTCACGTAAGAGAAGCCAGACAAAAGGAAGCATCAGAAAAATGCAGCAGCAGCAGGCAGTTGCATAACACACATCCAGGTGCATGGAGAGTCGAGCACACACCTGGGTCTACTTACGAACATATAACCCAAGCATAGGCAAAGACAATGCCAATGCCTGGGCCTTCTGGAGACAAAGAAAGTAGCAGAAGACTTGCAGCAGTAGAAGGCAATAGTGTAAAAACATCCAGGTGCATGAATATTCAAGCACACACCTGGGTCTTCACAGATACAAAACCCAAGCAAGGGCAAAGGCAGTGCCAATGCCTGGGCCTTCAGAAATAAGCTTAAACATCAGATGAGATGGCAGTAGAAGTGGTATCTGAGAAAGAGGCACCAGCTATAAAAGTGACAGGACATCAAAGGCATCTCAAGCTGAGAGAAAATAGGACTCTCCCCAGACAAAACAAGGACACGACCCAAGACACAAACAAATACTCGACAATTGGACAGAGCTAGACCAGACACAACCAGACCCAAAGCACTACAAAAGAAAATAGCCCAAAAATAAACACCCAAAACAAACTTCCCCACAAGACATACCCAAAGAGGCCCAAAAGGAACACCCCAGATGTACCCCTCAACAGACTCAACCCAAGAAAGCACCCCAAATTAGACCTCCAGTGGACACTCCCTAAAAGACGCTACCCATTTAATCAAACCCAAACAGAAAATAAGACACTCCCTCAAACCCATAGTACAGGACTCACCGACCAACACCCCATATAGAAAGATTGACAGAAACACAAGACAATAGAAAAGGACTCAGACTCAACCCAATACAAACACACACACACCCCAATAAGCTTCCATCTTTAGATCTTGATTCTTCTTATACCTTCTAAACATCTCTTGAAATCCTCAATAGAGTAGTCTTCAACATTATATTTTCCTTTGATCCATAAGGCCATCCTTGTCCTAGTCAAATCCACTACTTCTTCCATCTCCCAGATCTTATCATTGAATATGCTGTCATTTCTACAGGTTCAGATGGTCCAAAGGACTGCATAAAAGCATGCTTGCCAACACAACCTCCCCGAGTTTTTGAAATTTACACCGTTCCACAGTTGCAGCAGATAAATCAAATTAGGAGTAACCCATTCTATCTTCCACAAGATAATATAGCTGTCCAAATGCCCCATGCAAAATGGCATTGCAGTAGCAGATGACAAGGAGATTCACTTTCAGCATTGCAAAAGGAGCATATGTCGAGGTCATCATTCAGAATTCCTCTCCTAACCAAGACAGATTTTCATGAGATGCAGCTTTGCATTGCCATCCAAGCAAACATCTCTACCTTAGGGGGGCAGATGTTCTTCCAGACTGAGAGTAGCTCTTTGCTTTCCACAAAACTTTGATTCTCCCATGTAGAGTACAATGATTTAACAGAGAGAGTCAGGTCCTTGCTCCATTTCCATTCAAGGCAATCTTCTCTATCATCTTGTAAATGAACTGGGATTAACAATTGTTTAAGTGTCTGGAAATCCTTCATTTCCCAGTCATGAAGAACTTTTCTAAACTGAAAGTTCCACTCATTATTCTCCTGACCATCCACCATTTCAGCTATAACAGCTTCCTTTTGAGTAGATACTCTGAAAAGTCTAGGGAAAGTTGACTTAAATGTTACCTCTCCTAACCATTTATCAGTCCAGAGTTTAATACTTGATCCTGAATTAACTTTGAGCCTAAATCCTTGAATTATACACTCTCCCAAATCTGCATACCCATTATCAATGGTGCATAGATCTTTCCAAATATTAGAAGGTTTGCCTCTGACTAGGATTTTTGGTAGCCACACATCATCACCCAAGGCATATTTTCCTGACACAACCTTGACCGGTTGACCCACAATGAATCCTTTTCCTTATAAAATCTCCACCACCATTTAGATAATAAAGCTATGTAATGGTTCAACAGCCTTTTAACCCCCAAGCCCCATACACTTTGTTCCTTGTCACCTTTTCCCTTTTGACCAAATGAAGCTTCTTCTTAATAAGTGAGAGTACAGTTTCGTTATCTTGGAGTTGATCAACCTGGTCCAAGTTCCTGAAAATCCTCTCTGGAGCTTTTGGGCCAGCAGCATCCGAGGTGAATTAATTTTCCTTTCAGTCTTCCTTGACTCACATCTTCCCCCGCAATCAACTCTGTGCACCTCCTCTCCCATAACTTCTGTCCTTGTATTTTCGAAACACAACTCATTAATACTCCCGAAAAATTCTTCGATGCAGTCTATTCGCCAGGATTACGTACCTCTGGGGCTTGTCTTATGTAATTTGTTGCTCGATTCTTGTCTCGTTGTAATTCCCCTTTTGTTAGGTAGTTCCACATCGGTTCAAACCACTTGCCAAAACTTTGCATAACTCACTCGCAGCTCTGTTTCAACAAGCGTTTCCAAATACTCGGGATTTGCCACCTGCATTAATTCCTTGAGCTGATTCTTCTGAAGACATATCATGAGTTAGGATAATATCCGGAGTAAGGCTTTATGCCTTGCAGTGGTGGTGAGGTTTTATGCCTTGCAGTGGTGGTGTGGAGACGCCATACAACTGAAAGTGCATATACATATTTGACTGAAAATTCTTGCGTACAAAATGTATTGTTACTACAAAAAAAAAAAAAAAAAAGGTTTCACAGTTGAAAATATAAGCTGAATTATCATTGCCATGCAAGGTGTGCATAAGGAAAACAACAACTTCATACTCAAAACCTATAACCTATTACCTATGTAGCATGGACAGCGACATGGATACAGACAGGGACAAGGTTACGGACACGGCAATGTTGAGAAAAGGGACACAGTTCGGTTCGATGATCCGAACCGCTCAATGTGTTTAAAACGTGTTTTTAAGGGTCACCGCGAGGAATCGTCAAAAAAAAAAAAAAAAATACCCGGAAGGGCTTCATTCAAGTAGTTTTCGATACACTGTATATGTACTGTTATTGTAAAAACTGCTCGGATGAAACCCTTCCGAGTATTTTTTTTTTGGCGATTCCTCGCGTTGGCCCTGGAAAACACATTTTATTGGCCCTAGAAAACACATTTTAAACACATTGAGCCGTTTGGATCGTTGAATTTGGTCCGGAAAGTAAAAAACAATGGCGGTCCGCACGGAGGGATCTATGAGGGAGTCCTTAGGAGATCGCGATTGTGTGTGTGTGTGTATTAAAAATTAAAACTTTAAAGATTAATAATTACACATTTTACCCCAAAAAAATTAAAAAATTACAACTTGACCCCTAAAAATTTAAAAATTACAGATTGACCCCTAAAAATTGAAAAAAAAATTACAGTTTGACCCCTGCCGTGTCCCCTACAAAAAAATTCAAAAAATTTGGGGGACACGCCACATACGTGTCCCGCTGTGTTTCCGTGTCCGACACTCCAATTCGGCAACCTCTAAAAGTGTCGGTGCTTCATAGATCATAACCTAATAACCATCTTCATCATCAAGTTCCATTGCCCAGCTGCAATTGTAACAACCAGGGCCATCTCATGTCAAACACTAAAAGTTTTTATCGGACAGATACAAACGGAGTTTGTTGTTTCGAATAATCAACAAACTTGTATATAAAGGGAGACAAGCATATATAAAGGGAGACAAGTGTGGTCCCTTGCCACCTTGTGATAAATGGCCAAATACCCTTTATGCTTTGGTGGATAAGCTAATTAGTCCTTTCACAATTCTGGTTAAGTTTGAACCATGAAGAGACCGCACTTGGGTTTCTGTAAATAAGGGTCAATTGACTTTTACAATTGTTTGGCTCGAGGCTACCCATATCTTGTGCCACGTTTCCTGGCTTTTAGAGCCACTTTCGGCGCCCCCCACTTTTCCTGCGAACAATGCTATGGGTACCCCAAAAATGCACCCCAAATGCACACCAGGTGATGTGGCGAATGGGGAGCCACTTATATTTTTGGGTGGGCTCCACGTTGGGCTTCTCTCCACCACACAATCCACTTGGTGTGCATTTGGGGTAGGGATGGCAACTTCCCCATATCCAATGGATACCCGCCCCGCCCCCACCCATATGGAAGTAGAGATAACCCAGAATTTTCCCCAATAGTAGCGGGTATGGTAGGATATCAAGAAAACCCGCTCGGGTATGGAGCGGGTATGATTTTGTAATCCCCATCCCCAAATACCCGTACCCGCCCCATACCCTTCCCGTACCCGGTTATACATACTACATATACCATATAATATATGTACATATAAATAGGAACATACGTATAAAACTTTAGTATAGTTACATATGTAAACAATTACCTTTTAGTAAATCTTATCAATTATACATATCCTAGACTACTTAATATTCAAAAACATCAATTAAGATTATATTTTTTAAATATAAATATCAATTTATTTCATTCTTCACTTATTTATTTGTTTGGATATGGGTATGTTCGGGGAAACCCCAATCTCCATCAGGAGATGGGTTTGGTTTTTCATCTAATATCCCCAATGGGGATGGAGGCGGGGATGGTGAAAGATCCTCCAATCGGAGATCGGGTATGGAATAGGGTCCCCCGATCCATACCCTACCCGTTGCCATCCCTAATTTGGGGTGCATTTTTGGTGTACCCATAGCATTTTTGCTTTTCCTGCTCCCTTCTTACATGTACTCCTACATTTTTTCATCTGCTCCTCTCTCTCTCTCCATTTGAAATGCCCTGGAGTACAACGCCGGCTCTGTATATCTCCAAAAGCTCATATATACCACCTCTCCATCTGCGGTGCAAATCGATTAATAAGTACTCTCTCTCATTTATCAATCTCTGCCTTTATTAGTATGTCAGATTTATTGATTTCTCCTTTTGCCGTGCGTCTCTCTCTCTCTCTCTCTCAACTTGGTTTTTGTAGATTGATGCAAAGCTTGTAATTGGCCTACGATTGATGCATCAACGTTACTGCTAAAAAAGTCCAGGTGTACGAATGTTCAAAACAGGTATTCTTTCTTCTTTCTGCGCATATTAAAAATATAAGGTGAAAGTTGGTGTCGGTTTCGAATGTATTTAGGTGAGCAACTGAAGATTTTTAAGGAATCAGTTAGGTAACTGAAAAGATGAAAATAAACTTTGTTTTTTTGTAGTTGATAGTTTTTAGCACATTATGTGTTCCTTTTTTTACTTGATAGTTGATAGTTCTTCTTGCTTTATGTGTTTCGTTGCTTTGGATGATTTCTTATCGTATACTAAAGAATTTTCCAGACCAGTGAGGTTGCGGATCTTCTTTTTACCATTGCTGCAGAGGCAAATGTTGGTGGTGGAAATACAGCTCGTCGAAACGACGGAGAAGGGGAAGCCGAAGTTAGGCAGCCTGAGTGACCCCCGTCTCGGCATCATTGAATCATTGATCAGAAGATGAAGTGCAAGATTTGCATGGGCCGCATGGTTGAATGTCCTGGGCATGTTTGCCACCCTTAGCTTGGTAGACAATTTATAGGGTTTATGAAGACTGTGCTCCGTATCATGCGCTGTTTTCTTCAACTGTTCTAGGAGGTGTGTTACAACACTAGAACACATTGTTCATATAGTGCATACATATATATGTATGCTATAGAACATGGATAAATTTGGGATTCTAATGTCTGCGTGACATAAACCCGAGGAAAATGCTAAGCAACCAACGCACATTGGTCCTCCATTTCTTACTCCTCTCATCATTCTTGAGTCGCCACAAGAAGGTGTGATTTGTGACGTCTGTATTGATTTCATTTAGCTATTTCACTTAGTATTTTTGAAATCAGGATTTGTTTTTTTTTTTTTCTTTTAGTGGCGAATTAGAAAAAACTAAAAATAAAAACAGAGAGACTTTGGGGTCAATTCTGAGGCATTGGATGATTTCTTATCCATTTTTTAAAACAAGGGGTCTTAACGTAATTAAATAAAGTATAGGGTCATAAATGTAATTTATAGAAATAAGGGGTCGCCCTCGAAATTTTAAATAAGTATAAGGGTAACGAGTAATTTCACAGATCTAGGGTCCTTCGCGAAATCTTTACTACCTTTGGGAGCCTTTTTGTAAATAAAACTTTATACAAGGGCAAAATTGTAATTTCGCAACAACGAAGGGTAAACACGTAAAATACCTTATTAAAACCCACGTGATAATGCTTGGATTTTTACCCGTTATGCTTAGGAAGCACCCTTTTATCTGATGTAAGAATTGCTTTTGATCTATAAATATATCTTTACAAAAATGA
Organism: Vaccinium darrowii; assembly: GCA_020921065.1. NCBI lineage: Eukaryota > Viridiplantae > Streptophyta > Magnoliopsida > Ericales > Ericaceae > Vaccinium > Vaccinium darrowii. The sequence continues at coordinate 6,781,279 of CM037156.1, forward strand.
TACATACACACAAAAAATGTACCCACAAATTACCCAGACACTCACACAAGTGTGGGTAATTTGTGGGTACATTTTTTGTGTGTATGTATCATTACTGATATCTTTATTTACTGCCAGAGACTCAGAGAGTCAGAGTTTAAGAATTGTCCAGGAACTAACATTTTAGTTGGTCTCACAATCACACTTCCACACAATGCAATGGTAAAACACTTTTGGACTTACCCATGTCACTCTTTTTTCCAAAAAAAATAAAGAATCTCTTGGATAACCAAACAAAAAATGGCAGACCAAAGAAAGTATCATAATGTATACTCAAAATAACACTAGAAAATAATTAAAACGCTTATCTCGACACCAATGAGCACGCGGTTATGTGCGTAGCACGTAGCCTAACACTAGTTAAAAATATAAGCATTGGGATTGCAAGCGTTGTGACAGAGTACAGCAAGTCAGCAATGCTCTAAAGATGCAGATGACAGTCATCGGAATGTTTATTTCCCTCTTCCTTACATTTGAAATTTTTAGTTTCTCGAGTTTTTGCTACTAAAAATAAGGAGAATTCGCACTTATCTAAATGCAGGGACGGTATATGATAGCGTTCCTTGTACTCGTCCGAGTGAGTATTGACTACGGAATTAGTTAGTCCTAGACAAATTTGTTCTACAATCAGTGAAGAATCAATGATCAGAACCCCCTCTCCCACCCCGGAGAGAGAAGAAGGGAAAGAGAGAACAAGAGAATGTGTTTCTTTACCAGTTTACCTTACGCTGGAGTTCATTCTTCTAGCTAGGAGGTGAGCCACCAAACAAGTTTCGGGAACGAATAAAGGACAACTGATGTCCTGAGAAAAACATGAAGCAGTTATTTCTAAACCTCATAACATGTTGCAGAAAGGAAACCCTAAAACTAGGCAGTAACCTAGTAGTGTAGAAACAATGCATCAATAGCACATTTTATTCTGCTCAATAACTATTGCGATTAAATGATGAATAAATCTGCAGGTAGCATATTCTATTATAAGGACGTTTATATTACTCACATTTGCTTTGAACTATTAGAAGAACAATGTACATTGGTTATGCACTTGTCAAAGTCATAAGCCTTGGGATCGATGTCTCGGCTTCAATCCAGCTACATCCAGCCATCTTCTTCAACCCCTTACTTCTCATCACATCCCTAACCTTATTAGCATCCTCCCACCTCCTGGAACTAGCATACGCGTTGGACAACAAAGCATAAGTTCCTACGCTCACACCGTCAGCAGCTGAAATACAACGTGTGATCCGCCCACACATCTCCTCATTCCCATGAACTTTGCAAGCATTAAGCAAAGTTCCCCAAACTGTTCCATCTGCTTCCACAGGCATTTTTGTAATGAAATCCTCTGCTTCCTTCAACAGCCCTGCTCGACCGTACATATCAACAACACAAGCATAGTGCTGCATCTGGGGCACAATTCCATATGAGTTAGTCATGGATTTGAACAACATCAACCCTTGATCAATCATTCCGCCATGACTACAAGCCGATAACACCCCAAGAAACGTTATATCATCCGGACATACTCCATGAACTAACATGAGAGAAAAGAGGGGCAAAGCATGCACGCCAAAGCCATTCATGGCCATTCCACTAATAATAGTACTCCACGCTACTCTATCCTTGCTTATAACTGTGCTAAATACCCTAACTGCCATACCCATATCACCACCCTTAGTATACATGTTAATCAAAGCATTCCCAACATTTCCATCCACCATAAGATCTGGTCGTGTCCTGACATACGCATGCACCCATTGACCCCAACTTAAGGCAGAAAGCGAAGAACATGCCGACAATACAGTGACTATCGTAGCCTCATTAGGCTCCGCTTCACCTCTATCCAACATATCATTGAAAAGCCTAACCGCCTGTTCACAAAAACCCCTATTTGCAAACCCACCCACCATGATAGTCCAAGAAACTACGTCCCTCTCAGGCATTTTCACAAACAGGTATCGAGCACTCGTTAAAGACCCACATTTCAAATAAAAATCCAAAACTGCATTATTCAAAATAACGTTATCATCTTCAATCAAATTCTTTAAACAATACCCATGAATGGCTTTCCCAAGCTTAACAGCTCTTAAACTAGAACAAGCAGATAAAACACTAACAAGTGAAGCAGCATTAGGCTCCACATCCATTGAACAAAACCTAACAATGCTTTCCTCCTCTAACCCAACCTTAAAAAGCCCAGAAACAATCGACGTCCACGAAACAATATCCGGGTAAACAATCTCGTCGAAAACTCTACAACCATGAACAATTTCATTTTCATGAAAGTACAAATGAATCAAGGAATTCTGAATGAAAATATCAGCGAAATGACCGGATTTTACGACATGGGCGTGGATTTGGAGACCCTTTTGCAGGGCGTGGAGAAAGGAGCATGCCTTGAGGACGTGAGTGAAGGTGAAGTGGTCGTGAGAAGAAGGGTTTTGGAGCATTTGGGTGTAGAGTATTAGGGCGTTTTGAGGGGTCTTTGAGTGTGCGAGAGAGCGTAGAAGTAAGTTTAGGGTTATAGGTTTGGTTGATTTCAGTATTTGGGCTTGGATTTGGTTCAGTTGATTGAGCGTGAGAGTGGGGAGGAGAGAGTTCAGTGGCATTCTGTTGTCGAATGCTCGTAGCCATCAAAAGCATCACAAGTTTCTGAATTTGTTCACCTCTCCCTCTCTTTATTACATCATCTTTGACGGGCTCTTCTGGTTCTACTCCACTGGCAGCACATACTCTTCGCCGCCGACTGTTCTAATGAACTCACCGGCGGCCGCCTCTAATGACCGGATCGCCATACTCCACGGGTGCTAAGTCGGGTTACGAGAGTTTTGGAATTGATTTCTATGCACGGAGATATGAATTAAAATAATGTGTACATAAATACAGGGGATAAATTGTCACAACCAAATTCTTCCTCATGTCGCATCCAAATTCCTTCTTAGGGTTCTCGCAGAAATATAAAATGATTTGATCGTGCAAATGTTGCACAAGATTAATATAAAATTTTATCAAACAAATTCGTCTTTATTTAAAATGTGAACATTCATAAAGAAACATCTAGAAAAAATAATTCAAGCAAATAAAATTGTCAAGAAATGGTATAGGATCAATGGGGTTTTCGTGACTAATCTTTTATTTGTTACATTAAGAAAATTCTGGAACAAAAGTTTAATTAAGAGCAAATTTCAATCTCTTGACGTTATTTTTTTTTTTTTCCTTTGATAAGGTTTTTAAAATTTTAACCAAAATAAAACGTATCTTTACACTTATATTTTGCTATTGGTGGGTCTAGTTGACTTCATATGATAAATCATGAGAATACACTCAAAAAAAGGCATGCTCTTAAACGGTGAGGTACAATTAGTTTTTCATACCGCACTTCAAATCACATTTTACACACCAGAAATATCAATATCAATTTTTTTTTCTGAGTTTACTTCAATTGTTTTTCATAAATTCCAATAGCATTGCACTTGTATATCTTTTGCAAACAGTAGATCTATAAGAAATCTCAATTATAACCGATTTTCGAAATCATGACGATGTTAACTGGGATTTTTCACAAAAATCTAACAAATAAAGTTTACATGAAGACAAAAAAGTTTACCTATGGAGCTGTTGATGTTATTTGGAATTTTTTTCTCACTTAAGAAGCCTGATCTAAGACTGCGAGCTTATTTTGCCACTTTTTAAAATTGGTTTCCAGTTGATCGATGAACTTGATCAATTCGACCTATTAAGTCGTCGACTGTTAAAAAAATTGCAGGAAAAAGAAAAGAAGAGAAAAAGTAAAGTTTATACGAAAATCATGAAGATGGCAATCATGTATGGAGTGGTTGGCGGTGTTTTGACCGGCCATCTTTTTATCTCTTTAAATGCATGCTCTTACATGGCGAGATATATTCTTTTGCCATTTCCTTGGGTTGTTTTCCAATCGATTCAAGTATTGCTCGTTTCTATGGGAATGTTGTTACACATTCGGATTTTTATTCTCACAATCCATCCTATATATTAACAAAAAAGCAGTGAAGAAAAAATAGCAAGACAGTGAAAAAAAGAAAAGATTAAGGAAAAGACGGGTTTTGTTAAAGGATTCTTGTTGTTAGCATCATACATAACACCTGAGTTCTCAACATTCAAATTTTTTGAATGGTATAACTACTGATATCCATGAACATATATCACCCGTCACTTTATCGTTAACGTATCACTAGGATAAATTTTGCATCGAAGAGCTTGAAAAAATTAAAGAAAAAACTATATAGTAAAATAATTTGGACAAAATACAAAACAAAAGATTTACCTTTCAAAAAACGAATAAAGAATCGAAGATGCTACCGTCTCTTTTTACCGATCTTCCCCTGAAGATGGTCTCTGACTCGAATGGTTTCCTATCAATTGCTTAATTATGATTTTTGATAAATTTTTGAAAGAGTTCAAAAGATTAAATAATTTTTTGATAAATCTAGGGGTAAAGTTTTTCAAACATGAACTGATTTGCGGGGGGAAAAAAAAAATCACGATTGGTGTCTTTGAAAACGCTAAATTTAAGCACTCATTAAAGGGAGTATAAAATCGCAAATTCATTTTCCAAACATAATTAGTTAAGAGCAAAAAAAATAATTCCTTAAAGCATAATTTCCTTTTTGTTTCGGCATAATCGATCATTCCTTAAAGCATAATCATTTCTTAAAACAAATTCGTTTTTCCTTCTTGTTTCGGTATGCACGATTGGTTTTCCAAACATGATTTCCTTTTCCTTATTGTTTTGACATCATAATAGCATTCACGGCTGTTCAAGTCATTCTGCAGTACTAATATAGATATATAAGGCAAATTATATAGGCCTTGTTCGTTTTCCTGTTTAGTTTTAATTTTAGTTTTGATGACATCATCTTTTTCCTCATTTCTCTCTCTATCTCTCTACACTCATTACACCTGCTGACATCATCAACAATAAACTAAATTTGACGTCTTTCAAAAAAACACTAAACTAAATTATCTAACCAAACACAGAGCCATAATCAGCCCAAAGGGCTGACGACAGTGAGGTACACGCGCAATTTAGAGCACGTACTTCGCCTACAACAAGTACCAATTGATGGGAGATAAAGCAACGATGCCAAAATGACAATAACACCCTTGGCTCTCCTAGCAAATAACAAAACTAGCACATACGGAGAGCTATTTGCTCCCAAGGTCCAATCTCTTCTTCACTTCTTTTCTTATACTGAATGTTTTAATTTTGGAAAATGATATAAGTACACCAAACTTGCACCCCACATGCACACCAAGGTGATGTGGCAGATGAGGAAAAGTCCAATGTGTGGCTCACCGGAAATGATGAGTTTCTCCTCATTTGTCATATCACCTTGGTGTGCACGTATGGTTCAAGTTTGGTGTACCAATAACATTATTGTTTAATTTTCAATTCTTGACTTCACACAAATATATGAGTTACTGATTCTTTACGATTATGTTATAGGTAATATTACTCCCTTTGTTCGAAAATAATAGTCCACTACAAAAACTCGTGTAATTTTCAGATAAAAAATAAAATACTTCCTAGTATAATTTTTTGATTTTTTTGACACCAACATTTAAAAATTTTAAAAATTATGCTCGGAAGCATTTTATTTTTCGATTCGAAAATTACACGACTTTCCGTAATAAACTATTATTGTTGAACAAATGAAGTAATATTCCGGAGCACCCCTCCTAAATTATTGTTCTCTATTTTTTCATATTTTCTAAATTTCTATTAGACTTAAGTTTGTACTTTTTGGATTTGTCTCTGGATTCATCATTTGTCTCAAGAAGAGTAAAAAATAATAACTTATGGCTGAACCTTTCAGTTATACTTTTTCTTACATAAAGACTAGATTTAATTCTTTTGTGGTCTTTAGATGAAAACCATTGAGATATTTTTTTTTTCATGATCCGGACCATTCAGTTATTAAACACACTAATTTTTATTGTTATAAAAAGTCAAATCGTTACTGAACCACTATTTTTAATTAATTATACAAAAAGTCAAATTCACTTTTTAAATGTGTCGCTTCGTAAATCCAATTTATTAAAAAAATATTGTCATTATACTTTTTATATCAACTTTTATATCTACTTTACACCCCCACTTTAATAAAATCACATTGATACTTTTAGCAAATAAGAGTTCGGGTTGCTAAAAGCTTAATGGGAAACTCACACTACTGTCACCTTTTTGCAGTTTCTTTTTTTTTTTTTTTAGCTAAAGAGGTAGAAGAATTCATTAATCAAAAACCCTAAAACAATTTACCAAAACCAACAAAGAAACCGAAAAGAAAAAGAAAAAAAAAAACAGAAGAAAGAAAAATTGGGAAAAAAAAAATAATCATCATCATCAAATTCGAGTTAAAATTTGTCAACTAATCGTACGTCTTAAAAAATAAAGTTTAAAGCACAAAAAATCATGATCAAAAGTCCCACACCAAAGAACCACAAAAAAAATACCCAAAAATACGAAAAGTAAAAAAGAAAAGCTATTTGGCACAAAGGAGGTCCATAAAAGTTGAAGGAGCTATTTGTCAAGGGCTATTCTGGACATTTGGTTTCCTACTTGAAGTCTTTAGTCTGACACGTTGATTAGATGACTGCCAAACAACGCCATGAATTTCGCGCCCATCGTCCGCCCACTGGGCGGAGTTTAGAAAAAGCCAATATATAATATAAGATAAAATTTAATACTCAACTCATTTTATTAAAATTAGATTTTATCTCATAAAATCATTTGAAAAACATATTTATCAAACCTAGATTTTATCAATTAGAAAAATAATGGCCTTGTTCATTTCATGGTTTAGTTTAATTTTAGTTTTGTTTTATAATCGTCACCCTCATTTCTCTGTCTGTGTCCCTCCGCTCATTAATGTTCCTTAATAATTAGATTTTATCACACCTCCAAACAATGAAACGAATAATTATTGTTCCTTAATAATTAGTGACTGAAACTTTCTACATGCTTTCTAGTGTAGTCGTGAATTCCCTTCTAATCAATTTATTCAAAAAAAAAATTACGCATGTTAGTTTTGCGTTCCGTGGATTATTGATTTGTTTCGACAAGAAAAATCTAAAAAGTATAAAATTATGGGAGAAATTTTCAAAAAAGCACATGACCTTTCCCTCAAATCACAAATAGACACCTGAACTTTTTATTTTTTCAATGAACACCTAGACTATCTTAAAAGTCATCAATTCCCTCCCCCCCCCCCCCCCCCCCCCCCCCCCCGCGTCCACTTTCGTTAAAAATCAAACAGAATCCATCACTAACACTTTTTGCTCTTAAAATTGACCCAATTATCAATTTTACATCTCTATCTCCAAAAACCCCTCCTCCTCCTCCTCCACCACTTGTTCTCCCACTCCCTTTAAACCCCTAAACTCCCCTAACCCACTTCCACCTCCACCATCCTCAAACTCCGGCCGCCCAGTGATGAAATTCAACATCTCCTCCCTCTGCCCAACCTCACTCTTCAGCTCTTTCACCTCCCTCCTCAACTCGGGATCAGACTTCTCGAGCTCCTCTGCCCGCTTGCACGGTCGGGCGATCTCTCCGCCCTGGCCTCGATCCACCGCAGCAGCTGCTCTTCCTCACACTGCCACGAGTGGCGGTCGGAGGCGAAGATCTCAAACATATGCGCATTGGCCTTGGAGTCCTCCTTACAGTGCGATCAGGGATTATGTATTGCAAAAGAGAGCTCCAACACTCTTTCCAAAGCAGCAGATCCCAGCAAAAACTTAATTGAATGTTAGTCACTAAAATGGACTATTTTGCAAAATATACACAACATTTTTACCGCCAGGCCACCACCACCATCGACGCTCAACCTCCACAACCACCCACAAATCAAAAAATTAAAATCAAATAAAAACCCCACAAATCCACAAACCACTGCAGCTCCATTGATGGAAGACGATGGCAACGATGCCACCACATCACCACAACGAGCCGATTCAACTAAGCTTTGAGTTCATAGCAATCAACGTTAATCCTAGCTAATTTCATCTCAGCTTCAAGAGAAGCAACAATTTTTGATATTTTCTCCCTTTTTTTTTTAAAGAAAAAAAAGGATTTCATTAATCTTTGAAAACAAATTACAAAGATTAAAAGGAGCTGGGGATGCGGCATCACAATGTCAAGAGACATCCCAACTACCGATCGATCGCTAGCCTACTTAAAAAAAAAAAAAAACTGCAACTTCTTGAAGGACTAGGGTTTTTCGGACTATGATTTCGGACTATGAACTCCATAAACAGATGGAGAGATGGGAGCATTGTGATGGGGGAAAATTGGGTTGTAGGATTTTCAGATTTGGGGGTTTGAATACCTTTCGACTCGAAATTGAAAGCCATAGAAGAAGTTGCTTGATTTTTTGAAACCAATCAAGATATTCATTCCACAGCCATAAAGGCAAAGATTTCATCTCAAAATACAAGACTGAACCAAAACTACCAAAATTTACGACATTAGCAGCTGCAACAGAGCACACAGGATCACAGCCCTAAAGACACCTACTGCCAAAGCAGACCAACACACAAGGTAGGCGTAAAGTCCATCGTCGATTTAGTAGTAGAAAATCCGAACGGACACCCAGCTCAAACCATAGCAAAATAATACAGATGAAATCCACAAAAAAGCACCCTCGCAGGGGCTAAGAATCCCACAAAGGTGATAATCAGATCTCCAAAAAGGAGATACAAAAAAAACAAAATAAGAAAAAAAAGAACTAATAGACCTCCGGCTGGAAAACCTTGTCACCGTAGCCGCCGTCGCCGGAGAAGCACCAAAACTCCAATCTACACCAGATTTGAACCCGCAAGGCTGGAAGAAGAGGGTGGAGTTCGAACTATGTAAGGAGAGTGAAAATGGAGATGGAAGAAATGGAAGGAAGCTGGAAGGGATGGGATCAGGAGGTGAAGGCCAGAGTGGTGAGGTCGGGAGGATCGAGAGAGGGGTAGGGGAGGTGGCTGTTGCGGCGGCAAACCCACCCCCCACCCCCAAACTGAAAAGATGTTAGGGTTTTCTAGAGAGAAGGGAGACTTTCTCACTCTTAAAACACGCAGTTGCTTGATTGGGTAAGACCCATATTGGTTTCTTAGACTTGTAAATTGATAGTAGCTGAAATTTGGTGAGTGGAAGCATTGAATGCTCTATTTTTCTTGCGTACTGTAACAGCCTTGAGACCAAGACCATCTGCCATTGAGATTGTGCTGTCTGCCATGAAGAACAAAGAATCCTGGCGTGAAATCTTTCGGTTTTTGGTAAAAACATTTCGAGTTGTTTTTATTTATATTTATTTTATTATTTGGTTGCACCAATCTTGTGGTTGCCCAAACTTAGAGGCTTGCTAGATTTACCTTTGAATCGGCTCTGATAATACCACCCGCCGCCTTGCTATTGTTGCACCTTGAGGCTCCATCCGTATTTAGCTTAAATCCATTCATCGATCCTCATTACACCTTGAGGCTCCATCTAATCAATATTTCTTGTTTACGTACAGATGTCTTTAAGTAGAATTCCAAATATTCACGACAATGAAAAGCATTGGCTACCATCAGAAGAAGAATTGGAATGGCTGTTGCATATGGTTTTGATATAAGTAAATCAATAGTATAGTAGCAAGAACTTCACCATTGAGCATATTTTAGTTATTCATCAATAAATATATATATATATATATATATATATATATATATATATATATATATGTGTGTGTGTGTGTGTGTGTGTGTGTGTGTGTGCGCGCGATTTGTCTATTTGGAGCTTCGCTGTTCGTAACATGATCATAGCGGCTGGTTATCAAGCAACATTGAACTTTTTTTTTTTCTTACTTTAAAGGGAATAGATTTCTTTTAAAAATTGCATATATTAGATTTCTCTACTTCCCCTATTGGGAGTTGAAAGTTGACATTGAGTGCTCTATAATTTACATTTGAAAGGCTACTATCTTTTAAAAATTGCATATATTAGATTTCTCTCTCTTCTTTCTGTCAAATGGGTATCATATAAGAGGCACCCTATATACCGTACGAGTAATGGGTTGGAGTTTGATAGAAAAATGGGAAGAATAATTGATCCTAAAGCTGTCAAATGGAGCACAAAAAATATGTATTTCTTGTTAGTCAGATAAAGTCTTAGACTAAAAATGCCGGAAACACTCAAATGAGGATGCCCTAAACACTGGGTCAACAACTAGCTAGTTCGGGTAAAGCCGTTGGAATTTGGAAGTGAACTAGTAAAGGGTGCAAAATAAAATTAAGGTAGAATATAAGGGTGCAAAGCGGAAAAGTTGACGTCGATTGCGTGTCCCGTTTTGAACCAAGTAGGGTATCTTGCTCCTCCTTTCATGTTCCATCTTGGAGTTCAATAGTTAATGAAATTTGGAACTCCAATTCATAACTCGGCTAGGTTTGGCTTAATAACCGACGGCAAGCGGCGGCGACGGCGAGCGGCGTGACAACGGCGGCGATGGCACTGACGGTTTCTTTTCTGCTCTTTTTTTTGTTTCTTTTTTTGTTGTTAGTTTTGGCTGGTAGTTTTGTATACTGGTTTTGGGCCGGTAGCTTAATTTAATGCATTTCTATCTCTTTACCGAAAAAAAAAAAGTTAGGTTTATTTTTTGTCCTTATGAAAAAAGTTTGCACTAATTTGTTAGTTTCTTGTCATTTTTTTTTTAATATTATTGGGTTGTCTCAACACACGAGAGAAATCAAAAACTATTTTTTACGGGCATTTTTTAGGAATACCAATGGCATTTTTTATTCTCCCAATGTCCAATAATCCATTCTTTAATTTACCAAAGGCTATAAAATTTTGCAACAGCTATTTTTTTCTTGTTCCTATAATTATCAGTAAACCTCTCGCAAATAATCCATTCCATTTTCATTTTTTTTTTCTTCCACCATCACCTTCCATAAAAAAAAATTAGTCCACTAATTATGGCAAATTAGTTGGAAACGGGGGTTAAAAAATTAGATCACAACAAGAGTTGACAATAACGTAGATAGTTGAATTGGGTTAAAAAAAAGTAGTAAAAAATGAGGTGAAGGGAAAGTTAGTTAAATTTGAAACTGTTTGGTTCTATTTTAGAACCAACCACTGGAGGCTGGGTTCTATTTTGGAACCAAAAATCAATTTTTGGTGCCAAAATATAGCAATGGCTATAGCCATTTTGCATTTTGCATTGGATTTGCTCTAACTCGGCTAGGTTTGGCTTAATAACCGACGGCAAGCGGTGGCGACGGCGAGCGGTGTGACAACGGCGGCGATGGCATTGGCGGTTTCTTTTCTGCTCTTTTTTTTTGTTTCTTTTTTTGTTGTTAGTTTTGGCTGGTGGTTTTGTATACTGGTTTTGGGCCGATAGCTTAATTTAATGCATTTCTATCTCTTTTCCGAAAAGAAAAAGTTAGGTTTATTTTTTGTCCTTATCAAAAAAGTTTGCACTAATTTGTTAGTTTCGTGTCATTTTTTTTTTTTTAATATTATTGGGTTGTCTCAACACACGAGAGAAATAAAAAAAATTAAATAATTATGATCGAAACTCAAATTTTATTGAATAAAGACAAAAATAAGCCAAAACTTAAGTTTGGATTATAATTTTTTTACTTTTTTGATTTCTCTTATTGAGACGAAACAATAATCCACAAAAATTGGACGCAAAACTAACAAACTAGTGCAAAAAAATTGTGCCTTAATTCTCCATTTTACATCGTTTTCAATCATTTGTACACGGATCCGTTACACCCCTTTTAGCTTTGACTTCTTAAAGAGGTGCTGATACTTTTAAATATTCCACAATCTTCCTTAACCCCATTTGAGAAGTTAGACACAGAAGGAAAGAGAAACTTGTGTGGTAGAAATCTACACGACTTTTCTTCCTCAAAGCTTAATTCCTTATTCTCAGCCACAACAACATTATCAACTTTCCTTCCTCTATTTATGTGAGTATAAGTCTAGACACCCTTTTCCTGTTCTATATATACAACTTGCAGCTGCAACGACAAAAAAAAAAAAAAAAATTAAATCTTGCTTTATTTCATTCATATATATGTGTATTTGTGCACGCACCACTATGTCTCCTCTCGATACCGATGACTTGCACCGGATTTTCGAAAAGCTAGACCTAAATGAGGATGGCTTAGTGAGCCTTGACGAGCTCAGATGGCTTCTTGAACAAAATGGGGTGCATAACACAAGCTTAGACGAGCTCAAATTATTAGTGGGGAAAACGAGTCTCGATCGTCTTGACTTTTTGGTCTTCTACGATGCCATTCTGAAGCAAAACATGGGCGATCAAAGCGAAGAAGGCGAGGAAAGTAATGATTTGGAGAGGGATCTTGCCAAGGCTTTCAAAGTGTACGATTTGAACGGCGACGGCGTCATTTCATGCGAGGAGCTTCAGAGCGTTCTTTCCCAATTAGGGTTTCTGAACGAGCATTGTGGCTGGGATTGCAGGAGCATGATCAAGAGGTATGATGTAAACTCCGACGGGGTGCTTGATTTTGAAGAATTCAAGATCATGATGCTTATCACCAATTCTTAATAAATTCTAAGAACATTAATTCCTTCTGAAGAATTCATGTATCAATCTGTTAATTAATGTTTCAAAATTGATTAATATTGTATAGTACTTGTCGATTGTTGTATATTGGTAATGCGTGTTGTATTGGTAATGCCGTATGCGTGTTGTGTTAGTTTAGTTAAAGGTTTCTTTTTCAGCAAGGAAACCCTTGATTGGTAATAGACTGTTCAGAAAAAAAAAAAGAAAAAAGGAAAAATAAAAAAAGAGATTGGTTATGAAAAAAGAGATTGGTTAATGAATATTCTTCCCGTTTCATAATTTTATTCAATCACGAATTTTTTTCTTCACTTTTTGGATTTGCTTTCGTGTACAATTGTTTTAAACTTAACCTTAAAAAAGAACTAATTATAAATTGATGTTATTTTGTTTTGTTGATCTAAAAAATAACGCGATTTCCTCTTCTTCCTTTTTCTTGATCGGCAACAAAATTTTATTAAAACTTGACAAAGGGTACATCGAAATAAGCCAAACCAAACACAAAGCAATGATAAGGCAAGGCAAAAGTACAACTAGCGAGAGACTAGACGTAAACGCGATTTCCTGTCGTAGACTAAATTTTATGGGACGACCGGACGAGAAATAGATGAATAAGAAATGCACCTATAAGCCTATAATCGACACCAAAAATAACAAAGTCCATTAAGAACAAAATGAATACTTTGAAATAATGATTTTATTATGCTTTCGGGTCAGGTCAGCTATTGCAATGTTAAATCTGCATGTGTCATAGTTAGAGTCTTTTATATCTTTCATACAACTGCAACATGCCCGGATAAAACAAGATGATTGCGCGTTAGGCGCGCCGCTGACAAACCCCATTATATATATATTCTATGATACAAATCTAATTATAGATATGAGTAATATGGTTTGGTCATCAATATTGCAATGTAAGTTGGTTTAATTTTGACGTTATCAAAAGCATGATCTATTGGAATATTAGATCACATTGAAAAGTAAACTGAATTTTTTAACAGGAAAATTTTTCATTCCAAGGAACTTAAATTATGGCCCAGACCCTTTTTGCGGTAGGACTGTAAACGAGCTGAATCGAGCCGAGCTTTAGAATATTCAAGTTCGTTCGTTAAGTTTTTAAACGAACTTGAGCCGAGCTCGAACTCAATGAAAATTTGACGAGCCGAGCTCGAGCTGAGGTTTCCTAGGTTTGAGTCAAACTCGAACTTATTCATGAGCCTTAATGAGTCAATAAAATGTTACATATTTATGCTTTTAGACAAGTCTAGAGCTTGTATAATTCGATACATAAGTCCATACATATACAAAATTTTTAAAACATACTAAAATTTAAGTTTAGAAAATAATCCTTATTCTATTCCTGAACGGGTTTTCTTTATATCCTACCAAACCCGCTACTATTGGAGAAAAAATTATGGGTGATCTCCACCTCCATATGGACGGGGCGGGTATCTACTTGATATGGGGAAATTGTCTCAGAAGATTGTTTGTCAACAAGAATTAAATCTCTTTTTTGTAATTTTTTTCAAATATTAATAAAATCTCATTTGTTGGTGTTCAAAATAAAGAAGAGAAGAAATCAGGCTTAGGAAGGCAGAAAATGAGGACATTCTAAAGATAACATTGGAATTTTTTAAATGGGTGTATGAAAGAGATGGATTGGGGTTAAAAAGAAGAATTATTTATCTGTTTCATCATTGTATCTATTTCCCTTTGCCTATCAGAAGGGGAAAAAAAATGAAGAAGAAGAAGGAGGCTTAATTTGGGTTCAAATTGCATCCCTCAGTAGAATGTCCCAGCCCTAGAATGTTTGTTACTTTGAATTGGGTTGGACAAACATCAGCAGGTTCAGACCAAAGCCCAGTTGGAGTGAGGCCCAAGTCCATTGGTTTTCCAGTTGCTCTTACTCAACATGTTACCTTAAGAAAAATTTATAAGTGCTCCTAGGGCGCCGCCACCCCAAGTTCATTATTCGCCGCATATTTTGGTGAGATCCAAATATAATGTACGCAGTTAATCACTATGTGGCGGTGACAGACACCACTCGATTATAAGATGTTACCTCAGAGTCCAAATTACGAAGAAGATATTTTCCTTTTTTCAGCTCTCCTAGTCCCTTAACCTTTTTTTACGAAAAATGGGATGGAATCTTTATATCCGCAATAATCAAAATGAAACCTAAGTGAGGTCCACATCATCTTTCACAATACACCATAGATCCATGTTTCCCTTGCTATTGCAGCTTTTTTAATGGGCCTTTTTTTCGATGGAATGATGAAGTTTTTACAACCTTGTACTAGTAATTATGAGTAATTATTCATTAGTCCCGGAGCATAGTTACGTAGTCCACCAAATAATTCTAGCATCACACACAAGGGTGGAGCTAGGACTCAAATCTACCTTGGGTTAACCTAAATAGTTTTATAGTGATTGTTACGCCCTGACTTTTCTTTTCCTAATAATTATTTTTAGCATTGAAATTTAGTTTTTATGGTCGAGTCCTAGTTAACTATTTTGGCGCACTATAAGTATTATTGGCATTATTGTAATTTTAATTGGGTATATAAGATTACCATTTCTCATAGTAGAGTAAAATTAGATAATTAGTGAATATTTTGTTTGTTTATCCACGTAATTCTATTTAGTCAGTTAGCTATAATTTTGGATGTGCCCTAATTTAGTGGAGGGTTTTTAGGGCTGCTTTTAGATAAGTGGTTGAGGGTTAATATAGATACTTGAGATAACAAGTTTGAGGGTAGCCGTGTAAGGTTTCCGGAGGGGTTCTTTGTACTCCTGTTCTCGATCTACGTTGCGGTACGTTTCTACATTCTTTTCCATTGTTTCTATTAACTCGGTTCAGCACTGTCTAATAGGTAGCATCAGATTCTTTGATTGCACCTTACGATTTCGTTTTTTTAAATTACTCCAAGTCTCGGATGGAATCTATGAATCTGGCGTGAGTTACTCGGTGGGTAAGAGAAAGAATAAGGAGACTGCTGTCATGTGGGTGTTGTGTGAGGGTAGTGACTAGTGCTAAGTGGTGAGTATTCTTGTGGTTATATTCTCTTGTTTCCAATGGAGGTTCATAAGAGGATCATTATTATATTCATGGGCTAACAAGTGCAAAAGTGTTTCGGTGATTTAAAGTTGTAATAGCTATTACAGTGCATGTATAGGATTAAGGATTAGGTAATTAAGGAAGGGAAATTATAACCAATGGCAGTGCTTGTGCGGAGTATAGCGTACAGAGAATCTAGTTTTGGGTTATGCTAACACATTCACAAGGGTTATAGGTACTGGGTTGTTTGGGAGATAACAGATTGTTCACTTGGAAATGAACTACTTTGAGTTGAAAATTGAAGTTTGGAATTTGTAGTTTCATATGGCTATTGATGATTGGTGATTTAGAATTAGTCATAGTCTGGGCACTCTAAGAAATTCCTAGCTTTACACATTCAGTGTTATAGTTTTCGTACATTTAGTTATTTTGCATTCTCTATTTTTGTACAGGTTAGTCTCTTTTTACGTGATCGAGTTGCACTACTTTTGGACTTAGGTGAGTGGTTAAGTACGTTACATAGGCCTTGTTTGATAACACAGATTCAGCACTTAAAACTGAATTAATTGAGTAATAAGTCATTAAGTAGGTTTGATAATCACATTTTATGTTACTTAACCGATTAAGTGTCACTTAAAATGTAGGCTAAAAAATTGATAAAAATTAAGTAGCTTTGAGCTACTTAATTCTGGCTGAATTTCTATGTGCTTTACAATCAACCATCACCGCCGTTGTCACCACCACCACCATTGCACCATCACCACTACCATCACCACCACTACCACTACCACAACCTCCACCACCACCACCACCACCACTGCCACGCCACCACCACAACCACCACCATTGCACTACCGCCACCGCCATGCCGCTACCACCACAACCACCACCATTACACCATCGCCGCCGCTATGCCGCTACCACCACAACTACCACCACCACCACTGCCACACCGCCACCACCACTGTCACCGTTACCCATATACCACCACTACCACCACAACCACAACCACCACCACCACCACCACACCACAACCACCACCATTGCACCACCGCCACCGCCATGCCGCTATCACCACAACCACCACCATTGCACCGCCGCCATGCCGCTACCACCACAACTACCACCACCACCATTGCCACACCGCGACCACCACTATCATCGCTACCCATATACCACCACTACTATTGCCATGCCACCGCCATCACTTCAGCACCACCACTAGCATTCCACCCAGCCCACCACCATCACTACCACGCCATAACCATCACACTACCACCACTACACCACCAACATTGCACCACTATTACTCTACTGCCAACACAACTCAACATCATTCCACCACCACCATTACTCCACTGCCACCGCCACCTTACCACCACCCTCACCACCTCCCAATCACCACTCCACCACTACCACAAATACATGATGACCATTAATAAAACTAAGAGAATTAAAAACCAATTTTTTTTTTTAATTCAGTGCTTAGTTTGTTTTATCAAACAGTTTTTCAGTTTAAAAAATTCAGCATTCAGTTTTCAGTACTTAATTTTCAGTTTTCAGCTTTCAGTTTTCAGTTTTATCAAACAACACCCTTTTCGAAACTTTCCCGTGTCCCTTAAATTATTCTTTGAAAATTTTGGAATTGTTAGTTGGAAAAGCGAATTATTTATAATAGGTTCTTTAAATTGGCACACGATAAAAAAGTATTCTTTTTGGTGAGAACTTCATGGATATTATTGGGAACTTTTATTATTGGAAGTCCAGGGAAATTATTCCTTTGTATAGGTGACCCTGGCCATTAGGGAAGAGAACCAGGTTAGGCCGGTGACCCTTTTGCTCAACGGCTGTCTTTTCGCCGGATCGACTTAGGGAAGAGTACCAGGGGCTGCCAACACCCGGTGACTCTAAGTTCGATATTGGATCCAATTTTGAGATTATTATCTTGTTGGCCATGGTACTATTTGGTTGTGGTTCCCCATTGTTATTGGATATCATTTTGTGATCACCATTAAGATTTATTATTGTTTTAATCTTATATCGTGTGTGCCAAAGTACAATGATATGATAACTTAATTTTATCCCTGTTTTAGAACTTTATTTAATATACATGTTTTGCCATTCACTGAGCTTGTCAGCTGACGGATTTATTCCAACATCATTTTCAGGCAAATAAAGTTGATAGGTGAGGACTCTTGGCAGCGTCTTGGGGATTCATTGTGTCAACCTCCATAGAATGTTGCATTCTAGTTTTGCTATTTTATTATCGCTTCCGCATTTTGCTAAACCTTTTTGATAGAAATCGAAAACCCTTTTTCTATTGGTGATATATTCTTATCATTATGGTTGTGGGGTGGTGGTGCCCCATGGTCGATATGATTTGGGACCTATTGAACTTTGGATGGTTTGTTAATAAAAAGAAAACAAAAGGATAATTTGATGTCCGATGAATTTATTTTATTTTAGGCTGCGTGTTTCACGAGTTGAGGTCTCGTGGTTCACGGCCGGTCACTTCTCATTTTTGGGGTGTGACAGTGATACCCGACCAATTATGCAAAAATAATGAGAATTATCTTTTGTTATTGATTTGTATTTATACACAAGATAGAAGAAAAACATTTAGGGAAGAAGTAGGTGGCTTGAAAAAATGTGTCAGAAGTTTTGGTTCAATGCATGGATTTTTTCTCTTGTTTTGTTTGGGGTAAGTACATACACAATTAGCAAGTGTTAGAGGAAACTCCACATGGGGATTTCTGGACCTACTAGTGTGCATGTAATTCGTAGAGGAAAGAAGTTTTTGGAACTGGAAAGAAAAATATCAGAGTAGTGAATTTTAGTCTGTTACGTGGAAATTTATGTTGTCATTTATAGTCGATGAGCTTGTATAATTAGATAATCATTTATTGTGGTGCTTGAGGATTCGGGGTGTTACAAAATGATATCAGAGCATAGGTGATAGTATGGGATTGAGTGGGTTTAAGGATATGTTCTATTATTTTCATTTCGTGAGGTGGTAAAGGGTTGGGTTCAAACAAAATGAGGTGGGCTTCAATTCAATGGGCTAAAATTTTACATATAATAATAATAATAATAATAATAATAATAATAATTTATTATTATTATTATTATTATTTTATTTTATTTTATTTTTTTTGTTGGGGTTTCTTTCCAATTCCACCTGGGCGCCTGGCATAGTCCACACTATGCTCCGCCCTTGATCACACATTGGTGTGAGGTTCATATTAGTCATGGACTCTAAAAGAATGTGTGGCACTGGAGCATCATATGCCTGTGCTCCAAGAGTAATTATTGACCACAATTTCATTCAATCAAAAAGAAGCTAGCACACCACATATAAAAAGGCACACAAAAAAAATTATACATAAATACTAAGTTTATGTGATCGAGTCTTTACTTGTCCTTCACAAATTTCTCACCTTTCTCTTGGCTCCTGTACGAAAGCCAAAGAATCTTAATCCCATGTGAAATGTCTAGTGAATTCGGACTCCACTCCATATATGTAGCTACAAATTTAAACCGTATGCATGAATATGATACCGCACCAATTTTAAAACCAGGTACCTTAGAAGGGACCACAAATTGTATGCATGATACTCCATATATATATAGAAATGTTCCAGTCCACTACTATTACCATTCGCACCTTTCATTTCCCGATCAAATTTTGATGATCGGATGTATTTAATCGAAAACTACTCGGATGAAGCCCTTCCCGGTCTTTTTTTTTTTTTTTTTAAGATTTCTCGTAGGGACCTTTAAAAATACGTTTTAAACACATTGAACGGTTCCGATCATCAAAATTTGATCGGGAAATACCTCGTCCGGACAATCCCGGACCGTAACTATCCTTGAATGGATAGTGTGTGTGTGTGTGTGTGTGTGTGTGTACAGAGCGGACCAAGTCAGGACTCCCTGACTTTGTTAAAATCAGGACCTCCTCTCTCCTGGCCATTTCCCGGCCAAATGGTCGGGATCCAAACCATTGGATGTGTTTAAAATGTGTTTTCAAGGGCATACGCGATGATTTGGCAAAAAAAAAAAAAAAAATTGACCGAGAAGGGCTTCATCCGAGCAGTTTTTCATACAAACCACAGGATATATATTTCATGAAAAACTACTCGGATGAAGCCTTTTCTGGTCTTTTTTTTTTTTTTTTGCCAAATCTTCGCATAGGCCCTTGAAAACACATTTTAAACACATCCAACGATTCGGATCCCGACCATTTGGCCAGGAGAGGGGAGGTCCGTATTTTAACAAGTCAGGGAGTCCTGACTTGATCCGCTATATATATATATAATCAAGTATCCAGGTTAGCTCACGCGCACCTTGACTTATCCTAGAGAACCATAAAACCACTAGCGGGGGCCCCACCTGAAGCTTGAGAAAATGCTTCCTTAGAAGGGAGCAAATCCCTAAGTCTTAGGTCTTGACCACTAAACCAACCCCCACATGTCTAAAAAAGCAAGTGTCACCAAGTGCACAAGGCTCGTATCGCTTTAGCTCTGGGAAATGGTTGGATGTACACAGTTTTACCCCGCCTGTGGAGAGGATCTTTTCTCTACTTGAACGCGTGACCGCCAACTCTCATATTAAAGCACCATTACCATTGCACTTGGGCCGCCCTCACACCCGTGATCACTAGGTCACATTGAGGCACCCTTACCATGGTGTCTGGGCCCATGACCGGTCATATTGAGGCACCCTTACTATTGCGCCTGGGCCGCCCCTCACGCTCACACTCACACTCACACTCACACGTAATCCATTAACAAAACTTGTTTTAATCATTACAGGTAGGCCTTCATAGTTCTACTACTGCGGTTTTACCATTGTTCCCCGAAGCATCTTCAAAAGCATAACTTTTTCCAAAACCAGAAAATCAAGCACCCAAAATATAGTACCAAATATAAAAAAAAGTAAGGCAGGGGGGAGGGAGAAAGGTAAGAGGAAACACTGAAGCTACTCCAATGGATTCAACTTTTGAATGCTTTGTCTTTACTGTTTGCCAAAGTTTCATGCAATCCTTATTGATATTTGATTACACACTCCACAATAAGCAAACACACCCCTTTTTTAAGTTGATTGTCTGGCCTAAAGAAGACTTTTTAAGCTTTATTAATCTTTTTTATGGTTTGAGCTTCATTCGATGTTGGATTGTCCCAGGAAAATCTCGAATTTGGATCTTAAATTGACAGGCTAGTGTGAGCTTATTCATGTGATTGTGCATGCGCTTAAGAATTTATTTTCTGAAAGATTATTATGTCTTTCATGCTTTTTTGGGACTCCAAGATCTTTTCAATGATCAAGGTTTCTTGAAGGGATATTTACATATTCCGATCAGTTACATAAAATCCGCAATAGCAACGGAACCCGGGAATTACAGAAAGGACATTTCTATTTAACATATCTATATATCTGAATTAATCAGACTTAACCACTTTGCATAAGGGAACCCAGGCTTGTTTGAAGGAGGAATTTGAATATTCCACATACATATTGGAATATTTCATATTGAAAAAGTATTCCTTTTCTTCTTTTTTTTCAACTCATCATTTGTATCTAATCTATTTTTTCTGGATCGGCTATCCGAAAAAGTATGACTTTCTTATACAAACTCATTTCATATCAATGATGAAACTAAAATTATTACTTTTCTTTAAACCACAGATCTAAATGCATTTCTTTGTCCGACGCCTGTCTATTCACTTTTTCTAATTCAACTTCAGAAAACCAACAAATGAATTCGACCAAGATTCCTCAAGGGAATAATTAGCCCACTTAATTGTTGGGTTGTGAAAACCAATTTCTAAAGATTCTGCACTTTTGGTCAGGACCGTCTGATAGGTTTTCAAGTTGCTGAAAAACGGTCAGGATCGTCACGACTTGGTTAGGACCGTCAGACACGAACATAACACATATTTAAGGCCCTTAATCAGATTTTTAGGGTTAAGAACTTCATATTCTTTGAGAGAAAGCTGCTATATTTGTAGAGAGAAACTTTGCGAGTTTCCTCCATTGATTCATAGTGAACTAGTGTGGCTCTCGAAGAGTAGGCAGTTGCTAAACCTCGTATATCTGTGTGTTTGGTGTTTCCTTCTCTTCCTCTTTTTCTACGGTTTGTTTTTTGTGATTCATAGCATCCAAGATCCTGAGAGTTTTGTGTGTTGGTAATTTTTGAGCGCGTTGTTCAGATTTCCTAACATTAATATGAATATAAGGGGAGCTCCTCAAATTGGCTAAAAGTACTACAATTGCTAAAAGAGTTAAACACGGATTTAGAGATACGTCATATCTTCATATACATCAATTTAATCCTTTTAGCGCCTTAATGGATTCACTATATTAACCAAAGTATCTTGAGGAATGATACTAACACAATACTTAGCACTACAATATGCACAACATATTTTTGTATTTTCTAATGATACATGCAGTGTCATATAAGCATGTTGTGCAGATTAATGTTATGCATATTATTGTGTTGATAGGCATTCCCAAATAGGGCACTTTGTTCAAAAGTCCTAGGCAAAGAATTTATAACCCCTTTAGTCCATCAAACAAGTTTATAACCTATCCAGTCCTAACGCTAGCAATTTTTTTTTTTTTTTAACAAAAAAAAGTTTGTACCCTATGAAAGTGCCGAAAAAGTTTGTACCCTATGAAAGTGCTTAAAATTCTAGGGTACCCTACGAAAGTGCCTAAAACCCTAGGGTACCCTACAAAAGTGCGTAAAACCCTAGAGTACCCTATGACAGTGTCTAAACCACTAAAACCCTATAATAGGAAAGTGCACCCTAAAACCTAAACCCTAGGGTACCCTATGAAAGTGCTTAAAATTCTAGGGTATCCTATGAAAGTGCCTAAATCCTAGGGTACCCTATGAAAGTGCCTAAAATACTAAAACCCTATAATAGGAAAGTGCACCCTAAAACCTAAACCCTAGGGCACCCTTTGAAAGTGCCTAAATTCTAAAAAATAAAAAATAAAAAAAAATTCATGGACCTTAGACATTGTAAAACTTTAACATGGACTAAATGCTCAATAAGTCCTCACTTCTGGACCTTAGAACAATTAACCGTTCCCAAATATCTTTGTCATGATACCTTTCATTTGACATTGTTAACCCTAGCTAGATAGGTACAATCTAATCTTGATTATAATCGATCAACTATGTCAAAACCCGTGCTATTTACAGCTAATTAAACTTCTATTTTACATATTCATCTGAATTAAGCAGCCTTATTCCTTTTTTTTTTTTTGTTGATTCCATCATATATATTGGGATTAGGTCATATTGAAAAAATTACTCCTTTTTTTTTTTTCAATTTGTTTCTATCTTTTTTTTTTAATCAATTCTTTTTTTTTTTTTTTCTGGCGGTTGTCGCTGAAACTAATTATATACTTATCTTCAATCCACAGAAAATGCATTTCTTTGTCGGTCGCCTGTCTATTCAATTTTTCTATTAATTCAACTTCAGAAAACCAACGAAGTAGTTCGACCCAGAGTCCTCTAAGTGAATAATTACTCCACTTAATAAGAACATAATAGGTTCACCGTTAATAAAATATCTTGAGTGCTACTAACACAAGACTTTACAAAATAACAACATATACGCACAACACGTTTTACGTGACATTGTATGATTGGACACCCGATGAGATTTCATTTTACATTGCACAATAATATAGTGCCACATAAACACGTTGTATAAATTGTTGTGCATCGTGTTGTGTTAATAGACTTTCCCAAATATCTGTCATGATACCTTTCATTTGACACTGTTACCCCTAACTAGATAGGTATAGTCTAATTTTCTTATTATAATCAACTAGATGTGTGAATAACAAGTTCCACATTATACAATTTAGAACATGCATGTGTGAATAACAAGTTCCACATTAAAAAATTTAAAAATTAGTTGGACTTTAATATACAATTGGATATTTCACCACTTATAAAGATTAGCTTTCTAAGTGGATATGAGTCATTCAGTGTATGCAAGGATGTAGTCAGGGGGACAAATGGTGGCGGTTGTCACCACAAGGTTTTCAAAAAATGCAATTATTATATAGAAGAAAAAAATTATCCCTGAATTATATAGACTCGCCACCACAATGTTTTTATGTTTTTGTAGTTTTTCGTAGAGTGGATGAATATTCATAATGCAATTTATCTCTTTATTGTTTTCGGTACATATTTTCGCCACCACAAAGGAAAAATCCTGACTCCGTCCCTGAGTGTATGTTATGTCCAAGTGATGTGGTGGACTCTCTATCGTTACCCCTCAATCAGATTAGGTGCACGCCGCAGGGGATCAATGCATTGGGAAACTCCCAACACAGGTGATTAAACTTCTTTGTATTGCAAGACTCTGTGTATAGATTCTAGTTCAATTATAAAATGTCAAAGAAATTTGCTTCTTACAGATAAAACACGGTCTTTAGGAATTTTCAACCAATTACATACAAGAATGGCCTAACATTTTATGGACCTTTTTTGCAAGATCTTTTTTATTATTTCTTCTTAATCTTTTACGAGATTCTGGTATAATTTTGCATCAAATTGTTTAGCTTGACTAGAAAATTAAAAAAAAAAGTACAAAAATAAAGACCAGAATTAAATAAAAAAAGTTCATATAAGATGGCGAAAAAGACCCAAAAGTCAGTCTTTTTGTCTTATATGAACCTTTTTCAACTTTAGTCTATTTTTTTTTATTATAATTTTACGATTCCTCTCATCGATATGGAAAGCATGGTGTGAAAATTTAGCCCGAATCTGATAAGAATAAGAGAAAACAATAAAAAATTCTGGCGAAAAAAGTCAGAAAAATTTAGGTGAAACTCACCATCGCCTTGAAAACTATCAGTGAATAGAGGACTTTTTACTGGCCCAAACTTCTAAAAGCAAATTAATGAACTCTGAGTTACTTTAGAAAGAGGCTTTTTTTGGGGGGGTTAAATACTTTAGAAAGAGGGTTGGCCCTAACCAGTCAATTATATATTCAACTTTCTTGTTTTCCTCATGTTTCGTCTTTGGTTAATTATTGACACAAAACATCAATGAGAAGTTGCAAATCCAAGGCTTTAAGATCATGCTTTCTTGAATCACAATTCACGTTGATCTTTATTATACCTCAAGTACATAAGCAATAGAAAGTGGACCCTCAAAGGATGTTAATTCGTGTAATCCGGATCGTTGATTGCCAAACCAACGGCCTTGATTGCTTACTACACAGGTGTAGCGAGTTTTCTCACTACAGGCTCCCCGATTCCCAATATTATATGAAATGATCACTCATTCAATCTCCAAGCAATGTGCAGTTATATTACTTAACAGCTCTATGAGCATGGAGATTCAAATACAGACATTTCAAATAGGCCCTATGATTGGGTTCTAAGGTTTAGAAGCTTCTCAGTATTTTGGGTCTGTAGCTACATTTGTCGTTGTATCTTTAGTCCTTTTAATCTTTGAATAATTTTTTTCAAAATTAATAAATTTCTTCTGCCGAGCAAGGAAAAATAAGCCCTATAATGCATGTGTGTCACTACATGATTCATAATTTGTGAAATATCTATGTTCAGATGTAAACGCTTGGTCCGTACACATAGATTATACATAGTTTTTTTTAAAAAAAAAGATGTTGATCTCTATTAAAATTGGACCGTTGGATCATTACGGGATTATCCAAGTGACCGTGAAAGCTTGATTAATAAATTGGCTAATGGCTATGCAATCTATGTCCATCTTGAGATTCGGCCTTTTTTTTTGACATTTTTTAAAGGTTTGATTTCCCCATTTGGAGTCTTTTCTACTTTTTATTTCGTATGCTAAAGTCGGGAGTCTGTGGGCCATTCACCAATATAAAAGAACAAACTACAAAAATACTCTAAATGCTCTATTTAACAGCATTATGGTTTTTGAACGATTGGTGTAAGAAAAGGAATCAATTGGACTTAGCTATTCGACTAGCCGAGCTCTTGATGGGCCGAGCTTTGTTTATAAAACAAACCCTCTAAAAATGAATGAAGCCTATGTAAACAAGCAGAGTTTTGTAGAATTGTGCTCGGCTAGTTTACTAAGCGAACAGAACTTAAGCTAGAACTCGATCAGGTAAATTACTAAACGAACTGAGTCAAGTCAAGCCGAACTTTAATAAGCTGCCCACAAGCAGCTCTATTCGATTGCAGGCCTGAGCATACTGGATTGCACTCCACAACTCCATTTTTTTTTTTAAATCTAGAGTAGGAGTAATTGATTTTTTGCACTTGCTATTCCCTGTCGCTTATTTTTGTAGGAATAAATTAATTAAAGTTTGATTTGCAATTTGGCAAATGCATAGTGATTATTCATTATTGTCCATCCTTGTAATAATATTTCTCTTATCTTCAAATACACGTGTGGGTGTAAGAGAGGAGATTATGTATAGTGGAAGCATCTTTGGCTTAGTTACAAAATAACCTTTATTTTTTTTCACCTTGTCAATCATTCGTACCCACCACAATTATATTAAAATATAATAAAATACTCCCTCTGTTCCTATTTGTTTGTCCCACTCTCTCTCTCTTGCCTTTTTTCAAATTAAAAAATTAAGCGCTTCGGTGTATTATTTTTTAATTTTTTTCGCACCGAATTAAAGTACACGATGAGTACTTTAATTCAGTGTAAAAAAAATTTGAAAAATGACACACGAAAACACTTTATGTTTTTATTTGAAAAGTGACACGAGTTTAGTAGTAGGGAATAAACAAATATGAACGAGGGAGTAATATAGAAATTGCTTCCACAAAAATCATTGCCTTCTGAAAGACGAAATATATAGAAAACGACAATGTATGGAGTCAAAGACAAGAAGACGACCCCTCTCTCTCTCTCTCTCTCCTCTTTTTTCTCTCTCCTCTCTCTCATATGCATGCTACGCAGGTCCCCCTCCAAACCGTTTTCCCTACTCGACCCATCAACCAACTCTTCTCTCTCTCTCTCTCTCTCTTATTCCCCACTTCTAAGCAAAGCCCACAACCATCACCATCATCATTAGCGTTAGGGTAATGCAATATTATAAAACAAAAGACGAAAATGCTACAAACACATTATCGGAACACAACACTCACATGGTGTGGAATTCATATACGGGTTTAAATCCCGAGTCTCACTCTCACCCGATGTGAATACTGTGTTCGAATGTTATGTCTGTAGTGTTACTAAAACAAAACAAACCTCCAAGCATAATCCTAATAAAAATCAAACTTTGATATGACAAGTTTGGATTTTATCATGGCTAATATGCTACATCAAATGCTAGTAAATTCAAGTTCTACTGTGTACCTATTACCCAATTACCGAAAAGAACAAACAAAAACCTTTGGAAAATGCTACAATATACTTTAGATTCCAGTGTATACAGTATGTACCTCTTACATTAAATAAAAACTTACAGGTTCATAATATTAGTCTTTAATTCATAATATTTGCATAAATTAAATTTAAAATATTTGCACCTTAGTCCATAACACATCAAAATTGAGCTGATTACATGTATATGTTGGAGGTTTCTGTCTTGATCTTATGAATTTTTACACAATTGTTATGGATAAATAATATTAAATTAAAGGCGATTCGTACACACCGAAATAAGTGCGTGTATTGTAGCCCTTCTCAAAATATTATGACACCTCTTAATTACGAAAATGTCAAGTTTTATTTTACTATGTTGATGAATTCTATAATCTTCATCAACATATTTTATCTCCCTTTTTATTATTTTTGTTAAAAGGTGAATAAATAAGAACTTTGTTAATGTGTATTAAGCATAACTCTATTATGTCTTTACATATATAGGCTACAAATCTTGGTGACCAAAAAATCTAAACCTACATTGGAAATATACGCATAACAAGGAAACATGGATAATGACAGCTTAAACAGAAAACACAATATTAAAACCTAGAAAATATGGTAATATAATATTTTTTTTTTAATAATTCTAATAGTGTTAAAAAAAACAGCAATTTAAAATAGTCATTAAAAACTTATGAAAATAAAAAAAAAACCTAAGATATTAAGAGAAATTATATTTCGATTTCAAAATGAGCTGCTCCATATGTTTAATCAAGTTGCGTACATCAGACCCTTCTCAGAGTTCACACAAGAGAGACTTGTACATTCTTTTTCTTTAGAGAATAGAAGCCTTAATGTACATTCATGTGCTACTTTTTCTTATTGAAGTAACATATACGTACTAGTCTCTCTCTATATAAGTCTAGCTCCAGTCCTTTACACCAAAAACAGTTGGGAGAGAAAAAGAGACGTCCAAGGGACTGGGATCAAAGAAGGAGAGAGAGAGAGAGAGAGGAGAGAGAAGGTTAACTCACAATGAGGAAGCCAGATCTATGTGGGAAGAACAATGCCAACAATGGCAGTAATAATAATAACAATAATAACAAGTTGAGGAAAGGTTTGTGGTCACCAGAGGAAGATGAGAAGCTGATGAATTACATGGTGAGGAGCAATGGCCAGTTGGGTTGCTGGAGCGACGTTGCGAGAAATGCTGGACTCTTGAGGTGTGGAAAGAGTTGTCGACTTCGTTGGATTAACTACTTGCGGCCTGACCTCAAGCGAGGAGCTTTCTCCCCTCAAGAAGAAGAACTCATCCTCCATTTGCATTCCCTTCTTGGCAACAGGTCATCTCTCTCTCTCTCTCTCTCTCTCTCTCTCTCTCTCTCTGTCTCTGTGCACACATTTACAATTTCGCATCGGTCAAACGACAATGTATCAGACGAACGAAGCTCCAGTCTTGATACCGTAGAATTCAGTCTGATCCAGTATGGGTTTTTTTGGGTCGTTCCGGATCTATAACAATTTGAAAGCGATCGTTTAATTTTTAAAGTTGATAATGTAGATCATCCACGTAAATAACTAGCTTGATTATAGTTCGATGAAAAAGATAGATCCGGCTTGGGACACTCACTTTTGGAAAATATGATTCGGATTCCAAATCCTACATTCAGCAGTAAGATTTTCACCATGAATAAGAATTTTCTGAGTTCTCATTTGCTGTATCTATGCACCAGTATGAAGATTATGTGCTTAGGACAACATCCATGTTCATGGAAGGACCCAAGGGGTGCTAGGGGTGCCCGGCCCCGGCACAATTTCAAAAAGTCTCTTCAATTATTCAAGTTTTCAGGTTAATTTTAAAAAACTTCTATAAGAATAACCCAAAGTTCTGTAAGTTTTTCTAGAAGTTCTATAATATAAGTTAGGTACCTGTTATTGATAAATCTTGCGTTTGGCACTGTTCATGTTTAAATGGACATTCGTAATGAAGTGATTGGTATGCACATTTAAATTCTGAATAAATGATTATGTTCGTGACCAATTTTCCTGTTTACATGTTTGGAAAAGTAGCAAATATAAGTCCACTTATGAAGTATTATTTAATGAGCTGCATTTCATTTACAAATTAACATAATGCTTATCAAAAAGTTCACTCAGAATGACGTGACAGTGGTAAATCATTAAACCATGCATATTCCGTAAATAAATAAAAAATTGTTTGTAATAAAGTACACTTTGCTGCCAAATTTCCATTTTTTCCAATCCTTTTTATTTTTATTTTTCTTGTAAAAGTACACCAATAGGTCGGTGTGTAAACAAATAGACACACTTTACACAGATGTGTAGATTAATTTGGTGAATTCAAATGTTATGGTAATTAATAAAGTGGAGTGAAGGTGAAAATGACACAAGTGCCACCAATTTGTGTCTACATCTTCACTTTGAGTTGAAGTCACTCCACAGTCCACATCAACTTGTTTTGGGAATTAAATCTTCCATGCAGAACATAAGTATTTACAGAGAACAGAAAACACCCTTACTTCATACACTTCTGTTTTAACTAACTCTTTCTTTCTTTCTTTCTTTCTTTTTTTTCCCAATTTTATAGGTGGTCTCAAATTGCAGCACGCTTGCCTGGACGCACTGATAACGAGATAAAGAATTTTTGGAACTCAACGATAAAAAAGAGGCTCAAGAACACATCATCGTCATCACCAACACCATCACCCAACGCGAGCGATTCGTCGTTGGAGCACCTAGATGTCATGCAAGGGATCATGGCCATGCAAGACCATAACATGATGGCAATGTTCATGAACTCATCCTCGTCCTCATCGTCATCGTCAGCCACACGAGCAATCGATCAAATGCCTGTGATTGGTACTGGAAATGGATACTTTAATGTGCCAACATTCATGCCACAAGTTGGAATGGATATTGGTGATGGATGCTTTGGGAATCATGGAATGTTTGGGCAAAATGAAGGGATGTTTTTCCCTCCTTTGGAGAGTATAACCATTCAAGAAAATGGTGAAAACAAAAACATTATTGATAGAAACACTTACAACTACAACCCTCTCAATAATATAAGCAAAGTGGAGACAATGGGAGGCTTTGAAAATTGTTTCCAAGGAGAAGACCTAAAAGTTGGGGAATGGGATTTGGAGGAATTAATGAAAGATGTTTCCTCCTTTCCTTTTCTTGATATTCAAGGTGAATAATTTGGCCACCTTCCATGTTTTTTTTTTTTTTTTTTTCTTCTTGGTTTTAGAAAGAAAACTCAAATATGTGATAAAGAAAAAAATAAGGCTCTATTTTTTACTTTATTTCTTTGGACATTACCCTTTTGGTTTGTTTGAGTCCATTGGAGGCTTCTCTCAAACCTTGGATTGTAGACAAATAAAGGTCATGATACACAAATATGTAAATGTAGACATGTAATTTCCTTGTATGTATGCATGTGCTCTTATCAATTTGTTTTGAGACAACTTTACTTTATAGCACTAGAAAGTAGATTAGTTGGTAAATTTTACTAAGTTGTTTTGTACAAGAATGGACATCTCCATGTGGGAGTGGAAGTTGTTGGTGGGAAAAAAGTTGTGTGTGTGTGAAGCTCACATTTTTAATTAGCATCATTCTAAGATTTGTGGAAGATCATTGTTTCTTCTAATGGGGTTTAATCACTTAGTTTAGTTGAGATGTCACTTGAAAAAGTGAATGACAAATGAAGAGTTTAAAGTCAGCTTGCTCTTGATTGTAAAGAGGATTTCTTGAATTTTTGTATATGAGTTAGTTAGCCTAAATGATGAGTAGTTGGAATCCTATTATAAATCATAATTCCTTCAACCTCCAATCGTTATTATGTCCAAAGATGTCAACACAAGGATTTCGTATTTCAAAATAACCCCAAAGAATTTTGTCGGTCAGGAGGATGCATGGCAACAAAAATACCGAAAATTATATGGGTACCGACCCATACACATAGAAAAGGCACAGATCCAGCTCGGGGACCCACTTGTGGGTCCTACACAAACTATCTGAACCGTTCATTCATCTTAGAATGCAATTCCGAAGGGCCTTAAGGAAAAACAGCTCAATCGGACGTGTGTAGATGCTTGATCTAAGATGCCCCCATTTTAGTAAAAAAAAAAATTGACTGAAACGGGGAGCTCTTAGATCAAGCATCTACAGACGTCTGATTGAGTTGATTTTTCTAGGGGCCCTTCGGAATGTTATTCTAAGATGAATGAACGGTTCGAATTGTTTGTGTGGAACCCAAAAGTGGGTCCACAAGCTCAATCTGTGCATTTTCTGTGTATTGCGTTCTGTACGCATAGTCTGGTACCAAAAATACACATGTTCAACAGCCTACCCCGAACAAAACAATTTCGAATTCGGATGATCGACTCTCACCGTAACCAAAAAAAAAAAATTAGAGTCACTAGAGATTTGTCATGCCGTTAATTTTATAAGTTACATGTGCACATAAATTAATCAAGATGCCCGGTTATACAAACTAAAAAGGAAAAAAGAAAGGAAAAAAAAATGGGTGGTAATGAAGAACAGTGTCTAAAAAGTGAATAGAAAGCAAGCTTGGAAAATGACTAATGAATTAGAGAAACAGAAGAAGACAAATAGGTGACCACATTCATTTGAATAATAGATGAAGTGAGTGCTTATATAAATCATTCCTACTTTAGATTTTTAACATGCAATAACTAACAAATGTGTGCGGATGTTGTTATCTTGGATAACGATATGGTGGCCGATCATTGCGTATATTGTACAACAAAAAGAGAAAGAGATGCCAATAAATTGACGATAACAATTTCTTCAATCACAAACTGAGTGAAAATAACTACTCACAATTGAGTTAGACTAGGAGTGTACGTGGGTCGGGTTGGTCGAACTAAAGTGTATTTTTCAACTAACTCGTGCTTGGCGGTTTAACAATGTTTTAACCTGCCGCTAATCCATCGACCTTTACAAACACATCGGGTTTGGTTGATTTTTTTTTTTTTTTTTTTTTGGCGGTTTCGACTCGACGGGTTAGGTATGTTCAGCGGGTTGAAAAAACCTTAACTAGTTGAGCAATTTTTTGATATTTTTTCACCACATTTTCAATTGAACGGAAGAATGGAATGAGGTTACAACGGGGTTTTGATTTTTCCTAATGACACCTTAATATTGGTATGGTAATATCCTCTTGACTATTCCCTCCGTCCATTTTTAAATAAACTATATAAAAATACGTGCAATTTCAAACCCCCAAAAAATATGTTTCTCTATATAACTTTTTAATTTGTTTTATACCAAATTAAAGTGCTCATTGAATACTTTAATTTGGTGCAAAAAAAATTTTAAAAACATTATACGAAAGTACATTTTTAAACGTCTGCACCCAAGTGGATTACTTAAAAAGAGACGGAGGGAGTATCATTCAACGTATGTAAATATAGTATGTTGGGTCGGGTTAAAAGCAAGTTAGAAAAATTTTACCTGTACCCAAATCAATCTGCTTAAAATTTGAGTTTTACCTGTACTTTAACACATGATTTTCTTTCCGGGTTAGAGCAGGTTTTCAGCTTAGCTGGTTGGTAGATTTTTTGCACACCCTTAGGATTTTCAGAGTTCATACTGTAGGGGAAAAAACCTACAAAACAAACCAAACTCACAAAATCTTTGGGAAAAATTCATTTAACCCTTGTGATTTGGCCCGTGTGCATTTATCTCCTTGTTACGAAATCTCCAAACGCCCATCGCATCCCCTTCGCTGGAAAATCACGGGAGGAGTGAGAGTGAGCGCGTGAGTGCCTGTGCACGTGTTTTTTAGGGAACACTAGAGCTCCCGGCCGGCTGTGTTTCACAAAAATAGCCTAATCGAGTAGAGACTAAGTTATTTAGGGTTTGAAACACTGGTATCGCACAAACGAAATGAAGACAAAAGTGTGATACAAAAGATCGATGAGCCACGCAAATATTCTAAAAAGGTCCTTCCTTATTATGTGGTTCAAAACTAAGATGATCTGCAAATATTCTAAAAGGTGAATGAAGAGTAATAACTAACAGCGCACTACAATGCCTACTAGATCAATGTTCTCTAAAGACAAGGACAAGAGACCCAAGATCAATGTTCTCTAAAGACAAGGACAAGAGACCAAAAATTATCCAAAGTTTCAGAGCCCGTTTCAAGCAGCCTTGCAGGAAAATGCAACAATACGGTAAAGAAATGAAAAACATCAAACCGGGGGGGAGACTGGCTTAGATACAACGATTTCAAGGATGCCATCGGACCTGAAATTGGGGGAAGCGAGTCTGGGGTCGACAGGTCCCGGCAAATTGAAGGAAATGGAGAACCGTCCAGATGGACATAGTTCCTGCACTTTCATCTCATACATAGTCCACGGATCTTTCAAAACTCCACCCGTCACAACTCCATACACATGTACTTTTCCATCCCTCTCGATTTCACAATTAATATTACCTGCCATGACAAAAATGAACATTCGTAGTCCATCTCTAACAAAGCAGAATGGAAGAAAAAATAATTTAACATAGCAAGGCCCGATGTTTAGTTGGCTTTAGTTAGGAGATTAGCCATCATGGGCACGCATTTTCTGAAAACCATTTCCAGATAAAGCTTAACTATACTACTTGTCAGATGTTTTTTATGATTCAAGTAGTGAATCACAAATGTTCATGAACACAAAACATGACGTAGCGCTAAGCACAAATGGTCACGTAGTGCTCTGTATCAGTGCTGCCACATGTAACTTAGTAGAGTCAACTAAACCACCTGAACTTATAAAATAAAAAAAACTTCGAATATGAAATATGATTTTGATAGTTTCGGAAGATTAAATTAACATAACCTGCTGGACAGGTAGGAAAATTATAAACATTTAGTATTCGGAGTTTTGGGATGACAAAACAGATGTTCAATTCTTAGAAATGTTGGAGAATATATGAAACTTACTCTCATTGTTCTTGAGACCTGGCAGGGAGACCCGACAGAGGTAGGACCTTTCGCTTTCACCTATATCCACCACACCAATAGGAGGCCCACCGCTCCCATCCTTAGCAGTTCCTGTCAAAGTGACGGCTGGCTTCAATTGCTCAGCAACGACACTCCCTCCCACATTCATGGTTTGCAAATACTAGAGCTCAATATTCAGAAATATCTATAAACTCTTTTAGGAGTCACTGAAGATGAGATTCTACAAATTATAAATGAAACCTTTGTTAGACCTTTTGCAGTCAAACTTTCGCATATGTATTTGTGTGTGTAATGCATGGCAAGTTGGTTATAAAAAAGTTCAAATTTGACGCTTATATATACTTTTACCACATGAGATTTAAAGACCGTATTCACTGAGGGATATAAAAAAGATCATTTGTCCAATCACAGTCAGTCAAGCCCCCGAAAAAATTAATTCAGACAGTCAAGACAAACAACAAAACTCTAAGGCCACTGTTATTATGGAAATATATTCTAAATATAATCCCGCTTGCAGTTTTGTTGAGTTGTACTTTGAAAACTACAGGACAACTGATTAAAGGATAACCAGGATAAATGCTAGAAGTTCCATTAACTTCAAACCAAAACATTTACTAATCTAAAATGAGCAAGTACAGATATTCTGATCATACAGATGCAAAGAATGTATTCCTTCAAAGACATTCCACTGTAGAACCCTAATAACTTCTTAAACAGTTGATTCAGACAGTCTCAAACTTAAACAGATTAAATTCGACGGTCGTGAACTGAAAGCATAAGAAAAATGGTCAAGACGGTCGTGAACTGAAAGCATAAGAAAAATGGTCAAGAACTGCTACTTATCAACTAGGTAGGTTGGAGTGGTCCAATATAACAACAACAACAATAACATAACCCATTAAGTCCCCAATAATTGGGGGTATGGGTGGGGGATGGATAGGAGACAGACCTAACCTTTGGCAATATACTGAATGAAAAAAGGATACACTAGATTACCTAAACATAAAACTTTACAAAGAAACCCATAAATACATGACAGCTGATATAACCAAAAGCAGGACTATCTTTTATTTTTTATTTTTGGTCAATTGCACTGGAAATGGGTTCGTAAGGTTCACATAAGGTCATCAAAACACTATGAGACCAACTTTTCTGGACAGTACACCAACCTCGTCGTTTTCTTCATGTCAAGAACTTGTTTGAGAAAAGAAGAATACAACAGTTAAAATGACAGTACAATAGTAGCAACAGGTATCATATAATGAGCACCTGTGCTGTTGATATCAGTTGATGAGACTGAACAGTACTCAAAGACACCAGCAATTACTATGTCCAATTCAATGTTGTGACTGCGTCTCCATATATATCTCCGTCACAATATTAAAGTCCTAATCACCAGATACACCACCACATAATTGCTGCTGGTGGTATCACCACTAAGGGCAGCAGAATTCCAACTAAAAGAAAGTAGTTTTGAAAACCTGAAATTTGAGCGAATGGGAAAAAGGACCTGACCACTAAGGGCAGCATAATGTGACTGCTTCAAACAAGGGTCAACTCCGGTTAAACTGTGACGTCATAATTACCACTTTCAGTCCAATGTGATTCAAAAACTGATGGAAGAATGAAAAACACTGACCATCCCGAATCCATTAGTCAACGAAAGCAACGGTTATGGAAGAATGAAAAACACAGACAATCCCTCTCCCAAATCCCTCAGGCTACACGACCTAGGGCTATAGATTTGCGCTGCTATGAGTGTCTTCCCTGTAACTTAAAAATCTAGAAACCATTTTGTTGCCAACCATACAAGTATTAATTACCAAATTCAAAAGGTCCACAAGGTTACACATGCATATCAACTAACGCAGACCTCTCATGTGCATAACTACCTTGGTCTCATAACCATGCATAAGGGTCCTCATCCAACCTGCCAGCCAGTGAACTGCCCGAAGCCTGCCCACCCCACGAGCTTTAGCCCGACCCAGGCCATTATTTGGGTGGGCTAGCCCAGCTCAAAGTGTATACAGGCTGGGTTAGGCCTGGGGGTTGCAGCCAGAGCCCACCAACCGACCCGTGTACTAGGTTGGCCCGTTAGCTATCTCCAAGCCCGCGCATAGCCCATGTAGTTTGAGGTAAAATCTCCCCTAAACTCTAATCAAGGAGCGATTAGTGGACAGGATTTATGAAAATATATATTTTAGTAGTAAAAATATTACTTTTCTGTGTTTCAATCAAAAAAGTGCTTCCCTTAGATTTTTATGCCATTTATGAAGATTGTTTATAAATATCTCCCTTGGCACTTGAAACTTGACAGGTTTTTTTCAAACAGAGATATGAAAAGAGATTATGTCCAAACATCTTCCTTATTGAAGCCAGTCAAGCCACAGTCCCACGTAAAATGAGTTTGGGCCTTGGGCCCCTTTTGTGTCAAGAAGAAAAAGAAAAGCCTTCAATGAAGAAGCTTAGAAGCCCGTCTAGCTGAAAGAAGTCTGGCCTGCCAGCCTGCCGATTGAGCTCAGCCCTTGGGCTGAGCTTAGGCTAAATCTTTTCAGACCCGCCAAAAAAAAGAAAAAAAAAAAAAAACCACTAGGGCCAGCCCTATAAATGGAGATTTGAAAACCAATTTGCACATTCATACGATATTTGGGCAAAGGCAAAGGCAAAGAACATGAATCTGATTTTATACTTGACTATGAAAATTCATTCATAGCCACAGAGAAGTCGCAATGCAGGTAAAACAATCATTTGTTACATAGCATTACCAAATTTAAAAATTATTGGAACATAAACTTTTAGTCTTTCCCATGCAAGTTCAATGATAATGGTTTCATCTAGAATAGCTCCCAAGGTAAACACCACTATCCCCAGGTAAAAGCTACAGTGATCAACATTTATATACCCTTCATATGGGGAATGGGTGGGAGAAACTGGTTTTGACGATGTCTTTCCAAGGCTTGCAAGCTATGTAGCACGGACACCGACACAAACATGGATACGGACACGGGAATTCTAGAAATAGACACGGACACGGCAGGGGACACGGCAAAAACAAATAAGTAAATAAGTAACTATGTATATAAATATGGGGGCCCTTCGGGACCCCATTGTGATGTTTCGAACCATTGATCTTTCTTAAATGAGTAAAATAGGAGGTCCTGGAAAAATTTAGTTCAATTGGGTATCGGTAAGTGCATCCAAACAATATTGAAAATACCAATTCTTGTCACAGTTTCTGCAAAATTGTTTGGATCAAGCCCTTTCTGATATCTGATTGAGCTGACTTCTTGTAGGGCCTCCTATTTTATTCATTTAAACAAGATGAACGGTTCGGAACACTAGTTTGCCACCCGGGGGAAAATCGTGTCAAATGTTAAGTGTTGTGTCACTGGAACCGCTGATGCAGTAACTTTTGGGGTAATAGTCTTATTTTGTGTCTTTAGTGTTAGTGGGTCTATAAATAGGTGTGTGAGTCTTTCATTTGGTAGTTTTTGATATATTGATTAAAGAATATTGAGAGTTTTTGCTCCTTGTATCCCATTTGGGATCCTCTATCTCTTAATTAAATCTATCCTTTTGATTTGGTTTGCATCATTTGGTATCAGAGCTCTTAGCTCGATCTTGACCCTTCACAGCGCCGGAAACCTAGACCTCGCCGGAAAATGGAGCCGGAATCTCACCGGAACCTCGCCGGAGCTCCCAAACCACTCCATATCCACAGATCTACTCAACCCAAGGGCTTAAACCTTGATTTCAACCCTTAGAATCCACAAAACGACCACTTTCGTGGCTGATTTTACTATTTCGAACCTGACCCAGACTTCAAATCCCTAAACACAAGCTTCATGACCCTCGAACTGGCCAGATCTGCCCTCGTTTATGGTGTTCGACCATAACCCAGCTCATTTCGAAGTCAAACCAGCCATTTCAACAGTGACCCAGGCCTGCAAAGTAGGAAGTCAGTGCTTCAAACACTCTAAACTGTACTCGAATTGCATGGGTAAGGCTCGAATCACTAGTTTAAGGCTTGATTAGCCTTCGATTTCACTCAAATCAGGTAGTTCGACCATTTTCAACACTTGAAAACCCATTTTCAGCACTCAAAACACTGTTCACAGCCAACTATTCAACTCGAATCACTGTTTTAGCACTCGAATTCAGGTTAGATTCCAGCTGGGTTGTCTCATTTGTTTCGATTTGCTGTGATTAGTGTTGATTTTCTGTGGTTTCCTTGTGATTTGAGGCTGTTGGGTACTGAGTTATTGAGTTCTTGTGCCGAGTTGACTGAGTTTGGGTGTAAAATTGCTGAGTAGACTGGGTTATGCGACTGATTGTACTGGGTGCAGCTTCTTTTGGGTTGATTTGCTTGTTTGGAATTGATTTTGTCGTAGTTTGGGGTCCCAATTGATTAGGTTTTGGTTGATTAAGGTTGAATTGATTGTGGGTGTTCTTATGGCTTATAGAGGTAAAGGTATAAGAGGAGGTAGAGGTAAAGCGTTCATGGTGAATAATGGAGATGAAATTGATAACTTTGGCAACCAAAATCATTTTAGGAATGAGATTGAAGAGTTGAGTATACAAATTGCTACCTTGAATGATAAGGTGCAATTATTGTTGTTGAAAAGACGACTTGCTACCTTGATTAAGAAGGTGCATTGTTTACTATCTCACAAAGGTATTTATGATTCTCATAGTCAAGCTAAGTTTAGTATAAACTACAAGGAGGAGAACATTGGTGATGGCCTTGAAGAATCTTATGGACCCGTCAATCCGGACAAGTTTGAGGGGGAGATGAACCTCACTCCAGAGGTGTTTGA
The DNA here is from genome assembly GCA_020921065.1 of Vaccinium darrowii. Taxonomy (NCBI): domain Eukaryota; kingdom Viridiplantae; phylum Streptophyta; class Magnoliopsida; order Ericales; family Ericaceae; genus Vaccinium; species Vaccinium darrowii. Next base: position 6,820,142 of record CM037156.1, read on the forward strand.
AGAGGTGCAAGAACTCGATCATTTCAAAGGATTTCCTATCTTTGATGAATATCCAAGTGAAGAACTTGAAAGTGTTCTTAAAGATGTTGTTATCTTTGGGGTTGAAAGGGAGTTTGAAGACTAGCCAATCTTTGATGAGTCTCCAAATGAAGGCTTTGGAGGTGATTTAGAAGGAATTCTCGTGTATGATGAGTATCCTTGCGAGTATAAGGATATTGATGATGATGTTCTTCCTAAATTTGATGAGTGCCCACATGAAGAGTTTGAAGATGATTCCATCTTTGAGACTAGTGGAGAATTTGAAGATGTTCCTACTTATGATGAAGAGTTTAGAGTTGGCAATAAACAGGAGAGATTTGTTGATATGATCAAAGAAAACTTCCCTATAGCAAGGCAAGAAAGCAAGGAAGCACAAGAAGAATAGAAAGGAGTTGGTGTGTTATCAAACCCGAAAGAGGCTACTTTTGATGTCTCGCTTGTTTTAGAGGATTTCGTAGAGTTAAAGCTTGATAGTCGCTTCCATGAGATGCCTCTTGAATTGTCTTTGGTGCAAGATGTTCAAGTTTGTGATGTTGGGGTACCTGGACAAGTTCCAAAGTTGCCGAAAGAGGGTGTAGACTACTTGGTGCTTGAAGATCCTTTGGGCATAGTTTTCACTCGAGCAAGCCTTGGCTATGAAGTGAATTTGGACTTTTTGCACATCATGTTAGATGGTTCTTGGAGTCATGCGATGGATACAAGTGTGATGGCCTATTTTTATGATGTGATTCTACACGAGACATGGCAAATGGGTGGCTTCTTGGCACATAAGTATGGACGCGGTGGATGTATACAAAAAGAAACTCATATTGAAGATTGGTTGTGTTGGGGGTGACGCATTGATCAAGGAACGCAGCAACATGTCTACTTTGAAGCTGCACAATAAAAACTTTATGTTGTCTTTATTTGGTATCTTGTGTCTTGTAGTCCAACTTGAGGACAAGTTGTTTTCGTTAGAGGGAGAGTCTGATGCAGTAACTTTTGGGGTAATAGTGTTATTTTGTGTCCTTAGTGTTAGTAGGTCCTATAAATAGGTGTGTGAGTCTTTCATTTGGTAGTTTTTGATATATTGATTAAAGAATATTGAGAACTTTTGCTCCTTGTATCCCATTTGGGATCCTCTATCTCTTAATTAAATCTATCCTTTGATTTGGTTTGCATCAACTGCCCCCTATAAATATATTATACATGCATGCAGTGACAGTTCATATACATAGATATATACACTTTTCTTTTGATATGTAAGATGTTTACACTGTTATATACGCATATATATACATGTAAGATATGCACACACACAGCTATGGAGATATATACATCTAACATACATATGTATGTATGTATGTATGCTATGTGTGTGTGTGTGTATGTATGTGTATGTATGTATGTATGTAATGTGTGTGTATATACAGCGAGAGAGGGAGGGAGAGAGTGAGATCTTGAGAGTCAAAGAGTGTATATATGGGACACGCGTGTCCATGTCGTGTCCCTCTCCAAAAAATAATTTAATTTAAGGGACACGCCATGTGGCGCGCCCAATCCCTATCCCCCGAGTGTCCCCGTGTCCCATACGAGGACACGGCGACCTTTAAAAGTGTCAGTGCTTCATAGAACCTATCGTTTTTAATAATTCATTTGCAAAACATTCAATGAGTTCCCTGAAAAGATGGTTTGATCTTTGGCAAACAATATTATTAGAATAGATTCCTATCACACAACCGAATGAGACACTTGCCAATAATCATGATATGATTTGTAGGGTTGTGCCTAATACCTCCAAGTAGTGTTTTAAAAGGTGTGTGCCTCGTGCGCTTAGGCGCTAAGGTAAGGTGAGGCGCAAGGGTTGGGCTTCGTGGAGTCTTGGCAAAGCGCAGAACCCATAGGCGCAGATTAGGCGCTGAGGCGTGTGCCTAGGCCAACGGCACAACACACAAAGGCGAGGAGTTCTTGTATTCTTGCTATTTTTTGCTCAAAATGCATCCTAAACCTTCATCTGAGGGTTAAATGCCAAAAGCTCTCTCTAGACTTCTTCTTCTTCTTTTGTTTTTTTTTTTTTTTTAACGAAGCAGGAACCTTCCTTAATGAAGCAGCAACCTGCTCTGTTTTTCTTTTTTTTTTTGGATCTGCTGTCTTCTTCTTCTTCTTCTTCTTCTTCTTCTTCTTCTTCTTCTTCTTCTTCTTTATGTTTTGTTTAGTGTTCGGTGGTTTAACCATTGAAATGTCATGTTTTATGACATTTGAAAGTTCTACAAGTGTTTGTTTGTGTGGAAAGTTTTGCCTTTATTAGAATTCTACTTGTCCTAATAGATTGTGCCTCGCTGTCAAGAGGCGAGTGCCTCGCCCCACACCTTAGGCTCCAGGGGACCATGTAGCCTCGGTGTGCCTATCGTCATTTAGAACACTGACTCCAAGTCTCAGAGCACACCCAATTATCTTTAGTCTCCTTAGCTCTTCCTCAATGTCTACTAATCTCCGTCCTTTTTCTCCTCTCTATATCCTTCTGCACATAATTAGAACTGCTGAGACCAAGAGAAAGACTAAGTCTCCTACTATTGAATGTATACGTATCTGCATGAAGGGGATTCTTGTCAGGGTGAGAGAAGGTTGAAGAGATAGGTGTTATGTACCAATCTTCCTCACGGCCTACCATTTTTTGGACGAACGAAACAATTGTTCTGATTTCTCACTCGAAAGAGATGAAACTCTAATGCAAGCAAGTCACACCATTCTCTTTGACACATCAAAAGAGACTCGTCATTATAGTCTTCTGGGTAGGGCATGTGCATTTTAATTCATGAATGTTTCTAGTTATGTGATGCCTTGTAAGCTACTCTTCCTATATTAAATTACGTTCGTCAATGTCGTCATCCTCAAATCATACATGCAAGACATGTGGCCTACACGCCGCATTTCTCACATCACATTAGACGACTCTAATTTTGAAGATCGATTTAACTAGACTTCCTTTTTTACGAAAATACTCCCTCCCAAAAATTTAATTGCTAAGTCTTAAAATACTAAAAATAATCCATCTTATAAGTTTCCTAATTAGATAACCTTCTAAATCATAAAATTACATACTATGCACCAACTTGGAAGTAAAGTAATCACACTCTAACTGCAATTATGATTGAGTTTGATAAGGAAAATTACATCTTCCCCTCCTTACAAGGCTCTGGTCCTCCAAATTTCATATGCCTCTTGATCCTTTATGGGGATTCCAAAATTTTTAGGGTGTATGTAGTTGAGTTCAAATCAATGGAATACTTTTCCCAATTCGCCCTTGCTTTAGTTGCTTATTCAAAGATTGGATACCCTTCAAAGACCTTATAATTAAGACCTTAAAATTCTGATGGTCTCGCTTCACAATATTCACATTCTCAATGACTCCCTCCAATCGAAAGGCAATGGAATAAGATATTTTGTTCATCTCTTCAATGAATGTCTTTTTAAAGTAGACCTAATGATAAAACAAAAACATAACCTCAGTTGTTTTTTTATCACAAAAACCATCACCCATATCGATACAACAGCCCTTCCATTTAGACAATCAATGACACAACAATGGCTAAAGCTGTCCATACTACTTCCAATGCACTCCGAATATTAAGGAAGTTAAATTATTAGAAAGGGAAAAAATCAGGATTCAATCTGACAACCTAAATCTATACCAGAAAGAAAATGTCTAACTATACAATAAAACATGCGGCTCCCCAACTTAAACTGGTATATGAAGTATCGTCTGACAAACAATCTAACTCCTACGAATAGAAAATAGAAGTTGAAAGTTATAAGATTCGCAGTCAATAATTAACCCGCTGAAGAAATCAATTCAAACAACCCAACAACTAAAAATCTACCAAAATTAGGCATAGTAAAAAAACTATGAAGCACGGGTAGCGGTATGGGTACGGGTACGCGATACGGCAAAAACCTAAGAAAGTAGGGTACGGGTACGGGTACGGTTAGATACAGCAGTAAAATTTTTATTTTATTTTTCCTATTTTACTATGTTCCATTGCATAAACTAAATAATAAACGCATTTACCAACAAAAAGCAGCATAAATAAAAGTTAAAGAGTTCATACGTGCCTAGATCAAAGCAATGCAATGTCGTTTTAGAGTTTTAGTGCATACCTACTTAAAAGGCAAAAAATTTAAAAGTGAAGCAACCATCATTTAAAAGTGACACAGTCTAAAATACAGTCTTGCCAAATGCCAACATAAACATGTCTATACTACTCTCAGTTGGTGAGCACTGCCACTGCCAGTCGATGGAGAGAGAGAGAGAGAGAGACGACTGATGAAGACAAGAGAGCAGAGGATGAGGCAATGAGCGGCTGACGATTAGAGCCAGAGGTTGAAGAACACAAACCAGATCAATCGAAGCAATTAGGGTTTCAGGAAGGGTAAAGTTACGAGAGAGAGAGAGAGAGAGAGAGAGAGAGAGAGAGAGAGAGAGTTACCGGAGAATCACCCGTCGGAAGTCGCCAGTGGAAGCTGAAGCTATCTCACGGTAATTGGCAACCTAGAACGTGTTTTTTTGTTTTAAGGGATAAGGAAATTACACCTGAAGTCCACTCTTTTATATTCTTTCATTGGAACCCTGGAATTTTAAGAAAAGTTTCAATTTTACCCAAACGCAGGGCCTTGTTCTTTAACCCATTTTATGGCATAAAATGGGAGATTTTATGGCATTGTTTTCTCAATACATAAAATGACATGTCATTTTATGACCATTCCATAAAATGTATTGGGAAAACTAAATAAAATGTCTACATAAAATGTATTGGGAAAACAATGTCATTTTATGATCATTCCATAAAACCCCAACTAAAATGAGAATTCCCATTTTATGGCATAAAATGTATTGTACCCATTCCCGTACCCACCAAGTACCCCGCCGTACCCAACATACCCAAACGTACCCCGTACGTGTTTGCTGTACCCGATACGTATTTTTCTGTACCCACCCGTACCCAAACCCGTACCAGTACCCAGTACTCGTACGGCGACATTTTTGGAGTACCCGTGCTTCATAGGTAAAAAATAACACTCTAGAGACTAAACTAATATAATAGGGGTAGGGAGGCACAAACGAGCAATCAAACTAAAGTGCTAACGCTCCTTTACCAAGATTATAATATATATAAAAAGTATAGTCAACCAATGTTCAAGTTGAAAAATAATATCCAGGCTTTCTTCTGACGATAAATGGACACTATCGGGACCTTTACCGTCTGAAACTTGTGTGGACTTGTAACCATCTTGCGATGATCCCCAAGCTACAATCTAGGGGCCCCTACGCTTTCATAACAACGTATTAAGGGCCACCCCACCATGCACATGCTATATATAATCAAGTGTGGGCCTTTATCCATCTAGCAGTTGCTACTCTAGGACCTCTAACCTATGAGAGCATACCACCAATCGCCACTATTTGTTACAGATTCTGTGACACAATATACTTCATATTCTTATATAGAAAGCCAATCTCACACTTGATCTACATTTATTATACAACACACAAAGCCAACAAAACAGTTTAAGCAATAGAAGGAGAAATACAATCAGACTATTTGCTAAAATCACACTAAAAGTTGTACAGCTTCCTTACCTCGGATAATAACTGAAAAGATGCTCATTCAATGCACCCTAGGCCGTACGAATGCGTAACCTCTCAACCGGACCTTGTTTTGAAGTTCCATTTTCCAACAAGTCCAGTACTCAAAGGTTCGGAGTGTTCCTATTTTGGCGAGAAACGGATGTGTCGATAGGACGATTGCACAATCCGAGACCAAGATAAAGCTAAAGCTTAAGACTATTTGCTAGGCCAGTGTGTCCTAATGCATAACCTCTAAATCAGACCAAGCTTTGAAGTTCCGTCTTCTCTCGCAAGTATAAATACTTGAGGGCTAGGTACGTGTCCGTTTGTGCCAAAAAAATAGGGTTGATGATAGGACGACTTTTCCCCTCAAAATGAGATGAATTAAGCATTAAAGTCTAGTTCCTAGCTCGTCGTGTCCCGATTCTTAATTCAAAACCTCTCAATGGACCTTGTTTGGACATTCCGTGGTTCCCGATGAGTCTACATACTTCAGGGCACGGTGTGTCTTTTTTGGAAAGAAAAAAAGTCAGTGGGACGATTTTTACCTCAAAACAAGGTGAACTAAGCATTTATATCTAGTTCCCAGCTCGGAGTGTCCTTTTATCTGGGATACAAACTGATTAGAAACAGAAATAGAAAGAATACAAACAGAAGCAACTTGTGTCAAGTTAGATAGAAAATAAGAAACTATTATCCAACTCTTGCCCATTCATCACGATTCAGTAGAAACAAAACCAAATAAAGACACTATTGTCTTTATTTGGTGTCTTGTGTCTTGTAGTCCAACTTGAGGACAAGTTGTTTTCATTAGAGGGAGAGTCTGATGCAGTAACTTTTGGGGTAATAGTGTTATTTTGTGTCCTTAGTGTTAATGGGTCTATAAATAGGTGTGTGAGTCTTTCATTTGGTAGTTTTTGATATATTTATTAAAGAATATTGAGAGCTTTTGCTCCTTGTATCCCATTTGGGATCCTCTATCTCTTAATTAAATCTATCCTTTGATTTGGTTTGCATCAAACGCCCCCTATAAATATATTATACATGTATGCAATGACAGTTTATATACATAGATATATACACTTTTCTTTTGATATGTAAGATGTTTACACTGTTATATACCCATCTATATAATAAGGGAGCTCACTTTTTGAATTCCCTATATTTTGAACCATTGGATCTGAATTAAGGGCTCAGATTGCAAGGGGAAGTACTTTTAACTACCGGCGGTAATGAAACCGTCGGCAAAAGTCGACTACTATTACCGGCAGTAGATTACCACCGTTTATCTTTTCCCGACTGCCGTTTTGACGGCGGGTGGTTTTTTGCATTTTTACCGCCGGTAATATTTTTCTCGGCGGTTTTGGGACTTTTTCCGGCGGTTTTCTAATGCCAGGAATAGTCATTTTTCATATAGTAATCTAAAAACGCAAGATAATTTTATTTTCTTGAAAGGGTGAGTTAGCATCTATAAACGATTTTATTGTAAGAATTTTATAAAACTTTTCATTTTAATCAAACGAATAGAGACAAACAAATTTTATTTTCAATTTCTTCTCTTCCACTTCCCTTTATCTAATTTTAGTTTTCTAATGTAATTTTCTTTCTAATTAAATTTCTTCTCTTCCACTTCCCTTTATCTCATTTTAGTTTTCTAATGTAATTTTCTTTCTAATTAAACAGACCTTAAAATGCTAGTTCACTGCTTTATTACACACACAATCATTTTGACAATCCTGATTATACAAAATAGATAGACAAAGTCATCTTCTTACCCAAATTGATATGAATGTGAACATATAATGAAAGTTGGCTAATTAAGGCCTGATTTGTCTAAATTGGAAAAATTGGTTTTTTGGTTTTTTTCGTTTTGTCCTTATTCAAATTTTTTTTTTGCATTTGTTAGTTTTTGGTCGATTTTTTGTGGTTTCTTGCCTTGTCTCGACGAGAGGAATCTAAAAAGTATAAAATTGTTAGCCAAACTTAAAGTTTTGTGAATAAAAACGAAAAATAATTCAAAAAACTGGTTTATTTTGGTTTATTTTCGGCTTTATCCAAAAAACTATTACTTTTAACCATAATTTTATACTCTTTGGATTCGTCTTGATGAGATAAATCCTGAAACCACAAAATCTTGTCGCAAACTAACAAATGCAATTTTTTTTTTAATAAGGACAATAAAAAAAATTCAAAAACCAAAATTTTCAATTTAGCCAAATCAGGCCTAAAGATGGTCTGGGATAGTGGGATCCCCTGCCCCCTCTCCCTGCCCCCATTTCAACACTCGACACGTGTAAGCCACACCAAAAAACCAAAGGACCGGTCACAATCAGGTAGTGTTCCAAAGTGTTCCAACAACTAGTTTTTCTTAAAAACCAAAACATGTTATCCTCTCACAATACATCACATACACAAATACTAAGACAGTTTTAAAACAAAACTCCCTTAGCCTCAATCCCCCCTTGTTATCTCCCCTACTACCTCCAGCAAATTCAAGCTCCCCCTTCGTCGCCGGCGAACTAACCACCGTACTCATCCCCAAATCTTACTAACCCAAATTGTCCCTCTTTGTTCTGCATTGATAGTCTCTCCGCCGATCTACTATCCAACTACGTACTTTCTGTTGGGAAAATATGTTTACTTTTGTGATAAAATCGAAAAATACGAATGCAATAAAATCGGAATGAAAAACCTGGAAATCAAGGAAACGAAATGATGATCAAGGCGAGTGTTTAACACTCTGTACTTAAGACAAATTCGCCCCCGCTACGGTGCTTACGGTTTGCATAGACATCTATCTCCCAGTACTACTTGATCTTCACCAAACAGAAGTAGCACTCCAATCTATTCGGTAGGCGAACCAAACTTGTGTTTGTACTCTCTCCAATGAAAAGACTCTCAATGAAAGTGTAGAAAAATTAACCACTTTAAAATGAATGAAAGATGCTATATATATAGGCAAACTAGTGACTCTACGAATAGTCACCAGCGTGAAGAGACACATCTGTTCACGAAAGGACGCGTCCGTCCACAGCGAACAGGTGTCACTGAAAAGACACAACTCTAAATCAATTCAATTTTCATTCACACTTTAAATAAAATATTATATTCAAAATATTTTTTCCAATAATCCCCCACATGAATAAAATTGACTCGATAACAAATGCAAAAACAATGCAAACAACAGAGAGAGTACAAATGGAAATTTCCTGCATAGGGTTAGGTAGCTTTTGGCTTTGAACCTCGCCTTGTGAATAACTATCGGACTTACTAGCTAACCAGTGAACGCGATGTCTTGAACTGTTCAGCCGTTTGTGTAAGCCAAGACAATAGTCAACACACAGAATCTTTCCGAACACAGTTGGTTCTTACGGTTGTGCCCATTTTGGCCCTGGAACACGCGACTGGTTTCAGAGAGTGTTTTTTTAAAGAATTCAGCCCTAAAATTCTCATAGAAGCGGCCCACTTCACACTCACATAGGTGATCTCTTATTAAGAGTATCCTCCAATATACCCCACTTGGATTTACCAAGATATAAGAATCATTAAAAGTTAAAACTTAACCTAAATCGCTGCAGGCATCACTGTTTCACCATAGGAATGAGTTGGAGAGATATATCTCTTTAGTGATACTCCTAAGTCTCATATAACTTGGTTGTCCCTTTGAACCTAGATCTTGGGATCTCCAGTCAGCTAGGTTGGGTTGCCGTTATAGAGCCTTTTAATTGGTAGGCTTTAAACCCATTCCCCTCGATGATCATTTGTTTTCTGGTCAAAACCATTTGGTTAACGGATCCGTATTTCATTATTGACCTTTAATGGTGCTAATTTCAATTGAGAACAAAGTGGTGTATGGTATTGTGTTTGCAATTATCATGTCAAGACTTACCATACTATCACGTGCCTTTATAACTATGACTGCCAAACTTATGAATACCAATCAAAGAATAATCTGCAATTTTTGGCACAGAATTAATTAAATTACTCGTATGAGTAATTTTAAAAAGTCACGTATGAGTTACTTGCAAAAACCCAGTTATTTGCATAAAAGCACCACTTCCCCCACAATTATGTGATGATCTAGAATATTCACATAATCACTTATAGTTTGACATGATTGTTTTACGTCCGAACAGGTATCATTGTCACAACTATTAACTCATACTTATATTTTACTCAAACATACTAGTGACCACCAAAAAATGTTACTATATTTATTTTGTTAACTCATTCTTTAGCAAAAATAAATGTTTAACGGTGCATGTCTACAATATCGAGACTTACCGTTCTTCGTGGTCTTCTATGCCTTTCCAACTTCCGATGGCCATCGTATTATAAATCTTGGCACAGAATTGAACCACAATGGAACATCCTCTAAGAGATGGCTTAGCCACTCTATTTAATAGCTTTTGTCTAATACAATGAGTTGATCAGACTGCATCGTAGACCTTGCTATACACATGTGAGTTTAGAGGATTTCCAAACCTTTGTTGCACTTTCAAGGTGTAAAGACATGTATCCACTCGTGGATTTTTAGTCTTTTAAATCATATATATAATTGACTACTCTACGCTCTAGAGTACAATTGGATATATATAATCTATAGTGCAACAAATAGTCAAAGTTTGGGGAAATCATGATTATTAATCCCCCCACAATTCTCAAATCAACAGAATTTATCAAAATAATTCCCACAGTTTATGACATGACACAAACAAATGTCAAAAAACTCTCTCTTCATTTCTTGTGTTTCTAGACATATTTGTAAGAAACAACCCCTGCATTGAGTAACTAACCCAAAATCAAGCAACAATCTACTTGAAATTTCTTTTCCCATTTTATGCTAACCGCGACATGCATTCTATGTACTCTGTCACATTCACGGGGTACTCTCCATATCATATAAATCAATACCACTTTATTTTATGGGATTGGAATTTTCCAAGCTCTTACTGTGTAGGGATTTAGTATAAATAGGCAATCGACCAACAGGTGTATACCTTTCTAAGAAATGTTCCCAAACATCTTGCTTCACTTTGGAACAGGGTCCACCACTTGGATTGAAATGGTTTGATGGCCGCTGCCGTTTCTAACGTTATGGAATTAACATGCAATTGGGAAACAAACTATTGCCCAAATGTGCCCAAAGTCCATTTTCAATTCCACTCAATATTTTAGGAACGTGGTATTGCCTCCGAATACCAAATTAACGGCCAACTACGGTGTAAATTTCTAATTACTCATAAGTAAAAAAATTTCAACCAAAAACACCACATTAATATTCACATGAACTTGAACACACTGCAATCTGTACCCACCAGGGTCCAATTTTATTTTATAAAAATTATGGGGGCGTAGTTATTTGATAACTACCAAATATTCAAGATAGAAGAAACTAAAATATTCGAAATCTCAGTTTTCATGTCAAATAAAAAATATAGTAACTCGGTATATTGAGTCTGTCGAAACTCAATTTTGAATATTCCAAAACATGAACTTGCATGTTATTGTGTTTCTAATCGATTTGGCCCAAGAGACTTATTGAAAAGTCATAGGATTTATGACTTATTTACCAATGGTTACACCTGTCCACCAATGGGTACACCTCTTCCTTTACATCTCTTTGTTCACGTTTAGTGGTCAGCAAACGATTACATCTCTTAGTTTTAACCAATTGGTTACATAATTTAATGTTAACTAAAATGGTCACACTTTCTTCAGTTACACCTATTCAAACCCCTCTGTTCATCACCGAAAAATCCGAAATTGGATTTTATATTTATATATCTCAAACTGTTTATTAGTGTTAAAACACTAATTCGTTAACAACCAAACATACGAAACCAAAAAATAAAAAATAAAAATACAAAACCACTTTGTATATTACAATCAATTCGAATCACAAATATGTTCGTAGCCTCGTACATATCTATGATAAATCAGAGAATCAACCAAACATACATGTCATCGAGCAAGGAAAACAAAATCACAGAATGATCATGTGGTTCGTTGGTTAGACGAAATTCTATTGTTGTTATAACCATGCCTACGGTTTCCACTGACCAGTCACAACCTTGCATTAAATGTCTTTGTTAATAGGTGGGCAAAACAAGTGACTTAGGATTATATATGTATAGAATGACCTCTTTGCATATATTCAAAATGAATTGTCACACATGTTCGAGTTTCATTTGTTAGGAGACACATGCGAAGTCATTAACCGACCATTGTCGGCTCTTGCAATATATGATACCCGTTACCGTAGGTGGTTCAATATTCACAAGGAATATTCTGTTTATAACAACTAATAATAAAATCCATAAAATTCATGCCAATTATTATAATTATAACCATTTCAAAATTCAAGCATGCATCGTTTCAAAACGTACAAACGGTTAAAAAAAAAAACGGCATTGTTTAGATTAACGCACTAAAGAGACACCAATTAACACAAGAAAGACATGGAAAAATTAACACCGGTTAGTGAAGGGTCACATCTTCTTATGAAAATTTAATAGTCGCACCATTTGGTTTAATCCAATGTGTCACAAACCTTCAAATTCAAAACACCGTGACTCTTCCACATAGTCACACTTATTGGTTCAAACCCAACACTCACATGCTTGGATGTATCCAAAAGTCACAACTCTTATCAGAGATTCAAAGATTACATTATTTGGTTTCTTTTAAAAAAAAAAACTGTTAGACCATATATACTACAAATCAACATTCTGTTCCAAATCAAGCCATAATTATATTAGAAATAACTTGAAGAGTACTCGACGAACACAAAACAATTAATGAGCATGAAAGCCATGACTATTTGTTAATAGACACAGTATAAACCACTAACCAATCATATTTGCCCCCGCAAGAGGTGGAACCTATTTGCAAAAATCAACAACTGTTGACAATAAATGGTGCCAAAGCACCCATTCCCACCATAGTATAGCATCAACAGTCACAATGGTAGCAAAAAGGTACAAGCAAAGTAAGTAATTCTTAAGCAGAAACCACCAAAGCACGGATTCATAGAAATGGGGCCTCAAATACTTGCCACTACACTGCAAGCTTGTAAATTTTCGTCCAATTCTATTAAAAAGGTGCAAAAACACAGTAAACTACAATGATGCTTCAAACGCAAACATAACGAAATGAAGGGACACCACCAACCGAGACTCTTAATGCACATGTATGTGAATCGATTTATCAAACCGAAAGTATATTTCCTTGTTCTCTATATATCAATATACTCGTCATGAAGTGATTCATGTGAAGCCTTATCCTTACACTTTCCTTCTAGAACTTAAAGAACTTTATGAGGCAATATATTGTTTATGAAATCAAACGATGAACATAAATAAATAAATTAAAAAAAACTAAGGTTTCGTAAAACCCAATCTAACACCAACATCAGTATATCCAAAAATGCATATGCTCTGAAAATTTTGTTTTTTTTTTAAAAAAAATGACAATAATGGTTCTCATAGATAGAGATGAACGTGACTATGAGCCGAAGGACGCAACTGTCAAAAGAACGGTGCGTGGCCGAATGGCCATCACTTAAACCCGATGAGGCGCTATCTATGCATCACGTTGATTTATAAACTACCAAAACAAAGGGCTGCACCTGTTGGTTTATAAACCACCAATGCCTTTTGCATAAATCGAACAATAATTAAATGACTATTCATGCAATCGCAATATGCACGGACATGAAATTTCAGTTTCTTTCTTCAATAGGGACACACAAATCATCAATCACAAATCACAAAAATAAACATTGAATCTGTCTTAAGATTGTTGGGAAAATATGTTTACTTTTGTGATAAAATCGAAAAATACGAATGCAATAAAATCGGAATGAAAAACCTGGAAATCAAGGAAACGAAATGATGATCAAGGCGAGTGTTTAACACTCTGTACTTAAGACAAATTCGCCCCCGCTACGGTGCTTACGGTTTGCATAGACATCTATCTCCCAGTACTACTTGATCTTCACCAAACAGAAGTAGCACTCCAATCTATTCGGTAGGCGAACCAAACTTGTGTTTGTACTCTCTCCAATGAAAAGACTCTCAATGAAAGTGTAGAAAAATTAACCACTTTAAAATGAATGAAAGATGCTATATATATAGGCAAACTAGTGACTCTACGAATAGTCACCAGCGTGAAGAGACACATCTGTTCACGAAAGGACGCGTCCGTCCACAGCGAACAGGTGTCACTGAAAAGACACAACTCTAAATCAATTCAATTTTCATTCACACTTTAAATAAAATATTATATTCAAAATATTTTTTCCAATACTTTCGACCTTCTCAACACCATTTTCCTATCGCTTTGATTTAGATTCCCAGAAAAATACAACAGTAGGAGTTCGAATTTAATAATTCCGAGGATTGAACACCAATTTTTCTTCAATAATTAGAATATAAGCAAATACTTCACTAATTGGGGTTCGATTTTTGTTTTTCAGTTTCGATGTGATATCCGAATCAAGGAGTTGTTTCTGATCTGGGTTTTCTTTTTTTTTTTTTTAGTTAGTGATTGTGGACAGAGAGAAGAAATTTTGTTGTACACATGTCCTAGTTTTCTGGGTAATTTATTGGTTCAAAGGGGGATTTGTAGACAGAGAGAAGAAGAAAGTCAGATCGGTTTGGTGGTCGGAGAATGGAGAAAGGAGAACTTGAATTTGTTGGAGGTAGCAGGGGAGATAGGGGGGATCGGGTGCGGCCATTCCTTTGGTTTTTTGGTGTGCCGGACACGTGTCGAGTATTGAAACGGGGGACGGGGAGAGGTGGCAGGAGATCTCAGGGCATTAAAGACTTGGCAAACTTGTACAAATCGGTTGTGTTTGGTTTGGATTTTGAGTTTTAGTTTTTGTAATGATTAGAGGGATAAATAGGGATAATAATTAAAAAATAGATATTAATGATTAGAGAGATAGAGAAAAAAATAAAAAAATAAAATAAAAATAGAAGTAATATTGAATAATGATTGAGAAAACCAATTCTTAAAAATCAAAACAAACAAGCAGAATACCGAAAGTTAGAGAAGTTTCCGGGTAAAGAGGAAAGGTAATCAAGCTTGGTGTACCATCTAAGAAATAGGGTGAAGTGTTCCGATTTGCACTCCACAATACTTCCAAAGAGAATTTTTCGTTTTCCTTTTCTAACAAAATCTTCTCCACTAATCCCAAGGACCGGATCTACTGTCCCGAACTTTCTGTCCCAACTCCTTGTCCCATTCATCCGAACTGTCCATCCGAGCAATTAACGGCTCAGATTCTATCTCACCCCAAACAAATTTGAGCCATACACATTCATCTGCAAAATCTGAGCTGTCGGGTACTAAGATGGACGACTCGGATGAACGGAACACGGAGTCGGGACATGGTTTTCGGGACACCAGATCTGCAACCCTAACGCCAGAGGTTATCGCAATGTTTACTAGAGGTTATCACAATGTTTACTCGATTGTTTTGGTGGGGCTTATCACCTCAAGATCGGAGTCAATTTCTTTTTGTAGTGATTTGTCCTTGAAGCCACCTCACCTCACGCAATGCGTGGAAAGCGCTTGTGGGAAGGGCATCGACGCCCTGCAATGATTTATCTTTAGGGTCACCTCACCTCACAAAAATGAGAGAAAAAGTGTTGTGGGAGGGAATAAGGACCAAGGAGATTAGTGAAGTTCATTGGGTCACTCTTCACTATCAAAAAAATAAAAAAAAAATCCTCTCCACTGACCAATTCAGCTTTTCATTTTTCTAAACAAATTTCTGTGGTTGCTGAATAGTCTGATGTCTGCTTGATACACCAACCGCAATCACTCCCCACACAATTTGGGACTTGACTTTAATTCTGGAGAATCTTCCATTCAGTGGGCCTCACTCTAGTATCATTCTCTGGGCATTGTTCTAACTCTTCCTCGAGAAACAGTCCCTTTCGCTGGTGAGAGGAGAAAGGAGAAAAAAAGGGGAGAGATCTCCCTTGCTGGTGAGAAAAGAAAACGAAGGGGAGGGGTTTCTCACCTCTCATCCAAACAACTTAGAGAAATCACTCTCTCTCCCTCCCATTCTGGTGACCTCTCCCATCTCCGGCGAGATCAAAACTTAGTTTTGATCACAGATCCGGCTTGGCCTCGATGAGACGAAGACAACTCGTGCAAGTATGACGACGATCCGATGACGGAGTGGACCGCACGTGCGCCAACAATCCGTTTCTCACGGAATTGTGTCAATATTAGTGAAAAATGGAATAGGGCTTTGAAGGGATTCCACTCTCCCTCCCTCTCCCACCTAACTGGCCATCTAACCGTAGGAAAGCATCGGCTCTCTCTCTATCCCCTTTCTTTTCTCTTGAAAATTGAAATCTCACAATTCAAAGGGGTGGAAAGGATTGGAGTCTCGATTTGAAATGCAGAGACTAGTTCATTCAATACCTGCCTTCCAAATATATTATTTAATGGTTAAAATTTGTAAAATTAAAACTTAATTATGGCAGGTGAATAGTTTGTCAAGGACTTTGATGAGTTTAGTTGAAGAATGTGACCGGAAAATGCCTATGCTATTCAGCCAGAGATTTTAATACTAAATCTGAACTAATGACTATAAAGGCCCAAAGAAGTACGTCATGCAATCCGAGTTTGGAACTCTGAGAAATCGGGTCCAACTGGAAAACATAGAGCTTCTATAAAGTAGGTAATGAGTGGTTCTCAACATGGTCACGTGCTATTCCAACAACAAGAGAGAGCAAATTTTTTCGCCCTCGCGAGAGCGTGCTCATTCTGTATCTTAATTCGAAGATCGAAATCATTCATTATGTCTAAATTCACTTGTTAGACGGCCACACAAAAACTTATCCTAATCAGATATAGGTAACTATTTCATCTAGAGTTTTATTTATTTTTCTTTAAAATTCTCGCTAAAAAAATCGAACTTTTACATCAAGAGCTCACCGATATTTGATTGAACTCAATTTTTCCATGGGCTCCTAATAAATAAATCTAGACAAAATAAACGATTCTGATCATAATATAAGCCACAGAATGACTGTACCCTCGCGAGCGAACAAAGCGAGGATGAACAAATTTGCTATAATTCCAACACTTCTATTTTCTATATTCTTTCGTGGAATTCATCTCATTGCCACAAGCTCTACAAAAGTACATGCATTATTCTCACAAGTAGGTGGTGGCCAATATGTACACTCATTTTGATTGTGAAAGATGTGATATTGCCGTGTTATTAGTCCATTTTCAAAGTGAAAGCTATCGCAGAATGAGAACCCAATTCATTGGGCATCTGAGACTCCAAGTTGACAAAAGGTGAGCCTCCACCCCCACATGGCCACATAGTAATAGTGGTCTAGATTTTTTTCCCTGCTTGTTGAATAGAACATCTCGCCTCGTTTGACAAATTTTAACAGGCGTAGAAGATTAAAACTCTCAAATTTGAAATTTCTCTTGGGTTTCCCTGTGCATGTGAGTGGCAATTCTTTCTAATATTTTATTTGAATTGAATTTCTCTCTCTTTCATGGGTAATTTCGTGGTTCCACGACTTTCCATTTTTGGTGGGTGTTCACTGTTTAGTGCCATATTTTAATGGAAGTACGTAACTTACCAATTTTGTAACAGAATTCTGCTATATGGGTTTTGAGTTTCCCATATCTGTGACTAAACTTGTTCAAATTCTACTTGTTTCTGTAACTTCTCCATTTGTGGGACCATTGGGTAATGGTTTTCTTGTTCTTCAGTTCTTAAGCCATCAATCTATAATTATACATGGTATGATGAAATTTGCAGGTTCTTGGGCTTAATCTGTGGGATTCTGTGCTTCCCATATACACCATTAGCTTGAGCAAGGCTTCTGCAAATTTTTGCTTTTCATGGAAGAGAAAGATGAGGAAAGATATCCATCTGAGAACAAGAGGAGAATTCCCCTCTGCATGTTATTTAAGGATACAAGGTATGCCTTTTATTTTGTGTAAATTTACTCTTCTTTCCTTCTCTTTTTTGCACAAATTCAACATTATATTATATAGATCCACAGTCTACACATGGTGTTTGTTGCATAGAAATGTTCAGTGGACTGGTAAAATATATTGCATGATCCTAGTGAGTTGCTTTTGTACTTGTGCTCTGTAATTCTGTATGCATCCAATGCATTGCACTAGATGGAGACCAAGTCGAATACTTCTTCCGATGGTCAAAACTGGGGACTTTGGGGTTTGCTCACTTCTAAATTATTAGGTTTGAAACATGTTAGGTGCATGCTATCAAGTATCAACTCCTTCGGGACCAGTTTAGGGCTAGTCCATACGGAGTTTTGCCCTGGCTTTTAATGGGCCCCCCACTAGTGGACAATGGAATGGTATCTCAGAATTAGATTATTAGTTGAGGTGTGCACAAGCTGGCCCGGACATCTGGTTTTAAAAATCATAAGCTCTCTTACACAATTGTCATGTAAACAGAAAAAGAAGAAGCATGGAAAGTGCTTTCAATTATGTAAAAAGAGTGTACTTGAAAAATTCCAAAGTGATGGGAAGGGTGTGAAAAGAGCATCGACAATCCATGTTTAGGTGCTTCTCTGCCCACAAGAATAAGATCATTGGGGTATAGGTAGGCCTCCATATAGATATCCTACAATATTAGGCAGTCAGTGTGAATTTTCAATGACAGAGATGCAAGACCAGTGAACTATTGGAGTTTTTATACTTGTGAAAACATAAGAGAAGTTACGGGTAGAAGGCTATCTAACCACTCGTTCAAAACTGCTATCCATCTGACTCTTCTTTTGTACTTCCTCTTTCTTTCTGTTTTTTTCCTCCTGTAATATGGCGATTCCGATTTTGGTTGGTATGCTATCTATCACTTTTGTTGGTTTTTTAAACTACCACACGATTGTCGAAGTTCCACGGCCATCTAATATCTGTTCACAAAATTTTCCATTTCCTAACTTCTTGTCCATAGCTTGGGAATAGCTGGAAAATCCTCAGGAAAGGCGGTTGGATGTGTTTCCATTCGATAGCTGTGGTTTACATCTATGCCATACTATTCGAGTATTCATATCACAAAAAGCATGTACTGTTGAATTAGAGTATTTTCTTTCGTCACAAAATAATTCCATTCAATTTGTGAGAGTCATTACTGCGTACACGTTTAACAGAAACTGTGCTTGTTTCATGTCATTGTTTTGCTCGGCTTGTTTTATGTCATTGCTGGAATATTATAGCTCTTACTGTATGATTCATGGAGTTTCTATCAGACTATCACTGCCTTTGTTAATCTGTTAAAATACTTGAGAGCTGACAACTAGTTTTGTTTATTTGAAATGAGAAGACTTGTCTTCACCTTGGATGAACTTGGTATAGAAATAGCAAGGATTGCACTCCCTGCAGCAATGGCATTGACAGCTGATCCCATTGCATCTCTTGTTGACACAGCATTCATTGGCCAAATAGGTAATCTCCTTCAATGTTAACAAAACTATTGGGCTATGTTTGGACCCTAATTTATGATCAATGAGAAAATGCATTTTTTTCTGTTCCAGATCTATGGAGTCCGATAAATGAGAAATGAATCATTAACAAATGAAAATAAGAAAGAACATGTTTTGTTAGTTCTATCCTGGGTGGGGGGTACAACTATCCATTTACAACCATTCAATTCCAGAATATCATAATTACTAAAAGAAAGGTTGAATTTAAGTAAAACAGATACCTATGAACTAAAAAATGAACGATTAAATATCTATGAATCTTATTATTCACCAATTTTGTGGCGGGATTTGCAGAGGAAAGATAAAAGAAAAGGAAAAAAAGGAATTATCTTCACAAATCTCTCTCCTTTCATTTTCCCACGACAAAAGTACAAATACCAATGAATTCAAGAATCACACCCCGCCTTAGATTGCAACCCTCGGCTTCTAATTTGTCTATGGTTTCTCATCAAGGTGGTTGACATTTAACTTTCCACAAAACAGATAGATTGCACTTATGTTCTGACACGTACCTTTCAATCACGCCTACAATCACTCAGAATGTTATTGTTTGTTCCTTATACACATTTTTGGGGTGCATAGACACGGGGGGGTTAGCCTAGTTGTAAGTTCGGTCATGATAAGCATCTCAAAATGCCTAGGTCACAGCTTTAGGTAGCAATGTAGCATAGCTTTATGAATAGGTGGTACTGATGATTGATATATTTGTCTTTATTTAAACATGTGACCGCCACATCATTCTGTTCGAGTTTTCTATCTAAAAGTTCTGTTTGTGAATATAGTTTTCTTTGGAACCTAATGTTTTATTTTCTGATAGATGGTTTATAGTTTATTCGCAACTTCACTGCATTGCATAATGTAGGTCCAGTGGAACTTGCTGCTGTGGGAGTCTCCATCGCAGTGTTCAATCAAGTGTCAAGGATCGCAATATTTCCCCTTGTCAGTGTCACAACTTCTTTTGTTGCTGAGGAGGATACTATTGCAACAGCGAGTCCTGTGGAATTACAAGAGTGTGAAAAAACAGAAACTGGTTCAGCTGTAAATAGTGAGAATAAAAAGTTGATCACTCATACTGGTACGAGCTTTCATCGGTACCAGCAATATTTTGTTCCAAGGCTGTGTTTGAATCCTGGATATGTGGAGGGAAACGAAACGGAATGTGAAGAGTTATTCAAACAACCTAAACTTGGCTATATGTTTCGCTTCCTTTTCTTTTCCCTCCACAATTTTAATACCATCCCATCCCCTTGACGAAAAAGTCTTTGAACATTTGTCCATAACATTCTACAGATAGTATATACAAGTCGGAACCGCTAAGCGGTGCCTTTGACGTAGTTAAATCTGGACATGCAAAAAGGCATATCCCATCAGCTTCATCTGCCCTAATTATTGGCAGCATTCTTGGACTACTTCAGGCCATTTTTCTAATTTTTGGGGGAAAACCAATTCTAAACTTCATGGGAGTTCAATCTGTAAGTTCTATTGCCTTCTCTCTGGCTAGTTTGGATCATGGATTTTTGCTGAACTTATTTCTTTGGTTTCTCTATAATTATTTTTCCTATCGAAAATCATTTTGAAATCCGTGATTCAGACATTGGCAAGTATTTAGTTCTAGAATAATAATAGCAGGAGGATTTTCTTTATTCAGGATTCCCCGATGCTAAAACCAGCTCAACAATACTTGACATTAAGGTCTCTTGGTGCTCCGGCAGTTCTTCTTTCGTTGGCGATGCAAGGAGTCTTTCGTGGTATTAAGGATACAAAAACTCCTTTATATGCCATTGGTATGTATCACATTGTTGCACTTTTCCACTTATAAGCCCACTTGGACACTCATACCCCATAAGAATAGCGATATCAAGGCGTGTATTCTGTCCATATCAGTGATACATCCATGTATTGGCCACATTGCTTGAAAATCTTCTAGACAATGTAGTTTCCACAATTCTCTTTCCATTTGCTTTCACTATTTCCCAAGAGAAAAACCATTTTCGATATTTGTAGCAGGATATGGAATTTATATTTTGACTGGTGTCTTTGGATTGCCAAAGACCCCATCTGTCAAAGAGTAGTGCTTAAAACAGAATATTTTTGGACAACTCTTTTACATGCTACCAAAGCTCTCTAGAAAGAGAAAACAGCAATGCAGTTTTCCTTAGTCAAACCATCAAGAGCGAAGAACACCTTGTTAAGGATGTTGCGCATCACCTGAGAATATGAAGCTTACGAAGATGGTGTAAATTGAACTTTCTCACAGACATTTGAACCAAATATCACAATTTATTTTATTTTTTAGCAAATTCAAATTAGAGAACATTTTCCACCTCCATCACCTACCCTAATATGGACTGATATCTTATTCTTGCTAACATAGTGGCAGGAGATTTGACGAATATAATCTTGGATCCAATATTCATTTTTTATTTCCGTATGGGAGTCAGTGGTGCAGCCATTGCTCATGTAATATCTCAGTAAGTTTAAATTCAATGCTTTAGGAATGTTTCAGCAATTTCCGGATATTTAGACTTTCGTGAATTATAGAATTGCTCTTATAGGTACCTCATTTCCATTATACTTTTCTGGAGATTACTGGAACAGGTTTATCTTTTGCCTCCTAGTATGAAATATCTGCAATTTGGTCGATTTCTTAAAAATGGTGAGGTTCTATTCCAGCAGTTTTTTGTTCACCATAATGCTTTGTCCATCTATGTAGTTATCTCGTCAATGTATACCACTCATTCTAAAGCAATTTACAAACTAAAAGTTGCTACCATGATGTTCATTTTTTTGAACTTATGCGACGGTGAGAACTTTAGTCCTATCTTTTCAGAACAGTACATGAGGTTCCACAATCTTTCTTCTCCCAATATGTTATTGTAAAGCCCCCATCATATCCGTTATGGAGATGAATCCGTCCTTGACAGAGCACAACGGAGATAAAGGAACCATGTCTCTGACCCCAATTGATAGGAACGAAAGGCATAGTTTGGCTTGGTTGGTCTTTTCTGCTATGCATGATGCTAGTTTTCGTCCTGCATATTTTGTTGACATCAAAATGATAATCTGCCTTGATAACATAACTTTTTGCGATAAGGAAGCCTACAACGAATCTGTGTGCTTGTTATAATTTAGCTACATTTCTATTGCTTAGTATGCGCCGAGTTTGAGAAGTTTTGCTTCTTACACTAATTTCTTTCAAGGCTAAATCACTTTGCACTTTAGTTTCGAGCATGACTAACAAATTGCTAGATCTGTTGATGAATTTCAGGTTTTCTGTTACTAATGAGGGTAATAGCAGTGACATTCTGTGTAACCCTAGCGGCGTCAATGGCTGCACGCCACGGATCAACATCCATGGCCGCGTTTCAGGTCTGTTTGCAAGTGTGGCTAGCAACTTCTCTGCTTGCTGATGGATTGGCCGTTGCCGGACAGGTGAGAAATGATCTTTTAATACAAAACCCGCAACATGTAAATTAAGGGAATGTTATCTTCTTCTTCACTTTTTTCCCTCATTCTTCCCTTGCTTATTTCCTCCTTTTCTTTACTAGATTGAGTTACCTTGGTACCTTTTTCCGGTAAATTATACCGAAAACCCTAGCATTACAGCACAATCCGGGGAAAACATCCCTAAAAGACAACGTACAAAGCTCAAGCCCCAAGAAAAGGGAGGAAAAACCTAAACAGAAACTTAGAACAATAGCCTAAACATCATTCACTAGGATGCCTAGTTATTCTGAAAATTCTGGGGGAGATATTCCATCTGCATCAGAGGTGCAAATGGTATCTGATTTGCTTGACATCCATCCAGGAGCTGGCCCTCTCTCTGATCTCCTGTTCTATAGCACTAAAGATGGCATCCGAGGAGTTAGATTTGCCTTGAAACACTCTAGCATTACTTTCTAGCCAAATGTTGTAAACTGTCTTGTGCTTGTAAAGCCTGATTCGACTTTAGTCGGGCTTTGCTGAGGGTTCCCCAGGTTATAAAAACTTGCTATACGCAGCAGCCGATGTTATTTGTACTAGAGATACATAGTAGAAACTGGTGTGAGCCATGGATGCACCTAACATTCTGTTTGGGAACCACGTAGTTTTGTGTGTCTATGCGTTCTTGTTTTCTATACTTGATTATTTTTGCATGTTGTCTGTTTGCTCGTTTGGCCGAATACCCAACAAACTTTTCCTGCAAAAATCGGTTTGAGAAGAGTGGCTGCCAAGGATAAGCCCTTCCCCTACTGCATAATCCAACTGACTTAAGAACGCCAAAATAGGAGACCACCTAACCTCAAAATTAGCCAAGACTGAGGCCTAAATCCCTTCAGAAACCAGGCAGTCAAAAAAGAGATGCTCATGAAATTTATTCTCCCCATTATACAGCACACACAAAGGACTAATATCCATGTTCCACCATGTCAGCCGATCTTTTGTAGCTAATCTGTTCGCACAACAAAGTCAAAGGACAAAATCCCACCTCGGGTTGTAGCATTCAAACCAAACCACTGAAAACCAGGGTACCCTGAAACCTTTCTTGTTTTCTATTCTTGATTATTTTTGCATGTTGTGTTTGCTCGTTTGGCCGAATACCCAACAAACTTTTCCTGCAAAAATCAGTTTGAGAAAAGTGGCTGCCAAGGATAACCCCTTCCCCTACTGCATAATCCAACTGACTTGAGAACTCCAAAATAGGAGACCACCTAACCCCAAAATTAGCCAAGACTGAGGCCCAGATCCCTTCAGAAACCAGACAGTAAAAAAAGAGATGCTCATGAAATTTATTCTCCCCATTATACAGCACATACAAAGGGACTAATATCCATGTTCCACCACGTTAGCCGATCTTTTGTAGCGAATCTGTTCGTACAACAAAGTCAAAGGACAAAATCCCACCTCGGGTTGTAGCATTCAAACCAAACCACTGAAAACTAGGGTACCCTGAAACCTGCCATCCTCGTAGAAGCCAAGGCAAACTGGACAGAAAAAGAGCCACTGGAACAAGGTACCAAAGAAACTGTGGCATCCACTTTGGAGACGGGAGGAGGGAGAATATGTAACATTATCTCCTGAATAGCTCTGTTCCTCTTCCTTGGTAACCTCCAATCCCCATTTACATTGATGGAGGATACCTTAGTATGTAAAGAACTACCAACCTCCCTAATCACAGTATCTCCAAACCTGTTCAACAGGGGCTGAGAGGGTGTCAGTTTTCTAGCCAAAGAAAAGTGTGACATCCATTCCCAATCTTGTATCTAATCATAGGTTGAGCCAAACCTCTGAGTTTAATAAGCTTCCTCATGATCCATGTCGAATTCTGGGAGATCTTCATGTACCAGAAATTCTTGTGCTTAATCACAAAGGTGTGAACCTGTCTTATCCATAGAGTATCTGGCTTCTTACTGATTGTCCAAATATGCATCAAGATTGAAGCCCTATTAAATGTCTTTAGATCTTTTAACCAAAGCCTACCCTCTTCCTTAGGGGCACCTATTGCACTCTAACTAACTTTAGCCCCTGAACTTGTATGATCAGAACCTGTCCACAAGAAGGCCCTAAGAATGAATTCCACCGTCTTTAAGATCCTCTAGGGAAGAATGAATATAGAAAACCAATAAGTCTGCAAAACTAAAGAGAGAGAGTTAATTTCTTGTTGGCGCAATTCCTGATAATATCATGGAAGAGGGCAAAACGGGAGAGTATGTTCATGAAAATCTTGATTTAAATCCTTAACATCCAATAACTAATTTAACAGTTATAAGAATACGTTAAAAATGCTCCAGCATGCATTACATTCCCTTAAAGATTCTGACTCCTTTACTTTCCCTTCCTCAAGGTCCGAGTTCACCCTTATGATACATTTACCGACATGAGTACATGTAATCACATTTATTTATTGCAAGCTCACCCTTAATTATATAGGATTTGCTTTACTGTATCTTGTACAGACTATAGGTCTTGGGATTATTTATGTTCGAAGCTGTTGCCTGATCAAACGAAGCTGATATTTTATAGTAGAGATCTAGATTTAACTATCTTCACTGCATAGGATTTGTTTGTTGCTTTTCGTTGCATCTGCTTGTCAATAAACTTATTCACTATGCATTTTACCTTTTTCTCAGGCAATACTTGCGAGTGCATTTGCTAAAAACGACTATGACCATGCTGCAGCAACTGCATCCCGTGTATTGCAGGTACTTGGACTGTCCTTGACATGATTACCAAATAGATTAATCTGATATATTCTTTCTAACAAAGTTGGTCACCACTCAATACTGCAGTTGGGATTGGTCCTCGGTTTTGCACTAGCCCTTGTTCTTGGTGTTGGATTGCCTTTTGGTGCCAGAGTATTCACAAAGGACGTCAATGTCCTCCACCTCATCAGTTCTGGCATACCAGTATTTCTTCCTTTCTTCAACTAAGAAACAACAAAATAGTTAGTTCCGGCGTCTGTTAAATTATCTTCCCTTTGACTTGCATTTTTCTTCACATTTCAGTTTGTTGCAACTACTCAACCGATTAATGCACTGGCTTTTGTTTTCGACGGTGTCAATTTTGGGGCATCTGATTTTGCATATTCTGCCTACTCTATGGTAAGCCTACACTCGGTTTGTCCATAATGAAAATATTGCCTGATGGAGAGAAGACATTACAAGAAACAAATTTATGGATTGAAAAACTCTCTCAGAGATGACTTCAACACTGAAGTACTAGATTAACGGAATAGGCACATAGTTTGGATACGATTTTGCCCAAGAGGCAAGATAGATGGTAAGATATCCAAAGCAACAGCAGACCAGAAAATCTTCTTCTGCAATTGGCCTACTGTAATACGATAGGCCTAGTGCCCCATATTTTTCTTTGGCAGGACCATAGTGAAAGGTGAAGTGGCCTTTCGTCGTCCTACCAAATGGAAGTTTCCAAATTATTATGCCATTGGATGGGCAATGCCATTGGATTACTAGAGAGGGATAAATAATCTCATATTCCCCCTGGGTTTGAACATCGAATGTTAGGTGGATTTCTGATGGATATGTACTTCTGACCGCAAAATTTCAACTAAACGCAGGATATGTGATAATATTTGATTCATATTCTCCGGATATGTCAAGGGAAGGGGCATGGGATATGTGTCCAACATCCTTACCCAACTTAGACTTCGTCCCCCTTTATTTTTGATGATGTTAAGGCTGTTGATACAGAGGAAAATTTCTAGGATCTATAGGGAAGATAGAAGTCCCACCTGTCCCTAAATGCATTTTATGTTCAAGTACATTGTTCAATCGGAACATCTTACGTCAAGTATTATGTTGAGAATACAAATAATAAAGTTGCCCCTCTCCGTAACAACGTAAGCTTTTAGATGAGTTGGTGGTTAATGATCTTACATGGTATCAGAGCTAGGTCTTGGGTGGCCTCACTTCATGTCGTCGAATCTCCGCCCGAGTCAACCGTCTCACCTCATCAATCCACATCTCTAAGTGCATCCGGGCTGCACGTGAGGGGGAATAATAGACTTTATCCCACTCGCTTACCTAAGTCACCCAAGCTATTAATATAATCCAGAGGTCCACCTATTGCCAATTGGTTTCAGGTTGGAACCCTCCAATAAATCTAACATATTAAGTTAGAAAATCTTAGATTAAAGTAGTTGCATTGGTAAGGTTCTAGTAGTTAACATGAGAACTCCAACTTTTCAGTAATTTGAAACTTCAATTTTGTAAACAGGGGCGGACCCGGGGGGGTGCGAGGGGGGTGTTCGGCCCCCGCACTCCCCCCAATTTTCTACAAATTTTCAATTTTTTCAGTGTATTTTTCAATTTTTCTGTATATTTTCTATGGAGTGGCCCCCCTTTCTATGGAGTGGCCCCCCCGCAGCTACAATCCTGCGTCCGCCACTGCTTGTAAATATTTGAAAACCACATAACTGTGATTCTTCTTTCATTCAGGTCATGGTGGCTATAGCCAGTATATTGCTGCTATTCACTCTATCCCCCACTCATGGATTCATTGGAATCTGGGTCGCCCTCGCCATCTACATGAGTCTCAGAGCACTTGCTGGTTTTTGGAGGTAATATTTGTCTTCGCAACATCTTAGGCTGTGTTTGTATCTTGAATCTGTGAACACTACCTTAATAATATGCCTAGATATATGTCACTTCATCAATTATAAAACTAGTTTCTAATTTAAAATTTTGTTTTGATGCACTTTTCCAGGATAGCAACTGGAACAGGACCTTGGGGATTTCTGAGAAGCTGAAAACTTTTAGTTGTGTCTATATAGTTTGTTTTTTGTTTCGTTGCTTGAATTATCTACCTTCGTAAGTTTCTTTTCTCTTTTTCGAGAAATGCTGCATTGACACGGAATGAGTTTGATAAATCATATTGCATGATCACGTCACGATAC
Source organism: Vaccinium darrowii (assembly GCA_020921065.1). Taxonomy (NCBI): domain Eukaryota; kingdom Viridiplantae; phylum Streptophyta; class Magnoliopsida; order Ericales; family Ericaceae; genus Vaccinium; species Vaccinium darrowii. The sequence goes on from CM037156.1 coordinate 6,847,683, forward strand.
GTTATTGACACAACACGATTTACCAGAAAATGATAGCGATAACGAGAAATAGAAATGAGAATGCAAATGAAATGAAATAGATTGAAATGAATACGGTAGTGCAGCGAGAGTGCCGGCCCAACTTCGCGGGAGAACTTGGTGGTTTTGTCTAAGCAAGCACAACACATAATGAACAGACCTTATAAACAGACTAGTTAAGTTCAATGATATAAGACGGTCGGGACCATGTCGTGTGAGTCGCAGCGTGGACGTACCTTGCAAACAGGCTGTCAAGATCGGTGATGCAAGATGGCCGGGATCTCGAGGGGCCGAAAGGTTGGTGTCGTCAGTTGAAAGGAGACGGAAACGGACCAATAACTTTTGAATGATGGGAGATGTTGACATAGATGAAATTTGAAGAAGAATGCCGACACTGAAAAGATAATACGAGACACTATTTTACTTGCGCATATTATACTCTAATCCGCATTAACACTGACATATTGCACTCATGAGAAACACTGTTTTGATGAATGCCTGTTTTACTTTACTTGTCATTATCATATTGTTCTAGAATTGCTAGTTAAGCTTTGAGTAGAATTGTCTACTAGGCGTTGTCGCTCACGATGTTGCACTTGTGTGACCTTGACATAATACCACAATGTTGTTTTGCGACTCCGACATATTATGTCAGTTTACCGTGATGAACAGGAGGAGTTCTACGGGCAGGAGCCGGAGGAGCTGCCGACTTGGGGAACAACCAGATGCAGGGATAGATGGAGCCTTAGATCTGACCCGGTTGTAATAAATATAGTTTATGGAGGCAGACTTTATTGTATTAAGTTTTATATTATTACTTTTTATTTTTAATTTGTAATATTATTAACGTGCCCAATTTTGGGGGCGTTACAATTACAATCAAATGGGATGTAATGAGCTGGAAGCTAGATGGCTACCATTTAAGGATGTCAAAAACCATGTTCTGTTGATTAAGCATGGAAATATTTTGGTAAATTACCCCCCGAGACTCATCCCCTTTTGGTGATTGAGGTGGTCTTTCTACTCATAGCATTAACTAACTGTAGACTGCTCTACAAGGTTTGGTAGCTAGTGTATGCTGTCATTGGATCGAAGCTGACAGTTCCTTATGATGTAGAACAGATGTGCGTCTGGGCCCCAAAGAACCCTCACCTTGGAGAAATTTGGAATCCACAATAATTCAAGAGAAAGCAGGGAATCTTTATTCATAAGCATCTAGCAAGAGCCATATAAATAGGTCCAATAGATAACAACCATTACTAAAGGAAAAACCTAGACTAAGAAGACAAAACCTAACTACCAACAAGTTACGGTGGGAGGAATGTCATCTACTTTTGCTCGTGAGGACACGAGGCAGTTGCCCATGTCAACACTCTCTCTCTCTCTGTGTGTGTGTGTGTGTGTGTGTGTGTGTGTGTGTACGTATTTGGGGTCATCTCTTTTCTCCCCGCCTTGCCTATATTCTCCTTTCGGGTGGGTGGATGAGTTGGAATAGCAAGAGAATACAATGCCGTAGATCCCCATGTAGATAGGATCAAGGAGAAGGATAGTTTCATGAGTGATCGATCAATAAGCAGCAAATGGACTATTCGACGATACCACCAAGAGATTTTACACCGACCTCGCAATTTTGCTTCTAGGTTTTCTTTCATTCTCCACGAAGAGGTGTCAAACGGGTCACGCCGGCGTCGGCACGGCACGACACGAGCATGGTATGTTTAAGAGGCACAACACGGCACGAGCACGACACATTTAATAGCGGCACAGCACGGCTCAGGCACAGCACAACACGACACAATCCTATAGGTGGGCTAAGCTGGCCCGATGTTTTGTGGCACGTGGCATGGGCACAACATGGGAGGGGAAAGGAACGAGCAAGGCGAGGGAACATGCATGACATATCATGGGCATGAGCACGACATGAGTAAAAATGAGGAATACTTATTTTGTAATAGTAAACTAAAATCAGGAATGCTCAATATCAACCTATATAATGTAATGTGGTGCATGTATCAGTCTAATCAATCGTCAATCTATACTTTACACATATACTGAAGTCCCACAAGCCTTAAACACTCATCCCTAATTTTTTAGATTTTTCAATTTGAAATTTATTGAGAGATTGGTAGAGGGAGAGAGAAAAAAATGTGGAGAGTGTGAGGAGAGAGAGAACATGGGAGAGGGATGTGACTATGGGGAGAGAGATTTTAAGAGAATTGAGAGTTGAGTTTTATTACATAAAGAAGATAAATAAAAAGGAGAGTTAATTAGGCATCCTATAATATCTTCGTGTTCAAAAATAAATAAATTAGGCATCCTATACAAAAAAGTTCATTATGATTCTATCCTATGAGATTTGAATACTTATGATTCCATCCTGAAATTCAAATAAACCCCTAAACACCATTTTATTTATCATATTTTTTAGCTTTTGTTTATTTGCTTTCTTTCTCTTACATTCTTCACTATTGCAAATGAATTTGAACACCTCACGAGTCTCCTAATATCATACTTTATGTATTTCATCCTAACTGAATTCAATGCTTTTGTTATGAGTTTTTTTTTGTTTGCATTTGCATGAAGTTGACATTAATTTGCCTAGCCAAAAAAAAAAAGTTGACATTAAATTGTTGTTTTATTGTAATATACCTATTTAGATAAAAATTCGGTCTAAAAGATTTTTCTCATCTTTACAACACTTAATTTTAAAAAAAAGCCCAATTGAGTACAGGCATAATTTTTTGAATTTGCCTACAAAAATTCAACTCATTTCAATGTACGTAAGTGGATATTCCAAATTTCAAGTTTTCATTTCAGCTCTTCGATGAAAGAAAGTAATTTTTTTTTGAGCCTCCTAATTGGGCTTGCTTTTAATTGGACCAATGAGAAATGGCAGAAATAATCAAGATTCGCATAAGCTAGTGACCATTCGCCGAATAATGCTATAACCACACCTAAAACCCAAGGACTCCAGCATCACCACGTACCTAGAAAATATAGTCAGAATTTGAAAATCAATGACAAAATTAGCCATGTGCGAAAATTAAAACTAGCGTACGTGAAATTTCTGGTTGCCTTTCTTGGCACAGACTTCCTGGAAAACAATGGCCGAGGGGATACCTTATCTCATCTTCCACGAGTACAAGCCAACAGTTAACGATTTCTATCAATGGAGGTATCCACAGCACTCAAGCTCCAAAAAATTGCCCCATTGCCCAATCAAACCCTAACCCAAGACTCCAAACGCTGGAATTCTATCATCAAACACCACACTAAACTCAAAGATGACAAAGCAATACTTAAAACCTACACCCAAATGGAAGCACAGGGCATCTACGCCGACAGTTCCACTTTGCCCCTAATCCTCAAGGCCTGCGGAAAGGTACAAGCCATTGAAAAAGGGAAAAAGATTCATAATGAGATATGGAACACTAACTTGATTGATGATGTCAGAGTTCAGACGGCTCTTGTTGATTTCTACTGCAAATGTGGGTTGATTGAAGATGCACGCCACGTGTTTGAAAAAATTACTGAGAGAGATTTAGTGTGCTGGAATGCTATGGTTTGTGGGTTTGTGGGATGTGGTTGTTTTGAGGACGCTGTGATGTTGTTTAGGGAAATGGAGAGGGAGAAGTTGAGACCCAACTCGGTGACGGTTGTGGCATTGCTTTCAGCTTGTGGGGAGATTGGGGTTTTGAGGAGTGGGAAAGAGGTACATGGGTATTGTTTGAGGAATGGGCTTTTCTATTGTAGTGCTCATGTGGGTACTGCCTTGGTTGGTTTTTACGCAAGGTTTGGTGTGAAGGTTACCCGTGATGTGTTTGAAATGATGGATTTTAGGAATGTTGTGAGTTGGAATGCAATGATTTCGGTGTATTTTGATGCCGGGGATTCGTGGAGAGCGTTGGAGCTCTTTGAGCAGATGATCATGGATGGGTTTAAATGTGATAGTGTTACAATCTTGATGGTCATACAGGCCTGTGCAGAAGTTGGGTCTCTTGATCTTGGGATGCAAGTCCATCAATTGGCTATTAAATATGGTTTTAACGACGATTTATGCATAGTAAACGCATTGTTGATGATGTACGGTAAGGGTGGAAGTTTGGCTTCTTCACTTGAGTTATTTGAATCCGCCCCAACTAAAGATATTGCTTTGTCAAATTCTATGTTGTGTTTGTATGCTGAAATTGGCTCCCTCAAAGAAGCAATGGCTTTGTTTATCCGAATGCGATTGGAAGGCATCCAGGAAGATGAAAGAACTATTGCTATTTTATTGTCTTCCTTTGCAGACTTACGAAATGATTTGAGAAACGGGAAAAGCCTACATGGTCACGTAATTAAAAGTGCAATTGAGAAGAACACCAGTCTTGGCAATGCACTTTTAGGCATGTATGCAGAGCGAAATTCCATTCAAGATGCCTTTAAGGTTTTTGATGACCTCAGCAATTTAGATGTAATCTCATGGAACACTTTGATCTTGGCATTGGCCCGTAATGGACTTAGGGGTCAGGCATGGGAACTCTTTGAGCAGATGCAACGATGTGATGTCAATCCCAACTCTCACACGATAATTTCTTTAATTGCTGCCTGCGATGATGAATCCACTCTAAACATTGGTAGGTCTATCCACTGTTATGTAATAAAGCATGATATTGAAATAAACCCATCACTGAACTCAGCGCTCACAGAGATGTATATGAACTGCAACGATGAACCAACAGCTCGGAACTTATTTGAGAGTTTCCCTGACAAAGATTTGATCTCATGGAACTCTTTTATTGCAAGTTATGTGAAAAACAATCAGCCCCACAAAGCTCTTTTACTTTTCCGCCGTATGATCTCACTAGTAGACCCCAACTTTGTTACCATCATAAATGTTCTGTCATCATGCACCCACATGGTCAATCTTCCAGAAGGCAAATGCATACATGCCTACACAATCCGGAGGAAATCTTCGTTGGGTTTTGATTTGTCGCTTGCGAATGCTTTTTTAACTATGTACGCAAGATGTGGTAGTATCCAGTATAGTGAGAGAATTTTCAAACTCTTACCAAGGAAAAATGTTGTCTCGTGGAATGCCATGATTGATGGCTATGGTATGCACGGGAGAGGGTATGAGGCTATGCTTGCATTCTCGGAGATGTTAGAAGATGGTATGGAACCAAATGGAATAACTTTTGTATCTGCTTTATCTGCTTGCAGCCATTCTGGTTTGGTGCAGAAAGGTTTGCAGCTTTTCGACTCCATGGTTCAGGATTTCTGCATAACCCCTGAGCTTGCTCACTATGGTTGTGTGGTTGATCTTCTTGGTCGCGCAGGGTGTTTGTTTGAAGCCAGAGAGTTCATTAGTTTGATGCCTGTTCCACCAGATGCATCAGTTTGGAGGGCATTGCTCAGTGCTTGTCGAGTTTATTCTGAAACCAAACTAGCAAAAACTATCTTTGAAAAGCTCATCGAATTAGAACCAACAAATGCAGGGAATTATGTTTTACTATCTAATATCTATGCTGCAGCAGGCCTTTGGTCAGAGGTCAGCAAACTGAGAATGCAGATTGAGGAGGATGGTTTGAAGAAGCCTCCCGGAAAAAGTTGGATCGTTGTTAGAAGTACAGTCCACTGTTTTAGTGCCGGAGACAAATCACACCCTCAGTCGAACAAAATTCATGCGGAATTGAAGTCTTTGTTGTCTCGTGTTCAGAAAGTTGGGTATGTTCCTGATCTTCGATGGGTTTTGCATGAAGAAGAGGATGAGGACAAAATTAAGAGGCTTTTTAGCCACAGTGAGAAGCTTGCTATTGCATTTGGATTGATAAGTGTGAGTGGGGGAACTCCAATCTCGATAGCCAAGAACCTAAGAGTTTGTGGGGATTGCCATGAATTTTGCAAATATGTCTCTAAACTTGTTGGGAGGGAAATAGTGCTCAGGGATGGTAGCCGTTTCCACCATTTTGTTAATGGCTATTGCTCATGCAAGGATTATTGGTAAGGTAGGAGGAGTGCTTCAGACTTTTCTCGGTTTACGAGGTCAGTATTTGTGGATGCTTCCAAATTCCAATAATGGGATAAATGCAAGATTACGGACTATGTTAAAGGCTTAAAGCATGGAAGGACCATTGAGTACAGCCTGCGACATGAGAAGAAAAGTTCTATGATCCGGAAGGTTGCTGTGTCTCAGTCTTTTGACTTGAATATATACTATTGAAGTCAGTGACTCAGTGATTGTTTGAGTGTATATACCACCATAGTAACTCTACAGCTCTACCTGAAATTTTGTTCTGCTATCATACATTATATTTCTATGAGCACCTACACTCTAATTTCGTGGTTAAGGAATTCACAAATCAGTATATTCTATCTTCTTTGTATTGGTCCCAAACTTCTTGTGCACGCGTCGACTAACTTACTGAATTTTCAAAGCATCATCATAACAGTTCTCCTGCCCCAAGCTGTTCTAGTCATGAGTAGCTCCTATACTTTACCATGCACAATTTTTAATTTGCTCGACTTTATTTAAGCATCTGTTTTTTTGTTTAGGTGCGAGTTAGAGTGATGAAACATTGCAGACTCTAGTATGTTTGGGTAACATTTGCGCATTTGGATCAAGAATCGGCTTCCGAATGGATTCCTATAGATTAACAATCTAATGTTTATTGTTCTGTATTATCGAGAATTTTTTTAGTCATTTCAGAATGTAAGAATTTAAACTCTGCTTTGAGTTACGATTGAGATAAGTGTTACTCCGTGATTCCATTCCTACGGGGAAATAAATACTTTATTTTCTTTTGCTGAATTATTTGCTTGCTCAGTTCAGTGATTTTATCGTTTACCTCTTTTTCTGCTTTGATGATAAGGGCCAGAAGCACCTGCCCTCCCAACTTGGACTTTAATTGTGCACCTCTCCCTCTAGTTGAGGCTGGAGAATTGGCTCCTATCGATGTAATTGATTTGTGCTACAGGTTTTTCTCTTACACTTTTTTCTTTGCCCATAGGATTCCTTGTTTTCCTCTTGAAGATCAATGGAACTATTTATTTCACAGTAGCATCTTAGAGTTATCTAAGCTTCAAGTTGCAGGATGCCTGGGGAGGCATAACAGATTGCAATAAGCTTCCAAAGTGAGCAGCGGAGAAAATTTCGGAAGACTTGGATTCTCCTTTTCCCAATTCAGATAAGTGGTTTTTCATTTAACGGAACCGATTCTTGCCTTGCTACTGTATTTTTCTCTTTTTCTCCATCATATAAACTCTGATAGCCGTTGTAATTTGCAGAGTATAAGATTGTGTCACGTTCAACTTAACAACATTCGTGCATAGATGCTGTTGTGCTTTACATATAACTTTTGGAAGTCCTACGTTACCTGGAGTGGGGATCATTCTGTACGAGGAACACCATGTGCCACAAGCCCAAAACTGTGATAAGGTAGGGATAGGCTTCTATTACAATACTGGGAAATTTTTATAACACATACCTATTTCAAGAGAGAGACATTGAATACAAAAGAGCACTGTTATTAAGATCATTCTTAAAACACATATTGTAGGAGCATTACGACCTCTGCTTTTTTAATTTCTGTTTTTTTTTTTTTATACATTTTCTCTTGCTCAAGCCTCTCTCTCTCTCGGTCTCTCTCAGTGTTTAGTTGATTGCATTTGGTTTTTCCTCCTACGGAAAATGTTAATGAACTAATAGAAAACACTTGGGAATCACTTTGGTTTTCCAAATTCACTATTTCAGAAGGCAGGTGTATCATAGGTTGAAAGGAACGATACATAGTGAGTGGTAGCCAATATGCACGCACATATTGATTATGAAAGATGTGATATTTCCATGTTAGTCCATTTTCAAAGTGAAAGCTATCGCAGAATGAGAACCCAATTCATTGGGCATCTGAGACTCCAAAGTTGATACAAGTCTGATAAAAGTTAGCCTCCACCCCCACACGGCCACATAGTAAGTGGTCCAGATTTTTTTCCCTGCTTGTTGAATAGAAGCTCTTGCCTCATTGGATAATTTTTGACAGTTGTAGAAGATTAACTCTCAAATTTGAAATTTCTTTGAGTTTACCTGTGCATGTGAGTGGCAATTCTTTGTACTATTTTATTTGAACTGATTTTTTTTTTTCTTTCATGGGTAATTTATTGGTTCCATGACTTCCATTTTTGGCGGGTATTAATTGCCATAGTTCAATAGAAGTCTGTAACTTACCAATTTTGTAACATAATTCTGCTATATGGGTTTTGGATTTCCCATATCTGTGATTAAACTTGTTCAAATTCTACTTGTTTCTGTAACTTCTCCATTTGTGGGACCATTGGGTAATGGTTTTCTTGTTCTTCAGTACTAAGCCATCAATCTATAATAATACATGTTATGATGAAATTTGCAGGTTCTTGGTCTTCATCTGTGGAATTCTGTGCTTCCCATATGCACCATTAGCTTGAGCAAGGCTTCTGCAAATTTTTGCTTTTCATGGAAGAGAAAGATGAGGAAAGATATCCATCTGAGAACAAAAGGAGAATTCCTCTTTGCATGCTATTTAAGGATACAAGGTATCTGTAGAGGCCGAGGGCCACCAGGTTCCAGTAGGTTCAGCTCCCCATACTGGACTTGGGCGGACAGAGGTGGCCGAAGAGCACAGGCCATAAATCTCCTCGGCTGGAGAGCACGGATCGGCTGATACGAAACCGGGCGAGCCGGCTGGTAAGGATGAAGTCTCCCTCTGAAGGAGTCCCCTCGGTAACCTAGAGGGGTATCAAACGGCCTCAAAGGGGACCTACCGAGTGGACGTCAGTCGGCTGACTCCTGAACGGATCAGTGGGGGCATTAAGGATCTGGTTCTAGCCGGGCTAAGACACCCGCCTACCCGAGAGGCTCAGGCTGGGGGAGTTTTGGCGCGGGGGTCATTGACTGATGTGACCAGGGACGGATGTGATTGAAGTGGTGTTAGGCGGTGTTTGGACGACGTGTTCGAGGCGTCTCACGGGCCACGTGATAGACTGGTGGGATTCCCAGGTTTGTTGACTTAACAGGCACGCAGCGAAACACTCATTGCTTGCCCATGTGCTGAGTCAGGTATGAACAGCGCGCGTGAGTGTCACGACTGACTTAGTGAGCAAGCTTCCCTTGGCATATAAAAGGGGGACTTGCTCACCTCTCAGGGGATCCCTCTTCTCTTCTCTCTCTCTCTCTCTCTCTCTCTCTCTCAAAAACACTTTACACATTTCCAGCCATACTTCTCACCGCCGGTGACTTACTAGACCGTCGGAGTGCCTTCCTGGACCCCCATGTCTAGGCTAGGCGCTAACGCGGGTGTTACTTGTGCAGGTCGTTTTCTCAGACGAGCTCGCTAGGTTTCAGGCGAAGTTCATTCACCTCTCTCACCCATTCCAAAAGGTTCAAGGAGGTTTATCGGAGAAGCGAACCCCACAGTATCCCTTTTCTTTTGTGTAAATTTGCTCTTCTTTCCTTCTCTTTTGGTGCAAATTCAACATTATATTATATTGAGCCATAGATCCACAGTCTACACATATTCAGGGAAACATGCATAATTTCCTCTCCCTGGTGTTTGTTTAGAAATGTTCAGTGGACTGGTATAAGATATTGCATGATCCTAATGAGTTGCTTTTGTGTTTGTGCTCTGTAGCATGTGTTGCTGTGTATGCAATTCATTGCATTGCACTGGATGGAGACCAAGTCGAACATAATTCTTCCGATGGGGAAGACTTAGGACTTAGGAGTTTACTCCTTCCTAAATTCTTAGGTTTGAAACCTGTTACGTGCCATCAAGTATCAACTCCTTTGGGGTTAGTCTATACAGAGTTTTGCTTTAGTTTTTAATGAGTTTGCTCCTTTGGGACCCCGACTAGTGGACGGTGGAATTGGTACCTCAGAATTAGACTTTTAGTCAAGGTGTGCGCAAGCTAGCCTTGATACCTGGTTATAAAAATCACAAGTTCTCTAACAAAATTGTCATGTAATAAAAAAAAAAAAGAAGAGGCATGGAAAGTGCTTTCAAGTATGTAAAAAGTGTGAAATAGTACTTGAAAAATGCAAAAGTGATGGGAAGGGTGTGAAAAGGGCATCGACAATCCATGTTCTGGTACTTCTCTGACCGCAAGCATAAGATCATTGGGTTGTCGTCAGCACTTAGCATGACCCATAACTATCGGTAGGCCTCCATATAGATTCCCTACAATACGAGAAATGAAGGGCGTTATGGACGGCTCGGATCACGCTTTGGTACCAAGTGGCAATATCCACTCGACACCTAATTTTTTTTCTGAGTTTTTGTTACTTGTGACCGATGAGAAATGAATCATTAAAAAACGAAATTAAGAAAAAACATTTTTGTACATTTTTGTTAGTTCGATCTATCCTGGGTGGGGGGTACAACTGTCCACTTACAACTATTCAATTCCAGAAGATCATAATTAATAAAAGAAAGGTTGAAGTTAAGTAAAACGGATACCCTATGAACTAAAAAATGAACAATAAAAAATCTATGAATCTTATTCTTCACCAATTTGGTGGCGGGATTTGCAGAGGAAAGATAAAAGAAAAGGAAGAAAAGGAATTATCTTCACGAATCCCTTTCATTTCATTTTCTCACTACAAATCATTTCTAAAAGAAAGTTTGGAAGGCTGAGTACTCGCCACCTAGGCGCTAGAAGGCCCCTCGCCGACTAGGCGCCGAGTACTCGATCCTGAAAACTAGAAGGTGTTCGGCCGCCCTGGGAGTGCCCTAGCGAGTTTTTGACAAATATATGCAAAATACGACACAAACTGACCAAAAGCCACAGCTTTAGGTAGCATAGCTTTATGAATAGGTGGTACCATGAGATTGATATATTTGTCTTTTATTTAAAAATGTGACCCCCATTGCAATTTTCAATCAAGTGTCAACGATCGCAATATTTCCCCTTGTGTTAAGTTGTGGGTGTATCATGTAATTAGTTTGATAGTTTAGGGTCATTATGTAATTTACTTTTTTCCCGTCTTGTATAAGTATAAAGTAATGAGAAGAGAACCCTAATTTTTTACCTCTCAATACAATTGTTTGATTTTACTCTCTCTGTCCCATTTTAAATGTCTCTCACGTAAAGTCGTGTCATTTTGACTTTAAAAAAAAAATATTTTTCTAGATATTTTTTTCCAAAATTTTTTACACCATTCAAAAGTACTCGTTGAGATCTTTTGAACGGTACAAAAATATTTAAAAAGTAGTTCTGAAAGTATTTTATTTTTTAAGGTCAAATTTGCACGGTCTCCCGTTGGGAACATTTAAATTGGGACGGAGGGAGTACATGACATCAGAGCAATCGATCCAATCGTTGTGAGTTGAGTGTTCTCCCCAGAAACACAAACACCACCATTACTGTCGACCCAATCGATCCGACCTACCACAGCCTTGAAACCCATTGGTCGTTGAAACCAATAAAACCCATAGCGCTAGCTGACCCAATCGATCACCAAAACAAAAATGCTAGATACACAACAAAAATCTACAACAAAGTGGACAACACACTCACATGGGGTGTGGGCTCCACACACACTTCAGTTAATGTACAACAAAGTGGACAACACACTCACATGGGGTGTGGGCTCCACACACACTTCACTGAAGTGTGTGTGGAGCCCACACCCCATGTGAGTGTGTTGTCCACTTTGTTGTACATTTTTGTTGTGTATGTAGCATTGCTCATCACCAAAATGGAGTTTATTGTTCATAATATTTTCTTAGGGTTATTGGTCATAATATTTTCTTGATAGAATTCTATGGTCGAGATGAATCAATTATTCATAAAAATTTGATACAAAACGGGCAAAAGTTCATAAAATTCAATAAAGTTAAGAAAACTAATCCAATAATAAAGTTAAGTCAAAGCCCACCACTGTCTCTTTAGCAAATGAACAAAGATTCTCTCATGTGATGGTCCGTCATGTAACACAAAACGTGGCTATCATAGTCCTAATTCATAATCTAAATCGTTCATTTAGTAAAAGTCTCGATGTGTATGGCACCTATCCAAAAAGTCAAGTTGATTGGAGATCAGTAAAAATTTGGTTGAATAATTTTTTTCATAAGTGAAATATGAATCCGTTTATGGATACGCATGTTTTGCACGGATTATGTACGCATGTACACTTGGACTGCCAAGTGGAAAAAAACCGGGCCCCATCTCTACACTTAATTCCATTTGAAATTCAAACGCAAAAAATGCAGCCCATTTTCTTCTCCTAAAATGATGACCCTTTGTCCAGTTGTGAGAGAGTTCCGGGGGGGTGATTCGAACCACCCCGATCCGGCGATTCCCACCTTCACCGGCGACACCCCGATCGCCACCTTCACCGGCGACCACTGCACCACCGTAATCTTTTCCTTCTCCGGCGACCACCACCGCACCACTGCCATACGCCGCCGCTGTTGAACACTACCTCTGTTACCCAATGAACCACCCCGATCCCCACTTTCACCGGCTACACCCCGATCCCCACCTTCACCGGTGACCACTGCACCACCGTAATCTTTTCCTTCTCCGGCGACCACCACCGCACCACTGCCGTACGCCGCCGTTGTTGAACACTACCTCTGTCATCCGATTTCATCAGGTTTGGGTTCTTAGGTATCTCTCTCACGCAGCTCTCTCTCTCTCTCTCTCTCTCTCTCTCTCTCTCTCTCTCTCTCTCTCTCTAAACTTGTTCCAATTCTATGAATTTGGAGGGTTTTGCACAAAAAAACCCCATGTTTACAAAAAAAAATTGGATTGAATAGACTGTATGATAGGAAGTGAAAAGAACTAATTGTGGTTATCTTCTACGATGGAGGTCTTAATTGTGGTTGTTGATGCCTGTGCTCAACCCCAAATCCAGCAAATAATGAATTTGCAACTGCTTTTTTGATGAAATATACCACTCAGTTCCATTTGGTTACTTTACCACATTCCCATATGCTGAAATTTGTTGATATGTTTGCTGTTATTACTATGGGAAGGAAAAGTTTCTACCATCAATGATACATGTTGCCGTCAAAATTCCAACCAATAAGTTGGTAAGCTATTCATAGTCACATCTTTGAAAAATTTATCAATTTTACATACTTTCCTTCTAGTTCTAGTAAACTGTTCAATTTCTAACTTTTGATCTTCATATCTTGGTGTCTTACCCATTACTGATTGTGAGGAGCAAATATTGGAATTTGAAGGCATCTTGGATGAAAGTGCTGGTTTGTGAGGCACACAGTTGGAGCCATCCAGCAAGTTGGTTTGTGAGGCACACAGTTGGAGCACACAGTTGGAGCCATCCAGCAAGTTGGTTTGTGAGGCACACAGTTGGAGCTAGGGGTGTACACGGTCCGGATCGGATCGGATTGGCATGAATCCAATCCTAATCCGCGAGTCACGGTTTTTAGAAAATACAATCCGTGTCCGGACCAAAAATCTCACGGTTCGGTTCCAATCCGATCCGTGAGTCACGGATCGGTTCCGGTTTTATCCACGGATTACATGTTATACGTAAATAAGTAACAAACAGTCTCATCAAAATGAAATCCTAAAAAATCCAATGTAGAAAACAGAGAGACCTTAGATGGAGCATGTGATGACACAATCGGGGACTAAACAAGCAGCAGTGGAAAGCATAGAGCTTAGTTCAGTTACATATTGGAATAGAAATAAAGACCGTTTAATAGCCAAAAAAAAAAAAAACAGTGAACACCTACTAAATTTAGTGAATAACTACTAAATTCAGTGAACAACTACTGAATTGATTAAAGTCCAATACAAATGCACGGCAGTAGAATTAATACATTAAATGGGGTAACAATTTACCTCCTAGATTTTATAGGAGATAACATTATAACCCTACATCAAATTGACAATATTTATGAAAGTGGTAAAATTATTTATACATACATATATATTTATTTTTTTAAAATGATATATAATAAAAATCTCACGGTCCGAATCGGTTAATCCACGGTTTCAAAATCAAAATCCGTGTCCGGACCATGAGTCACGGTTTATTATTTTTTGAATCCGTGTCCGGACCATTAATCCACGGTTAAAATCCAAAACGTGCGGATCGGTTCGGTCCGGATCGGATTCACGGTTCACCGGTTTTTTTGTGCAGCCCTAGTTGGAGCCATCCAGCAATTTTACACACTTTCCTTCTAGTTCTAGTAAACTGTATAATTTGCTTGCATAATATGAAGTTGTAGTATCGAATGTTGTCATTGTTAGTTTTTTTTAAATATTCAACAGCTCTTTGCTCTATTATGAATGTTGACTGAGACGTGACGTCGGGATAGGCAAAGAAATAGGGGAGATGCTGTCGAAATTTTTCCAAAACGATTTACTTTTCAACAATTTTAGCACCAAAGAACCTATAGAATTTGGAGATGCTTGAAGAAAGGTGTACTCGACAACATGGAGATTTTTCCAGGAGATTTGAAAGTATTGTACAACTGCTGAATTACCACAATTTACAGGCTTGACAAATCATTCCTTCGCATCAACAGAAGGATGCACTTTTCACTTAACAAAATAAACACACAGGCCCTTCATTTCTTCCTTGCAAGATCAAGTGCCCTTCCATTAACCAAAAAACTACAGCCATCAAACTAAGCATATAAAGTCCAAAAGAGCCGAAAAAGAAAAAAACAACTGCAGCCATTAGAGTTCATAAACATGCATCCAAAAGAGCCTAAATTTTCTTGTGCCATCAAACTCTTTGGTATCCAAATCAGCCAGAGCCTAGCTTCTCGTACCAACGTGTGGTCCAATCATTTGGGAAGTCTGAAATTAAGAGCAAATTGTCAAGTTGGTAACATACGATGAATTTATAAAGACGAGAAAAAAAAAAAGGGAAAAACATAGAGATGCTTACACTATAATTTACACTTCCTTGCGTGACAACCTCGCCTATTTCCACAGTGTGAATATTCTGAAGCTCCACATCCATGTGATCCACCGAAACCTACTTGTGTGCAATTTGAACAAAAGAAAAAATTAGTGATTAGAAAGCTCACCTATACATTTTTTGAAACTTTGTACTCATGCATGATTTCAATAAAAAAAATTATTGCATGTTCAAAGATATACCGGTATGCTCTTCGCATTGCCTCGACTAGCTTTGCAATTTTTGGTTGACTTCTTGATCTTTCGAATAATTTTCTCAATTACTGGTTGTTTCCTATTAACTGGTGGCTTCCCTGTACGACGACGTTTAATCGGATCACCCACGGGTTTTTTTTTTCCCACCACAACTTGTGATTTCATCTACTGCATTGATGGACGTAGGGTTATTTTTTGTGCACTCCTCCTCACAAACTTTGTTCTCTGCCACTGCTTCCAGCAACTTGGCCACCACCCTCTCACTTTTCGCCTCGGAATCCATGGCCTCATCGGCAGCTTTATTCATTTTTATTCCGGCCAAGCGGTTCAACTCAATTGTCCATTTTGCAGATGGAGGAAGAACCCGATTACCCTTGAGGTACCGAGCTTTGTTCGGACACATTTCATGGTTATGCTTTAGTTCCATTGAATTTAGACGCCACTTTCCATCGGCTTGCAAGGACAAGTTTATTGATGCTTTGCAATCTGTTTTTGATGTTGGATGGGCTTTGAGTGGATTGAGTGCATTTGTCCTCGGCTTTCCCCCCCTATGACAAGCGTATGTTATATTCGTCGTTTGCCCATCCCTACGCTTGTGAGAAGATCTTGTGATCACAACAAAACCTTTTGTTGTTGCATATCTAGCATAATAGTCACGGGCTTCACCTTCTAAGCCAAAAGACATACCAATCATAGGTTCCGGTATTTCCTCTGAATTCTGATCTTCCTCCGATGCCAAGTCCTCGCAACCCATTGGTGAAATAGTTTCGATATCTCTGTTGATTTCTTCTGATAGTTCTTGAATTTGCATGCTTCTACAACCAAGCAAATAATCAAGTAGATTAGACAAAATTTGACATATCAAGTTTTTAGCTTTACAAAGTTTACTATCTACTTTTCCCTGTGAATAACAGTAAAGAAGAAGGAACTAAAGCTAAAATTAAAACTTGTCGTTACTATGCAAGCTAGTAAATTTAAAAACCTCATTGATTGTACTGTCATTTTTGCTTTCAACCACCCCTAGACTTTCATTTTTGTTTTGTAGTGCCAAAGCTTCTCCACTTTGCACGTGGGGAGCAGAACATAGTTTAAAGAAAGTGAAAAACTTTATACCTATCAGGGCTAAAAGAAAACCAAAAAAATTATGCAGATTTTGAATGTATGTGGCTACTTCATCCAGATATCTAAACAAATAGAAACTTTCCTGAATATAGATTAACATCTTAACAAAATCTACTGAATTACTAGATCATTATCTCATTTAAAAGTAACAACAGAAGTCACAGTTACCGTTTGCAAAAAGAAATGAACGAGAACCAGAGTAGAAGACGTCGGACAAGTCACCGGAGAGGAGTTGCCGGAGAAGAGGGAGTAAATTTGGCGTTGAAAGATGGGGGTGCAGATTTGGGATCTCTCTCCCCTGCTTTTGATTTTGGCCTTTTGGGGGGGGGGGGGGGGGGGGGGGGGGGAAATCTCCCCTTTTTTGATTTGGGGGGAAAAGATGGGCGGGAAGTAGTAGAGATGGGGCCCAGTTTTTTTTTCCACTTGGCAGTCCAAGTGTACATGCGTACATAATCCGTGCAAAACATGCGTACCCATAGACTTTTCGGTGAAATATACATCAGAATCTAACAGTATATTTCATTCGTGTAAAATATGGTTCGTTCAACTTGATAGCAATTTCCAACGAAATTAATTGATGTTTCATTCGTGTAAAATTTGTTTTTATTAGTTTTGCATCGATTTTTTGTGAATTATTGGTTCGTCTCGACGAGAAAAATTAGAGAGTAAAAAAATTTTAAATTACTTCTTCTGTAGTGAATTTTTTTTAATATTTTTATAATAATTTTTTATTTTTAGATTCCTCCTGTCATGTAAAAAAAATCGACGTAAAACTAAAAAATGCAATTTTTTTTTAATAAAGACAAAAAATAAACCAAATTTCTAGTGGCCTAACGGGTGAAATTATTCTTGCCAAAGGGTGAAATTATTCTTGCCAAAGGGTGAAATTATTCTTGCCAAAGCATATTGCCTAAGTACTCCTGAAATTTCTAGGAGTAGAAAAAGAATTTATGAATGGTATAATTATTCAACTGAGTTGGTACGTACTTCCATTGCATCCTACATACTATAGCAATGTAGTTGGGGCTTTCAAAAGCCTCCAAAATCCCAATCCTAATTCTCTATAATATTTTTCACTTATTTTTTACCCCAAAATACCATGTCACTGCCCGCAGCCTGCTGCAATTGCACCAACACAGCCACCCTAATCCTCTTCGTTGCGGTCTTTTAAGCATCAAGTTCGGCTTCATTGCGGGTTGGAAAAAGAAAACAGAAAAATAGGGAAGTTTGGCTCCATTTACTACGAGAATTCGTTCACAGATTATTGAGGATTGATTTCGGCTATGTTTGTTATGACAATTCGTTCGAGGATTTTTTTTTTTTTAACATCATGATGACATTGATGCCGCAGAGGTGATAATTAATCCTTGCCGGTGAAATTTTAGTCCATATATTCATATACATAGATCTATTTCTATATTTGTTTGTGATTTTTTTTTCTTTTTTGCGCCAATAGAACTTCGGATTTTTGTTTTTAACAATACCTCCGTATTTTTTTTTAACAGCATGATGACACTATGCCGCGGAGGTGATAATTAGTCCTTGCCGGTGGAATTTTAATCCATATTCATATACATACAATAATTGGCGTTGCGCCCGTTCGATTCACAGGAATAATAAAAAAAAAAATTCAATAGACGTGTGAGTTGGATTTGAAAACTGCCGATTGGAATTCTACAAGCCACAATAATGGATTCCTGAGGCTATCCACAGATTGCATACAACTGCTCAGAGGTAAATTGCATTGCCAAATTATCTACGATTTTTTTTTTCTTTGGCTAATTTTTTGTTTGTGGTACTCTGTCATTATTGTTTTCGTTTTCACCTAAGATTCTATATACAGAGCTTGAACACAATCATTTTCCAATCGGTTATGATTGTTTGTAACTCACTGGCTATTTCCATAAAATTCTTCAGTAGCATTTTCCCATACACTTACAAAACGTTATTATTATTATTTTTGCGTCTTGCATTTGTAGGGAGTGAAGCGAAAATTGCAATTTGATGAACCATAACTCCGCCGCATTTGGAGTTCCATGCTATCAATTTTGTAAATAGGTCATTGTTTTTTAGTGTTCAGTTCTTCAACGGTTTACATGAGTGTGACACTGTCATCATAACTCATTTTCAGTATTTGTTATTGTCGTAACAAGAGTAGTTGATTTAATTGTTAGCATACAGTTTGAGTTGGTTTTTTATTCAGATTTATTGTTTATACTTACCTCTCAGTTTACTTAATCTTTTACCATCAGGATAGTATAAATTGTGCTTAATCTTCACATGCTGCCATCATCTTATGCGTGCATGATTTGAGTCCGCTTGCTACCTAATATGCCATGTATACATTGTCCGTTCATGTAATCTCGCATGTGCATAGCACAGGTTCAACGCTAGTAAGGTTCTATATCAGTGGTTTAAAGTTCAAAACTGTTTGAAAAATAGGGACGTGGGGAGGTTGTTGTGCAACTTGTGCACAACAAGGGCTGTGTAGAACCTGGGCTTCCTGTTACTTGGATGGATGGTCCAGATTAAAAACAAACTATTCGCGTGAATAGTTTGTTTTCAATCCGAACCGTTGAAAACACTTGTGGACGGCTGTGATTCTACACAGCAAGTGTTGTGCATAGACCGCACAGAAGCCTCCCCGCGTTCAAAAATTAGTGGTTCTCCTTAATCTAGGAGCCTTCTTTCATTTTGATCACCTTTGTTTTGGCATGATTTTAAGTGGCGGCAAGAAATCCTTGACGATCAATACAATGAACAACAAAATTGTCAACTGATGCAAGGAAAAGGCGAGAATAATACGAAAATAATCTCACGACTCACCTTATAAAGAAAATTCTCTGCTTTCATTTTTATTCAAACTCAATCAAATTGTCATTAGACTTACAACTCAATTTAAAATTAAAGAATCCTATGTACTAGAAAAAAAATAAAAAGAAAACTATAAAAGAAGAAATTAGCTTTTCTTGACTAAGTGAAAATTAAAAGGAAACTAAATAAACTAATTTAGGAAACTGAATACTTTAGAATACTAATTTCTAAAATTGCAGGACTTTCTAAAAAAAAATAAGTAAGAAAAATAAATAAATATACCCTTTCTTAAACTTATATTTTCTTAAGATCTCCATCTATTCTGGTGAAAATTCTAAAGGACTTTAAATACCAATATCGAACCTTTTGCATCCCAACGCAATCCAATTCTTTGCCCGTTAGAGAGTTTCCTCACTTTGATGAATGATTGACTTTGTGTGGGGGTGCTTCTCGCCGGAGTGGACTCTTTGCACTTTCTGAGATGAGGAGGGTGGTGAAAAGGGTGGTCCTCACTTGAGCCTTATCCTTCCCGCCGGAAAGAGTAACCTGCACAAGTAGGCAACCACGTTAGTGCCTTGCCCGGACGGTAGTGGTCCGGGAAGGCACTCCGATGGTTAAGTCAGTCACCGGAGGAGAAAAGTACGCCGGAGATCTAGAGGGAAGAATGGAGTTATGAGAGTAGTAAATGAGGAGAGAGTGAGAGTTCCAACCCCCTTGCAGTAAATGCAGTGTGGTATTTATAGGCTGAGGGGCGTGTGTCCCACGCGCTCGGTGCCCCTCACGCGCCTGTCATTCGCTCTTGGAATGACAGGTGATATGACCATAATCTCTGCCACAGACGCCGCATCCCGGCTGACGTCAGGCACGCGGGTTCGAGTGGTCAAATCACCTCGAGACATTCCCCATCGCCCACGTGCTTCTGCAGGCGGCGGTGGCAGAGTAGGTGACCGCCGCATTTAATGCTCCATCGTGGAATGTGTAGCGTACCTGGTACGCCTCATCCGAACAAAGTAAGGCCCGAACCCTTTCACACGACGAGGTCAATCGACTCGGCGGGTGAGCAGCCGAGCATCCGGGGTACTCAGCAGTCGCTCGGCTGAGGTTCCCGAGGGCATCAAGAAGGTCAGGCAGAGAAAGGCATATCCTCGGCCATTCTTGCTCGGCATGCATCACTCAAATCCATATTCGTTCAGGACCACCCATCCTCGTTCTCCGCCGAAGGAACAATCCCCTCGGCGCTACAGAGACGGATTGAACTGCATTCAGTTTTGCTGATTCTGAGACAGTTGATCTTTTTGGCTTAATCGCGGTTGAGGGGTGTGTGCCCCCTGTGACCCCTATGAACCCGGCCGCTACACTATGTTCATGAGAATTCACACCCCATGTAGTTTTGAATGTATAGTATCCTTGATCGCTGCCCATCTTCATCTTGTAAAAATGCACACGATCTTCATCACGAACCGATAGTACCAATTGATTGTCAGAAAATTGTTTGACAAGATCCTTCGGCCATGAGGTGAAAATATGGTTATCGAACGAGGGTTTCTCCACATAAAGAATATCATTCTCCACCTCAGTCTTTGTAAGTATTGTTGTAACTAGCCACGTTCTTGTATCGAAGTGATTCATTTTGAATACGTTGGTCGTAAAAGATTTGTGACGGATAAACGGACTTCTGAAACAACAATAAAACGATAAATTAACTAGGTTATTTCTTTCTAATCAAGAAATTTTGAATAAAGGAAATAAAATAAAAGACTAATAAAATCCTTTAAAGTCAAAACTGTTTTTGATTTTGTCAAAACTCAAGTGTGCTTTTTATGAATTGTAGTTTTTGCACAATCAAAAATAGTTTTAACATTATCACCAACCTGAAGTTATAATTGGTTGATTCACTCCAATCTAGAGATTCCCCATTCCTTTTATAGATACTGACTGCATGGGTAGAATTTTAGAGGGGAAGAGATGGGAAGCATAGAATTTAGAAAGTTGAGAGTTGAATGTGGCTTATTTAATGCGTGAGTATATTTCTTTCTTATAAGCTTTTCATTGATCAAAATTGAAGGCAATAATTTGTGACAGAAGGTAAAATATAATAATGTGTCATGAATACCATGAATTACAGGATCGACATTCATTATTACTACCTTTACATCCTTTTAATGTTATAAGTATCGAAACATATATGGGAAATCTTGTGATAAACTCTATATATTGAGTTATTTTTCCTTGTAAAGATTAATAAAATCCCCCAAAAAGTAAATAAAAGCATGCGAAATCAAGTGCCATTAACGTTCCCTTTAGAATTTTAGAGGGAAAGAGATGAGCAAACGTAGAATATAGAAAGTGGAGAGTGATATGTGGCTTATTTAATGCATAAGGATTGTCCCCATTCAAGCCGTTCGTGCTTGGCGATCAATGGCCCACATCAGTTCGGTAATGAACGGTGCAGATCCATTTGAGTCCAAACAGATCTGGGTCATTGATCGCCGAGCACGAACGGCTCAGATAGGACAACATGCATGCTGTCCTTTGGGGACAGTAGCATCCCCCAATTCAAACTTTTCAATGAACAAAATTGAAGGCATTTGTCACAATAGGTGAAATACAATGTGTAAGCTCACATGAATTAGCAGAGCCAGCCTGCTCAAAGATTTCAGGGGCCAGAAGAAAATTTATTAAATGAGACCCACTTTATGTATGCACACAAAGGTCAGTCGATAGAGAGTCGTTATAGAAAAACAATTACAAAATGTATATGTATAAGTTATCCAAAAATAAGCAACCTGTATAATACTTCAAAATCCATCATTTGAAAAAAAACAAAATATTTGGGCCTTTTAATTTCGTAGTTAAGCTTCTTCACCATATCTTTCAATGGGCAAAATAGCCAATTTAGTGTATAGAAGGCTTAGACTAAAAAATATTTGGGCCTTTTAATGTATATATACATAAACATATTGGTCACAAGCGTTGTCGGAAGGATCTTCTTGACAGAGGTTAGGTCTGTCCTCAATCATCCCCCCCCCCCCCCCCCCCCCCCCCCCCCCCGCCCATACCCCCAATGATTGGGGACTAGATGGGTTCTGTTATTGTTGTTGTTGTTGTTGTCATATTCCTCGCGTGGACCCTTAAAACACATTTTAGACACATTGAATGGTTCAGATAGTCAAAATTTGATGGGAAAAGCTGAGTCCCACATTTTAACAAAGTGTGGGATCCCTCATTGGAATGGGCATCTATATATATAAGGTCCTAAAATTTTAAGGCCCATATTTTAAACTTTTTTTGGACTCTCAAAGCTTGCTTCATGAGCTTTTCCCCTAAGCCGGTTGTGGTGGAGGAAATTCCCTCTGCCACTCCCACGTAAGTGATGAAGGGATGGAGGTTTTTCTCCATCATGAGTTTTGCCCCGCACACTAAGCAAACTCGTTAGCACGAACCTGGACTGAGGAGTCCGGAATGGTACTCCGACGATCAAGTCAGTAACTCGAAGAAGAAGGAAATGGAAACTCAAATCTAGGGTAACTTGAGAGGGATGAAGTGAGAACGTACCTCCTTTGCGTGATCATGCTTTGTATTTATAGGTAGGGCTTGGCTTGATTCTCAAGGCTCGTGTATTCTACGCGCGATAACCACTTCGGGTGACATCATCTCTTATGTAACCGAGCATTATTATGCTAGCACATGCACCCAATCAAGTCATGACGCATGTCCATTATGTTACAATGGAATTTCTCGTGACCTCTGTTGGGTTTGAGCTGCTCGGATGACCCGAACCACCCCTATTCAGGTTGCTCAGGTTTTACCTGTACCCGATACGCCTAGATAATGGGCCTGTTAGCTCAGGCATGTTCTCGGGCATGGAAGCCCTTTGGGAATCAGACCTGGGGCAATCCCAATTGGGCCGTATTTTTACTTGATAGTAATTGGGCCACTCGGCCTACCCGCTGTAGTGGGCTGGACCTGTTACCTTGGGTTATTTAGGCCCACACAATAGCCCCCCAACTCTCTTCAACCTTTATTCGAATTGATTGGGGGGAGTTGATCCGAACAGTTACCAAACCATAGAATCGAGTGACTCCCCCAAGTGATAATGGACCCTCTTCTCGAAGGATTTACTTGATAAGCTTTGTCTTGTCTGCGCCGTTCGACACGTGGCAAACCTAGGTTTGCCGACTGTTCATGAAAAGACGCAATGATTGCGGACATTAATTACCGTGGTACGTGCCTGTTGAAACGAGACATGTGTCCACGTTTTTCACCGGTCACGCCGCTTCACCTTCGGTCATAACGCTTCAACAGGGTCTCTATAAAAAGGGTGGAGGCCCGGTGAAAAATTTTCACTTTTGCTCCTCTGCCATTGTTGCTACTTCGCGTTTGTTTAGAGCTTTTTCGCCACCATTTCTTGCTCCTTTGATCATCTTCAAGGCGTCTTTCTTCTCCAAAACTTCAGGTATTCCAAGTTTTCTACAATTTTATCTCTGATTTTGTCACTTGTTTTCACGTTTTTCCTGCATAGATTGCATTTTCTCGTTGGTTTTTCTGTGGTGTGAACAGTGAAAGCACTGTCACATCATTCAACCAGTTCTTCCCGAGAGTCATTATTCATGGCCTATTCGGCCCAGAAAAGCCTACTCGGATGCAATAGTTGTCTTTCGCCTTTGTAGCTAACCGTTTTCCCACCTGTGCACGTTATTAAGTTTCAAAAATGGTCATCTAGCGCTCGGTCACACTGCTCGGTCCACTGGAATTTCCGTTTGTTTGTCTTGATGGAATAAAAAAATGGTCGGCACAAGTCAGATGATCGGCTAATAAATCTGTTTAGTGCCGCGACCATTCCTATTAGATGTCGGACCTCCTTGATCGTGGTTGAGGCCCGAAGTTTTTGGATCGCTAGAAGTTGCTTCGGATCAGCTTCGATGCGATTTAGTGATATGAAGGCAGTCTTCTCCTGGTCCTCGGCAGCCATAGCGATTTAGTGATATCCGCGGCATGCATCCATGAAACTTAGTTGTTTGTGCCCAAAGGTTGCATCAACCAATTGGTCGATCCGGGGAAGCGGGAAACAATCCTTCGGGCATGCATCATTAAGGCTGGTGTAGTCAACGCAGACGCGCATTTTGCCGTTCTTCTTCGGACCGCCACAGTGTTAGCAAGCTAGGTCAAATACTGGACTTCTCGAATTGCATCTGCTTCCAACAGTCGTCCAACTTCCTCAATCACGCGCGGGAGAAGAGCGTCTCGGGCGCTGTACAACCGGTTTCCTAGCCGGATCAACATTGAGGGCATGGGAGATGAAAGCGGGATCCACGCCTGGCATCTCGCTCGGGGTCCATGCAAATACCTCAATGTGGTCCTTAAGGAAACTAACCATCTTTTCTTGCTCTATGGGTGGGAGAGAAGATCCGAGTAGAAAATACATGCTTCCTTCTTCATTGATTGGGATGGTAACGAGGTCTTCAACAGCTTTGTCTTCAGCTGGCGAGCTGACGTCTTTTAGGACTGGGACTTCGGGGATTTCGATTGATTGCGCCTACTTCGCTTTTGCCTTCATATGAATGGCGTTCACATGGCACCCTTTGCCGCCAACTGATCTCCTCGGATCTCTTCCTGCCATCCGTCCCTTCCTATAAACCGAACCAACTGATGATAGGTGGACGCAATAGCCTTCATTCCGTGCAGCTAATTTCTTCCTAGGATGACATTGTACGGTCCTGATATATCAACTACCATGAACTCCATTGGGAGCGTGACAGAGCCAGCCCGCACTGGCAGTGTTAGGCGTCCGAGGGGTTATACCGGAGTCCCATTAAAACTGAATAGGGGAGACTCGGGTGGCACCCTCCGAACTCGGTGGCAAGAGTAGGTCCGGGTGAAGCCTCAAAGCCTTAAAAGCTGAGTAATACATCACCTCGGCCGAGCTACCCTAGTCCATTAGCACCCTCCGGACAGTTTTTCCGTCGATGTCGATGGAAATGAAGAGAGCATCCGAGTGTGGGTACTACACCCCCTCCAAATCTTTCTCGGTAAAAGTTATGGTCCATTGACTTCCTGGCTCCTCGTATTTGCGCTTCAAAGGGTTCTGAATTAAACAAACTTGTTTGTTCTCTTTTGCTTCGGCCAACTCTTGGCCCAATGCTTTTTTTTTCTCGGTCGAAATGCCTCAGTGAATGATATGTATGATTTCACGCTGCTCTCCTCTAGGGTTGTTTGCTGCGGCTTGGCAAGGAATGTTCGAAGTTCATGCTCGGTCTATATGCCGATCGAGGTGCCCTTGTGCCACTAACCGCTCGAGATGGGCTTTGAATGGAGGGCACGAAGTGGCGTAGTGCCCCTGCTCGTCATGATATGAACACTTTACCCGAGTGTCCGCGATCCGTCCGTCTGCAGTTCCCTACTTGTCGGTTGGTCGTGTGAACCATGGCTCTCGATTGATACTCCTTAAGATTCGGTAAATTGGTTGAGTGAACACCATGGTTTCTGCAACGTATTTCTGTGGTTTCGAAACTCGCTTTGGCCATTCTTCCTTCCTCAGGCCTCCTCGCCCTCCGGTACCAACCTTGAAGCTATTAACTTGCTTTTTCCCGGAGGACTCATTAGGCTGAGACTTGGAGCTGCCCCCATGCTTTGATATCTTCCTCTCGGATATCGCTTCTTCAAGTTGCGCGTATTTTTCAATGATGATCATGAGCTCGCTCATATCCTTTGGTGACTAGAGCATGAGTTCTTCGAAGAGAGCCGAAGTTTCATGCAATCGCTTGAAAGAGGCTGCTACCACCTTCGGATCACAATCTTTTATTAGGTTGTACACGTCGCAGTACCTCTCGGCGTAATCCCGAAGGTTTTCGTTGTGTCATCGGCGTAACCCGACCAGCACATCTAGAGTTTTAGGTTGAGTATTGTTGGTGACAAATCGAGTAGTGAAAGCCTGCTCTAGTTGGAAGAAAGAACTAATGGAATTTGGTTTCAGCTGGTTGTACCATATCAAGCTTACACCCTGCAGATTGACAGGGAAGGCTTTGCACATCATCGCTTCGTCGTACGCGTATAGATTCATCAGCTATCTGTAGTGAATCAGGTGAGTCAGGGCATCCATCTTGGCGTCATACTTCGTAAACTTTGGTAAGGTAAAATTCTTTTGTGGCGGGACATCCCTTATGTCCCGAAGAAAATGAGATTCCTGAATTTTGCGCAGTCGGGGATCTGCCAATTGCTGCTCGGGAAGAACCATCTCTTCGTCGAGCGCAGTGCTTCGAGCCTTCTTGGCTTCTAGATGGGGGCGTAGATCCCTTCCCAAGGATGTGGTCATGGGCCTTTTATGGACTTGCTCGGGTGGTCCTTTCGCCTTGAACCGTCGTAGCTCTCTAAGTTCGGGGATCACGTATGGCAATATATTCACCAGTATTATCAAACACGTACTCCTCGGGAGTGTCATTGCGGTGACTTTTGCGGCCGCCCTGCTCGCTGCGAGCGCGTTCCTTAATCGGGGAACCTCCCCGAGCTCGTTCAGAAATCGAGTGATGGACCTCCTATCCATTGTGATCGCACTCCATATGTTTCTTGCCATGGTTGGCCGTTCGCTCTGTGTGCAATGGCACTCAGTGTGAAACCGAGCGTCTCACAGTTGAGCGTGAGCTAGTCACCAAGGGGCTTGATCCTCTCGCTGTTGTCCGGTCTCATCCTGATCGTTGCTCGGGGGGGTTTGTTGCCTGAAAACAACAGCTCTCCCCATCGGATCCACCATCAGCGGTGGAGTCGTTAACCGAGCGTGAGCTGAAAGCTTACCAGTGTGCCCCCTCTGGGCATCCGTCTGGTGCGTCGTCTTGTGGTGCCTCCATCCTTCCTAGGAGGTGGAGGTCCCTGGTGGCTTAGGGATGTTCTTCGCCATCTGCTCCAACTGAGCCCTCATACTTGCCACCTGAGCCTCCATCCTCTGAAAGGATTCTAGAGGCACAGTGGGGCTTGGGGACAAAGTTCCCAGTGGGACTGAGATGCTGGTGCGTGGCGTTGGGGTTGTGTTAGGCTGAGTAGAGGTATTAACACCATCGGTTGCTCCGTGGTTTCCTTCGCCACCCATTTCACCGTAGGAGAGATCGGAGATGATTGTAGGGGAATGGACGTAGGGGAGACAGAACCACCAAGATAGAGATGTTGGTTGAGTTCCCCAGCAAAGTCGCCAATTGTGGTGGAGGAAATTCTTTTTGCCACTCCTAAGTAAGTGATGAAGGGATGTAGGTTCTTCTCCGTCACGAGTTTTGCCCCGGCACACTGAGCAAACTTGTTAATTAGCACCAACCTAGACTGTGGAGTCCGAAATGGTACTCTGACGATCAAGTTAGTAACTTGAAGAAGAAGGGAATGGAAACTCAGATCTAGGGTAACTTGAGAGGGATGAAGTGAGGACGTAACTCCTTCGCGTGATCATGCTTTGTATTTTTTGGTAGGGCTTGGCTTGATTCTCAAGGCCCATGTATTCTACGCTCGATAACCACTTCGGGTGACATCATCTCATACGTAACCGAGCATCATTACGCTAGCACATGCACCAAATCAAGCCATAACGTGTGTCCATTCTGTTACAGCGGAGTTTCTCGTGACCTCTGTTGGGTTTGAGCTACTCGGATGACCCGAACCGCCCCTATTCGGGTTGCTCGGGTTTTACCCGTACCCAATACGTCCAGATAATGGGCCTGTTCGCTCGGGGATGTTCTCGGGCATGGAAGTCCTTTGGGAATCAGGCCTGGGGCAATCCCAATTGGGACGTATTTTTACTTGATAGTAATTGGGCCACTCGGCATACCCGCTGAAGTGGACTGAGCCCGTTACCTTAGGTTATTTAGACCCACACACAGGCTATGCATGAATACCATGATTTAGTACCTCATTTACATCTTTCTAATGTTAAGTACTGGAACATGGGAAATCTTGTGACAATTCTATTGAATGATTTTTCCTTGTGATAATTAGTTCTTTGTCATTAGGAAGAAATTTTGTTTTTCATCAATTTTCTGTCACTATGTTTCAAATCTTTTGTGTTCATTACTATAAAAAATATTTTTAAAAAAAGTCTGATAATTAAGGAGGGCAATGAAATATTAGAAAACAGAGGAGAGGTCAGTGGAACTAATCCAAACCTCAAGGGAGTGCATGAACAGTGTTTAATTTCATTTAATTTCATTTCATTTTTCCTACTATATATAAAGCGTGAGTGTGACATCCGTTCCTACACATGCATGTGTATTTCACGTGATAGCGCATTTCGTGCACACATTCATTTCATAAGCCATTCGGTGCGTGACATGTCATGTTATTAATTGTTCATGCATAGCTTAAATACATGCACCTATTATGTTGTGTTCCAATTATGTGTGTGCTTTGTGAAAAAAAAAAAAAAAAAAGAAGAAGTCTAGTGTAGGGGACACCTCACCTCTTATAGGATGAGATTGGAAGACTTTGGGAAGACCCAGACTTCCACTTTTCTGCTCAATTATTTCGTAGAGAGAGAGAGAGAGAGAGAGAGGAAGAAGTGAGAAGCTTGAATTTCTGGAGAAAGGTACGAATTTTCTACTATATTATTTCAACTCCAAAAATTATGATATTTTAACCGTAGTTGTATTTATGTGTTATCTTGACCGTGTAAAATTTTCAGAATTTTTCGTGAATTATAGAATTTATTAAAAATGTTTTACCGGGCTGCTGTCTGTGGGAATTTGTTCCTGGCAGCTCTGCCATGCTTCGCGAAAACGGGCATAACTTGGCCTAGAAAACTCTAATTTTCATTCTCCTTGTTTTGTTAGAAACTAGACACATAGGGCTTTCAGAATCTATAAGCCTCATAGCCCAATTATTTCTGAGATATAGCAGGTTTTGGTTTAAATTTGAAGGAAAATTCTGTTTTTGTAATTTTACAGCAAGTGACTGGTTTGTTTGGCGTTGGTTTAAAATAGCTATCGAGCTCAGAAAATTCTGAATTTTTGATATGTTGTTCCTACATGTGTATAGTATTTGTGGTAAAAATTTCGTGAGAAAAGGATTTGTAGATTAATTCTGTAAATTCGGAGACCGTGAGGCTGTTATGTATTTTTTGTGCATATTTAAACATTTCATTTGCATTTAAGCATGGGGGTTGAACGAGAGACTTATAGATGTCTTATAAACTATATTGTTAGGTGAGGAGGAGGATCACGGTTACGTTTCCAGACCGTAGAGGATAGAGATTTTAGCAGTTGGTCTTTTGTCAGGTGAGGATGTACAGCTTCTATAATAAATAAGAAATGTTTTGTTTTGTTTTGTTTTTATCAAATTTGTCGTGTGATTATTACTGTTTCTGAAAGCTCCTTTGATGATTATTTTTAGAATATGATGGCAACGTTTTTGGTTGGATGGATCAAATGATTTTTGGTGAGTGAGAAGAGAATTTTTACGCCTTTTGTGCCAATGTTTAGTTTGCAAGGTTGGCATCTTGCATTCGTGGGCTGTGCCAATATTTAGTTTGCAAGGTTGGCATCTTGCATTCGTGGGCTGTGCCAATATTTAGTTTGCAAGGTTGGCATCTTGCATTCGTGGGCTGTGCCAAATGTGAGCAGTGCAAGCTTAGTTCTTGTTTACTGTGTGGATTGCACCTACCATTGGTGATTAAGAATGGCCCTCGTCACCGCCACTATATGTGAGCCTGTGAGCGAGGTAACGGTACCGTCATAACTCCCGGTCGTGAGGTAGACGACTCGTTGGCGCACTTGGTAAAAATTTATGTGATTTCTGTTATGTGGAATGGGTGGAAATATGGTTTATTGAAAATCCATTTATTTTTGATGTGTTGTTGATATGAGTTTTGTGGGAAAGAAAGTTGGTTGAAATATTTATACTGTGGTTGATTTTTAAGCTACAATCCATCTCAGGAGCTTGGACATTTCTTTTTATTGTGTTGCTAACGTACATCCTCCTGTAACCTTTTTGGTTGCAGATACCTGGATGAGCTAGATGTCGGTCCAACTACAGTGCCAGTCAGGAGTTTCTAGTAGTTGTTTGTAGCATTTGTCAGTCTGGGGTGCTTTGTACATATTGGTTTGCGACGATGGTGTGGTTGTGTTGTGGTCCAGTACTTTGGACTTGTATAAATGTTTTGAGGGTTGTAGTTATTTTTATTTTATATTATCTCTTTGGTTGCGGGTATCCCGAGATGTGTACAGGTTTTGTTGGGTGGTCTTACCACTTTGGGCAGGTCAGGTCTTGCCGGAGTGGGATGTGACAGTGAGTGCATGAACAGTGTTTTCGTCCCAACAGTACTTTCGCCAATGGAATGAACAGTGTTTATCTTTTCTCTCACCACAGGAAAAATTATCCTGTGCCCCCATAGCCACACATCAGTTACCTATTTTTTTTCCTCCTTTACCCACAAAAAAAAAAAACAAAAAATAAAATTAGATGGTTACATGATGATTTCTGTATTTGTATTTTATTAGAAGAGAAAAGATAAATGAAACACTTTACACCAACAATTGCACAAGCTCTCTCATATGTGACAAAATATCTAACAAAAGTGGGTAAAGTTACCCTCACACACAAGGCACAGGTGAACAAATTAAATTGGTCTCATGAATTATTGCTATTAATATTTTCCATTTGTAACTTCTGAATTGTTATTCAAATATAGATAAGAGTTTGAGTAACTTATACTTGCATTGGACACAAACTCGCGTGCATCACACGCGATGCCGCTCACTAGTATAAATATAAATAGGCGAAGGAACTATCCATTCTGTCCCCATTGTAGCCCTTCGGATTGAATGATTTGATAAGAAAGTAAAATAGTAAGAAATTGTAGTTTCTCACCAAGTAACACATTTGGATTTGATTTAAATGAGAAATCGTGAGAGATATATAAAAATATTTATTTTTGATTGCTTACTTCCTGCTTATTATTGAATATCGATATCGTCCCCTTTCTCATCATCAAAAGGCATTGTTACGTCCTTATTTCACCGCCAAATTATGGCTATTCCATCTTTGGTGTCAGATAGTCCCACCTCACCCAACTCAACTAGTTTCTACCCTCCTCGCATGCTTCGCGGACAAAAATGCCAAAGCTCAATTTCGACAAAATGTTGTCTTAACAAAATTGAATTTAACTCAAGAACTTGGAATACATATCTGGATTTCCAATAAGAAAAGTTTCCTGAATTTAACATTCCAAATCACCAGATTATTTACCAATTCAACCAATAAAATTCCAAAATTTCAACTTTAAAAAACCGACAAAACTAACACAAAACAAGCTCATAAAATCTCAAATCCCAAACGGTCAGATAGAAAGATTAAGGAGATCCAATGGTAGAGTTCAAAGGGTTGTGCCAAAATGGCCAAGATGGCTCATGGCTATGAACCCTGCTAGGGGTACCCCATTTTTTGCACCGAAAATGCACCCCATGCCTTCGGGGACCCGCTTTTGGGTCCCACATGAGTGATCTAAACCGTTCATTATTCTTAAAACATTTTTCCGAGGGGGCCCACGAAAAATCAACTTGATCGAACGGTTAGAAGTGCTTGAACCAAAATCTCACCGTTCCAAATCAAAGTTTTTTATTTGAAACGGTGAGATTTTGGTTCAAGCACTTCTAACCGTCCGATTGAGCTGATTTTTGGTGGGCCGCCTCGGAAAAATGTTTTAAGAACAATGAACGGTTCGGATCACTCATGTGGGACCCAAAAGCGGGTCCCCGAAGGCGTGGGGTGCATTTTCGGTGCAAATATATGGGGTACCCCCAGGTTTTCCGCATGGCTATACATCAATCGAAGAACAATGTCAGTTTGTAGCTTTATAGACACTGTTCACTGCCAAAAATTTAAAAGACCAAAAAAAAAAAAAAAAAGAAAGAAGGCTTGGGCGGTGCTATTTTGCCTTTACTAGTGACTCACTGCCATAAGAGAAGGGGCATATATTATTTTATTTTAAATATTAGGGGCTGAATGTAACTCACTCAAATGTAGGGAACTCAGTTGTAGTTATTAGAAACCTCGGGGTGGGGTTGGTAATGTGACAGAAATATAAATAGGCATAAGCCAATCTTCACTCTCGTCCATTTACAACCCTATTTCAGCTGAGGCGAACTCCAAACGAGAAAATTAAAGAACAGTTAAAGATCCGTTTGGCACCTGTGAAGCGACAGTGAAAATGTACTACAGAGGGTAAGTTGAAGTCTTAATTGAAAAATTCATTCAATCGCTTATGTTTGGAATTCATTCAATCGCTTATCTTTCTCTTTCCGTTTCTTGATTTTTAGGTTGTAAATTCAGATTGGTACGAGTATATATTTAGGGTTTATGATTGCCTGATATGAAGCTTGACAAGAATCGAGACTGTTTTGTATAGTACAGTTTTTGTGTTTGTTGGATAGTTTGTCATCTTAGAGTGTCGTGTTTAGGGTTTCAAAATGGGCGTTTGGCCCCTTTGTGCCACGCTTAGGTGTTTTGTTCTTTTCAGAACGGAAGTAAGGTTCACTTCATAAAGAGCCTTAACACAACTCTGTGATTACTCGAGAAAATTTGGGGTAAGTACATAGATTCTTTGTTCAAAAAGTCGTGCAAACAAACAGAGCCCAAACAACTAGTTGCTAATGTTACATGGACCAGGGTATGAGTGACGATTGGTTGCCATATATAATTGGGATATGTGGCCAAAAGATGGTTATGGGTACAAGGACACATCCTAAACCTAAACACCAATGCGTATAGCAATACTATGCAGTCCTTGGGTGGCATGCAATGAATCAGTTAGAAATGTACTTTAAATCAAATGGGATTAGAAAAATATGAAACTCTTCTCTCATTTATGTAGAAATTGCTAGAAATATTTCTTCTCTAAGCTAATAGGAGCCCTCGGTTTCTTCAAGTATCTACTGTTGTTGAAATAGGGCCCACCAGAATTGAGGAGGAGGTCTCTGGCCTAGACCGTTATGAAGAGTTTTTCGGCCTAGACGAGTACCCTCCCTTGCCTATTACGGCCTATTCTAGATCAGAATTCCTGCCGGCTTCGGCTGTTGCCCTTGGAGATAATGGTTAGTTCACTGTTAAACCTTCAAAACCTCTTAGCTTTAGCACTTTATCATCAATGCTTGGAATAGTTTGGTTCCTGACGCGCTCGCAATATTCCCCGCCCCTGCTAAGAAAAATCCACTAGATGTCAATTTGTGTGTCGCTCCTTCTCGCATCTTCTGGAGAACTGGACTACTGGAGCAAAAGTATCATAAAAATTTGGGGGTCCAGATGTCTAAATTACACACCACCAATGAAGAATTGTTTGGCTTTTCTGCTACATCATGTGGTCCTATGGCCGCTCAATAGTAGGGGTTCTTTGCTTACCTTGTCTATGGAAAGGGGACAGGCTGGGCACATGATCTCCTAACATTGGGCGAGCACGAAGACTACCTACAACTACTAGGGGTGTTTGCTGTTTGGATAGCACAAAATTAAGAAATACCATGAAGCAAAACATTCCTAATGTTTAAGAAAATCAAGTGGGAAGTGTACCATTGGAACTTGTGAAACCAACTAGACGGATCCTTAAAACCTGTTTAGCTTCACAGATCCAATATTACTCCCGTGATCATTGGGAAACTCAAAAGGCATGCATTTTAATTTACCATCACATGTTCTTTTTTGTCAGGAAAAAGTTCACTACAAAAGTAAAGATATGCCAACTACGATACCCATAAACATCGGCATACTTCCACGCTAGCATTCATCAGTGCCTCAAGAGAGACAACTAGATAAAAATAGCAGCAGACTAAGAAGAAGCAGTCGCAGCAGCATCAACCCAGATAAATAGCAGCCCTTCATAGCGGCTTAACACTCTGCAAAGCAAAAACTCAAAACAGTAATCCAACTCAGACACAGTGTCTAGTGATGATTATTTTGTAGAACTCAACCAGGTCGAACTAATCTTTTTTACTCTTTTAAGGACCAAAATATTAGTCAAAGCTTCAAAAACAGAAAACATTAGTAAAAAATTTGGAAAATCTCAATGATTTAAGTTTTATTTACTAAACAAAAAATTATAGATCTTCAAGGTCTGCCGGATTATGTTGGGAGTGGAGATGCAGGCAATCAATCTTGCTAACAAATGAGGCACTCCTCCAGCTAAGGAGTAAAAGAACGTTGGAATTGATATATGATACAACGTCCAGCACAAAATGAAGATGTGAAAGTCAACAGTGTAGAGATGGGAATGGCTAAGATATCCCCTGCAATTTGAGAAAGAAACTTGTTCCTTGAACTGACTAATTAAAGCTATAATGGACTTATAACCCAAATACTTTGACTTATATGTGATGTGTGTGCTCACTGCTCGTGTATGCCTCTTCTTGTAGTATCACCAATTTATGAGCCTGATACATGTTTGACACAGTGAAACATTGAGGTTTCTTGAGCGAGCTGTGAATTTTTAGGAATTGGTTGATTTAAACTTAAGGCATCCTTTGGATTCGTTTTGTTATTCTTCCTTGTTTGGTATAGATTTGATGATGTTTGAGGAAGAATGTAAATGATTGATTTGAAGTTAAATCAATTACTCTGGCTAATCAAGCAGACTATGTTACTTTAATTGGATTTTTGATAGTCATCTGTGTGTGTGTGCGCGCGCGCTGTATTTTTTCTAATGCATCTTTGTTAGTTTGAAAAATGTGCAAGGGAGATGGAAATGTGATATTTGACTTTGGCACTGAATTAGACCTGGTTTGAAAAAATGAGTCATCTGTACGCCCCATTCTTTTTTTTTTTTTTTGAACTGGATCTGTACCCCCCATTCGAGAGTGTAAATTTTGTTTTTTTGTTGGAATATGAACTTGCATTGGGTTTAGACTTTGGGTTTAGACTTTAGATATAACATCAATCAATACGCCTTTCTCAGCTTTCATATTTTTTTTTATTCTTGATGCAGATTTCTTTGTTATGTCGAAATAATGTAGATTTTGAAGATTACTAATGTTATTTTCTTTTTCTTTTTTCCCCTTTGTGGATCTACGTGTACAAATTAGATATGGGGATGTTGGGGATGGGTATGAGATGGGTCCAAAACGGCAGCGGTTGTTTGATCAGGGTTCCTCATTCTATGGTACTTCTCCTGGTTCGAGTTTTGCGTACAATCCTTCTCCTTACTCATATCTCAGTCAGCCACCTCCTTTTCCTGTTGTCCGGCTCCTAGGCCTTCCATTTGATTGCTCTGAAGCTGATATTGCAGAGTTTTTCCATGGTCTTGAAGTAGTTGATGTTCTTTTTGTCCGCAAGAATGGGAAGTTAACAGGGGAAGCTTTTTGTGTTCTGGCATATTCTCTTCAAGTCGATTATGCACTTCAGAGGAATAGGCAGAATATGGGCAGGCGGTATGTTGAGGTTTTCAGGTGCAAAAGGCAGGACTACTATAAGGCCATAGCAAATGAAGTTTCAGATTCACGTGGTGGGTCACCACCTCACCGAAGTGTCTCAAAGGCAAAATCATCAGATAACAGAGCGGACTCAGCTGAACACACAGGTGTACTGAGAATGAGGGGACTTCCATTCTCAGCTGGCAAGGATGATATTATGGATTTCTTTAAGGATTTTGTGCTTTCTGAAGACTTGGTTCATGTTATCCTAAATTCAGAAGGAAGGGCAACTGGTGAAGCTATTGTGGAATTCGCTAGTGCAGAAGATTCAAAAGCTGCAATGGCGAAGGATAGGAAGAGACTTGGGAATCGCTATATAGAGCTCTTCCCTTCATCGCATGAGGAGTTGGATGCAGCAGTTTCGAAGGGCGGGTAAGTATTGTTTATTCACTATGTTCTTGTTTATTTGTATACTAGGGACGTAAGTCGCGCAGAAGGCACGCTAATTAGGCCCATAACAATAACAGAGACTATATTTAATTTCATGAATGATAACCATGCTAGTTTAAAATTAACTTCATGGTAATTTCAATAATATAGAGGTTGCATATTCTATCTTGTACTGTCTGCAAAGGGGGTCAATGTTATGTGTTTGGCTTTCTAAAGCTATGACTAAGTGATAACCATGCTAGTTTAAAATTAACTTCATGATAATTTCAATAATATACAGCTTGCATATTCTATCTTGTACTGTCTGCGAAGGGGATTGATGTTACGTGTTTGGTGTTCTAAGCTACAATTAAGAATTACTTTCTACTTTTTTATGCCCCTATATATCAAATTTGAAGTATGTTTTTTTTACTCAAGATTAAGTGTTGTTAACCAGATGTGATTTCAAATGAAGGCTCAACCTGTTCATCTTAAGGAAAGATTTTGCTTTGCTTTTCATGTTTGTTTAGGAGAGCAAGAAGCTTTCGTAGTTGTGCAAGGGTTGAAACCAAATATTGTGCATGAGTTCAAGGGCTACCACTCCACTTGCGCTTTTTCATCTTTTGGTAGGATATTTTGTAATGCTAGTGAAGGGGATTGTGCGTTAATGTTTCTGATTCAGCAGGTTTGATGCTGTTGATATTGTAGTCTATTTTAGGGCTCCCTCGAATCCTAGATATTGCTACTGGCGCTGCTTTAGTTTGATCAAATACTCTTCATCAAGAGTTAATTTGGCAAAAGCACCTATGACATTTTCTAAGATATATATGAAGTGGATATTAGATATTCAAGTTCCAAAGTAGGATTCTTTCTTGGAGTGTTTTTCCATTGACGAGAAAGTGTATCAATATGATTCTCTAACATTTTAGCCACTATAGCCACTGCAACTTTTGGTTTGAATATTTTTAGTCTCTCTTTTCCTCTTTTTAGGTCCTCAGTTGTGAGCTTTTCTTTGTAGGATTTGACCACAAGTCAACAAGAGATCTAGGTCCTTTTTTATTACTTTGAGTTCATAAATATTTATGCTCCCACTATTTCATAATTCGTCTCTTTTGAGATCATCTGATATTTTTTTTAACATTAAAACGTACACTATTAGAATATTTTTTTTCCTTTTTACACCATTTACAAATTCTCAATGAGATCTTTTGAGCGATGAAAAAATGGGAAATTATTTCTGAAATTAATTTTTTCCAGGTTTGAAATAATACAAATTACAAAAAATAATAATATTATGAGAGGAAAGAATATATATATATATAGGTTCCACTTCTAGTCCGGACCTCCATGTTCCGAGCATTTTTTTGACGATCCGATCCGTCCAATGTGTTCAGAAGGTGTTTTCAAGAGTCCACGTGGAAAATCTTCAAAAAAAAATACCGGGAAGGGCTTGATTCAAGCAGTTTTCGCAAAAAATATATATTTACAGTTTTTGCGAAAACTGCTTGGATCAAGCCCTTCCCGGTAATTGTTTTTTGAAGATTTCCCGCGTGGACCCTTGAAAACACCTTCTGAACACATTGGACGGCTCGGATTTTCCAAAAATAATTTGCAACACAAAAAAATCACTTTTTTCTTATTCTCGGGAGGGTTTGGACTAGAAAATTTCCGTATATATATATATATATATATATATATGCTGAATGAAAGAAGCATGGTAATGTGCACATAAATCAAAATGATTCTTGGGTCTGCCCTCTCTGATGCCTTTTGGCTTTGATTTGAGGGCATGATTCCGCAGCAAATGCGACGGTATAGGGGGATCACTGTTTCAGTGGTATTCTGTGAGCAGCCACTTTGTGCATTTATTGCCAAAGGTTAGGTCTGTCTCCAATCCATCTGTTTCAGTGGTATTCTGGGAGCAGCCACTTTGTGCATTTATTGCCAAAGGTTAGGTCTGTCTCCTATCCTTCCCCCGCCCATACCCCCAATTATTGGGGACTAAATGGGTTATGTTATTGTTTGTTGTGATATATATATATATACCATCAGTTTCTTATGCGGAACCCCGGAAATGGGTGTTGGAGGCGATCGGGGTGTGGAAGAGTGTTGGAGGTGATCGTCGTTCGTCTTTCTTCTCCAGAATCGCTTCTCTCTCTTCTCTCGATTAGAAGCGTGAAAAATGAGAGGTGGAAGTGAAACCAGGGGTTTTGTTGCTGACCCTTGACCCTTAAAGGGTCCATTGTAATCGAAAGGGCCAGTTTAAGTGAAGGGTTGCGCCTGGGCCGTTGGATTAAATCCAACGGCTGGAACGGTTGGAGCGGAAACACACCCATTTCCGGGGTTCCGCATAAGAAACTGATGGTATATATATATATATATATATATAGGGTCTCCTTCTAGTCCGGGATCGGGGACTCCGAACCTCCATGATCCGATCATTTTTTTGACGATCCGAGCCGTCCAATGTGTTTAGAAGGTGTTTTCAAGGGTCTATGCAAAAAATCTTCAAAAAAAAATACCGGGAAGGGTTTGGTCCAAGCAGTTTTTTGCAAAAACTGTATGTTTAACACTTGGATCAAGCCCTTCCTGGTATTTTTTTTTTGAAGATTTCCCACATGGACCCTTGAAAACACCTTCTAAAAACATTGGACGGCTCGGATTTTCCAAAAACAATTTGCAAATAAAAAAAAATACGGTTTTTCTTGTTTCCGGGAGTCCCGGATTAGTTTCTTGTTTCCGGGAATCCCGGATTAGAAAATTTCTGTATATATATATATATACACCAAGGATCCGGTAAGGACACCCGGACCTATCTTAGGTCCGGAATTTTCACTTCCCGGTCATTTGGCCGGGATCCGAACCGTTGGATGTTTTTAAAACATGTTTTTAAGGTTCCACGAGGGAAATGGGCAAAAAAAAATACCGGGAAGGGCTTCATCCGAGCATTTTTCGATAAAACTGCGATTTTACAGTTTTATCGAAAAATGCTCGGATGAAGCCCTTCCCGGTATTTTGTTTTGCCCATTTCCCGCGTGGAACCTTAAAAACATGTTTTAAAAACATCCAACGGTTCGGATCCCGGCCAAATGACCGGGAAGTGAAAATTCCGGACCTAAGATAGGTCCGGGTGTCCTGACCGGAACCGGACTATATATATATATATATATATATATATATATACGCATTATATTATCTAGACAAAGGAGTGCAAATTTTGATGTAATGGGGATTAGGGAGTTAAATGACTGGAAGTAACCTATATATTTGAACTCGCAATATTAAAGTCAGTTTATGGTAGTTTTGAAAAAAAAAAAAAAAACACTCCAAGGGGCAAAAAAGGAGTTCATATATAGTAGAATATTGTGTCAGATAAGGAAGAAAGAAAGAAACGTGTGGATTTTACTGCTTCGGTCATGCACCAACGAATAATTGAGTTCCACACAGCCAAAGGAAATAAGGTGAAGTCGAAGGCCAAAATGATAATTGTGTAGGATGAAACCAAATTTACTGGACAAAAGATATGAGCAGAACACGTACGGCTGTGGTTTATTATATATAAGGATTTCCTTCCGTCCTTTTCTGTTATACACTAGTGATTCCATTAGTACTTCTATGATGCTTGGATTGTGGTTTGTAGTTTTACTCCCTCCGTCCAGATTTGTTAGCCCCTTTTTGGAATCCGTCATTTTTTATTGCTTATATCTTTCAATGTGTATCTCAAAAAATATGCAATATGAATCTTGTCTATAATACAAAATTCGCAAAATCATGAAAACCATAATAAATTGAGAGTTATAAGCAATAAAAAATGACACGGATTTCAAAAGCGACTAAGAAATCCGGACGTATTGCATCATTAATGGGGAACTTTTCATTTATTGGGTGCTGATAAAATGATGCGTGTTTTAGAAAAAAGAATAAGCAGCTTAAACCTGAGACTGCATACAAATTTTGGTTTATATCTTGAGCTTTTGACATGTGTAAAAGAAAGTAATGGTCTTCCATGTACTTGCAAAAACTTCCATCTTGACTTGGGATATTTTCTACGAGACAAGTACACGGTATGCACAATCAACGTGTTATCATTCCCTTCCCAATGGATATTGTTTTGATCTTTTTGGTAATATGTGGAGTTGGTACCTGAGTCTACAAATTGAGGATACTTTTGACCTTATGAAGTACTACTACTATAAAGTGCTGTGCATGTTTCATTGCTTAATAAGTCAGGCGCTCGAATGCAAATATGTCTAGGCAAGTTTTAGTAGCGAGTCAATGAGTCAATGACAGCCCTTTACTTTTGAGAAGTTATTATCAAGGTGTTTTGTTATGAATTGAACGCCAGAAAAATTCACTGCATTATTAAAAGACTGAATATGCTTTTGTTACTGTCCCTGTCACTGCCTCCGTACTTTCAAAATTATCAGTTTGGAGTGATCGTGTGGTACTATTATTTTCTTCTCATTCAAGACTTGAATTTAAAGAACCAACCACTGAGTCTTAGGATTAAGAAGGAAATATGTCTTGAAGTCACTTTATGGGAAGCAACTTGCTGGCATTTCTGCTATTAATTTGGGAATCATTCTTTTGAGCTGCCTTGATGATGTCTTACACTGATGTTATACTCATTCTCATACGGAAGTTACAGATTTTACTCCTAAGTCATTTTTGCATAGTAAATGTGAAATCCTTGATATGGTTAGTACATACTGGTGTAGTGGTGGTGT
The DNA here is from genome assembly GCA_020921065.1 of Vaccinium darrowii. Lineage (NCBI taxonomy): Eukaryota > Viridiplantae > Streptophyta > Magnoliopsida > Ericales > Ericaceae > Vaccinium > Vaccinium darrowii. The sequence goes on from CM037156.1 coordinate 6,888,262, forward strand.
ATGTAATGCAATTACTAAAATGTCTAATTCAAAGATGAAATGGGTATCCCATTGGGAAAAGAAAGACCATGAAATGGGATTTTATTCTGGATAATTTTTGGGCCGTCAATTACGAACATAATGTCTAGGTTTGCAACCTAAAAGATATATCTGGGTCCACCATTTGGAAGTTTGTTAACAAAAAGTCAGTCGCATATCAACCTTTCAGGGCACCACCAATTTGTATTGCTAGGTTAAGAATTAGCAGCATTTCTTTCATTCTGAGAAGTGTAGTCGCACCTTTTCTTTTCCTTGTTCAATCCCGCTTCGATGATCATCACCAAAGAGTTCCGAAATTTACTCTGCTGCACTAAATATTTCCATCATATTCTCCGGATAGTTGCCCACAGATGCCCTTGGAGTTTCATCATTTTTACCATCATGTCATTATCATTACCCGGACCATAATCACCACCTCCAAACCTGGTGTATTATGTCATGTTTCCAACATGGCTACTTTTGTACTGTAGTCACTAACATTGATGTCACTGATGGCTGTGAACAACTTATGGACTCTTTGTTTGATTGACCACCACAGCTAACAAAAGGTCCTGAGTTGAACCCTTGGTTGCCTGTCCAATTTAAATTCTTCAAATAAAAATGCCATTTTAGCATCACTGTCGATGCTAGTTTCTGAATATTCGATGACATTTAATTCTTTTTAGCTTTTCTATGTTCTGAATGTTCGACATTATGTGTTACATAGAAGAACTAAGAGCTGGTTTTTGTAAGGGTTTCAACCATGACACGCTCGTTGTTCTGATTAATGATACTAATTGAAGATTTATTAGCACAAACTTGTAAACCATTCATAATCATTTGTGCGTGAACTTCAAAGATGACTCTGCTCGTTTGTAGTTGAAACATTATTTTGGAGAATCTCGATTCTGTTTCTGCTAAAACATGAAAAAATTGTGAAAGTATAGGGTTTTACTTTGTATTTTATCTTTTATATTAGGGTTGCTTTTGTAATCTTTTTCTAAGTTAAGGGTAGTTTAGTGTTTTTAGTTTTAGGGCTCTATTTATTCTTGTTCTCTTCTTTGTAATACGTTATGTTGAATATACGAATGTCTTTCCTCTCTCTCTCTCTCTATGGTCGAAAGTATCATGGTATCAGAGTGGTATTGGCTGATCCTGATCTGGGCTCCAGTTCTCCCTCCATCTCTGTCTCCTCCTTCTGATCTTACCACAGTAGTAGCAGTAGCAACTCCTCCCTCTCTCTTGCACAAGCAGCAGCAGTGAATCTCTCTCCTTGGCATCTCTCTTTCTCCTTCAGCATCGCAACAGCAGCAGCAGCTGTAGCATCGTTGTTCACTGTTCATCGCACCACGAAGCACTGTAGCAGTCGCACTGTTCACTGTAGCTGTCGCACTGTAGCAGCAACAGCAAACAGCATCTCTCTTCCTCATTCGACAGCAGCAGCAACGCATTAGCAGCAGTGGCATACCACTGTAGCGTCTCCAGCGACCTCTGTCCTTCGAAATCAACTGAGATTAGACCTATTGCAGCAATACCGACACTGTTTAGCAACTCGACGACCACCGGCGTACACTTTCCGGCCACCTTCAGCCCTGTTCCAGTTCGTATTTGCAGTATTTCAAGGTATTCTGAACACTGGGTCTACTGGGTGACCTTTGTTTGAACTCAAGTCTAGTGGGTGACCTTCGTTAACCACTGGTGACCCTTTTTCTGAACATCGAGGACCTCCAGCGACCTCGAATCTAACTGGGCCTTGTTCGTCTGTCCTGAACCTGCTAGCCTAGTTATCAACGACCTCTGATTGTACTCGAAACTCACTGGGTCCCTCTCGTTTTGCATCTTTGTGAGGTATTTGCAGACCTATCGTGTATTTTGAAGCCTCGAGGTATTTTCTTGGCCATCTATCTCTTGTATTCTGCACATTGGAACTTGGAATCTAACATCTGAGGTATTTTGGAACCCATCTCTGGTATTCTGTAACTTCACCTAATCTCTGGCATTCTGTATTTTATCCGGCACTATCTGTGGCTTGTTTGAACCTCTATTAGCACTGTTTCTGGACAGTCAGCACCTCTGGTGGTACACTGTGTTTGTATTCTGTTGGAAGATTTTTTTTTTGGTTTCATCACTATGGCAGAAGACAGAGCAATCAGTGTTCGTTTGAATGGGCATAACTACTCTTATTGGTCTAGTGCCACACAGCAGTATTCTCGGCCCACACTACAGTATTCTCTTCCTCCAACTGCCTTTACAGCTCCTGCCACTAACAGTACACAACAATATCCCTCCTTTGAGGACTATCAACAGTTTCGTACATTTCTGGCTATCACCCAGGGAGGTCCTTCACAAGCATCTGCTATGACCACCACTCACTCAGGTTTGCATACCACAGGTATTCTACCTACCACATGGATCTTTGATTCTGGTTGTTCCCACCATATGACCCCTACATTGTCATTATTAAGTCATTGTGTCTCTCCTTTTTCTCCCATTAGTATCTCCACTGCAAATGGCTCTCCTATGCATGTTGTCTCGATAGGTTCTATTATCCCAACCCCATCTTCTTCCCTTTCTATACCAAATGTGTTCTATGTTCCCGAGTTATCTCTTAGTCTTCTCTCAATTAGTCAATTATCTGATTCCGGCTTTGATGTTTTATTTTCTTCTTCTGGTTGCGTTGTGCAGGATCGGGAGTCCAAGAAGCAAATTGGGACAGGGCGTAGAGTTGGTGATCTCTATGTTTTGGAGACTTTACATGTTCCTATTGAGTCTACTCCGACCGTTATGTCGTCCTTCTGTTTAGATCAGAACTCTTCTCCCTTTTATCTTTGGCATTCTCGATTAGGGCACATATCTAGTGAATGTTTGAGTCTTTTGCTTAAGTCTGGTTTTTTGGGAAACATTTCTGCCAGCGATATTTCTGAATGCAGTGGTTGTAAACTTGCCAAAATGTCTGCTTTACCTTTTAATAGAAGTACCTCTGTGTCTACTTCCCCATTTCAACTTGTTCATACAGACTTATGGGGTCCTTCTCCAATAGCTACTAAAGGTGATTCCCGATATTATGTTTCATTTGTTGATGATTATAGCAGGTTTATGTGGGTGTATTTGTTGACCCACAAATCAGACTTTTACCAAGCATATCGCAATTTTCACTCCATGGTTCAAACTCAGTTTTCGACAGAAATCAAAGTTCTTCGCTTTGACTTAGGCGGAGAATACTCTTTGGGTGAGTTCATAGAATTCTTGGCTTCTCATGGCACCATTCATCAATCCTCGTGTACCGACACTCCCGCTCAAAATGGGCGTGCTGAACGCAAACATCGTCACCTTTTAAATACTGCACGGTCTCTTCTTCTTTCCTCCTCTGTGCCAGCCGTATTCTGGGGAGAGGCTGTGCTCACTGCAGCGTACCTTCTCAACCGAATGCCCACTCCACTTCTCTCTGGTTCCTCCCCTTACGAACGGCTCTATGGTCAGGTTCCCAACTATTCCCTTCTTCGTGTCTTTGGCTCCAATTGCTTCGTTCTTCTTCCCAGGAAGGACCGCACTAAACTTAGTGCTCGTAGTGTCTTATGTGTCTTCTTGGGGTATGGGATCCAACAAAAATTCTATCGTTGCTATGACCCCGTGACCAAAAAGTTGTATGTTTCTCGGCATGTTTCGTTTCTTGAGCGTTTACCCTTCTTCTCTCTCCCATCCAAACCCATCACTATTGCCACAGAGGATCTCGTGCATATAGATCCTTTCCCTCTGGTTGTTCCTGAGGAAGAATATGTTCGTACTCTTGACGTGTCTGATGTTCCTAATCTCCCATCTTCCTCTTCTGATTCCCACCCCATTCCTCCCTTTCCCAAGTATTATGTTCGTCGCACCGGCCCAACTCCCTGTCCTTCATCTGCTTCTGATGACTCTGATCCGCCTGCACATCGGTATCCTTCTCGTGATCATCGCCCTCCGGTAAGACTTGGTTTTACTAACACTTGTTTTTCCTCTTCATATTGCACTTTCTTATCTCGCATCCATACTTACTTTGAACCTCGTTCATACAAAGAAGCTTGTAATGATCCTAACTGGGTCCATGCCATGAATGACGAGCTCACTGCTCTTGATAGGACTCAGACTTGGGACTTGGTTCCTCTCCCTGATGGTAAAAATCTCGTTGGTTGCAAATGGGTTTTTAAAGTTAAAACTCATTCTGATGGTTCATTGGAGCGGTACAAAGCCCGCTTAGTTGCCAAGGGGTTCTCTCAGGAATATGGTATTGATTATGAGGAGACTTTTGCTCCTGTTGCCAAGATGACTTCTGTCCGCCTTTTAATTTCTGTTGCTGCTACGCATCATTGGCCTCTCTTTCAGTTGGATGTTAAAAATGCCTTCCTCAATGGTCATTTGTCTGAAGAAGTTTATATGCGTCCTCCTCCGGGGCTCTCACATGCCACCGGCCTTGTTTGTCGTCTCCGTCGTGCTCTTTATGGCCTCAAACAGTCTCCTCGCGCTTGGTATGCTCGTTTTCATGATGTGGTTCTTCAGATTGGGTTTCAACCAAGCATGCATGAGTCTGCACTCTTTGTTCGCTACGGTCCTCAAGGTTGGGTTCTTATATTGCTCTATGTTGATGACATGATCATCACTGGTTCCGACTGTGCGGCTATTGATGAAGTGAAGCTTCATTTGTTTCACCAATTTGAAATGAAAGACTTGGGTCCTCTTCGGTATTTTCTTGGCATTGAGGTTGCCTCCTCTCTAAAAGTTTATCTCTTAACTCAGACTAAGTATGTGACCGACATTCTTCATCGAGCTCAACTTACTGATGACAAAAAGGTTGACACTCCCATTGAGTTACATGCTAAGTTCTCTGCTTCAGATGGGGTTCCTCTTGCTGATCCTACCATGTATCGTGAACTTGTTGGTTGTCTTGTGTACCTCACTGTCACTCGGCCGGACATTGCCTACGCTGTGCATATAGTTAGTCAGTTTGTTTGTGCTCCTCGGTCTACTCATTGGGCTGCCCTGCTACGTATTCTTCGTTATGTTCGTTGTACCATGTTTCAGTGTTTACTTCTATCTTCTTCTACTTCTGATTTGTCTCTTCGGGCATATGCCGATGCTGATTGGGCTGGTGATATCTCTGATCGGAAATCTACCTCTGGCTTCTGTGTTTTTCTGGGGGATTCTCTTATCTCATGGAAGAGTAAGAAACAATCCGTTATTGCTCGTTCTACTGCCGAAGCTGAGTATCGGGCCATGGCTCATGCCACCTCTGAAGTTGTTTGGCTCCGCTGGTTGTTATGCGATATGGGTCTCACTCTCTCTTCTCCCACACCACTCTTTTGTGACAACAAAAGTGCCATTCAGATTGCTCATAATTCCGTCTTTCATGAACGCACGAAGCATATTGAAATTGACTGCCATTTTGTTCGCCACCATCTTCAGTCCGGCACTATCTCTCTACCTTTTGTCTCATCTTCTCTTCAGTTGGCAGATTTCTTCACCAAGACGCACACCACCGCTCGTTTCCGTTTTCTCCTTGACAAACTCTCGATGCTCTCCGGGCTCGCATCATGAGTTTGAGGAGGGGTGTGAAAGTATAGGGTTTTACTTTGTATTTTATCTTTTATATTAGGGTTGCTTTTGTAATCTTTTTCTAAGTTAAGGGTAGTTTAGTCTTTTTAGTTTTAGGGCTCTATTTATTCTTGTTCTCTTCTTTGTAATACGTTATGTTGAATATACGAATGTCTTTCCTCTCTCTCTCTCTCTCTATGGTCGAAAGTATAGGGTTTTACTTTCACAAAAATACCCGAAAGAGCTTGATCCACAGTTTTCGATAAAACTGTGCATATGTACAGTTTTATCAAAAACTGTTTGGATCAAGCCCTTCCGGGTATTTGTTTTTGACGAATCCTCACGTAGGCCCTTAAAAATGCATTTTAAAAATATTGAGCGGTTCGGATCATCAAATTTTGGCTTAGAAAGGTGAGGTCTGCACCAAATTTTAATAAGGGATCCCTTAGGTGATCGTTATCCTATATATATATATATATATATATATATATATATATATATATATATATATATATATATATTTTAAAACAGTTTTTGAATAGTGTTATGGAAAAGGGATACTTGATGGTGCCTATAAAGGACATGGCAACATGTTGCCTAACAGTTTAACAGCAGTATCAGAACCAGATTTCACTTGGCGGGGTTCGTACTGGATTTTCGTGCAATTTCATGTGGTAGTGACCATATTATCAATCTCTTATCGAAATGAGATTTCCTATGTTTTTTTTATATATATATATTAAAAAAAAAAAACACAGTTGCCAAACAGTTTAACAGCGCTATCAGAACCAGATTTAACTTGGCGGGGTTTGTACTGGATGTGCGTGCAATTTCATGTGGTAGTGACCATAGTATCAAAACTCTTATCGAAATGAGATTTGCTATGTTTGTTGTTCGTAAGAATGAGTTTATGAACTACTTGTCTTTGTACGGACGTAAATTAGTTTACCATATGCACTGTTGATTTCAAGAAATATATTTGTCAGCTGTCAAAAAGAATTCATTTATAGAAGATGAATCATTGATATAGGTTAGTTTTCCGAATGGCGAGTCTATCATACTGGTGTATTTGATGCAAAATATCATACTTGATGCAAAATATCATACTGGTGTACTTGATGCAAATTGGAAATGGAACTCTCTGATTTGGTTTTGGGCTTTTGGATTGTAAGCATGGTACGGCGGTAAGTGTTCCTGTAATGAACTGGCTCAGTTGGCAATAACTTGTTTCTATATCTGTACTCACGGTTCCTTTTGTATCTACCTTTATTATGCACAAAAATGAGATCTGTTGGTATTTGTGTTTGTTGTGTATGATTTTATATTTCTGAAAAAGAGTAGTAAAACCCCTTAGACAACAATCTTACATTGATTTTCTGTGTCAGGCTCAGTGGTTCTTCTAAGCCAAAATCTTCTGACGATGGGAAGGATTCTGATGAACACACAGGGGTCTTGCGATTGAGGGGATTGCCATTTTCAGCTGGCAAGGATGACATTCTTGATTTCTTCAAAGATTTTGCTTTGTCAGAAGACTCTATTACCTTCACGTTTACTTTTGGTGGGAGGCCAACTGGCGAAGCATTTGTGGAGTTTGCTAGTGCAGAGGATTCAAAAGCAGCAATGGTCAAGGATAGGATGAGTCTTGGCAGCCGTTATATCGAGCTTTTCCCATCTTCACTCGAGGAGTTGAATGAAGCAGTTTCAAGGGCACGGTGACTTTAAACAAATGGTCTTTTAGTTTATTTTGTGTAACAATGCTTTTGTATTGTCAGAGTAACATTTGGCAGCGCTTTTTTTTTTTCCCGTATGAAGATATAGACTTTTCTTTAGTTGTCTCAGTAACCTGTCTGTATCTTTCTGAAACTCGACATCAGTCTTTATTCATGTGTGGATCTCTATTTGTCTATTTTTCGCGCTACTTGCATCTATATGCCACCACAATCTCAAATGTGGCATTTGATTTGTTTAAGTTCCTGCTTTTCTATTACTGTATCTACAAGTTTGTTGTACTATGTGCTGAGCCAATGAATCCCGTAAAAGGTGGTTGTAACATTCATGACAAATGACGATCATCAATGAAATTCATCCTTTGGCTCTGTTTTTTGTACCAATTGCCTAATTGGTGGTTCAATGGTGGCGCTTCTGGTGGCCCTAATGGGGTTCACAAATTGTGATTCTAGGGATTGATTTAATGGTGGTGGCTCTAAGGGTGCAATTCGATTTAATGGTTAATTTTTGCTGGTTCTCCTGCTGGGAATGGCAGTCCTATATCAGGTTATCCTCACTGCTCAGGTGGTGAAGGTTTAATACAACTTGTCGTCGTCTGCATGGTAAAATTGGATACTGGTAGTCTAGCTATTCCGCCATTTCCAGGGTTGTTGAGAATAGCGTTGGGGCCTTTGCCTGGGCTGTACGGGAGCGAGGGGCGTTCTCTGACAGGTCTCTTTTGCTGATACAAGTACTAGGGCTTCGGGCTATTGTTTTTACCTCTCAACACTACTGGTCCTAGTGGTGCATTTGTTGCTGGAAATGTTGTAGCTTCTAATGTTAATTTGAAAAAAACTCTTGGGCTTATTACTTCTGATAATGGCCCAAACTGTGTTATTAAAGTTGTTAAAAATGAATCCTGGGGACTCTGATATTAACTAACTTATGGCTCTGGCTCTTGCTCGGTTTACAAACGACACCTCACCTCCAACCACACTCTTCTCTCACGTGTGTGGATTCCATCCTATGTGGAAAACATTATTATATGTATACATATATGTGGGGCACCTACATATGTGAGGGGCATGGTTGGAGCCTGCAGGTGTGGTTGATGGATGAGTGTGTAACAATGCTGCATTTTGTGGCCAATTAGACAAATTTGTATTCTTTTCTCCTTGGCTTTTTATGATCCCAAATGCTATAGGTGGTACTGACCACTATGCACAGACGGTGCACAAATAGGAATAGGTTTATAGTGTCCACTTCGGGGCTCCACCGAAATGATCCGAACGGTTGACAATAATTAGAGGTTAAATTGTTCATTTGGTCCAGTTTAATTATTTTTTTCAAACTGACCCGGACATTTTCCGTATTTTGCAAATCAAAACCGAATCAGATAAGTTTTGCTCGGTTTGCCCAATTTAATTCGGTTTTTCGGTTTGGGAAAAAAACATAAACTTGTAATTCAACCAATATATAAAGTCCTATTCACTCATACAGCCAAACCGAAATAAAAGAGTTTACAAAACATGTATCATCCAGCTACAAACTAAACTTGTTCTCGGAGGCTTCGGAAAAAAAGCATTCAACAATTATACAACCCATCACCTGTGCATAATTTACCAATTCATTAATTCTCATTGGGAAAGAAAAAATAAATAGTATAAATCCAACATCAATGGAACTGAATATTTCATTTTTTGAAATAGTCCATATAATTATCTAGATGAGCTCAACGGTTAGTGGTTGATGAATTATCGTTCAGTCTATATAAGTACTCAGCATTCTGCATTCCTGTATTGGTGCTCTCTCTTTTAATAGTATTTTGATAGAAGAGAATTAAAAAGGCATAGTATGTATGTATATATGTGTGTGTGCACGCTTATTTATTTTTATACGTGTGTGTGCATGTGTCTGTGTGTGATATATATAGGGAGGGCTTCTAGTCAGGGATCCCTGACTTTGCTTAAAGTCAAGACCTCACCAATCCAATCCACCCCCTTTCAGAGCTCAAGTTAAGGTCGGATTGGAAAAAAGTAGACTCAAACCATATATTTAGTATCTCATAACTAATATATGTGGTAATAGCTATTCCCTCCGTCCGCATTTGACGGTTCATTTTTGAAATCCGTGTAATTTTTAATTACTTATATCTTTCAATATGGATCTAAAAAAATATACAAGATGGATCTTGTTGATAAATCTCAATAAATTCTATAATCAAAGTTCGCAAAATCATGGAAGCTATTATATAAATTAAGAGATATTAACAATAAAAAATAATACGGATTTCAAAAATTGACAAATAAATATAGACAGAAGTACCACTCCTCCGGATTATCTCCCTCCTAATATTTAGTATCTTTAACCTACCTTTACTTTATCAACTCTAATCAAACACAGTCAGGGCCGGCCCTGGCCTAAAGTGGAAGGTGCGACTGCTTTAGGTCCAAAAATTAAAGCAAAAACTAGGGACTCATTTTACATAGAACCCGTACATTTATTATATATATAAACTATTACTGTATGTGATTAATTTAGCTCAAAATATTAGGGAGTGTTAATTCCTATAATCTCATCTATTTTTATCCCGTGAACCCATTTGTCTCATTGAAAATCAATCACCATGTTTTTATTCTCCTCATTGAAAACATCAGCCAATAATCGTACCAATGCCCACAAACGAATCCCTACTCCCCTGCTCAGCCTGCTCCTATAACGTTCATTTCTCCATTCCTTTTGTTACAATGTTACTCTCTCTCTCTCTCTCTCTCTCTCTCTCTCTCTCTCTCTCACACACACACACACACACACACTCAATATACGAGAGCTACAGCTGCCCACCATGCTCTCTTCTCTTTGGTAAGTCAACTTCTTCTTCTTCATTTCATGTCATTTCTTTTCTTGGAATGTGACCTTTTCTTTTCTTTTTGGTAAAAATGTGACATTTTCTTCTTCTTTCTATTACTTTGAAAGGGATAACGAACCAGGGGTTCGAATCCCTTTTTGTCCCTTTGAGGAAAAATAAAGCTACGTTTAACTTCAAGCAAGATAAATGAAAGTGACGTTGAGCTTGTTTGGGGCCAACAAGAGAATATAAGAAAATGGAGATCTGAGCGCTCGGATGGACTTGAGAGCTCAGGTGGGATTGACTTGAGCCCTCAAGTAGTAACTTGAGCCCTCAAACCAACACAATTTTCAGCCTTCATTTTTTATTCTTTTCAAAAGGTCGTCTCTGTTTGCCATCATTTATCATGTTTTCAGAGGTTTTGCTATCATTTTTTAGAGAAATGAACATCAAAAGTATGATTTCTGTCCATCAATAAAGACTGAACAAATGGACAGAAATCAAATGGACAAAAATCAATTTAATCAGTAAAATGATAGCAAAAGTACGTTTCCTATTTTGATTAAAAGTACGCTTCCTATTTTGGTACCAACATCCATCAAAATGAATAAACAAGACAAAGCATCAATTTAATGAATAAAATAAGGAAACATAGCAAAATGGACTTGAGTGCTCAAATGGATCTGAGCGCTCAAGTGGGTTTTAAGCCATAAATTTTCAAAACATTTTTCTTGTGATTTTTTACCAAAACAAACCTAAAGTTGGTATGAGGAACCAATTTAAGCTTGTTTGGTTCCCTCAGGAAGAAAAAACAGTACAATCATTAAGGCATTTCTACATTTTCAAGCTTGAAATAAGACCTTTATGTGGATCTTTGGAGAGAAATAGCTTGTGATTGGGATCTAGGAGTGGCGTAGGGCTAGGTTTGGACTGAATAGACAAGAACTTGACTGGAGGATGAGTTTTAAGTATGTTTTTTGGATTTTTGATTAGAAACCTAGGGTTTTTAGGGCTTTTTGTGAGCTCTATTGGAAAATATGACTCAAGATGGGATTTCTGGAGAGTGAGCGAGCTGGGTTTGGACTTGAAAGAGTAAGAATGGACAGGAATATGAGATTTGATGATTTTTGATGAACCCTCAAGCCATAACCAAGAGCTAGAGAGAGGATTTGGGTGTGGGTTTTGTTTGTTTGGGCTTGGATTGATGATAAGAGAGTTGGAGGAGATGGATGAAGGTCTGGTTATGATGGGTGAGTGAAGAGTAGCAAATGAAGGAGAAGATGGGCCTTTATAGAAGGACTTTTGGGAGGAAAATGGAGTTTAAAGGTAGGTTAGGGGCCTAGGAAGTCATTTAGGCTAATTAGGCAAAGGGGGGAAACGCGTTTTAGGTGCCAAGGAACCAAATTAGTAGAAGAATACCATGATTACACTCAGAAGATGCTCTGCAAAAATTTTCCTGGACCCAACTTGAGCGCTCAAATCCACTTGAGCACTCAGGTGGTCGAGCAGGCCTTTTTCTTGTTTTGGGATTTTTTAGGTGTTTTGATGGATTTGAAGTCTTTATCCAAGCTTAAGTAATGTTCTTGACTTTACTCCTCATCATCGGGAGTGCTTAAGATTATTCTCGGGTCAAAATTAGGGTCTCTACAGTTGCCCCTCTTTGACGGAACTCTGTATCATTGTTTGATACGAGTGACGTCAAAGATCGAGACAGCCCAATTCATTTCCTAAGAATTTTCTCAAGCTGCAAAGGAAATCATACAAATGCTCGTGCTCTATGAACTGCCTACGTACCCTATTGCAGGGATTAGACCGGAGTAGTTCTTCGGGGCGACTGAAGATTTGATGATAAAATCAAAAAATAAACAAGCTTAAGGCCCTTCGGCAAGATTTAGGCGGGCTCAAGACCATTAGAATGATTTAAACAGACACAAGGCCCTCATAGACGATTTAAACAGGCACAAGGCCCTCAAAGATGATTTTAACAAGCACAACGCCCTTAAAGACGTTTTAAACAAGCACAAGGCCCTCAAAGATGATTTAAACAGGCACAAGGCCTTCAAAAAAGATGATTTAAATAGGCACAAAGCCCTTAAAGAAGATGATTTAAATAGGCACAATGCCTTCAAAGACTATTTAAACAAGCACAAAGCCCTCAAAGAAGATGATTTAAACAGGCACAAGGCCGTCAAAATGATTTAAACAACCACAAGGTCCTCAAAGATGATTTAAATAGGCACAAGGCCCTCAAAGACGATTTAAACAGGCACAATGCCTTCAAAGACGATCTAAACAAGCACAAAGTCCTCAAAGAAAATGATTTAAAAAAGCACAAGGCCCTCAAAGACGATTTGAACAGGCACAAGGCCCTCAAAGATGATTTAAACAGGTACAAGGCTCTCAAAGACGATTTAAACAGGCGCAAAGCCTTCAAAGATGATTTATATAGGCACAAAGCCCTCAAAAAGATTTAAACAAGCATAAGGCCCTCAAAGACCTTCAAAGATTATTTAAACAGGCAAAAGGCCTTCAAAGAACTATTTAAACAGGCACAAGGCTCTCAAAGATGATTTAAACAGGCCTGCCTTTTTCTTGTTTTGGGGTTTTTAGGTGTTTTGATGGGTTTGAAGTCTTTATTCAAGCTTAAGTACTGTTCTTGACTTACTCCTCATCATCGGGAGTGCTTAAGATTATTCCTGGATTCAAATTGTGGTGTCTACACATATCAAAGTGAACACTGATGCACATATACGTATAAAGACATATGCTGCGATTGTGTGGGTGTGTCTAGAAATTTGAGGAAGAAGGAAAAAAAATGTAGGGATCAAGGTCAGTTTTCAGAGGAATTTTGGACCTCCCAATCACAGTATGGCAAGTGTCAAGCAAGGACAGTGCGACACGTGGCAAAGTCATGCGGGTTGGTCTGCACGAGTGTCACTAGCGCGGCGCTCCTTCAGCAGGGATCTAGCGTGCACTCCTCTAAGGCCCAATAAGGGCACACACATAGAGCCATGGGCCATCCGAACATGGAGAAAAGCCCATAGGCATAATGACCACGCGGGCTAGAAAACATGGCCGAGAATGTGTTGAGCTAGTCATTTATAACTTAGCCCAGGCAAATGCCTGCTCCGGTCTAGACTGGAACCGAGAGGCCCTTTGAGGCTTGGCCGCAATTCAGGCACAACCGAACAGGTTGACCTAGCCCAAACGGGAATGGAAGTGGATCTAGTGGTTTGGTGGCTATAAAAGAAGAGAGGTTCACTGCATAAGGGTAGAGTAGCGTGCTCGAGTACCGCGAAGGTCACCCTCGCAATGGGTGATGTCACCTGCACGGTCAGGGTGTACGAAAAGGACTCATGTCCTCACAATCATAGGAAACACCTGGCGCCTAAGCACTGGCCCAACGTGCTTATAAATATAAGACATTTCTTGCACACAATTTTCAGAGGTGATTTGATTGACAGAGTGTGTCATTCTAGAGAGAGAAAGTGGCCAATTAGTAACTTGGAAAGAGAACATTCTTCCATTGGTATAATCATAATCATCTCATTCTCTCTAGTTCACTTAGGCACTCCCATGGATTAGCTGAGAGCTCTTCTGCTTTAGTCTTTTATGTATACATGCTCTCTTCTTCACCCTTCCTCTAAATCACTATATTCTCTCATCTCTAACTGTTGATTATTCTTCCCTCTCCAACTTATTCTATTATTTTGATTCAACATCGAACCTCACTTACGATAAATATCATGCAAGGGAGACAAAGGTTTGGAAGCATTTTTTATTTTAAACTTCAACTAACCTTTGAGGAATTGATAATCCAAAAGGAAACAAACCCTTTCTTGAATGGTGTGCACCCACTACAACATAAACGGCTTATGAGGGCATTAAAAAATGCCTCTAAAACAACCTTATTGGGGCAGTTTACATATCGGGGCATTAAAGTGTTGTGCCATTTCTATTGATGTAGCTATAGACCTAGAGCGACACTTTTAACGTAGCAGTGTAAGGTTCCTCAATGGAGCTTTCTCGGTGCACTTTTAGATGCCGCATCAAATTCTTATTAAGGCACTTTTAATGAGGCTCTTTTTGAGGGGCCTCAACAACTCTTTCTTACTGCACTTTCAAGTGCCGCATTAAATTCTTATTAAGAAACTTTTGGTGAGGCACTTTTGAGGAGCCTCAACAATTCTTTTTCGTTGCACTTCTAGGTGTCGTATATTTTGCTTTACGAGGCATTTTAAGGTCCCTCAATAGCTATTTCTAGTTGCACTTCAAGGTGCCGCGTAATTTACTTATCAAGGCATTTATTGTTGCTGCCAAAGGATTTACGGAATTCATTTTCCTTTCACTGTTAAGGCATTTTAAAGTGCCCCATAAACCATCATTAGTTGAGCTCAAGAAGATAGCTTTTATGAAACTTTTTAAGTGATTGATGAAGTGTACAATTTTTTTCCCTTTTGTAAGAAGTGATTAACCAGTAACAATGTACAACTGTAATTAACTGCGATTTGTATCCCATCAATATCCAAGACAACATAAGCCATACTCATTAACTTCAATAAAATAACTAGTCAACAAACTTCTCATAACTCCACTAAGAACATGAAACAAAACCTACTAAAGTATCCAATAGAGATCTAGAACAATACCATGAAAGATGTCATGGTATAAAAAAACCAACTAGTTGACTAGTGAAATAACAAAAAAAAACAATAAATTCAGTATCCATGTGACATGGCCATGTCTACGAAGCACATTCCAAATGATCCCATTCATTCAGTAAAGCAGCCATCATCTTTCTCTACCTGATCAAACAAAATCGAATACATAGGTTCAAAACATATTGTTTTATGCCAAGGATTATATATAGACAATATTGGGCATAAATGTACCAAAGAAATAGGCCATGCTATTGGTGTCCCAGTGGCATCGCCAACGGTCTTAAGGCCTCTGCTGCAAGGCCTCATCAAATGCTTGTTTCATTTTATTAGAAATTGAACATCAATCTCAACCCAATTAGCTCCGAGATCTTCTCTGCCGAACTCCTTAGATGGATCCAAACTAGTGATTCTCCCTTTACCTACAATTTTTGTTGGGTTGGCTATGCTCTTGAAATAGGCAAAATCGCCCACCTAGCATCTATCAATAAAAAAACATCATATTGATATTCTACAACATTCAAGTTATATGACAAGTTTCTAAATAACAAGCAAATTGCCATGTTATTGATCTAATTTAGAAGATTCAACTTTTGAGATAAAACCCTATACTTGTCAAATGCAAACAGCCAAAGATCATGATATCGGCTAAAAAAAGCCCAAGTAAATAACCTGTGTATTCTCAAGATGCATTAAGTTCAGCAAGGACAAAGACTCAGAATAGGTGTTACGCGTAAAACTCTTCCTATCTCTTATTTTCATAGCACAATTTGGCTCATGGCTAACAACTCGCAATTTCTCACTACTGAGTTAGAGCACTAAGCTCTTCAGAGAGCTGTTCATCCTCTGCAAGATGCAAGTCTTGAACCTATTTCGAACAACTAATAGATTTAAAAAACCAAAACTTACCTAAAGGAGTGAATAAAGGAAGTACATATCATCATTATATGCTTATGTGGTC
This sequence comes from Vaccinium darrowii, assembly GCA_020921065.1. Taxonomy (NCBI): domain Eukaryota; kingdom Viridiplantae; phylum Streptophyta; class Magnoliopsida; order Ericales; family Ericaceae; genus Vaccinium; species Vaccinium darrowii. The sequence goes on from CM037156.1 coordinate 6,904,019, forward strand.
TCCAAACCATTATGCAAACGTTGGGTATCTCATAAATGCAAATGAGGATTTTCATCTCTTATCATGGTCTGGTGTTGTAGACACCCCAATTTGGACGCTCTGGATGTCCTTAAGATGTGGTCGGTAGACTCCCCAATAATGACATGGATCAAAATGTATCTCGAAAGTTTGAATAATGCTCTTTGTACTCAAAACCCAAATGAAAACCTTTTCAAAACAAACCCAAGCATACACTATCTTCTAATACATTCAAAACCCTTTTTATCAATATATAATATGTCTCAATCAATCAATTTTAAAATGAGGGAGATCGAGTGTTTTACCTGAAATCACTTAGTTTCCGATCATTTGAAGGTGAAATGGTCATATTTTTTGATGTGGAAATTATTTTGGATCCAAACCACTTGGGTTAGAAAGTAGACTCATCCAACTTTTCAAAGCTTCAAACACGCACAAAATGGAGTTGGCAGCACCCAGGCTGCCCCGCGAAGTTTGATCTGTTGTGAAATCTAACTAGGGTGCTTGGATACGGTTTCCATGCGGCCAGATAGCTTGATCAACCCTAGTGGCCCCCACATTTGACTAGGCACCTTGGTACCTTGTACCCAAACACCTAGTTGCCAACCCGTGCGCCCAGATTCTTGTTGTGCAACAGAATTTTTTAGAGCTAATCAGTCAGTATGAGTGATTCCTCTGCGTTTTTTTATCGAAGCAGACGCTCCTTCCCTCCCCCTTCTGCTCCCTTGACCAAATGATGACCTCCTACTCACCCTTTGCATATTTAAACCCCTTTCTCCCTCCATTTCAACCCTGGACCTTCAAACCCTCCTTCTCTCACACTCTCACCAAACCATATACCATCTTATATTCCCTCGAACTCCCTTGAAATTTCAATCCTCAAATCCTTCCAAGAAACCACTAAAAAAATCCCACATCTTCAAAGAAAAACCAAGGAAACACTTCAAAAGTTCAAAAATTATTCAAAGATCTTATACATTCAGCCATGTTCTCGCCCTACCAAAATTGATTTTTCACCCCCTTCATAACCTCCCAAAGATCCCTTAAAAAATCCCAGCATACTTCAAAAACCTTCCTAAAACTTAAGTCCAAAGCCTGCACACTTCAAAATCAGTCTTTTTCAATCTCAAACAACAAACATTGTTTTTCCATTGAGCAAAGAAGGAGCATTGTTTCAAAGCTAAAGACCTTTTTAATCTATTTTTTTGTTCAACCTGAGGGGAGCCACTAGGCTCTGACCAATTCCTCATGCTGGTTTGTAGCCCAACTGGCCTTTATTGTCAAAATAATCGATGTTCAAAACCTCAGTGCTCGGGAACTACTCAGGCACTTGGGTGGGTATCCCTTAAACCTGAGTGGCGACTCCGAATCGAATTGACTCTGGTCGGGTGTCCACAAGTGTTGATTGCACATTCTAGGTAATTATTTGAGCAATAAAAGTACTATCTTTCTGTGATATATCGAAATATAAATTATTTTTTGCAAGTCTCTTACTTGAAAAATGTGACTACCGCGTCACAGTTGAACAACACATATTGATGTGCCTTTACGAGTGTTTCCTAATCCAAGATTTTTGTCACTACGTTTCTAAATGGACATCCTTACATTGCCAAAATTGCCAGCCTTGTAGCAGTGGTACAACTCTCGTCATCATTCCTACCAACTCGATTAAAACTCGTTTCAATATCCTCTAAGTACCTAGAGCAGAAAGTTGAACACTCCTCTACCAAAATATCCTTCAGCAATGGAACTCTCAGGACGATTTCGATTTCGCACATATGACTTCAATATTGCTAAATACCTATTATTAGCAAAAGTTGGCAACATACAGTATATGAAAAATTGATTGAGATGTCATGAATAGAAAAAGAACAAAAATAATCCTATTAAGTAAAACTAACTTCTCTATTGGATACATCCAATGATAATGAACCGGTTCGGCAAGTTTGGCCTTAGTGATATCAAAAAATGATTTTTTTTTTTTTTTTTTTTTGGGGGGGGGGGGGGGGGGGGGGGGGGGGGGGTCCTTCCAAGCTCACATAAGGTTATTGCAATTTGCTTCTCTAAACAGATCAAGTCATGAGCATGAAGAACCTTACCACACAATTCTCTAAAGAAATTGCACAACTCAATCAAAGGGGACCGCACGTGCATAGGCAATACTCTTCGCAATGCTAATGGGAGAAATTGCTACATCAAAATAAGATTGTCATGACTCTTCATCCCAAAAATTTTATTTTCTTTAAGCTGGATAGATCTTGAAATATTCGAAACATACCCATCTGTTACTTTTACACTTTCTAAGATTTTGCAAAAGATGTCTCTTTCTTTTTTATCCAGTGAAAAGCAAGCAGCGGACAAGTATATTCGACCTGATGCATCTTCTGTGGAATGAAGTTCACTTCTAATGCCCATTTCTATTAAATCTCAATGTGCCTTCAAATGGTCCTTCCATTTCCCAATGAAATTCAACAATGTCGCAATTATACTATCACAAATATTACTTTTCTATATGCATCACTTCAAGATTGTGTCGCACTAGATTATCTTTCCAATATGGTAATTCGAAGAATATGCTCAGCTTCTTTCAGTTGAATGGCAACTCTAGATAACTAGCTTTCCAAATTTAAGCTCAACTACTTTTAACGCCTCTTGTACCATAGACCCAATTAAGCGACAAGGTGCCTGCCTATGTTCTTCCTTTCCACTGAATGACCTTTTATCTCGTCTAAACATATGGTTATCCTCTAAGAATTGCCAATGGTCTATGTAGATGTGTTTCCCACTATATTTCAACCAAGAAGTGCTCCAGCCGACAAATTTGCATATGCAGAAAAATCACTGATAGTCCACATTAATGCATCATGCATCTTAAAATTTTGATTGGTTGAAGCATCAAGTGTATCTACTTGACCTCCCATAATTCTTTCAGCTCCTCTATCAATGGTTGCAAGTACACATCCATGTTATTTCCAGGTGCTAAACGACAGGGTATAAGTAACAACAACATGAAATACAGTTGTTTCATACACAAGCAAGGTGGCAAGTTGTATGGCATCAAGATGATAATCCATGTGTTGTGAGCAACACTTATCATCCCAAAAGGTTTAAATACGTCAGACGCTAATCCAAGTCTAAAATTACGTGGGTCTGTTTCAAATTCCTTATGTTGAAAGTCAAAAGTCTGCCAAGTAAGAGAATCAACAGGATGATGCATGCAACCATCTTTAGTGCGACCCTCATCATGCCACTTCATAAAGGATGCAGTCTTTGACGACATGAACAACCTTTGTAGCCTCGGTATCAATAGAAAATGGCGTAGAACCTTTCTGGAAACCTTTTTACCCTTTTTTTTTATGAGATGCTTTATTCTCCTTCATGATTAGCAATGTTCTTGTACCTCGGTTCATGACATATGTGACATTTAGTGTCCTTAATGTGTTCTTTCCAATCCAACATGCAATCACTAGGGCACTAGAAGTATTTAGCTTCCACCCACTAGAGCAAGCATGAATCTTTTTGTACCTGAGACCCATGTTTCCCAAACACTTTTCTCGCTTCATGATATGAATTGGGCAATTTCTCACCATCTGGAAGTGTCCTATTGAATGTCTTGAGTAACTTGGTAAATGAGTCATTAGTCCATTTTCCAAGGCACTTATGGTTAAATAGTTTAACAAGCATTGAGAGCTTTGAAAACTCTTTACACCCGGGGTACAAAGGTTTCTTCGACATCACTTAACAACTTATAAAAGATTTCAGTAGTTTCATTCGACATCTTTACACTATTTGGTACGTCATCCATGCCAATATCATTTGAGATCCCAAATGTATCGTGCACCAACTCTCGCATGTTATTATTTGTCCCAAAGACATTATCTACATTAGTGGGAATCGCAGCAGTTGTTCTAGATGACAAAGCTTCCCGATGAGCTATCCATTTTGTGTAACCCTTAATAAATTCATCACATACTAGATGGTCCACTGCCTCAGATTGCGTCACCCATCTGCCATTTCCACACTTCGCACATGGACAAACAATTTTCCCATCGATAATTGCATTACGAAATGCGAACTTCAACAATCTCTCAACTCCATTCAGATACTCACTAGTCAACCTAGATTGATGCATCCAACTCCTATCCATCAGACTTCTCCATGAACCAATATCAGAGCTCTATAATAAGACAATATAATTAATCAACAAGTCAAATTTATATTTATTAAAAAAAAATGCTGTCTGTTAACTTGGAGAACTTCATTTACTCACAAAAAAGAAAGCTTTGTGTGTTTAAAATGTGTTTTTAAGGAATCTACACCCTAAAATGCGGACCTTCCATCCACACCCTACTTTTCAGATCAAATTTTAATGATTTGAATAGTCCAATGTGTTTAAAACGTGTTTTTAAGGGTAAATATATATAGGCAAAAGCTAGAAACCACCCTCAGGGTGGTCAGGAGTGTAGTACACGCTCTCAAAATTTCCTCACGCGCGGGTGACCACGGAATAAAATTGGGTTGTGCTAGTCTTGTCCTATCACTCTATCTCCCTCTCTGACTTTTCTCTCTACTCCCCATCATTTCTTGTCTCATCATTTCTTTCTCTGTTCTACTCCCCTCTACTCAACACACTTATTTCTCAACAATGTTATAGGTACACCACATGTGCACCCCAAATGTTTATAACTTTTATTTTATATGTCTAAAAATAAAAAAATTATATATTTAAAATCTACTCGACGGCATCTATTAAACAAGACCAATATTGAATATTATGTATAAAAAAAATCTTTGGGTATAGGCTCATTTTTCGCTCGAGTAGATTTTTGTATGCCACGTAACTTCTGTTTTCAAGAATTTTACACTCACTCCCCACCGGGGACAGAGCCAGGAGTTTCAGTACGTATAGGCAAGTTTTTTTCCCAAAATAATTTTTTTTACCCCCTTGCAAGCCAAAAAAAAATTATTTTGGGAAAAAAACTTGCCTATATGTACTGAAATTCCTGGCTCTGTCCCAGGTGGGGAGTGAGTGTAAAATTCTTGAAAACAGAAGTTACGTGGCATACAAAAATCTCTTTCGTCTTGATCCCTTGGCCTTTCAAAAAATGCTCTACCGATACTGGCTAGAAAAAATGGTGATTTCTTTCGTCTTGATCCCTTGGCCTTTCAGCTTGTCATCGTGACCTCTAGGCTTCCCGAGCCTTGTTCAATACTTCATTACTTGACTCTCGGGACTCGGTGGGGGAGTGCCACGTTTCTCGGGTGCTCGGGCATCCCTTGATTCAACTATGGCGTCAAAATATGCCTTATTCCTCAGTTTTCTCCTGAAACTAACAAAAAGACGGCTACGTGTAATATCATTGGTATAAAGCTAAAATACGCATGTGTGAGTGAATAAAACGGACGTAATAAGCCTTGTTATTTACACTATCAAGGGCTTATCAGTGGGGCTTAGAAATATCAAATAAAGCTGATTAATAATTAATGGGCCACATTTGGGCATGCACAAGTCTCGTTATTAATAACTAATAGTATAAAGTCCGATCCAAACCCAGCCCGACCCAGTGTATGTGTATCCCTAATATGAGTTTGTATTAGAATTAGAGGAGAAATATATACTTGGTGTTAGGAATGTGGGGGGAGACGGGGGGGAACTGATATGGATACACGACACATGCATATCAAATGTACACCAAGCTGATGTGGCGGATGAGGAGGAACCCACTATAGGATCCACCCATTAAAATGAGTTCTCCTTATTCGCTAAATCAGCTTGGTGTACATTTGGTGTGCATGATGTTGTACCTATAATTTTTCCCACGTGAGAGTGGGGAGGCATGCATGGAGACGTGGGTTTTATTTGGGGTGTGGGTTTGTTTTACTCCTATTTTTCATTTCACTGGGTGCGTAGGTTAGAGTCACAGAGGAACGAAGATTTTTTTTTCCTTCTTTTTGTTTTTTTTCATTTCAATAGGTGTGTTGTAGGTTTGCAAACGAGTCGAATCGAGCTGAGTTTTAGAATGTTTAGGTTCGTTTGTTTAGTTTTTAAACAAACTTGAGCTCAATGAAAATTTGACGAGCGGAGCTTGCCTAGGTTTGAGTCGTACTCAAGCTTATTCATGAGCCTTAACATGGCAAAAATATTACTCCCTCAGTCCCAAATTGCTTGTCCCATTTGGGAGAGCGTGCATTTTGCACGCAAAAAATAATGTGTTTATAAGAACTATTCTTGAGAAAAATTTACGCCAAATTTTTCTACTCGATGAGACCTTTAAATTAGTGTCAAAATTTTTGAAAAAAAACAAATACTCATACATTATTTTTCACGTGCAAAATGCATGGATTCCCGCAAAAGACAAGCAATTTGGGACGAAGGGAGTAGATATTATGCTTTCATACAGGTCTAGAACTTCAATAAAAAAACTTATTTGGTACATAAATAAGTACATACATATATAAAATTATAAAATCACATTAAAATTTAATTTTATAGTACATTTAAAAGTTTAAACATTGACAAGTTATAAAATTTTCATGATGCACATGTAAAAATTTAAACAAATTTAAGCTTATAGTTGATATTTTTGTGAGATATACATATATAATACATGTTAGCGAACCTAATCAGGCCGAATACTGTAAAGTTCAGGTTCGGCTCATTTGTTAAATGAGCCTAAAATTGATGCTTAGGTACGGCTCATTTAGCACTCAAATCAAACTCGAACGAGTTTTTACCTAGTCAAGTCTCGAACAGTTTTTCCTCTCTCCCTCCCTACCCCACGTCTCTCTCTCTCTTTCCCAATTTTTTTTATATTAAACAAATTTGTTCCAAGACATTAGGAGTTATCTTTTTAAGTTTTATTCACACTTTACTATATTTGCATATAGTATAGATTGATTAATTAATTCAAACATTTTTTTTCTCAAATTAGTAAATATTCGGTGAATTCCGTCAATTTGTTAAAAAAAAAAAATTGAATTCTTGTGGAATATTTGTATTTTTTAAGTTTTCATTTTGCTGGCTGGACTCTCTTTTGGAATAGCAGAGTAGTAGTTAAGTGCATAGAATATTTGGCTTCTGACGTATTTTAAAACATTTATACTGTTTAAGACCCTGTTATCTAATGTATGCTATCAAAATTTGATAAAATCAAGCCTTTAATTTTATTCATTGGTGAAGAGAATTGATAAAATCTACAAATTTTTGCATTCAAAAATGCAAAAATCTACATCCATTGATGAATGGAGTTGATAAAATCAGTAGATTTTTGTATTTTTGAATGCAAAAATCTATAGATTTTATTAACTTTATTCACCAATAGATAAAATCAAGGGCTTAATTTTATCCAATTTTGATAAAATCATTAGAGAACTTTAAGTTCTTGTTTTATTGACTTGGATCTCTTTCTAGAATAGGTGGAGCAGTTACTATTGGCTTGTAACGTAACAAAAGCCAAAAGCGCCGTACCATTTACGTTTCACTTTAGAGGGAATTTTTTTTTGGGGAAAAATTAATGAAGTCACTAGTGCGACGTGGTTCAAACTCTATCGTTGGTAGCACGTACGAGGAGTGCGTGGGCAGCACCGGACCTGGGCTAAAGTCCAAGGTGCCCGGGCTTTAGGCCCACTAAAATTTACAAATTTTTAGGGCCCCCCAAGAGGTATTTGTGTTATGTATATATATACCCAAACAAAAGAGCCCAGTCCACGTCAGTTTAAATTTAAAGGCCCACAAAAAATTTACCCAATGAAATAGGCCCAAATCTCAATGACAAACTTGTAGTTTTTGAATCAAAAAGGCCCCTTTTTCATATTACACCTACACAGCTTTTTTTACTTTACACGTTACCATTATACATACACGTACAAACCTTTTGGCTTTTTGTTTCCATTTGAAAAGCAATCTAAAGCAATCTGGTGACTTCTCGAGAAAGCCGAGAAGAACAATGAAGAAGAAGTTCGCCGCAAATTCAATCACAGAAGAAAAATAGTGGACCCACTGGACCGAGTAGCATATTGAAGGCTCAAGTGTTAAATGCTATTCCTTCTCACAAATTTCAAGCTAATTTCAGGTATTGATTCTATTTTTTAGGGTTTTGAAATTAATTATTTTGTTTATGATATTTAGAAGCATTGTTTATGAAATTTTATTGGTCAAAGGCTCAAAAGTCATGAAGGTAGTAACGAGCATATTGCTTGCATGAGCAAATGGATTGAATTAGAGAGGAGATTGAAAAAGAATGAAACAATCGACAAAAGTGTGCAAGATCAAATCAACAAAGAGAAAGAGCATTGGAAAGGGGTACTAGTAAGGATAATTGCTGCTGTGAAAGCATTTGCTAAAGTGAACTTAGCATTTCGTGGAGATAATGAGAAGATTTATCAAGAGAAGAATGGGATTTTTCTAACCATAATCGAAATGGTTGCCGTATATGATCCACTAATGCAAGAGCACTTTCGGCGGATTTTGAAAGGTGAGATTCATTACCATTATCTTAGCCATAAAATTCAGAATGAATTGATACAAATGCTTGCTGATGATGTCAAAAGTGCAATGATTTGTAAGATAAAAAATGCAAAATATTTTGCCGTAATACTTGATTGTACTCCGGATATAAGTCTCGAAGAACAAATGTCACTTGTCATACGATGTGTGGATGTTTCAATGAGTAAACCCAAAGTGGAGGAATTCTTCTTACAATTTTTGAAAGTGGAAGATACAATGGGATCCGGACTTTTTGGTGAACTAGAAGAAGTCTTGTCCACTCTTCAACTCGAAATTAGTGATATAAGAGGGCAAGGATATGATAACGGCTCCAATATGAAAGGGAAACACAAAGGTGTTCAGAAAAGGCTTCTCGATAGAAATCCTAGAGCATTTTACACGCCATGTGGTTGCCATAGTCTTAACCTCGTGCTTTGCGATATGGCCAACTGTTGTAACAAAGCTACATCTTTTTTTGGAGTTGTACAACGTATCTACTGTTTGTTTGCGGCTTCTACCAAGCAATGGCAAGTTTTGACAAAACATGTTGCAAATCTCACTGTTAAGTCATTATCACAAACGCGCTGGGAAAGTTGTGTTGAAAGTGTTAGAGCAATAAGATACCAAGCTCCAGAAATCAAAGAGGCTTTACTTGAATTGGCTGATTCTCGTGACGATGCTGGTGCAAAGAGTGAAGCTGATGCCTTAGTAAGATATGAAATTGAGGATTTTGGATTCTTGGTTAGCATGGTTGTTTGGCATACTATTTTGTTTGCAGTTAACATTGTCAGCAAGACCTTGCAAAAAGAAGATATGCATATTGATGTTGCCATTGATCAGTTAAATGGGCTTGTTTCCTTTCTTGAGAAATATAGAGAAAGTGGTTTGGCGGAGGCTATTGATGAAGCTAAGGCAATTGCGTCCAAAATGGGAGTTGAGCCCATATTTCACGAGAAGCGTGTCATTCATTGAAAGAAACATTTTGATGAGAATGGGAGTGAAGAGGTGACCCTTTCGGCTGAAGACTCATTTAGAGTTAACTACTTCTTATCTATAGTAGATCAAGCTCTTTCATCACTTAAGAGCCGGTTCGAACAGTTTGAGAAATATGAGGAAATTTGGGGTTTTTGGTTTGATGTGAACAAGTTAAAGTCTACAACCGATGAACGTTTGAAGATGTATTGCTCCAACTTAGAAGACGCTTTGAAACATGAAGGAACTTCCGATATCAACGGAAATGAGTTGTTTTCTGAATTGAAAGTCTTCAGAGAAGGTTTACCAAAAGAGATGACAAAACCAATTGAAGTGCTCAATCAATTGAAATTGATGGAGGATTGTTATCCAAATGTGTGGATTGCGTATCGGATATTATTGACTATTCCTGTTACGGTTGCTTCTGGAGAAAGAAGTTTTTCGAAGTTGAAGCTAATTAAGAACTACCTCCGCTCAACTATGTCACAAGAAAGGTTGAATGGATTATCCATCCTATCCATTGAACATGAGATGGCGGATAAGATTGATTGTGCGGATATTATTAATACTTTTGCTGCTAAAACTGCGAGAAGGATGATATTCAAGTGATGTCTTTGAACTAATTACTTTTTTGACTTAGTGATAATGTGATATCTAAATGATGCTTTGGAAATATTGAAATAGCCGGTTATTATATTTGGTATTCTTTCGTATTGATGCTCTTTTGTTCAAGGAAAGTTCTTAGTTTTTCTTTTATGCCTATCTTAATAGCAATTCACAAAAGGCCCATTTTTTTGTTGTCGCTTTAAGGCCTTAAAAACTTAGGGCCGGCCCTGTGCGTGGGCCCCACTTTATCCACACGTCGACTCTTTTTTCCGCGTTGAGCCCTTGTCACATGGCCTTGTGTGCTTTGGCTAATAATTCAGATTATGGATTATTAGATTATTCATTTTGTCTTTATTCAAATATTTTTTGTATTTGTTAGTTTTGCGTCAAGATTTTATGGTTTCTGAATTCGTCTTGACGAGACGAATCTAACAAGTACAAAATTATGGTCAAAACTCAAATTGTTTTGAATAAAACCAAAATACTTGGATTATTGGCCAATAATCTAAGTATTTCGGCTTTATTCAAAAAAATATTTGGTTTGACCATAATTTTGTATTTGTTAGATTCGTCTCGTCAAGAGGAATCTAAAAACCACAAAATCTTGACGCAAAACTAGCAAATGCCAAAAAAAATTTAAATAAAGACAAAGCAGAAGACTTTATACACGTGATAAAGATGATTGAACTTCCCAAGTTTTTAATTGACAAAATGTGTACACTTTAATCTCGGTTTTTTTTTTATCCCTACTTTAATCTCGTTTGAACGACCAATAGTGACCAATACCAATTCCTTTTCAACGTCAGATCCTACTCAGTTTTCCACGCCTGATAACCCTTCTACGAGTATAGTTCGTTAACGTTCTCGGTATGGTTATATATACTACGTTGTGTTTTGGCTTAAAAAATTAGTTGATTTATTTTTTCATTTTTATTTAATTTTTTTCGTGTTTTTTAGTTTTGCATCAATTTTTTGTGTATTATTGGTTTGTCTGGGGCAAGAGGAATCAAAAAAGTAAAAAATTATGATCGAATCATTATTTTTTTTAATAAAAACAAAAATAAGTAAAAAAGACAGCTTCTTACACTTTTTTTGATCTTATTTAAAAAATTGAGAGTTCTAATCATAATCTTTTACCTCTTTGGATTTCTCTCGCCGAGACGAACCAATAGTACTAAAAAAATCGATGCAAAACTAACAAAAGCAAAAAAAAAAAAAAAAATCAAATAAAGACAAAAAAAAAGTTAAGTTGGCTTATTAGGCCAAACCTCACCTACGTGGTGTTGCCTACGCGATAGTCTTAACCATTTACACGTCATCAACTATTATTCGGTAGAGACATTATCATTCACTTTTTGCTGAATAATTAAGAAATAATAAGAGATTCACATCGTGCGTTGACGATATTTTATTTGCGAGAGCACCAGATGACAATGTCGCATATTACTCTGAGAGTTGCGAATAATTAGGGGGTGTAGTTTTTTCCAAAAACCTAGATAAGTCATCATCTCAGAATACATCATATAAAAATATGTCAACACAAAAATAAGACAGTTTTAAAACAAAACTCTAGTGAAACACCCCTTTTAGTCCCCTTTTATCCAACTCCTCCACGTATGCCATGATTTCCAATTTTCAAAGTCAAATAACAACTTCCATTCCAAAGCTTCACGGAACCACCCTCCTCTCTCTCTCTCTCTCTCTCTCTCTCTCTCATCATATGCACATATAATAAATAGGTCTCTCCCAATCCAACGAGCTCAAAACGAAATCACATTTTCCCCTGCCTTTGTCCAGAATTAATTCAGAAAACTCTTTTGCTTCAAAGCCATCAACTAGAAAGAAAGAAAGCAAGAAATGATGATGGAGATGTCTTTGGAAGATTTGTTACTGAAGGTGGGGATATTTGTGCTTGTCCAAGCTTTAGTTTACCTCATCCTCTCGAATTCATCCGACATCTTTTCCTCCAATGGCAAGCTGAGATCCCTCAGCTTCAAGCCGGCTCGCTCCGTCAGCATCCGCCGCATGCTCGCCGTCGTCTCTGACATGCCACAGGGCGGCGAGGATTCCCCAAGGGTGGCGGCGCCGCGGGGGGTGCAGTCACCAACCCAGTTGGAGTTTTCCGATGACTCTAATTAATTATTAGTGATAGGTTTTGGCAATGTAAATTAAGATTTTCGAGCTCTGTTGTGTAAAATACACTTTGTAGATCTTGGCGAGTGCAAGATCAAGTGGGTCTGCCCGCCCGCATGATTGAATGCAATTTGTATTTGATAGTCCTTTCCTATTTATATTTTTTTAGGATAATATATATATACACTTCGATCCCTAAGTTATTAACATCGATTTTTCTCTGAATATAATCTATCATCAAGTTCTAAAAGATGAACCGTGCGGAATTTTTTTGTGGGCTTGGGATGTAATCTATCAATTATTTTTTTTTATTTTTTGGGGGTATATTCATAGCCTCCAAGTCCAAGTAGAGCAGCAAATAAACGGAGTCGTTTGTGAACTGTTCAAATCACGATTTGGTAAAAGCTTGTTTGAGTTTGATTTGAATACTAGACGAACAGAACTTGATCTTCAATTTTAGACTCGTTTAGTAAATGAGCTAAACTTGAACTTGACAGTGTTCGGCTTAGGCTCATAAATTTGGACTATGTATGTATTTCATAAGAATTTCAGATTAACCTTGAATATTTATAAACTTTTACATACATAATGAAATTTATATAACTTGTACTATGTATAAACGTAAATTTTAGTACGTCTTTATAATGTTATTTATGTATAAACTTCTTTAGGTACAAAATGAAATTTTTATTTGAAGTTCTAGATTTGTATAAGCACATAAATATCGAATATTTTCAACTCGTTAAGGTTCGTGAACAAGTTAGAGTTTGACTCAAACTAACAAATTCGGCTCGAGCTCGGCTAGTCAAATTCTCATTGAGTTCGAGCTCGGCTCGAGTACTTAATGAACGAACTTGAACATTCTAAAACTCGGCTCGATTTGGCTTGTTTGCAGCCCTACCTCCAAAGCTCCAACACTGTATTTGTAACGCCCCCAAGATTTGGGTACGTTAATAATTATTACAACCCACAATAAAGTTTAATCCTTAAACTTTAATACAAACAACAATGTCCTCAAATACTATATAAATAATAACCGGGGTGGTTCTAGGTCTTCGTCTATCCCTGCGCCGAGTCATTCCCCACTCTGGCAGCATTTCCCGCTCCATAGGACTGGTCCCCGTAGTAGTGTTCCTGTCCATCTGAATAATCTGACATAATACGTCCGAGTCGCAAAGGCAACATCATGGTATTATGCCAGGGTTACACGAGTGCAACACCATGAGCAAAGCCCAGTAGTTCACTATACTAAGCTTCTAAGTAGCAATTCTAGAACAATATGTTCAAAAACAGTATATAATACTTATGAACAGTAAACCATGCAAAACATCATGCGTGTCAATGCGGATCAGAGTAAACATGCGCAGAAAATAGTATTTCGTTTCGGTATCTCAATCTGTGTCACGTGTCATTTCTCAAAACATGATCTCGGTTCGTTTTCTCAAAAATCGTGCTCAATAATCAACAGTTTCCCAAAAATATCATTTTCTCGTATAGTGCCTCTTTCAGCATTCTTCTTCAAATTTCATACATCTCCCACCACTCGAAAGTTATTGGTCCGTTTACGCCTCCTCTCAGCTGACGGTACCAACCTTTCCGCTCGAAGCCCCGGTGTCGTGCATCACTGAACCTAACCAGTCTCTTTGCACGGTCCGTCCGCCCCGCGACTCACTCGACACAGTCCCGGCCGTCTCATATCACTGAACTTAACTAGTCTGTTTATGAGGTCCGTTCACCGTGTGTTGTACACGCGTAGCCCAACATCCAAGTTCTCTCCGCGAACCGGAAGTGGCGCTCCCGCTGCACTACCGCATCAATACCATTCCTCCAAAGTTCTCTCCGCGAACTTGAGGTGGCAACCAACATCTCAATCTCATCACATCATATCTCATTTCATTTCAATTCCCGAAAATTCTCATTTCATTCTCCGAAAAATTTCCATTTCATTTCAAAAATCTCATTTTCATTCTCACCTCTATTTTCTCACCAACCGTGATTTAAATCATTTAAATCTCGTGTCATAACGTTGCGTGTACATGCTCAATGCTCAATCATGCCCATGCAATGTTCCAAAATCTTTCTCCAAAAATACTCATATTTCACCATAACATTTTCACATAAAATCATACATTTTTACACACTAACTTTCTAAAAAAAAAAAAAAATATTCCCAATAGACATCTTTTCTCATGAAATCATTCATACAATATTTCTAAAAAAGTCATTTTCTCATAAAATCACACACTTTAATGCACTAACTCTTCCAAAAATAATATTTCCCAATATCTCCAAACTTTATTACCAATCACAAGAAAAATCTCATTTCTCCCTTTTCTCAAAAATATATCTTTCCTTTCTAGAAAAAAATAATTAAATAAATAACTTGCTCTTTCTAAAACAAATACACCAACTTTCTATTTTTGAAATTTCTTGTCAAATCAACTATTTATATCTCTCCAAAATATATACTTTATTTTTTTAAGAAAAACTCACTCTCTAAAAAGTAACATTTCATACGTAGTAAAATCACAACTTTCTAAAATAAACCATTCACTTCTTTTTCTCCACAAAACCCATAAGATACTCACTAATTATTTAGTAAAATATTTCCTCAAAAACATCTTTCTAAAGTCTCTCTTTTTATTAAAAAGTAAAAATCACCACACTAACTCACAATAATTACATAAAATAATAACTCTTTCTTATTAGTAAGAACAAATTCTTCACTCAACAAGATTAGTCTTTCTACTTACAAAAATATCATTTGAACAATAACCATGATTGAATCAACACTAATTAATTAGTACTTCTAAGAAATATAATAATAGAACCCTTTCTAGAAAACATATCTTCTAATTAACTTCTAATCACTTCTAATCAACTACTAATCATCTTCTAATTACCTTCTAATCACTTCTAATCTCATTAATCCACTACTAATTTCATGAAGAACTACTCAAATTAGAACCTCATTATCATGCTTGTGAATCCTTCTACATAAAAATACTCTTTCTTGAATACTAAGAAATAGACTTAGTAACTTAATACATGCACTAATTAAACCAATCAAGCTTCATAATCAACTCTTAAAAACTAATAGAACATCATACTAATTCTAAAAATAACTAATTAGAAGAGTAGTTTAGGAAACTACCTTGTTTTCCGGGTGTAAACCGGAAGCCGATTAGCAAATCCGTTGACGTAGAACTCTCCTTAATCTACCTTACTAACTTACTAATTAGCTTAGTAAGTAGCTAATTAGAACTAGATAACTAGGCTAGAAGGTGGTAGATGTAGTGGTTTGTTGGGAAATATGGAGACAATTAGACAAGTAGGGTATATGGGGTCCAAAGTGAACCAAAGGGTGGCTATTTATAGCAAAGATGAGTGACCTCTCTCTCCCTCTTGAAAATTTCGGCACACACACACACACACACACCCCTTGGCCGAACCATGCATGTATAGGGAGGGAATATGTGCATTGAATGGTCACATGGCAAGTGCACCACTTGCACTCTAGGTCTAGGCTAGGTTTAGGCTAGGAATCTTGGTACTAACTTACTTGTAAAACAAGTAAATGGGGAATCAAATGGGGTTTCTACGCAGGAATGCCTTGTGGGGGAAAAATACGCCTCATGCTGTGTAGGTTTTTGCACGGTTATCTTTGTTACGGGGTGTTTTTAGGAACAAATATGGACAATAAGCATGTGAGTGGAGTTATTGCTAGAGAATAGCCCTAATAGGCTAGAGATAGGGTGGAATATTCCTTCCTTAAATTAAGGAAGTATGTCTCTAGGTTACTTGGAAGCCAAGGTCAAGTATAGGTAGAATAGGTTGTGTAGGTTGTACACAAATGCATGTATTGTGTGGGTATGTATAGGTTACTCCAAAAATAACAAGGCTTGTTCTAACCAGTTTAGGGTACAAAACCTTAGCTTAGGAATCTTTCTAAACCCTCCACTTGCTTGCACAAGTGAACAATGCATTAAAACTATGCATGTGCAAGTGTACTCTATATACATGCACACACACACAAACTCTCACTCTCTCTCTCTACCGATCTCTCTCTCTCTGTGGCTCTCTCTCTCTCTCTCTCTCTCTCTCTCTCTCTCTTTCTAAGTTACTCTCTCTCTCTCTAACTTGGGAATATTCCAAGTTCCAAGACGTGAGGTGACCACTCAATGGCGTACCGAACTTGGTTGAGTGAAGTAATGGTAATGGTTGGGTAGGTTTCAGGTACTAAACACGGTTCCTGGGTGCTACGGTAGTGTAACAGATGTGTTACTCGGTCTCGTACGCGTATATGTATGGCTCGATTCCGAGTTATTCGAATAAAAAGCATTAATTAATATTTTAATAGAAAAATATTTCGGAAATTCAGAAATTAAAATAATTAATAAAATTATTTAACGAAATTTTTATTTATGAAAATTAGGGTCGTTACAGTATTTCCTAAGGAAGTGTCATTCTTTTGTACACTAGTTTTAAATTTATTTTTGTTGGTTTTCTATTGGTATTTCATCATACTTTTATTTATTGGGTCTTGCTTGCACCCGTTAATAGTACAAAAAATATATATACTTGTGGGTCCCACTTTGTTCCTTAACTGGTGCAATGTTGCACCTGTTAACATTTTCCTTAGTGGGTATATATGGTAAATTATATGATCAGAAAGCTAATATTATTCCGTTACTAATAAGAAAAAGAACAATGATAGGTATACACCTTCTCAACCACTCCCCACCACACCCTCTCTCACATGTGCGGTGGGGCCTATTGGGACCCACCGGGTGAGCCCCACCACACATGTGAGAGAGGGTGTGGTGGGGAGTGGCTGAGAAGATGTGTACTTATCATTTTTGTAAGAAAAAATGTGGTGATTGATTTCGAGTCAAGTCTCGAACAGGAAGGCACCTTTATCACAAGCAACACTGGAGCAATTATTTGTAATTAGATACTCCGTATGTTTCTTTTCAAACTCACCCAAGATATTCCCCAGAACAATATCTGTCGGTCGTATAAGATAAAAACGAGCCAGAGCAAAGATTTATGCGTCTAATCAGGTGGAGCCTGTAATTGATATTTATAAAATCTTTGGTGTACCAAAGAAAGAGATTTTTATATGGGACCCGACTATAGGTACAGGCCCCACGTTCAGAAAATGTACTGATCCTCTGAGATTTATTTTTGATTCTCATACGAGTGACTCGAACCGTTCATTCATATTAGAACAATTTTTTAAGTGGTCCCGCGAGAAATCAACTCATCCAAAATGCGTAAGTGGTTTATCCAAAATTCTCCTGTTTCATTCAAAACGGGTTCGGATCACCCGTGTAGGATCCACAAGTGGTTCCTGAGGTGGTCAGTGTATTTTCTAGACGTGGGGATCGGTACCCCCTCACATTACCTTTTTATCATGGTTTTGTTAACCTCCACTCAATAGATCGAAGACAACAGATACATAAACACAAATGAGTTTGAATTTCACTGCAAAATATATGAAAATTAATACACATTTTTTGGATATCAATACACTTTTTACACATTATTTTTTACTTATTAGGTGGAGGTTAACATTTTCCTTTCTAGTACTCCAAGAAAATATCTTACTGCTGCCCAACTGGCCAGTTCCCCATCCAAACTGTTTCTTCCCTCACTTCCTCCAGTTGGGTACAACTTATACAAAACAAGGAGAGACCACAATCTGATCTATTTCGACTTAGCCATAGTTTTTCTGTAACGCCCCGCATTTTCGGGATACGTTATGGATTATTATTGCAATTTAAAGTCGGTCTTAAACAGTAATAATAATAACCAAAAGAAATACATATAGATGATCTATCCTTCACAGATTACAAAAAAAAAAGTAGACTGGGTGGACTCTATGGCTCCATACGTTCCTTGATCTGGTCGTGCTCCATGTCGGCAGCTCCTCCGGCGCTATATTATTCCTCCTGTTCATCGTGACAATCTAGCATAATACCAACATCGTGGTATTATGCCAGGGCAAACCGTGAGCGAGGACGCTCAATAGATACCGTACCCCAACATTAAACTAGCAATTCTAGAACAATATTGTTGGCAGGTAAATAGTTGAAAATCATTTATCAAAACGGTAAGTTCATGCGTGTCAATGCATCAGTATCACATCAAATCAGAGTGCAGCTTAAATAAAATCAGTATCCCATTTCTTTTCATATCAGAGTGCAGCTTTAATAAAATCAGTATCTCGTATTATTTCAGAATCCAGAGTATAGTGTCAGTATCTCGTATCATTTTCTCATAACAGCATTCTTCTTCAAATTTCAACCATGTCAACATCTCACATCTCTCGAAAGTTATTGGCCCGTTCTACAACCCCGTTCTAACGGTCACCAACCTTTCCGTACGAAGGGTCGGCCACCCATAAACTGACTCCTGCAGTATGAGGTCCGCTAACTCCGCGTCACACACGACATAGTCCCGGCTACCCATATCACTGAATCCCCACCAGTCTGTTTATGAGGTCCGCTTGCTATGTGTTGTACTGAGTAAGTTCTAACCGTCAAATTCACCCGCGGAATTTGAGGAGAAACTTCAAACAGCACTACCGTATAGTTCCATTGAGCTTTGACCACCAGTTCACCCCGGGGAACTGAGGCGGGACTCCAATGGCAGTATTGTTTATAGTATAGTTCCATTGAGCTTTGACCACCAGTTCACACCGGGAAACTGAGGCGGGACTCTAATGGCAGTATTGTTTATAGTATAGTTCCATTGAGCTTTGACCACCAGTTCACACCGGGGAACTGAGGCGGGACTCTAATGGCAGTATTTTATTTACAACAGTATTTTCATTCTCATCTCTATTTCTTCTTGTAAAAACAATCGATCATTTTCTTGAAAAATGTATCGTGTCGTACCGTCTCGAAAAACATGCACATGCCATATTACATAAAAATCTTCCGTTTAGAAATCGTTTCAAGATAAACTTTTCGTTTAAAAATATTTCACGATAACCGTGTTACTTTAGGTACAAAATCTTGTTGGTGACTTTCTTTAGACAAATGAGATAACCAGGAGAGTCCCAGGCTGGATGGCCGCACGAATGCAGTTACTGGCACCATTCCTTTCTTAGACAGCGCTAGGCATATCTTTTTTGACAGACCCTCAAGGGTGTTAGCCTTGGGTTAATCTCAACAGTCCAAGTACAGTCAAAACATTTTGAAGTTGCTTTAAGAAAAGTTTAGTCGACTATTTTCCAAAAAAATCAATTGGGCAGCATAACAGCGTAAATTTGAAAAGTCGATTTTCATCCGGGCATTATAACTGGATATTTTAAGTTTCCAAAAGTCCATCGGGCATTATAACGGTGCATTTTGATAAGTCAATTTCAAATCGTGCATAGTATCGACTAAGTGTGTTTTTCAAAGTCTAATTGTTCATAAAATCACTAATCACCAACATAATCACGTTTAATCATAATTAGGCATGTTTAAGCAAAATAATAACCTCCTTAATATGAACTAGTAAATACTAATCTAAAGTTAAGATAAAGTATCTACCTTAATTCCGATGATTAGTCGGAAGCCGATAAGCTAGTTGAATTCCGGCGGCGTAACGACTAGTCGACCTTTGCTCAAACGCTTTCTTGCTAACTTATTCTACCTTTCTAAGATCTAGGGGTGGTCGAGAGTGGTGGAGTGTGGTGGTTTAGGATGAGTTTCAAGAAGAACACTCAAGAACTCACTCAAGAACACTAGAAAGCACAAAGTGGAGAAGTTGGGAGATTTTGGTGTGAAATGAAGCAAGGAGAGTGAGCTATTTATAGTGAAGCAATGAGGTTCACCTCCCCCAAAAATAATCACTAGCCAAAAACCCTCCCCACAAGTGTCCAAACAACCTTTTGCAAAAGCAAAAATTAGGTTTTAAAGACTAGTTTTAGGTTATAAGAAATTCCCCACCAAATTTCCCACCAACTTAAAGATTAGTTTTAGGTTATAAGTAATCTCCCACCTAATTTCCCACCAACTTAAAGATTAGTTTTAGGTTATAAGTAATCTCCCACCTAATCAAGGTTAGCTTTAATAAAATAAAATAAGAGTTGGGGATTTAGTAAGGCTTCCGGACGCAGTGTGGTGAAATACCCGGTGTGTACGCGTTTATTTACGGCACGAAAAGTATAATTAAACAGGTTAAATCTAATTCGTTTAATCTAACCAAACCAAATTATAAACTATAATTATTTAAAAATAAAACCGCATTAATAAACCGAAATTTTTTTTTTTTTATTACAAAATTTCGGGTTATTACAACCTATCCCCCTTAACAAATTTCGTCCTCGAAATTGAATATTACTCGACAGGTGGAAACAGTTGCGGATAATTAGCCCTCATGGCTTCTTCTCTTTCCCAAGTTGTTTCCTCCATCCCCCGATGTTTCCACAAAACTCGTACTAATCGGATAGTCCTATTGCGGATGCTCTTCTCCATACTATCCTGAATTTCAACCGGCTCTTCCTCAAAAGTTGCGTCTTCATCTATATTAAGATCTCCCCAGTTTAATACGTGTGTTGGCAGGGCAAGATACTTCCTTAACATAGAGACATGAAAAACATTATGCACTCGGTCGATTTGCGGCGGTAATGCTAACCGGTATGCTACTTGTCCAATTTTCTCCAAAATCTCAAATGGGCCGATATATCGTGGGGATAGTTTTCCCTTCCTCCCGAATCTAATTATTCCTCTCCGAGGTCTAATTTTCAGAAACACGTGGTCTCCCTCTTTGAATGACAAAGGTCTGTTTCTTCGATCCGCATAACTCTTCTGTCGGCTCTGCGCAGTAAGCAGTCTCTGTTGAATCAACTTGATCTTCTCCGTTGTGTCTCTGACCAAATCAGGTCCTAGCAATCCCGTTTCTCCGGCGTCAGTCCAACAAACCGGTGATCGAC
Organism: Vaccinium darrowii; assembly: GCA_020921065.1. NCBI lineage: Eukaryota > Viridiplantae > Streptophyta > Magnoliopsida > Ericales > Ericaceae > Vaccinium > Vaccinium darrowii. The sequence goes on from CM037156.1 coordinate 6,925,162, forward strand.
AAGGGCGGCCGTACAGAGCTTCGTAGGGTGCCATCTTGATGCTAGCCTGATAACTGTTATTGTAGGCGAATTCTACTAATGGCAGATGTCGTTCCCAATTCCCTGTGAAATCTAAGGTGCAAGCCCTAAGCATGTCCTCCAATATCTGGATTGTCCTCTCCGTCTGTCCATCAGTCTGCGGATGAAAAGCAGTACTGAGACGTATGTCAGTTCCTAGTGCTCTTTGCAGTCCTTTCCAGAACTGTGAGATAAATCTAGGATCTCTGTCTGACACGATTGACACTGGTACTCCATGAAGTCGCACGATCTCCTGGATATAGAGTATTCCCAATGCTTCCATATTTTCCGTCATCTTCACTGGCAAGAAGTGTGCCGACTTAGTGAGACGGTCTACAATTACCCACACAGCGGTGTTTGACTTAAACGACCTCGGAAGTCCAGTCACGAAATCCATTGAGATATGCTCCCATTTCCACTGTGGAATTGGTAGCGGCTGCAATTCTCCTCCAGGCCTCTGGTGTTCAGCCTTAACTTGCTGACAAACTAAACAAGTCTTTACAAATTCTGCCACGTCTTTCTTCATTCCTTCCCACCAATATGTCCGTCGTAAATCATGATACATCTTCGTACCTCCAGGATGAACAGCGAAATTCGAGTGGTGAAATTCTTGAAGCACGGCTTTTCGAAGTCGACCTAAGTTGGGTACAAATACTGAGCCTTTAAATCTCAAACTGTTATCCGCTGCATGCACGGTCCAACCGGGCAATTCCTTTCCTGAACTGAGTTGTGATCTAGTGAATTCACAGTCCTGTTCAAAAGTCTGTGCCAACAGGATCTCCCGGTGAAGTGCTGGTTCTGCCACTAGTGCAGATAATCGCATCTGATCTCCATTAGATGACGGTTGCAAATTGAACTCGTTCAGAGTATCTATCATCTCCCATTCCTTCACAGCTATCTTGGCTTTTTGTGCCCTGTCCTTTCGACTCAGGGCATCAGCAACAACATTTGCCTTGCCAGGGTGATATGACAGGGTAAACTTGTAGTCTTCCAAGTACTCCATCCACCTTCTCTGTCTCATATTCAACTCCTTCTGAGTGAACAGATACTTGAGACTTTTGTGATCCGAGAAAACCTCAAATTGTTCGCCATAAAGGTAATATCTCCAAGATTTTAGAGCAAAAACTATTGCTGCTAATTCTAGATCGTGAGTAGGGTAGTTCTTCTCGTGCGATCTGAGCTGTCTCGATCCATATGCCACGACTTTTCCGTTCTGCATTAGTACACATCCTAGTCCTTCCTTTGATGCGTCACAATATACTTGATAACCAATGTCCCTTTCAGGAATGATCAGTATCGGTGCACTGGTCAGTCTCTTTTTCAACTCTTGGAAAACTTTCTCACACTTGTCATTCCATTCGAACTTAACGTTCTTCTGAATCAATCTAGTCATTGGTTTGGCAAGAGTAGCAAATTCCGGAATGAATCTTCGATAATATCCTGCTAAACCCAAGAAACTACGGATCTCAAATACGGAAGTTGGCTGCTTCCAATCCAACACAGCTTCTACCTTGCTGTTGTCAACTGCAATACCATCCTTAGACACCACGTGTCCCAGAAATTGAACCTGCTCTAGCCAGAACTCGCATTTACTAGCCTTGGCATAAAGCTGGTTGTCTCTTAGTACTTGCAGGGCTACCCGAAGGTGTTCTTCATGCTCCACTCGATTGGCTGAGTATATCAATATATCATCAATGAACACCACCACAAATCTATCTAGATAGGGTTGGAATATCTTGTTCATGAGGCACATGAATACTGCTGGAGCATTCGTCAGTCCAAACGGCATGACCACGAACTCATAATGTCCGTATCTTGTCCTGAACGCGGTCTTTGAAATGTCCTCGTCGCGGATTCTCAACTGATGATACCCTGATCTTAGATCAATCTTTGAGAAATAAGTTGCTCCTCTTAACTGATCAAATAGGTCATCTATTCTAGGCAGGGGATAACGATTCTTGATCGTGACTTGGTTTAGTTGCCTATAATCAATGCACAGTCGTAAGGTTCCTTCTTTCTTCTTCACGAATAGTGCAGGTGCTCCCCATGGTGAAGTACTTGGTCGGATGTATCCTTTTTCCAACAATTCTTGTAGCTGGGTCTTCAATTCCTTCAGTTCTGTTGGCGCCATACGGTATGGGGCTATAGAAATCGGAGCGGTTCCAGGTTGAAGCTCGATGGAAAAATCAATCTCCCTTCGTGGCGGTAATCCAGGTAGATCGTCAGGAAATACATCTGCATACTCGCAGACGATGTGTGGCAGTCCTAACTCCTCACGGTCAGATTCTTCCAACTGGAGACTAGCTAGCCATCCGAACAGTTGGTTCTGCCATTTCAAATGTCTAATCACCGGATTCACAGTCTGTCTATCCCCCTTAAAACGGAAACATGTCCCATCAGGGGTAAAAGCTGTTACTAGCTTTAGATGGCAATCAATGACTACTCGATGAGTTGACAGCCAATCCATCCCCACAATTAAGTCGAAGTCAGCCATCTCGATCACGCGAAAATCGCAAGTTAATCGGATATTATTCACTTCTAACTCGCAACCTTTACAAATTAGATTAACTGGTACAGTACCGCCTAAGGGTGATGCTATTGTCATCTGGTTCTCTAGGAGTTCAGTGTTTAATCCTAGCGCAGATACGCAGGCAACTGATATAAACGAATGTGATGCTCCAGTGTCAAATAATGCTTGTACGCAGGTACTGGATAACAGTAGCGTACCTTGGATCATAGAAGGATCCTGCTCCTGGATTTGATTCTCACTATGCAGAGCATACAGGCGTCCTGTCCCGTTCTGAGGTGCCTTGACCTGCTGCTTTCCATTCCAGTTGTTCTGTTGAGCTGGCCTAGCGTTCTGTTGCATAGGCTGTTTGCCATAGTTCTGAAGCGGCTGCGGCTGCTGCTGCTGCTGATTCCCATAGGTAAAACCGTCCTTCCTCGGGTGAGGACAGTTGCGGTTGAAGTGTCCATAGCCCGCACAGTTGTAACACTTGACTGGTTGGTTGTTAAAATTGGGATTTTGTGGCGGCGGTCCTTGCTTGACTTCATTCCTCCTCCAAGGCTGAGTGTTAACTTGGTTAGGTCTGGCTGGGTAGGGCCCACGATTGTTGTTGTTCTGCACCGTCCTGATGGGTCCTCCCGAACTGCTTCCTTGACGCTTAGCCCGGAAGTCAACGTCCTCCATTTCCATCCTTAGGGCACATTTCACCGCTTCAGCATAAGAAGTATAGCCCATTCCCATCACAATCTTGCGAGTCGAGCCAAGTCCCCATTCAAACTTTCGGACCTTGTCCTCCTCAGTCGGGGCAATGGCACGGCCATAGCGGTACAGTTCCTCAAATTTAGCGACATACTGCGTCACTGACATCGAACCTTGCTGCAGGTTCTGGAATTCCTGGATCTTTGCCTGCTTAATAGGAGCAGGAAAGTACTTATCCAGAAATATGTTCTCAAACTCCTCAAAGGTCATGGTTTCGATGTTATAGGCGGCTTCAATCAGTTCCCACCAATATCGAGCCTCTCCTTGGAGTTGGTAAGCAGCGAGAGCTACACAGTGGTTGTCTTGGTTGACTCCCAAGGTGCTAAGGATCACCTTGATCTCTTTCAGCCAAGCTTCGGCTAAAGTAGGGTTAGGTTCGCCATGAAAGACGGGTGGGCGTCTTTTACAGAATTCGTTCATAGCTTGAGCACGAGACATGGGACCATGGTTGATATTATTAGGAGGGGGTCGGTTCGCGTTGAGCGCAGCAATGAAGGCTTGCATGAGTTGAGCCATGTCCGGATTAGCTCCGTTATTTCCATCAGAAGAGCCTTCAACATTGTTACGCGTAATTGCCATCCTAGAGTTATTAATTTGTTGGGGGAATCAGTCTAAAATACTTGCAAAATTTATCAAAGCATAACTGCTTAAATTAACAGAGATTTTATTAAAACGAGTCTTTATAGAAAACATGATTTCAAACAGCACAATAACTGGTTCATTGACCCATTCAATACCAATACCACATTACTTGGCTCAAGGCTGAACATGTAATACTATTACCACACAGAGTCGAATCCTACCACATAGCGATTACAGTCAGCTTATTCTACGCGTAAGTATTTCAAACTGCCACTTAAATCTGCGGATCTCCTCAAGTAGTCTATCATGATTAGGGGCATCTACTATTCAGATAATTCCAATATTACTTAGGGTATCAAGGACATACAATTATTATTCTAGCTTAGTGTCTACCCAATTACCCAAGGCTGAGTGTTGGAACCTAGGGCTCTGATACCACTTGTAACGCCCCGCATTTTCGGGATACGTTATGGATTATTATTGCAATTTAAAGTCGGTCTTAAATAGTAATAATAATAACCAAAAGAAATACATATAGATGATCTATCCTTCACAGATTACAAAAAAAAAAGTAGACTGGGTGGACTCTATGGCTCCATACGTTCCTTGATCTGGTCGTGCTCCATGTCGGCAGCTCCTCCGGCGCTATATTATTCCTCCTGTTCATCGTGACAATCTAGCATAATACCAACATCGTGGTATTATGCCAGGGCAAACCGTGAGCGAGGACGCTCAATAGATACCGTACCCCAACATTAAACTAGCAATTCTAGAACAATATTGTTGGCAGGTAAATAGTTGAAAATCATTTATCAAAACGGTAAGTTCATGCGTGTCAATGCATCAGTATCACATCAAATCAGAGTGCAGCTTAAATAAAATCAGTATCCCATTTCTTTTCATATCAGAGTGCAGCTTTAATAAAATCAGTATCTCGTATTATTTCAGAATCCAGAGTATAGTGTCAGTATCTCGTATCATTTTCTCATAACAGCATTCTTCTTCAAATTTCAACCATGTCAACATCTCACATCTCTCGAAAGTTATTGGCCCGTTCTACAACCCCGTTCTAACGGTCACCAACCTTTCCGTACGAAGGGTCGGCCACCCATAAACTGACTCCTGCAGTATGAGGTCCGCTAACTCCGCGTCACACACGACATAGTCCCGGCTACCCATATCACTGAATCCCCACCAGTCTGTTTATGAGGTCCGCTTGCTATGTGTTGTACTGAGTAAGTTCTAACCGTCAAATTCACCCGCGGAATTTGAGGAGAAACTTCAAACAGCACTACCGTATAGTTCCATTGAGCTTTGACCACCAGTTCACCCCGGGGAACTGAGGCGGGACTCCAATGGCAGTATTGTTTATAGTATAGTTCCATTGAGCTTTGACCACCAGTTCACACCGGGAAACTGAGGCGGGACTCTAATGGCAGTATTGTTTATAGTATAGTTCCATTGAGCTTTGACCACCAGTTCACACCGGGGAACTGAGGCGGGACTCTAATGGCAGTATTTTATTTACAACAGTATTTTCATTCTCATCTCTATTTCTTCTTGTAAAAACAATCGATCATTTTCTTGAAAAATGTATCGTGTCGTACCGTCTCGAAAAACATGCACATGCCATATTACATAAAAATCTTCCGTTTAGAAATCGTTTCAAGATAAACTTTTCGTTTAAAAATATTTCACGATAACCGTGTTACTTTAGGTACAAAATCTTGTTGGTGACTTTCTTTAGACAAATGAGATAACCAGGAGAGTCCCAGGCTGGATGGCCGCACGAATGCAGTTACTGGCACCATTCCTTTCTTAGACAGCGCTAGGCATATCTTTTTTGACAGACCCTCAAGGGTGTTAGCCTTGGGTTAATCTCAACAGTCCAAGTACAGTCAAAACATTTTGAAGTTGCTTTAAGAAAAGTTTAGTCGACTATTTTCCAAAAAAATCAATTGGGCAGCATAACAGCGTAAATTTGAAAAGTCGATTTTCATCCGGGCATTATAACTGGATATTTTAAGTTTCCAAAAGTCCATCGGGCATTATAACGGTGCATTTTGATAAGTCAATTTCAAATCGTGCATAGTTTCGACTAAGTGTGTTTTTCAAAGTCTAATTGTTCATAAAATCACTAATCACCAACATAATCACGTTTAATCATAATTAGGCATGTTTAAGCAAAATAATAACCTCCTTAATATGAACTAGTAAATACTAATCTAAAGTTAAGATAAAGTATCTACCTTAATTCCGATGATTAGTCGGAAGCCGATAAGCTAGTTGAATTCCGGCGGCGTAACGACTAGTCGACCTTTGCTCAAACGCTTTCTTGCTAACTTATTCTACCTTTCTAAGATCTAGGGGTGGTCGAGAGTGGTGGAGTGTGGTGGTTTAGGATGAGTTTCAAGAAGAACACTCAAGAACTCACTCAAGAACACTAGAAAGCACAAAGTGGAGAAGTTGGGAGATTTTGGTGTGAAATGAAGCAAGGAGAGTGAGCTATTTATAGTGAAGCAATGAGGTTCACCTCCCCCAAAAATAATCACTAGCCAAAAACCCTCCCCACAAGTGTCCAAACAACCTTTTGCAAAAGCAAAAATTAGGTTTTAAAGACTAGTTTTAGGTTATAAGAAATTCCCCACCAAATTTCCCACCAACTTAAAGATTAGTTTTAGGTTATAAGTAATCTCCCACCTAATTTCCCACCAACTTAAAGATTAGTTTTAGGTTATAAGTAATCTCCCACCTAATCAAGGTTAGCTTTAATAAAATAAAATAAGAGTTGGGGATTTAGTAAGGCTTCCGGACGCAGTGTGGTGAAATACCCGGTGTGTACGCGTTTATTTACGGCACGAAAAGTATAATTAAACAGGTTAAATCTAATTCGTTTAATCTAACCAAACCAAATTATAAACTATAATTATTTAAAAATAAAACCGCATTAATAAACCGAAATTTTTTTTTTTTTATTACAAAATTTCGGGTTATTACATTTTCAAAAGATTTTAGCAACTTAGTTACTAAAATCAACCATGATTTTAATAAATGAGTTCAACATGTGCTAAAGTTATGGTTTTGAAATAAAAAAATGAAGTGGTTCCGTGTATCATTTTTTGATTTTTTTCGCACCAAATAAAAGTACTCGTGTACTTTAATTCGGTGTGAAATTTTCAAAAAACGATACACGGAAAGACTTAATTTTTTGATTTGAAATACCATGATTTTAACATCTGCTGAACTCATTTGCTAAAATCAACCATAATTTTAGCAATCCAACTGGGTTGCTAAAATCAAACAAAAAACTTCGCCTTAACTCACATTCTATCTGTGTTAATTAAATGAAAGCATAAATTAATGGGCCAGTTAGTGGAGGTGCACTATAGAAATTTCCTGAAGTTATGGGTCCACCCTATATTTTGAAAACACTCTCAGTTCACGACCCAATAAAAAATAAACTTTCACCCAACTTTAAATAAATATCATGGAATAGAATGGTGAGGGACTTTATGCTAGTGACAAAAAAAAAATTAAAGGACTTGTTGAAGAAATCAAATCAAAGAATTTGCCTTATAACGGATATATGGACCTCCCTTCAAATGTTTCCTACATATGCCTCATTGCTCATTTTATTCACAAGGATTGGAAATTACATAAAAGAATTAGGAAAAAAATCACTCTGACCCGCTGTAGTTTGGTTCGGGTGCGGTTACACCCCCTCACATTCCAATATCTACACATAACCACCATGTGGTTTATGGACCAATGTGCACAGCTGACTCCACTTACCATTTTACCCTTTCTTATGTATAGGTAAAAACGTCGCCTCCATAGTCTAGTTTCATGGAGAGAGAGAGAGAGAGAGAGAGAGAGAGAGAGAGAGAGAGAGAGAGAGAGAGAGAAACCCAAGCCTAGGGTTTCTTTCTCAACCTTGTTATTTTCATGAACAATGATCAATCAACCTTGCGATTTCCATACACAACAATCAATCAAGGTTGAAAGCTTGGTTGCGATGGTGAAACATGTCGAAGGTTCTATTGCTTGTTGACAAAAAACAAATGTTCGTTGTTGTGCAAAGAAGGTATCTACTCAAACCCTTAAACTAAATGCATTTTCCAGTCGACATTCTGGATTTATGAATTGTATGTATACTTATATAGCATACAATATGCGAAATGTGCGAAAAGAATCCTAAAAAAATGTGCGAAAAGAATCCCACAAACACAAAGTAGAGACCGACCTCCAGGTCAAACGAGAAGGGTGCCATAAAACCTTCCACTCTCGTAACCTGGCTCCAAAACCTAAGATATTGTGGTGATGATGGATCAATAACGAAAACCTTATCAAAAAATGAGGCACAAGAGTCATTCAAGTTTGGTTCCTTGGTGACAATCCTTAAACCAGGGTGGCGACTCCGAATTGAAATGCGCTCCGGAGGGGGTAGCCACAGCTGGCGATTCCGCTAGGGACTCTGCTTAGTGTATATTTTGGTTTTATTACATTTCTGTGTAATTTTATTGAAATATGCATTAATTAAAGAGGGCTAAACTTGAAAAGTGTTTGAGGGATTTTTAAAAATGTTTATTTCTCAACTTTTGCATTGCACGTGTATTATTACTAGCCCCGTTGGCATATTTTGGCAATCATGTCTAGCTTGCCGGCGACAGGGAATCCCAAAATACCCAACAACCCTCGACTGTGATGAGTCATCTCTGTCGTTCGTACCATTGCCTGGCAGTACTCTTCTTAATGGGAGGTATACTTTGACTCTAATCTGGGGTACCACTTTCGACCAAAACCAGCCTTGTCCATATAATGAACTGCAGAACTTTCCAAATTAGGGGATGGACCCACAGTTAAGTATATGTGCTATGCCATGCTTATGTATTACTGCTTTCTTTATCCATGTTGCATCCATTTGCATTTGTATAGATTCATTGTATAGAATATACCGTCAAGATGGTAGCTTTCCCCATGGTTAGTAAAAGGTCGCCCTTGCTCGATGAAGAGTCATTCATTTCAAATGCACGTTGTTCAAAGCAAATAGTCCTTAGGATAATAGGACTTGGGAAATTTAAGGGTAAACCAACCCATGACTAGTTAGTAGCAATGACCTAATGGAAATTAGGAATGATTGGAACAATCCGGTACAATCATTCCTAATATCAAAGTCGGGTCCTTCTCAAGGACTTGTTAAGTAAATTTCCCAATTCCTGTCATCCTCCAATAAAGAATACACTAGTAAAAGAAAACTTGAGGATTGAGGCAACCTTCAAAAGCCGTTAAACCAAGTCTAGGAGACTTTAAATCCATGGCATTTGCCATGCCCATACTACCTGTGTCTCGAACTAGCCTTAAGGTCATTAGTGTAGGCATGTAAAATTCCTGGCATAGCACAAACTGCCACATGTTGCAATGCCTAACAAATAGGACACAATAAATAGCCAATCAAATGTTGCCAAGTGTCCATAGGTCAAAAGTCAAAGATATGTGAAGGGACCAATCAAATGGAGCCACGTGTCAAAATGATGCAGTTATTAATTTACCAAGTCCAACCAATCAAATTAAGCCACTTGGTGAAATTAATATTTCTCTTCATGCATAATTATTCCTCTTGAAATAAATAAGAAGGATAATTATCAAATCATAATTATCTCTTTTATATTAACTAAAAGAATAATTAGAGAGATAAATATAAAAGAGGTGGAGCTTATCATGACTCTCCATTCCCCACCCCTATAAATAAGGGTGCCCTCTCTCATATTTAACACATTGAAGATTCCATCCAACATTCAAGTTCCAGAGCTTTGAAGATCAAAGCATCAAAGCCCTTCAGAACTCCTTGAAGTCATCATTAGATTTGAGCATCCAAGCTCCAGAGCTTTGAAGATTAAAGCCTCCAAAGCCATTCAGAATTCTCCAAGCCCACATCAAACAAGACAGTTCTTCGATCAAAGCTTCAAAGCTCCAAAGAACATTCAAGCTTCCATCAGCTATCAGAGCATTGAAGATCAAAGCATCCAAAGCCCTTCAAATCCTCCAATTCCACATCAAGCAAGATGCCTCTTTAGATCAAAATTTCAAAGCTCTGAAGAACGCTCAAGCCAAATCCACAAGTCATCAATCTCCTTCTACCAAATTGAAGAAGATCGCAGAGTCCGATTTGAGACCAAGCTTCCAAGCCCTTAAACCAACATCCGCATCCCCTTCAACCAAATTGAAGAAAATCTGAAAGACCAATTTGAGAAGAAGCTCTATGGCCCTCAAGTCAACGGTCACAAATTTTTTATCTTGTTTCAACAAAATTAAAGAAGATCAAGCAATTCAACTTGAGAAGAAGCTTCAAAGCCTTCAAGTCAAAATCCATCAAATTCGCCGTCATCTTCATAAAGACCAAAAAAGATCTCGTCGTTCAATTCGAAAACAAGCGTCAAGCCCTCGAATCGAACTCTTGAAGAGAAGAATTAAAGGATTAATTTATTTGATTAGAAATTGTTACAGAGATTGTAAACCGTAATTTTGATACATTAATAAATTGACTTTTTGTTCAACATCTTTCCGTATTTTTCGTAGACTTGAAATTTGTGAGATAAAATTAGTATTTGGAATTTACCCTACTGAGTAATGACTTACCCGAGGTGTTGGAAATATTCTATGCAATGATCTTAAGTGAGATTCGAAGCTGGTAGACTAACCCTAGGATAGCCTTAGGACTAACTTTCGAGTTGTGACATGACGACTTATGTACATAGGAATTCTTTTTTGTACATAACACTAATGCAACTAAGACCAACTTTTGCTTTTACTGTTAGTTCTGAATCATTGCCCGGAAAGAAGACCTTACCCGTTTGGACTAGACTCCTCGAACAAAGATTGTCCCGTCTCGCAACTCCAACAACTGAGGAAAAACACCATTCGACATGGATTAGCCGTCTAAAATGGAATAGTTTCGGAAGGCGCGTAACAGAGCTAAAATGGGATTGGGTTGACGGGTCAATCGTATGACACCGGAACTCCGTTGATGGCCGGTTCGGAACTATTTTTTGAAGTGAAAAGGAGAGGATTCGGGGCTGGTTTTTGGGTTGTACTAGAGCTAGTTTATTGGGCTATTTTCAGAGTCGAAATGGGAAAGAAACATGGCTAGTATAAGGTTGCTATATCAGCAGATTTTTGGGCAGTTTTCGGGACCATTTCGTGTTGTTTTACTGTTGGGTTGGGAGGTAATTTTACAGCTGCTTGGGGGCTTTTTGCGAAGCTAAGTGGGATTAGAAATGGTGTGGAATGAAGCTGCAAAAAGGAGAAAGAAAAGGAAAAAAATGGTGATACATTAGGTTCTCTCTTTGTCCAAATCTCTCTCTCTCTCTCTCTCCCCCCCCCCCCCCCCCCCCCCTATTGTTATCCGAAAATGGAAAAGAGAAGTAAGGTGCTCTTTGTTGTTTAAATAATGATAATGAGTTGTTAGAACAGTTACCTGGGAGGGATGCACGTGGGACTGGACAAGAAGAAAGGAGGGGAGGGTTTTCTAGATTGTAGGGTGGCCTGTAGGAGGTCGAAAGCGTTAGGTTATGATAGCTCTAGTACATAGCTTTTACTCCTCAGTTGTAACACCAAGGTGTTTAATCTTGCATAATCATGATTTATTATATAAATTATGCTTAATTAAGTACATGATCTCTATGTGTGATGTGACATACCCAAGTCATATTTGCATTATGAGTCACGTGCATGATTTATGTGTTATATGTAGGATTTTGTGCTAGGTGTCTTTAAGTAATAAGAATTTTATGTGGGGAAAAATAGTAATTACACAAAAGTCCTATATTGGGCCACATGTTTCATTTTTATAACATCCCTCATTCTAACGTTCTCTCTCTCTCTCTCAAGAAATCTAGAAAGCTACCAAGCCATGATCTAACCCTAGAATTTGTAAGTTTTCTTGTTTTAAGTTGAATTTTCAAGAATGAGCATACATATAAATTTAGATTGCATTTGCATCTACGGTGATAAGGTGAAGAACAAGGATAAAAACCCTAGTTATGTCTTAGAGAAGTTTGATGAAAATCTGTCTTGAGATTTGCTAGATTTTGTACCCTAAGTCACGAATTTTTAGACATAGCTAACCAACTCCAAAAAATTACGAAATGTTTATGGTAGGTTTCTATACAAGTCCTATACACTCTGTAAAAGTTTCAGGTCGAAACTTCTTGAAACGAAGTCTGGAAAAATCACGCACTAAGCTGTACTCTGTTTTGCTGTAGATGCTGAATCTGCGTTTTTGTCTTCGGTTTTTTATGAATTCGACAAAGTTCCCTATCTTTTTATTGTCTGAAATTTTAATGGGAGGTACCCTCATGTGTCTAATTGATCGTGTCCAAAATTTGGAGCAAAATTCCAAGAGATGAATTTTTAATAATTCTTTTACTAAACTACGTTCTGTCATGGATTATGTAAAATTTTGCATTCATAGTTTGTGTGCTTCTATTTTGTAAAGATAGTTCTTGACCTCATCAATTCTTGGGTAATTTTGACACCATATCTAAATGAGTTCTATTTATGTAGTGAAATTTTCAAGTCCTAGTTATCTTTGGTATGTTCTAAAAAATTCTAAGATTGGGTGTCGGTTAACTTGTCATTTTAGGGATCATGCATATGCATCATTTTCATGAGTTTTTGTATAAATTATTCATGTTCATACAATATGTAGGATTTGGTGAACAAGTGAAGGAGTTAAAGTATTCTAGTTGAGTAAACTTGAAGTGCAAAGGAATGTGAGTAACCTCATACTTTGAAATGAGAATTTTATGAACTCTTATTCTATGAAAAATGGGATTTATGAAGTGATATGGCTACATGTTTTAAGTGAGTTGTTAACATGTGATGTGTTTACGAAACATGTATGTACGCCATGCCCATGCTTTACCTTATGTGCCCGCTGGTGGGTTCCATAATAGCCAGCATTATGTATGTGCCTTCCTGGAGGGTTCTATAATATCCAGGTATGTGCCTTCCTAGAGGGTTACATAATATCCAGGTACGTGCCCTCGCCGATGGGACCACAATAATAGGCCAGGATCTCGATATATGTCACGTATGTATGTGGTAAGCAATGTGGTATTGCCAATGTTTCTGTGTTCAAGTTTTCATGTAAAATTCGTTGTGGCTTTTCAAATGTATAAGATCTTACTTAATATGTGTTATTTATTTCAAAACCCAAATCTTAGTATGAGCTTTACTCACTGAGTTTTCAGCTGACGGTTTATTTACCAACTTTACTCACTGAGTTTTCAGCTGACAGTTTATTTACCAATTTCAGGCGATGGAGTTTGATAGTTGCATGCTTGAAGTGAAGTGTTTTGTGTAAAGTTGAACTTCATGGGATGTTTTGCATATGGAGTAGAAGCACTATACGTGCTAAGTACTTAAACTCCCTTTTTCACTTCAACTCCTCTATGAACTCTATCTATACATATATCAGGAAGTTTCAGGTCCGGTAACCCGTACTAGGGTGTATACGTCCCAAATACTCTTATCCAGCCTGTAAGAATAGTATATTCCATATTTCATAGGCCACGTTCACCATGCCCAGCTACGCTGGTAATAACAATATATTCCGTGTTTCACAGGCCAGTTCACCATGCCCAACTATGCTAGTAGTAATAGTATATTCCGTGTTTCACAGGCCACGTTCACCATGCCCAACTACGTTGGTAATAATAGACCAACGTTATTATAACATGACTCTTTCTATCTTAAAACATATCCGCTCATCAACCACACACTCATCCTAAATTTGTAACGTCTCATCTATTCTTTATTTCTTTACCATCCCGCTTTCCCTCATTTTCACAAACTGTAGTGCAATCCTCCACTTCCTCCAACAAGGATCCATGTGTCCAAGGAAATGCCGGTATGTTCGAAAATAGCCTAAATGTCCATCAAAAACCCAAGTACTCACCAAATTCTCAATAGTGTGTACCAAGAGTCAATTATCGCTAAGAACACCAAGGTTAGTCTAAAAATGTGTCCAAGTATCCCAAAGAATATTCACGTGTCCAAGAACGTATCCAAGTGTCAAATTTAATACCCAAATATTCAAAAAACGTATCCAAGTATCCAATTATACCAAAATGCCATATCTTTCATGAAATATTCTATTTCCAAACACTTCTCAAAATAACCATTTATTTTTAATAGGGAATTAATCCTTCTGCCAGATTTCGTGGGCTCCGTTCACCCATGGCTAGGGACACACCGAATGGTGGCCCTAGTATTCACATTTATCCATAAAACACTTTTGATTCAAAACTCATTTCAAAACTTCACATTTTGTCTCATCGTTATCATTTGCATTGAAATGTCAAACCAATTCCTTACATGACCCAAATGTAGCCAAAATAAAGTTGGAGGGATGTACGCTGTGTCAAATATTCAAGGGGAGGATAGATGATGAAAATATAATATTTTAGTGTTTTTCAACCAATCGGAGGTTTTTGCCCAACTGGTTAGGCCAAGACAGAGACAAGAATAATTTTTCAGACAAGCCCAACCGGTTGGAGGTTTTTACACGACTGGTTGGAGAAACCCAGATTTTCTGCGAATTTTTTCCAAAGCATGAAACTTCATCCCAAGTCATATTTTGATGTTTTAGGCCAAAAAGTGGAAGTGTCAAGCAACTAATGGGCATGGAGGGAGGGTAAAATAACAATCAATTGCATCAATCAACTACCAAATCCTTAGATAAAAAACCCAAACTCAACAAAACCCACTTCTAGGAGAAAACATGATTTTCATGGAGATTGATGCCAAGAATCAAGTATGTGCAACAAATCACAAGTATACAACTAGAGGGAGTAGAATTTGTTCCCTTACCTCAAGGTTTGAGCTCCAAATGAGAAGGAAATAAAAGCCCTAAGTTGTTCTTGCAAACCCAACTGAGATGTGCTAGCTCCAAGAAAAACCACGGAGTCCCAGACTCCAAAACATGCGTAGATGACGGATATGAGGTTGAATCTCGAGTTTGGGGAGTGAGAGGGGTGGATTTTGGTGAAGATTTTGGAGGAACTTTGAGAGGAGGAGAAAAGAGGGAGAGAGGGCTGATTTTTAGAGAGAGGAAGGAGCGTCTATTTTGATAAAAAAAAAAAAAAAATCAGCCATATACACCCCCCTTTATGCACTTACACCCCCTAAGTTTCTAATGTGTTACAAATGAACCCATGTGCAATTGCCACACTCACATTGGCCCCACATTAACTCATTTTCAATTTCTCACATTTCCCCAACATTATTTTAGAAAAAAATCATATAAAAACACGGGTCATTACATGGAGGGTCCTATTTGTAGGCAAATGGGATGCCCCTCTCTCTCTCTCTCTCTCTCTCTCTCTCTCTCTCTCTCTCTCTATGGCCAGCCCTCTCCTCTCTCTCCTCTCCTCTCTCTAAATCTCTCCAAAATCTCTCCCATTAACGGTAACCTTGGTGGGCAAGTATCATAGCCTTTTTAGGAAAGATCTATAGCCTTTATGGGTGAATATATAGCCTTTGTACTACAATCCAAGGGATAATGGAGGTGAATCCTACAAATATCTAGTGCAATAGTCTATGGATAGATTGTGCATGACCTTTCTCATTTTAGGAAAA